>HG992184.1:5732500-8132500 GCA_905220545.2 Melitaea athalia
GGCACGATCGACGAGAACGGGAACCTGCAGATCGTTACTAGCGTCAAGTATTTAAATTAGAAAAATTAAACAGTGTACATCTCTATATTTAGATAGTGGGACTATTCTGTTCAAAAGCTTGTGACAGGGTATCGGGCTCTTCAATGACATCTCTTAAATAACAATACATTACAACCATATATCTATGCGAACATGTACGTGTCCCTGTGTGCGTGGTGTTCGTAGTGCATGCGTACGAGTGTACGTTTTCGTACACCTAAACATTTGTGATCGTGAGTGTATAAATATGGGTATGTACACTGACAAGTGTTTGAGTATGAATTTAGGCACGTGTGGATGCGTTAAAATAGTAATACCAAACCAAAAATGTATACAAAAGAAATTTATACATTCTATACACACTAAACAAAATGTCTAAAATGTGTATGAAAAAATTTTTTTTATTTTTTTGTGTTAATAGTAAGATATAAATCTACCAGTAACATAGTAATTTAACTAAAACAACAACAATATAATTATAAAATATTCTTTGTTAATCCAATGGAAATTTGTGTTATAGTTGTTTACTTATAAACCTAAATAAATCTTACTTTCTCGGAAAAGGTTGAGTTTCCATTTCGTCGCCATCACACGGAAATGTATCCATAACAGCGTCGTATTGTTCTTGGTTTTCAACCTAGTAACAGTAAAATCAACCTCAATTCCTATAGCACTTAAAATAAAATATTAAAAAGCAATTAATCAAAAGAAATCGTATAGTATCTGTACATTGTTGTAGTATCAACTCAGTTTGATACTCAGGAAACAATTCGTTAAAAATTATTTATTTTCTAAAATTTTGTTTGATCGAAAAATAATTCGCTCACACACCGGTGATTGCGGGTTCGATTCCCGCTCGGGATGGATATATCTATTTATACAAATATTTCTTTCCTGCCTTATTGTCTGACCTTGTGGGTCTCCCCACCGTGCCTAGAAGAGTACTTTTAGCAGTCGCTACCAGTTGTTATCATAGAAACCTGATAGCGATCGTAACTCATAGTATAAACTAAAGGCTAAACTCATAGGCTAAATCGTATCGTGATCGTAACATTTTTAAATATCGATTTGTAATGAAATGAAAAAAAAAAAATATTTTTGACAAAGAATATACTGATTTTATCTAAAAAGTTTCAAGACCCAAAGATCGCTCTATATAGCTTTTTGGTTAATGATATTTTATATAGCCATATAAATTTTTTTAATTAATTCGGTCACACTTTCTTGTATGAGTTATTTCTCTAAAATCTAAATAAATTAATACAAAATTTTATAAACAGTGGAATTCAGTAAAATGTATATATAGTAAGAGTGCCGACAACAAAACCAAAAAGTTATTGAACTAGATTTAACCTTATGCAATCATAAATAAATGTACTAAAGTTTGTATAAGAAACACTATTTACTTCAATTATCAAACGCGACATACATATATAAGTCCTGTTGGAATTTATTTCAATACTAGCTGACCCGGCGAACTTCTTACCGCCTAACAGTCGATTCTTTTATTTTTTTTAATACTCATCCTTCCCGGAACCCCTCCACTAACACTTAAACTTTATGGTATGGTATTAAAGTTCAAATTGACTCTTTAAGTATTATTACGAATATTTTGTATGGGAATATAGAAAATTGTTGTTTTTAGACTTTATCAGGGAATTTTTTTAATTTTTCTCTCCGTAAGAACCATCCTCGTACTTCAAGGAATATTATAAAAAAATAATTAGCAAAATCGGTTCAGCCGCTCTCGAGATTTGCGCTTAGCAACACATTTAGCGATTCATTTTTATATATATAGAGATTATAGAGATACATCGTAAGAAACTAATAATGTCTTGTTTAATATTTGAACGCTTAGTTAAGTATAAGAATGAATGAATACTTGTAACCAGAGGCGGCTCGTCACATTTTTTGTTGGGGGTTCAATAAAAAAAAAAAAAGAATAGAACTTACCATTTATTTTTTATTTTTTTATAAAGAAAATCTATCCGTCGGTCTTTTTTACGAGCGAAGACATCTATTACTTTCTTGTGAAAATCAGATGTGGAATTAATTATGGAAGAATTAATTAATTTCACTTTCATTGTGAGATAGGTTATATCAACAACTCCGGTATCAGTCCATGCATTTTCACCGCCACACTTTTTAATAAAAGTTACACTGTATTTTATTTTTAACATTACCATTTTTAACTCAAAATTTCACGCACAAATTATTTTTATTACTTAATTAAAAGAAAAACTGCTAATAAAAAATAGAAATCACGAAGTAAACAAAAGGCCAGGAGTAATAGTGTTCTGTGACAAAAGGTAACACGTTCAGTGTTGCCAACTCTACATGTCAAAAAGTCGTTAACTTACACTTGAAAAGTCGCTAGAAGGCGCTAGCTATGTCGCTAAAAAAAGTCGTTAAAAGATCCTAGTAGAATGAGCGCTATGGATGGAAACTGAGCGCAATAGGGTATTCCACTATGTTTGAAAAAGTACTTCAAAATGTTGATTTTCTAATAAAAAGCCACAAAAAAAATATATTTCGGCAAAATAAACACGTTTTCATGCCATAAAATGAAATTAAATTTTAAACCTTTTTTATTACCGCGAAAACGCTACAGCCATTTTGGTGACGTAATATGGGCAATAACAAAAGTGTATGACGTATGTAAGAGAGTAACATAACCTACAATTACTATGACAGCCATCAACAAATTAGTAATGAATGCATATTATTTCAGTTGGAACAAGATATGAAGAGTTATTATACGAAAGAACACAACTATTACTCCTTGAAGTTAAAATTGATAGCTGATATTAGTATGTACACTAGCTGTTGACAGCACTGACAGAACTTTGTTATTGCCCGTATGACGTCACACCATGGCGGCTCGTGTTTTAGGTCACGTGATATACAGATTAAAATATACGACTTTTAATTTCAATATAATAAATCAATAGTGTGCTTTTATGATTCTAAATCAGAATATTTAGGTGTATTTCTATATAATTTATAATTTTTATCAAAATTTATAATTTATTTTTCACTACGGAAAGTACCCTATTCTTTCAAGTACCTTTAATACTATATTGTTTTACGTACGGTAGAATGGGGCACAGTTTTTTTTTTGGTCTGTTGGAATGAAAGAATTTGATTTACATACACGTAATAATATTTTTAATATTGGGGGAATCACGGCTTAAGCATAAGAAAATTATGGCAGCGTTCCGAAATTGGAAAAATATTACTGTGACAAGAGTCTGTCTCATTCGAAAGCTACAAGTGGGAAAAAGACAGACTTGTCAGAATGATATACGAGAGATTTCTGGGCTGAGATCTTGTTATATTTTATGAAGATAGTTGAAATACTTATTTTTTTTTAAACACTAGAAGTCGTTAGAATAGTCGCTAGATTTTTTTGTCGCTAGACACATAGTTTAAGCCGCTGTAGGAAACGAAATGTAGCTAGATCTAGCGACAAAGTCGCTAAATTGGCAACACTGAACACGTTTGACGTTTGTATACAATTACTATTCTCTATGTTTGTATATGAACGACAACGTCGAAAACAGTGCTACCAACTGTTGAAAAAACTTTTCCCTAAATCTTTTATTTTTCAAAGGGTTTTTAAATAGAAAATAAATTCTTTTGTTTCTTTTTTTAAACTTCCTATAAGTACATTATATTTTATAAAATTATTGATATTATGTAAGTATTTATATCTTATTACAAAATATATACTTTTTTCCGTGTATCAATAAATTTACAAATAAAATATTTATTTATCATATTAAATCTTATATTTTATTATTTATATTTGAGTAATTTATATTAGTTTTTTATATTAAAATATGTTAAAATAATACCCTAAAAAATTTATCACCTAAAACTTTCCCGCTATTTACAAAATATCCCTTTTGCTGGCAACACTGAAACGTGATCGCTGATCAGGACCAAGCTATTCTCATTCATCGGCCTTTACGATTTTTACGTCCTGTCTCTTTCGCACTCATTACTAAACTCGTCCTGTCTCTTTCGCTAGTACTACTCGCTTTGTTCAAGATCACCTAACGCACCACTCGAACAATTTAATACCAAATGTACGTAATATAATAATAAACTATTGTAAAGGCATAGTAGAATAGAAATAATTTAATGTATTATAGTATAGCATTTAATATAAAGCTAAAATTACCTGTGTAATTTTAGCTCCTATTTTTAAAGTGGGAGTTCAGCGCACCGTCGCTCCTTAGAACGAGCCGCCTGTGCTTGTAACTGTTATTTAAAAAAAGATTCTCTCTCGTTCACCACCATCGAATTAACTTGTTTTATACAGTCTCCTAAACAAAATGTTTGCTTACAAAACAAACTGGTATAAACAAAAAAACATCTTTGAAAGGTCCCATGTACCAGTATTGAAGATTATTATTATTTATTAATTCTTTCGAACTACTTTACGATACATTAAATTCTCTAAAGAAAGCAAACTTATTAACGACTAGCTGTGCCCCGCGGTTTCACACGCGTTAAGTTGAAAAAAAATAGCCTATAGCCCTCCTCGATAAATGGGCTATCTAACAATCAAAGAATTTTTCAAATCGGACCAGTAGATTCTGAGATTAGCACGTTCAAACAAACAAACTCTTCAGTTATATAATATTAAGTATAGAAAAATAAATGTTTATTCTTACCTCAATAGGTAAAAATGAAGCGTTGTCTAGAATATCTCGGAAAACGACAACCCATCTCTGCATTAGTACTTCGGTGTAATGTTCTGCCATCTCTTGTAACAGTAGCGGTAGAGGGTCAGTTGGGAGACCGTAGCATCTATAGAATACATCATTAGGAGTCGTCCAATAATCATTTGTGGCTCGAAAGGTGAATCATTTGAGGCTCGAAAGGTAAGGCAGGATTCACGACAAAAATCACGAAATTTCACAAGTAGGGTAGGCTGTAATGAGATCTCACGTATATTTATTTTTCGTTAAACTCGCGATTTCTAATCTAAGTAAACTATCGTTCTCATTATTCGTTATTGTCAGAACAAAGTTTAAAAGCGGGTACAGATCTGCGAAATGTAGCATGCAATGTTACACGCAATGAAAGAATTTGCCGTCCACATTGTCGCAATTTATCGTGCAATGTAACAGAATTCCCATAGTGTGGACGGCTTGCGCGCACGAACAGACTCTCTCATGTGCGTCGCGATCCGTCATTTGTCGGTTTTTTCGCCGGACACACGTGGACGGGTTGTGTGTGTGTCTGTACTGCGGAACGCGCGAACTTTACATTGCATGCTACATTTAGCAAATCTGTACACTCCAAAAAATTTAAAGAAATCGATCTTTTCACGAAAAAAATTGGCATTACGAAGTTCACCAGGTCAGCTAGTTTTATGTATTTCTGAAACTATTGTACTATAAAAAGGTACGAAAGCCATACATACTTCAGAGCATTTATGAAGAGTACAATCTGCCGCTTGATACTGAGCATCAGGGTCGGATCCGTTATCAGCGACGTATTAGTCCGAAGTGTGGAAGCCACCTTGGTTACAGACATACTCCAAGTATCTAGCAACCAGTCCTTGGAGACCAGACCAGCTCCAGTGGTCAAGAGGTGTTCCTCGAGGATGAAGAAACCAAGAACAGCGTTCAGGTAGCTTTTCATACTCTGGATCGAGTCATGAAGGTTGCCAGATGAGGGTATGAGGACCAGTCTCGCTTGTTGTTTGCGTTGAGCTCTGTTAATTAAGCAGACAAGTAAATATTCATTAATATGTACTTTTATTTAAGTTACAAAAATTAAAAAGGTCTTTCATTATTGTTAGTATAAAATATAAGTTTTATTTATTTTCTTTTACAATAGTTACAATATTAAGTATACTAAGAATGATTTAAGATTAAACGAGACGTTCGCGGGTTCTTATTGTAGGCACAAATAAATGTAATATAATAATATTATGACATAAGCGACATCATAATTTAAGTAAATAAAAAATTCGGTAAAATAGGCCAATCTATATTAACATCACTACATAGTATAAAACAAAGTCGCTTTCTCTGTCCCTATGTCTCTTTGTACGCTTAAATCTTTAAAACTACGCAACGGATTTTGATGCGGTTTTTTTTAATAGCTAGAGTGATTCTTGAGGAAGGTTTATGTATATAATTTAGTATACTTTTATGTAAATTAGCAGAAATACGGCGATAAATGTTGAAGAAGTCGCAAAAAATCGAGCGAATTCTAAATCTATAAAGATGCCACAAAAAAGTCCGCGATAGCATATCTCTATTTCTTACGGTTGACTTACAATAACCACTTTTATGTTCAAATTTTTAATTAAAAACATTACGTTATTTTTCAAGCTATTTTCTTTAGTTCAGTATTAATCCTTATCCAAACAAATATTTTAGTTAGCTTAGGAATTTAATGCAGATTAAAATTGCCCTTTACACTATATCAATCAGATGAATAGGTTTTCAGATATCGTCGTTAGAAGTAATTAACAGCGAAACATTTAAAGTTCGGCGCCTACTATGCCTGCACATGCACATCTTTATCTTTATACATAGTAATTAGTACCTATAAAATTAAGTCACTTCCCGCCGTCTGTACACTTAGATCTTTAAAACTACGCAACGAATTTTGATGCAGTTTTTTTTTTAATAGATAGAGTGATTCAAGAGGAAGGTTTATATGTATAATACATGCATAATATGGTAGAAAAACACTGATAATTTTAGACTAGAGGTTTCTAACGTATCTTTTATTGTTGAAAGCATTTAGTATCATCATTGCACCCGTGCGAAGCCGGGGCGGGTCGCTAGTACAATATAAAGCTTGGAACATTTAGAAGCTTTTTAGGTAAGTTGGTCAAATACATTTTTATTTCTTTAGTCTTCTTACCTGTAATATTGGACAAAATCATTCTTAGCTCCCAACACAGTGTGTATGTGCAGACATCTGTGTAGAGGACTGAAGTCGACCAATTCATGTGGACACTGAGGACCGCTACTTTCCCTGCTTTGCAGAGGATTTTCTGCAATCAAATTGATGATAAGATGAGACGGCCGAATGTATGATGGTTGTGGGAAAATGCTTCGACAGCAGATATATATCTAGGCTATTAGTACTAAGTATAAAGATCGCGATACAAGCTATGCTTAGTGCAGATGCCGTTAGTAATAAGTACCTTTGTATAGTTTCTTGGCAATAAAGATTATTATTATTATTATTATTATAAAGGTAGTACAATTAAAAAATTATCTTTTGGTGAAGTAAATCATCCAATCCACATTAGAGAATTTTAACAAAACCAGTTCTTATATTCCTTCTAGATGAAAGACGTCATTTGCTCAACAATCATTATCATTTACAGAAAAAAATATTATAAGCTTTTGCAGATAATAATTTATAAGCCCAAAAATTCTACTCAGTTTATCTATGTGCAAAATTTGAAATAGTATAATCGAAATTGAAAAATTCGCCTCCAACGCCCGCGGCGTTTTTTACGTTAGTGAAACATCAATTTCAGCGACCCTTTATCTTACGAATTTTCGATTAGGCAACGCCCCCTGACGCGTGGATCAGGCCACGCCCCCTGACGCGTCGATCAGGCCACGCCCTTGACGGGAGTTTAACATTTTTTCCCATAACAAATAATTTAATAAAAGTGCACAACGCCACTAAAGAAGTTTTCACTTCAATAAAAATTTTACGCACAAAATTGTATTTCATCATCATCATCATCATCAATTCAGCCTATCGTAGTCCACTGCTGGACATAGGCCTCGACAAGTTCACACCAAAATCGCGTGAAGTCATGTGTGTTGCCCATAGTCACCATGCTGGGCAGGCAAATTATATTTATCATGCTGTAACATAAAAGATAAATCTAACCCCGGCTCCACACGTTGGCCCCAACATAGGCCCCAACGCTACTCGTCCAATGTGTGGATCTAGAAAATGGCATTCGTCCCAACGTTGGGGCGAGCGTTGGTAGTTGGCCGGCTCGTGTCGGTTTTATCAAAGGAATCTGCGCCAACGTTCGCGATCCGTCCACACGTTGGCGCTTTGCTCAGTTCTGTTGGAACACGCAGCGAGTGCGTACGTCGAGCGAGAATGGCTTCCTCATCCACAAAATCGCCACCGGCATGGACAAATGAAAAAGTCATAGAATTTATTGAACTTTTGATAAAGTTCAATAAATTCTATGACTTTTTCACATCCAATAATATGGGACGCAACTCGAAAGGATCATAAAAATTAAAAATTTTTAGCTAATGCATGGGGCACCATTCAACAGAATATGGGAATGAATTTCTCAATTGAAGATTTAAAAAAAAAGCGAGAATCATTAATGAGCACATATCGCCTTTACAGAAAAAAAATTAGTGACTCTACTCGATCTTTGACGTGGCTTTTTATTTTTTCTCAGTAACAAATATAAATGTGCACTCAGTACTATAAAAGCGCTTAGAGCAGTTTCGATTACTATATCGGGCATCTTCACATTGGCCCTGACGGGACAGAACTAGTTTACTAGCCAACGTGTGTACACCTTCCCGAATTTGCAGTCCAACGTTGGTACGAGCGTTGGGGCCAACGTGTGGAGCCGGCCTAACAATAACAGTTATTTACCTTTCTTATTCTTGACAATGTTTGCCAAACTTCTTCCGAGCATGTCTTGAGTTTGTACCAAGGCCATAGCCCCCACCTAAAATTACCACAATTTATTTAAAACTACATTTGACCAAAGAAAATAAAAAGATTACTAAGACCATAATTATTTACAATGTAAAACTTTTATAAATATTTAAATCTATTTTAAAACTATATGTATTCACTTTTCAAATTGTATCTAATGGAGAAACATTACAGGTTTCAAAATAGCGCATTAGTTTACACGAGTATATACAATTATGAAGTGTAGAGTTAACCTAAAAAAATTAAGGCTTGTTACAAACCTGCGGGCTTAATTTCCTTATATTCTCGAGGAAATCTCTGAGATCCGCCATGGACGCGTCCTGTATCGCTTGCCTCAAGCGCGGTATGTCAGCTGAGATCTGCGCGCACCACTTGTACGGACCCACGCGGGGAAGCAATACATGCTCTAATTGCTCTAGCGTTTTTAATGCTGGGTAATACCTGTGTATAAATGAGTAAATACGAGTTTCTGATATTTTCAGCACAATTTCTCTGACCATCTGACATTTAATTTTTCTGACCTCTACAAAACGTTACAACTCTTAAAATGGGTTGGGTTGTCTGGAAGAAATGGCTAAATAGCCATAAGACCGCCCATTGTACTTCACAGTCTGTAAATATCTTTAAATGTGTTTAATGTTTAAATGTAGTTGTGGTGTACAATAAAGTATAAATAAATAAATAAATAAAATAATTAATGTAATTGATACAGAGGTAAAGTGAAACAAGGTTGTGTATTTATGTTGTAAGGAGGAAAGATTTTATTTTTTATTTGTTTTCAACAAAACTACTGGACCAATTTAAGAAATTTTTTTACCAGCCAAATGCTGTATTATTACTGAGTAACATAGTCTATATTTTAATGGGAGATAACGGAATGTCCAATTCGATACCAATGTCCAATTTTAAACATTTTTTCATACCTCTTAGCTTCTACTTGGCTCTTCAACTTTGAATATGTAGTCAACAACGGTAGACATAGCTCCATCTTTTCTATAGTTGCTGCTATGTTAAGCTCTACTCTACGTGCTTGGATCAACTCTTCTGCTCTAGTACAGAGACCTATAAGAGAACAACTCTATAAATTTTTGACAAAAAAGTTACAATGCTAAAAAAATAACTAATATTTGATTTTTAAACAACATATTCCATACTCAAAGTACATTGATAAAATTTTATAGTTAGCAAGTTTTTTGAGAAAAATCTTATATTTCTAGGTGACCTAAACCATTCCACCTCTGTGTTCAACTTGTGCTCCAAGCCTGGGGTCAAAGAATGATTTCTTTCAGCATATAAACTACCAACTATAAAAATGCCTTTTGAAAGAAAAATAACTCCCTCATTTGTTTATCATTATACTATTGGATATCAGAGTGATAACATTTTCAATACTCACTTTCAGTTGATTCCTTAACATTAGCATCGACATTAGATATCTCCGCGTGAAGCTCTTCAGCGTGTGATCTCACTTGCAGCAATTCTCGAATTGAGTCAATAAAACCCTGCAAATGAAAGTTAATTTTTTCTAATAAAAATCTTAATACCATAATATCTTGTGTCCAAGAGAAACATTATGCATGATAAACAATTTTACATATTTTTATCTTTTGTTTTGCAGTTTACTCCTGATAACACAATATAAAGCCTGTGGTACGCAGAAAATGTGGGGAATAAATTGTGTAAAACGACGCCGCGTTGGCGCAATGGTCACAGCACTGCTGTGTGCCTGTTGCGCTGGCGGGTGCGGGTTCAATCCCTGCACATGACAAACATTTATATTGAGGATACAGGTGTTTGCCGTGGTCTGGGTGTTTGTGCAGTCCTTGTAGTTCTCCCCACCGGAGAGCCTCGGAGAACACAGCGAAATCATGACGTAAACATTAATTCTAAAATGCCACAGTTTCTCCTTACACTATTGGATATTTAAGGAGACAATATGAAATTTATTTTATATATACCTGATAGTAAAAATTGCATAATTTTTCTATCTCCTTGTCATGCTGCTGTATTCTTTCATCTAGTTGCTGGACGAAAGCTTCATGGCCACCTTCACCTTCATATACTGATCTGAAGGCTGGTCCCCAATAATCATCAATACCTTCAATTTCCTTTAAAAAACGTCAAATTATTTTATGTATGTTTTGGTACATTAAAAGTACATTCTATCAATAATATTTAAACAAATGTATTAAATATTAATTACTTTAACTGTCGTCAATAAACTGAAAAAAAAAGATCAAAATTTTTATAGTTTAATACTTAGAATAATAACGCATAGAAGCCGCGTCTAGAACAAAACACGAGCGATACCGTGTCCTATTTCAATTTCTTTGTGTGCGTTAGCCGAATGTGTCTACGTTCCTCAAACGCTCACAAATGTAGCTTTCAGTGAGACCATTACTAGGCCGTTACCCACAAAAATGTGGGAAATGTATTACTATGTTGCTGGATCAAATCAAGACAAGTATTTTATGTGATGAAGATGATTTTTCATGTAATACATATTATGACATATTTTTACGGAAGGTAAAATAGAATTTATCTATAGGTACAAATAAATAAAATTAGAGTGTCTGTTTATAATATTAAAATAACTGCTTTTTACTAAATGTATATGGATGTATACACGGTACATATACAAAAATAACATTTGTTACAATTTTTGTCCGTCTGTTTGTTCCGGCTAATCTCTGAAACAGCTGGACCGATTTTGACGAGACTTTCACTAGCAGATAGCTGATATAGTAAGGAGTAACTTAGACTACTTTTGTTTTAGACATTTATTTATTTTAGCCAACACAAAATTGCCGCCAGTGTCCTGTCTACGAAAACTAATATAAAATACCTAACGCCAAGTTACTTTCTCGTAACTGGTAATATGTTATATCGTATTCAATATCGTAAGTAGTAGGTATATCAAAAACTGTTTTTTTTTTTTCTTTTCAAAATTAAGAAAAAAATTAATAGCAATGTGGGTATTTTTTTCCCCACAACTAGCCACACTGTATTGTGAGAAGTTTGGTTGTAATAATTTTTGTATAATTATCGATTTACGCAAATATAATGTATAATATGTAAGTAATTACTTGTGAAATGTAATTTGATCACATTCTTATTGTTTTCCTGACTCGTTATAACACCTCTTCACGCTACAAACTGTCATTTTTAATTATTTACTCGCGAGCTGTGTTCGACGGAATGCGACCTTGAGTACTGACGGCTCGCCGAGAGACTCTAGCCATTTATAACTAAGTTTCAGTTTCCCACTTTTTGCGCTCGTACTAGGTTTCTATGCGTTATTATTCTAAGGTTTAATATTTAATTAATTAGGAGAGAAAAGTTAACAAGATTTGTGGGCGTAATACCTGTATAGTCGCGTTAGTCATGTTGAAAACACTATTAAAACTATAAACCTATATGCATTACAAAATTTACATTATATTTAAATATAAAATGAATGTAATATCAACGAATTTTAGTTTGAAATACCTATTATTTGGCCTTTACAAATAGAAAATAAAAATTAGAAATTTAGAAACTTCGTGACAGTGACAAATTCGAAGTTGTTTTGACACTTTGACAGTTTCGTTTAGAATATAACGTTCCATTACTTTTTTTTTTAATTTTTCACATAGTCTTACTAAGAACCTAACTTAGGTATAAACATTTAAAATTATGAAAAGTAAAAATATTTCAAAATAAGAAAAATATTCATTGGATTTTGCCTATACAAAATTACAATCAGATTACAAACAGACTAAATTGTATAAATTATATTATACATAAATGTTGCTTCATCTATAAGAACCCTTTTACCTACACGGTTATTTTTAAAAATAAAAGGTTTTAATTTACTTTTTAAGAATTGTTACATTGCAGTAGCACAAAAAATCATTTAAAGTAAGGTATTTAATGAAAACAGTATTTTGTGAAAGAGTTACTAAGGCAATACACTTTTCGACGTTTGTATACAAGTTTGTATTTTATAATAATTTTGGCCAAATAGTTGGCGCTGACAACATTGCACGAGACGTGCCAAAATCACAACTCACAAGTGCCAAATTAATAATTATTCCGCTGCAGCGGTTAAAGTGATTGCGTCTTGATTTACTATTATAAGAAATTTATATTGCGTATTAAATATAGTTGGCATAATTAAATCAAATCCATGTTGCGCACTATTATTTAATTAAAAGTTTTGATTACAAAATTTATATTGATATATATAGGTCCCGCAACCATGGCTCACTGTATCAGAGTTTTGCATGGCCAAGTAAGTATCTTTTAGAATTTTTTAGTTTAATTTATCCACGTGTAAGCAATATAAATGCATAAAAACTTTTTGAACCTGATTATAGAAGCCGACACTTTCATGAATATTTGTTTACGACGTTATCAATATATCAAATTAAAGTTATCATGTATGAATGAAAGGTCATGAAACGTAAATTAAACTCATAAGGGTCAGATTTAGATAAATGTTCCTGTAACTGGATCATTTTTACGACATCTTTCTGTAAAACTTGAGAATTTTGACAGAAAAAATGGTACCATCGAAACTTTTCTTTCAGGGTGGCAGGACGAGGACAGCTCTCGTAGAAATCCAGAAAAGATGCTTCAGCGTTTCCCCCCTCACCGCCGCGGCGGCTCAGGTATACTCTAACCCTGAAAAAGCGATAATTTCGTAGTGTTTCAGTGATTTTATAACACTGTTATGTAATCGAAGTGTAACTGAAAGTTTTGTGTTGTGCGCCCTATTTCTCGATTCTAAGTTTGTTGCGATGTGTTTTAGGTCGCTATGTCGAAATTCGACAAGGCCCCGTTGCCTTACGAAAAGTTGACCCAAAATTTGGAAATTGTCAAGAAGAGGTTAGGTCGTGAAATGACCTTGTCTGAAAAAGTGCTGTACTCTCACCTGGATGACCCCAAAGGACAGGTGAGTTAATAGGGCTGACTAAGGCTATAAAATAAATGTGGAATTATGTATAAAAATTAATTAAAGTATTTTTTTTAAATAGGTAGCATATTAATAAAATGTAAAATTTGTTCTTTGAAACATATCCTTGTGAGGAATATTATCATTAATAAATTTTATATAAGTTATGTTAACATTTAATTTACAAAGTGCTAATGAAATTAGAAACTCGGTGCTATAAATTACAATGTTTACTTTTTTTCTTGGTATTTATTTATCATATTAGATTTTGCTATTTAAATTTAATATTTTTTAGATTGTCATTAAATTATGTACTTTGACAATGGAATTTCACTTAATTTTTTTTATCCTCACTAAAATGATTGATTATATTAGTAACTAGCTTCTGCGCGCGACTTCGTCGGCGTGGACTCCGCTCCTATTGGTCTTAGCGTGATGACACATAGCCTATAGCCTTCCTCTATAAATGGGCTATCTTACACTGAAAGAATTTTTCAAATCGGCCCAGTAGTTCCAGAGATTACCGCGTTCAAACAAACAAACAAACAAACTCTTCAGCTTTATATATTAGTATAGATTGTCACATATTAGAACAAAACTTTGCAAGATAAATCATTATCAAAACGAAATATATGACTAAATCTTTGTCGCAGAACAAAAAGAAACTTGTATCAATTACAAAATTTACATTTTGTAGAACACACTTGAAATATTTTTGTGCAGGAAATCGAACGTGGAACAAGCTACCTACGTCTAAGACCTGACCGTGTAGCCATGCAAGATGCCACCGCACAAATGGCCATGTTGCAGTTCATTTCATCTGGTCTACCTACAGTTGCAGTTCCATCGACAATCCATTGTGATCACTTGATTGAAGCTCAAACTGGTGGTAAGGAGGATTTGGCAAGAGCAAAGGTAAGAATATTTTATCATAGACATTAAATATATACTCACACTTGCAGGCATATTCAATAATATCATAATCAATTCATACATACCATACAAAAATTACTTATGTTCTAACAATAAATAAAATAATATTCATAAATATTATAACAATTTAAAAAACCATTTAGGACATCAACAAAGAAGTATACAAGTTCCTGGAAACAGCCGGTGCTAAGTATGGAGTCGGTTTCTGGAAACCTGGTTCCGGAATCATCCATCAGATCATCTTAGAAAACTATGCCTTCCCCGGCCTTCTGATGATCGGAACTGACTCTCACACTCCCAATGGTGGTGGTCTTGGTGGTCTTTGCATAGGTAAGAATTTTTTAAAGTATTTTTAATTTAAGTTTTAAATGTTTCCAGAAATTCTTTGACGTTTTTCTTTAATATTGGTATTTCGTTATGCTTATGTCATCTACCACATATAATTAAATTAATTTTATTTTGTTATGTATATTTTATTTTATTTATATTTATGGTTATGAATATCAGCTGGCTGTTACCCAAAACTAGGGTGTTAGGTTGCCTACCTTATAAACAGAAAACGTACACAAACCTGATAAAAAAAAAACTAAGAAGATTGATATATATTTTTCTTTAATTAAATTGTACAAATTTAAAGTTTACATATTAAATAAGTAAAAAAATATCCTGGCTAGATGGGGAAAATATAAAAATAAAAATGTGTGTGTCAGCTCCGGCACGCAACTGGACTTTAATCCTTTAGTATGTGACGAGACTGTTATGAAAAGTGTGATTGGGTGAGGCGAACAGAAGTTGAGAGGGAGATATAAGTTAGATGGAGCTAAAGAAGTTTTAATGAGTTGTCTATGTAGAACCTATATTTATCTTTTTGACTTGTTCTCAGGTGTCGGTGGTGCTGATGCTGTAGATGTGATGGCCGATATCCCATGGGAACTAAAGTGCCCCAAAGTTATTGGTGTCAAACTTACTGGTAAGTTCTAATTATGACATACTAACTGTGCTCCATTACTCTATTACGTATATTCCGATCTTGATATTATGATATAATTACCCTGCTTGACTGTCGTGATTTCGCCAATTTATACCAAGTTTATCTCAAATGATAATGTAGTATTACTGTAAGTATTAAAGTGTAGCAGATAGCCACTCATCTTCCTTCCAACCTTTATATTTATGTCTCTTTTATAAATGAACGCCTAATATTCAATGATACCCAGTAGTACGAGAATAGATGAAACACACAAAACACAAGCATAAACCATGACCAAAACTTATATGGCCTTTATAAATATTTATCATTTGCGGATATCAAAACCAAAACCTCTAGCCAGCCAGTTTTTCTACCACTGCGCATCTAAAACCGCCACTTGTCATAAAGTACACCAAAAAGTGTTTATTTTTACTTAAAAATCTATACTAATATATAAAGCTGAAGAGTTTGTTTGTTTGGTTGTTTGTTTGTTTTTTTTTGTTTGAACGCGGTAATCTCTGGAACTACTGGGCCGATTTGAAAAATTCTTTCAGTGTTAGATAGCCCATTTGTCGAGGAAGGCTATAGGCTATGTATCATCACGCTAAAACCAATAGGAGCGGAGTCCACGCCGACGAAGTCGCGCGCAGAAGCTAGTTTGTTATAAGGAAGGAAATGTATTTTATGCGTACAAATTTGTAACTTTTTCCTTAATCATTTTGGGTTAAGGTGGCTTAGAAGGTTGCATTACGAAAAGTGGTACACTATCAGCTGTTGTGGTTATTATGAAAGGAAAAAACATAAAAGTGAATGTCACTGCAAGATTTGCGAACTCATTTTATAAATATAGTGCTTAATCATAGAAAAAATATTGTACTTAAATTTAACAATATTGAGTGGTTTTATTTTATGCCTCTACAGGTTGGATTCTGTAAACATATTTGTCTTAAAAAAAATAAAGACTACTACTTACTGTACATTATAAATTCTCATTGTTAGTAAAATCTGTTAAGTATTTTACAGTTCACAAAATAAACCAGTGCCAATGAATCAATGTAATGAAAATGTCCTCTAAAAGACAATTACATTCGTTCTCAATAAAAAAATATTAAATGAATACGTAATATGTAATTAGGTAGGGATCCATAGTACATTTTTGTAACCTGATCAGTATCAAGCTAATTTTCCGAGAGTAGCTATATTTTGATGAGACGAACAAAAAGTTCCTCTTCGAAAACTCTCGATTGTGGTAGATAATAGAGTTAGAAGGAGGTAGAGCAGCAGTGAGCTTAGGACCGGGATAACGTACCACGCAATTTGTAGGACAATGTTACTATTAAATTATATAAATATTAACTAAATATAAGCAAAAAAAAACCAGAAAAAAAAATAATTTTTGATGACCTTACGAGGTCATCAACTTGATGACCTCGTAAGGTCATCAAAAATTATTACTAACAAGCTGATTTTTTTTCTTTTAATTACTGCATGCAGCAAAAAAAAAACCAGAAAAAAAATTAATTTTTGATGACCTTACGAGGTCATCAACTTGAAGCTGATTTTTTTTTTCTTTTAATTACTTAATATTTATAAAATTTGATGGTTAATATTGTCCTACAAATTGCGTGGTACGTTATCCCGGTCCTACGCTCACTGCTGCTCTACCTCCTGCTAACTCTATTATCTACCACAATCGAGAGTTTTCGAAGAGGAACTTTTTGTTCGTCTCATCAAAATAAAGCTATAGTCTGGCTAACGAAAGATGAGACTGAAAAAACGCGGCAAATTTAAAAAAAACCACACCCTGGCAACTTCAAAGACGCGCCATCTTGTTTATTTGTGACTTTTAAAGTATTACCATACTCTGATTCTGATTCTTCCCAATCTCTGTTAAAATCACCGAAATTTATCAATGTATATAACAAGATTAATGTTGGCCAGTAATAGTTTAAAAAAAAAACAAATAAGATAATTTTAAAGATGATGAAATAATTTAAACAAGATGTATTTTATATTTGTATGTATCAATGTATGTAAAATTTTGTTTATGTATATGTCTAGTATAAGTATGTATTATGTCTGCATGTGCATATTGATATGAAATGAAATATTATATATGAAAAAAAAAATTATTAGCGTCGGACCAGGTCCTAGCTTTACTAGGAAGTCACAGGACTGTCGATCTGCAGTCTAAAATAATAAGAATTACACCCGTAGGATAATTAAATAAAGTATGTTTAAATCTTAGTAGGTTTCCGCTAGATATTTCCCAATTAAAGAGGTAATATACCCGATGATGGGAACCCACAGTGTTGTCATTTAAAAAGTATGCAAAAAAATCGAGTCTCATCTTTCGTTAGCCAGACTTTACTCACGGATAATTAGCTTGATACTGATTAGGTTAAAAAAATGTACTAGGGATCCCTACCTAAATATTTTACTAACGTATCTATACTAATATAATAAAGCTGAAGAGTTTGTTTGTTTGATTGTTTGTTTGTTTGTTTGTTTGAACGCGCTAATCTCAGGATCTACTGGTCCGATTTGAAAAATTCTTTCAGTGTTAGATAGCCCATTTATCGAGGAAGGCTATAGGCTATATATCATCACGCTAAGGCCAATAGGAGCGTAGCACCAATGAAGAATGTTTCAAAATCGGGGTCTTTTTTCCTTTTATTCCACGGGGACGAAGTCGCGCGCAGAAGCTAGTCAAATATATAGAGACATTATGGACTCAAGCGATAGGCATTAATTTAAACCACCCATACTATGATTAAAATTTATTTAGTAAGCCAATCCCTGGCGGAAATATTTGTTTGGAAAAAATATTTAAAAATAATTCATAAGTGTTAATAAGACAGTACCGATTTCCCACCTGAGCTATTACAACTTTAATGGCAATTGTGAAATTTAACTTCGTATTCCAACGATAGTAGTGTGTTTGTACCAGTTCTGGCTCACGAGCCAGAACTGGTACAAACGGTCGGTCCTCTGATCGAGTGATCCTAAAAAAAAAAAAAAAAAAAAAAAAAAAAAAAAAAAAAAAAAAAAAAAAAAAAAAAAAAAAAAAAAAAAAGGTTTTGGGGTCATCTAAATCGATTGCACGCATCCATTTTGTGCTAACTCTAACGATTCGCGACTTAGGTTTCTACATTTGCAAACTCCAGTACCCTTAATTACCTCTATTGTCCGCTTATCTATCGTTCCTCGAGCATCGTCGCTATTGTGCTCCATCCATTGTTTCTCGAAAAAGGTCGTTGCCGCTCTTATCTGTTTCTAATGATGCACCTTGCTTATCTGTGCTATTGTATTATATTATTATCATTCTTTGTTATTCTCAATGTATATATATATATATATATAAAAATAAATAAAATTGGAGTGTCTGTTTGTAATATTAAAATAACCGTGTTTTACTAAACTCATATGTATGCATACTCAGTACATATACCAAAATATTTATTTATAATTTTTGTGTGTCTGTCACTGAACAGTAACTATTTTGTAAAGCTCCACGCGGATGAGGTCGCAGGCACAGCTAGTCATAAATAAAACTCATACTTTTTTTTTGTTACAATTTTTATTTCCAAAATGTTATTGTTGATTATGTATAAAATAGGAGCGAAACATCTCATCCACTAAAATATCGTTGTACAATGTGTTCCCTGTAAAAATGCTCGTAAAACTGTGCATTGAACATCCCCGAAACTTATACAGCAAATACATTAAACAATATTCGCCACAAACTGAAGTTCACTCATTCTGAATCATATCAACATTCCAGTCCCATCTTTTACAATTCCTTTTTAAAAACTCTAGATGATATCGTGCAGGTGATCGTCCGTATGAATCAAAATATTGACCGATGCCATTCGTATCGATATGTAAAGCTATCCAATGTGAGCCTGGTTTATCATCTGTATCTAAATTGCATATTATATACGTTGGTACGTGGGTATACATGGGCAGTCTATTAGCAGCATAAACATTATTTTCTAGACTGGGGTGAATCTTTTTCAGATGTTGTTGTACATCTAGTGTATCCATGATATTACTGCTATTAGTAGATTATTACTGTACCAATCTATTCAATGGTTAACATAGGAATGATTAATTATATTGATTTCTAAATATTAAATCATATTCCTTAGTGATAATTTGTATGATTCATCAGCGTAGCGCGTCTCGTCGTGTCGTCAATACGAAACATACTTTCTAAATATTAAATCACATTCCTTAGTGATAATTTGTATGATTCATCAGTGTAGTGCGTCTCGTCAATACGAAAGAATGCGAGATAAGTGAAAAAGTTAAAAAATACTTTTTTAACAATGACAGTCATTAGCTGATCATTAGTGAATCTGTTTACTTAAATTACTTCTTTGTACTCATTATATTCTTTTTCTAATCATTTGTAAATCTATATTAATTGTTTAAACCAAAACTTTCATTTTTTATTTCACCCCCTAGAACCTTAGACGTGTGTAATGTTTCACTTTATCCATCCGTTTACTGCTATTGTAGCAGGACCAAGTGGATGTGGGAAGTCAAATTTTGTAACAAATTTCATAAAATCAGTTACAGAAATATGTAATTGTGATTTTAATCAGATCACATGGTGCTTTGATGAAATGCAACCTTTATATAATTTACCAAATGTTAACTATCATCAAGGAATTCCAAATCTTAATATGTTTGATGGTGAAAACCCACATCTTGTTATTATTGATGATCTGATGAGAGAGTCTGATGGAAGAATTGTGGATATATTTACAAAAGGTAGTCATCACAGGAATCTTAGTGTATTTTATTTAACACAAAATTTATTTCATCAGGGTAAAGGTCAAAGAGATATTTCTTTAAACTCAAGTTATATAATATATTTTAAAAATCCTAGAGATAAAACTCAAATAAGATATTTAGCACGACAAGTGTCACCGGATAACCCAAAGTTCATTGAAGATGCCTACAGGGATGCAACTCTAGAAGCACATGGATATTTAATGGTAGATTTAAAACAGAATACCAATGATTTTTGTCGTATCAAATCAAATGTCTTCCCATTTAATGGTTTCTGTACAGTCTACGTCCCCACAAAAGAGTTTAAATACACCAAGAATCAAACAATTCAAATCATTTCTAAATGATGCATCGTCGACTCACAACGCATAAGCATTTGCTAAACGCTTTGCATACGCTTAAACCAAAATATCAAAGAGCATTACTTAAAACGTGTGACGAAGAAGAAATAAATTGTATTTGTGAATGTATTCATAACGTTTTACAAGGAAAGGTACCTCTTAAAGATCAAGATAAACAAAAATTGAATAAACATAAAAATATACTCCGTAAATTGGTGCGTAAGTGTAAACATAAAATAAGAAAAAACATAATTATACAAAAAGGAGGAGCTTTCTTACCAGTAATATTAGGTGCAATATTGAGTGGATTAGTAAGTGGACTAGTCAGTTAACATGGAAAATGCAAAGAAAATGATACTAATTGAACCTGGATTGATTGAAAAATTAAAACAAGAAAATAAGGTTAATAGTAATTTGTCTCGATTAGATATGGAAATGCAAAATATTATGAATAGTAAGATAGAAGACCGAAAGAAGTGGATGTTATATTTACAAACACTACAAAGATATCTTCACTTTGTCGAAGAGGATCGTCAACCACTCAGATTACCAATTTATTCTGATACATCTAATGAAGATTCAAATGAGTCTAAAATTGGATTTAAAAATAAAGATAGAGATTTAAAAAGTTCAGTTGATGCTGAATCTTTGTTGGAAGAGAATCGTTCCATTAAAAGTAAAGAAAATGATACAAAACCACTTTATACAACAGCTCAAATACTCAGTTTAATACCAAAAACTTATAATAAAAAAGGTGAGTTATTATTAAACTTAGTTGAAACAAGTAAAAGTAAAATAAATTGGGATAATGAAGGCACAGTCATAATTGATAATGAAAAAATTCCTGGAAGTAATATTGTTGATTTAATAAATGATTCACTAAGACCCTTAAAAAGAAGTGATCCGATAGGGTGGGATAGATTTGCTAAAGCATTAAAAGATATTAAAGTACCACTTACTTATATTGGAAATCCAAAGAGATGTGAGTTTATTAACCGGCTTCAAGTAAAAGATCTAAACAAATCCTCTGAGACTGAAGTTCAAGAGTTTTCTACACCAAGAAGTGGAGATAAAAAATCTGAAACTAAAATAGAGTTTTCTACACCGGGAAGTCGAGATAAAATATCTAAAATACGTAAAAAGTTTGATTGGGAAAAATGGACCCCGTACTAGAAGAAATTAACAGGATTTATTATGATCCATCTAACCCCGCTGGTTTTGGTAGTATTGATAAATTATCGAAAGCCATGAATGGTAAAATGGATAAAAAGCAAGTAAAGGAATGGTTACAATCACAAGAAACATACACATTACATAAACCCATTCAAAAAAAATTCCCACGTAATAGGTACATTCTATCAAATATTAATGAATTGTGGCAAGCTGATTTAAGTGATATGCGAACTTATTCTCAATATAATGATGGTTTCAACTATATACTTTGTGTTATTGATGTATTTAGTAAATATGCATTTGCAAGATCAATGAAAAAGAAAAACTCAGAAACTATTAAAGAATGTTTTGAAAGTATATTTACTGAAAGTAATTTAACACCTACTCACATACAATCTGATAAAGGTACAGAATTTGTTTCAAAAGATGTACAAAAATACTTTAAATCCAAAAAGATTAATTACTATACCACTAACAATCCTGATATTAAGGCCAGTATTGTTGAACGATTTCAAAGAACTCTAAAAATGAAAATGTGGCGTTATTTCACTCATAATAATACTTATAGATATATAGATGTTTTACAAGATTTAATATATTCTTATAATCACAGCTTTCACTCTAGTATTAAGATGTGTCCATGTGATGTGAATTCCAACAATATTATGACGGTTTGGACTAATCTTTATGATAGACGATCAAACAAACTTTCCAAAATCAACTTTCAAAAACCAAATTTCAATGTGGGTGATTATGTTCGAATAACTAAATATAAACATGTTTTCCAAAAAGGATATGAATCAAACTGGAGTGATGAAATATTTATTATAACTTCAATAATTGATAGATCTCCATGGGTTGTTTATACAATAACAGATTTACAAAATGAACCAATAGTTGGTACTTTTTATGAAAGGGAATTACAGAAAATCACTTACAACCCCACCTCACAATATAAAATAGATAAAATAATTGACACTCGTTATTCAGGTAACAGAAAAGAAGTATTAGTGAAGTGGAGAGGTTATCCAAATAAATTTAACAGTTGGATTTTAGCTTCTAGTTTAAAAGAAATATGAATAAAGAAAGTTTTTATTTAACATTGCTCAGCAATAGTTCAATGGAATACTTTCCTGATAACAAGACCACAAATTTTTCAACGAAATTACCAAAAGTTATAAAATTAGAAGGTGAATGGTCGGTTGGAGTTGTTGAGTTTCAATATCCATGTACTATGTTTACTGTTCAAGATCATGAAAATGTTATATACATTACAAAATCCATGATAATGCCTAGTGAAGATAAACCATCCACAGTGCACTACAAAAAACATATTCCAGCTACCAGCTATGCTAACGTTGAGCATATTTTAAAAGCATTAAGTGGTATCGGAGAGAGCATAAAATTTCGCTATGATGAAATAACAAAATTTGTTTCTGTTTCTGCTTTGGATAAAAATATAACATCTATAACATTATCACCCAAATTAAGTTTACAACTAGGTTATGAACCAAATAAAAATCTCCTAGACAGAAATTTCGGAAAGTGTCCTGCTAATTTACACTTAGGGTTACCATCTCAACTATTTCTATATTGCGACATTATCGATCCTCAGATTGTGGGTGATGTTATGACTCCCTTGCTAAGAGTAATTTCATTAGATCCTTCAAAATACATTTATGGAGCAAATAAAATGCACGTTTTCTCTCCACCTCACTACTTACCTGTTATGCGAAGAGAGTTCGATACGGTGGAAATAGTTATAAGATCGAGCACAGGACAGAAAATACCATTCCAGTTTGGAACCGTGTGTGTTAAACTACATTTCCGAAAATTGTGATAATGAATTCTCTTCGTGATCATCATATATGCCCATATGAAAATTATTATACACATCAAGCTGGTTCGGGGGTAGGAGTAATTTATAAGGGTTCACCATACCAACGTGGTCATGGTATTGGAAGCTTCTTAGGGGGGTTATTTAGATCAGTTTTACCTTTACTTTCAAGTGGGGCTCGAGTGGTTGGTAAAGAAGCATTAAACGCTGGAGTAGGACTTTTATCGGATATGATTCAAGCGCGTCCTATGGAAGCATCAATAAAAGATCGTCTAAAGCAAGTTAGTACGAATTTAAAACGAAAGGTTGATGGCAAAATTGATCGATTAAACATGACAGGTTCTGGGTATATAACTAAAAGAAAACGATTGACCTCGCTCATTCCACCATTAACTGCTAAAGTGAAAACCGCTAAAAAACTTGGTATAAATCCAAAAAATATCAAAGATATATTTTCAAATTAAATATGTCTTTCCTTCATAATAATTCTTGTGAGTGTGCTAAGTCAGAATTAGATTTGTTTGCACTACCGTCTACACAAACAAGCATTGAAAATGGATTGTGGATTCACTATAAACCAATTTCGTCTCTTGCTGATGATGGACCTATAGAGTTTCAAGTTCCTGGGACAGGCGATGACTACATAGATTTGTCTCATACATTACTCCACATAAAGGCAAAAGTATTAAATCAAGATTCAACTAAATTGACATCGACCACAGTAGTAGCACCTGTAAATAATTGGCTGCATTCACTTTTTAGTCAACTTGATGTTTATTTAAACCAAAAACTTGTATCACCACCTAATAATACCTATGCATATCGAGCATACATAGAAACCCTTTTAAACTATGCTCCTGCTGCTAAACAATCTCACCTTACTTGTAGTCTTTGGTATGAGGATACATCAGGAAAAATGGATTCTACAGATGATAAAAACTTAGGATTTGTTAAAAGACAGGATTTGGCTAGTGAAAGTAAGGAAATAGAAATGATTGGACATCTTCATGGTGACATTTTCAACCAAGATAAATTTTTAATTAATGGTGTTGAAATGAGTGTAAAATTAGTTCGGTCAAGAGATAGTTTTAATTTAATTGCTGGATCAAGCGATGTAAAGATCAAAGTTTGTATTACGGATGCAACTCTTATTGTTCGACGAGCAAGAATTAATCCAAGTGTATTACTCGCACATCAGAAAGTTTTAGCTGCTACTACTGCTAAATATCCTATTACTCGAGCCGAAGTAAAAGTTTTAACAATTCCATCGGGTGTTCAAGGAAAAACTCTTGATAATATATTCCTAGGACAGGTACCCAAAAGGTGTATAATTGGATTTGTGAACAATTCTGCATTTAATGGTTCCCTTACTAAAAATCCATTTAACTTTGAAAACTATGGTATTAATTCTTTCAGCTTATATATTGATGGACAACAAATACCTTCAAAAGCTTTGCAACCATCTTTTAATAGTAGTATATTTACATCAACATATCATACTCTATTCTCGGGAACTGGTATTCACTTTCTTAATGAAGGAAATGGAATCTCTTGTGAACAGTATGCCAAAGGTTACTGTCTATTAGCATTTGACTTAACTCCTGATTTATCAGCTAACTCATCAACTCATTGGAATCTCATAAAGCATGGTAGTGTAAGATTAGAAGTACGATTTGAATCCGCACTAATACAAACAATTAACTGTATAGTTTATGCTGAGTTTGATAATATTATTGAAATAGATAAAAACAGAAATGTTAATGTAGACTATAGTAGTTAAAGTTATAATGTGTGTTAGATTTATGTGTAATGCATTTTTTTGTGTATGTAAAAATTATAAATTAAATAAAACAAATTATATGTAATATATTATTTTTTATTTCTCATACAAATTATCACTAAGGAATGTGATTTAATATTTAGAAAGTATGTTTCGTATTGACGACACGACGAGACGCGCTACGCTGATGAATCATACAAATTATCACTAAGGAATATGATTTAATATTTAGAAATCAATATAATTAATCATTCCTATGTTAACCATTGAATAGATTGGTACAGTAATAATCTACTAATAGCAGTAATATCATGGATACACTAGATGTACAACAACATCTGAAAAAGATTCACCCCAGTCTAGAAAATAATGTTTATGCTGCTAATAGACTGCCCATGTATACCCACGTACCAACGTATATAATATGCAATTTAGATACAGATGATAAACCAGGCTCACATTGGATAGCTTTACATATCGATACGAATGGCATCGGTCAATATTTTGATTCATACGGACGATCACCTGCACGATATCATCTAGAGTTTTTAAAAAGGAATTGTAAAAGATGGGACTGGAATGTTGATATGATTCAGAATGAGTGGACTTCAGTTTGTGGCGAATATTGTTTAATGTATTTGCTGTATAAGTTTCGGGGATGTTCAATGCACAGTTTTACGAGCATTTTTACAGGGAACACATTGTACAACGATATTTTAGTGGATGAGATGTTTCGCTCCTATTTTATACATAATCAACAATAACATTTTGGAAATAAAAATTGTAACAAAAAAAAAGTATGAGTTTTATTTATGACTAGCTGTGCCTGCGACCTCATCCGCGTGGAGCTTTACAAAATAGTTACTGTTCAGTGACAGACACACAAAAATTATAAATAAATATTTTGGTATATGTACTGAGTATGCATACATATGAGTTTAGTAAAACACGGTTATTTTAATATTACAAACAGACACTCCAATTTTATTTATTTTTATATATATATATATATATACATTGAGAATAACAAAGAATGATAATAATATAATACAATAGCACAGATAAGCAAGGTGCATCATTAGAAACAGATAAGAGCGGCAACGACCTTTTTCGAGAAACAATGGATGGAGCACAATAGCGACGATGCTCGAGGAACGATAGATAAGCGGACAATAGAGGTAATTAAGGGTACTGGAGTTTGCAAATGTAGAAACCTAAGTCGCGAATCGTTAGAGTTAGCACAAAATGGATGCGTGCAATCGATTTAGATGACCCCAAAACCTTTTTTTTTTTTTTTTTTTTTTTTTTTTTTTTTTTTTTTTTTTTTTTTTTTTTTTTTTTTTAGGATCACTCGATCAGAGGACCGACCGTTTGTACCAGTTCTGGCTCGTGAGCTAGAACTGGTACAAACACACTACTAACGATATTGTAGCCATTTTTTCATTGCCTAAAACAGGGATAAAAGGACATTTTCTAAAAATGAATCCTAGCTAAATCAATTTATCGCCCCCGAAATCCCCTGCATACTAAATTTCACGAAAATCAATGGAGCCGATTCCGAGATTCAGATTCTATATATACAGGATGTCCCAGGAAAGACTGTCAAGCGGAAGTTCAGAGCAAGAACACCCCCTGGGGAAACACAAAAAAAAATTAATAACTCGAAAACTATGCAAAACCGCGGAACATACATGGGGGTGATTCGGAATCCCCAGGGGGTGGTCTAGCTCTGGACTTCCGCTTGACAGTCTTTTCTGGGACACCCTGTATATACAAGAATGGCTTGTTTAATAGTATAAGATAAACGAATAAGTCTATAAAAGCGATAATATTGGTCTTCTTTGAACACAGTAACATTAATAACAAATACCATTTTTTTACTCAAATTTCAACATCACAGCAGCTTATAATACGAGTATACATTAAGTTGATACACTACATTAATGGAACTGTTCATACAATGCTTTCCACCAGAGATATCATTTTTTTACATATCCATGTGAGTGCGGGGTCGGAGCTTATCAGCTTATGCACCACGCTGCTCGTAACGTAGCGATCGCTATCATGTGTATATGATGACCACCGGAACCAACAGCTTAACGTACTCTCCGAAGCACAGTGGGGAAACCCACAAAACCGTTTTTGAGTTACATATACAGATGTTCGACTCCTAACTGAACAAAACAAAGTCAAATTTTAAAAAGGCTAGGAAATGTTTTTTCACGTGAAAGTGATCCATTACAATATTACATCTACAGAACCTCCCATTTGAAGTAATAAAGTTAAGTGTGGGCATCTATAGGCTACGGAAATCGCTTACCTTCAGGTGAGCCGTTCGCTTATTTGCAAACCTAGTAGTATTTTTTTTTTCTTGAAAACTAAAACAACAGTTTAAAAACAAATCACTAACACAGTAACCCCCCAATGTATTTGTTTTATTTCAACAAACCTTAATAACGATGATTGTATCTAGATAAGTTTACAAAACATAAAGTTAAAAATAGTAAGATATTTTTGCGTGGCTTCGCGCCAATGAGAGAATCGTGTATGCGTTTGGATAACAGTGACAGTGTTCGAGAACGTTCTCGGCCAATTCAATATCGAGTTTTTTTTTACGTTATATTTTTTGAAAATTCTATCTTTAACTGGGATGAATAAAACATATCAAACAATCTGTCTGGTGTTTTCAAATTATCAATACATATAATAAAAATAATATAAGTTAATGTAATATGTTTGTGCACGCTAATCTCAGAAACGGCTTATCCGATTTAGATACGATTTTCACTAATATATTGTAGTAAGCTTCACTTAACATTAACGGTCTTACTTATAAACGTTTCTTAATATTTAATCAATTGCATAGCAACGGATTAGCAAAATCTTCACTCATAAACACTATTTAGCGTTAAGAAGTCGTTAAGTAGTGTTTAAATAGCTGTCAAAATTAAACACTGCCGAGACATAGTTTAACTCTCGCTAAGCGGCAAGATGGCGGATTTCACATAAATCAGCTGTTCTATTGTGACGTCTGATCTACATAAATACTATTTTTTCAAGTTTTCATATAAGTAATCAGATATTGGGGCCGTCATGTTTACTGTTATTAATATACATATAATAAAATAGTAGGAAAGTCAAAACTGTACATTGAATATTGTTTTGAAATAATACTTGGCGTGTGATCTACAACCGATACCGAAGCCAAAAATATAGTTTTTAGAATTTTTGTCTGTTTGTCTGTATGTATGTCAGGGATAAACTTAAAAAGTAGGTACTGCATGGATTTACTTCTTTGGCACTAATATTATTTAGAAGTCGGGTCAACATATAGGCTACATATTATCATGCTATCACCTATGGGGAACGAGTAGTGAACATTTATTTCTTCAACG
This sequence comes from Melitaea athalia, assembly GCA_905220545.2. Lineage (NCBI taxonomy): Eukaryota > Metazoa > Arthropoda > Insecta > Lepidoptera > Nymphalidae > Melitaea > Melitaea athalia. The sequence goes on from HG992184.1 coordinate 5,761,402, forward strand.
CATTCTGTACATTCACGCAGACGACGTCGCGGGCAGCAGCTAGTAATTAATATTCTCCATATCACTCAAATTGGTGGATCGTATTCAATTATTGGCTTGCTCAGGGGTGTCCAACACTGAATAATACTATACTATTAACAATGAAAGATAAAAAGAAGATATTTAGAATGAAATTCCCACTATATAAAAATTAAAATATACTAAATGAGCGTTATCTGACAAATTCCTATCTATACTTCGTGTTCACGACACTCGGACACTGTCATAGATGATATAATATGGAATAATTGTGTTTGCTAGCAAACGAAAAAAAAAAAACGACTTCAATTACATCGACAGGTTATACAATGTAAGTATGTAGACGCAAAAAATTAACAAACATACTAGTTGTCACTACGACTTTCGAGAGTTTCCCTCGTTTTCTCTGGGATTCCATCATCAGATCCTGGTTTCCTTATCTATGGTACCTAAGTTGGGATATCTCCTTTCCAACAAAAAAAGAATTATCAAAATCAGTTCATAAACGAGGAAGTTATCCACGAACATACATAAAAAAGAAAATATATTTACGGTCGAATTGCGTAACCTTCTCCTTTTTTGAAGTCGGTTAAAAATAGAACTTTTAACAATTTCGTTGATTCAATTTATCTAATCAATTATTTTAGGTATAATAATTATGTGCCAAGTGCCAACCATCTGTATCGTTCTTTGTTCGTTTCATAACTAAGAAACAGCTAATCAACGTTTATAAGTAAACAAAAGTTAAACACGGATTTATAACTTAAGAGTGGTTTAACTAATCGGTGGCTAAGTATTGCTTATCGAGATTTTTATAAGTAAGACCATTAGTGTTTGTTTCCTGTCAATCGGTTCATAAATAAAAAAGTTATGCTAATTTAAAGAATCACGTTGAACATGTAAATACCCAAACGTCGGTCAAATCCAATATAAACCAAAAGATATTATAACCAAAACATTTTGTCCAAAGTCACTATACCACGCGGACGAAGTCGTGGGCACAGCTATTAAATATAAATTTCTCTGTACAGTTTGTCTGATAACGCTATAAATCTATATATCAGAACGAACAATAGACAATATTAAATTTTATATGTAGTAGGTAGCTGCTACCCTCGACTTAATTTGCGATGTTACATTTCGCTTTTCGTTCTCTTTTAAAGAGAAACAATTTTGAGATTCGGGATAAAAAGTAGGTAGTTTCCTAGCTCGTAATATAGATTCAAGTCTTGCCAAGTATTATTCAAAATTAATTCAGTAGCTTCATCGTTACGTACGGCCACAGATAGATGGACAAAATTAAAAACTTTGTCGAGCTTTGTCTATATCTTGCCCTTTTTGTCTTCAGTATGAATAGCACATCCAAAAAAATATTCAAAATGTCTTCAATAAATATAACCTGTGACACGTAAATTAAATCTATTTTTATTTATTGGTAACTTTTATTGGCTACTTTTCTAAAATATAATCAAAAGTTACTCACGCATGAGTGTTGTATAATGTTACTGTAAAACCTCGAACTACTTACTCTTAAATCTTAGGATTTACCGACATGAGATGGTAAATGTAAGGATTTATGTAAATGGGACATTTTTTTCGAGCTCTTACTATTAGAATTTAGTAAATGCTAGGTTTTACCACTAACAGCTAGTAAAAGTTGGTTTTGGGAATAAAACAAAGATTAATTCTTATTCATTTACTTCAGTCAAAAACTTAAATTGGTAAGTCTTTAGATTAAGACCTGTAGACCGTTTATCGGCATAATGTCGTTACAAAAAAAAAATAACCCTAACACCTAACTTCAAAATTAGACAGTTTATCGCAATAATTTCGTTACAAAAAAACCCTAACCTATCTAACTTCAAAATTAGACCGACGCGGGTCTTAATATAAAGACTAGTCACGTTATAATGGGGTTGCCAACCGTCCTGTTTTCCCAGGACATGTCCTAGTTTTTGTAGTGTCCTGGGACGTCCTGAATAGTCTTTAAGCAGCGTCCTGGGTTTTTAAATTTTAAAATTCGCGCGCCTCTTCTCAAATTTTTACGCTACGAGCAGCCTAACAAAAATGATTAAGTTTATAATATTAGAATGATACTATAACTAACCTGAGTTTAAGAAATTTGTTACAAAGTGTTTGTTTTATATTTTAATAATTAGTTTTCAACTCGTATTTCATCCAAATATTTTTATTAAAAAATGTGATTATTTTAATTAAAAGCGTCCTGTTTTTAAACTGAATTGTCCTGGTTTTTCCAACTTTAAATCCTGGTTTTTTAAATTTGAGATTGGCAACCCTACGTTATAACATGTCTTTTTCAACATTTACCGTCCCTTTAATGTAAATCCTAAGACTTAACAAGTGAATGGTGGTAAAAGTGCGGTGCGTAGGGCGGGCAGCGGGTAATCGTTCAGGCTTTTACCATTAAGAGTTGGTAAATCTTAGTTTTTACCCTTAAATCTTAGGATTTACCGTAATTCGTGCATTTACAGTAACATATATATAATTGTATAAACAAACGCGTGTTGTTTATTAGACTCTATGATGATCTCTGACACGAATCAGGTTAATTGATTCATTTATATAATATTATCATACGATAAATTAGTCATTATTATAAAATATTTCATTCGTAATTAATCAAAATCAAAAATAACTATTCAAATAGGCCCCAAGAGCATTTTCGAATCGTCATTTTACAAATTAAAATTTTAAAGTGTATAGATATTATTTTTGTAAAAGTAAAGCTATCACCGATTTGGAATGTAGATTCTGTAGAGAAGAATCGGCAAGAAACTCCGCAGTTACTCTTTTGAAAATAATATAGTACCTAATATCTTGCATGAATTGCAGCGTCACTAAGTCCACACATCTTTATCAACTATGTAATCGTGCACCGACTATCTCTATATATCTCTATCTCTCTCTATATATATATATATATATAAATAAATGAATCGCTAAATGTGTTGCAAAGCGCAAATCTCGAGAGCGGCTGAACCGATTTCGCTAATTCTTTTTTTATAATATACCTTGAAATACGAGGATGGTTGTTACGGAGAGAAAAATTTAAAAAATTGCCTGAAAAGTGTAAAAACAACACTTTTCTATATTCCCATACAAAAGATTCGTAATAATACTTAAAAGTCAACTTGAACTTTAATACCATATGATAAAGTTTAAGTGTTAGTGGAGGGGTTCCGGGAAGGATAAGTATTAAAAAAAAATTAAAGAATTGACTGTTAGGCGGTACGAAGTTCGCCGGGACAGCTAGTTTTTAATAAAAACTTTAAATTTATGATGAGTTTTCTAAATTAATATAATTATGTTTATAAAAATATCCCACTAGCCGCTATCATATCGTAATAATGTATTTATAAATTAATTAATATTTTTCAATTGAAATCAAAATGTTGCCTGGAAGAAATTGCGACAATGCCGTCTTTTGTAATTTTTCTTGTTTTGTAATTTATGTTAATTATTTTTATTTATTTTTTTAATGTATAATAAATAATACATTATTATTATATTTTTAAGGAAAATACAAAAAAAAGGTTTGCCGAATTGGTCGAGCCATTCTCCAGTGATGCGCTTAGCAACATTTATTTTTATTATATAGAAGATATTAAGAATATAATGACACTTTCATGAAAACTATTTAATCCATTTCTATGAAATTCTATTATTGCTCCTGTATATGCTACCACCACTGTGCCTATATGCTATATATACCGGTAGGTACTTAAATTGTACTAAGTACTGATATCAAAAAGAATATTGTAGTCTTTATCAAAGTAATAAATAATAGGCCAGTCAAATTGTACATTAAAATCGCAAATGGTCTGCTAGTTCTGCTTTTTTCATATGTTGTTAGGATCAGTACCAGTAGTGTAAATCCAGTTTTGCAACTTCGAAAGACCTGTGCTAACTTTGGGGCGCTCGAAAAACCACGAAATTTTGGCACTTGTTTCGGTTTTTTCACTATATCTTCCAAAGTATGCATTTTTAGAGAATACATGAAGAAGAATACATGTACTCATCCTACGACGAACGTCGAATCAAAAGAGGTTGTAGTAAATTTCATTACCTTTAATTTAAGCACAAAACGGCGTCTATAGGCCCTATATTTCCCACCGAAATTTGGGTCCAAAGTTGGTCAAAACTGTAAACTTCACTTTTTTTGGAAAAAAAGGATCAACTTTTGAAGAGCTGTATCTCGGCTTCTATTTGACTTACAGAGCTGGTTTTGGGCTCAAATTGTAGCTAATTTAAACCACTTTAAAAATGTATCCAACATGTATTCTCTAAAAATGCATACTTTGGAAGATATAGTGAAAAAACCGAAACAAGTGCCAAAATTTCGTGGTTTTTCGAGCGCCCCAAAGTTAGCACAGGTCTTTCGAAGTTGCAAAACTGGATTTACACTACTGGTACTGATCCTAACAACATATGAAAAAAGCAGAACTAGCAGACCATTTGCGATTTTAATGTACAATTTGACTGGCCTATTTTCCCGACTTTTGGTTTTTTTGAACATTGTACAAAACTATTGGGCCTATAGACGCCGTTTTGTGCTTAAATTAAAGGTAATTAAATTTACTACAACCTCTCTTGATTCGACGTTCGTCGTAGGATGAGTATTTCCCACCGAAATTTGGGTCCAAAGTTGGTCAAAACTGTAAACTTCACTTTTTTGGAAAAAACGATCAACTTTTGAAGAGCTGTATCTCGGCTTCTATTTGACCTACAGAGCTGGTTTTAGGATCAAATTGTAGCTAATATAAACTACTTTAAAAATGTATCCTACATGTATTCTCTAAAAATGCATACTTTAGAAGATATAGTAAAAAAAACCGAAACAAGTGCGAAAATTTCGTGGTTTTTCGAGCGCCCCAAAGTTAGCACAGGTCTTTCGAAGTTGCAAAACTGGATTTACACTACTGGTACTGATCCTAACAATATATCAAAAAAGCAGAACTAGCAGACCATTTGCGATTTTAGCCCTTTTTTGTGTACGATTTGACTGGCCTAAATGATAATTAGTGAAAACAAATCAAAAACTGCACCACTCGTTTACCTTGAATTGGATAATTCTGTTAAAATAATTCCATTTAAGTATATAATAAAATCAGTGCGTTAGTGTGCATAAAATACTAGCTGCGCTCCGCGGTTTCATTCTCGTTAATTTGAGGAAAAATTGTATTAACATTTTATGTAGCCTGGTAAACTGACTATCTAACACAAAAATAATTTTTCAATTCTAACCAGTCGTTCCGGCGAGCTTTTCAATATTATATCAGTATGAATAACAGTATAATCGAGTCCAAAATAAAATATCCAAACATTGCAATGGTTTAAATCTTTTAAAATTAATTATTGAACCTCTCAAAACTAGTTTGTCATACCTAATGATTCCACAGTCACAAATAAGTACATCGACAAAATAAGATGTTTTTGTTATGCATCTTATAATTCATTCATTATTTGTCAAGGACAAGTTACAACGAATAAACATACAACCAATTTTGCCCTAAAAATTGTTTATTTGCTGACTCGTACGTTACTTTTTTTATATGCAATTAGGTCGGCAAACAAGCGTACGGCTCATCTGATGGTAAGCGATTACCGTAGCTTATAGACGTCTGCACTTCTGCAGCACCAGAAGCATTGCAAGCGCGTTGCCGACCGTATCCCCAATTCCCTCCGGGAGCTCTGGTCACCTTACTCACCAACAGGAACACAACATTGCTTGAAAACAGTATTATTTAATTGTGATCTTCTGTAAGGTCGAGGTACTTCCCCAGTCGGGCTGCTCCATATTTTGAGCAGTAAATTTCCTGCTGTGCCCTACCTCAGTTAAACTTTTAAGTTTCGAAAATTGTTGCTTCCTAATGGTAAAATTATTATCGAAATCGATCTAGTAGCTACAGTATTTTTCTATTTCTTTCTCTTTATTGTTGTAATAGCTTTCGCAGTACAATGTGTCAATCATATTCTAGCCTCAAGAAAAATTTACAAAATTTGATTTTTATTAAAGACTATTATACTTGTTGTATTATACTTGTACACTTGTATGTACGCGAATGAGAACGAGACTCTCGTGAACAAGACATTCGCAGTTAATGTCGAAATATCGAGCTCCGCGAAGAAAAAAAATAATAAACATGGTAAATATCCCGTTTTCGAATAATTTTCGTAATAATTAATAAAAAAAGTAATCTTAACTATAAAAGTTTCTTCTGATTTAGGTTTTGTTAATACTTTTTGAAATTCCCTTACATAGGACGTATCTGTCTGTGACAATAATACGAAAAAAACAAGTGTGCTTAAGACCACACGACTGAAGTAAAACTTCTTTAGTTGCACCCTACAAGTAATATACGAAACATAACTTTCTCTCTTTCTATCTTCACTAACTTATATCTCCCTTTCAACTTCCTTTAGCCTCGCCCGGTCACACTTTTCGTAACGCTCTCGTCACCCCTTCACCAATATATTCCCCAAGTAAAGCGTGCGTAAAGAGGTTTTACTTCAAAAAACGTTTCCTAAAACATTATAATACTTAAGTATTTATTATTCACTCTACAAGCTAGTGGTATGTGTTACAATTAATTTATCTAGATTGGTCGCGATGAAGACGTATTGTGTGTGTGAGAATGATATGTGCGCTATCAAGTGACGTCTGATTTAAATAATAATAATTATGTACTCAAGTGCGACATATTTGCACAGGGACAATCACTGGAATATGTTTTTTATCAAATATACGTCATAAACACACATACACGTCAAGATGTTTTTTTTTTTTGGAATATTTTTCGAACATTAGTCGATAACAGTAAAATATTACCGGTTTCAGAGTTTTCTTTATAAATTACATTTAAAAAAAAAACAATTTTTTACACTTAGTAGGTATTTTTATTGTTTTGATTATTCAATTGATTAACATGTTAAAATACAAATAACGAATTACCGGGTACTGTAAGTTGTATGTACCTTCCGCGTAAGCTATTTTGGCGAGATTTATCAATGTATTATAATTAAATAATTAATAGATTCAATTTGGTGGGTAAGTATTTCATATAAAAAATATGTATCTTGTTTGCGCGGGCCAATTGAATCGTTTGCGTAACCCGCTGGGATGGGTTTAAAACCTTATGATTTATAAAGGAAAGTTAAAAGCTATGAAATGCAAAAATATAACTACATGTGATTATATTCGAAAATTTAAATATCAATTAGATAAATGTCGATACACGAATACAAGAATTAAATCGCTTGGTACGTAATAAAATATTAATTTTTTTTATCAAACAATAGCATAACGTTTATTTTACATTCATCGAATAAGGAAAGTATTGCACGAGAAAATTATAATTTTCCACTGTGTATTTTAAATGTCACCTGCATCAATCTGATAAGATTTATTATATGTAAGTATATAAAAAATTACCTCAAGTAGCATTATCAAATTATGTACGTGATTCTTGATAACAAACTAACATGTCAGCGATATCTGTGCATATTCCAATTACATACGGAATGGGACAATTTTTTTTAATTTAAATTTTTTTATTAAAATAATATTTCTATTTCCGAAATTAAAAATATCTACTCAAAACACATTTTTTTTTAAATAATAAAATAAATGTTTCTATTTTTTAAATTAAAAAGTGTACGTTATTTTAAGGAGATGACGTAAAAATGCTGATAAAATGGTATAACTGCGGCAATTATCGTATTCAACCATATACGATACGATAAATGTTACAACATGACAAGCATCAGCTTTCGAATAAAATAAGAATCATCAAATTCTGTACACGCATTAAAAATTTATGAGGTAACACATAATAATATGTATAAACAAAAATACTGTCAAATTGAGACCGTCCTTTTTTAACCCTGTTAAAAATTATATTGACCTAAAAACATTACTTTAGAATTTAGATTTAAAAAAAATAAAATTACCATAATTTTGATATTCTTTTCAATCAGGTCAATTGAAGGGCTGGACCAGCCCCAAGGATGTAATCCTGAAAGTCGCGGGTATCCTCACCGTGAAGGGCGGTACCGGAGCGATCGTTGAGTACCACGGCCCTGGCGTTGACTCCATCTCCTGTACCGGAATGGCTACCATTTGCAACATGGGTGCCGAGATCGGTGCTACCACTAGTGTAAGGGAGAAATTTGTATAAGAACGTTTGTGAAAAGTTGTTCTATCGATATTTATATGGAGTATCGAAGTTATTGAATTATGTTTCTTTTTTCTAATATCTTACAATTCCTGTACCGGAATGGCTACCATTTGCAACATGGGTGCCGAGATCGGTGCTACCACTAGTGTAAGGGAGAAATTTGTATAAGAACGTTTGTGAAAAGTTGTTCTATCGATATTTATATGGAGTATCGAAGTTATTGAATTATGTTTCTTTTTTCTAATATCTTACAATTTAAAAAGACAAAGTTTTTAGAAGCTTGAAAAAAGATTTTTTACATTATTAACAGATTGATCTAAATATGATAATATTATATTCAATTCTAGTAAAATTTTATGTATAGTAAATACACAAAATTTAGCTTTTATCCTAAAACTTGTCAAAGTCTAAAACGCCAGACTTAGTATATATTTTTTTTTTGTATATTTATAATGTTACTATAAATAGGATATATTTAATTAGGTGATATTGAAAATTATTGAGGACACCTGTAAGTCCTGTTTAAAGTTGACTGAAAAAATGTAAATTTATACTTTAATTTTTTGTATTTATGCTATATTCCAGGTGTTCCCCTTCAACTCCCGTATGGAGGCGTACTTGAAGTCGACCGGTCGCCAAGGCATCGCCGCCGCCGCTAACAAATACAAACATCTGCTCACACCAGACGCGAAGGCTCCCTACGACCAGGTATTTTAGACATAAAGACTTCTTTGTCGTTTTAATAGAAATTTTCATCTATCCCTCCACAACACATTCATCGTAGCAAAGCGGGTTGCTGCAACTCACTTTTCGCCCCTCCGGGAGACACAACGTGACGGGTGGCGAGCCGCGTCGCCGACTCGCCGTTAATGAACTATTATGGTTCCGAAAATATATTATTTTAATACTTAATTTTAATAATTTTAAACAAGTCAAAAATTACAGTAGTAAATAATTGGTAAAAATCATTCAGCTTTAAGTTTTATAAAAACTAAGTGAATTATATATTAACTATTTGTTGACCTCTACAAATGGTGCTGTCGTGCTTCTTTTCTTTTGTACTTGTAAGGATTTATTCATTTAGACGCGAGATGAACTATGAACCAAGTACAGTAAGGACCCCCTAGAGCTTATGCCTGTGTAATTTAAATGACAATTACAATCCCAAGGAGGGTTGATGTCAGGCAGGCGGCCGGTCGTAAAATATACCATGCCAAATCTTTTACAACGTGAGTTCCATGACCCATGTTGTGCCGACCCTATATAAGTGGGAAAAGGGCAGGGAGATGAATTAAAATGACAATTACAACAGCATAAAATCCATCTACAAATCTTAATTCTGTTCTCAGCTAATCGAAATCGACCTGTCAACCCTGGAGCCCCACGTCAACGGTCCCTTCACCCCGGATCTGGCCAACCCTATCTCCAAGCTCGGTGAGGCCGCTAAGAAAAACGACTGGCCAGTGGACATCCGTGTAGGCCTTATTGGATCATGCACCAACTCCTCATACGAAGATATGGGTCGCTGCGCTAGCATTGTTAAGGAGGTAATTATATTTGTAATTTTTTTTATTTTATTTATTCTGGTCAACTGCATCCTTGGCTGTGTTGGGAATATTCCAATCTATACTAATATTATAAAGCTGAAGAGTTTCTTTGTGCGCTAATTTTAGAAAATCCTGGTTCGAATTGAAAAATTATTTTTGCTTAGAATAGTCCATTTAACGAGGAAGGCTGTTAGGCTATATAGCATCACACTACGACCAATAGGATCTGAACATTCGTAAGAAATGTTACGAAAACGGGAAAATTTTTCTTTTTTGAGAGATTATTAGTATGGATCTCACTCTTTTGGTATAGGCCTTTAACAAGAAAGAAAAAGAACTCATATACTAATAGTTTCATATTATTTTTGTCCAGGCACTCAGCCACGGTCTCAAATCCAAGATTCCCTTCAACGTGACGCCCGGATCTGAACAAGTACGAGCTACAATTGAACGTGATGGCATCGCGCAGACCCTTAGGGACTTCGGAGGCACTGTGAGTATTATTATTAAGCGTATTGAGTCAAGGGGAGTTATGGAAAATAATAAGCAGAAAATATCTTGCTCAAAATCTGGAGAAGCCAAACTAAGGAAATACTTTACAGATAATATTGCTCTTAAGTAATCTCTCATAAACAAAATATACCTACCTCTTTAGTAGTATTACGTTCTCCTTGCGAGCTCATGGGGAGATTGGCGGCTAGTGTCGGAAACGCGCTTGCAATGGTCTACTACTAAAGCCTACATTGACCGCTTACTATAAGGCGGAACATATACTTGATTGGCGCTCTAATGGTATAGAAACGAGCGAAGATTTTATTAGTTGACGTGATAAAATGTATGTAGATACCAAAAAAAAATTGCGTGCGTACAAAGTACACATGTCAGAAATTAAATTTCTTTGCCAAACTAATTTTAAAAAAAAACTAATTAAAAAAAACTAATTTAAAATGCAAAAAAAAAACTGATTAAAAAAAAAGCCAAAGTCACGCGGTGTTCCCAGTTATCCAAGTACTAAACGTCCCTGACGCTGCCGCGTTACCAGTCGCTCAAATTTTACCCCTCATGCGACTAAAGAAGTTTTACTTCAAAAACATCACATGCCTCGTAGTATACATTTGAGTCAACTTCATACATTTGACATAACATTACAAACTAAAATTGTGTTGTTATGTCATATCCCCCAGTTATTACCTTGGGTACTTTTGAATGTCGTATGAGTAACATGGTTAAAAAAATTTTAGGCAAGCACAATCCAATTTATATGTCATCTTTGCTTTCAATATAACATGTTTAAGTAGTAATATACATTTATGGTAATTAAATTATCACCTGTTTTATTTTTTTCAAATTATGCTGTTTTATTGTTAATATCTGATTATCCATTATCTAGAATCCGCTAAGAAACAAAATAACAAACAACTAGCATAAGTATCTATTACTTTCTCCATGTAGAAGAAGAATTGTAGCTTAATCCGCCACGCTACTCCACTATGGGTGAGCGCCTGAGCGGATAACTAAAAGTAAAAATAACAAAACTAATAATCGTATTGTACATTCGTAGGTCCTGGCGAACGCGTGCGGCCCTTGCATCGGTCAGTGGGACCGCAAGGACGTGAAGAAGGGCGAGAAGAACACGATCGTGACGTCATACAACCGCAACTTCACCGGCCGCAACGACGCCAACCCCGCCACGCACTGCTTCGTCACCAGCCCCGAGCTCGTCACCGCGCTCTCCATCGCTGGTACTACTGCATACTAATTATAACTAATTAATAGGTCGCACTCTAACTATGACATATATTTTTGAAGTGAAAACTTCTTTAGCGGCGTTGTGCACGTTTATAAAATTACTAGCAGCGAAACACGGCGCTGCTCGGGTTAAAATACATCGCAGAAACTTTCTAGACAATTACAGAAATTTTGAAATTTTTTCAGATGTCCTAATGCGTTAGAAAAGGACAGAAATATATTTTTTAACATTTTCACCACCTACTTTCACCAACCGCGACCAAACTCCTTTACTCCCACCTGGAGACCAAGGGGTATTTACCACACCAACGGGAAGTTGATTGGGTTTGGTGGTGATTTGTGATGGGTAAAAAATGTTAAACTCGCGTCAGGGGGCGTGGCCTAATCGACGCGTCATGTAGTGTCGTTTTTTTATACCACTAGGTCAACAAACAAACGTACGGCTCACCGGATAGTAAGCGATTACCGTAGCTTATAGACGCCTGCAACACCAGAAGCATCGCAAACGCCCACTAAAATATATTGCACTCCCGATCAAATATCAAGATTACTCTGACCATAACTAACTTCTCTCCTCTCAGTGAACCCACGATATTTTTTTTTTTAATCTTATTTAGTATGATTAAAAACAATTGCAGTTGACAGGTTTATTACATAACTTATTAAGCAGATAATAATTTTTTATACTTAATAACAAAATCTTCTTTTAGACTAATAAATTAGCAGCTATATTGATTTATTTTGAACACCAGGTCGCCTGGACTTCAACCCTGTAAAAGACGAGTTAACGGGTAAGGACGGCAAGAAGTTCAAGCTGTCCGACCCCTTCGGCGACGAACTGCCCTCCAAGGGCTTCGACCCCGGCCAGGACACCTACGAGCACCCGCCTGCCGATGGCTCTAGTGAGTTACTCCTTATTTTAGAGTATGAATTGAACGTCTAAATAAAATTTAATTCGATTGCTATCGTTTCAAAATTCTTGTAAAAGCTATTAGCAACTTAATTAAATTTCTTATCTTTTCTAATACATAATGTAATATGTAAAATAGTGTACATTATTATTATAAATTAGGATTAACGCCTTTCACTAGTGCCGAGATAGCACAGATGATTTCTCGAGTCTCATAGAAAAATAAGCTCATTAATAATTCTTAAAATATGATATTTCAGAGGTGAAAGTCGACGTATCACCAACATCAGACCGTTTGCAATTGTTGGAGCCCTTCGACAAGTGGAACGGCAAGGATTTAACCGATTTGACCATCCTCATCAAAGTCAAGGGCAAGTGCACGACTGACCACATCTCCGCCGCTGGACCCTGGCTGAAGTACAGAGGACATTTGGATAACATCTCCAACAATATGTTTATCACGTGAGTGTTATTGAATTTATTGCTTACATTGGCTTTAACTATAGAAATCAAGTAACGCAGAAAATTTTTTTTAATGGCTCTCCTCTTGATATTCGAATGGGGGAGGGGGCTGTAAAGATAATTATAAACTAACTAAACAACCAACAAACGCCCTGCAACACTCTTTCTAAACAGATCTTAGTCTGTCTAGAAATTTGTATCCCAATGATTAATTTTTTAAAAATTTCAATACACTTACTCTATACAAAAAAAAATGTAGTTTTTGGTAAGGGTTAATAAGTTGTTAAAAACATTACCTGAATAACAAATGACCCCTCAGTTTTTATTTTTGAAGTAAAACTTCTTTACGCACACTTGACTCGGAAAGTAAGCTAGTGAATGTGTGACGAGAGCGTTACGAAAAGTGCGATCGGAAAGCGAGCGGAAGTCGAGAGGGAGATATAAGTCAGTGAAGATTGAAAGAGAGAGAGTTACGCTTCGTAAGTTGTACTTCAGTCGTGTGGACTAAAGCAGTGTCCCGCAAAGCGTGTACCGCGGCACACTGGTGTACCGTGGTCGTTAATTGGTGTGCCTCGGAAAAATAAACTTTACGTTTGTTGATTATTAATAAATATTGTTACTATGATTAATAAATAAATGTTGATTAATATTACTTACAAAATGATTATTAGTGGTGTACTTCCAAAAATTTATCTTGTTCTAGGTGTACCTTGAACACAAAAAGTTTGCGGAACACTAGTCTAAAGCAGACTCGTTTTTAATTTCCATAGCGCAACGAACGCGGAGAACGGCGAGCTGAACAAGGTGCGCAACCAGGTGACGGGCGAGTGGGGCGCCGTGCCCGCCACCGCGCGCGCCTACCGGGCCGCCGGCGTGCCCTGGTGCGTCGTGGGCGACGAGAACTACGGCGAGGGCTCCAGCCGCGAGCACGCCGCGCTCGAGCCGCGCCACCTCGGCGGCCGCGCCATCATCGTCAAGTCCTTCGCGCGGTCAGTGCCCCGCGCCGCATCTACACTTCTATTGATCGTGGCGCCGCGTTGGCGCAGCGGTCACAGCACTGGATTGCGATTGGCTGTTGCGGGTTCGATCCCCGCACACGATAACGTTTGTATTGGCCATACAGATGTTTACCGTGGTCTGGGTGTTTGTGCAGTCCTTGTCCTTCCCACCGTGCCTCGGAGAGCACGTTAAGCCGTCGGTCCCGGTTGTTATCATGTACACCTGATAGCGATCGTTACTCTTAGTAGGGAATATATCCGCCAACCCGCATTGGAGCAGCGTGGTGGGTTAAGCTCCGATCCTTCTCCTACATGGGGAAGAAGCCTATGCCCAACAGTGGGATATTACAGGCTGAATCGTGATTGTCCTTTTTTTTAATATATAACTAGGTCGGCAAATAACGTACGGCTTGTCTAATGTTAAGCGATTACCGTAGCTTATAGACGCCTGCAACGACAGAAGCATGGCAAGCGCGTTACCGACCCTATCTCCAATTCCCCCGGGAGCTCTGGTCACCTTACTCACCAACAGGAACAGAACACTGTTTGAAAACAGTATTATTTAGCTGTGATCTTCAGTCAGGTTGAGGTACTACTACAGTCGGGCTACTTCATATATAGAGTAGAAAATTTCCTGCTGTGCCCTACCTCAGTTGAATTGATATTCAACTGAGGTAGGGCACAGCACACACTGATGACACATTTAACACTGATGTGTTTTCTGTGTTCATATCCCCCCAACACAGGAATGAACTGAGGACCGTTGAATGTGAGGCAATAAAAAAGAAAAGCCTATAGACCTAGCCTACTGACTCAATTCCCTTGGCAATAGTATCACACATTGTGACTGCGGTATCATTCAACTTATGACTGAACTGAGTTTACGAACAAGAGATGAGCGGTCATCGTTAAAAATTGACGTTCTGTATTTTTTTACGAAACAAATGTACTATATATACGTGTATGATTACAAGCGAAGAACATTTTTATGAGTCAAATAGAATCAGTAGTTTTTGTTAACTAATCTTAGTTTACAACTGAACTTAAACTACTGCTGCTATTTACCTGTTTTTTTTTATATACTGCTTAGAAATTTTAAAAAAATCATTAATAACTGATAAATCAGCAACAGAATGAAAATTACTATACAATTTTAAAAAATCTTTTTATGTTGTGATTTTGTTTTAGAATCCACGAGACCAACCTCAAGAAACAGGGTATGCTCCCGCTTACGTTCGCGAACCCTGCTGACTACGATAAGATCCAACCCACAGACAAGATCTCGTTACTTGGCCTTAAGGATCTCGCTCCCGGCAAGGTAATGTAGCACTAAAAATATTATTATAAATCATTATCTCGTGGTTTTCTCTGTGTTTTTAATTTCGAGTCTGAATAAAAAGTTGAACGAAAACGATATAATTATGATAAAACTATAGACTCGAGTTTGACATTAGTGATTAGTGTGATCTATTATTTGCCGTGCCCGATACCAAGCTAAAAAATTAAATTTTATACTCATATTTTCTTCCAGCAAGTGGATTGTGAGATCAAACACAAAGATGGCAGCACTGAACGCATCAAACTGAACCACTCTCTGAACGAGCAACAGATCGCCTGGTTCAAGGCTGGTTCCGCTCTCAACAGAATGAAGGAAATCGCATCCGGCAAATGAACGATGTCTAATAACTTACTCTAACAAGAAATGTAGTCAGAATGTAGAACCAGAATTGCAAAATGTACACTAATGCCATAAATAACTTTATCCTTTTTTATCAACTATATTTATGTTTATTAAAGTATGAATGATATTTAAATGCAGCTAAGCAGTATTGCTTACGAGCAAATTACGTATTAAGTAGTTTAAAACTGATATCAAATACTTCAGAGTTCAAATTATTTCAATAGTGCATTTTTAAAATTCGAGTCTAGACAATACTTAATCGTGGCGGTGAAGAATCTTTACTTACTACTTAGCGTAGTGTTTTACAGAAGTTAGATGAAATTAGAAAATAAGATTGAACACTTTTTTTCTATGTACTATATAATTAATCAATTATTATACCCCGTCCGGCGACTAATGATCTTTTTGACACTTCAAGAAATTTTGACATTAGTGACTGCCTCACACGTTATTTATTCGATTCGAAATAATAATCGATTTTATTTAAGAAGAACTTTCAATCGAATTAATTAAATACATTTAATTTAAAAATATTATTTATTTATGCGATTATTAGTTTTTTTAATTATAAATGAAATATATAAATTAATAATAAATAAATGAATTAACAGAGTTATTGCTCTATATTCTAGGTTTGCAATTAAATTTCAAGATTTCGACTTAATTCCTTGCAAGTAATCAATCTTGGGGGTCATAGATACTATTTTTATTTCCTTTTTTGTATTAAATTTATAGAAACAATAATCACATGACGTAAAATTATTTTTATCATATGGTCGATTTATTATCGATTTATTATTTCAAGAACTCTTTCACAGTCTGTGGTTGTTTGTTATGCACAGGGTACTTCACTCAATCAATCAAATCGTCAATAAAGTATGACATTACTGTAAAATTTTTAGTACGTTATTCCGGAAAAAAAACTGTAATTTATAGGCGTGAGCTGTCAAAAAGCTAATTAGTCGCCGGACGGGGTATAAGTGTAATGTTTTATTTAATTATTTATGTACATAATGTTAACCAAATAAAATTAAAAGGTACGAACCTAAAAATCCTTTTTTATTTCCTTCATTCTTCGATCATTGAAACACAATAATTATATTCTATATCACCTGCATAGCTTGCTGAAGATTGTTTTCTTAATTTTTTTATATAATACAAGCTCATAATAAATGAAATTTGTTGATTAATGTGCATTAGGTAATCTATTTTTGCCTAAATTATTATTTTTTATTTTATTATTTTAGAAGCAAAACTTAACTAAGCAGTGCTGTCTGAACTTTAAATTCATGAACAATATTTTTTGTTGTTCTGCAATGTAATTTTTACTAATAATGATAAATTTTTATTGATAATTATTTATTAATAATGATAAATTTTTTCACCGTCACATACACGTCCACACGTCCGTTTTAACACAATATATTTTTAACCAACTTCCAAAAGAGAAGGAGGCTCTCAATTCGTCTGTATTTTTTTTGTGTGTTAGCTCATAACTCTACTACTGGATGTAACGATTTTGATGATTCTTTTTCAATCGAAAATCGTCATGTGTTGCCATTTAAATTTGATCCAGATCTGACTGATCTGATTTAATTGACTGTTTTACCTACCTACATGGTATAACATGTCGATGTAACTAAAGGTGGTTTCTTTTGCGAGAAAACACACTGGACCAATACGGCTAATTCTTTTTTTTTTCAGTTTTTTATCCTACCTAATACTTCATAGGTTATTACCGAAAGAAAAATTAAGTTATTAGAAAATTTAAGGAAACGATTATTTGAGTGATTTGAACTTCACGCATTTTACAGTTCGGAAAATTGGGCAATGTCTGTTGGGTTGGCTAGTCTTACTATTGTTACTCTCACTCAAAACTACTAGACCAATTTTAATAAAACTTGGTACGTATATAGCTGGAGATATAGAATAACAGGCTACTTTTTACCCAGACATTGCTGCGGGATCGGACATTACACAGGTGTAACCGCATGTTAAAGCTAGTATGATATAAAAATGAATGTTATTGACATATTTAAATTAAGTCACACGATTTTCACGTTTTTTGAACCTTACTACTAGTTTTTCTTATGTAATAATATTATACTATTACTATTTACAAATGAATCTTAGTTGTTTATTAATTGAAATAAAGGTGCTTTAACTCCCGCTGGTAGTCTATTTGTTAACTAGGTACACTTTATCCACAACCGCTGAAACTGGCCCTTTGAAACAGGTTCTTATAAAATGACAACTTTGAAGAAAAATTACAACACACTTATATCAATTGTTTAATTGTTTGCTGGCTTTTTAAATATGATTTGCCTATTTGAATTACAAAGAAATTGGGATTTGAAATTAAATTCAGAAATAGTTATAAACTATTTTAATATAGCAACAGGTTAGTCTTCATTGTCCTCATTGTCGCTGTCAGCGTTGATGTTGAAGTAACGAAGCTCGTACGAGTCGTGAGAAGCAGCAACAACTCTGAGCCAGTCACGAAGATTGTTCTTCTTGAGGTATCTCTTTGTCAAGTACTTCAGATATCTCTTGGAGAAGGCAATGTCTGTAATAAATATATTTATATTGACACAAGTATTCATTTTATATGATGACATTAACATGAACTTGTATGTACAAACTTTTATAATAATTGATGTATCGCAATTATACATTACATAAATAGCATTGCATTCCTGTTCTAATTAGTTGTAAATAAATCCATATTTATTAACTTTATATTCTTTAAATGTTATGTAAATAAGTCACAATATTGTCCTACATAAAAATGATAATTTAAACAGACTACAACTAGTTAAATAAAAGAAATTTACTATAGTATATTTGGGTAAACTTTACTAGTTTCAATCAACTCCCTTCACTACACGGGAAATAATAAAGATCTTAATTTTCCCATATGTGTTGAACAAAAAAAGAACTACAGTACCATATTATATTAAAATAATTACAATTATTAGGTATTTATTCTTGTAATGCTTATCATCTAGGTATTTGTATAGATATTATAAAATTATCTCAAAAATGTTTAGGACATTGCCAATGTATATTAAATAAATGTTATTAGGTGAGTTTTCAAATATCTTCTCCATGTTACTTTTAGATCAGTACAAGTACTAACATTAAAGAAAAGTTTTAGTACGATTTCATATAAATTAAAACATAATTAAGTTATATCTATATTTTCTTTAAAATTCAATAACTCTTAAAAGATGACCACTCTGGGCTCGTGAACGTCGTGATGACGGACCTACTACGAACTATCTGGTATTTATGGTAACAAGGACTGATAGCTTAACAGGCTCTTCGAGGCATGGTGGCGAAACCCACACGGACAGACATCCAAACCGTAAAGAAATATTTGTACAATTACAAATATTCACTCCGAGGAAATCGAATGCAAAAACCTCGTTTTAGGGGACTACATCACTACACGCACAACTACACCGAAACGGTTGTTACATGAACACACATTTTAAAATGACATGAAAAGTACAAATATTACATAATCAAGCATTACAATATTAATGTTTTTTTTTTTTAGCACGATCTTAATTCAGCTAAATTTGTTTTATCACATTTAATAAACCATGTAACCATGTTGTTAGCTTCCCAAGTGGAATTTACACACTCATCTGGCAGTTTAAATTACAAGTATTTATTACATGACGATTTTAAAGTGCACATAATTATGGTATAAATATATTTTAATTATAAAATTAATCACAAAAACATACCCGCACTGATGACGATCTTGGTCTTGTCCCTCGCTATGATAACGTGATTGCCTAGGTTATTTGTTTTGCCCTCGACTTTAACACGCTCTTTCAAGTACTTCTCGAAGTTACTGACTTCTAGAATGCTATCCTCCGCGGGGTGTGTGCAGTCAATGGCGAACTTAAGGCTAATTTTCCTTCTTTGTCCCTTGCCTCGAATTTTGCCACCTTTGACTCCCTTTTTGCCAGTCTTTTGATGCAATTGGCCTTTCTTAGCCACGGGTTTCTTTGCTACTGCCATTTTGGCAACCTGAAATATTTATAATTTATTGTTTATCAATATATCCCAAATATCACTGAAAATAACTAATATCGTCTCAACTTTAGTATTTAACCTACAGAACACGTGTTACAGTCGCCGAAAAACCTACAAAATGGCCGACCTAGACAGTCGACAAAAATGACAGCGTCTAAAAATAGATGGCAATGGCAACACACAATTCACAAACAACTCAAACTTCAAAGTCACTAATTACCAACGAAATGCTCTTATTACACCTTCCTAAATTCAGGCACTGAATTTAGAAAGCCATTTACTAATAATAATAATCTTTATTGCCAAGAAACTAGTCGTAAATAACGTAAATTTAGGAGGCTAGTCAGAAGCTTCTGATCACATCTTCCTGAATTCAGTTGCTAAATCACTCAGTTACGAGAGAGCGACGAAGTCGGAGTGTCGGACATATATAATATCTATCGAATTAGGTAGTAGTAGTAGTCTAGTCTGTCTAGTCAACAAATTCAAAAACGTGTTAAATAGAATTAAAGCTCCTAAAAATAATTAAATATACGTGATAGCTCATTCGATTCGGAATGACGTCTAGAAAAATGTTTTTAAGGGTCTTTATTAAAAAGAGATTAATGAATAGAATTAAGAACAATGCGGCCACCAGTGTTGCAAACTCTTGAATAAACGTTTTTTCTAAATTTTTTAACAAAAGTCCCTAAATTAAAAGCAAAAAGCCCCTGAAGGGCTAAACCTAAAATTGAAATTATTTAAAAACTAGCTTCTGTGCGCGACTTCATCGGCGTGGACTCCGCTCCTATTGGTCTTAGCGTAGTGATACATAGCCTATAGCCTTCCTCGATAAATGGGCTATCTAACACTGAAAGAATTTTTCAAATCGGCCCAGTAGTTCCAGAGATTACCGCGTTCAAACAAACAACCAAACAAACAAACTCTTCAGCTTTATATATTAGTATAGATTAGTAGAGATGTCGGATTTTTGTAGTTTGTTTTTATTTTTCAAAGGGTTTTAAAATAGAAAATAAAGTTTTTTGTATACTTTGCTTTAGTATGTTCATTGAGCATGTTCTTTTAAAAATTGATGATTGGGGAATTGTTTTTTTTAATAGTTTTTTGTATTAAAATATATTACGTTCTGACAAATTAAAAATTCCCAATAAATACTCAAAAAAAAATGTATCCCCTAAACCTTTCTCGCTATTTGCAAGATATCCCTAAATTTAGCGGAAAATCCCCAAAGTTGGCAACAATGATTGTCAGAAACCAATAAGCATCCTTGCTTCTGAATTCAGAACACTAAGTAACTGAATGCGATTACATTTGCCTAAACTCAGAAGTTCTAAATCTATTTCTAATTTAGGGAGGTGTAATAAGCGCAAAAGTCTGAAACGTTACGACAGAAATTCAATTACATTTCAAAAAAGAGAAAGGAACAAAGACGGAAATCAAATAAAAGTCATATAAAAATTTTATTCTGCATAAAACAGTAATAAATCACTTGATGATTGTGTAATAGCAATTAAAACTGAAACTGGAAATCGATCTCGACATACAGTCGAGATCCAAATAATCCAAATTGCCGTGTAAATTGCAACGCTGGCACCATCCTCCCTAACACCTGGCGGTGCCAGCTACCATTAAGGGGCAAATGTCTTTGGTCAGAAGTGATACTTTTACAATATTATTTTAATTAGGTCCAGTTATGAAAAAATACAATTCTTCATCGATATAACGAGTTATAAAGAGGTACTAACATATTTGCATTCCTGTTGGGAATCTGCATTTTCCCTCATACCCTAATTTATTTCTGTCAGTTCACCTAAAGTAATATCAGTAAGAAGATTTTATTGTTCTTTGCTTCTATTTAAGTAGGTATGCTACGATAGAAATACCCGTATGATAATTTCATCCTTGATAGTTGATACCCCATACCATACCTACCCTGTTATCTATACAAATAAATTAAATTGGAGTGTCTGTTTGTAATATTAAAATAACCACTTTTTACTAAATACATATGGATGTATACACGGTAGGTACATATACCAAAATAATATTTTTTACAATTTTTATCTGTCTGTCTATCTGTCTGTTTGTTCCGGCTAATCTCTGAAATGGCTGGACCGATTTTGACGGAACTTTCACTGGCAGATAGCTGATGTAATAAGGAGTAATTTTATATTATTCTTCTATACATAAAATTCTTGTACTTAACTCTCACACTTTTTATAATGTTTTCACTCAACAAAGAACAAAACAAGAAGCTTTTCTTTTGCAAATTATGTTATTTTATATTATAGCTTTATAGCAGACCAGGCGCACTTCTTTCCGCCATATTTATTTTGGTGAGTAATTTTTTTACATACGTACGTGATACGAGTACCTAAGCCCACTCGTAGTCGTATATTATCAAAATTTATGAAACAGGACTAAATATGGTGATTAGCGTTTACGTCAATATTGTATATTAATTATAATTATGCTCTTATTAATACAATATTTACGTTGGAATTTAATGAGTTTGTATGAGCGTTCAACAATTTTCTAACGTTGTAGTGGTTGTAGGTATTAGCTTCATTGGCATACTTATGACATAAATAATATAAATATCAGTCTACTATTTAATAAGATGTATGTAAAATTGTAAAATTTTAGTTTTTTTTCTAGATACATATATGTATATAAAAAATTAACTCAATTCTTTAAATTTTAAGTATGAATATTGTATATCCACATTTAAAATACCTATTTTTATATTAAGCCAATTCATTTAAATACTTAATAAAAAATATATTTCTTGTCATTACATATTTGTCATTGGATATTGATAAATAATTAGGTATTAAACGAAAAAACATTTGACGAAACAGGTTTTAAATTAAGTGGTGTAATTATACTGTATAGCTAGTGATTATGCGCTTATTACACTTTCCTAAATTTAGAAGTTCTAATTTCAGAACTTCTAAATTTAGGAAGGTGTAATCGCATTCAGTTAGTGTTCTGAATTCAGAAGCAAGGATGGTTTCTGACAGTCAGTGTTGCCAACTTTGGGGATTTTCCGCTAGGGATATAATAATAAATAAATAAAATAAATATCTTGCAAATAGTGGGAATGTTTTAGGGGATACGTTTTAGGGTATTTTTTGGGAAATTTTAATTCGTCAGAACGTAATATATTTTAATATAAAAGACTATTAAAAATAACAATTCCTAAATTATAAATTTTTAAAAGAACATATTCAATGAACATACTAAAGCAAAGTATACAAAATAAATTATTTTTTGTTTTAAAACCCTTCGAAAAAAAATTAAACTTATTTTTAAATAATTTCGATTTTAGGTTTAGGCCTTTAGGGGATTTTGTTTATAATTTAGGGAATTTTGTTAAAAAATTTAGAGCAAATGTTTTTTCAAGAGTTGGCAACACTGGTGGCCGTATTGTTATTTATTTTAATAATCTCTTTTTAATAAAAACCCTTAAAAAAACATTTTTATAGACGTCACTCCGAATCGAATGAGCGATCTAACATATTTTTAGGAGCTTTATTTCGATTTAACACGTTTTTTAACTTGTTGACTAGACTACTTCTATCGACCTCGTCACTCTCTCGTAGCTGAGTGATTTTGATTTAGCAACTGAATTTAGGAAAGTGTGATCAGAAGCTTCTAACTAGCGTCCTTACTGACTTTCTGAATTCAGTGACTAAATTTAGGAATGTGTAATAAGCGCATTAATGGTTCTGGTATTGAAATTAGTTTGGCCGTTGGCGCTCCTGGTTTTATGATGCAGTTAATAGCTTAGCACAGTGGTCGGCAACCTTTTGGTAGGCAAGGGCCACGAGGTGGCCAAATAAACTGAAGGCGGGCCGCACTTATGATTTAAACCCTAGACTCTACCAGTCTACCTGATACCTACAATATAATTCATGGTCAACAATGGTCATATCCCATAGAAAAAATGAAAATGCTATTAAAATTTTTAAAACATATGGAATTTAATACGTACACGTAATACCTACTTACATTATACAGCACAACAGCATTTTTGTTGTATGGATTTTTTTTATGGATCTAGCTGCATTTTCTACCCTAATTCTAAATTTTACTCAGATTTTTGCTAGCAGCTCTACATTTTGAGATATGAAGGGTAGCTATTTTTGTCAAAAAAAACATGGTTTCCCGTCATATAACAATTTATATTTAAACAACATTTTCTTTTATGTAACTTTCTTGAATAAGTTGGAGTTTTACTACTATTCTGGATAATCCAACAGTAGTCAGCCATCATACTTTCACTCCAATAGCCCTGGTAGCGCTCCTCCATGAAGCGAATATCCTGATGAAAGCGTTCTCCCTGCTTCTCGCTTAAATGTCCAAGATTTACAGAAAATCGATCAAGGTAGCAAGGGCTATAAATGAAATGCATCTTAATGCTCATGTTGTATCCAAGGTGCTGAACGTATAATGGTAACTGCTTGATGTGGTCAGGAAAGTCGACGGACTTCTTATTTCCCGAAAAGTTTTTTACAAGCCAAAAAAACTAATTCCAGGTATTTTTTCAGCAGTTGTCATACTTTCAGTAAAATTTACATCGTTTATTAATTTTCTAATTTGTGGTCCTTCGAAAATTCCAGCTTTTAAATTCTCAGCACTAAATTTTGGATACGATCTGGATATACAGTGGCGTGTAAAAGTTTTGGGCCACCCTGTTTTTTCCATATAGCTGGCAAAATATTTTTTCTTTCACTTGTTCTTTGTTCGAGTTGTTTGAGAGGACCATAATAAAGATTATAACGTTAATAATTATATAAAATATAATATTGTACAACGGTAAATGATTTTCAACAGTGTGCAAAAGTATTGGGCCACCGCAATTCACGAATTTGCCGGACCTTACTGCACAAGATTTTTTGATATTTTTTTCTCATTGGTTTCTAAAAACGCTATGCACAAGGAATATGTTAATAATTACTATTATTTCTGCCTCAATGCCGAAAATTTTTAACAATAAAACTTGAAATATGCAAACATTAAGCTCTGTGAAATTTTGTTCAAACCACGTTCAAACTTTATTCAGAAAAAAATTTCACACGTTTTACACACTATATTGGGTATCCAGTGCTTGTTGTTTGTTTCCAATGGCCGTTGACTCTTTGGCCGTTGATAGTACTCCATATAAGCATTATTAACGAAGTCTGACACATTTAAACAGAATTTTTTGAATGTATATTTGCCACAAATGTAACAAAATCTATTTGGATTGTTTTCACAGGTCTTTCTAGACGCATGTTGTGATTGATCTGCAATGTAATGAGAATGACATTGCAGATCAATCACGTTCATTTGTAAATGACTCGGTACTTCCTGAATATCACAGGAAAAAGGGTTTGCAAAAATCTTCTTTGCTTGAAACTTTTCAAACTCACCAAATCTGTCGCTGAATGAAAAATGTCACATCATATATCTGCCAGTTTGGTTTTAATTCTACGTGTTACGCGATCGCGGTTCGTTCATGCATTTATGTTGATATTTATAACTTATTTACAAAACATTCGGGGGCCGCAAGTAAGACCTCCGCGGGCCGCATGCGGCCCGCGGGCCGTGCGTTGCCGACCACTGGCTTAGCAGAACAAAAATAAGACAGTAGATATTCTAAAAACAACTAGGTACCACAGCCTGCATAAACGGCATAAATTTTGGTAGATTCAATTGGATGCAATCCAGCTTAAAAATCAAGAATCATACGGATAGTTGTTTCATACCTCGGTTGCCTAAACGAGGGATTGTTTTATTAGGTCATCTGATGCAGCGGTAGCTAACAAGGCTTAAATAATTTTTCGGGGCACTCAACAACTCGGTACCTACAAATTCTTGTCAATTCGGAAACTTAGCGACTTTTATTATTGCATGCATGTATGTATTTTGCTCGCAACTGATCCCGTATTAGCATTTGCAGTGTCTGTGCAGAACTAAGAAAACCGCATAGAAAGTCGCTAATCGCTATCGCAACCTCGGCGGGCCTGTCTTTTATGTCTACTCGCCTTACGGTTTTTTGCCTCCCTTCGAAACTATTTCGTTTTTCCTTTTTCAAGTGTAACACGGTAGTTAGATAGTAGATAGTGTGGGAGATAGTAATAGTTAGATATAGTAGGAAACTTAAATAACGTCGTCTTCAATTCATAGTAGTCGATTTGCGATCTGACTAGCCCATTGGCGCAGTTTGTAGTTACCCTGCTTTCTGCTCCGAGGTTGTGGGTTCGAATCCCACCGTGTTTATTTATAGCCTGAAATGCAAAACCATTCTCGCAGTTCCTATTAGAAATTAGATCATTGTACTTCAAATAAATCTCCAATTATGTTAACCGAGATTTTAGTTAGTTAATCCTATAAGAATAAATAAATAAATTTCAAAGTCAAGTCACATCACACTGAGGTAGCATGAACATAATTAATTAATTAAGTACCAATAAGACAGAGGAGTCGTGTGATTATTCAGAGGGCTATTGTTTTCGCTCTGCCCTGATATTTCCCATGAATGAATGCCGCGATTCGAGGTCAAGACGTGTTTTTTACCTGACGTGATGTAATGTCGTCCTCGTGATACATTCACCTCGAAATTTTAGATACATACATTTGCGTCCACTTGTCTAACAACTTCATAATACGGAATAAATCTTTAGTACCTATACCTACATACATATTCTGTGATACAAATTTTACGCATGCGTATTGTTATCATTTATGTGTATTGTGTCGTCAACTTGTGAAACGTAGACGACGGACGGCACAAAGTGTAGTTTATTTACGTTTGGAAACGGTTCGCTCGTGAGTCGTGAGTGATGTAAACCTATTTTTGAGCAAAGTTAACCTCACTTCTTTTTAGTAAGATTAAGGTGATTCATAGTCCATATCCATAGATTCGCATTGTGTTTTATACCATTAATCAACATTCAACATTAATATAGTGAAGAGAACGGATACGTGTAATCTTATTAACCAGGAATTAAATTACTTAGGTAGGTAATTATGTACGGATGTTTTTCTCCTTTCTAGGACGTATCGATTGTCGTGTAATGTCAAAATATTAAATCGATAAGAAACATGGAAGCAATTATGATAACATATAAATGACAAAAATATGGATAAATGTTTTAACGTCTGCGGCTGTGATGATCTTGAAGGCGTGACAAAAGCGGATTTAGACAGATATACGGATAAAATTGAAAATGTTCTCAATAATGAAAAGGGGCGTCGATTGTTTAGAAACTTCATGTTTTCAAGCAACATGAGAAGCGGTCGCCGGGCGCTCGATCTTTGGGAAAATATTGAAAGATTACTTAGTCACAAGGATGAAGACAGTTCATCTTTTCGGAATTATTTGAGAGATTATGATCGATTAACCGATGGGGCTGAAAGAGTTGAGGAATTAGATTTCGCCATCATGGAGAGATTAGTCATTGCGCGCGATTCAGAAAATAAAGAACAAATGGAAGAAGTACTCAAAGCTTTAAAAGTAGAAGTAACAAAAGCACTCAGAAGAGAATATAACGCTTTTCGAATACGTTATATGCCTTCGACAAACAACTAATACACATTTTAATGAAGATTCACTGTGCCTTGCTTGAAAAAGCGTTCATATTTCGCGCCATTTTTAGTACGTCTGACGTCTACTACCTAGTACGCAAAGGATTGATTTTATATTCTTATAGTTTTGAAAATTTAAACACAGTTTGAACTTAACAAGATAACAAGGCTTAGGTACAAGATGTTGTTGATGAAAAAGTTTTTATTGAAATAGTACTGAAGCACGATATTTATTTTTATTAAATCTTGTGACTGTTAAAAAAAGTTGTTTTTGTTTTGTAAGTTTAAATGTGAGAAATAAATTATTTATAATGCTTACTCGTTATTTTTGTAACCCTTAGTTAACATAATTTTATGTACGTATTATATATAAAATGGTATAAATAAAAATAATGTATTACAGGTTTAATGTAATTTAATAATCATTGCACAATTATACACATGTCCAATAGGATTATAACTGGAAATTATAAAACCATATTACTGAATCTTGCTATTCCAGATAACTACTTTTGTACAAAAAAATTATTTTAGTACATCTTCAATCATCATTATCTTAGGAATAAAATACAAATCAATATCTTTATATAAAATATTACGTGTACTTCACATTATGTAGGCTTGTTTTTTAAATGATAAAACATTTACAATATTACATTTAGCAATTCTCAGAACTTTTTTTAATGTAATTCATACTAATATATTAGTGAACTTACTCTTCAAATACATGTTTTAAATTACTTATAAGATTATAAGAAATTTTTAATAAAACTTATTCATACAAATATTAATATACTATTTATTACAATTTATTATTTGTAAAAAGAGTCCATGTCTCGTTTAAATTTAAAATTAAATCTTTCCCTAAAACTATGTAATAAGCACTGTTTTCATTTTAGTTATTATAGCATAACTAAAATGTAAATTATTTCTAGGTTTTCTTCCAAGAATAATACATTTCCAGAGGCTTGTTTACCTAAAAAAACAAAATAAAAAGTTAATAAAAACACGAAAGTAAATACTGCAAATGCTGTATCTGGTTATTATTTATGTTGCCAGTACAATTAATGATTAGTATACTGGCAACATAATTAATGTAAGGTAAATATTAATATTTGCTATCATATACCTTTTATTACTGAATAGAAGTAGAAGTATAGAATTAAAGACTATTGCCAGTGGTAATAAACAGGTGAAAAAAAACTTAATTTATAACTGACTGTTAAACTATAAAATAAAAAGTTAATTGCACACCTTCCAGAATTTATCATTGATCTGCCTCAAAGTTTGTGAGCCAGCGAGGGGCACAAACTGACCGGGAGATGGAGCTACATAAATGCAAAAGTTTAGGAGACGATATGCTTCAGGTAGTTCTGCGTCTAAGTCCAGAGTTAGACGCATAGCTAAGTATTTGCTCAGGTGATCCACTGGAAAGAGCATATAATATAAATACAATTTTAAAACATTTCTAATTTATTTATTAATCATTTCTTTACCAGTATAAGATTCTAACAAAAAAATTATGTAAGTATTTATTGTATTTCATTTACAGACAGTCTGATAGGGAGATAGATAATCTAATAGGAAATAGTAGGTAAAATTCTACATCAGTTCTGGTGTAGTGGTGGTATGTAAATACATGCCACAACTACACATGATCAGCAATTTGGTTGTTTATGCAAATGCATAAACAACCAAATTGCTGTTCCGAGTGATTCCTGCTGTACAAAATAATATTTGTTTAATTATTTAATCCACCAGTGGTAAATACATCGATACAGAGAAATAAATGTAAATACAACAAGATACGTAAATTTAAAAACAGCTGCAAAAGTTTTAATATACATACCTAGAAAAATATTTCAGAGAAATAAAAGGACAAACCAATATTTAGAAATGATCATTCACCTCACCTACGCATGTCAAACCTTGGTGTACACAAAAAAGTAAGAAACAAACTACTGTCAACACAACATGCAATGGAGAGAAGTATCCTGAGACTGAAATAAATTAAAAGTAAAAAACCTTTTTATAAAACAAGCTTTTAATTGAATGCGCTAAAACGAAAAAATATTTATTTTTTGTTAACTTTTACTATCTACTTATAAAGTCACTAGCTTCTGCGTGCGACTTCGTCGGCGTGGACTCCGCCCCTATTGGTATTAGCGTGATGACACATAGCCTATAGCCTTCCTCGATAAATGGGCTATCTAACACTGAAAGAATTTTTCAAATCGGCCCAGTAGTTCCAGAGATTACCGCGTTCAAACAAAAAAACAAACAAACAACCAAACAAACAAACTCTTCAGCTTTATATATTAGTTTAGATTAGACATAATCTATATGATAGAAAAGCTTGTCGCGAGATATGAGTACTCGTATTTTCTTAGTTTGAACATTTTAATAGTTAAAATCAATCACATCAATTTATTTAATTTACTTGGTTACAAGCAAATCTATCTAAAACAAAGATAAAAGAGAAAAAACTAAGCTGATTAAAACTGAAATGGCAGTGGGCAGGACACATTGCTAGAAGTACATAAAAGGTGGTCCCTAAGAACCACAATATGGTCAAGTCCAATGGGAAAAAGAAATATAGATAGACCAAGAATACGATGGGTGGATGAAATCTCAATGGCTGGTGAAAACTGGCTAACTACTGCAAAAAACAGAGAAAAATGGAAAAAGTTGGAGGAGGCTCTTACACAGAAGGGGTCCAAGCATTAATTTAGTTATATAATTATAGAACTTGTATGGAGTAGCTGCTATGTAGATATTTTGTTTGGAAAAATAAAGCTTTATTATTATTATTATACATATTATAGCATATATAACAAGACAGTACCTGAGGCATTAGCAGTCGTTTTCAGATATCGAACAGAGCTGTCCCTCAGCGCTCTCATGAGCTGGTTGTCTCCCGTCATTTCCGTGGGGTGCGGCTTGAACACCAACTCTATTTCGTTTGGGTTCAGTGGCTCCCCTTCCCCCTCTGTGTCCATTGAATTCTCACCTTCGGTTCTAGAATTAATTAATGAAAAAGTAAGTTTGATACTCTTAATAAGTTGTTCATTTCTCTTATCTGATTTATGAGACATTACTAGATATGTTATAAGAGTATAAAGAAATCTTATATATAAAATTTTCGTGTCACAATTTTAGTTATAATACTTCTCCGAAACGGCTGGACCGATTTTTATGAAATTTTGTGTGCATATCAGGTAGGTCTGAGAATCCGCCAACATTTATTTTTCATACCCCTAAGTTATTAGGTGGCTGGATTAGGGGGGTTAATAACAAATATGGCAAAACAACGTTCGCGGGGTTAGCTAGTTTTAGATATATTTTAAATGAATGAATATTTAGTACTTAAAATAAAATATTAACATGAAATAGTTTAAATTATTATTAAGTTCAATAAAATCAATTTAAAAGATACCCTGAACTTACAAGATTTATAATAATGAAAAGTAAAATTGAGTTAGACGGGGAGCATCATAAATTTGATGCTATAAATTGTGTGGTGATTTGGAACATCATTAAAAAAACTATTTATATAGTGTTATGTTGCGCTGTACATATTATTGTATAAGTTTACTTTCAATTCAATTATATGTGAGTGGGTTTAAATCTTTTGATAGCAGTAAAATCTTATGCTTTAAGGCTACAAATGATTTTTTTAAATGTTATTTCAAAGTTATCACTCTGAAACTGACCTGCCATCACTAGATTCACTCTCCTCACTTCGTTCTGAAGTTAAAATAGACTTTGCTCTTTTAGTTGTGGTCGTGTTTTTTGATATAGAACTAACATTTGATGGGACCGGGGATGGAGTGCTTCTTACAGAAGCGGGGTTCGACGTCGATTGACCAGGTGGAGTTGGATTACTCGTGGAAGAGGTACTGTCCTTGGGCACTGATGAGCTGCTCCCGTTCTGTGTAGGCTCCAAGGTACCGTTGGAGTTGGATGGGTTACTATTGTCTTCATGATTTTTTCTAGCTCTTTGTGGTCTGTTTTGTGATTGTAATTTGATTCCTTCTGTTATTGAATTAACCAGCGACGCTTGTGAGTGCGACATGTTTATTTTAGCCAAAACACGTTCTT
The DNA here is from genome assembly GCA_905220545.2 of Melitaea athalia. Lineage (NCBI taxonomy): Eukaryota > Metazoa > Arthropoda > Insecta > Lepidoptera > Nymphalidae > Melitaea > Melitaea athalia. The sequence continues at coordinate 5,792,691 of HG992184.1, forward strand.
GATGAGCCTCATATTCATCTCTGCTCGGGTAAATTTTCGATATTAATAAATCGAAGTTAGGATCAGGCCTCAGAGATCGTTTGGATACAAGTTTTTTACGGCACGTAGGACATTCCTTATTGCCGGATCTAAGAGCGGTTATAATACAGTCTGAACAAAACCTGTGAAGGCATTCTTTAGTAGTCATAGTCTTTTTGAGCATATCCAAACAAATGGGACACATTAATTCACTATGTAAGCTACGTGGGGACACTGCGATTTCAGTGGCATCTGTTATAACTTCCTGCGGAGTACGATGAAGTTCGTAAAGGGAAAGCTCCCATGTTTTATTCTGAGATGGCTCCGTTGAAGACATTTTGAGGTTTTATAAATTAATACAAGCGTCCTATTAAAAAACTGTAAACATTATATGAATTTGACAATTCGCACCGCCTTCGCCATGTTCTGTGGCCATGTTATGTTATGATTAAATCCATAGATAACCACTTTTTGCAATTCATATTTTTTATTTTACATAGAGTAAAACTATAGTAGAGTAGTCTATGGGCTCAATTATTAAAAACGTTTACCTACCGTTTTCGTCTTTAAGATAGAGTTAAATAGCACTATTTAACATAGATATTTTTTATTTTGTATAAATAGGACTAAATAGCCTGATGATGATGGATCCTAGTACTACTCTAACTTCCTAATTTACAGTACAGGCTTTTAGGTTTTTCAATCACCAAGCATGTGTTTTTTAGTCCTTTTTATCCCTTAAATCTGTACTTTAGTGAGAGAGTGAAAAATAGGCCTTTACGTCTGTTCCAGACGATTTAAGTAGTGCCTGAAGAACATTTTTTCTGATGGCTGTACAAGCCGATACGGGAGCGGAGCGGCAGACTCTACCACACACCGAACAGGGAAAAGATGCGCTAGTGTGATTATTGTCAAACCAGTCTTCATCATGATATTTTTGACCATACTTCACGCTCTTATGCCATTAATCTCTGTTCTCGGCTAATTTTTCCCAGCTATTGTGGTTTATGTCAAAAGCCACCATATCGCGCTTGACGCAATCTTTAAAACGAAGCAAAGGCATCCCAACATCCCCTTTGCATTCGCAACTGCGCCAAGTATGATCTGACATGGAAGTCGAGAAGGATTTATCCGGTGCACATGCCCCAACCAACGCAGTCGACGCTGTTTAAGCACGGCAGTTAGGCTGGGTAGCTGCGCTATTTTTAGAACCCTCTCGTTGGTCACTCTGTCTTTCCAACTTATACCCAGGATGTTCCGTAGGCAGCGCATAAAGAAAGTGTTGATCTGGCATGTGTTGATTGGCATCCTCAACACCATAATGTGCTTCGAGATTCCTATTAGGAGTTTCGATTGCGGAAAGTAGATAATTACGGATCGCCAAACCAACGCCATTTTCACATGCGGCAGCAGAGTCCTTTCCCTTCCAGAAAAAGTTGTATGAAGCCTCGCGTATTGAGCCTTCGTCCGGTAATCTGGTCTCTTGCAGTGCGGAAACCGCTATATTGAGTCTTTTGAGCTCAACATTGATTAAGGCAGTTTTGTGCAGGTCGTCAGCGCCATTTGAGCTTCCATTGGTGTCCCGGAAACCTGTCCTCATCGTATGGACATTTCATTTCGATAAACGCATGAAAAGTGCCTACACTTTTAGGCTCTAGTTTTTATCATATATTTTAGACTGCTGCTTAGATTCAGGTGTGTTAGAGCAGTGTTTTTCAACCTTTTTCATGATGCGACCCCCTGGTATGAAAAAATATTACGCGACCCCCGACCCTTCGCTTTTTGAAGTGAAACTTTTGTAGGCACATGAGGGGTAAAATTTGAGCGACCGGTAACGCGGCAGCGTCATGACGGTCAGTACTTGGATGGGTGGTTTTTTTCAACTACTTTTTTGTATTTTAAATTCGTTTTTTTTTAATTAGTTTTTTTTTTTAAATAGGTTTCCAAAGAAGTTTCACTTCTGACATGTGTACTTTGTACCCACGCAATTTTTTTATCATGTATGTATGTGTATAGGGCGAGATGAAAATGTCATCAGTGCAAAAGACAAAATACATGGCTTTACAAAAAAAGTTGACTTGTGGTCGTCGTCTATAAATCAAAATAGCTTCGATTCATTTTCGTCGACACTATCTTTTACTGAAGAAGTCGGATGTGAGATAAACATCAAGGCATACCTGGTATGAAAATGGTCTTAGATAAATTAAAAGAAGAATAATAATTGTGTCATTTTTTCTCAGTGCAAGAAACATCGGAGAAAACTGGGCAGAGGTGTTTTTTTTTTTAATGTAACTAGGTCGGCAAACAAGCGTACGGCTCACCTGATGGTAAGCGATCACCGTGGCTCATATACGCTTGCAACACCAGAAGCATCGCAAGCGCGAGGCCGACCCTACCCCCAATTCCCCCCAGAAGCTCTGGTCACCTTACTCGCCAAAAGGAACACAACACTGCACTGCTTGGAAACGGTATTATTTAGCTGTGATCTTCTGTAAGGTCGAGGTTAGTGGTGGTTAAAATAACGGAAACGTCAAAGTGTAACACGTTTTTTGTTAAAAACGCGTAACGTTTGTTATTCCTACTCTGACTTCGCGTTATCTCAAAAACGTCTCAACAAACAATAATCGAAAACGTCTGAAAACGCAAAACGTCGAAAACGTCTGAAAACGCAAAACGTCTAAAACGTTCCCACAGCGCGCAACGCTCTGCAGCGAGGCTAGAGCGAGATAACATTACAGTCGTAGGCGCGTCGTCGGCCCGTGTTATTCGTTTTTAGGTTTATTAGTATTACTCGTATTAATTTACCGTAAACGTTGTTCGCGTTGTTTCGTAAACAAACATGGCTCGTTCGTTTTAAATTTTTAATATAATAATTTGGTTGCTGTGCAAGTTGTACTACAGTAGGTACTATAATAATTGTAAATAATATAATAATTCTCTTTTCATACATTCGTCGTGCTGTTGTAAATATTGTGTTTTTAACCGAATTCTTCGTTTTTAAGAATTGTAAATAGGTAGGATATTACTGTGTGTTCTTTATGATAAAATCAATTTTATTATAGACAGTCCTAAGCCAAGTATGAAGGAAAGTTAGGTTTAAAGAACTTTATTTCTCATAAGAATTTACATTCATTACATTAGATACAATGATATTTTTTATACAATTGTAAGAAGACAGTTTTAACATCTGGGCTGTTGGATATAGAAGGCTTTCTTATTTACTATAGTGAGGATACAATATGATTTTTTAGTTTGGTTTTAAATGATTTTATACTATCACATAATTTTATTTCATCTGGTAGTTTGTTAAACAGCTGTACTCCTTCAAACATAATTGTTTTTTTACCATAATTAGTTCTTACATTATCAATATGAAGTTTATATTTATTTCTTAAATTCGAAATATGCGATCTCTCATAAATTCTTATTTCTGATTGCACGGAAGCTGATTTAATTTTTTTGATTAGAATACATGTATTGTATGTGTAAAGTTGTGATATATTCATTATTTTTGTATTATTATAAAGTTGTGTCGTTGGAGTAAGATAGTGATAGTTGTAGAAAATTTTGATTATCCTATTTTGTATTCTCTGTAAAGTATTTAAATTTGAAGTAGCAGCGGAACCCCAAACCTGTATTAGATATTCTAGATGTGATTTTACTAATGAATTATATAAAATGTTTCGGATTATTTTTGGTACACAAGTGGAGATCCTATTGATTGCTCCTAATATTGATTGTAACTTTGTTTTAATGTGGTTAATATGTATCTTGAAATTTAGTCTGTCGTCTAACCATAAGCCAAGGTATTTTTTATGATGAGAGCGCTGTAGTATATCGTTGTTTATCGTCAGCGGAGTAGTCAGGTATCTTTTTATTTTTAGCAGTGAAAATAATAAATGAAGTTTTAGCTGTATTGATTGTTAATTAAAGTTTATTGATCTATAACGCTTCATGATATATTATTACAAAGATTATTACATTCTTTCGTGTACAGCGCGTTGCGAGCAGGGATGTCAGACGTACCATTATAATGGTACACGTACCATTATTTTGCATTATTTAGTGTCACGTACCATGTACCATGACGATTAGTCATGGTACATGGTACGTGATATAGGTACATACGTACGTATAGCAATTAATTAGAATATCAAAAAAAGAAAGGTTTGTTTTCTATTAACGGTACACGAAATTGATATATAATTTTTTTTCACTAATTATAGGCTGCGATTTCCGACAAAATTTACACATTAGTGTTGGCGTACCATGTTTTCGTTGCCAGTACTATTTTTTTAGCCAGTTCGGTACAATGATTTCTAAGTGGCCGTCTAACATCCCTGGTTGCGAGTAGTTTTTAGTTGCAAAGTTGCGACTAGCGAGAGGCGTGTTGTCAGATAAAATGACAATTTCTCCGCGTTGAGACTGCGCCCAAGTTTTATAAAAACGTGTTATTATGAAAACGTATAAAAAAACGCGTTAACTAAAGATAGTTAATAGTCGAAAACGCGTTTTTAGTTAATAACGGATTTGAACATCAATAGTCGAGGTACTAACCAAGTCGGCTGCTCCGTATTTTGAGCAGGAAATTTCCTGCTGTGTCCTACCTCAGTTTAAAAATCTTTAATTTGTTTTTAAATGATGCTATAAATGAGGCTAATTTGCCAACTAAGCTCAAAAAGAATCTGCCAGAATTATCTGCCGATGGAATTGGAATCCAAGTCTGCTAATTTGGATACCTATTTGGTTAAGAAGAAAAACAGAATACCCGGAATTGATAACTGAGGCCTTGAAGTGTTTGATTCCACCTCATACTTATACGAGTTGACATTTTCACCAATGGCCAAAATAACAAGTAAACAAAGAAACTGCTTAAATTTGAAAACGATTTAATTCTACGTGTAGCAAATACAGATCCACGATGGGAGAAATTGGTTAATCAATAATTGTGTTTGCTCGCAAACGAAAAAAAACCGACTTCAATTACATCGACAAGTAATACAAAGTAATAAGACCAAAAAACAGTCAAGCAAATGCGCGTTATCAAGGATTACTCAAAAAGTTGTAATCAAATCTCGATCAAATTTATACAAGACTATATGAGAAGTACCTATTAACTTTTGATTCAAGTAAGAATCATCAAAATCGATAAACCCAGTGAAAAGTTACGCGGTTTAATACAACGTAGGTCGACGAAAAAGTAGTCAAGTAAATACGCATTATTAGATATAACTGTAAAAGTACTTGTCAGATCTCAATTAAATTTAAATAGGACCACAAAACACGCAATACCTTACAATCAAAACAAAATTGATCGAAATCGGTCCACCCAGTCAAAAGTTCTGAGCTAACATACATAAAAAAAATACAACTGAATTGAGAACTTCCTCCTTTTTTGGATGTCGGTAAAAACAAGCACAACCTTCGCAATAACATGAGTATTAGGATTTTATTTCTTGTTAATTTGTTTGTACTAACATAAAAATGTTTGAGTATATCCTTTTGTTAAAATTCTCTTACTTAATAAATCAATCTTTTTAATCTTTATTGTTTTTTGACTAAAGTTCTCTCGACCTCTGACGACCCCCCTACGGTAGCTTCGCGACCCCCCAGGGGGTCGCGACCCACAGGTTGAAAAACCCTGTGTTAGAGATAACGACATGGACTTTCTAGATTTACTAGTGCTGTGCCCTAAACAAGCAAATCCACGCCGAGACGGATCGGTACCTAATTGACCGGGGGCTGCCCGGTTTAAGCGGGCGGTAACCGATCAACGGTTCTTCGATGGACCCTCCCACTGACGAGAGTGACCCCTGGCGCCCGCACTTGACGCCTATTGTGTGTGGACTTAAAATCGGTCACTGCTACTCCCCGTGTTGTTTTTCACGCAGCATAGCTGTCGTGGGCAGAGTGACCTCTCCACAGACACTGTGTCACCTGGGACACAAATTAAGGAAAACGCAGGGTTACCCAAGAATCACGCCCACCCTCTCGACCTAGCTGACTTAGATTTAGGAACGGCAAGCCGATACGTGCGGAGTCAGTTCGGTTGCAGGAATCAGCTGTGAGAACGCCTAACGGAGATCCCTTCCGGGTTTAATATCGGAACTTTCCATATCCTGGATGGTAAACATCTACGCAAAACTAGAAGCGTCTAGTTTGAGTTCCTTGCGATGAAGAGAACGTAAAGTTTACGTCTTCATAATTTTGTAAAAGTTAAGAGTTACCATGGTGACTTCCATTAAAAAAGGATTTCGTAAAAAAAAACTTTACCTAAATCCAATTTATATAAGACTAGCCGACCAGTACCCACTTCGTTGGGCGTTAATTATTTTTGTGATGCAAATATATAGTAAAGTTTTCACTCGCTCGCATTTCTCCGACTTGATTTACATATACTAATATTTTTCACTTCATTTTTTGTTCAATAAGAATAAAATATAGCCTGTATCACTCCTGAACAGTGTAGCTTTCTGTTAGTGAAAGAATTTTCATGATCACGCGGATCAGTATTTGCGAAGATTACCCCCTACAAACAAGCAATGTTAAAAACTTTACCTCTTTATAATATTATTAGTACACTAGCCGACCCGTGCCCACTTCATTAGGCGTTAATTATTTTTGTGTGTATGTATATACTATTAGTAAAGTTTTCATCTCGCTCACATTTCTCCGACTTGATTTACATTTACTATTATTTTTCATTACATTTTTTGTTCTATAACAATATAATATAGCCTATATCATTCCTGAATAGTGTAGCTTTCTGTTAGTGAAAGAATTTTCATGATCGGATCAGTATTTGCGAAGATTACCCCCTAAAAACAAACAAAGTTAAAAACTTTACCTCTTTATAATATTAGTATAGAATATATTAGTATAGACGACACCGGTCATTGACTACAGAAAGGGTTGAAAACTCGCAGGACTATAATCTATCTTTGCTATTGTCTCTTTCATATAAATAAATTAAGAAACGGTGTATCATAGTAATATTATGTTAAAATAAAAAAAAAAACAACAATCTACCTTTAAAATAAGCTTTAAGAGTATATAATATAATTATGTACTTCCAATTTGTCATTATAAAATAATTACTTATTAATGTTATGGAAATCAAATCTACTTACCTAATATTCAAATAATAAAAGACGAAAAAAATTAAAATTATTTTTATTTACGTTGTGTAGGTATTTGTAATATTACAAAGTGTTATTGCTTTTGGCGTTGCTATTACAATTGGACAGGAACCACTATCGTGTTTTCTTTACTCATACCTAGATTATTAAGAAGCATGTATATCACATTCTCTTTGTGTGGTAAAATTGGTGCCATATTCATAAAATCCATAAAATTTCGTCCAATCGAAGGAAATTCTGGGCCAATATGTTTATTTGGTTGCATAACATGATTCGTCAAGCCAATAATAGATCGTTGATCTATTGGTTGTGGCAAAAATGAAAACAGACGCTGCATAATTGATAGAACATCTCGACTTGACATTATTGGACGATGGTTGAACGGTATGTTATTAAACACTGATTCATGATTTGGTTGCTGATTAAACAAACTATTGTACTGGCCATGCTGCTGGTTAATTGGATGAACCATAGACTGGTCTTGGTTTTGAAGATGATTAAATACATTCATGGCTATTTGACGAAATTGAGGATTTTCGTATAATGAATGTAGATCTACTTGCGGCAGTTGATCAAATATTTTGTCAATTTCTTGATTAGCTACAGCTGGTAGCTTATTTTTAACAAGCGTATCAGTAAGCTGATGTTTTAGGTCTTCAAATATTGGATCTGATTGCTGTCCCAAAATCGATGGTTTGCTTTGAGAGTTTAAGCCGATTGGTTGGTTTAATGGGTTTAATTCAATTGGTCGGTTTAATGGGTTTAAATCGATTGGTCGGTTTAATGGATTTAAATCGATTGGTCGGTTTAATAGGTTTAAATCAATTGGTTGGTTTAATGTGTTTAAATCGATTGGGTGGTTTAATGAGTTTACAACCTTAAGGTTGTCTTGAACAATTTGTTGATCGTTTGCTAGTAGTTGCTTTGAAGTCAAAGGCTGAATAATCGACGAACCTTGATTGGATTGGTAGTTCTTCACTTTTTCATCAATTTCTTTTAAAGCATTAGAATGTTTATTCAAATCCAATTCATCTTTTTTTTCGTTTTGGTTGGGTATTAGTTGTTCTTTTATTTGCTTTGGTGCCTTATTTACTTCTGCTTGGAATTTTTTGTACGCTTCTCCTGGTTTTATATTATTGACAAATCTGTCCACTTCAAGCGTCTGATGTCCATTTGTGAATAAAGTAAGTGACAACACTATTACCTATAAAAAACACAAATTATATAGTTAACAGTTGGCCAATAAATTATTTTAAATTTACATACAATTGAAGTGAATAATTGTAATGGTAAAAAAAATAAATACGAGTATACCGCAATTCTCGAGGCCATGGTTTTAGATCCAACTGTTAGTTGTTAATGAGAGAAATATCGATGTGTCGTAATTTATATTGACGAAACCATTGTTAATATCGGTATCAATTAACGGTTTTTCACGTTACGCTAATAGCAAAAGTGATTAAGAACTTCAATTATTATTGGTATAATAATGACAGACCAAATTAAGATTGGTTTTTGATGAATATTCCTAACATTAAATTATAATTTTATTAAATTTAGTCTATTATCAAGTATTAATTAATCGTATAAATAACTGAGTCAAGTGCAACTCGGAACCACAATTTTATTTTTATAAAAACATTTATTGCGCTACTGCTGGTCATTGACGCTGTATTTGATTTTTCTAATAACCCATATTTCGGCGGCAAAGGCAGTGACCATTTTAATTTCACTCGGGCAGAGATTTTTTAATTTATCTGTTTGAATAAAACCTCAAATTCGTTTTAATTATTACAATACAAGTTGTGGTTTGTGTTTACATTTTCTTTATATCTGTATTAAACCTTATTGTGTTACAATAATAATTATAATCAATGAAAATTTCTTGATCTACTGGATTACAGGGCCTCAAACTGTATATAATAGGTACATAGTATTCGGCCATATTATGACTATTTTATCGTTCTACCTATGTTCTATTACTTGTCGATATAATTGAAGTCGGTTTTGTTTGTTTGCGAGTAAAACACAATATTATCATACCTATGTTTGCGGATAACCACAAAAAGCCGTAATTGCGTTGTATTTTTTAAATTATTTAAAAGATTATATTAGCTTGTGTTTTTTTTTTTGGAGTTTATTGGAGTTTACTCCTTAAGAATCGATTTTCATGTAAGGCCCCCGGTATGAAAAAAATATGAGGTGTAAAATCTGTTGAACGAATGACCTCGTTACGTTTTTGTGCGCCATCTATCTGCTACGACGTTTACAACAGTAGCGGCTACGGCCTACGACGTTTACGACGGTAACGGTTACGACGTTTTCTAATAATGCCATCGATGGATGGCGTTATTTGATTCGTTTATTTACCATTTGATATAGTATTATTAATCTTTTTCTTAGACTATAAAGCAGGGTTTCTTAACCTGTGGTCCATGCGCCCCTAAGGGGTCCGTGTTATGAAAGCTGGGGGTCCATGGCAATCCTACTTATGCTGTGAGTAAATATTTTCACTTTGCGCGTTATCAAAAACAGCTCCTCGATTTTATATTCTAATCCAGCATAAGCAGCAGCAACCGTCACAATAATTATTAATTTATATGCAAAGTTTGATTGCAAACAATTAAAGGTGATTGAAGTAAAGCATCGTTGTGTTTTTTTTCTTTTTTTTTTTTGGAAAGGGTAAGAACTTCTTACTAAGAAGTAAGTACCGTGTACCCTTTGAAACTTTTAAAGGGGTCCATCACTAGAAAAAGGATAAGAAACCCTGCTATAAAGGCTTTTTGTGCATATTTAGACAGTCGATCTGAAGAAGTAAACTCTACTCGTGCGTCGGAGCTGACACACACACTTTTTTACTTTTTCTTAGAGACAGAGACTAAGAAAAAATCTTGTCCGACGTTTTAAATATACTATAAAGAGTTTATTTATTCTATTACATAGGTAAACGATATTAGTATATTGTGTTTGTACTAAAAATCTGCGAAAAATGTGTTTGTGGACGTAACATTTCGACTTTTTAAATTAAGTAACAATGTTATTACAATTAATATTAATCCCATAAAATGTTTCGTATTTTTTTTAATTTCGAAACATGACTGTAGTATTTGTGCATGCGCCACGCAATTAATTACGCTTTCTTCGGTTTCGGTGAAATTTCAGTCAAGTGAAATTGTATTCATGATTTAATTTTTTTTTTTCTTCGCGTACTATCGAACATTTAAACGAAAGAACAACACACTAAGTATGTAAACATGTACATTAGATTGTCTAACAAGTCCCTGGACACGACATCAACTTTTAGGAGACACACGTGAAGTTTTTCGTTGACTGGATGCTTGCTTTCAATGCTTCCTAATTACAAGATTATAAATAATAATAAATCACAAGTATAATGTAGTGTGCAAAATAAATAAAATTAAGGGTAAAGGAAATCACGATTCAGCCTGTCCCACTGCTGGGCATAGGCCTCTATCTCCACGTAAAACAACCGCTCTGGTGTAGTGGTGCGTGTATTAAATATAGTAGATACGCATCGCTTCAGCCTGTAATATCCCACTGCTGGGGATAGGCCTCTTTCCCCATGTAGGAGAAGGATCAGAGCTTAATCCACCACGCTGCTCCAATGCCGGTTGGCATTTGGGTTGGCCAAAATACTATGAGTAAACCTACTATGAGTAACTATGAGTAACGATCGCTATCGCTATATAAATGTATAATAAATGTGTTCTTTCTCATTCTTTCTTTCTTTTCTATCAGGTGTACCTACATGATAACAACCCACATATAATATTATACCCACATATACTTAGATAGACCCACAAGGACTGCACAAACACCCAGGCCACGGCAAACATCTGTACCGCCAATACAAATGTTTGTCATATGTGCGGGGATCGAACCCGCAACCGCTAGCGCAACAGCCACAAACCAGTTCTGTGACTGTTGCGCTAACGCGGCGTCAAAGCCGTCAAGGTAGTAGAACCCTACTTATTATTGAGGCATGATAGATATAGAGCCGAGAAGTTTAAATAAATTCCTTAAAAAAACTGGACAAACTTGGTTAACAGAATTATTATTACATCATATAATTTTATATAGGTACATTGAAATGATTGAGCATATTAGTATTTGGTATTATTTTTATAGTGTTTTCGTAAAAGGATCACGTGGCCTAAGAAGAAAAAGAGGAAGAAACTCATTAAAAAAATCTCATAAAATTAATTCATTCATTAAACTATTTTCATTTAAATGAAAAATATCTTAACAAAGCTACGTAATGAGCTGCTTATATGTAGGTATGTTATACCCACATATATTTCTGGAATATCAATATTTCTAGTTCTAAGGGCCTATACAAACCACGTTTAAAAGCGCGCGTCGACGGCGCGTTTTTATCCTACAGAGCAATTTGTTGGCGTTTGTATCGATACACACGCGCGTTTTCATCGCGTTTGTGTCGCGTTTGCATCGCGTTTGTATCGTGTTTACATCGCATGACACGCGCGTTTGCATCGCGTCTGTATCGCTATTCGCTACATACGCGCGTCAACGGCGCGATTTAAAAACGCGCGTCGACGGCGCGCTTTTATTATACAGGTGTGCAAAGGTATACAGGCTGCGTCTAACTCGCGTGTGTATCGCGTTTGTATCGCTACAAACGCACGTCGACGGCGCGTTTAAAAAACGTGGTTTGCATAGGCCCTAATAAATTATTGTAAAGTTGATCACGTGTATAATATGAGTGGTCGTGATTATGATGTACGGTAATGGTACGGGTGATGCAGATTGGATGCGACCACATTCATTACACATTAGATACACTCATGTACAGAAAAATAAACTACTGATTGAGATCATCTAGATTCTAGAGCATTCTGAAACATTACCGGACTAAGTCTAAAAACTTCATGGAAAAATAGAAAATTGTTTCTTAAATGCTTTTCATTAAGAAATAGAGTTCAATATAAAACAGTCATTAGATAAACTTATACAATTCTGGTGAAATGTTTAATTTCTTAGTCATTTACACATCAAAAAATGAAATAATTTCTTCACTTTGACTATTAAGAAATACCTATATGTATTAATCGTAGTTCAAAGTAATAAGTACTTTGGGTTAATACCCAATATTATGTACGAAACAAACGCAGAAAAAGGAAATCCCCGAAACCGCAAAGATGAATACCTACCAGACATGGAATCAATGAAAATATTCACTTATAATTTTTATGATAAAAACCCCAATTAAGCATTTTTAAGTAATAAGTGACAGATGCAATTATTGTGTTTACGTTTCCGGTCTAGTAATGCTGATCTTGCACATAACACGCATCGCTCACGAAATTACAGAAATTACTTTCTCTGAATATCTTTTCAATATCATAACTATATTATTAAACATTAAAGACAGAGCAAAGATTCATAAGTATGTTTATAAAAACATTCACTTTTTATTCATTCATAGAAGTTTTCGATTCATGAGCTGTTAATTTTTATCGATAAGTAAAATTTTTAATACCTATATTTTATTCCAATTAACAATTCTTATAATGTAAACTAAGCTTCACTCAGATACTGGCAAATCCTTCAGGGAGCCAAAGTAAAAGAAGAAGAAGATTTTATTCCAAACACACGAGTTTACAGAAAAACAGCCTCAATTTTTTTTTTTTATGTACTAGGTTGGCAAACAAGCGTACGGCTCACCTGATGGTAAGACCGTAGCCTATAGACGCCTGCAACACCAGAAGCATCGCAAGCGCGTTGCCGACCCTATCCCCAATCCCCTCAGGAGGTAGGAGGATTTAAACCATAGATTAAAAATAAAAATAAAACGTTCAAACAAGCAAATAAACGGCTTCGTTTCATAATACCAGATCACATTTGTTTATTTTGCTTGATTTTCGTTGATCATTTTGTTTCACTTATAATTGTGTTTGCGCACAAACGAAAAAAAAACAGACTTCAATTACATCGAAGTAATGAAAGACGAAAATGGTCAAGTAAATACGCGTTATCAAATATTACTCAAAAAGTTGTAATCAGATATCGGTGAAATTTAAATTTGACAACATGGTAAACATCAGCTTCCGATTAAATTAAAAATCATCAAAATCGGTACAGCCAGTAAAAAGTTATGCGGTATAATACAACGTAGGTCGACGAAAAAATAGTCAAGTAAAAACGCATTATTAGATATAACTCGAAAAATACTTGTTAGATCTCAAATAAATTTAAATGGGACCAAATGACATACACCACCTTTCGATTAAAGAAAAAATTACCGAAATCGGTACAACCAGTCAAAAGTTCTGAGCTAACATACATTTAAAAGGTAAGTTTTTATTTTGGCTATAATTACCTAGTTAAATAGTACAAATATTAGTCATATTATCGAGGACGCTTTCAAAGTTACATTTAAGTGTAGTGCCATCAAATTATTTCGCTACACTATTCTGAGATAATAGGTCCACGTTAATAGTTAATTGAAGCTTAGCCTTCACGTAGCAAGTCGTAATTACAAGTCTAAGCACGAAAGGCGTGTTCTACTGTATAAGCTGGCATGTAGCCAGTGACAATTTGGTCTGGTCGTATTAGACATTTGGCTTGTGAGTTAGTAACATGACGCTGTGAAGTTAAAACAAAAATAACTATATACTTCACTATCATTACCTATTTTCCCTGTGATTTGTTTCGATTGTAAGCTTTAAGTAATATGTCAAGTTTTATTATTATGTTACCATGTTTTTATTAAATTTTTGACATGATAACGTCTAATAAATCTATGAGCGCCGGCGGCATGCACGAAAAAGGATGACTCATTGTATCGTTACGCTCATTGTACGCTTGTGCCGCATATATCTCTTATGTTATATATATGTCATGTTAAACTATCGTCCGTAAACCAACTTTACAGAAAATATTTTTTTTTTACTTTATTTATCTATATTTATTCGTCTAGCGGTCTAGGTAATTTAGCTAAAGTGCTAATGCAGAAAAAATGTAACATAATTATATCGCTCTTAACATATTATGTGTATCGTGTAAGAAATAAGATATATTTACATCATCATGTTTAAAAAATACCTATTATGTTCAAGTTACAAGTTTCTGCTTCACCTTGTAGATCTGGTGCCTCAGGCCCTCAGGGTAAAATACTGGCTCTAGCAAAGTAATTATTGACACCGTTTAAGGTATTATTTATGATAAATTTTAGTTATTAAAGATGCAACTACTTATTCAAAATGTATGAGTAGTTTTTAGTGCACTAACGTGGACTCGGAATGTATATTCATTAAATCGTTATTTTAAATTAAATTATTTAAAATTTTATGCATTTTTCTGTTATATTTAAGTATTGTTTGTGTCAAACGTGTATTTATTGAAGCATGTATATTCATAGGTAATAAGAGGTACAATAAAAATAATAATAAATAAACGCCTCAAACTCATCGGATTAACTCGCCTAGGATTAACTCCTGCGTTGTGGGTCCGGAAACCAGGGACCGGCCGGGTACTCGTTGAAAGGGTTTTTGAAGGGGTATTTTGAAGCGCTAAAAAAATAAAGCCTTTGATGCATGTAACACCGGCGAACGGCTTAAACCAACCCTTTTCCGATAAGGGATACCCTTTCAAAACCCTGTAACACTGTAACATGGTAAGCCAATCCAACAAAGTACATTAAATATGTACTCTTCGTAGTCGACATTAGATTGAGAATTGCTTAACCACTACCACACGTGGCATTTTCCCGCCGCGCCGACGCTCGCGCCGGTTTTTTCGTGTCTGAACTTGTTCATTCTCAGAGTTATTATTATAATATTATTATCATTTCAATTAGAAAATTGGAAGTCGTAACTCGGACGAAACTACGGAAGGAATTAAAAACTATTTAGCAGTGATTTTGTTTAAGTGTGTTTTGTAGTGCCTACTTCATTTTTTTATTAGTTAATTCAGGGTAACCCGAATAAAACCTTTTCGTGTAGGTAACCTCCTCATAGGCTTAAGCCACTAAAGGGGTTAACCCCTTCACGTGGTTACTATATTAAAGAAGTTACCCGTTTCGCTGGGTTTTGAGGTGTAACTCGAATAAAAGGATACTCAGCGATAAGGGCTACACCATGTAGGGGTTACCCTGCGAAAAGGCTTAACTCTTAAGCGGTGTTGTCCGGTCCCTGCCGGAAACACACACAACACACTAGCACAAACGCCCAAAGCCCGACAAACATCTGTATGCAGTATCTGTATCTGCACATCTGTATGCACTATGTACCTACAATACAAATCTATGCTGTGTGCGGGGATAGAACCCGTGACCGTTGCGCTAAGGCGTCGTCAATATACAGTACTACCACAGCCTATGAAACATAGCAAATATTAATATATCAAACGCTATACGGCTATACAATAGCCTGATAGCGATCGTTACTCATAGTAGGGAATATATCCGCCAACCCGCATTGGAGCAGCGTGGTGGATTAAGCTCCGATCCTTCTCCTACATGGGGAAGAGGCCTATGCCCAAGAGTGGGATATTACAGGCTGAATCGTGAAACGCTATACAAAAAAAATTAAGACGTCGCGCGTCGTAAGATATCTTATACACATGCAACAATGCCAATGCGAATATGTGGTATATAAAATGAACGCACTAAATAATTTCGTAGTCTTGAGCCAACAATGTAAATATTTAGTGTAGTATGAGAGTTGTGTAATTTATATTTTTTATTCAAGTTATTTAACATTTTTTTTATTGATTAGAAAATGAGATTTCGACTTTATTTTTAGTAAGCTTTTAATCTAGGTAATATACGTTAGTTTATCTATTCGCCAAAAGATGGCATTGTGCTTTAGAATAAAAAAGAGTCGTCAAAATCGGTACCTACACAGCGATAAAAAGTTATGAGTTGACACACAAAAAAAATAATAATAGTAGACAGTCAGCTAAAAATATAAGAATTTATCGAAAATGAGTAGAGTAGGTATTTTTAAAGCTCTCTGAGGCAATGATAGGTAAATTACTTTTTCTTTTATATTATACTAGCTGCTGCCCGCGACGTCGTCTGCGTGCGTTCACTGCTCGTTCCCCGTAGGTGATAGCGTGATAATATGTAGCCTATGTTCTGACCCGACTTCTTAATAATATTCGTGCCAAATTTGAAGTAAATCCATTCAGTACTTTTTGAGTTTATCCCGGACATACATACAGACAAACAGACAAACAGACAAACAGACAAAAATTCTAAAAACTATATTTTTGGCTTCGGTATCGAATGTAGATCACACCCCAAGTATTCTTTTAAAAAAATATTCAATGTACAGTTTTGACTTTCCTACCATTTTATTATATTAAAAGTATAGATTTTAATAACTAGCTGACCCCGCAAAAGTTGTTTTGCCATATATGTTATTAGCCCCCGCAACCCCCTCTTGTGGGTGGAATTTCGTAAAATCCGTTCTTAGCTGACCTCTACTCGGCGAAAGGAATATTTCTACCAAATTTCAAGTCTCTACGCCTTATGGTTCCAGAGATATCGTGATGAGTCAATATATGGGTGGAAATCTCTTTTATATATATAGATAATGGCTTCTCATTTCAAAACACATAGTGTTTGATTAACCAGTTGGCACAGTATGCAGTGACCCTGCTATCTGCATCGGGTGCTGTAGGTTCGATTCACGGCTCGAGTCTGGGTGCAATATATGTACTCGTATTTATTTATATATGTAGTATTTATAATTATGTATATTATTTCAGTCGGTTGTTACCTATACCACAAGTATTAAGTTGCATATCTTAGAACAGACGACAGTGTATGTTATGTATGTATGTTAAAAAATACCAAATTGCACAGATTATAATTAATGATTCAACAAAACCCCCCACCACTACACCTATTATATTAGCAAGTTTTTAAACGAAATTATTGTTGTAGTTATTATCCGTGAAATAGAATTACATTGTTGCTTTGTTTTTAAACGCGTCAAAAGCCTATGCGACCCTCTTTTATTATCTCTCACGCTTCGATAGCTATGATCAATTCCCTCTATCATTAGGTACGTTCCAGTAACGCTTGAATAGACTTAAGAAAAATTGTAGTATAAAGGTTCCATAACATACGCATCAATTATTTAAAAAAAAACAGGTACTTTGTAAATTATTAGTTTTTTTTTACTTCATTTGTAAGTCTAAATAGGACCCATTATATACAGACATGTTTATGTTGCTATATATATTTATTAAGTTTTTCAGCGCAATTAAAGGATTACGCAGACCGGGACGGCATGGCAAGGGATTTTGCCGTGAGTCAGCGCACACTGGCCGCTTAGATACCGCGGCATTCCAGCACTTTGCCACGGCATGCCACGGCGTGCCGCACCCCGCAGTATATCACTACGAGCGCCGGAGTCCGTGGCATGCCGTTGCCTACCGCAGTATGCCATAATGCCACGGCATCCCGCCACGGGAGCCTGTGGCGCGTGTTGCGATAAAATCCCTTTCAATGCCACGGCATCATTTTAAAGCATAGCAATTTATGTCGTATTTCTGTACCAGTACGGTTGAATGTCCATTAGTAAAAATTAAAATCCCTTGCCTTGCCGTCCCGGTCTGCGTAGGCCTTAAAGACGTGAAATAATATAGATTTATTTTTACTTTTAAAATAATTAATTTGTTAAGCTTCAGAATAATTATCTGTTTACCACTAACTCTTGATTTCTTATATTACCTCTATACAACTCATCAATATCTAAACTGAGGTAGGGCACAGTGGGAAATATCCTGATCAAAATCTAGAGTGGCCCGACTCGGGAAGTACCTTACAAAAGATGACAGCTAAATAATACTGCTATCAAGCAGTGTTGTGTTCCTGTGGTGAGTAAGGTGACCATAGCTCCTGGGGAGATTGGAGGTAGTGTCGGCAATGCGCTTGCGATGCTTCTGGTGTAGAAGGCGTCTATAAGCTACGGTACCTAACCGCTTAACATTAGGTGAGCCGTACCTTACTTTTAACCGATTTCCAAAAAGGAGGAGGTTCTCAATTCGACTGTATTTTGTTTAATGTATGTTTGCTCAGAACTTTTGACTGAGTGGACCGGTTTCGATCAATTTTGTTTTAATTGAAAGGTGTTGCGTGTCATATAGTCCCATTTAAATTTAATTGAGATCTGACAAGTACTTTTAGAGTTATATCTAATAATGCGTATTTACTTGACTACTTTTTCGTCGACCTACGTTGTATTATACCGCATAACTTTTTACTCGGTGTACCGATTTTGATGATTATTACTTTAATCGAAAGCTAATACTTGTCATGTAGTATTGTATAAATTAGACTTTTTGAGTAATCTTTAATAGCGCGTATTTACTTGGCTATTTTTTCGTCTTATTACGTTGTATTACTTGTCGATGTAATTGAAGTCGGTTTTTTTTCGTTTGCGAGCAAACACAAATAAGTCGACCTAGCCTTTATATAGGTACTTATATAAAATTCTTGTGTCACAATGTTAGTTAAAATACTCCTCCGAAACGGCTGGACCGGATTTTTCTGAAATTTTATGTGCATATCGGGTAGGTTTGAGAATCGGCCAACATCTATTTTTTTATACCCCTAAGTTATAAGGGGGGAATTAAAGTGGTTAATAACATATATATGGCAAAACAAAGTTTGCGGGGTCAGCTAGTGTTGTATATAAAAAATTAAAACAATAATAAAACGAAATCACTTTCTTTTAAACAAAAAATAAAAAGACTATCTAATTTCTCTTCGTAACAAAACACTATAGTAGGTATGTACCTACCTATGTCTCGAATTAAAATTTTTGATTTTGACTTTGTCAATCATAAATAATTCTACAAACACGTATGTAAAATAATAATTTAATTTAATCTTAATGTGATTTGTCTATATCTATTTGGTTAATCCACTTGATGATGCGTAAAAGCTAAAATAAAGGGTACGCTCTAATGACCTGAATGAATAAAAATGCGAAACTTTGACATTGACATACGTCAAATGACGAATTCAATCCGCTGTAGGTGTTATCAATTTTTTTTTTATCCTCAAACTAGCCGACCCGTGCCCACTTCGTTGCGCATTAATTATTTTTAATAATTACTTCTAACGACGATATCTCAAAAACTATTCATCTGATTGATATAGTGTAAAGGGCAATTTTAATCTACATTAAATTCTTAAGCTAACCAACATATTTATTTCGATAAGGATTAATACTGAACTAAAGAAAATAGCTTTGAAAATAACGTAATGTTTTTAATTACAAATTTGAACATAAAAGTGGTTATTGTAAGTCAACCGTAAGAGATAGAGATATGCTGTCGCGGACTTTTTTGTAGCATTTTTATAGATTTTGAATTCGCTAGTACATTACTTAACTATATCTTTGCTAGTTTACGCGGCGTTCGCGAGGAAAGGTCCCCCGTTGGCGAGATTTTTTGCGACCTCTTCAACATTTATCGCCGTATTTCTGCTAATTTACATAAAAGCATAATAAATTATATACCTAAACCTTCCTCAAGAATCACTCTTTCTATTGTTGAAAACCGTGTAAAAATCCGTTCAGTAGTTTTCGAGTTTATCGCGTTCAGACAGACAGACAGGAGGACAGAAAGACGCGGCCGGGGGACTTCTTTTTATAATAAGTATAGATAAAAATGCAATGATGTATCGACTACAGCTTCAAATTATACGATTAAAAATAGCGTTGACATAAAAATAAATCTAAATAATTATTCTTCGAACTGGTGTATTATTTACATATCAGAGTCAAGATAAAAAATGTTTTAAATAAAAAAAGAAGGAAACCGTTACACTAAATATAATAAATGGGTTTGCGAATATAACTTGCAGACGTCTCGTGTTTTTTTTTGGCACAGAATGTGTGATTTGCGACTTTATTTAGTCTTTTCACAATAAGTGTCAAATAATGTTTATAACTGCAATTTCATGCGAAGCGTTTTTCGATATGTAATAAATATCCGAAATAATTTTTATTTAAGTAATAAAAATAATTGGATCCATATTTAAATATTATAATTAATAAGAAAATAAACTTCTACTTGTCCATATTAAAAGTATAACATGAAGTTATTAATGATGTGGGTATTTTTAATAATAGTAATGAGATTGCTTTCAACCTAAATTGAAGCACAAGTGTCAATTTCACGTAATCGGATTTCAGTTTTAATTTCGTCTTTAATTTTAACCCTTATTTTGAACTAAATAGAGTCTATAAATCAATGAAAACCATACAATAACATCGATATTAACACAAAGCTATAGGTTTAAACAGATACAGCAATCAGAGCCAATTCGTCTCGGAGATCCCGTCTTATATCATATTTCAAATAAAGTATCGATTTTCTATCAATATTACGTTAGATCATTTTAAAGCATTTCGTATTACGTGAAGCGATTCGAATGCAGGAATTTTTCGATTATTTTATGTAGGTTGCGTAAATACGTATGTGTATGAAATGAGGCTTAGGCTATATTATTTGAGAGTTCTAGTAGCGTGAATGCGCAGCGCATCTGCAGTAGAGTTAAACAGCTTACGATGTAGGTGGAAATTTTACACTATTTAGCACAAATCAAAATTTAGAATTTTTTATCTTTGATAATGCAATATTTTATCAATATTATACATACTCGTATTTTCAATGAAAAACTTATAACGTTCCTAAGATATTAGTAAAGTTCGTTAAAAATAAAGCCTCAACATTTTAATTCTATATTATTTACTTGTATTTTCTTTTCTTATATTACATTAACCACCACTACAGCCTATCACAGTTCACTGTTAGACATAAGCCTCTACAAGTTCGCGCCCGACATTATGACGCGAACTCGTGTTTTGCCCATTAGTCACCACGCTCGCGCTCGGCAGGTGGGTTGGTGACCGCAGGGCTGGCTTTGTCGCACCGAAGACGCTGCTGCCCGTCTTTGGCCTGTGTATTTCAAAGCCAGCATGGATGGTTATCCCGCCATCCGTCGGCTTTTTAAGTTCCAAGTAGCGTGGTGGATTATGCTCTGATCCTTCTCCTATAAGAAAGAAGGATCCCTGAAGCAAGCGATTAACAAAATTAATAAATATTAGACATAATTACAGCAGTGATATAAAATAAAAATAGATTATTAACAATCTTAATAATAAAGTAACTTAAATAAAAAAGTGCGTTTGTTTAATTCACACACGGTAGAAGGTAAACTTCTGAAAACTAGCCTACGGGAGATTTTTTTCAAGGAGAATTTAAAATACTGTGTAATGTATTCTATCTCATTCTCTCACCGACTTAATCCTATCCATTTATGTTAGTTTCTTTATCGTGACGTATTTTCGTTTCATTGAGTTTCAAATCACAACAATTCTAAAGAACTCACTTCGGAAACAACCAACTAAGGAAACTTATAACCATGATTGAGATATTTGTTTCGCTAATAACTTATAACGAGAATTAAATAAAAATAACTACGTGGTTATGAACCAAAACAGACCAATGCAATGTGCATATGTGACAGAAACACGTTGTTACAAAAAAAGATGAAAGTTGGCATTGACGCCTAATCACGTACGCCGTGCGCGGAAAAAGGAGAAAAACTGGACTTTCTAGAGTTCTAGACGTTCCCCATATTTTAAAGTTTTATATGGACGGAACATACCGATTTATAGCTAGGATTGTTACCCGACCCCCTTTCTTCGTTTTCCTATAAACTGTTTAAGGGCACAATGGCTTTTCCTGATGGGAAATTTTTAGGTCATGTTTTAAAGCTATAGTTTATTTTAAGACTAGGACTCTTCGACTAACCGTAAAGCTAGTTGCGTTATAGCAAGTTTAAGTGCAAGGTATAGTTAAATTAATCGCAAATAATATACTTAAACACTTTAAAAAGCGTTAGAAGTAGATATATTAATTTAGACACATTTTTGAGAGTTCTGTACATGCGATTAAAATATTCGTATTAGTAACCATTAAATACCAAAAGAACATTAGTGTTATATAGAGAAAAAGAAAATAACAGAAAGTAAATGTTTTTTTTTCCTTTGTATTTTTTTTTCTTTGTAAAGCAATGTACTGAACCGATTTTAATATTTATTTCACTATTAGGAAGATACAATATTCAGAAATATAATAGCAATAAAACATCATGGAGCAGAACTGTAGACACGGATACCTCTAGGGTACATCTAGCTACATAATAATAATGCATTTATTTCTTGTTTTGAGGAAAAAACGTACTAAAATATCATATAACTCATAACCTTTCTTGGTAAATGGACTATTCAGCACAAAAATAATTTTTCAATTAGAACCAGTAGTTCCTAGGATTAGCGGATTCAAACAAACAAATAAAAAAATCTTTAGCTTTAACAATTATAGTATAGGTTGAAAATTTAATTCATAAATTATTTTGTGTCAACCCTAAGATATAATGAAAGTAAAAGACTGAATTGGCTTCCACGAACTTTAAGATAACTGACAATCAGTTTTCTGTTTATTTTCGTCCATTATGATTGATGTGTTAGAGCTAGTCTAACACAAACTAGTCTATAGTCTAGTCTTTTGTGGGTCTTTATTTACATTTTTAGTAATACGATTTATAATTAAAATAACAAGAAATGGACTTTTTACAACGAACTTTCACTTTTTTTATACGATTATAAATGCAAAATTTTGGATGGATGGATATTTGTTATTCACTTACATCAGAACGGCTGTTCGGACCTTGAAGATTTTTGTTACTGAAATAGGTTATAGTCTAGAAAAGTACAAGGATTTTTTATCTAGAAAAGTACAAGGATTTCGTATATCTCCAAAAAGGTGTAGTCCAGGTTATCCCACCCAAAGGAGTTGGTTTATTTTCATATAGCATTATAGCAAGGCATGAACTTTACATTGTAGAGTCTTTTTTTAAATGGACTAAGTCGGCAAACAAGAGTACAGCCCACCTAATTGTAAGTGGTTACCGTACCCTATAGACGCCTGCAACACCAGAAGCATCGCAAGCGCGTTACCGACCCTACACCTGACAGCCCGAGAGCTCTGGACACTACTCACCACGGAACACAACACTACTTAAAAGCAGTGTTATTTAGACGTGATCTTCTGTGAGGTTGAGGTACTTCTTCAGACGAAGTGCTCCGGATTTTGAGTAGGATGTTACTGGCTGTGCTCTACCTTAATAAATAGTTTAATTGTCAGACAACTCATCAGAAACCTACTTTAACATGCGATAAATGTTCAGCTGTTAAAATTTTTACTCGACCGAGGTCGTGGCATAAGCTTGTTTATTTTATGCATTTGTCTTTAAAACTGATCTGTACCTTTAACGCTCTTATAGCCTTTCTCAACGCGAGCGTTTATGTATGTTAATGCACATATAATGACCGACTAAAATCGTTTAACGTAAAGACCATAATTATTATTCATTAGACACTTAAGCCGCGCCGAAATTGCTAGTTCATTATATATTTTCATATTTCAAATTGTTTTATTATGTGAATTATACCATGTGTTAAATTATCTTTCCGATGACTGATGTATGTGATTTATTCATGGCTTTTATCATTTTAAGATACAAATAATAATAAAAAGTGTGTGTGTACTTATGTGCGCACGTAAGAAGTTATACTTCAAGCTAGAGTATTAAAATACTTCCAAAAAAACCTACCACTTAATAATTAGACAATAAGTACACAACGCCATCTCTTAGAAATGATAAAGACTACTTTCTTGTTATAGTCCCAACGCCATCTTTTAGAAATGATAAAGACTACTTTCTTGTCTGAAAAACTAGCGGCATCTATTCATGCATGCTTGAACTACTTCGTATCTACACGCGCAATCGCGCATTGTAAAAATTAAGACCATGTTCAGATGACGAGCTCTTAACGAGCGTTTTGATAACGCGCGTTTACAACTGCATACATTTTATTCAGGCCGTGCACATGCTAACGCGCGTTTGTGTACGGCGCGTAAGCATGACGTGTATGTAGTTGTAAACGCGCGTTATCAAAACGCGCGTTAAGCGCTCGTCATCTGAACATGGGCTTACTCTCATCATTTTTCTCTAACGCGCCAAAAGAAGTATAACTTCAAAAAGTAAGTGATGGAGATAGACAATGGGTTGGTACAGTGGAACAGCAACTGGCACCAGTGGTCTGGTGACTGACACCAGTAGGTGAAAACTACTTAATGGACCATACAGACAAACGTCTGGTCGTCAAAACGTTATGCTAGGCGTTTCTGATTGTGTTGTCTTTGTTTTCGGAGCCTCGATACTGAATTCACATCCTACTGGGAGCTTGAGTTTAGTGAAGTGTGAAAAGCTTTTGCTTACTTATTTTTCGCTAGCATTTGCTAACTAATTTTACAAACACGTAGCCTTTGTCGAAAGATTATGATTTATAAATACTTCAATTTCATTCTGTTACTATATTTTGTGAACAGTTAGTGGGGGTTTGAGATAAATATAAAGTTATGGTTAAAAACTAGTTCTGTTCTGACTGAGATAATCGTTGCGTATAACTATTTCGCTGTAACTAGATTAGTTCGGGATCCCTAATAGGTACATTTTTTTTCACTTGATTACATTATATATTTAGTACATTTTTTATCAAGCTTATTTTCCGGGAGTAGCTTCATTTTGATGTTATGAACAAAAATTTCCTCTACGAAAACTCCTGATTGTTTTAGGTAATAGATCAAATTGATGGCCTCGTAAGGTCAAGGTGGTACATTATCCCTTTGCTTTATTACGCTCACTGCTGCTCTATCCCCTGCTAACTCTATTACCTACCACAGTCGAGAGTTTTCGTAGAGGAAATTTTTGTTCGTCTCGTCAAAATGAAGCTACTCCCGGAAAATTACCTTGATAGTAATTAAGTGAAAAAAATGTACCAGGGGATCCCGGACTATATTTATTATTATTTGTATAATTATTGGAACATTGATATAGGGACTTACAATCAAATGTAATACGATTTTTTAAAGTTCAGATTCCAAAGAGGCCAAATGCCCCACTACCCTTTTTTTAAATGGAAAATACGATTGATGTGTGATGTCTTCTTAAATATTTTTTATTTCATAGGTTTATTTTTTGATAATACTAAAAAAAAACTTTAAGCGGATTTTATGAATCGCTTGTTCCCCAAATAAGGAAATGAATATATGTGACAGCAAAAAGTAGAGTAAAAAATTTTAAATTTTCGTTACAGTTTTATGTTGTTTATGATACTAAGATTAAGTTATTAAATATTATAAATTAACAAAAAAATATATATTATGAAATCATCACTCACATGAACGATATGCGTAATTACTGATTTCATTATAACTTTTTAATTCTCAAAATCAAGTAGATTCAATATTAGTCACAAAAAAGCAAATAAAAACGCTTCACTATTCCTTATCAATTCAGCGAATAATGCGTAAAAGAAACGTCAACGTTTCGAACGAGCTTTAATAAACAACCCTTAATAACGACTCTACCTACTTTTGACCACCCACCGGTTTGTCCAGCCTAACCTGTATACTCTAAGAGCCTAACGCACTAACGAGTGCAACGCATTTAATTGCAACGTAAATAAAAGCTAAGGCCACGCTGATATATGCTACTGTGATTTCAAAGACGTACGTGACATGTTGTACGCTTTCCCCGTATATGTATAGCCAAATATCTTGAGACCTGCCGCGTCCCCTGCAAGTTTTTAACTTTCAGACGAAAGGGGGGAGAATGCGTGACATTAGACAGATAATGTTCCGTTCTGTCGAAAATGCAACGGCGTGCAGGCCAATGCAACCTGTCAAGACTCAAGTCGCAAGTTCAAGAGCAGCCGCACGAGCCGGCGAGTATCAGAAATACCGCAGCTTTCGCGTAGAACGCACGCGAACGTATAACGCGATTGAACCGTGTGCAGTCCGTAATACGAATTTGAATTTTTAAAGGAGTGTTTTTTTTTTCTTAACTATTAGGTTCTTGCTGCCAGGTCGTCGGACAGTCAACGATGCAGAACTTCATAAGGTCAGTTTCTCACAGAATAATTATATTACCTATTACATTTTTAAATTGTTTGAAATATATTTTTAATAGTTTTACCGTTATAAGGAGTTTGTAATATTTAATTTATATTTTATGGTTAACCTCAATCGTAAATTTATGTTCCACCATAAATGTGGTCAATCTGACCAAAACAATGTGTTCGCAGTCACAACGCTTACTTCCCATAATAAAGTTACAAGTGTGGGAAATATAAAATGAAGTCTACATACTATTATTATAACCAGAAAGTAACACTCAAGGTTTTTGCAGTAAGCCTTAACGAGTTTTTATTTTTTTAAGTTTTACATTTCTAAATTCAGGAAAATTAAAAAACATATCTATACTAATATTATAGAGGAAAGATTTTTGATTGTTTGTTTGCATTGAATAGGCTCCAAAACTACTGAACTGATTTGAATAATTCTTTCACTGTTGGGAAGATACACTATCAGCGGGTGACATAGGCTATATAACATTTTCAAAAAAATTAGGGAAAAAAATTATTTTGAAAATTTTGTTAAATACCTATGCGAAGCCGGAGCGGGATACTAGTTCTTTATACATTTAATAATATAATGACTAATAAAACATAGTACAACACCACACAAATATTCCGTTTTTTATTTTTCACAATTAATTTTGACTATTATTATTATTATTTACTAAAAATAATCTCAAAACGCAATTTAAAAAAAATATTAAAGTATTATTCTTAAATTATTCTTAGATTTCTCTATAAATAAAATAAAATTGATTTTCACTCATCTGATAAGCTATTTCGTTTTCGGAAAACCAAGTTTATAGGTAATGCCACTAGATTTGGGAAAAACACATCTTAAATAACTAGTTGTTTTTTTTTAATCAGTGATATAACAGAAGTTACGAGTATACTTATGAGTATGCGTTATGTTTTGCCCATTACATAAATGAAAATGTATTAAACAAACTTACACCTCAGGGAATTTGCAAACGCGCATGTACTAATAAGTTATGAAAATATATAAATATAACTTTTAAACTTGAGGTAAAATAGAGACTACGACTTTTAATATCACCAATTTGATAAATGTGTAATTAGTACATAAAGTAAACAATTTACTCCTATCATTTAAAAAAAAAAAAAAAACGGTTAAAAAAGTTTAATAAAAATAGCGATATAATACCTAATAATCTATGAGTAGTGAGTATATAGGTACTAGTTTGCAGATTATAATGTTTTCTAAAGTTTTGAAAAATAAAATACAAATACGATTGACGCATGGTATAAATATATATTGCAATCACTTTGATACATCACCAAATTAGTGTCACGATGATATGATAATTAATTTAGTATATATTTAATATAAAAGTAGGTTTCATTTTAAATAAAAAACAAAACAAAATTTTTACTTTTGTTTATGGACTTAAAAATCCATTTTATACATATAATGTTATTACGATAATAAATTCGATAATTCTAAATGTTTATTAAGTTGCCAAAACCTGCAAGAAACTCAACAGTTACTGTTGAAAATTGTCAATACAGAATAAATTTTTAGCACATACCTACTCCATTAGAATCGTCAAGATAAATTATGTATTAATAATCGAAGAACGGAAAATTTTGTACACTTATGAGGGACAAAACCAAGAGAGACTTAAATACATTAAGACGGAATTTTCAAAACTACTCAAGCTCATTTATTCGTTAAATGGGGACGAAATTAAAAGTATGTTTGGAAATTGACCCAATAAGTAGTAGACTTGGTTTAAGAAAAAATTAAAATTAGTTACACTCCTATGTTGGAGCATTCTCTAAATTTTATCCCAAAATAAATTGAAAGATGACTACTTTTGAAAATTACTTACAAAAATCTAAGTTTCTGTTTTATTTGTGTGTTTTTTCATTTTGCAAATTTTTTTCTTACGCCGCGTTCTTGGCTTACAACGCTAACAACATGAAAAATAACATTTAATACGTATCTATACTAATATAATAAAGTTTGTTTGTTTGATTGTTTGTTTGTTTGTTTGTTTGAACGCGCTAATCTCAGGATCTACTGATCCGATTAGAAAAATTTTTTCAGTGTTAGATAGCCCGTTTATCGAGGAAGGCTATAGGCTATATATCATCACGCTAAGACCAATAGGAGCGGAGTCCACGCCGACAAAGTCGCGCGCAGAAGCTAGTTTAGTCATAAAATCAATAGCAATATATTAATATATTCATCATTAAAGAAAATTGTACCAAACTTTTCAATAAATTGCCCAAATTGAATATTAACCGTTACTGCAACTTACGTTATTAAGAAAATTTAAATATTTCAACAGAAAATTACAGTTAGAACGCGCATTTGAATAAAATATTATAGTTATAATTTTTGTGGCAGACAAAATTGATTGAACTCAAGGTGTGAAGGGAACGGCTTGTAATAACATGTCAGTTTGATTTATTAACGAGTGTAATACGGTAATATGGGGTATAACATGCTTAAGTGTTTCAGAGGAAATTATTTTTATACCGAACGACACTTCTATATCAAATACCGGTATACGTTCAGACCTGTTTTACGAGGTAGACGTAGTTCAGCAGATAGCTGGTTATCCGGACTCCACTAATACGGATTAACGATTATCCGCTTGTAAATGTGTCACTGCTAATTTGCAATAATCAAATATTGCGTACGAAATTAATTTACTTGACTTCTATGAAAACAGAGATTGTTCGTGGCTGAGGTTGCAGTAAAAGGGCTTAAATTTTTTTATATTTTCACAATTTTTTTAATGATAGAATATTTAAATACCGTTTAATAGAACATCTATTCTATTCGTTTCTAAATCTAATCTTTATTTCTATTTTTTATTTATTTTGTTTTATTTAGAAAAAAAACAGTGCAATAATACCCCACAACAAATTAAAAAACTTTTACAGCTAATACACAAACCAATAATAAACAATTCATAAACGAGTTATAAAGCATTGATAAAATACATACAGAAATGAAAATTATTTAAGGAATAGTAAAGTCAAAATCGCGCATAGGAAAAACGTCATTTAATTATTAATCTATCTTCTTTTTTTTAAATATATATACATATATAAGACATTCCCACCCATATATTGACTCATCACGATATCTCTGGAACCATAAGGCGTAGAGACTTGTGGTAGGAATATTCCTTTCGCCGAGATTCCACCCATAAGAGGGGGTTGTGGGGGTTAATAACATATATATGGCAAAACAACGTTTGCGGGATCAGCTAGTTAAATGATAAATTAAAAAAAAATCATATTTTTCGACAATTTCATAAATGAAAGAGCACGTACGACGTAAGTTTGTTTTTGTAGTCAGTTATAGTTTCAGTGGTTAATTTCTGTCGATAGAGTAAACTGGAAAATGATATACGTTTATCATAATTTTCATTGTTTATTGACATTGCTATAAAAGTTAATAATAATTATGTAGGTATATAGATTTGAGCGATATTAATCTTGTTAATATTTCATTTCCAGATACGTAATTAACTAATTACTGACAAATAAAAGATTTAAAGATGCTAATAGAATATTTTAACCGACTTTTAAAAATAGCAGGATTTTTTGCATGTTTCCTCATAACTTTTTACTAGATGTACCGACTTATATATTATACTAGCTGACCCCGCAAACGTTGTTTTGCCATATATGTTACTAACCCTCGTAACCCCCTCTTGTGGGTGGAATTTCGTAAAATCCGTTCTTAGCTGACCTCTACTCGGCGAAAGGAATATTCCTACCAAATATCAAGTCTACGCCTTATGGTTCCAGAGATATCGTGATGAGTAAATATATGGGTGGAAATCTCTTTTATATATATAGATAATTCACAAGTACAAATTATTATTAACCATTGCATTGACTTCGAAATTTAAGTAGTTTTTTCACAGGTTTTTTAGAATTGTCAAAATCACTAAATAACTTCTTCTTCTTCTTCTTGTATAATGGCTCCCGTGAGGATTTGCCAATGTCAAAGTGAGTAATAAACAACACAAACAGATATATAAATAAATCAATTGAAATTTTTTTTCTTCTTCTTATATAATGGCTCCCGTAAGGATTTGCCAATGTCAGAGTGAGTAACTGAGTAATAAACAACAGCAATACACACAGATATATAGATCATTCAATTATTGAAAAAATGGCGGGAAAATACAAGGCGCGCGGCCATCCCAAAAAAAGACGACCGCGCGCCCCGAAATCTCCCGCCCCCACTAAATAACTTTTATTTTATATTTGATATTATGTTTATCTATACACACCCACAGATTATAAACGTATATAGTCACGTAAATAGCTTGAAATAATCCTCCTTTTGTCTACAGCGTGATCAGTTATCAGAGTGTACTTTTGAAAAAAAAAAGTCATTTGTAAAACTAACATTTTCTTTCCAATTGCCGCGTCACCGTAGCCTGTTTACGAGTCGTCGGGACGATAGCCGCGGGCAACGGTGTTAATTATTACTCTATGAGTCTATGTGAACTCTCAACCCTTCCCCGTGAACCTATTAAACTATTACAGTTTTGCATTTACGAACAGTTAACTTTTTTTTTTCAGAAAACTGGTAGTGTAAAAAAATAATTTTTCTCTATGCTCATTTCTATTTAAAGTTTGTAAGTTTAATACGTGTATATAGTTATATACTTCAGAGAAAAAATTTGCGATTAAGTTCGCGATTAAGTATATTTTTAATTATATAAATTTAGTTAAAATTAATGAATTTATTAAGAAAATTAATTAAATTTATTTAGTACCGATATA
The DNA here is from genome assembly GCA_905220545.2 of Melitaea athalia. Lineage (NCBI taxonomy): Eukaryota > Metazoa > Arthropoda > Insecta > Lepidoptera > Nymphalidae > Melitaea > Melitaea athalia. Next base: position 5,823,685 of record HG992184.1, read on the forward strand.
TATTCTTAAATAAGCATTTAGTAAGATTTGTATAAAAAAACACAGTTTTCATCTTGATCTTTCCATTAAAAATAAATAAATTCTTATAAACAATAATAAATTAAATTCTTATAAGTATTAAATTCTCAACAAATTATAAAGTAGTCATAAAATAATAATATTATATCAGGAAATCTATTAGCTTACTTTGATTGCATTTTATTGATTCTACTCGGAAAACAACTTTGCACGGAGTTAAACAACCAGAATTACTTCTCAGATTGGTCATTATAATAAGTTTAATCGTTACTACAACATAATTGTTTTATTGCCGCATCAATTTAAACAACACAAAAGTATATAATAAGAGGATCAACAGTGGTTAATAGTAAGTGTAATGTAAATAATAAAAAAACCATATTCCTAATATTCAAACTTCAAAGTATGCTAAAGTAGAAATAATCGCGTGTCACCACTCAATTTTTAACGAACAACATAAAGACTATAATCGCTTAAAACAAATGATTTATGAATTTGAAACAAGATTGTTATCCGTTTTGAACCCTTTCAGCGTATTAAATTTCGTTATAATGCAATATTAAATTGTATCTTCTCATAATTGGAAGTGCAATATTGTAATGAACCTTGTATGAGCATCGGTGACGGCAATTTGCTTGGCGTGAATTGGATTATAATGTTAGATAAGGATTCAGTGTTAAATTGTACGAGTAATTTTATATATTACCATGTTAATATTTAGTATCTTGTTTGTTAGTAAGTAATCAGTAATTGTAGAGGAAGGATTACGTTTGGTATATTTTTAATTTAGTAGTATAATAGTATTACTAATATATTTGAAAAAAAAATTTAAAATGACTGTATTTGACATAAAAAATTATTATAAGGCAAAATATAGGGAATCTTAATTAGTGGAATTACATGTATTATTATTATTATTTTAATTGCCTGAATCTAATTGGATAACACAAAAAATTCTTGACAACATAGAAGTATCGAAAAAAATTATCGAGAGGTTCCTTGACTTATAGTAACCATTTTCCAGAAAATCAAACTAAAAGTTGAGACTTTAATATCAAAATGAGGGTGGTACAGACTGTTGTTGGATATCTTACATGAAAATATTTATTTACTCTTTAACTTGGTTACTTTATATAATTGGAAGAACCATTTCTGATTTATTTAGTTGCTCACTTATTAGAAATTCAATGTCTTTAATTGCTGAAACAGTAAAATAAGCTATAAACTAGGAAGAAGTGGTCATTTAATCTTCACAATTATATCTCGGTCAGCAATAATAATAACTTGAGATTAACTTGAAATCCAAAACGCTTAGTCCAGTACTTATACAAAGTCATTGTCACTGACAAAGATTCCATAAACATAGGTATTCGAGAAAATACGAGTAGACAATATAATATTTTTAACATTTATTAGGCGAAAGAAGGAATAATTATAAATGTCAGCATTTGTTGTTTATCGACAAAATGTGTAGCAAAAAAAGCAATTTTTTATTGGAAACTTCAGTATATAATAATGTTGCAGAAGGCTTATTAAATGTTTGATTACGAATTACACAAAAAAAAAATATCTGTAGTTATTTTTGATATTATTGTTTTATTTAAGCTATTGTTTGTACCTTATTCTTATAAAATATCACGACGCTTACTACGCTTTTCATATTTCAATGCCATATCTAATAATATCATAATTTACGCTGTTTTTATCGTAATCGTCATTGAAACAGCCATTTGCTTGATTAGTTTCCATTTTACATTTCATGCAAGAAAAAATCTTTTTAATCGATTTCTATGCGAACCTTTTAAAAACCATTTGTATTGCATTTTGAGTTTTTCGACTCTCCATCCAATTATCGAGTGGGATAGCTTTGAAAGACCTGTTTTGATTTAGGGCTGCAATGTGTGGTCTTTTTGAAGTATACCTAATACTTATTTCAGGAATGGTTTGGCATTTTACATAATTTCCTTGTTGTTATATTCACAGTTTTTGTTATCAAAGCTGCAATACATGGATAAAAAAATAGCATAAATAAACGTAATCCACTTTTATGTTGTTGTCCTTTTTTTTTCGGGCTTAACAATATCAGCAGTATTTAGCAGACTAGAAAATTGTTTTTATATTTGCATCTCTCTTGATTTGCAAGTCAACTAAAATAATTCTCAAGTGACTAACAATAAAAATAAAAGCATTTTAAATTTCTGAGTGAGACGGATATTTTTACGTTTGTAGTATTTCGCGTTAGAACTCCAAAACATTTTTCAATGCCTATGCTATGCATTATTCTAGCCATTTAAAAAAATTCTGATTAACAATAAGGCGTCGCTTTGACTTTTTTCTTTCATATTTAATGGTAAAATCGTGGTACAAAATTATTAATACGTATAACAGCTGTCTGATTAATTAGTTCAAGTATATATTTATCCCACCAAAAACATTCTGTAAAAAAACTAGCCAAGTCTCGATGGAGCTGCTTGTTTATCTCTAAAAAGTAATGAAATCTAGACAAAGTCGTACCAAGTCTAAGGTTCATTACTGCGATTTCTTTATTATTATAGTTAATGTTGTGTGACTTGGCCGTTAAAGGGTACACAAGGGTACAAAACTAAGAATAATATCCCATACTGGTATTGGTAATTGGACACTAGTGTCTCATTTTAGGCGGTTGTTGATAACACATGAATTCAGCATTGACAATGCCGACTTCTGTTCTCTTATTTTTGGAGCCTTAAATCGACCACCGATCTAACGTACAGACGGACTTCTATCAATGATTAGAAGTCCGCTGGTACTGGAAATAATTTTTTATACAGTTTGTTTCAGGCTTGCCTATACAAAAGTATTATTGAAATACGAAGCTTTATCAAGCCTACAATAGACTGGTTATTCAATCAACGTTTTCCAAGTGGCAATTTTCCATCGTCAATGGGTAGCGGTTCTGGCGACAGATTGGTGCAATGGTGTCATGTAGCACCTGGTTTTGTACCCTTGTGTACCCTTCAACGGCCAAGTCACACAACATTAACTATAATAATAAAGAAATCGCAGTAATGAACCTTAGACTTGGTACGACTTTGTCTAGATTTCATTACTTTTTAGAGATAAACAAGCAGCTCCATCGAGACTTGGCTAGTTTTTTTACAGAATGTTTTTGGTGGGATTTCACTTCTTTTTGTAGAAAGTAGAAACGTGGGCATATTCATGCATATTGATTTATTTTTTAGAATTTCTTATTTGACACATTTTTTTCTTTTTAGTAACAGTTTTTTTTATTATTACAATACAAATATTTCTTTTCCTTTCTTCCGGTTCTGATTCTTGTACTTGACGTGTTGGTATCACCACCACTCTTAGTCCAATGCATTATATTTTGACCAAATTTTGAGCGAAATTAATATTTTAGTGTAATTTGTGTAATATTCGAGTAGAATTAAGTTAAGAGAGCAGGCAGAGGGGAGGCATTCGCCCAGCAGTGGGACGCTATAGGCTAGATTAAATTAGAAGATGTGATCTGATTTTTGCAATGACAGTCGATTTTCTTATGTACCAACTAGCTAGGCCTCTCGGTTTCACCCACTGTGATTTGAGGAAAAAAATAGCGTTCATTCTTCTTAAAGCATAACCTTTCTCTTTAAATAGGCTATCCACCTCAGAGGAATTTTTCAATTCGAATCAATAGTTCTTGAGATTAGCGCGTTTAAACAAACAAACAAACAATTCAACTTTCAGGTTTACAATATTAGTATAGATTAGTACAGATTAAGATATATAAAACATATCTTTTACACTTCCCCGGTGAAAATATTTATATGGTTTAAGACTTTGATTGGATTGACAGAATAATCTTGAATTTTTCAAGGAGACCAATCAATTGAACTTTTTTTTGTATCTAATTCAATCAATTGAACTTTCTTTTTTTGTAATCTAATTCTTTTGTACATTTATTATTTATTGTATATTTAAGTAGCTTGATAATTTTCCTTAGTTTACACTAAATAAATTTCTGAACGCTCGCATAAATAAATATTTGACAACCAATATGTATAATGTCAATCCGTTTTCATTACTGACATTATTATCAATTTTTAAAATCTAAAATACGCCAATATCCGTATATTGTGGATATATGTTGTCGACTCGAAACCTTTATTTAAATACGTTCTTTAATTTAAGGGTAGAGTTTACCATATCGACGAGATGAACATTAAATGTTTGACAGTTACGAAACACGAACATTATATACATATACTTCCATACGAATTTTCATTCCCACCTTTCAACCCCTTACACCCTGTTTTTCGCATTATATTTTATGTAAATGTGGTATATCGATCTCTTCTAATAGTTTGATTGGGCTCTTGTGTTTTTTAATCAGGGTCACCAGGTACTCCAGATCTTCGATTATCCTAGTTTTTATAGTTTTCCCTTTATGTAGCCATTAAACCCTAACTCTTTACCAAATTTCAGCTCTCTGAGTTTATGGGAATTACTAGTTCTATTTTGATGATCATGAGTGAGTGAGTGTCGTAAATGCGAAACTTTGCTTTCGCTTAACTTCTGAACTAAATGACCTACAGATTTGAAATTTTGGATTTTAAGTATGTGATTATAGCTTACTCGATGACCAAAATTTCAGCGTTCTGGTCTTATCCAGAGGTTCTCAAACAGGGGCCTGAAAATGCTGCGAAATGGTTCGGGTAAAGGATGGTACGGCAGTGTTTGCTTCGCGCTCGACTTGGCGGGGGCACTGCCGTGCCCCCCGATTAAAATTAACTTAGTGTTCTTTTCCTATACTTGTAGTTGTTGAACTCCTAACCGCATTTTTATCTGGTCTTAAACCCAAAGGTTTACTGGAAGAGATCGCTCTTTCAGCGATAAGACAGCCTTTGTACATTTTTTTATTTATGTTACTATTTTTATTCGTTTTGTTTATATTTATTTAAATGATCTGGAATAAGGACTATTATAATATTGTTTGTACAAAATACGTTTAAAAAAGTTAAAGTTACTGAAGATCAAAGCTATATTTCCGCAATTACAGCCCTATTCATGGCCGGTAATATTTTATGACTCGTCCTGGATGTGAGCCAACTGCAACGGGGTATTGCAGGCTTTAAGTTTACGCTTCTGAATAATAGATATGGCTGCAGATAATTATCTTTTATTTATGGATGGTTAATTTCTCATTCTCAAACAATTTAACCTCGATATAATAAAAATCTGAGGTACACTTGTTTTATAGGTTCCAGATACCAGTCATTAATTATTTTTTTTGACTTCATTAATTTAGTATTATGTATAATGTACAATATATTTTTTTATTACTTTTTATTAATAATTGAAAATTAAAAAACGACAAACTGTTAAAAGTATTCTAGTTATTAAGTTTTCTTTTTAATACTCTGTTGTGTGAGAAAAGGTTTTTACATAGATGGAGTAGTTATTGGTTTATTAAAAATATAAAACCTCTCGTTTAAAATAACAGTCGGAAACTTTTATTTCATAAAGTATGTTTTGAATTGAATTGCGTGTGGGCCGGGATTCGCGGAATACCGGGGATTGAGTCGCGTGATGCCGGGACCATCATGTGCTGACAGATACACATCATTAATGACAGTGTAGAGAGTAGAGACGCACTGACGTTTTATGTTCGTGATTGAATCGCTTTTTATTAGCAAACATGTCTACTGATTATCTCAGCTCGTAATTTTAGTTCTGTTTATTATTTTATAATACCTACTACAAGTAGAGGAAATATGCATAAAACGTAACTATATGTACAAAACGACACAGGGCCATAATTTCAAAAAGGTGGTCTTAATACATAAAATAAAAATAGATTATTAACAATTTCAATAATAAAGTATCTTAAATTAAAAAGTGTGTAAAGTGCGATTCATACGGCAGAAGTGAAACTTCTGAAAAATAGCCTACAAGAGATTTTTTTTCACGGAGAATGTAAAATATTTTGTAATATAGGTATTCTATCTTATTCTCTCCCACTCCCATACATTTATGTGTTTGTTTCTTTATCGTGACGCAGTTTCGTTTCATCGACTTTTAAATCACAAAGATTCTAAACAAGTTTCACTTGAAAAATATCCGAAATAACAAAACGGAGCTACCTACAACTTATAAACGAACCAAGTACAAAAACAAAAAAATGCGTTTTTGAGGCCGGTGAAACCGATACTTTTACGAATGTGATGTATTAGCCATTTTACAGAAAAACTTTACGTTAAAATAATATATTTTTGTCTTCTACACCCTACATCGCGAGGCTTTCTGTGGTTGTCATTAACCAAATCAAGTCAGATCAGATCAGGTCAATTAGAATTTTTTTTACAAGTAGGTCGGCAAACAAGCGTTCGGCTATAAGATATTACCGTAGCTTGTAGACGCCTGCAACATTACAAACATCTCAAGCGCGTTGCCAACCCTCCCCCAATCTCCCCAGAAGCTCTGGAGTAGACGTTAAATTATTTATTTTTCAATAAAAAAGAGGACATCCATTTTGGTTCAGTCGGCGTACATTTAATACATTTCGGCGATTTATTTTTATTTATTATACGTTGGTTACACGCAGTGCTCACCAGACATGCATTGACCACGTCCTTATTAAAACTAAAATTTCATCCATTACCATAGTCCCAAACGCCTCACTTACTGACCACCACCCCGTCTTGTTTTGTTTAAACTTAAAAAATAAACGAATATACGCAAATAAATCAAAGGCTGTAATTGACGATATCAGATTAGCAGATGACATACTACAATTGAATTTCGATCCCGTTTATCAAACAAATGACCCTAATACTAGTTTACAATACCTAACACTATGCTTACAAAATGTTATAGAAAAGAATACAAAAATTATAACACTCTCTAGACGAAAAAAAATCATTAAGCCGTGGATAACACCTGGACTACTACGATGTATGCGAAACAGAGACCGATTACACAAAAAAACTAGCACTGACCCAGAAAATGAAGTCCTGAAAATAACCTATAAACGTTACAGAAATTTCTGTAACAACTTATTGCGAAAATTAAAAAGAAATTATGAACAATCCCAAATCATAGCGGCACAGAATGATAATAAAAAATTATGGAAAGTCATCAAAAACATCACACACACATCAAAAATTACACAACACCCTGAAGAGCTATTAAATAGCTCATCTTCTCCTGAGCAATCGCTACATGAAGCAAACAACTATTTTATAGGTGTGGGAAGCTCACTGGCTAGTAAAATCTGTCAACAAAATAAAAAATCCCGGAATCAACCATTAACTTATACCACTCAGGACAATGTCTCAAACTCTTTCGTCTTAATGGAAACAGACATATACGAGGTTGGACATATTATATCAGGTCTAAAAACAGATAGTTCACCAGGATGTGATAATATAAGCAGTAGTTTCCTTAAACAGCATAAAAGTATTCTAGTACATCCTCTGCAAAAGATTTTCAACGATTGTTTGAGGGCTGGAGTTTTCCCTGATTCCCTAAAACGTTCGGAAGTGATTCCAGTTTATAAGAACGGAGACAGGGGTCGTATAAATAACTATAGGCCGATTTCCATTTTACCTGCAATATCTAAAATTCTTGAAAAAATCATCAACATACGTTTAGTGAAATATCTTGAAAAAAATAAAATATTATCGGCAAACCAATACGGTTTTAGCCAAGGAAAATCTACTGAACAGGCAGTCAATAAACTTGTAGAATTCATAAGTTCTAAACTAGACAAAAGAAAAAAATGTATTAGCATATTTCTCGACCTGGCCAAGGCATTTGATACGATTTCTGTCTCCCTCTTACTCAACAAATTGGAGGCTCTGGGTGTCAGGGGCACTCAGCTTAAGCTTTTTGATAGCTATCTCTCTGGGCGGACTCAGTGTGTTCGAGTGGGTCAATATAAAAGTACACATCTCCCAGTTACACATGGCGTTCCTCAGGGGAGTATACTGGGGCCCACACTATTCCTTGTGTACATAAATGAGCTAACTAAACTCCAACTGACGAAAGGTGAGATTATCTCTTTCGCAGATGACACTTCTTTGATGTTTGAAGGTGATAGTTGGGATGAGGTCTTTACTATAGCACAAAATGGCTTTGATATGGCAAAAGGATGGCTGGAGAGTAATATGCTTACTTTAAACGTAGATAAAACTAAATATATTTGTTTCAGCATTGGACAGGCGGGAAGCGTTTCTTGCGATCGTAAAATTACTTCACACCAATGCCTCTTGGAAGATAGTTGCACATGTCCATCTCTTGAACGTGTCAATTCCCTAAAATACCTTGGTGTTACTTTGGATAACAACCTTAACTTTAAAGAACATGTCAAAATCCTTTGTAATAGAGTACGAAAATTAGTATATGTCTTCAAAAACCTACGTCATGTCGCAAACCCACCATTGCTGAAACAAATATATCAGGCTCTGTGTCAGTCGCTTATTACCTACTGCATTTCGTCGTGGGGGGGTATCGGTAAAACCACGCTAAAGGCACTGGAGGTCGCGCAAAGAGCGATTTTGAAAGTCAGCATGTTTAAGCCGGTACATTTTCCTACTGTTACACTGTTTCAGTTGTGCGAGGTTTTGACAGTCAGGCAGTTATTTATACTTAGAGTAATCCTGAACGAACACAACAAACAAACTTACAATCCACTGCTGTTACAACGACGTCGAAAACATCATGTATGTGATAACTTAACCTCATTTAATACGCGCTTCGGACAAAGATTTTTGAGTTTTCTAGGCCCTTACCTTTATAATAAGCTTAATAAAATACTATATATATACCCTTTGACAAGAAAACAATGCAAACTTAAAACACAGCAATACTTACAGAAATTAAACTACGAGGAAACAGAAAAACTATTAATAATACCACAGTAAAAACTGGTTAAAAATATTGTAGGCATAGAGAATCTACTACAGCAAACATTTACTTAATAACACAAATTACAAACAGAGTTTACATAGCTTACTAACCAAACAAACTCAATACATACTTACATACAGACACACATAACACTCTCACACACGCACCACACACACACACACACACACACACACACACACAAACTCATACATACAAGCTTAAACAATCATGTTTTAAATAAGAAATTAAGTTAGTTAAATATTCAATTATGTATAAGATATATATTTTTGGCACCTATTATTGTATAATAAATAATTACTCGAAGGGAATGGTGCTGATAACCGAAATACAGGCTACGCCTAGTTCGGTTACAGATGCTAATCTCATTACTTCTGATATTGTTGCCACATTATCATTGTAATATAGTACTAAGTTTGTGAAATAAAGATATTATTATTATATATTATTATTATATTATTTAGATTTTACTACCTGATTTTACTTACCCGCCCCGGCTTCGCACGGTTGCAAAAACTATCAGAGTTCCTCTACTATATTATGCATGTATTATACATAAAACCTTTCTCTTGAATCACTCTATCTACTAAAGAAAACCGCATCAAAATCCGTTGCGTAGTTTTAAAAATTTAAGCATACATACAGACAGACAGACAGCGGGAAGCGACTTTGTTTTATAATATGTAGTGACTTATTTAAACTCAAGTTTCTTTACCGACTAGTAACAAGTTTAGTTTTATTACCGTTATTAGTTTATTACCGATAGTTTTATTACAAAACTCAATAAGTAAATACTAAATTTAAATGTAAAATACTTAACAACCAATTAACAGTGTTTACTATCCGCCAACCCGCAGTGGAGCAGCGTGGTGGATTAAGCTCCAATCCTTTTCCGACGTGGAGAAAGAGGCCCAGTAGTGGGATGATAAAGGTAGAATGCACATATTTCATGTGTTTTATGTTATTAATATCAAGTAAACAATAGGTTGTAAGTTTTAATAAAATAACCGAATGTTGAGGTTGTATTATTCTTTAGTAGATCTTAAGCATGGTACATGTTAAGTACATACTAAAGTATTATGGGTTTAACTCTAGGTTTTTGTGCTTCAAAATAATTATATTTGTTTCGTATTCATATTATATTTCTACTAGCGACCCGCCCCGGCTTCGCACGGTTGTATTATACATATAAACCTTCCTCTTGAATCACTCTATCTATTAAAAAAACCGCATATATAGGGACAGACAGACAGCGAGAAACGACTTATATATGTATTGATGAGGAAATATCGATTTATATATGAATATTTAGCAATAGTAGAAATATAATGAAAGTAATGCGTTTATGTATACACACCAAAAAGATCTATTTTTTTTTTAATATTTTTACAAGCTTTTTGTTTGTAAAAACAGAAGCTTTACGTTACGTTTCTCAAATCGTTATAAGCCTTTATCAGATTCATATTAATTGACCTTATCTTAAACCGACCACGTCTTGATTGCTCCATTAGTATGAGAGCAATTAATTCTTTATCAAGTTACTTCTTAGAGGCTTAATTATTTCATCATTTTCAGTTTGCACGCAAAGTTTTAATGCAAAGCTTGGTACGATATATCTGTACAAAAACATCTACGAGCATAAACTATTGAAATATAAAGATGATATTATTTAGACTATTTTATTGTTATTTTATATAATTCAAACTGTAATAATTACTAGCAAGACACACTTAAATGAGAGAAAAGAGCAAATCAAAAAATATAGCGCTCAAAATCTGGAGCAGCCTGATGCGATAATGTCTTTTTTTTATGAAACTAGGTCGGCAAACAAGCGTACGGCTCACCTGATGGTAAGACCGTAGCCTATAGACGCCTGCAACACCAGAAGCATCGCAAGCGCGTTGCCGACCCTATCCCCAATTCCCCCCCCCCCCAGGAGCTCTGGTCACCTTACTCACCAACAGGAACACAATACTGCTTGAAAACAGTATTATTTAGCTGTGGTCTTCTGTAAGGTCGAGGTACTACCCCAGTCGGGCTGCTCCATATTTAATCAAACTTATAAAAGATCACAACTTATAAAAGATCACAGCCAAAAATTACTGCTCTTAAATAATGTACTATTTAGTAATCTGTGGTAATGTAGATAGAGCTGTAGGGGTAGCGTCGGTAATGCCACAGATTAGTAAATGGTATGGTAATGCGCTTGTGATGCTCCTGGTATTGTTCTGTACCGTACCGTAGGGTCGTATACTTATTTACAACCATAGTGGTATTATATTTCCTTTATCTAATAGATTACAAAATAATACAGTACATAAAAATCTAGAAACCAAAATAACACGCTATAACGATATCATGTACCTACAAAGAATCTCATCGATCAATCAAGATTTTTTGACAATATTATTGCATTTAATTTGTAATCGTGCAGTGATTAATTCTAATTTGATAAACAACATTTGCTGTAGCAAAAAAAAAGTTATTGACCGAGAGAGAACTATTAAAGATATTGATATTACAGATAAAATATTAAGGAATAATAAAAAAGCGATTGTTGATATAACATTTTTCAAATTACTAAAATTATTTCTCAACTTGTTCAAACTTGAAAAATCTAATTTGTTTAAACGGGAAAACGTTTAGTAAGAGCTTTATACTAAAATGCCTTGAGGTTTTTGTGATCGCTAATACTATTAGATAATCGTTTCCTGAACCATGGAGCGTCATAACCCCGTGACCGTGGCAAGTACCAAAATATGGAGAGCTCCGAATGGCTAACGGCAAACATAAATATTTCCTTTTACATCTTAATAATATATGTAGATATAATTATAACAATATAGAAGTAAGCTTCAGTTGATGATATAAAAGATAACTCGTTCTATTTCAATTTATTATATAAACCAAACCCATCAATTTCCTCTTATCCTTAGATAGCGATGCATTAGCCGACGATCTTACAATGTTTATCAATCTTCACACTACCTATATCATGTGACATAAATGTATTATTCAATCTATAAGTTATTGAATAAATAATTACTTAATTAGTTATGGGTCAAACACAAAAACGTTAAAAAAAGTGTTCAGGCTACATAAACTATAGATAGTAATTATTTTATCGTGCAGGCATTTTTTAAATTCAAGGTTAAGTTTTGAACGATTTGATTTCTAAGGTTTTTCAGATTTGATGACTAAAATATTAATTTAAGGATCTCTTTTGACCAAAAATGTCCCCTTCTGTGGACTGTTCGGATACTACGTACTTCAGTTTGACAGTGATTTAAAAATATTTAAGGATCAATTAGTATATTATTTGAATTAAACAAACATTTGAAAACTAAGCAACAATTTAAATATGTGTTCTTTAAAAAATCATCGTTCCTAAATTACCAATAAAAACATATAAACATGTTGTTCTGATATTTATAGTCTTCTTCTGTAGACACGTAAAATAGACAATATTTTAAAAAATTTGAACGCATCCCATATTTATTTTTTTATTGTGTTGGCATTACTGTTTTCTCCGTTAGTCAAATGTTCGTAATTCTGATAGACGGTGTTGGTGTCGTGAATAATATTTATTTTAAGGAGTTACATAAGATTTTGGTCGAGTTTGATGAATCTTTCCTGTACTGCTTATAAGTTGGTAAGTAGACCCTTTAAAAATAAATGCGACTTAAGCTTTTATGCATATTAAGTGACTGGTTGCAATATCTAAATTGTTTTTATTCTAACCTCAATATGTAACACGCCATCTTTAATATATTTACAATTGTCTTTCCTGTAGACATCTTTCCTGTAGATGCCGGTGTCTACAGGAAATACTATTATCTACAGGAGGGAAGTAAAATACCTTTTCCCGCGTAAGAAAACTGTTTTTAATATAAAAATCTTGCATTGTTACTACAAGATGCTTTGAAAATAATTAGCGGCTACTTTTAAATTCAAACAATGCAGCTTATATGCTTAAAGCTATATTGTATATAACATACAAATATAACATATATAACATACATGTATATAAAATACAATATACCTTTAAGCATATAAGCTGTATTACAGTATTTATTACATTTATATTGTTACAGTTACGATGCCACGGGAAAGTAGAACTAGGAAACAGCTTTCCGAAGAAGATAAAAAACTACGTAGGCGTGAACAAAAGAAGCTCAGTATACGTCGTGCACGTGCTAAGATGAACGAAGCCGATTTAGAAAAAAGAAGAAGACAAGACAGAGAAAGATATCAACGTAAGAAGGAACAAGGTAAAATCAAAACTATCAAAGATTATACGCCGAGAGATCAACGACAAATTAGAAAAATATGGAGAGAGAAGACTAAGTTAAGACGCCAGAAGCAAAAAATTGTTAAAGATACTTTGCGTATTATTGAACAAAACACACCACCAACTAGTCCCTCATTTTCACGGGAGAGAGTTGGTAATGCGGTTGTAAAAAGAAATGCACGAAGATTAAGAATCGAAAATGATTACCTAAGAAAAAGAATACTGCAGTTGGAATCTAAAATGGCAAAATACAGAATGAGACATATAAGATCATCAAATAGATTAGAAAAAAACAAGCAAACACCCGAAAGAGTAAAAAAGTATAAGAAAGCGCAAGAAATAAAAGAAACCGTACAAGAATTTTTGCTTCAAGATGAACATAGTACACTTACATCGGGAAAAAAAGATACTATTACGAGAAAGAAGGATAAAAAGCAGATTCGTTTTTTGAATGATTCACTGATAAATTTGCATAAAACTTTTGTAAATAAGTCTGGAGTCAACATATCGTATGAAACTTTTCGAAGATACCGGCCGTTCTGGGTATTATTTCCTCGAGTACATGCTCGAAACACGTGTTTATGTGCCATACATGCTAATAATACTTTTATAATTCAGGCACTTTACAATGCCAAAATTATTAATTATAAATCTATTACGGACTTGCTGAGGTATCTATGTTGCAACAATACGATGGATGTGACTTGTTTAGAAAATAAATGTATTGGCTGTAAAGACAAAGCTTTGCAGTGTAACAATTTTGATGTCAATGATACTATATTGTTTGAAAGGTGGATCACCAAAACAGTTCCAGTGGTAATTAAAAATACTACAAAGCAGTGTCGCAAAACAATTAAAGAAAGAGTATCAACTACAAAGAAAGCACTATTTCAAAAATTAAAATTTAATTTACCCATTTTAAGGAAGCATGTGGCAAACATGATTCATCAAAGGAAAATCATACAACATCTTAAGCAAAATTTGTCACCCAGTGAAGGATTACTTCATATAGATTTTTCCGAAAACTATAATTGTAAGTATGGGCAGGAGGTTCAAGCGGCGCATTTCGGTGGCTCCAAATCTCAACTATCCTTACATACATCTATATATTACAATAGCAACGTAGACCCTCCATATAATTATACAAACACGACATCTTTCTGTACCGTATCGGAAAACCTACGACACGATCCTACTGCTATATGTGTTCACTTAATTGCTCTGATAAAAAGAATCAAAGAACTGTCTACAGATTTACAAATTTTGCACATTTTGAGCGATGGTCCATTAACTCAATACCGCAACAAGTCAATGTTTTTTTTACTCGCTACATTATTAAGTAAAGAGTTTTCCGTTACAACTATTAATTGGCATTTTACTGAGCGAGGTCATGGAAAAGGTGCACCTGATGGAGTTGGTGGGTGTATCAAGCGCATTTGTGACAGTCATGTTGCAAAGGGAAATGACGTATCGAATTTAGATGATTTGATGGCATGTTTAAGCTTAAATTGTCGAGGTATAGAAATTTATAAGATCGACGAGTCGAAGTTTCCTGAAATCGATAAGGTTTTGAATGAGAGTGCTACGCGTCCTTTTAAAGGAACGCTCGAAATACATCAAGCTGTGTGGAATATTCAGAACCCAAATATTATCCGTGCTAGACGACTAAGCTGTTTAAACTGTACAGCCCATGAAGAATGTTCGCATTACGAACTAGGACAAATTCAAATACAGTTTAAAGTCCAAAATTCCCCTACTAATTCTTTGTTATCTTATCCTCATTTGGCCAATTTTTCGCCAGTTCCTCCTCAAGCAGGGCCTTCTAATCATCATAATAGTCCTGCTGGAGCTCACTCTATTCACTCTTCTAGTAGCCCAGGAACTAGTGAAGCTACAACTGAGTCAATAACACCCGGTTACTTTGAAAGATTAACACCTGATGACTTAATTCAAAACTTAAATTTACCAAGCCAAAGACCCCTAAAAAGAGTATGTCGCTTCTTTTCAGAGACTTCCGTTTCTTCCATAGAAATAACACCAAAGAAACGACGCCAGCCTATCATATCAGACGATTCTGACGATGAAAATATATTTTTTCTTTAATTTTTACATGAAAAATGTCCTTTATGTGGACATGTGATGATTATTCATTATTTTCTAATATATATCTCCCAATTTTATAATATTATTTGCTTTACTATGGGCAATTACTTTATTTTGAACATTTGTTTTCAAGCGAATGATAATTATTATGTAACGTTTATGACTTAATAACTCTGTAGAAAACTAGATTTTTTCTGTGTAATTTCGACAGGAAAGGTGTCCAATCTGTGGTTAACTTTTGATTATTTTTTATTATGTAAAATACACGTAATAACAAATGTTAATTATTTAGTGGTGATAGCGAATATTGTTTTGAGCATATTAAATTAGGTTTTTCATATAAATCGTAATAATGTAAGTGCTTAAATAAGGTTTATGTTACCCACTGTAGACCAGTAAGTCTTTTCTGTGAACAGATAAAAATAAAAACTGTGATTTTTAGCAAAAATGTGTAAGACTGATCTGTTTTCATATTATTAAGAATAATCAAAGAGTACAATGTAAATAAAGACTGATTTTTAAAATGAAATTTGTTGTTTTAATTTCAGGAAATTATGAATTACACAATTTGTGTTTGACCCTTATACGTACAACTTGATATAGAAACGGAGATAATTACGAATCTTTATATATTAACAATAATTTAACATAAGTCATTGAACTACTTGTCAATGCGCTCATAGATCTTTTAGGTACGCACACATCAACGAGAGAATATTCAAATTATTTAGTTCAACAACTCATAAATATATTTTTACTTAATACGACACTCAATGTTTTGAATTGCGTATATAGGTGGTGTTTGTGCAGTCCTTGTGGGTCTCCCCACCGTGCCTCGGAAAGCACGTTAAGCCGTCGGTCCCGTTTGTTATCATGTACACCTGATAGCGATCGTTACTCATAGTAGGGAATATATCCGCCAACCCGCATTGGAGCAGCGTGGTGGATTAAGCTCCGATCCTTCTCCTACATGGGGAAGAGGCCTATGCCCAACAGTGGGATATTACAGCCTGAATCGTATATAGGTACGTTTCCTCCTTATTTTAAAAAAAAACTGTTTTTCATATAAACGTATTTAAAACTTTCGATAATCATAAATAGAGTAAAATACAGCCGATATGTATATAGGTAGGTGCTTGTTTGGGTTCTTTTTATGTATTAAAGAATCAGAGTTGTATGTTTCAAGAAACAATACAGTAAATCTACGATTATGGTAATTTAGAACAATATCTTTAGTATTCAGGTGACGAAGAAAGTTCAAATAAATATTAATGAAATCTACGTTTAAGAACAATTCTAATATTAAAATAAAATCTTAGTTTTAGACAAAACTAGGTCGTCTATATGCTGATTATTTGATCGTCTAAATGCTTATGGCGCTTTTTTGGCAACAGAATTAATTACAAGGCGAGTCTGCATATGGCATAATTGAAAAAAAAAATTAAAACTCGTTCGCTATAAATAAATGTCACTCTTTAATTATTCGATAAGATAAGTTTTTATTTTTATTTTTCACATCTTTATAAAAACCTATTTATAAAAATTTGCTATTGAAACTATGTATTTACAAAATTTTGATATCAAATCGGAAATCCCAGTGTTTGGTGTGAAGTCGTTAAATCATAAAATAATTAATATTTAATAATATATAACGTTTTTAAATTTTTATTACAAACTTAAACCATATTTCAAACTTTATGACTTAAAATATGCGATGTAATTTCTTAAAACTTCAACTTAACACTTAAGTTAAATACTTCTTTAATACTCTTATATCAAATACGCAATTTATATATGGAAATAATTTTACAACGCTAAATTTTATTTGAATATTATAAATTGATATATTATGGCATATATATATATGCCTTGGTCCAAGAATATAATCCGCTTACACATTGTGATCAATTGGTCGCGATATAGTCAAGGATAGGGTGACCAGTATTAAAAATTATTACGGAGGAAGATTTCTTCGGACAAAAAAAAACGAGTGTGCTTTAGACCACACGACTGAAGTAAAACTTCTTTAGTTGCCCCTATAGTAATATACAAAACGTAACTCTCTCTCTCTTTCTATCTTCACTAACTTATATCTCCCTCTTAACTTTCTTTTTCCTCGCCCGATCACACTTTTCGTAACACTCTCCTCACGCATTCACCAGCTTACTCCCCAAGTCAAGCGTGCCTAAAGAAGTTTTGGTTCAAAAACTTTTTTATTGATTTTTTAAATTTCAAACATAAAGCTACGGTATTTTTAAACATACAAATCCATTAATATAATTATAAAATAATAATAACATATATAATCAGTTGGTTTTTACATTAAACTCGTTTCTTTAATTAAAATTTACTATTTTGTAAAATTATGTTAAAAAATAAGAATATTACCTATATTATAAACCGAACATATAGAAACTATTTCAACATAAGTTACCTACATGAAAATTAAAAAAAAATACTGGCAGTTGAAAATTTTTCGTCGATATACAGAACCTTCTCGAAACAATTAACCTCTGGTATACCGGACTCGCCCAGCGCGAACTCCCGTTGTCTCCCGCAAGGTTAGATATAACCTCAGCACTGAGTCTACCGCACCGCCCGCACGGCGCTGACCTCGCATTTCCCGCGGTAATATGATACGATAAGCGCGCGTTACTTGAGTCGTAGTTTTTTCCTCATAACTCACAAGTTTCTACACTTAGAACAAAAACGCTTATATTATTTTGAAGAGTATGAACTAAGCTTTAATTTACTGTATAAAAAGTGTTGTACATGTGCGTATATCAATTATAAAATCGCGCTTGTTTCAGAGGGAGAGAGAAAAAGTGGACTTGGTGCAAAAACATGTCGAAAAAATAAAGTATTATGATACATTTGTCGTTGATTCTACTTATTCTGTTTCCCAATAGTATCTATCTAGCTCTAACAGCAAAATAAATAAGTTGTGATACAGTTCAACGTTTCTTTTTTATACTTGAATATAGGTGGTCTAGATTGAGAGCGCTTGAATCACGATCGACATTTCAATTACACCTTGTAAAGCAATTACCTTAGGTACGGGGTTTCTACTTCATAGTTAATTTAGAAAAACTAATCAAAATTAGTATTGAAGATGAAGAACGCAACGATAAAACTGAAAACAATATTTTTTGGACAATAATATCAAAAGAGGGCGAGAAATTAGGATATTTTTTTGAAAGCAAACTATACATATTTTACCTATTCTCGACAAATATCATTATAAATATTCATAAAGTACACAAAATACACTTTGCATCGGTGTATAATATGTATACAATTTTCTTATTAAGAAAATAAGAAATCTCAATCCAAACATAGAGCATAACGGTGCAGAAATTGATAGGCATGGGGTAACGTTACTGACCTTGGTTAATGTATGACACAAAATCTACAGCATGTTCTTTTTCCTTCAATGCATTTTATGCTCGTTTTCAATATAAACGTAGTTTTTGTCCAATAAATGAATTTTAGTTAATAGGTTCGGGTTGTTTATGTAATAAATACGTTATGTAATAATAATATATAATATATTATGTACATATACAAATAAATAAAATTGGAGTGTCTGTTTGTAATATTAAAATAACCACTTTGACTAAATTTTTATGGATGTATACCCGGTACATATACCAAAATAACATTTTTTACGTCTATAAGCTACGGTAATCGCTTACCATCAGGTGAGCCGTACGCTTGTTTGCTGATCTAGTTACATAAAAAAATTGCGTGCGTACAAAGTACACTTTACAGAAGTGACACTTCTTTGGCAAACTAATTGAAACAAAGACAACATCACGCGGTGTTCCCAGGCGGTCACCCATCCAAGTACTGACCGCGCCCGATGTTGCTTAAATTCGGTGATCGGATGAAAACTCATGTATTCAATGTGGTATAAAATCATTTACGATGCGTTGCCTTTGTCTCAAATTTTACCCTCATGCGCCTAAAGAAGTTTCACTTAAAACAAAAAGTTTTTTTTTCGATTAAGTAAAATAAAAAATGTATGGCTCAGTATGGGATTGATCTTTACAACATACAGATATCTATTTATTTTCAGTTTTTCAGATGAAATGATGCAGTAATCCTGTGAACGACATGTACAAATAAAAAGGCAGCATTTTTTTTAAATATCATTTATTAACGAACACAACTTATAAAAAACGTTTTCCTGTTTGTTGGCCGTCCAGGCCAATGTACTTCGATTACTGCTTTTATAAAACCTATCAGGAACATGTATCTCTTTGCCAGTACAAGAAAACTAAACAAATAAATATTATAGAGGAAACATTCACATTTCTGTTTTTCCCAGTGCTAGAAAACTAAACTAATCATTATTACAGAGGAAAATCATGTTTGCCATGTATGCGCATCGCGTATACAGGGTGTCCCGTAAAGAATGGATAATCCTGAACGTGCGTGTGTGGAGGGAAAGCTGGGTAACAAAACCAAAAAAAGTTTTTTTTTATCTCAAACAGTTCGCGGTCTACGCCATTTTTTGTAAAATTTAGAAAAATCTCAGTTTTTCTCACATTTGTGGGCACCACGTCCGCTATTTGAGACCTAGATCGGATTTTTTTTCATTAAAGTGTTCCCTAATAATGCTGTTCCTTAATTATGTTTCAAAAAACTCAACTACTATGAATAGTAGTTTACAAGAAGTCGCTAAACTTACATTTTAATTTTGAAATTTACTTAACTGCAAAGTTTGAGCACCTGTGGTGTAAAAAAAATGTATCGGAGTTGTCGCGGCCAACTACTTAAAAAAATAGCCTACTTCATAAGGATTCTAAAACAGTACCATACTATCTACTTTATATCGTAAAATTATTGAGCTATAGCCATTAATATGTAAAAATAGGCATTTCATCAAAAAATTGCAAAATTATTTGCAGATATTTTTTTTTTGAGTTTTTATTACGTAAATAGAGCTGTTGACCCTAAAAATTAGATTTTACCACTTACTCGGCTTATTCAGATGAATTCTAAACTATGTGAGAGAGGCAAACAGTGCTTGAGACATTTTTCTGAAAAATGTTTGATCTTCGATTCTTCTTAACATTTCTCTCCAAAAAACCATTCGTGCTCGGCAGTTGCGTTGTTGCATCGTTTGTACACGTGTAACTTGATACGGATGAAGTCCAAATTTTTTGACAATGCGATGTGCTGTAGATATGGATATTGTACTGGATTCCCGATTTGTGCATTTTGATTGAATTTTGTTTATTTGGTGATAGTTGCGACGATTTGCCATTCTATTGAACATTTGTCTTGTGCTTATCATCAGGACTGTGTGATGTCACGAGAAATTTAAATACTTCCCAAGAGTATGCTAACTTGCATTTTTTTACGGAAAATGTGAAGGCAATGCAAGTTCTGATATCGGGAGAGATACCTGAACGCACGGCATCCCGATTATCACGTATTTACTAGAGTGCACCAAGCTTACTCAGAGGGCAGAAAACTTGGTACTGGCGTTGGTGGCTCAAGTAGCAGAGGAAGACCCGAAAATCCTGTTTTTGAAGAAATCGTCCTTGACATGTTGGACGAAGATTCCAATATTTCGATGCCAAATATCGAACGCCATACGGGAATATCATCATATTAGAGAATAGCATCGCATTGTAAAAAAAATTGGATTTCATCCGTATCACCTTACACGTGTACAAACGCTGCAACAACGCAACTGCCGAGCACGAATGGTTTTTTGGAGAGAAATGTTAAGAAGAATCGAAGATCAAAATTTTTTCAGAAAAATGTCTCAAGCACTGTTTGCCTCTCTCACATAGTTTAGAATTCATCTGCCGAGTAAGTGGTAAAATCTAATTTTTAGGGTCAACAGCTCTATTTACTTAATAAAAACTCAAAAAAAAATATCTGCAAATAATTTTGCAATTTTTTGATGAAATGCCTATTTTTACATATTAATGGCTATAGCTCAATAATTTTACGATATAAAGTAGATAGTATGGTACTGTTTTAGAATCCTTATGAAGTAGGCTATTTTTTTAAGTAGTTGGCCGCGACAACTCCGATACATTTTTTTTACACCACAGGTGCTCAAACTTTGCAGTTAAGTAAATTTCAAAATTAAAATGTAAGTTTAGCGACTTCTTGTAAACTACTATTCATAGTAGTTGAGTTTTTTGAAACATAATTAAGGAACAGCATTATTAGGGAACACTTTAATGAAAAAAAATCCGATCTAGGTCTCAAATAGCGGACGTGGTGCCCACAAATGTGAGAAAAACTGGGATTTTTCTAAATTTTACAAAAAATGGCGTAGACCGCGAACTGTTTGAGATAAAAAAAAAATTTTTTTGGTTTTGTTACCCACCTTTCCCTCCGCACACGCACGTTCAGGATTATCCATTCTTTACGGGACACCCTGTATATACATGTCGCGAGAAACCCATTACAATTTGCCCGTTCCTTTTAAATCGACGTAAGAAGAGAAGAGATGTCGCAACAAACTCATTAGACAGCATTTTTTTCTAATAATCTTAATAATAAAAACATTTTTTTTATTTCAGGTAACAAATGACCTATTAAGTCAAACAATTCGTTTTAAAATGGATAAAACAAATAAAAGTAAAAATTACGACAATTTGCAAATACAATAATAAAATCATAATAATAATAAATAATACCAAATTCAAATAAATAATTTTAACAATAATTTCTTTACAAACTAAAACAACTAATTACAATAACACGAACAAAAATTAAAAATGAAAACTTTTATTTCGCCATACTTAACGAAAGTAAAAAAAAAACAGTCGAATTGAGAACCTCCTCCTTTTTTGGAAGTCGGTTAATAAACAGTGAGGGAGTGGTACCAGAGGATAAGCCACCCCACTCCCTCTCCCCTCTTCCCCCAAAACCTCATAAATCCAGTAGTACCAGAGAGTAGCCCTCCCCTCCCCCCCGCTCTTCCCCAGAAACCCCATAAATCGATTCCGCACATGGTGGGAGTGGTACCAGACAGTTACCCACCCCCCCTCCCCTACTCTCCCCACAAAACCCCATAAATCGATGTCCGTCTTTCTAAAGCTTAGCCCCATGAAATATCTCCTTTCCAACAAAAAAAGAATTATCACTTGACGAATTTAAAAACGATGAAGTTATCCGCGAACACCTTAAAATATAAATATACGGTCGAATTAAGAAACCTCCTTTTTTGAAGTTGCTTAAAAGTATAATTTCGCAAACTTTACTTGTTCGGGTTGAAAACGCAAAAACAATCATCCTGTGTTTGAAAAACGTTAACCGGCCATTTTGAAGCTCACGCACACATAAACAAATTTTAATATTTGTAAGTAGAAAAACAGCCATTTCACATTTACCTATGAAAAACAAAATATTTACGGAATATATTACCAAAACAGTAACTAATGCGTAATCTGCAATGAATTTACTTTACAATAATTACATTTTTTACTAAGGTCTCAAGGAAAAAAATAAAATATCGCACGTTGAAAATGTTGTAAAGGTCATCTACTTGTCTAAGTACATTTTCTATTTGAGTTTTTTTTGTAGGTACGGACATTAGAACAGCCAATGATTGTGTTTGCTGTCATCTTTATGATATAAACTAGCTTCTGCGCGCGACTTCGTCGGCGTGGACTCCGCTAATATTGGTCTTAGCATGATGATACATAGCCTATAGCCTTCCTCGGTAAATGGGCTATCTAACAGTGAAAGAATTTTTCAAATCGGCCCAGTAGTTCCAGAGATTACCGCGTTCAAACAAACAAACAAACAAACAAACAAACAAACAAACAAACAAACTCTTCAGCTTTATATATTAGTATAGATACTGTAAAAAATAACAGTAACTTACCTTTTCGTAATAAAGTATATGAAAAACACTGTAAT
Source organism: Melitaea athalia (assembly GCA_905220545.2). Classification (NCBI taxonomy): domain Eukaryota; kingdom Metazoa; phylum Arthropoda; class Insecta; order Lepidoptera; family Nymphalidae; genus Melitaea; species Melitaea athalia. The sequence goes on from HG992184.1 coordinate 5,846,900, forward strand.
AAAATACTATAATAAAAAATGGAACGTCTACACGAAAGTGAAGACTTTGACTGGTTGAATCTTGGAAAACTTATATGAAAACTAAATTAATGTTTGGTCTAATTGGTATCTAATTTCGTACTGAATATACTAAAATACGCCTGTAAACTATTTTAAGCTCTATTTTTGTTAAATAAGGTTTCAAAACGAGTTAATTACCTGAGGTTAGATCTAAACGCGCGGGAAACAACGGAGAAAAAATTTGTCGTGTAGATATAACCGCGCGGGAGACAACAGACTACAAAACGGATGAGATCGTGACATATGCGTAGATAAATAATTTGAGGTTAGATCTAACCTCACGGGAGACAACCTATTAATGAATGCTTTGGTTCAGGCGTAACAATAAATTAACATTGTTTATGATTTCTGTGTATCAAAGGTTAAGCCTTATTATATTGAGTCATAACTGTTTATTGTAGGATATATCTATTGGTCTAAGATCCGAGAAGGTAAATCTTCCCTCATCTGTTAATTAGATGAAACAATTTTTTATAGGCTTATTTCAATATTGTGAATTTATAAAAACAACCTCTGCCACCATAAGCCTGCTGCAATTTTTTTTTTTATCTTTTCCCTCTCATGTTAATTACATGTAGTAAGCTAAAACCGTTAATATTTTACATTATATACCTGACTGTAGTAGGCAGCCATCTCTATGATTGCTACACTTACCTGCAGCCAGGTCAGTAACCTCAGTCAGAGTAACCTGGCTGCAGGTAAGTATAGCAATCATAGAGATGGGTGCCTACTATAGTCAGGTAGATAATGTAAAATATTGACGGTTTTAGCTTACTACATGTAATTAACATGAGAGGGAAAAGATTTTTTAGAAGAAAAAAAAAATTTTTTTAAGTATTATTATTTGCAGCAGGCTTATGGTGGCAGAGGTTGTTTTTATAAATTCACAATATTGAAATCAGCCTATAAAAAATTGTTTCATCTAATTAACAGATGAGGGAAGATTTTGTTATATTCCGGATCTTAGACCATATGATCTGTGTGATAACATAACTGCAGTATTTATACTGAAGTAAGACGCCTACTAAATGTTTATTGTAAATTTATTAATGTTGAAACAATAAAGTATGTAGTAAATATACATATTTTTAAAAATAATCTATCCCGCTTTTTAAAAAAAATTATCGCTGGTATACGGAGATTGCTATTTAATATGATCAAACTTGGCATATTACTAGACTTTTCTATTGGAAACAAAAACGCGTAACATATCGTAGGAAAGAGGACAGGTGTGATTGTCTTTTTATTTCTGAAAGATATATAAAAAAATCTTTATTCATGTTAAAAGTTAATATTAAAAATGGAGTGCAGACGTTCGGCGATTCATTTATACCTATTTATATGGACAGATGTTTAGTCGAAAAGAGACTGATATAAAACACAAAATTGTATAATAACTGAGTAAAAACATTGCACGTTAAAGTGTTCGAAGAATTAAAAAGCGGCAATTAAAATTTACGTAATTACAGCCACCGACAAAAACTAGTCTGAAGTCAAAATAAATTACTACAACATTATGTAATTTTATTGGATGCAAAAAATAGCAAGAATGTCAATATATCTTTAAAAAGGTTTTGTATGAAAAAAAAAATGAAACATTAATCAAGGTTAAAAAAGGTAAATAAAGCATAAATACTGCACGATAAATTATGTCAAATTGGAACATATAGCTTTTTGCAAGGTTTTTGCTAGTTGCTAGTGATTTATTGTTGCACACAACCGTTATCGATGGCATAGTGTTTGCCTTACAATGTGGGTCATGATATTTATTGGATGGGTATCGACAATCGATAGTCGTATATGGTCAAACACTCGTTTCAACGCAGATGCTGTACAAGGCTTGACAAATTTTCCTTATTCGTCTGCTTTCTGTGTACTCTATATGGACCAATTTGTAAAGCTGTCAGGTCTCAGGTACAAATGAAAGTTTTGAACCAAAGGACGGAGCCTTTTTTAATTTCTCGCAGATTATACTTTTCTGTGTAATTATGAGGAAGGTTACTCTGTTGTTATATTAAACCTCCTTGTGTTTCTTTCTTCTATAGACGACAGAAGAAAGAAGTTTTTAAGAAAAGAGTTTTATGTATACTCGTCTAATATTTTTTAAGTTACCCTTTTAATTACTAAGAATTACAATATTATATAACATACCTAAATAAAAAATAAATAATTAGCTTTCTTAGAATGAAATAAGTAGGTACTTATAAAATGCAGCAGAAAAGCACAATTCATTAATTTTGTAAAATTGAAGACAAGTTAACGCATTGGTCACAGCAAATATCTGATGAAGTTTTTGTTATGGTTTAATATTTACTACCTAAATTAATGTGTATTTATAACTAATCGTACTAGCTTCGACTTAATTAAACACATTTACTCCTAAGTTTCATTGTGTTTCATTCACAAGACACTATTGTATAAAATTTCAAAACTTACGAAGTTTTATCGAAATCCACATTAGTTGTTAAATTAATTTTACCTACATAACAAACAAGAGATACAACTATTTATAGAGGCACAGATGTCAATAAACTTGACTATAAAACAAGGTTTTACGTGTAATACATGGAAGTAGCATCGCAGCCTGAATACTGAGGTTACAATTATTCTAAAGCCACATTTCCTTGGAATTGATACGTAATGCTTCTGTATAATCAACGTCTGTGGTCTTTCCTATTTGTTCGGTAATGTGATTTGTTAGTTTAATATTTAATTCACAGAAATGGCAGTACTATATTACATTTTTTAAGGAAAGATATTATTTTATTATTTATCATACCATTTCTCAGAAGTATTGTTAACGTAGTGATCACAGCGTTAGCGGTTTTTTAATACTATAAAGATGATAAATAAGCATACAATCCGCCTGATGGTAAACAGACACTGTAGGTTGGAAAGAAAGAAAACTTTTTTTATTGGCCTACCAGTTTATAAATTTGGTTGGGGACGTCTACAATACCAGAAGCATTTCAAGCGAATTGCCGACCCTATCCCTTGAGTTTCGGCTACCTTACTCACCACAGGAACACAACACTCCTTGAGAGCATTGCTATTCTATACTAAATACTAATATAATAAAGCTGAAGAGTTTGTTTGTTTGATTGTTTGTTTGTTTGTTTGAACGCGCTAATCTCAGGATCTACTGGTCCGATTTGAAAAATTATTTCAGTGTTAGATAGCCCATTTATCGAGGAAGGCTATAGGCTATATATCATCACGCTAAGACCAATAGGAGCGTAGCACCAATGAAGAATGTTTCAAAATCGGGTTTTTTTCCTTTTAAGAGCTTCCGCGGCGTAAACGGCTCAAATCATGTTTGACAGAATTGGTCCTATTCCACGGGGACGAAGTCGCGCGCAGAAGCTAGTTATAAAATAAAAATGTACGATAATGTGGCTGAAATGTGCGGAAGTATGAAAGAAAAAGTAATATAGGAAAATGGTTACATTTTTTTTGGTAAAGCTAAAATCGGGTAGATGATTGCGATATACCTAAACGCAATCATTTGCACTATTTTGGGGCCCTATTTGGGATAACGGATAAAATTTAATTGTGTTTAAACTCTTTTTATCGCTTTATACTTTACTAGCTTCTGCGCGCGACTTCGTCGGCGTGGACTCCGTCCTATTGGTCTTAGCGTGATGATACATAGCCTATAGCCTTCCTCGATAAATGGGCTATCGAACACTGAAAGAATTTTTCAAATCGGCCCAGTAGTTCCAGAGATTACCGCGTTCAAACAAACAAACAAACAAACAAACAAACAAACTCTTCAGCTTTATATATTAGTATAGATTTTATATATGGTCATCTACTACCGTCAACTACTAATACAATGTATTAGGTATCAGATACACTTCTAACAATAGCTTTAACCCATATCTTTCAAGTAATCATTACAAATACTTGACCCGAAGATTTATGAGCCATACGTAGTTAAATCGGTAGTAAATTCTAGAAATATGTAGGCGGTAGACCTGTCTGGGTAGGAACCGCTTTGCCTGTTCTACCCAAACAACATTTCTGTTGTGTAGTAATGTCATGAGTATATAATGTTTTTGCAGAAACATGGTGCATAACAGCTGAGGTTTCTTAGACAATTTAGGTGGCTTAGGAAATTTAATGGATGTCATTTTACCGTACTGTAATGTCGCAGCCTATATTGTCCTTATAAAGGGAAAGTCATAATCTTAATCTACCAAAGTCTTAATCTACCGAGTTGATGCAACGAGTATCGGTGGTAAGAATCATAGAGATGCTTTATCAAAGTGTATCATGGCATGATAATTATGATAAAGATTTTAACGGTTGGGAATTCATTTCTAGCTTACAATAGTGTTAAACCGGTGACTACTCTTTATAATTCTATCCAATTAGTCAACTTCGTTTTGGTCTAAAACTACATTTACAAAAAATAAAGTCACTAGCGAAATTCAATACTTTAGTAGTTTTATTCTAAATTCTAAGTAAACAACTATGATAATACGTAAATACGCGTTCAGAAAACCCGCTAAGAGTGACGACATAAGAGAGTTCTTTGACCTCTCTTTAACGTAAATAAATAGCTAGTTACTGGTCAGTGTTAAAATCAGTGAAATTCATAAAAAATAAATGCAGCTTCTTCGGATATAATTGGTTTTATAGTATTTTATAGTATAAATAATTGGTTTTGTAGTATTATAGATTACAACTTATCTCTGTGTCAAATTTTATGAAGATAATTTTAGGATTTCTGGCGTTATTAAGTGAAAAAAATTCATCCAAACTACCGCCTTTATGTTATTATGTTTTTAAGTAAGCTTTTATCATGTGTAACATTGTATTAAGTAGATTACTTAAATCTACCTATGCTATTATTATAAAGCTGAAGAGTCAATCACAATTACTTCAGCCTAGCGCAGTCCACTGCTGGACATAGGCTTCCACAAGTTCGCGCCAAAAATGGCGTGAACTCATGTGTGTTGCCCATAGTCACCACGCTGGGCAGGAAGGTTCGTGACCGCAGGGCTGGCTTTGTCGCACCGAAGACGCTGCTGCCCGTCTTCGGCCTGTGTATTTCAAAGCCAGCATTTGGTTATCCCTCCATCGGTCGGCTTTTTAAGTTCCAAGGTGGTAATGGACCTGTGTTATCCCTTAGTCGCCTCTTACGACACCCACGGGAAGAGAGGGGGTGGCTAATTGGCTATATAAGAATATAGTAAAGATACTGCCGCGCCGTAACCACACAGCAGCAGAGTTATTTGTTTAAACACGCTAACCTCAGGATTGCTGGTTCGAATTGAAAAATTATTTTTATGTTGAGTAGTCCATTTACCAAAAAAGGTTTTAGGCTTTTTAACATCACGGTACGACCAAAAGGAGCTGAGATTAAAGAAATGTTCCGAAAAGGGGAAAAAATACTCTTTTCTAAAATCTTCCGTTGCATACGCTGCCTGCGTAAACGGTTAAACATGGGTTAAACCTATCAAAAACTATGTACGATGGAATTGATCGCCATTAAAAGTTCTAAAAAAAAAGTTTACGACAGCGTCATTATAACATTTTTTATGGTAATCAAGTTTGTTCTTAAATAATGCACTATTTGCGAAGATGGTTTTATAGACACGATATAAACCCTTATCCAACTAAATACGTTATTCGTCACAAGTATGTATTTATTTTTTAACAAAATTGTTTTTCTATTCCTTACGTTAGATACTATGAAAGTTCAAAAAGTTGTATCAATCACTTTATACCGTAGACGGATCTGATTCATAGGAATTGTGACTAATGGCTACTCACTCTTTTAAAACACATGTTGTTGGACTTTCAACTTCCGGTCTGCAAAATTTCGTCGTAATTGTCGTGAACTAAATTATTTTTATTTTTAAAGAGCTTTTTATGAATCTTAATTAAGTATAACGTATGTTTGTGGTTCAGCGTTAATTTATTTAAACATAAATTTTTAAAGCTTTGTGTTGTTTCTAAAAAAAAAAAAAAAAAATTAGGAAATAAGTTGTAATTGATTTTTAAATATTTTATTCAAAACCTTAATGATTAATATTAGAGAAGCCCTAAATAAAAATGCTAATAATGAATAAGTAATAGATAGTAGTTAATTATGTATTGTAGTAGAGAGATACAAACAATCTGGAACTATAAATACTCTGAAAACGTTTATTTGCAATATTTTTTAACCGACTTCAAAAAAGGAGGAGGTTACTCAATTCGACCGTATATATTATATTTTTTCTGTTTTTTTTAATGTATGTTCGGGGATAACTTCGTCGTTTATAAACTGATTTTGATAAAAAAAAATTTATTGGAAAGGAGATTATCCCAACTTAGGTACCATGATAAGGAAAACAGGATCTGATGATGGGATCCCAGAGAAATCGAAGGAAACCCTCGAAAATCGTAGTGACAACTAGTGTGTTTGTTAATTTTTTTTTTGTCTACTTACGTTGTATTACTTGTCGATGTAATTGAAGTCGGTTTTTTTCGTTTGCTAATCAAATTATTACTTGGGACTATATTACGCAGTGCAAATAACAAAGGCTTACAATAATGAGCTTCAGTCTTATCGTTAGTAAAATATGTTTGGAACTGGCTGATCTGGCGAAATCCGGACCACAACTTTTTTTGTTTTTGTTAGGGTTCTGTACCCAAAGGATAAAAACGGGACCCTATTACTAAGACTTCGCTGTCCGTCCGTCCGTCCGTCTGTCACCAGGCTGTATCTCAAGAACGGCGATAGCTAGAGAGTTGAAATTTTCACAAATTATGTATTTCTGTGGCCGCTATTACAACGAATACTAAAAATAAAATAAATATTTAAGATGGGCTCCCATACAACAAACGCGATTTTCTTGCCCTTTTTTGCTCGATATCAATAATGGCAACAGGTAGGCACTTGAAATATTTACAAGATACTCAGTTGTATTTTTACTTTAATAATAAATAATAAAATTAAAATAAAATTAATATTTAAGGGGGCTCCCATACAAAAACATTTTTGCCTATTTTTGCTCTCATACAATAAAAGTGATTTTAGCCGCTTTTTGCCCGATATTAAAATCAATGTACCTAGTCAATGGTACGGAACCCTTCGTGCGCGAGTCCGACTCGCACTTGGCCGATTTTTTTGGTGAATATATCATCTTTTTATATATAATCTTTGTCCTCATAATAATAAAAAAAAGAATTACTAAATTTTGTGCATAGTTATGCGCATACATACATTTCGGTGATTTATTTTTATTTATATAAATTAGGCCTATGGCTTTTAAAAGCTCAGCGGTGTTGTGATAATAACTTCGATAGCATTTTAAGATCGATTTAATTAGATTAAATTTTAGGGCAGATTAAATCGCCTACATACATTAATAAATAAATTTTTGACTATAATTCACATTTTACCAAACATACGTAGCTAAAATGTTACGAATGCTACTATGTATTATTAACACAGATATGTTATCTTTTTGTCCTCTTCAATATAGTAGTGGAGCATACATTGTGCCGCATTAGAGATTGCACTTGATCGCTTCTATGAAATTGCTGTCCGTCAAGAGAGTAATAAATTCTTCGGTTTACTTTTAGCGTATTAACAAAAGTGGACTAAGCTTTCGATAATTTTAATTTATTTTTGTGACATTTTACTATACATCTATGTATGTATATAAATATAATAATTATTTTACACAATAAAAAAGGTACAGACTTTTTTGTTTCGTCTTTTCTTCCTATTTAAGAAAAATTTAAGTTAATGGCTGCCACTAGTGCACAGATAGCACAGATGATTTCGCCAATATAAGTTATAATGGAGACGACACGAAAGAGATATAATCATTTACCTAAAATTCCATTCCTTCCGAAATTTTATACCAAATTGAAATATTTCATACAAAGACAAAACTGAACATTTTTATTTTTACTTCAGATAAAAAAAGTATTTACTGTTCTATAGTTATTCTTTTTTAATATCTGTAAAAAAAAAAAACCAATTTATAGTCTTAATAAAAATTTTAAATAAAGAACCAATCTATTTCAGATATTCCTCGACATGATACTTAGCGATTGGTTCTGCGAAATGCCGTGAAACGAATAAATGAGCCGTGAAATACATCTTGTAACATCGTAGCTGACATTAAACAAATAGTGCTAACTGTTTAGTCCACTTGTAATAACCAACGATGACTAGATAAATGGCTTAATGTTCTTAAAGTAATCTTTAATAACAAATGAGATTCTCTTTTTTACTAAATTTGTCATTTGTTTCCTGAATGTAGCAATTATAAGTTGTTTATGAACCTTTTATTTATAGAGTTCGGAAACAGAAAAAAATTGCCAAAATGACTCTGGTACGAAAAATCTTTGAACAAAACATTCTTTCGTAATGAAACTTAACCCATTTTAATTTTTATTTTTATTCAAAGTTTTTTTTTATGTGTAATGCTATTGACTCTACTCCTTTTTGAAAGGCCGGCAATGCGCCTGCTAATCCTCTGATATAGCGGGTGTCTATGGATGTTGTTTTCACTTACCACCAGGTGAGCCAAATGTCCGTTTGACCCCCCTTCTAAAAAAATATTGACCTAAACAGCAACAGCGGTGAGGGAATCGAGTATTTTGACCCAGTCGTGGATTTTAATTCATAAATATTTATATCTTGCTACGAAAGATGATACGAAAGATACAAAATGCAACGACAAACGTAACAAAACATTAACAAGTCAAAAACATCCGAGTGAAACCACGGTCAGGAGCTTAATTAAAAATGTATAGGTTAAGTAGATTTGTGCATTGATGTGTCATTGAACGAGGAATATTTTAATAAAGATGAGCGTCAAATGCGGTTACAAGAACGGTACATAAGGCTTTAAATTAAAATGAGATTAATTACTATTGGAGAAGTTAATTACAGAACTGATTAAGTGTAGTCGACTCCTTGTTTAATATTGTATGTTAGGATTTAAATCGAGGTACGTGTACTGATAATACAAGTAAGCTAACTACTTGACAAAATTCGCCATTATTGCTTCGATAATTTTGAAAACGAAATTTTGACATTTTAACATTATGGTTTATTTTGTATGGAAAAAGGAAGGCCGTATTTTTACCATTATAGAAGATAAGACACTTGAAATGGTTACAGAATATCTATTACAAAAACTGTAAAAAACCATAACACTAAAAAATACGAAAAATATAATAAACCTCAAACTAAAAACGAGTAAAAAAACATTTGTCGTTGCTCGGTTGAAAAGAAAAACCTAATGTCAAATTTTCTGCACTTGCCCGTTTGCAAATCATCACTTATGATGGCCTATATGAGGCCTTAGGCCTGTAACATCTTGACAGATGATTTAAACAGTGTCTGTGTTATTTATGAGACAACGCCGTTCGTGGCTGAATAAGCCAATCCGTGAACAACACATTCGTCCACACTTTGTACACGCGTACTGGAGATTCATCGGTGGAGGAGCCCCTTCGCGATTGTGTCTCTTGGCACGCTTCTGAGCTAGGTCTTCGAACCAGGCGCTATCGTGGGTTTTGCAACCCATGGAGATGGTCTTCCATTCTGGTTTCCACTCTGGCTTGCAAATATTTCGTTTTTTATTATTTTTTTAGAGATATATCACGAATTCAAACAGACTCAGTTAAAACAGCAGCAGCTCCGGTTGCACAAGCTCGTGTGCTGATAGTAGCAGTGTTATTATTGCGTCCCATAACGGTGCTATGACAAGCATGACGTTGATTGCTATTAAAGTTATGTAACTGTACCATTTTGGCGGTCGAAACACTAAAATATGTAATGATTTAAGTTTTTTAAACTTTCATGGTCACTATTATTGAGATGCAAAATGGGATATAAGTTTTATTAAAATTAATTTCTGTAGGAAATTTTCAAAGTAAGTATATAATATATTGCCGACTACAATGTCAGATGCAGCCAAGATAATTTATAGTTTTAGATTAAAATATAAAAGAATATATAGTTGAATTGTCGATTGTGATTAGGACTTTACGGGACTGATATATTCAGCCCAGATGTAAAAAGTCCCAAAATCAAAATAGAAAAAAAAGTACGTAACTTTAATAGCAATTACTTTTATTATAATTTATTCGTATTATTTTTAAAAGATCCAAATGGTTCCGTTAATTTTTACTTGTATAAATATGCATCTGGATCATAAAACCAGAATAACAAAACAACTTTTTTTAATTATGGACATCAATCACTCTAATTTCATATTGATATCACTGTGAATGAACACGTATTACCGTTTTACGAGTTAATCTTTGTTTATTTTTAAGCTTTTGTTTTTGTCGTTATAGCTTTATATCTCGCTTTATATATAAAAAAAGTTCTTGTTATTTTTTTTTTCGATTTATATAGATTATCTATTGATATTACTGATTGAGTTAAAAATTACCTATATGTATATAATATACAGGGTGTCCCGCGATAAAGTGCAACCCCGAAAGAGGGTGAAAGTAGACCATAAATCATCGAAAAAAAACAGAAAAAAATGAAAAAAATATTTTTTTTTTATTGACGAATTAAGATTTTTATATAGCTTACGTAGTCTCTTTGTACAAAAAATGATGATTTTTGTACGTCTTTTTTGGGATACAGGCGTAAATTTTTTTATTTGAATGGCAATATGGTAAGAAATAATAATAAATCATAAAATTTCCTGGTATTGGGGGCATAATTCTGAGAAAATTAGAGATCATTGAAAAAAACAGTCATAAAAAATGGATTTTTTTTCACAAGAAGCATAGTTAAAGACATAATGCCACTTTTTTACGAGCTAATTTTTATTTTATCCTTACCGCCAAGTACGTGGCGTAATATTTTATTTTATTTTAAAGTAATCGACCTACTACATTGGAAGAAATCATCATTTTTTGTACATAGTCTGCGTAAGATATAAAAAACTTAATTCGTCAATATGAAATAAAATATTTTTTTCAAAAAGTTTTTTCTATGTTTTTTGTCGATAATTTATAGTCTAGTTTCACCCCCATTCGGGATTGCACTTTATCGCGGGACACCTGTATATACCAAAGTGTATAAGTACGTATATACATATATTTTAATTTTTCAAATAGGTAGATTTATTACGTTTAATGTGTTTTGTATACAATTAGACATACTGTCATAGACACCATTTTGTTAGTTTAATATAAAAATAGCATTTTGTTTTGTCACAACGCATAGTTATGTATATCTACATTTTTTTATTACAAACAATTTTTATTTAGATCAATTTATACTATGATTCAAATCTGCCCATTTATATTTTTATTTTAATAATAAGTTTTACTACACTAAATATATTTGTTATTTTGCATAAATATGTTAACGATTTAAGACGGAAATAATAATAGAGATTCTTTATATAAATGTCAAAACCAGCCAAAATATAAAAAGATTTTAGCAAAATAAATGCGCTAAACTAATTAGGAGCATCATAAAGACACGTTATAATCACTTCTACGAAATCCCACTCCTAATAATAACCTAGTTACAAGTCAATATAGCAAAATACAGTTATTTTTATAGTATTTAAGAACAAATATTTATACATTTTTAACGCCCACTACTTATATCGACGCATGTAAATTATATTATTGGACTGTGTTATTTTTTTATTTTTCATTTACTTATCTTAAAGAGTTTGCATTTAATAATTAAAATTAAGATTATCGAAACGAGAAATGCATCGAAGCAGAATGCAATGTGGCCTTTGTTCGAGTGTATTGTCTAAGTAGAAAAACAAAGTTGAATGACCACACATGGTGGCGCGGGTGACCGTACTGTGGTTACTCACATTTTTCTCACTCCCACCAATGACTTCTGTGAATGAATCAATATTATGTTGATTTTAAACAGTAACTTGAACTTTTTCAATTATAAAAAAATCAAACTATTAATACGTTAAAGATGAATTTTTTAACTAAAAAGTCAACGGTTATCATCGTACCTATACTACCTATACTTAATATTTGTTCATTAATTTTTATGTTTAGGTATGAATGTTTTCGTATATAAAAATTATGTTTATTTAAAATGTATATAATGTAATTTTTACTACCAAAGTATATATAATATGCACGTTATTGATTAGAATTTTGTTTAATCTTATACAATTATTAAGGCACTACCATTTAAATCCTAAATATAAGTCACACATATTTTTTAATAAAGTAACATAAGTATATTATAAAATAAAACATAAATTAAAGAGAAACCATCATAATCACGATCACGATTCAGCCTGTGATATCCCACTGTTGGGCATAGGCCTCTTCCCCATGTAGGAGAAGGATCCATATATCCAACCCATAATAAGAAACCATAATATCAAAGCTCAAAGCCCAACGTATAAAATTTCGAAATTGATTTTTGATAAGGTTTATGATAATCGTGCTCGCATCTTCGTGACGCAATCGATAAAAAAGGAAAACTAAGCTGCACGTATCGTCAAGAATGAGAGGTTCTCAACTTGACAGCTTTGTATAAAAATTGAAATCTTATCAATACGCTTCGATCGTTCGTTGAACCAGCCATTTCTCTCCGCGCAAATAGTTTCTTGTACCTACACTTACAAAATTTCACCGTTTTGAAAATCCTGACGATGACACTTATTTCGTGAATGTTTGAACATTTATTGTTTGACAATAAAAATATTAATTTGTAGACTCACTACTACTACGACGACTACTCACTTTTTTTTTTAGCGCATGGGTTTTTTTATATGCAAAATATATAAAATACTACTCATCCGGTTTTTCCTGGATCTGTTCTAGTTTAAAGAATACGATAAATATAAATAAGTTAAACTTTTTTTTGTAAATTAAGCTGAATTAAATGGAATGTCAAAAATTAATTGAAAATTTGTATTCAAACTACTTTTTAAACATTTTTCGTTTTCGGAATAAATCTAATTTTATCTAAATGTCCGAATGAATGAATTTACTTGGTTCAGAACCCGAGTTTGGCAATTTAGCTAATGGCAGCTCTAAGTTAATCAGCCTTGTTACGAGTATGTAGTAAAAGGCATTACATTAATATTGAAAGGTATACGATATACTTTCCAACACTAATTGTTACTCGGAACTCTCATTTCATTCATCACTAATTATTGAATTTCAAAACATTAAAATTCATAGGTAGGTACCAACTCATTTTTTGCACACCTACAAACGACCGCTCTTGCACGTCCTAAGGTTGGCTGGTAGAGAATGCTTTTAGCATTAAGCCCGCCTTTTGTACAATTATCTAATATATTGTGCAATAAAGTATAAAATAAATAAATAAAAATATCTGAAATATATTAATATATTTCACATGTAAAATAGTAGGGTACGCCCAATATAAGTAATATGTAACTTATTTACTTTTTAATTGCATTTTTTAAAAGAAAATAAACAAATTATTCCTTGTTAGAAATATGGCATCATTTACTTAGCAATTGAATTAAAAATCCCATAAATAATAATAATAAATAATAAATAACAGACTTAATAACAGACTATAATTAATTTTATCTAATTTTTAATTTAGGTCATGGCAAAATCAACTTAAAAGTTAGTACGTACGTATGTCCAAATATAATAACAGCTAAGTCTGGCAAGTGTGACGTGATGAGGACTATGTGAATACAGTTTTATACTATTTTTAAAACAATTAAAACAAATATAAATAAGGCTAGAATAAAACTTTTATATCCCAGACCTGTGTAATTAATGTAAATAGATCAAACGGAGCAATTTAAAAGCTAATTAAGTCTAGTGTACCTATACCTACTTTAAAAGCTGATGGTAAAAAGTCATCAGAAAATCGCACTCGGCCTTAATGCGACACTCACGTTAGTCTAATGGTGGATTATGGTCAACTGCGCGACATAAATGGCCATAGTTTCCGTACTACATACGTTATCTGTGCAGTTTTGTATTAACTTCCTTTTAGTACATCTATGTAAGATTCTTTAAAGGAAGGTTGAACTATGCGACGACTTGACCCAGAAGCCAGAACATTTAGCCCCAAAAGAATTTTCTATTTTTAATACTAGGTATATACCTAGACAGTTTCTTTTGGCGTTATTTAGTTTCTTATTTAATTAAAGTACTTAAGTTTTTACTTAAGTTGTTCATTTTAACTATTTAATCAATCAGCCATAATATATATATATATATGTGTGTGTGTATATATATATATATATATATATATATATATATATATATATATATATATATATATATATATATAGATATATTAGAACACAAAAAACAATAAGAATTTTTAATTTATTTTTTTGAACTATGGTTTATTTTAGATTACAAAGCATGAATACATTAGGCATTCAAACAAACAAACTGCAGCTTTAGTATATCAGTATGAAAACGTTAATTAGAAAAATGTGTGTGAGAAAATGTGCCAAGGAAAATTAATTGTAGTATAATATTGTCATTAAAAATTTATTGAGATCTAAATCAAATTAATTAATTATTAATTAGCTCGGAATATATTACTTGCATGCGAGTTTTAGTCATGAATTATCTTGAAATATGAATTTAATTAATACTAAAAATTTAGAATATCTTATCTATATATTTTTTTTATTATCTATAGGTATAAATAAAAATGAATGCTGCTAAGCGCACTCGGACTAAGAACTTAGTCCGAGTAAGCGCATAACTCGAGAATGGCTCGACCAATTCAGCTAATTTATTTTTTTGTCTGTTCCTTAAGGCCCAAGGAAGATTTTAATTAATACCTACTAAAAAAATTAAATAAATAATTCAATTACATTAATTTAGAAAAATTTATGACTCACTCTTAACATGAATTTTTTTTTTTGGATTAAATTGACTCGAATTTCAACAATTGCTTATTTTATTCAAAATGAGCCGTAAAATAATGTGATATTTTTTTATCGTGGCTCTTTCTGTTTCGTCAAAAGTATGTTCAGAGGGTTTTATTTTTGTCGTTTAAGGATCAACATACTTTTAAACCTTTTACCAACACTACGCTTAATTAAAATGTACTCCGTAGAGTTAATTTTGCTATTACGAAAACATATAGTACTATTTAGTAATTATTTATTAAAAATAAAACAATGACAACTGCATTGTAGAAATAAATAGGAGAAATAGTGTGTTAGGTAATGAAAGAATTTTTTTTAAAACAAAAACTTTTTAATATCACTAAGCTGTTAAGCTCTCATTTTAAAATTAAAATTGAAATTAATTTTAAACTTGGAACGTTTTAATCCATACTAATATTATAAATGCGAAAGTAACTCTGTCTGTCTGTCTGTCTGTCTGTCTCGCAATCACGGCAAAACTACTGAACAGATTTAAATGAAATTTGGTATACAGATAGTCTAGAGTCTGAGAAAGGACATAGGCAACTTTTTAATGCGAAAAAAGGGATGTAAGGTGTTGAAATGTTGAAATGAAAATTTGTATGAGATATAATGTTCGTGTTCGTAACTGTCAAACATTTAATGTTCATCCCGTCGATATGGTAAACTCTCCGATAAAATTAAAGAACGTATTTAAATAAAGGTTTCGAATCGACAACATATATCCACAATATACGGATAGTGGCGTATTTTACATTTTAAAAATGTGTAATAATGTCAGTAATTAAAACGGATTGACATAATATATATTGGTTGTCAACGAGGTTGTCAAATATAAAACGTGGTTATATACTCTTTGGTCAAATATTTATGCGTGCGTTCAGAAAGGAAAATATATGAAGCTAATTAAATCTTATATGTACTATTAAAAAAAAGGAAAGCATTTTTTTCCCTCAAATCAACGCAGGTGAAACCGCGGGGCACAGCTAGTAGACTATATAAATAAAATAAAAGTCTTTAATAGTGTTGAAGAATTTAACGCGTTCAAGTTTTATGATTCATTGCGTCCATAATGTTTGTTGCATTATTCATTATATTGTATAAAATTCAAAAGAGATGAAAAAGTACGTATTACGCGACTTACATGGACAAATCGTTTGCATATTTTACACACAGGCGTAATAAAAGGCGCCTCTACATGACTGTATATAAATAAAAATGAATCGCTAAATGTGTTGCTAAGCGCAAAACTTGGGAATCGCTGGATATATAATAACATTATATCAAATATTTTTCACGAACTAATAATTTGTAGTTATTGTTACAATTTTATAAACTTTTATTTAAATATTTATAAATTAATATTTCTATCGTCGACTTTTAATTTTAAGCACTGACGTCTACTGTAATACGTAAATGACATATACACTAGGGTTGCCAACCTCAAATTTAAAAAACCAGGATTTTAAGTTGGAAAAACCAGGACAATTCAGTTTAAAAACAGGACGCATTTAATTAAAATAATCACATTTTTTAATAAAAGTATTTGGATGAAATACGAGTTGAAAACTAGTTATTAAAATATGAAACAAACCCTTTAGTTTGTAATAACTTTAACTTAGGTTAGTTATAGTATCATTCTAATATTATAAACTTATTAATTTTTACTATATTTTTCAATCCCATTAATTGCCTTCTGTATTTGTGGTTGAGTAAGCAAATAATTATAAAATTGGTCGCACTTCATATCTATGTTATATATAGTTTTGATTATTGCAGCTACTGTTGTTGGCAGTAATCGATTTCTTTCTTTTGACGACTGTGAATTTATGAGGGAAAAGACTCTCTCGACATTAGCGTTATGCCCGGTATACTAAATACAATATATTCAACCACTTTCCGTAGTTCTGCATACTGTTCCTCAGAAATACATATGTTAATAATGAATATGTTAGCCACAAGGCGTTTAAAGCTTAAACGCCTTGTGGCTAACATATTTCTTAAGCTGTCTAAACTTTAAGCTGTCGTCTTTTTGAGTAAGATTCAAATTTGTGCTAAAATTTTTCAAATTAACCCACTCGTAAAATAATTTTTCGTTGTCGATTTCAATGTTATGATCTTTTAAAAAGACCAAAGATTTTTCAATGTTGTTCCAATCTGTTATCATGATCAGACCCTGTTAGATCAATCCAGTCAAAAACTTTTAGATCCCCAAATGGTCCAATCCACATTTTCAAATAGACATTGCTTTCATTATAAAAATCTTTAATTTTAGTTGAAAATCCTTCCGTATTCTTTTCTTCATCATGCAACTTCTTTAAAATTGTGCTTAGGACAAAAAATATTTCTAATTATTTCCTCTAGTAATGAAATAACTGCCCAATTGTTTGAGCGAATTTTAAAATTTAAAAACCCAGGACGCTGCTTAAAAACTATTCAGGACGTCCCAGGACACTACAAAAACCAGGACATGTCCTGGGAAAACAGGACGGTTGGCAACCCTAATATACACAAATATAAACTGGAACAATATACAACAAAAAACATTTAAAATAATTTATAGGTACATGTTTCTCCCCTATATATAAAGTTTTGAGGCAATACAAACAACCACCTCCTTTTAAGTATGTAAAAATATTGTATAACGAAATTCTTTTCTGAGTCACAGGCACAAAGTCTACACAAGTTTATTCTAGTAATCCATCACCACTAAAGTACTAGAGCTATTGTACTACAAACCCTATACCATTATCTTTTATCGAACAGACATCTAGACAGCGCAATAATAAGCTAGACTTCATAAAACAACGATATCTTTGCGAAGATCGCAATTCACTTTAAATTTGAGCTTGTAGACTGTGTTATTTTTATTCCTTGCCTTAAAGTAACTTTGGAATATTATCCTAATAAGTATTAATTAAGTAATTGTTGTCAAGTAGCTTCGAAACGGTGTACTTTTATAGGAAAATAATTTGTATATACACTTATAAATATTGATTTATTTAGTTATTTGGGAAACATACAGTTTACTTAAAAATATTCGATTAAAAATAAGTTATGGAAATTCCATTTTAAACAATTAAGTTTCCCCATTTTACTAAAACATTCGGCACTTGCAATTTAAAATTTAATAAAAAAGATAAATAATTAACAAAATTATAGTAAAAAGAGAAATTAAATAATGAATAGAATATTACAATAAAACCGTGTAAAAAAAATGGTACATACATTATAAACATTTAACAAAAATATTTACTGCAAAAAATGAAACAGTATATAGAATTCCGTGTACAGCAGAAATGTATACTTTATTAAATAAACAAATGCAACTTTATTTCCAAAGCTTATAATAAAATTAGTTTCAACCTTTTTTATAACCACATTGACAGAATTTTAATCTTCATTGCATACATAATATTATCGGTCGGCAAACAAGCGTACGGCTCACCTGATGGTAAGCTATTACCGTAGAGACGCTTGCAATATCAGAAGCATCGCAACGCGTTGCTAACGCTACCCCCAATCCCCCCAGGAGCTCTGGTCACATAATACTCACCACAGGAATTCAACATTGCTTTAAAGAAGTGCAATGAGGCTGTGGTCTTCTGTAAGCTCGAGGTACTACCCCAGTCGGGCTGCTCCAGATTTTGAGCAGGATATTTCCTGCTGTGCCTTACCTCAGTTATTGTTTAATTAAACTCTCCAAAAAATAAAACAATTACAAATAGAATATTTTCTCAAACCGATGTTTTTATCCGTAATTTTTATCGTCGTCTGAATATTACATGAAGTCGTGACGGCTCGTATTGTCCGTTCCCATAAGTTTATATTTAGACTTTATAAGAAATTCAAATAGGTATCGCCGGACCACACGGCGAACGTTTTATGTAAAAAAACGTTGAAAATAGTATTATTAAAACGAAATTGAAGTAAATGATATTGTAAACTAGTTTTTTTTAAGGGTCTGTCATGTGGATAGCGCTGTTTGACGGATGATGATATAAATAGACTGACAGCGCGAAATAGAATGGGCCAGTTAGGACGTGTTTCTCCTCAATTAATAAACTTTAACTTTAAGATTAATATATGCGAAATATGTTATAAATATAGTGAAATTCGATAGCAAAAAAGAATAATGAATCAAAATTTTTTAATCTCCTTAACTGGTGAAACAAGCTCTTAGTATCTGTTTGCACTTTGTGCAAGTAAATAAATTAAACGGTTCTGATTACGTCTGCTTTGCACATTAACAGTGAATGAGTGACATATATAGCCAAGTTAATTTCTAATTAATATGTTGAATGTGGCTGGCTGCTGCTGGCTTTGAAATACACAGGCCAAAGACGGGCAGCAGCGTCTTCGGTGCGACAAAGCCAGCCCTGCGGTCACCAACCCGCCTGCCCAGCGTGGTGACTATGGGCAAAATACATGAGTTCGCGTCATAATGTCGGGCGCGAACTTGTGGAGGCCTATGTCCAACAGTGGACTGTGATAGGCTGTAGTGGTGGTGGTGGTGGTGGATGTTGAATGTTTAATTTTTTTACAATGTATTCAAATACAGAAATGAGTCAAAAGAGTTAGGAGTTAAATGAACAGTGCAACATTGCAGAAAAAATTTGAATAGTGTTTTTGCTCTACAATTTTAATGTGTTAATTTTTAGATCATTTTTTTTAAAACACACATTTATCGAATATTGTTATAGTGAAGTTATTGATATAAATAAAACAATAGGTTAGCTTCGCTTCTTTTAAAGATTCGAAAGATTTTATTTTTGCATAGACAATAATTCTAAAGATTCGCAAGATTAACATTCTAAAACAGTTACTATTCGAAACTTGATCAAACACCGACCTACAGATTACATATTAGTAATTCATCTCAGTAACATCAGTGCGAAACAATCGAATTCCTAGAACTACAGTTTTTAAGACGCGAATCAATTGGGAACTCAGTCTGAAAATAAATTAGGTCGTTGTTACTCTTGACACGATCTATCTGTCAACCTAACCGGTAATATCTCGATTCTCGAAACACATAGGTACATTTTTTACTCTGTGTTACGAATATATGAGGTAAAATGGATAATCACACTACGTCTATGCTGCAATTATTACGCAATTATTTTGAGCATTTAACGCTACGTTGACTCTGTGAGCTATAGTGTGCTTAAAAAAAACGATAAAGAAACTAATATAAATGGATAGGATTAAGTCGGTGAGAGAATAAGATATAATATATTTCACTGTATTTTATATTCTCGGTGAAAAAAATCTCTCGTAGGCTATTTTTCAAAAGTTTCACGTCTGCCGTGTGTAAATTGCACACATATATTATCTTAACTGGCTGTTAAATTTACTAACCATAATAACTAATAGGAGGAGTACTACTTAACGGTAGTAATAAACATAGATAATAATAAATCACATCATTATTCTAAATGAAGTCTCACATCTGGTGACAATTAAAGAACATAAAAAAGTAAAAATAAAAATCAAACTCCATTAAACTAACCACAAACTACCTATTAGGTTACACATTATACCTATTAGGTTACCTACATAGTATAGTATACTAGAAATCACTATTACCGGCACCAAGCTACGATCTTCTACGCACATGTCTCCGATAATCCCACGATATAATAAAGATTGTTTAAAATGGATCAATTCATATTGCATAATCAATTATATCAGCTGAACAATCTGTACACGAGCTGGCACTTGTTCACACAACACATGTTTCAATGAAAACACGTCCATATTCAACAATGGCTCCATGAAATCGAATTGACAAATATAGCGCGCACGGCAGCGCATCACTACCGATATCGTTAAGCTTGAACCTACCTCGCTAAGATGTCAGAGATAAGACACCCAACGTCAATAATGCATGTTTCGAACTGGTCTAGACGATACATACAGGGCTGTAACCAGTTGTATGGAAATCACGATTTTGTTTACATATACCTAGATTTTATTTGACATCCTTATAAAGATGTTTTTTAGTTTTGTATAAACAAAACCTTAAATTATCTTTCAAACTGCACCAATCTGTAGTTAAGAAGGATTCGTACACCACCTCGTGGATTCTTACGTTTTTAAAATTAATATTGTATTCAGCAGAGCAAAAATTCAATTGAATCCACGATTTTTGGTAACATCGACATGCTCTATTTTATAATCCTTTACGATTCAGCCTGTAATATCCCACTGTTGGGCATAGGCCTCTTGCCAATGTAGGAGAAGGATCGGAGCTTAATCCACCACGCTGCTCCAATGCGGGTTGGCGGATATATATTCCCTACTATGAGTAACGATCTAACGATCGCATCATCTATAAAATCCTTTACGGTTTTTCACAAAACAAACACCAAATTAAAAGAAAGGGACTTTTTATATCATTCCTGTTATCATAAATGTCTCTAAAAACCTTTCGGCCCATTCGTTATTACTTAATTAAGTAACTCCATGGGTAATCCAGACCTGACGAAGTTTTGCTTTACTGATATTATCAAGTGAATCAGCCTGCGTGTAGGACCTGAACCACCTTAGTTGGAAGTAGAAAGTATTCAGTGTATTTATAAATAAAATATGTAATTAAATTTTAATGTAGTTAAATAAACGATATTTTTTTAAGTAACTAGGTCGGCAAACAAGCGTACGGCTCACCTGGTGGTAAGCGATTACCGTAGCTTATAGACGCCTGCAACACCATAAGCATCGCAAGCGCATTGCCGATCCTAGCCCCAATCCCCTCCAGGAGCTCTGGTCACCTTACTCACCAACAGGAACTGCTGAACTGCTGAAAAACAGTATTATTTAGCTGTGATCTTCTGTAAGGTCGAGGTACTACCCCAGTCGGACTGCTCCTTTGTTTGAGCAGGAAACCTGCTGTGCCCTACCTTAGTTATCTCCTCAGTTACCCGGTAAAAGTATATTTTATACCTAGGTAATAAATTTAAACGTCGAAATTAAATCATAAGTAAATAAATTCAATATTTACATTTGATAGGAAAAATTACTTTTTTAGATATTAAATCCAGGTACTTTAATTAGTTTCCATCCACTTTACTTTAATATTTAAAAAAAACGAAAATAAAACGCTTTTATAAATAAACCAAACTAAAAATGAATAATCTTATCAAATTAGTGTATTGTCAAGGGTCCTCGATAAGTCTACTAAGTTTAAATAGCATCTAAACGTTTGAAGTGGGTCAAAATGAAGTCCAAAGGAGTTGGTTACAAACATACAAACATACAGGTGAAGCTTATAAAAAGCGTGTAAAACTTGGGAAAAATTAGCTATCATTTAATAATAAGTGGAACCTACGTGAAATATAACTATTAAATATACTTATATACAAAATAATTAACAGTATGTTAATGAGCCTTTAGCATTTTTACAATTAATATCTATTAGTATCTACCTAATTGTTCAGCTCACCAAAATAGAATTTAATTATTTAGGAAAAGAATGACAAGTCTTAAAAGGACCTAAAAGAAACATTTTCATTAAGTAGACGAAACTACGAGTATAAATTTATTTCCACATCAAAAAGCTATTGAATAAATTTTCTTAACGAGACGGCACTAAAATATACTAAAATTATGTCCTTAAAACTACTAAAGATGCCAGCGTCGCTGTTGGTCCCACACTTACGTGTAATTATTCAAGCATGGTGTGAAGTGAGCAATATAATTATTAATTATGTCTTTCGTCTTTCGCATTTCTCTAATGCAACGGAACTAATAAAAATACCTCTTTGCACATAAATCTCTGCTTACCTATACTAAAACTTCTACTTAAACTTCGAATTTTTGCAAAAATACACAAACTCAATATAGCATAAGCATGAAAAAAATTATTGAATCTTGTATCCATCTAGTCTCTCAAAAGGTTTTATATTTCACAGTACATAATTAAAAAAAAATATCGAACTAAAACTGAAAGTTTTTATTTTATTTTAGTACCTACTATATTTTTATTTTAAACAATTCGTTATTATATTTTCCATGTGTACCTATGTGTGTGTGCCTCGTAATACTAACAAATAACAATACATAATATTTTGTGCCCAACCGTTAAAGACGTTAAGTTATTTGACGCGTATAGCTGCAGCCTATGGGTCACCGACCTTAAACTTATCTATACATATAATAAAATGGTAGAAAAGTCAAAACTGTACATTGAATATTTTTTTAAAAGAATACTTGGGGTGTGATCTACAATCGATACCGAAGCCAAAAATATAGTTTTTAGAATTTTTGTCTGTTTGTCTGTTTGTCTGTATGTATGTCCGGGATAAACTCAAAAAGTACTGCATGGATTTACTTCAAATTTGGCACGAATATTGTTAAGAAGTCGGGTCAGAACATAGGCTATATATTATCACGCTATCACCTACGGGGAAAGAGCAGTGAACCTTTATTTCTTCAAATGTATGCCCGGGATAAACTCAAAAAGTACTGCATGGATTTACTTCAAATTTGGCACGAATATTATTAAGAAGTCGGGTCAGAACATAGGCTACATATTATCACGCTATCACCTACGGGGAACGAGCAGTGAACGCACGCAGACGACGTCGCGGGCAGCAGCTAGTATGTATATACAATAAAACAATAAGTTATACATACTAAACCATAAGCTGGTGCCTATATATGGAACCTTTTATCTGTATGTAATTAATGTAACAATATTCTTGAATTTTAAAACGTTTTCTAACTAAATAATGGTTTAGGCTATTGAAAAACAGGTTTCACCAAAACGAAACAACTCATAACAGCTGTGTACAAGACTAAATAAACTACAAAAAGTCAAGTATGTACCTTGACCGAAAAAAATTAGGTTTATTACGTCTTTAAGTACCTGGGTGACCGAGCCCAGCTCGGTATTTTTATTTTATTATTTTTTTTTTCGGTATTTTTATATTTTAATTTTATTTAAATAATAAATCACGAGTGAAATTAAAAAAAAAAGAAAAAAAAAGTAATCTGGAGACTGAGATTCGAACCCGGGTCAAAACGATTTGAAATCCGTCGCTTTCCTAATTACGCTGTTACAGCTATATTAATAATGGTGAAATTAAGCTTCGTATTCTAATGATATTTTTTCATTGCCTAAAAACAGGGATAAAACGACATTTTTTTTAAATGAATCCTAGCTAGATCAATTTTTCACCCCCGAAATCCCCTGCATACTAAATTTCACGAAAATCGTTGGAGCCGATTCCGAGATTCAGAAAATATATATATACAAGAATTGCTCGTTTAATAGTATAAGATTAATGCAGTTAAATGTGTAGACATTTTCTATATATGTACAAGATTTTACCGATTAGGTTCATAGTAGAGATGCGCCGAAAGTTCGGCCGAATATTCGTATTCGGTACATTCGGCATATTTTCTCACATTCGTATTCGGCCGAATATTCGGTTGATTTGCCGAATAATTACCGAATAATTAAATAGTAAGGTTACTAAATACCTAAGTGTGGTTTATTGCGAAAGTTGTACATAGTTTTTTGGTAAATGAAAGAAACATTCCTTTTTATTAGAAGCTTTTATTTAACTTGCAATGTATGTATGTATGTTTGTTTGTTCGGGTGAAATTTTGCAACTCAATTTTGAAGCAGATATATTGAACCAATTGAGCTGAAATTTTGTATACAAGTTCAATATGGATGACAACGCATTTTTACCCTTGTGACGTCATTCTAAATCCAACATGGCGGCATGCCCAAGAGTGCGGGCTGGTTATTTTTAGTGCACTTCTACAATATGGGTATCAAATGAAAGCTCTAGTCCTTGCTAAGAATAATTCGAATAAAGTGACGTGATAACTAAAAAGTCAAAAATAAATTAACAGTAAAAAACCTTTTTAAAAAACCAGCTTTTATTTGAATGCACTAAAATGAAAAAAAAAATTACTTTAAAACTTTTAGTATCTATGTACTTATAAAGTCATTACATAATTTATAATCTATACATATAATAAAATGATAGGAAAGTCAACGTATGTCCGGGATAAACTCGAAAAGTACTGCATGGATTTACTTCAAATTTGGCACGAATATTATTAAGAAGTCGGGTCAGAACATAGGCTACATATTATCACGCTATCACCTACGGGGAACGAGCAGTGAACGCACGCAGACGACGTTGCGGGCAGCAGCTAGTTATGATATAAAAGCTTGTAGCGAGATTTACTTGTCTAGATAAACAAGTAAATTAAATGACTTGATGTGATTGATTTTAACTATTAAAATGTTCAAACTAAGGAAATACGAGTACTCTTATCTCGCGATGCCACCTTTGAGGCTCTTGCAGAGCGTCGTACCAACATATACACTATACAAACCCGTTTGTCGCGCAAAATTGAACCGAATGATTCGGCCGAACATTCGGTTCGGTACATTTTGGCCCGAATATTCGGCCGAACATTCGTATTCGGTTAAACCTACATTCGGCGCATCTCTAGTTCATAGTTACCTTTACTTCAATATATTTACATCAGTTTCAAATGTTGAGAATTTTCAATTAACGGTTATAATATAATAGTCTGTCACCATACTTATGTTCCTTCACGACCCTTCGGGCCGTTAGCGACCGACTGCACGTTAACGTGACAGCGTTAAACAAGTTATAACTAAGAAGTTTGTAAGTTAACACTGACATAATCTGTCAAAAAGTAAAAGTAAAGTTAAAAAATAAAAATTCAAGCCAAATTCAACCAAAAAAAACGTCCTGTGCTGGCAGCACTTGTAAAGGTGCGGACTGAACAGCAGCTGCCTGTAAGCTGAGTCCACGGCCTTTTCACCAGCATTTTATTTCTAAAATATCTGTAAATTAGACCAAGAAATCTTTTGTTTTAATTTTTTATGCTTGGTGAATAAACGTCATTATTAATATTATCTATACATATAATAAAATGGTAGAAAAGTCAAAACTGTACATTGAATATTTTTTAAAAAGAATACTTGGGGTGTGATCTACAATCGATACCGAAGCCAAAAATATAGTTTTTAGAATTTTTGTCTGTTTGTCTGTTTGTCTGTATGTATGTCCGGGATAAACTCAAAAAGTACTGCATGGATTTACTTCAAATTTGGCACGAATATTGTTAAGAAGTCGGGTCAGAACATAGGCTATATATTATCACGCTATCACCTACGGGGAACGAGCAGTGAACCTTTATTTCTTCAAATGTATGTCCGGGATAAACTCAAAAAGTACTGCATGGATTTACTTCAAATTTGGCACGAATATTATTAACACGTTCACTGTGCAAGCCGAAATAATAATTTGACCTCAAAAGTGCAATTATGTTTTGTTTATAAATTTACTTATTATCATATAAATAAAAAAATAAAGTAATAATTTTATTATTATTATTATTATTTAATAAGATATTACGAATTTTCTTAATGCCCCATATGTGGGTCACGCACGTCAGAACTATAAATTTAATGCCCTATATGTGTGTCATGCACGTCTGAACTTAAATTTGATGTTGGTGATCGGTGTTGAAGTGGAAGGACCATAGCAAAGAGATGTGTTGGTTATATCAACATGCCACAATCATCAGATGGAGATGTCTACCGGTCACAAACCAACACTGAAACCAAAAATTGTGCTTGAGTATAACCGTGGCAAGAAGGGTATTGATTTAGCAGACCAGCTTTCGAACTACAACTCTCCTGTTCGGAAGACATGCTTCTGGTTAAAAAAAATTGCCGGAGACCTAACATCAATATCTGTAATAAATGAAATTTTAGTATAAAAAGATTTAAAGCCAACAGAATGTAAAAAATGACTTTGTTACGTGGCCATGAAATAATCATTAAGTTTTACTGAATATCAGAGAGGCTGCGCCTTCTAGAAGACATCAACTAGAGGAGTCCCGTCATTGTTTAACAAAAATCCTATGTCCTGTATCGAAAAAAATAATACGAAAGCGCTGTACAGGCTGTTACAGAAGTTTAGTGGAAGAAGGTAATACTGCCGCTCAAGCCCGAAAAAAAGTAAAAAAAAAAAACTGATACGGATTGTAAAAAATGTAAAAAAGCTTTTTGTCTGGCTTGTTGTAATAAATATCATTAATATTTTGTGCTAACGAGTAAAAGAGTTTTTATTAATAAATAAATAATTGTCACCTTCTGTGTATAATTTTGCATATCATATACTAGCAACACCAATATAAAATGTCACTGGGACTCCATGGTAAATAATTATTATATTCATTGTTCACACGTGTATGCCAGTAAAAACAAATACTTTCATACGTGTGCAGAATGACATGCCATAGAATTTATTTTAGCTCGTGCCCCACATATGTGCCACGCACGTATGAACTGATCCTCGTGGTGCCCCATATGTGGGGCACACACAGTGAACGTGTTAAGAAGTCGGGTCAGAACATAGGCTACATATTATCACGCTATCACCTACGGGGAACGAGCAGTGAACGCACGCAGACGACGTCGCGGGCAGCAGCTAGTTATTATTAAAAAGATAAATCTATATCTTATGTTTATAGTAACGCACACATTGTTCTGTTATACAAAATGTTCTCTACGTCTTAATTTCTTATAAAGATAAATGCAGGTTTATCGTAAAAGTTTAAAATGTATTAACTGAGTTTCTTGCACTCTTCTGTAGAATCAACATTCCAAACGGGAGGTAGCTTTGCATTCATTAAAATAATTCTCGTAAAACTACAATTCAAGAGAACTTGTAAAAAGCCTACTTAAATAATGTACTTACGTTTATTTAATTTGTACATTATCTACATTTAATTTTGTCGTATCTATATAAATAAAAATCAATTGCCGCATGAATGGTCAACATTTAAGAAACACTTGACCGATTTGGCCGATACCGACAATATTTCTGTATATTTTGTTATGTTTTTTAAACATATTTCAAGTGTATTTTGACAGTTTTTCTGAACTATGTAAGTTTTGCTTTAACAATGAACGATCGAACTCTACTCGGGTGAAAATAGTGAAGTCCAGATATGAGCTAGGCTAAATCGATTCTTCATTCTTCTTCCCTATAAGCTGACGTATTTTTTTTTTCGTTGAAATCATTTAAACCGCTTTAAGAACATGATTATAAACATAAAAATATATGTATATACATACAATATAACAAATTTAGTAGTAGGTATAAGATGAATATAGGTATAACATAACAGCATTGTATAGGAAACTAGTGTTGTGTATATTGGTACAAACAATATCTAAAACTATCCAATTCATTATAATGCCCGAACACACTCGAACTGGCAACTAATCCATTCCAACCATATAAACTATTTACATAAGCGACGCGCATTTCCGCTCGTTAGTCTAGTAATCCATTGTAATATAACTTGATCGTAGGATACGTTGTAACTAATGTAGGCACCAATAACTGTGCTCATGCCATAGCTGTATCGAGACATTTGCGTCCTAATAAAATATGTATTTTAGGTATGTGTGTTGCCCGCAACCTTACTTGCGTGGAAATCTATCCCACTAATATTTGTTTTTACGATACAAAATCGACCTATTTGTTTAAAAAAAAATGCCAACTTTCCAGAAAAAAGGAGGTGTTTCTTTTTGATTGTATTTTTATGTGAACCAATTTTGATGATTCATGTCATATTCGACAGTCGGTGCTCGTAATTTGAGTGAGATCTGACGAGTAGTTTTTGAGTTATCCCTAGTAATGCATATTTAATTGGTTTCGACCGTATTGATGGTGTTATCATTTGATTATTCGTCTATGTAAATAATAATTGAAGTCAGCTTTTTTGTTTGAAAACTAATATTATAAAGAGGTAAAGTTTCTAACTTTGTTTGTTTGTTTGTACGGGGTAATCTTCGCAAATACTTATCCGATCATGAAAATTCTTTCACTAACAGAAAGTTACACTATTCAGGAGTAACATAGGCTATATTTTATTGTTCTTGAACAAAAAATTCAGTGAAAAATAATAGTATATGTAAATCAAGTCGGAAAAATGCGAGTGAGATGAAAACTTTACTATAATTATATTTGCAT
This sequence comes from Melitaea athalia, assembly GCA_905220545.2. Lineage (NCBI taxonomy): Eukaryota > Metazoa > Arthropoda > Insecta > Lepidoptera > Nymphalidae > Melitaea > Melitaea athalia. The sequence continues at coordinate 5,875,869 of HG992184.1, forward strand.
CACAAAAATAATAATTAACGCCCAACGAAGTGGGCACAGGTCGGCTAGTTTGAAAATAAACACCATTATTACTTTTTTATGTTTTATGCTTTCAACCAGAGATACAACTTTAGTTTCTTATTATAAACAGATCAAGGCACCAGTAATGATTTTAGATTAACTTTATAAAAATGTGTAGTGTATTCTATAATGGCCACTGAACGGCTCGATAATTTTAAATAACAAAAATTCACTTAAGGATTGAAAAACAAAATCCCGTCGCAATTACCGACTTACCTGTCTACATTCCTTGTGTTTATAATGCGTACTTCCAGAGCTTAGTAACGTTTTTATTGGAGTATAAGCTTTATTATCTGTAAAATAAGGGCTATAGAGTTAGGGCATGGTAATCCAACTAGTACTAGACTAGAGATTGAGTACTAATTGCTATGCTGCTCCAGGACGCACTGGTATTACAGAACGTATTTCTATTTATAGACTTAGGATTAGTATTATTCGACAAATTAATGTAAGTTATTTCGTTTGTTCGATATTAAGCTTGAAATTTATTTACGATGATATTATTGTTTATTTTCTTATGTTACATTCAGTTGGTTTTCAAGTTCCGACTTGCATAGCTAAATAAAAAGCAGCATGTAACCTACGTATGTATGGTAAATTGTATGTCTGATAACTTACATCTCAATTTCACTTTAAATTTTTTAGCTGATTATATAGTAGGCGGTCAATGATAACCTGTTCTAGGTCAAGAGTTAAATAACTACTATTGCTGCGGTCCTCAAAATTGATTGAGGTTGTACTCTCGACTTCGAAGTCGATAGTCTTCTCTATTCTACGGGACATTGAGTAATTTAAAATATTGACACTATAAAATCAATTAATCCCTTCTGCGCAAAGAGTTAACTCAACAGACAGCCACATTCTGCTCGATGCGTGGTATCTGTATGATTTTCAAAAAAAGAACATCTGTAATATGAATTTTAATAGGTTACTAGGACTGGCTGTTTTAATGTTAGTAGTAAGCTAACTGTTTCAGAATGTTTTATAGAGGATCCATAATATGGGTGTAGATAAAGTCTTGTATGCAACTGTTGATAATTAGGTTGCATAAATAACTATTAGTAAATAATAATAAGAATATATATCATACTGTGTCACGCCCGCGCCTTTTATATTATAGCAGCATTTGAAGAGATCCAAGCTAAAACCATACATCAGTCATTGGAATAAATATTAAACAACCGTTGAAGTTTCGTGATACTCGTATACCACTGAGTGAAAGCAGTACGAAAATATTCTAATTTTAAACCAGCCTTTTTTATTATTATTTTTTTCTTAAAAAATTCGTTAAATAAAGTTGTGAAATTCTATTTTAAAAGAAAAGCTTTTTTAAAAGAAATGTGGTATCTGGATGTATTAAATTTTAGGAATTGGGTAGGAGTACTTATGCTAGGTAAGTATAATGGACACAATAATCTAGTTCCACACATAATAAACATACCTCGTCTAAGGATTTAAACCGCAGTGATGTGATAGTCTGCGTTGATTACTCGCTGTTTACAGGTTCACCACACAGGTTACAAGGGTCAGGTGATAATCGTTTGACAAATTAGCATATAACATTACAACAAGACGCGCGTGCTCCTTTAATGTACCTTTAAATAAACAGAAAAAAATTGATATTTTTTGTTTTATTTCAGCATAGATACAACTTTTGGACATAGTTTCTAAAACAGTACCTAATATCGCCTACGTAATATTTCTTACTTAATTATTAATATAATTCCAAACCTTGACACCAGCCATCTTTACATGCCTTTATAGGCTTCTACAAGAAAGAGTAAATAAGATGCTCTGGCTGTCTCCTGCGTCTGAGGGCCTACTTTGAAATACTACTATGAATGTCTAAAATTTATATGGTTTAGTACAGATTTAATGATAAATATTTTGAAATTGCTAATACAATAAATTACTGTACATACAGCTGTTAAATCTGTTAAATCTTACCTAGTAATATATTATATGTTCACATTGTCAAGGAGGCCAAGAAATGACACACCCTAAAACCGTACTCCAATTATTTCGGTCTAAAAAGCAACATAATACGTTAATTGTCGACTAATACTATCTACTGTCGGCAAGTATGACAATGCGTGTCGGTCTTCGCGTGTTGCCTAAAACGAAATTCGTGTAAATCATGTTTTTGTAAAGTGAAATGTATTCGTCATGCGAAATTTTAAGCTACCAAAGATTGAAGATCATGCTTAATAGAGGACAGATTTTTTATAAGATTAGAAATAACATGTGGCAGTGAATTTAGAGATTTCTTATATTATGTTGGGTATTTTTACAAGGCGTCAGCTTTGTGTTCACTCGCGTTAAGTTCGAACACGTCTTGTCAGATTGGTTGACATCATCACACAACATTTAATTTTATTATAATCGTTTGAATGTATCGAATATTAGAGTTATAAAAACACAGCAAAAAAGATTATGTTATAACGATAGTGAAAGTAGGTACATACTTCTTGTTTCGGTCTGTAGTATTTTATTTAGCTGTAGAGAAAAACTTAAGTGTCAACTTATCAAAGCGCACAAAGAACACTTAACTAGAAAATATAGGTTTCTTTTTCTTTACTTTGGAAAGAATCTCCACGGCCGTCTGCTTGTTGTAGTTTTATTTCTGCATTGCACATTGTACCTACCTACTGACTGCAGAAAAGGTAGTAAAAAGTTGAAATAAGTCTAAGACATTCTCACTGGCGCGACAACAAATTGTCATAATGCGTAAAAGCAAAACAGCGAATGTAGTAAATTGCAACAAACATAGTTACGCCATTCTGAAATACTAGTCAAGAATGGTAATTTAAGAACCTGCGGTTAAGGGTGGTGCATTGTCCGTCTATGTGGCGGCAAAAAAGTAAACTACAACTTACTATAAATAAAATAATTATAAACTAACGTCAGTTCGCATTTACATTGCAGCGTTTAGGATAATATAGACTTGGATGCTGTGTGGTTATGGCAGTAAGGCGATCTTACGTAGATCGTCGATCCAGCGGGCCGGAGAGCCTACCATACTGCGTTTGCTAATACGCTCTACTCTAGGACAATTCTATTCCAACAGACGTCGTCGGCTCTGCGACAGAGGTGACCAGCCCACTACCACTTCAACTTACTGTTTGTATTAATTATCGACTGTTGAACATAAATTGATAACTGACAATCATTGTTAAAATTTGAGTCTCGAAATTAAATATTATTAGGCACCTACTTGAATAATTTTTCAATGATCTTATAAAACATAGTCATATAATCGGAAACAAAAAAAAAGAATTCAATTGCCCTCGACGTAAGGACACATTTCTTGACTTTCTTTGAGAATTAAAATTAATAGTAATATCATTTAGAGTTCTTCGCTTTTAAGGCTCTATTTTTCTTTTTTATATATCGCCAAAGGTATGAAAGAAACAGTTGGGTGGTCTAGCCAGGTGTAGGCGACTTGTCGCCGATACGATCTGTGGATATTTTACTGAGCTTTTAATAATGGTATATCCGACTTATCCTTTTAAAATTTAGCTATAAAATAAATTCTACTAAATAATGCTGACTTACTCCTGTTTGAAAGATTTATTTTATCGTTTCTCATTTTACTTCTTCTTTCGTAATACCTTTCTAATTTCTTTATAGGAGACCTTAGACAGTAGGTATAGTGTAGTGAAATGAAAAAAAATTGTAAGATATTTTCAACTAGCAATTATTTTTTTTAAGTTTACATTAGTGATATTTGTTTCCTCTGAATTAAAAGTAGCCCTCAAACGCGTTTAGGAAAGTGCTGTGACATTGCAAGTTAGTGCGTTGACCGCGCTTGTGACCTGGGAGTCGAGGTCATGCGGTCAGCGATGTTAAAGCACGCCTACACAGGGTCTACTGCACGGGTAATACTTGTAATCTGGATACAAATTGCTTAATCTGTGACTTGCTGCGTAACAGCGGTTTATTAGCAATGTCAAGATATTAGCGTAAAATATTTAAAGCTCTCCCTTTCTATTATTTTCTTCTAATATACAGGGTGAGGCGTAATTAATGGATAATCCTTTACCTGCAGCTGGAGAATATCATAACGGATCAGAAAAACACAATTCATGTTTAGTAAAAGTATAATGGTTTTTTAGTTATCGGCCATTTTTAAAAATCTAGAAAAATGACACCCTTGCTCACTAATTTTGCTGTCACAGTCGCAAAAACATGAATTATCTGTATAAGATTTTTATTTATTAAACTTGAATAGATGTACTATCACATGTATTATGTCATTTTTGTGCTATTGCCTAATTTTTTTTTTCAAATGCAACCGAACATTTTTTTTCTTCTTTCAAATAATTTTTCCTTTGTGTTTGATCGCTCATATCTTAAAAAAAATGTATGGAGACTTGAATGACCAACTTACGAAAAACTAGCCTATTTAATTGAGATTGTAAAAAGGTATAACAGATAGTATTTGATCCTTCGGTTTCAAAGAATTTTTATAATTTATAAAAATAGAGCCCATTTATGGTTTTAATCACAGATTTTTTTAAATTTTATTTTAAATCTATTTTATTCATTTATGAATTAAATTTAAAGGAGCTGAAAGAAAAGAAGGTTACCTTTGCACAGTTTATTATTTACTTTCATAACAAGTGTTCAAAATGACACAAAACACAAAAAAATCCACTGAGAGTACCCATTTTTTGTACCCGCTTTATTACCTTTTTTATTACCGCTCCGACGACGAAAAATAAAAGACGGAAGTGTTGTCTTATTTTTTCATGCAATGGGTGAAAGAGACACACAAAATAATAACATCAATGTTTGTTTGCGTAATTGTTTGTCGGCGTATTGTGTGTTAAGTTTTAGACAGTTGCTAGAGTCAGTGTGCTACCATACTACTTCCACGAGATACGTGTTGTTAGTTAGAATTTATTATTATTAATAAAGTGCTGTGACCTCGGACTTGAATTTTCTTGAAGACTTTGTACACGTTTAAAATGAAAGGGATGAAGCTTCTCGCATTTTAAAATCCTGTTTACAGTTCTTGTTGATATGCCTGTGTGGCTTGATATTTTTTGCAAGGAGCTGGTAGGATCAGCTTCAACCTCTGCAAGGACTATGTCGTCATCGTGTTGGTGTGACCTCCCATCGTTACTACCGCCGACACCAGTTCCAGGAATTCTGCGTTCCTTGTACGCATTATGCAATCTTAGAAATACCCGGTAGTCAAGATGACGGGCGTTAGAAAACTTTGCCCGATAGATTTCTGCGGCTTGACTTGCATTACCACCACACCGTAATAAAACCGACCGTAAATAAAATTCATTTCTGCATAATCCGCGGGTGTGTACACAAATCGAGGCATTGCACTCGACGCGAGGTATGTCTAGGCTAAAAGTCCAAATCACTAGCAATAAACAAGTCCGGGGTTAGAGCACAAGATCAATATTTGTATCACGGGATCACCAAGTCCACATCACTGAGCAAAATCAAGTCCGAGGTCACAGTACTTTATTAATAATAATAAATTCTAACTAACAAAACGTATCTCGTGGAAGTAATATGGTAGCACACTGAATCTAGCAACTGTCTAAAACTTCACACACAATACGCCGACAAACAATTACGCAAACAAACATTGATGTTATTATTTTGTGTGTCTCTTTCACCCATTGCATGAAAGAATGAGACAACACTTCCGTCTTTTGGTTTTCGTCGTCGGAGCGGTAATAAAAAAGGTAATAAAGCGGGTACAAAAAATGGGTACTCTCAGTGGATTTTTTTGTGTTTTGTGTCATTTTGAACACTTGTTATGAAAGTAAATAATAAACTGTGCAAAGGTAACCTTCTTTTCTTTCAGCTCCTTTAAATTTAATTCATAAATAAATAGAATAGATTTAAAAAAAATTAAAAAAAAATTTGTGATTAAAACAATAAGTGGGCTCTATTTTTATAAATTATAAAAATTCTTTAAAACCGAAGAATCAAATACTATCTGTTATACCTTTTTACAATCTCAATTAAATAGGCTAGTTTTTCGTAAGTTGGTCATTCAAGTCTCCATACATTTTTTTTAAGATATGAGCGATCAAACACAAAGGAAAAATTATTTGAAAGAAGAAAAAAAAATTTCGGTTGCATTTGAAAAAAAAAATTAGGCAACAGCACAAAAATGACATAATACATTTGATAGTACATCTATTCAAGTTTAATAAATAAAAATCTTATACAGATAATTCATGTTTTTGCGACTGTGACAACAAAATTAGTGAGCAAGGGTGTCATTTTTCTAGATTTTTAAAAAATGGCCGATAACTAAAAAACCATGATACTTTTACTAAACATGAATTGTGTTTTTCTGATCCGTTATGATATTCTCCAGCTGCAGGTAAAGGATTATCCATTAATTACGCCTCACCCTGTATATACATATTATATCTATTCATTTTACATGGAATTGTTTACGTTTACTAGTAATGAATCAATTTTAAGTACCTATTCGTTTACCAATAAGAAGCTACATTTTCTAAAAGTATGTGTGTACATTTCATGAATGTAATTTGTTGGTTCGGGGTTAAATACTAGACATAATAATATATCAAAAAATATCTCAATAAAAGCGAGACAATGAAACTAGTAGCTTTTCTGCTATAAAAAAGACTGCATAATTGTGTTTGCACGCAAACGAAAAAAGATCGGCTTTATTTTACATCTTACCAAATAATCAACTGAATACGCATTAATAGAGCTTAATTAATAAGTTTTAATTAGGACCACACGACAACCACCTGCTTTCAATTACAAGAAGAATCATCAAAATCGCCACACTCAGTAAAAAGTTATGAGGTAACACATATAAAAAATACAGTCGAATTGAGAACCTTCTCTTTTTTTAAGCCGATTAAAAAAAGCGTAAGTTTAATCCTTCTGAAATTTTTCGGTCTTCGAACCAAATCACAAAGTTATCCTCTAAGCAAAATATTTACAGTGTAAATTTTACACATACATGTAAATATATATTACTACTGACTACTAAGACTTGCTTGACTAATTCAGTACCAAAATCTCTATACAACGAGTATATAAAAATGAATACCTGAAATATCACTATATATTATACTAGCTTCTGCACGCGACTTCGTCGGCGTGGACTCCGCTCCTGTTGGCCTTAGCGTGATGATATATAGCCTATAGCCTTCCTCGATAAATGGGCTATCTAACACTGAAAGAATTTTTCAAATCGGACCAGTAGATCCTGAGATTAGCGCGTTCAAACAAACAAACAAACAAACAAACAAACAAACTCTTCAGCTTTATTATATTAGTATAGATAACAAAGTCTCTTCCCGCTGTCTGTCTGTCTGTATATATGCTTAGATCTTTAAAACTACGCAACGGATTTTGATGCGGTTTTCTTTAGTAAATATAGAGTGATTCCAGAGGAAGTTTTATATGTATAATACATGCATAATATAGTAGAGGAACACTGATAGTTTTAAAGTTTTCTATTGTGATGTCGTAAATAAAACATTTTTTGCGCTTAGATTGCAAATATTTATTTTATATTTATTTAGTATCAGCATTGCACCCGTGTGAAGCCGGAGCGGGTCGCTAGTATGTATATACGCGCATCATAACTTCCGAATGACTGAACGAAAATATACTGTACGAAGTTCGCCGGGTCACCTTGTTTTACATAAAATCAACATGAAATCATCAATACAAGTCGTCTTCTCTTTGTTTGTTTTTCCTTTCTATTTCTCTTCATCCACTTGATTCTGTTGTCTTATTTCTTGTGGCTCCTATGTCGCTGCAACTATAAGGCGGCACAAGGTTAAGGCCTATTTTTTCGTGTAGAAGAAGGTCATCAATCAGGTACCTACATCATCCGTAATGAAGCATATCGGTATCTTCTATTTATCTTATAACTTAGTACCCCTTTTTACGTAAATTACGCGGATGGAGGAGTATGAAATTTCGCACACTAATAGTTTATATGGAGAAGGAGTGCAGAATGCTAATTTTTTTTTTAATTATACATAAAAATTACATTAAATCCATTAAAAAAAAAACATAACATAATCTTACATGTATTTGACACGCACTCGCATAATATGCTCTTTTGTTTAATGTTCAAACTTATAATTTAAATTAATTATGGTCGAATTTCGACATTGGGCGGGAAAGATTTAATTACTTGTTTGTTTATCTTATACTATTAAACGAGCAATTCTTGTATATATATATATATATATTTTCTGAATCTCGGAATCGGCTCCAACGATTTTCGTGAAATTTAGTATGCAGGGGATTTCGGAGGCGAAAAATTGATCTAGCTAGGATTCATTTAAATAAAATGTCGTTTTATCCCTGTTTTTAAGCAATGAAAAAATATCATTAGAATACGAAGCTTAATTTCACTACGCGTCAACATAGCTTTAATGGCGTAATTAGGAAATCGGCGGGTGTCAAATCGTGTTGACCCGGGTTCGAATCTCAGTCTCCAGATAATTCTTTTTTCTTTTTTTTTTTAATTTCACTCGTGATTTATTATTTAAATAAAATTAAAATATAAAAATACCGAGGAAAAAAAAAACAAAAAATAAAATGAAAATACCGAGCTGGGCTCGGTCACCCAGGTACTAATAGATAAACTCAAAAACTACTGGCCCAATTTTATAAATTCTTTCTCCAGTAAAATGCTTCTTTTTTTTCGTTTTTTTTTTTTACGTTTCTTGTGTTTTCGAATGTCTTAGACAATATTTTAAAGAAAATGGGTTAATAAATTATGTATACTATAGTAAATGTAATCTTATTTTCTAATAATTTACTATTTCTAAACACTACATAGTGGCATAAACACGTGTATTTATGCTTAATATGACATAAGCACCGGTTCACTAATAAAGTGTGAGAATTCACTGGAACGGTACATTCTTCAAGCAATCGATGTGAGATTAGTCAATGTATTCCACCCTGCAGGTAAATGAGGCTCATACGGAACTGCGCCAACGATCAATTCGAAGATTATTAAAACATTACTATTTAAACCTAGTAACAAGCTCTGGAATAGCTTTATGAAAAAGATTAAAAACAAAATAAAAAGTGTATAAATAATTAACAACCTTTCCGGTGTAGTGGTGCGTGTGCCGTGTAGGTGCAAACACCGGCGGTTTGCGGGTTCGATTCGCGCTCGGGATGGATATTTGTATTTGTACAAATATTTGTTTTCTGTTTCTGAAAATCCTTTCAGTCGTACATATATATATATTTATGCTTTTAGTTACCATGTTACTTCTGTGTATAATTTATTACAGTCTCTACTAAAACTAAAAAATAAATAAATAAAGACACGAAATAATCGTACATGTCATTAAATATGGCCTTATCATTTTAACCTTAAGCAAATTATGCGCATTATGATATTACTTTGTACCATAAAATTTAGGCACATTTTTTATTTTATACAACTAGGTAGGCAAACAATCGTATGGATCATCTGATGGTTTGCGATTATCGTAGCTTATAGACGCCTGCAACACCAGAACGACCAACAGGAACACAATACAGCTTGAAAACAGTATTATTTAGCTGTGGTCTTCTGTATGGTCGAGGTACTACCCCAGTCGGGCTGCTCCATGTTTTGAGGAGGAAATTTCAGATATCTAGAAGTCACATAATATCTTAGGAGTTATCAGAAATTCAAAAATAATGGCTCACACTCATGACGGGGCTTGCTTGATGCAACCATCTTTACACGCTCGCCCTCTCTATTATTATATATACGTACAAAAATCGGGGCAGGTCACTAGTTGTAATGTAGGTATAGAGGATCTCACAGTAAACTATGCTGTTTTATTTTTAAAACTAGCTTCTGCGCGCGACTTCGTCGGCGTGGACTCCGCTCCTATAGGTCTTAGCGTGATGATATATAGCCTATAGCCTTCCTCGATAAATGGGCTATCTAACACTGAAATAATTTTTCAAATCGGTCCAGTAGATCCTGAGATTAGCGCGTTCAAACAAACAAACAAACAAACAATCAAACAAACTCTTCAGCTTTATTATATTAGTATAGATAATGCATCGTCACTCTAAACAAAACAACAAGAACCTTCTCAAAGATTTTATTTCTTAGTAAAACAAAAAGTTATATACGTGAGAAAAACATGTACATGTTTTATACAAAACGAACTGCCGCATGTATAATTTATGCCTGGGAATCAATAAAAGCCGGCGTACAAGCGAATAGTAACCGTTCTTTAGCTCCATTGATTTTATTATAAATGCACCTACACGTATCTTAACTTTTAACTAATTTATGCAATAAAAAATTAGTTACTACTATTAAATATACATTAATTTATTTTTTTAACTGAATTTCAAAAAAAGGTGGATGTTCTGATTTCGATGTTTTTTTAATCGCAAGGTGGTGCGTGATATATAGTCCATTTAAATTTAATTTATATCTGACAAGTAGGTACTTTTCGAGTTATATCCAACTAGCTGTGCCCCGCGGTTACCCCCGCGTTAATTTGAAGAAAATCATAGCTATAGCCTTTCCCAAGTTTGTAGGTGTATTTTTCATTGGACTTTAATACAAACTATCATCCCCTGTTTTAACCCCAAAAGGAGGTTGATTTCTCAAAATACATTATTAGTACACCTCAACACCATCTATAGAGCATACATTTTGAATTTCAAGTCTCTTACTTCAAAAACATAGGACTTTCATACAAACTTCCAACCCTCGTTTAACCCCCTTAGGAGTGGAATATCGTAAAATCCGTTCTTAGCTGACCTCTACTCGGCGAAAGGAATATTCCTACCAAATTTCAAGTCTCTACGCCTTATCGTTCCAGAGATATCGTGATGAGTCAATGGGTGGAAATCTCTTTTATATAATACTAGCCGACCCGTGCCCACTTCGTTGGGCGTTATAATCCATTTCACATAAGAAGGGTACGTCAGAGGGCGCAGGTTCAAATCCTGCTGATTTAAAATCTTTATATATTTTTATCTTTTTCCTTTTATCTTGTCACTCCTGAATAGTGTAGCTTTCTGTTAGCGAAAGAATTTTCATGATCGGATCAGTATTTGCGAAGATTACCCCGTATATACAAAGTTATAAACTTTACCTCTTTATAATATTAGTATAGATATAGATAAAATGCGTATTTACTTGACTGTTTTTTCATCGACCTACGTTATATTATACCGCATAACTTTTCACTTTATTAAAATATTACACGCTGTGAGTACACGTCTCCAATTTCCGGATGGCTGATCGTACGAAGCAAAGCACTGTTTACTAATCTGTGGCAAAGCTAACCCTTGTTGTAGACAGAGAAGAGACAAGTAAGTTACTGCAGATGACAATCCTGTCCCTTACATTTTACCTGTTACTTACACTTTAACCAAAGAAATTAATATTTATTTAAAAGTTAAAATAATATTATTTCGCAAAAATTTGTGTTTTTATCTTGTTGATTTTAGTACGTCTTCGCTAATTCTATCTATGATGGCTTAGTTAGGAATGTTAGCATTTAGTACTGTGTTGTGTCGCAAGTTTAGTTTATTATATGCTATATTTTTTAAACATTAATAATTTAAATTAAAAGAAATGTATATGTGGCAATAAACAGTGAAAAAGATTTTTGTAGTTGAAATCCATCATAATACCACATAATATGTAGAGATCTTACGTTACAGAATGTTTACTAGTAACTAATATTATTTTATATTTCTCATAATTTTTATTACTCGTCATTATAGCATCGTTTTATGTCTAAATACTGTTAGAATTTACGCAGTTTAATTTTTTTCACACAAAAAATAATTATAAAAAATTCTCGATATTAAATCGGAAGTAGTTTAAAAAAAATTTTGATGATTATTTTTATCTTAATGATAGATCGAGCCTACATAAGTTTGTTAGTACCTATATAAAAAATAACGGAGTATGGCCATTATAGTTTTTTAAAGATATTTTTAGACATTTCTAGTTCCGAAACGATCGTACGTAAAAAATTAAGTATTTTTTTTACATAAAACAAGTATAATAAACTACGAAAATGACCGTACGTTACGACATTATCAGTTTACGTGAGTTAGCATTTATAAATTATTTTTTGCTCTGAAAAATAAAAAGAAAAATTTCAAAAACACTCAACAAAATTTTATTTTTTTGCATTTTATAAACACTTTAACACTATACCATTATATTACAATTATTAATTTATTATGATAAATTTTATAAAAATACATATATTTTAAATTATATCTCAAGTATAAATAAAGATTCATGGACTATTGTTTTGATAAATGAAAAATAATAATCACACAAAAATAGCTTAACTTATTTGGTTATTTTTTATTTTTGAAATCAGCTAGATAACTAGAACTTCTAACGGTTAGAAAATGTTTTTTATAAAATACCTTAAATTATACAAAAATTTGTATTTGTTTTTAAACTTAATGTTCAATTCAGCTGGAATTGGTTTTTTTTTAATTTGTAATTTTCCTTGTAAAATGAAATTTAACAGTAAGTACCTAATTCTAACAAAAAAATCCTGTTTTAATATTTATTATTTAAATTACTTCTATAAGTCTCTTCGTGGAATCGATAAAGTTAAAATAATATCTACTAATATTGCTGCTAATAATATTTTCTTATTAACTTGACGTCTTGACCTTATTCATCCATTTCTTTCATGTTTTCTTTACGTTTACATCAATGTCTATCATGTCTCTATAACGAAATCTATACTAATATATAAAGCTGAAGAGTTTGTTTGTTTGTTTGTTTGTTTGTTTGTTTGTTTGTTTGTTTGTTTGAACGCGGTAATCTCTGGAACTACTGGTCCGATTTGAAAAATTCTTTCAGTGTTAGATAGCCTATTTATCGAGGAAGGCTATAGGCTATGTATCATCACGCTAAGACCAATAGGAGCGGATTCCACGCCGACAAAGTCGCGCGCAGAATCTAGTTTAATGATAAAACTTCTCTCTTATCTACTAACTGACTTACTGCTTTTACAAGCATTTTATAAAAAAAAACGACAACCAATTCCAAAGCTATTAAAAACAAAGAAGGGCCTCAAGAAAGTTATTATGAATGAGATTAAAGTCGTGTTCTTTTAATGACAGGTTCACACATTATTTTAAGAGAATTTAACCTACTTTCGATAATGAAAAGCGTTCATATGCATTAGACTTAAAAGTTGACCCTTTTCATTTAGGTTAAAATTTTCTCACGTCGGGTTTATAAATGGGTTTTTTTTTTCGGTTTTTTCGGTTTAAAGAATCTTTATTTTTCTCATAAGACATACAATTTCAGCATATAGTCACTTAAAATGAGAAACATTAGAAAGAATATGAAACGGTATAGTAATGTTCGGTGCGTGTGTCTATACGTTTTGGTGTGTGTGCGTGTGTGTGTGTTTGTAGATGTGTGTGCGTATGTATGTGTGTGTTTGTTTGTTTATAAATGTGTGTGTGTATGTATGTGTGTGTGTTGGTGCGGGCGGTCGCCTGTTGGTGCATGCGTGCGTATGTAGCGTGTATTTGTGTGTGTGTTATTTTTGTGTGCGTGCTTGATATAATGTTATTAATGAATTTGTGTTTTCTAGTATTTTTATTTACTTTTTTATTTACTTTTTTATTTACTTTTTTTTCTCATTATGAATTTTTCGTGAGTGATTTGAAAGTGTAAATATTGATTGAACTTCATTTCATTATAATAGTAAAACTGTAAGAAGCTTTAATCATCATCTCCCTGCCCTTATCCTATTTATATATGGTCGGCACAACATGTTCTCCTCTTCCTCAGACTCATGTTGTAAGTGATTTGGCATGTTATTTTTTAGGACCGGCCGCCTGCCTGACATCAACCCTCCTTGGGAAGCTTTAATAATTATTTATTTTGTAAGAAGCTTTAATCCAAACGTATATGCAAAATTAACCCTTAGAACATAAAAATAATTTACACTTAATAACTAGCACCCAGATATAACACTAACTGACAGAAAAGATTTTTGTAAGTACGCGATGCGCTGGCGTGAGCATTCGCGTCACCCATTTTGCAATAACCTTATTAGTCTAAGATAATTGTGTAGAATTTTGAAAATTGTTCTTTCCAATACTTTAATCATTTAATCTGCAAATTGTTTCTTTTTTAGTCGAGTATCTCCCAATAGTAATATTCTTACTCTTGCAATAAGTTGTGGAGTGGTCATCTCATCGGTGCGACCCGGTCTTGGATCGTCTTCAAGTGACTCCCTGCCCTGCTTAACAAAATTATGCCACTTGTAAACCATTGTTTTTTTTGGGCAAGAATCCTCGTAAACCAATGACATCTCATTCAGTACCTATGGTTTGTGCACTTTCCTTGATTGGTAATGAATTTCATCACCGTGCGATATTTGATTTTCTCCATATTTTGCACCTTTTTACCGACATGTGACTTGACATGTTAAAATTATAACAAGCCCGCCTACCCTCTTCTAATGTTATCATTCCAAGAACTTAAAAACGCACCCTCATAAATATATTTTACCTATAATATACAATAATTATTTTTCAAAAAATATGCCTAGCAAATAGATTCCCTTATCGCATACATAGATTTTATCTCTAAGAAATATTCGCCCTTTTTAACACGGTAATTAAACGGAGTGCTTTCGTGCTTTATCTGTGGCTATTAAACAGTGTGTCTTTTACAATTAAATACAATATCTTTCAAGTGATATGTATTCTTTATAAAAAATTTCCTGCTCAAAATATGGAGCAGCCCGACTGTGGTAGCACCTCGACCTTACAGAAGATCACAGCTAAATAATACTGATTTCAAGTGTTGTTATCCTGTTGGTGAGTAAGGTGACCAGAGTTCCTGGGGGAAGTGGGGGTAGGGTCAGCAACGCACTTGCAATGCTTCTGGTGTTGCAGGCGTCTATTAACTACGGTAATCGCTTACCATCAGGTGAGCCGTAGGTACCCTTGTTTGCCGAGTACCTGTATAAAAAATAAAAATAATAACAGTGATAGACCGACGTCTTTGCACATTGTTAATTTTGTATATTCATATATTATTTAAAAAAACTTATATATTAATAAAGTAGTAAATAAATAAATTCATTAAACGTAGGAAATAAACAGTAACCCAGTTATAATGTTGTAGAATCAGGGGCGCTTGTTGAACATTGTCGCTTTGGCATAAAAAGTCTGTCGGTATTGCAAATTGCGATTTCATCGTTTAACGACTATTTAATGTAGGAAAACTAATTGTTTCCTAATTAGGACAATTTTTTACCGTTTTGTTTTATCTACAAGATTTAAATTATTAAGATTTTTCATAGTATTTTTTTTTATTATAATTGTTTGAAATTAATTTTTATAGGCTATTCAGTGGGATGTCACAGTCTGAATCGTGATCGTAAATTATTTATTTAAACCAAAGAAGACGAAATAACAGTTCTTGTCAAATTATCGATAATACTATCGTAGTGTTTTTGCCTTTGCCTAGTGCAAATCAGTAGTCGATTGTAATCCACATACAAGCAATAGGTACAACGATAGACTGGCGGATCAAATTTTTTATCTAACAGCAGGCTAAATAGATAAGTACTTTTATTTCTGGGCAGTTGTTTTTTCTAGTTTCTAGGATAATTTTTGGTAGTTACATTTTCCTTAAGGCGAGGTTAATAAGGTGAAGTTAAAAATGTCAATTGTACAAAATAATAAAAACGAGTAGCAACACGCGTTAATCACTAGCTAACTTTTTGGAATGGAGTTTTATTTTATGCATAACGAATTCAATATCAAATTGTGACTTTATATTTATGAGAAAATCATAACATGCTTAAATACCTAAATACTATTTAGGTAGGGATCCCTAGTACATTTTTTTCACCTGATCAGTATCAAGCTAATTTTTTGGGAGTGGCTACATTTTGATGAGGCGAACAAAAAATTCCTCTTCGAAAACTCTCGATTGTGGTAGCTAACAGAGATAGTAGGGGGTAGAGCAGCAGTGAGCGTAGGACCGGGATAACGTACCAAGCAATTTGTAGGACATTATTACTATTAAATTATATAGATAATCACTAACTAAAAGAAAAAAAAATCAGCTGGTTAGTAATAATTTTTGATGACCTTACGAGGTCATTAAGTTGATGACCTCGTAAGGTCATTAAAAATTAATTTTTTTCTGATTTTTTTTTTGCTTTTAGTTAGTTAATATCTATATAATTTAATAGTACTATTGTCCTACAAATTGCGTGGTACGTTATCCCGGTCCTACGCTCACTGCTGCTCTACCCCCTACTATCTTTGTTAGCTACCACAATCGAGAGTTTTCGAAGAGGAATTTTTTGTTCGCCTCGTCAAAATGTAGCCACTCCCAAAAATTAGCTTGATACTGATCAGGTGAAAAATGTACTAGGGATCCGTACCTAATTATGTTTAAATTATTTTAATTTTTTGAGGTATTTTCCGGAATACACGAATTCCCCTAAAATTTCACCTTTAAGGCAGCGATTCCTAATCCGTGGTACGCGTACCCCTGGGAGTACGAGCGGCCTCATGGAGCCGTTAAAATGAAATTTTGGTAATGGCGGAATTACTAATAAGTTAATAGAGTTAACTTATATATAAAATGTCATAGAAATATATATTAAAATAAAATTTGCAAATAAATACTGGCTTGCAAATAATAATGTGGCGGGTTATCCGCCAACCAGCATTGGAGCAGCGTGGTGGATTAAGCTCTGATCCATCTCCTACATGAGGGAAAAGGCCTATGCCCAGCAGTATGATATTACAGGCTGAAGCGAAAATAAATACCTTTCTAAGGTGCTAGGAGAGTAACAAGACACAATTTTTGGAGTAGGTATGAAGTTATCAGGGGAGGTATGAATGTAACACCTTTCCGAACAAAGAGATTTTTCAACATCTGTTCGTGATATTGAAGCATGAGAAATATACTGTTTTTGTGAAAAGTACAATACAGTACAGCAGCGAATTTTGATTTTGTATAATTTTAGCAATGTAAAGCGCGTAAAATCAAAACGTATCTCAAAACAAGCCTCAATAAACAAGTTCATAAATGTCATCCTGTAATTATGCACGTATGCATTTTAATAACTAAGTGCATCATACAACTCATCTTAAATATTTTTATCGCTTGAATTGTCTGGAAATTTCCGGAATTTGTACAAAAACATGAAACATAGTTTATGTTTTCTATATAACAAAGTGTAGTGAGACATTCCAGACACGGCGTGTCTCACATGGCAGTGGCGTGATTCACATGAAATAATGAATTAATCTTTACATTGAACTACTTACTGAACTTAGCCTAACTTAGTTCTGCCATATTTTTAGTATATCGATTTTTTATAAACATGAAACTCGATGTATAAAAAATATAAAAAGATAAACTCTACATAATTATTATCTAATCAGTTGCCCGAATAGCATTTTCTCCTATATCAGGGGTTCAAAACCACATACAGCACAAAGTCAAAAATATTTCAGTTAGTTGCTTACCGTGGTTACATAATTATGTCAGACGGGTTGACGCTATTATGACTCCAATACATGACAAATTTTTGTTAAGGTGATAAGGTCTGCTTGTAGTCGTACTCTGAGCGTTTGATTTTTTTTATTATTTCCGGACGCCTTACACAGGATCAAAACATACTGTACTAGCGACCCGCCCTGGCTTCGCACGGTTGCAAAAACTATCCGTGTTCCTCTAGTATATTATGCATGTATTATACATATAAACCTTCCTCTGGAATCACTCTATTTACTAAAGAAAACCGCATCAAAATCCGTTGCGTAGTTTTGAAGATCTAAGCATATATAGGGACAGACAGACAGCGGGAAGCGACTTTGTTTTATACTATGTAGTGATTACTATGTATTGTACAAATATTTCTTTCCGGTTTGGATATGTCTGTCCTTGTGGGTCTCCCCACCGTGCCTAGGAGAGCACGTTAAGCTGTCGGTCCCGGTTGTTATCATAAAATAATTATCTGACAGCGATCGTTACTCATAGTAGGGAACATATCCGCCAACCCGCAGTTCCAATCCTTATTCACGCTATCCTTATTCACGCTCATATGAATCTTCGTACCTTTCGTAATTAGCAAAATTATCGTACATAGACATGTCTAAATCGGAAAAGTAAATAAACAAATTTATTTGAAATATTGATTTAGCTTTTCTTGCAAAAGCTTATCACAATAATTACCTCGCATTAGTTAAAGGAAGTTATAGTTTTTTTTTCTGTTAAGTTTTTAACTACCAAAGAAAGTAAAATACGGTAGTAGGTATGTAGTAGATATGTTATCTCATTAGTTCATTACGCACGCAGCTGCTATGCAAGAGATCGCTATTAATTTTAAGACGGTTTTTGCATGCAACGTGCATGCAACTTAGTTTATCTTGTCTATCTTAATTTCATCAATTATTTAGCAATTTTGTGCAATTAAGTATTTAATCTATCATTTTATTTTATAGTTATTTTCATTTAACTGTTGAATTTCTATTTGTTTATAAACAAATACAATAATTTATAAGTAGGTACGTGTAAAATTTTTACGAGTAAAATATTTCTATCTCGAGTAGGTTTTACAAATTTTACACTTCCTTTTAAGATAGATAGATAAAAGATACATAACATTATTCATAGTCTACGCATTCATCTATTCTCAAAGGAAGACCGCTTCGTTGAAAGACGGCTTTGCATATGCATGCGAATTTCAATTACCGAGTTATGCCGGTCTTGTGTTTTGACAAACACAAATATTTTATGGTTGCGTGATTCCGTTTTATAAAGTACGTCGCATACTGAGTTTTGTTGGATTTATTTAGAATTAGGATTATAATACACTACATACAAGTCCAACAATCAAGTTTAGTTTTAACGCCATCAAGATACTTTTTTCTCTCTATACTCCCAGGCACATCACATAATTTTTATAATATTTATAAACGTGGCGCTGTTATTTATTTGCAGAATCATTTGAACGTCGATTCTCATTACATAGATGTATAACATAATACGAGGACCTATTTGCAATATAACCCATAAGTCGTACAAAAAATTCTTTTTGCAATTTTTTGCGCTACTACTTTAAGTCCGATGTTATAAATACCTGGCACTTATTTTATATTTATTAGGTACATAAATTAACAACTAAAGTAATTATGATCATACAAGTGACCGAACAGCTTAATAATATACGTCGCCAATAAATGATTTATAAAAAACGCTACTTTTTATTACTATTTAAAGGAAGCATAAAAAAATAATGTCATTGAAATTAATATATTCCGTAGCAAGTGTCCGGTCGCAATAACCGTACCCTATGTAATTTTATTACCTTCACGTGTTATTTCATTTCTATTAATTAGATTCTCGATTAATTTTTACGGTTAATCACTATTAAATATACAACCATCCATATTTTTACCAATAACTTGTCTCGTGGTACCGTTTACATAGAATATAGTTACAAGTTTTATGATTGAATCAGAGCTTGCTGTAATCGCCGCTTTACTAACATAACTCCATAGAATATGTTAATTACTTCGAACATGACAACGGCTTTACAACGGGGACAACTTAGCATGACTGTTTGACTTTACGAAAGCCTTTTCTTAGAGAACTCGGTAAACAACTTGAAAAGATGGTCGCCGTACTAGCGCAATAATCGATAGTAGATTTTATGACTGAGCCAATAGAGGCGAAAGTGCAATGAAAAGCGTCCAGTGTTGGCCCATTGTTCCTTTTCCAAGATGAAGGCCTTTACAAAGTGTATTTATTTACAAGTGTAAATGTTTAAAATCTTGGTAAACGGGACAATAATTTACTTTATGGACCAGACAAAAATATACTTGCCTTTGTATTAATTTCTAAATTCCATTGTTACAGATCAGCAACACTGCTACTCGCGGTAGCAGCAACGTGCGCAGCACCTACATCGCACGACGACAATCTCACTCTGGACAAAAAGGAACCAACCACCCATGAACTTCTCAGTTCTCTAGGCTTAAAGAAGCTCAGAATACCAGCAGCTCATCACAGGAAACGTCTCGCGGAGCAAGGCAGACGTCATGGGACTGGCGATTCGAGAATGTACGTGATAAAACTACCGCCCAACATGAACTATTACACTCACGTCGACCCCGCTCCACCTGCAGCACGAACATTACCCCTGCAAATGACTAGCAATGGTAAACCAGCAAGAGTCTACCACTGGAACTTACCAGTGCTACATAAGCTAGCGAAGAACCGCCCACAAGCGCGGTTCGACGACGACGTGGTCAACGTGGAAAGTACTCCAACATGGCCAAAAATCAACCATCCCAATTCGATCGAAGCGTTAGCGTACTATGTGCCATCAAAGAAGTCCTCCTTCAGGAAATATTTCTCGGGAAACGGAAAACCTAAGTCTTTCTACGTGATCGACAAGGATAAGAATTCCGCGGAGTACCACAGATTACTGCCTTAATTTATTTATCATTTATATCACATTCATACTGTAAACTATCAATTAAATATGTTATTGTATTAATTTATCCCCTGATGTTGAACATAATGCATATGATGTAACGTGTTAATATTTTTGCTTATAAAAAGGATTAAAGTAATACAATAACATCTATTCTTAACGAAAGTTTGATTAAGGCATGATACATTAGCCAACTTAACATATCTTAAACCAGTTACTATCAACTGTAACTTAACGTTTATTTGATAGCAGATCATCGCATTTATTTTAACGAATTTTGCCACGCCACGACATGAAATTATTTTTTTTAATCGGTTTTTTAATTTTTTTATTTTATCAAATAACTATAATATGTACTTTTTCTTGTAACTCTAATTGTACTTTTTATTGGACATTTTTTGTAACTAAATAGTAAATAATTATGAGCTTATTGTATCTTTAATTTTGCTACTAATACCTACACAACAAAAAATGAAACTAAATGTTTTTATTACTTTTTTCGTTTCAATATTATCATTATTAAAAAAAATGATTTTAGAGTAAATAGATTTTCGTAGCTGTAATTATTATAATTTTAAATCAGTTGTTTAAAAGTTTTATGAATATAAAACAAAACTTATTCATTTTTAAACATTTTTATTTTATAAAATTAAAAAATCGATTAAACGCAGGGCTCTAACTTTTAACCTTACTATAATTATTGTGTATTACTATGACTACATAATATTATTATATGTATTTACTCCTGTAAATAATTACGCTTTATGCTTAGGATACAGCAATAAGTAAACAATAGGTGCTTAGATATGTAATTAAGACTGCGTCACGAATTTAAATTATTAACGTAGAATTAAGAATACGATGCCACAAATAGGTTTAATAATCTAATACTCAAACTATTTCATGATAGAGACATTGAAGGCTAATTTTATTTTCTATTCTAAATCAAAACTATTTCAAGTTCTTTCAAAGCGGTCTTTGGCATGTCATGATGTCAGTATAGTTATGATATAGCTACTAAGAACCAAGACAAATTAATGTCTCTATTTGGAAAAGCGAGGCTCTAAAATGCATTTATAGGACTGGTCAAGTTTTATTTTTATTTTTTATTTAAAATATTTAAACTGATTTTAAATAATTATAACGCTGATGTTCTTTATATGCCTATGCAGATTATATTATTATTTATTTTGGCCTAAAAATTTGTCTATATTAAATTATTGTAATAAATTAAGTCATAGTATCTTACTGTACTAAATGTAGTTTTTCGTAATACGTTTATTCTTCTAATAAATATTATGTTCTGTACAACATACAAATAAATAAATTTTAAATTAGGCGTATTTTTATTTACCTACGAAGCGCCATCTAGTACTCAATAGAAGAATTAAATGCAGAAAGCACAAAAAAGGGTGACATTTGAACAGCTGCGTAACTCTGCCATAGATGTCACTATTGTTACTGTTTTATCGACAGAAAATTTCAGCATGCGCGGCGGACTGCGCGATTTATAAAAATTGTAGCAAATGTTGCTGGACACAAATCTATAATTGTAGTCAAGTGAAAATGTCAACCGGCATTATAACCAGTGCAAAAAACATGTTAGAACACACGGAAGATAATAAAAAAAATACAATAGTACAAAGTGAAAAGAAAAATAATTGTAGTGATAAAAATAAAAATCGTAATAGAGACGAGAAAAATGAACCTGTTATAAAAGTTAAAAGTGCGATTCCTAGAAGACGGTGGGTTTGTTATTTATTATTTATATAACATTAGATATATTCAATTAAAAAACTTAAAGATAATTGTAATATTTTATGTTATGAAAGTATGAATTATTGTAATATAACAATAACGTAGAGAAAAATACGTGTGAAATAATTAATAGCACGCGACTGGTGACCCGTCCCAGTTTCAGGATATAATTAACTAGGCGTTCTTCTAAAAATATCAAAACTGTAATATCAAGCACAAATGCTTTTGTATGCAAATACTACGTTATTTTATAATAAAAAATTCCCGCCAAAATTTCTTTTGACTTAATTTATCGAATAAAAATTATTCAAATACTTTTTTTCTATAGATTAGAAAATTTAAAAACAAATATTTTACCAACATGGTTGTTTAATTTTTGTTAATACATATTTAAAAAAATTATTAGCTTCAATTACCAAGAAAAATTATTATTTATTAGAATAGAAGTAACACAGAAAGGAAGTATTTATGCAGGAGAAAAAAAAACTAAGCGATAGTCACTTTTCATTTCATTTAAAAAAAATCTAAGAACAGTAATCCTAGGCTAGTCGTATATTTTATTGATTTTGCTCTTACCCTCGTTACGAACCCTTCCCGCGTAAAGTGTTTTAAGGATTCCTGCTTAGGAGCTATTGTATCTGGAATATAAACTACGGATTGCAAAAAAAAATGCTAATCTTAATTTGGTAATTTTTTATTTTAAAAAGAAAAAAAATTGAGTAAGAAAATTTGCTTGAAAAGACACTAAATGTTAACAGTATACTAGGCATTGAATTGAAATGTTTAAGAAAATAATAAATAACAACTTATTTTTAAATGATAGTTTTTTATTGTACATTAATTATGTAAAAGTACCTAGTGTGCATTCATCACAATTTCCTAAAATACTTACGATTCTCTATTTTTATAAACTTAAATAAATAATAAGTAGGAGCTAGATAAAGAATAAATAAACTCTTGTTAGGCTAAAACAGAATTAACATGAAACAAATGTTTCTAATTTCGTAACGAGGAAACAAACAGAGGCGTCCTATAAATCAGAGATAGTGGTGTTGGCGTAAACAAATCTTTCACATCTAAACAGAGATGAATTTTTAATGAAAATGCATTTATTACTGAAAAATTGCAGAAAGTACTCGTACCTATAGTAAAATTTTTACAAAACAAACAATTTTAAAGAATTCGGATCTGTTTATTAACAATCCGACATTAAAAACTTTTCATTGGCAAAAAGCATTAATAAGAAAATAATTCACAATTACCGTCACTCTGCCCCTTCTCTTATCTAATATGTAGGTATCTTTAATTATTGTATATACCTATATAATTATATCATCTGAATCTCGGAAACGGCTCCAAAGATTTTGATTTAATTAGCCCAGTCGAATTAGCTCAAAAACGGGCTGAGATTTACAAAAATCAGAAGCAGCAATTTTCCTTCGGAATTCGTTGGGGGGGGGGGTCACTATTATGTATATGTGACACTAGAAGACCCCGGTTCGAGTCCAGATGTCTCCAGTACGATCATTTTTTTTTCCTTTCTTGAATTTCTTGTGATTTTATATTTACGTAACCAGTTCATATTTTTTTATTATTATGTCCATAAGATCGAATATATAATTCATATTTAATCAGTATGTAATTCGTATTTAAATATAATTTGCGAAAACACGACTTACCAAAAAAAACATACCGAGCAAAGCTTGGTCATCCAGGTAATAATCGCCAATCTGAGATCATTTCATTATAATGTAAGGGTTGAAATTTTGAACTATATAGGGATCCCTAGTACATTTTTTTCACCTGATTAGTATCAAGCTAATTTTCCCGGAGTAGCTTTATTTTGACGCGACGAACAAAAAATTCCTCTACGAAAAATCTCGATTGTGGTAGATAACAGAGGTAGCAGGAGGTAGAGCAACAGTGAGCGTAGGACCGGGATAACGTACCACGCAATTTGTAGGACAATATTACTATTAAATTATATAGATACTCGTATTAACTAACTAAAAGAAAAAAAATCAGCTGGTTAGGAATAATTTTTGATGACCTTACGAGGTCATTCGTACGTTATCCCGGTCCTACGCTCACTGCTGCTCTATCCCCTGCTACGTCTGTTAGCTACCACAATCGAGAGTTTTCGAAGAGGAATTTTTTGTTCATCTCATCAATATGAAGCTACTCCCGAAAAATTAGCTTGATACTAATCACATGAAAAAAATGTACTAGGGATCCCTACTTAATACTATATTCAAATAGGCTTGTAAAAGCATTTTAATCAGCTGATATTTTTCGAAATAAAAATCCGACATTGAATTTATTATTTTACTAGCTGACTCGGCGAACTTCGTTTCGCCTAACAGTCGATTCGAATTTTTTTATTAATTTTTTTAATACTTATCCTTCCCGGAACCCCTCCTCTAACACTTAAACTTTATGGTATGGTATTAAAGTTCAAATTGACTTTTAAGTATTATTACGAATCTTTTGTATGGGAATAAAGAAAAGTGTTGTTTTTAGACTTTTTCAGGGAATTTTTTAAATTTTTCTCTCCGTAGCAACCATACTCGTACTTCAAGGAATATTATAAAAAAAGAATTAGCTAAATCGGTTCAGCTGCTCTCGAGATTTGCGCTTAGCAACACATTCAGCGATTCATTTTTATATACATAGAGATTGTTATTTATTATTATTTTCTTGAAGCTGACAGCACATTAGGTCCAAATTCAACTATTCAGAAGGACAGATTAATTTTTATCATATCGACATAAAATAATAATTGAATACATACTAAAAATTAAAGAAATAAAAACTGCCAGGTTTTATAAGTTTTTAGAAGACTTCAGAAAGGATTCCCTCCCATCATTTTCTCTTCTTTAAGTCTTTCTTTGTCGTTAACAATACGGGCCTGCATACTTTTAGTTTTAAATTGTCCCTCAATTAATTAACAAGTTTCCTGTCGGAACTCTATTGCTGATAATAAAGCAATATATGCAGCTCAACTGGTGAAATGGAATAATTGATGGATTTTAAGTTCCTATTTATAATATCCTTTTGCGTGATTCATGCAGCATCTTAATTTTTGAGGATTGATTTATAATAACAATTAGTTCTTATTTCAATTCTTTACTTACTTTTATATAATTCGAGCTTTTCTCATGTTAATACATTTTAAAATGTGTGCAACAATTAAACTTGTCATAAATTATGAAAATATACTGTAGGTATAATAAGTAACTTGATGATTAATACGAAAAAAATAATATGATTCTATTAGATATTAAAATCGAGAATCAGCAGTCACTCTCTATTTTTAGGGTTCCGTACCCAAAGGGTAAAAACGGAACCCTATTACTAAGACTTCGCTGTCCGTCCGTCCGTCCGTCCGTCCGTCTGTCACCAGGCTGTATCTCGAGAACGGCTATAGCTAGACAGTTGAAATTTTCACACATTCTGTTGCCGCTATAAAAACAAATACTAAAAATAAAATAAAATAAATATTTAAGGGGGGCTCCCATACAAAAAACGCAATTTTTTACCTATTTTTGCTCGATATTTATATAATACATATATTTAAATATCTATTACCTAGTCAATGGTACGGAACCCTTCGTGCGCGAGTCCGACTCGCACTTGGCCGGTTTTTTTTTAACTTACGTACGAAAAGATTGTAACTGAAGGTAGATTGAACTTGTTGTAGTTTTAATTTATAAAAAAGTAAATAAAGAAAGTATTAAATACATCAATGTGCATATTCGTGTCAAATAAGGCCCCAATAATATTTAAAACTAGCTGTGCCCGCGACTTCGTGCTCGTGGAATTTAACAAAATACTTATTGTTCAGTTCGCAGATAATAAAATAAAAAATCTAAATCTAAACTAAAAGTAGCCTAAGTTCTTACATCAGCTGCCAGTGAAAGTCCCGTCAAAATTGGTCCAGCCGTAGTCGTTTCAGAGATTAGCCGAAACAAACAGACAGACACACAAAAATAGTAAATAATGTTATTTTGGTATATGTACCGTGTATACACCTATATACCTCCATATGATTTTAGTAAAAAGCAGTTATTTTAATATTACAAACAGACATTCCAATTTTAATTATTTGTAATAGATATAATATAGATAATGAAGAGGAAAAGCAGTTTAACGTGGTTATTTATTATTAAAGTAAATATAAGTGATATCAGTCATACGTTATCACTATATCAGACACTGCAGTGACCTATTTATACAAAAATTTACATTTTTCAAAGAATTCTTGTGAAGATAATAATGTTATAGATTTGATTACTTTTTTATTTAGTCGAGTATTACTAGGATACAAGTCTATGTACTAGGATATTGCTATACATAGAAACTAGCTTCTGCGCGCGACGTCGTCCGCGTGGAATAGGACCAATTCTGCCGTTTACGCAGCGGAAGCTCTCAAAAGGAAAAAACCCCGATTTTGAAAAATTCTTCATTGGTGCTACGCTCCTATTGGTCTTAGCGTGATGATATATAGCCTATAGCCTTCCTCGATAAATGGGCTATCTAAAACTGAAAGAATTTTTCAAATCGGACCAGTAGATCCTGAGATTAGCGCGGTAAAACAAACAAACAAACAAACTCTTCAGCTTTATTATATTAGTATAGATAAGTAGCGTGGACCTATTTTTACACGTAGACTGTATACAATAGTATGCTAAATATTTTTTATTTTATTTGATCTTTGCAGTACTTAGGTAGGTATAGTTTTAAAAATGTTTAAATGTTTACGTTTTTTTTTAAAAACTGTAAGTAGAAGTAGAGAATAAAATTATAGTCTTTTTTCCATGATGTTGTTGACATTTGAAGAAAAACTCAAGGGCACGATGTCTCAATTCAGTATCCATCAATTGTCAATTATTCAAATTTGATAGTTGACTAGCATTCCCAGTGCACTTTTATTAAATAAAAATGAATCGCTGAATGTGTTGCTAAGCGCAAATCTCGAGAGCGGCTGAACCGATTTCGCTAATTCTTTTTTTATAATATTCCATGAAGTACGAAGATGGTTCTTACGGAGAAAAAAAAATAAAAAATTCCCTGAAAAAGTCTAAAAACAACAATTGCCTATATTCCCATACAAAATATTCGTAATAATACTTAAATGTCAATTTAAACTTTAATATACCATACCAGAAAATTTAAGTGTTAGAGGAGGGGTTCCGGGAAGGATGATTTTAATAATAAAAATTTTTTTAAAGAATCGAGGTGGTACGAAGTTCGCCGGGTCAGCTAGTTAAATTATAAAATTAATATTATAACAGTAATAAAGCAATGTTTAAGTGACAAAAGGTCGTAAGCAATAAAGTTACCTATACGCAAAAATAATTACATACAAGCAATGGTTATATGGTGTTATACTCATAGTATACAAATTGAAAATAGGCGGGTGTATTGCTATAAAACTGTTTACATTGTATTTAACTAATAAACAATAGTGTTTGTATTTAAAATTAAATGTACACAATAAACGTCTATGTATAATGAATTGTTTGTTGAGGTCATGTGTGTTACACGAGCTCTTCCTTAGTTAGTTTTTAATTTTTATTAAAATCCATATATCTGTCGACTGGAAACTATTTAAATATATTACCTACTATTTTTATATATTAGTCGTAGGGAGGTTAAAGTTTGAGTACTTAATTACTTATCATACCTACTTAGTTTGAAATCAAAGCGAATTATTTAAGCACCTTAATATATTTACATATAAATTGCATTAGTAATTAATCCCTGTCTAGAAATAGGTTTTCTTAGTGTAATTGTGCGTGTTCTAAGTAAATAATTATTTACATATCGAAGTACAATTACGAGAATATATTTCTCAACAATTACATTTATTCAGCCTTAAGATGAAGTATATATCCACAGCTTTTGCTAAAATAGTGTCAGTCAAATGTACGTACGTAATCTAAGTAAGTACGTAATAAGTACCTACATCACAGTCATAGGTTGGTACTTGGCGTATATTTTAAATTCGTCTTCCAACACTGTCTATAAACACATTTAAGGAAAATAATATTTTTCTGTCAAACTCTTCTCTGCGGTTTAGCCGGTTTATTTTGCGTCCAATAAAATTAAACTCCTCTTGCGTTATTAAAAAACGATAGCTAAATACGACGACATTAAATTCAAGCACTTGGCTAGTAAGTTGGGAACCGCCTAAAAGTGTCAGTTTGAAACTCGATGATAATTCTTTAGTATTTACATTGTAACAATTTATTTATTTCAACAAGTTTACGCAACAAGTATAAAATTATTATTAACACTTAATGCTAAAGGACGTCATCCATTTTGGTCCAAAAGTGAAAGTGCCGGCAAAAAAAAATTTTTGCTGTATTTCGCTAGAGCTTGTCCACCTTAACATTTTTTTATTATGACATCGAAGCTGTAGAATTATTGCCCTTGGTTTTATTTAAGTTTTAAAATCTGTATTTTTTCGATTGCCCTAGCGAAATACAGCAAAAATTTTTTTGCCCGGCACTTTCACTTTTTGACCAAAAATGTATGAATCGTGGCTTTGTTATTTAAATATTTATTTGTTTCCCATCCATTGGTACATAATTTCAAACGACTTGCAAAGACAATGAATGTTGAAGGTATTGTTCTACAGACACATATGTTTTATATTATTGCATATTGTTATTACTGATGTGATTGGTTTCTGAAGTTTTTCGCACAGCTTATTATAATTTAATATATCCATAAAACATGTTTAAAAATCAAATACCAGAATAATTCGTTCAGACGAAAAACCAATCTAAATTATATTACTCGTCTGACTTATGTAACCATAAGAGTTACTTGTAAATTAGGTATGGAAATATAAGCTACATATGAGACGAATTACACAATAAAAGAGAGTAGTAAAAATCCATTTATTTCATTAAAAAATTTTCGTAAGTATGTTGTATTCAGGTAAACCCATAGTAGAGCAGAATATTAGACAAAACTTCTCCGACCGAACCTTCTCCTTGTGATAAAAGGCAAATATACGTAATTATGTATATCAAACAATATGTGATACCCCACTAGGGACATACGTCAACCTTACATTAGATTTAGATCATAACCAAATAATAACAGCTTTAAGTAGTGCTAGTATGAGAGCTCCTGATGATGCGCTGCATTAACGGTACAGGTAGAGTCAGCAACACACTTACGATGCTCCTGGTGTTGCAAGCTACGGTGTTGCATTGTACGACAAAATGTGACTCTTAATTCCGAGTCTCTTGGCAATAACGTTTGAACCCTTTGGTAATGATGAGGGTAGAGTTCACGCCGTTTAAAAATTTGGTGCACTGATTTTACACCCTTTGACTGAATACCCTTTTGAATTTGGAATAAACTTGTACTTAGTAACTGGTTACACAATCGTCGAAAATATTATTTTTACGAATGCAAAATAATAATAATAATAATAATCATTTATTTCGGACGAAAAAAAAATAGATGATGAGATACTATTTAGATTGATATTGCAATCTTAATGGAATAAAATCATGTCTTGAAGTATTTTAGCTTAAATCATAAAAATTACGACATTACTTGAAAAATTAAAATCCCGACTTAACTTAGTTCTTTTGCTCCTGGAGCTAAGTATTGCTTGCTTAGATACACTTTATCATACCTTTTTAGAATCCACACATACCAGACATGTTTTTTAGATAATGGGCAGCTATAGCGTGATACCCTTTTTTTTCACAATCATGGGTCAAAACTACAAGTAGTGAAAAGAAAACAAGGAAAAAATACTTGAAATGTTAATTTTATTAATGTTTTATGACAAAAACGCCTCTAAATATAATTAAATTAAATAAAACAAGTCTCTAGGAGTACAATGTCACAAAAATTACACAAAAATACAAAATTTTGTGGAAATTGCACCCGATTGAATGGCCAAAGGTACAAAATTTTTGAAAAACATTAAAAGTGGACACCTTTTTACACTATTTGTAAAACTGACATTAAAAAATTATTTTATTATAGCCTGACACCTGGACTACCTCCACTTATCTGAATATCCATTATTAACGACAGACCCTGTATAACAGCTTAGCTAAAAAAAGCGTTTTAATATTATAAAATTTAATAAGTGGATGTTTGTGTTAAATTTATAATTCTTTTACCCGAGCGAAGCCGGGGCGAGCTGCTAGTAACTGATAAGGATATTTGGACTTCCATGACTGCTGCTATCCGGAATGATCGAGAGTGGGTTGGAATCCGGTTATAAAAGACGCAAAAGATATTAGGTACCTACAATCTGCTGCTACGAAATAATTAAATGCATATTACTTTCGGCTATTAAAGTAAAGAATTTTATTTAAAAAAATTATTAATAATAATTAGGATAATTAATTTTATTTTAGTTATAAATTAAATTGTCAAGTTTCCCAGATTTTCCTACCAGGACAAAAGTGCGGATGCTCTTTTTGGAGACATCTATGGATTTTCCAGTTCAGTCTAGGATCGGTATGCTAAAATAAAACCTTATTCGGATTGACCCAACCAGGGTCAGACAAGTCTTTGCGTGATATACCGTGACTGCTTTGAGCCAGATAGAGCTTTGCGTGACATTCCCATATGGAGCCACACTGTGCTTTGCGTGACATTATCACCACTTCAATAGGCCAGCCCAAAGAGAATCCAATCGGTATTACACTAAATTTCTCAACCTGAGCCAGATATGATGATCCGATACTAAAATGGATCTTTTTATTTATTTTTTTACTTAAAAAGTGTGGAATTACTAAAGATATATTTAAATTAACATTCAAAATTCAAACGATTAGAACAGATGCAGTCGTTGTAAATAATAGGTATATAATTATGTGTTATCAAGAGTACCTCATTATGATAGCTGACACCTGAAGTTAATTAGGTACTTTTTTCTTGTAATTATGAACAACAATATTTAAAAATGTGCAATACAAGGAAAATTTTAGGATTGCAGTTAGTAATTTTAGGTGGGTAGGTTATTCACACTAAATAAGATAAGCGCATAGACATCGGCGATAAACTTCCTTTTTTACATACTTAATATAAAAAGTCGTACGTTCATTCAGATTCCCTCAAGATAGGTTTTGTGCCATCACTCGTTTACAAATAAATATTTGTTAAGCCAGAAAAGATAAAATACATTTAATTTTTGTATGATGCCTAGACGCCGCGTTGGCACAGCGGTCACAGCACTGGATTGCGATTGGCTGTTGCGCGGGCGGTTGTGGGTTCGATCACCGCACACGACAACATTTGTATTGGCCATACAAATGTTTACCGTGGTCTGGGTGTTTGTGCAGTCCTTGTGGGTCTCCTCACCGTGCCTCGTAGAGCACGTTAAGCCGTCGGTCCCTCGGTAGTTACTCGTAGTTAAATTATATAAATATTAACAAACTAAAAGAAGAAAAAAAATCAATTTTTGATGACCTTACGAACATTCCAACGAATTACGAAGGAAAATTGCTGCTTCCAATTTTTGTAAATCTAAAATACTAATTCGACTGAGCTATAAGTACTTAGTTATTGCGACCAATTAAATCATCTTTTTTGAAAATTTTGTTATAGTCGCAAATACGTTGCTCTGTGCTTTGCTCTGAACACATTGAATCTATTGAAACGGATTTTAATAATTCTTTCACCATTAGAAATGTAGACTTCAGAAATGTAATAATCTCATAATTTCGTAAGTTTTGTAGTCATAACAATTTATACTTCTTATAATAATGCAAGTGTCCATAATTATCAACGACAATAAAACTGCGACCATCACTGAATTTATTATAAAATTATTGCACACGTGAGGTAAAGTGGATAAAAATGATAAGGATTGGCCTGGAAAAACTAATTTGATAACGTTACTGCAACGATTCCGGCAATTTTAATTAAAATTGTCACTTACGACCTCATAATCCAATTGTGTCTGTTTAGAAACCAACCGAAGTTTAGATTATGTTGGACATGCGGATCCATTCCATAACCTATTACTTATTGTTATTACCATTTCATGATTTAGTTCTGCATTTATCTTCCTGCCTAAATATATCCAGTTAATTATGAAAGGTGAGGTTGGGTTAAATTAAAGGTTCTATAGGCGAAAGCGCCACACAGGCAGGCCAACAGTCGAGGCGTCACGGCAGAAATGCGAAAGCGACGCCATGGCGCCCCGCTATGCCTAAGAGCTGGGTTTTAATGGGTATTCTTGTTCGTTCTGTACGTGCCGGGAGCACCACACTACAGCCGGCCTCGTCAGTCGGTCGTAAAAGCATTTCAACAAACATTTCACAATCAACCGCTCCCAGTAGGTTGTGTATCCTGAGTCAGAAAACTCTGAAAACACACAACACGGTCACTAATGACCAGATAACGATAAACATTTGTTTGTTCTACACAAAGATTTATCACGTGCAGGGATGAAACCTGCGACCATAGGCACTTTAACCAGGTGCCCATTACGCTAACGTGTTAAGGAAATACACCACAGCCAAATAATACTGGTATATATGGCTTTTTGGGCTTCAGCCCAGGGCCCCGTGGATTCAAGGGGCCCCCAGCTAAGTCAAGTCAAAGTCAAAAATAGACGACAATGCGAAAGAATCAATAATTTTATTAAATTCTTTATGCTTATATTACTTCGAACTGACAGTTAAAATGCTCGGCTGCCATTACAAATTCGTTTCAATCGTGGTCAAATTTGGTGGGCCCCTAATTAGTATTACCCCAGGGCCCCCTGACCTCACAGTCCGGCCCTGGTTGTGTTCCTTTGGTGAGGAAGCCTGAGGTCCTGGTCAATTGTAGAGTTAGCAACACGTATGCGATACTACTGGTATTGTTGTATGTCCTTAGGGTACGGTAACTGCTAAACATCAGGCGGACTGTATGTTTGTTTACTCTCTAGTGGTACACCATAGTGGTGTATTAAAATCAAACGTACATACTCGAAAAACAACACATTCGGCATTCAAGTTAAAATAGACGGGTAACATTTTTTATTATTGTTTCAGACAAGAATTGCTAAAATGGTACGGATGGGGCTACAAGGATTCCTTTTTTAAGTTGACAGACGGTAAATCATTATTCACAGGAGACAGGTGAGATCATTCAATAATGGTGCAGCAAACGGCAATAATAATATTTACGAATACTCCTCAAAAGTTGTAGACAGGCTTGCTGATAATTAGTAGTCTAGTGTACGTATAATAATAACATTTACTGTATGTTATGTTATATATAATTTATATTATTTCTCTCCTCGGACATCTAAATATTTTCTGAGAAATTAGGGATCCATTTTCTTGATTAACTTTTACTAATTTAACTAAATTGTTAATTATAACTTTACAGAATAAAATTATTTTTTCACTAAGTAGGTAAGTGTAGCAAATATTCAATTTCTTGGAATAGATAATTAAAAATAAAACGTGACACTGACTACCAATGCTGTTAAACTGATAGACAAAAAAAATCATTAATATCTAAGTACATTCTCGCACATTCCAAATTATATTGTTTTCTATACAAATGCAAGTAGCCGTCCCGAGCTGGAATTGAATCAGTGATCCCTGATGTTTAATCGCCTACACGAAACGCTAAACCAGAGCGGTTGTCCCTAATTTAAATGGTCACTGAGACTATATGGTTTACGTTTAAAACGGAATATTTAGCATGCATAACAAAATTGTAATCAATGTACCTACCGTGTGTGTGAACGAACCAACAACCAAATAAAATAAAATAATGATAGGTAAATATTCCGTTTAACATAAAAATATTCACGAAAAAAAAAAACAGAAAATAAATTACAAAATTTCTTGTAACAAGGGTTAATTAATTAACATGTCATATGATAACAATGTTATCAATGAATAAAACAATTATATATTTTATAATACATTAAATATTGTAATTTTTAAATTTTATGCAAACGCCTACAATTGTGTGTTTAAAAATTAAATCAATACCGTCGTTGTGCGAGCTTGTTCTATAGGTTTTTAGATTTAGATTTTAGATTACTTCTATTACGAAAATTATTCGAAAACGG
Source organism: Melitaea athalia (assembly GCA_905220545.2). NCBI lineage: Eukaryota > Metazoa > Arthropoda > Insecta > Lepidoptera > Nymphalidae > Melitaea > Melitaea athalia. Next base: position 5,910,249 of record HG992184.1, read on the forward strand.
GATATTTACCATGTTTATTATTTTCGCTTTGCGGAGCTCGATATTTCGACATTGACTGCGAATGTCTTGATCACGAGACTCTCGCGTCTCTCTCTCAGCGAAAATAATAAACATGGTAAATATCCCGTTTTCGAATAATTTTCGTAAGGCATAGGTTACCAACAGGCGCTGGAGGCGGTAGTCGGTCAAAAGGCAAATGGGTGCAAATGGGCAATGGGGCGTTATGACAGTCAAGGGGACAGTCGCGGCAGACCTACCTTATTAGAATTTTGATATAATAAAATAGTTTGAATCTATTTTGATAAAAACATATTTTATCTTGCCGTCTAAGATGTTATTATTAAAGCGTAAATGAAGATTAAAACGGTCGGACTCATCACAACACAACGGTTACAATAGAGGATACATACACGCTGAAACAGAAAATCTAATTAGTAATTAGCACATAAGCATGTAGTTTTGCATATTAGATAATAATATCTATACTAATATAATAAAGCTGAAGAGTTTGTTTGATTGTTTGTTTGTTTGTTTGTTTGTTTGAACGCGCTAATCTCAGGATCTACTGGTCCGATTTGAAAAATTCTTTCAGTGTTAGATAGTGTATTTATCGAGGAAGGCTATAGGCTATATATCATCACGCTAAGACCAATAGGAGCGGAGTCCACGCCGACGAAGTCGCGCGCAGAAGCTAGTAAAATAATAAAGAACAGGTGATCTACCTAGTTGGTGACTTTCACAAAAAGTGTAAATAAATTTTTATAAATCGAATCCGGATTTTACATACGCTATCGCGGCCGATTCGAGTGATAACAGATACGGAGTGAGAAGTATGTATTTGAATTGGCATTAATAAGACGTTTCATCGTGTTACTGACATTGCATGCTTTTTATTTAATAACTAGCTTCTGCGCGCGACTTCGTCAGCGTGGAATAAGATCAATTCTGCCATACATGATTTATGCGAATACGCAGCGGAATCTCTCAAAGGAAAAAAAACCCCGATTTTGAGACATTCTTCATTGGTGCTACCCTCCTATTGGTCTTAGCGTGATGATATATAACCTATAGCCTTCCTCGATAAATGGGCTATCTAACACTGAAAGAATTTTTCAAATCGGACCAGTAGATCCTGAGATTAGCGCGTTCAAACAAACAAACAAACAATCAAACTCTTCAGCTTTATTATATTAGTATAGATAGGTACCTATACATAAATTTACCTAAACCGTCGTTAACGTCGTTCCTGGTTGTTATCATGTACACCTGATAACGATCGCTATTCATAGGAGGGAATATATCCACCAACCTGCATTAGAGCAGCGTGGTGGATTAAGCTCTGATCCTTCTCCTACTTGGGGAAAGAGGCCTATGCCTAGTATTTAGTAGTCATTTTTAGTAGTCATTTTTGTAGTCATTTTTTATTTTTTTCTACTTTACAGCTTTATACATTTACTAGCTGCTTGCGACATCATTCGAAATTGTTCAATTATCTCTTAAGTTTTGTTATCAAAAGGAATAAATTTTCCCCGTTTTTGTAATGTTTGTCGTAATGTGATAGGGCGTGTTGTTGTATGACCCTATAGGTTACAGCCTACTTCGATAAATTAGCTATCATTACTATTATACATTAATTTAAATTAGTAGTCCTTGAGATCAGAACTTTCCACCAAACAAGGTATTTTTCGTTAGATTATTATTTATATCTACAGATAAAAATAATGTATTATTATAAATAATGAATATAATCAATAATATTCCAGTTAATTTGTTGGTTTTTTTTTAATTATTCATTGAAGCTCAATATTTTTTTTCTTTCACCTTATAAATATGTAAAACTTGATATATTTTTTGTTAATTAGTTATTGTGGTTCGTATTAATATTACGAACTGCTTTGTACTATTCGCGTGGTTCATTAAAAGAGTATTTAGGTTCAATTGAGTTTGCAATACGCATCGAGTGGGTCACAAGAAAGTGGTGTCAACGAGCTATGACTGGATCTGTTTGTCTGTCGTGGGCGGCCAGGTTAAATTGTCACATCCGTTGCAATAGCCAACTCACGGAGCAAGGAATTTACTTGAAATACATGTATATTTATAGCAATAAAAATAGATTATGTAAAGTAAGGTTGAGGTTAAGTTTGCGAATCTATAAAAAAATGAATGTTTGTCTGTATGTCCTTTATAGAATCGTAAACTATGCATTTGATCATGTCATGATCTTCAGCAAAGTGTTGTGCATGAGCCCACAAAGGTTTCAGAGTTGGTATGAGCAAAAAAAGCGTAGCAACGCGAGCAGGGTACAACTATACCCCGTCCGGCCACTAATTATCTTTTTGACAGCTCACCCCTATACATTACGGTTGTTTTTTAGTAAAATTCTACTGTAATGTCATACTTTATTGACGATTTGATTGATTGAGTGAAGTACCCTGTGCATAACAAACAACCACAGACTATGAAACAGTTCTTGAAATAATAAATCGATAATAAATCGATCATAATTATGATAAAAATAATTTTACGTCATGTGATTATTGTTTCTATAAATTTAATAAAAAAAAGGAAATAAAAATAGTATCTATGACTCCAAGATTGATTATTTGCAAGGAATTAAGTCGAAATCTTGAAATTTAATTTCAAACCAAGAGTAAAGAGCAATAACTCTGTTCATTCATTTATTTATTATTTATATATTTTATCTATAATTAAAAAAACTAATGAACGAATAAATAAATAATATTTTTAAACTAAGTGTATTTCATTAAATCGATTGAAAGTTCATCTTAAATAAAATCGATTATTATTTCAAATCGAATAAATAACTTGTGAGGCAGTCACTACTGTCAAAATTTCTTGAAGTGTCAAAAAGATAATAAGTGGCCGGACGGGGTATAGTGTACAATAAAATAGTACGAGATCCGGTGTAAGGAATATACATATACCCTCATGTGTTTAACGAAAATTATCCAGTACCTACATATACATATATCTGGTCTGACATTTAATCGTGATTTGTAAAGACTCTTGTAAATAATTTGCTAATCTCGTTAATTAAACATAAAAACACAAATTTTATAAACAATGAAATCTACTTTTTCGTATATTACTAAAACAACAATCTTTGAAACAAACTTTGTCTTAATTCTTTAAATCGATATTTTAGAGTTTTTCGTTTTAGAAAAATGTCAGATTAATTATTTTTAAAAACGTTTACTATGATAAAAAACACGATCTATCGTGTGTACTTTAGCACTACAATAGCTTGTGAACGTGTTTTAAGAAATGTATGTCAATATCACAGCGGAGACGCAAACAAATCTTATACTCATATGTATTACCGAGAATGTATTGACGTAGCTGCTTCGCTGCGGTTCATTTGTTTCATGTTTAAAATTAATAAATTAAGTATATAATAAATAAATAAATTCCTCTCACTTAACGGAAATAACATTAACAACATGATAAAGTAAGATGAGAAACTAAAAGGGCCAAAAAAGTTGTTCAGGTAATTAACTAATTATACACCACGAGCTGTACCAGCCAGTTCAAATTTTCATTTTTGTCACCTATCGCCACTGGCGGATCCAGGGGGGGGGTCACGGGGGTCATGACACCCCCCCCCCCCCTGGGCTGTGTCCAGGACCTAGGTGGACCACTAATTAAAATTGTTAAACAAGATTTTTGTCACAATATAGGTATTTTTAAGTACATTACCTACATAGTAATATATATATATATATATTACTATGTAGTATAATATATAAAATACCTACTTTTTACCTGTATCTCTCATTATAAAATTTAAATTATAACTTCTTTTTACTTGACCACGACTTTTTGACCCCCCCCTGGCGCCTTGACCATGACTGTGACCCCCCCCCCCCCCGGCGCCAAAGCTAGATCCGCCCTTGCCTATCGTAGGGGACCAGGGTAGCAAACAAGCGTAGGTACGGTACGGCCCGATTTGCGGAAAATTTTCCGTGAACAATTCGTCGAAAACAATTCGAAAAAATTATGTTTTCGGCGAATTGTTCTCGACGAATTTTTCACAGACGATACGGCCCATCTGATCTGATCTGATCAACATCAGAACCATCGCAAAAGCGCGTTGCCAATCCTATATAACCCTGCAGGAACTCTAGCTACCGTATTCACCACAGGAAAACAAGTCTACTTGAGAGTAGTACTATTTAGTTGTGATCTTCGTTAAGGTTAAGGTCCCCAGACAGTCTATTTTGACCAAGATATTTCTTTTAGTACCGTAGGGTACTTAATCATACTAAATTTCATTCAAATTCATTCAGCAATTTCAGTTTGAAAGAGATAGCGAATAAAATTCAATATTGGCATCGATATTCAATAAAGTTTTGCCTCCAAAAAAATATCACGTATAGTATAGAGCCTTTATATTGATTTGACTGTCTTTAGAGTTGTTCTCTTATATATTATCTAATAATACATTCGACTAGCTCGTTAGCGCAATTTGTAGCGGCCCAACTTTCTGCTCTGCGGGATGCGGGTTGTATTTCCACCTGAGTCTGAATATTATAACATCTCGAGATCAGGTGAACCGATTTCGCTCATTGTTTTTTTATAATATTCGTTCAAGTACGATGATGGTTCTTACGGCGAGAAAAATTTAAAAAATTGCCTGAAAAAGTCTAAAAACAACACTTTTCTATATTCTCATACAAAAGTTTCGTAATAGTATTATTATTAGTCAATTTGAACTTTAATACCATACCATAAAGTTTAAGTGTTGGAGGGGTTTCGGGAAGGATAAGTATAAAAAAAAAATCGACTGTTAGGCGGTATGAAGTTCGCCGGGTCAGCTAGTTTACATATATATATTACTATTTTGCAACAATAACAAATTATAAAAAATGTATCATAAAGAATTAACATTCATGCTTGTCACGTATGAATGGCCTTTTTGTAATTAACCGTTCAAAATTATATAATTTTTTATTCATACGAAAATTACACAATAGCATCGTGTGTCATATACCTTTTAATAATTAAAGATAGGTTAGGATTTACTTAACCTTTATTGTTTAAAGGAATTTACCTGTTTTAAATTTGTAACAGCTATAATATAACAAAGTAATAAAAAACTAAAAGTATATAGCGATAGCAGAGAATATTTTTTGTCCTTTTACTTTTATAGGTGTATTCATATTCCATAACCTTTACAATTATGAAAATATTATGAAAATACGAACCTATAAATTTTAAATATTTTCTGATTAGTTATCTATAAATCTGATAGTTAGGTGTTAGTCGGACATTAAAACCTTTTGTAAGAGAAGCTGCAATAAAAGCTTGTATCTAAATAAATTACGTAAAGTTGTATCTGTACACGTAACATTGTAATTACACTAATTAAATGCCGTTTATCAAAATGTTCTTTTATATTTTACTGTTAGAGAAGGATAAGCAAGGTTTCTGGAATAAGTTTTTCAATATCGCTCATGCCAGAACTCAAATTCCTTATATGCTTTTTCAGATACCTTATATCCGGCAAAAATTTACCGTATGCGCTACAATGGATACAGGAACAATTCGACATAGACTTCTCACAAAAGTCACAGATACCAGATTTACCAACCACGTTTCCAAAAAGTCGGTTACCCAAAAATATCGAAGAGGAATTGGAAAAAATATCGTTAATCAGCATAGATGGAATGGATAGACTGATAAGGGCACATGGACAAACTCTACATGATGTTTATTATTTAAGAAGCAATAGCTTTCCTAGGATACCGGATGCTGTGATTTGGCCGACAAGCCACGAAGAGGTAAGTTATTTTTTACAAACCGTAAGTTGCTTCTGTTTAATCTTAACATGATGGAAGAAAATCTTCAAAAAATCTTTTATGGGGTTTATTTATGGAGGTGGCATAAAATTAAATAGTAGTCAACTTTTACACACACTTAAGTCACTTTTGATGCCAACTTGCTGTTTAAGGTGATAAAAAACATTTATTATATGTGCTATGCTCAAAAGTAAACACTAATTAATATTCTTGAGGAAACTTCTTTAAACCTAAAAGATGAAAACTTTTGGCGTCTCATTCTCTCAATTTTCAATTTCATTAAAAGATTGATGTTATAATCTTTAAGGTAGAAGAAATAGTCCGATGTGCTTCTAAGCACAAATTTGTGATAATACCCTTCGGAGGAGGAACCTCAGTGTCTGGTTCTGTGACATGTCCCGCTAACGAGAACAGACCTATTGTGGTACTCGACACGAGTGATATGAACGCCATTTTGTGGTTAGACAAGGACCAATTACTTGCAAGAGTTCAGGTAAGTTTAGAAAATTCTGTTTCTGACAAAAGTTGAACTTAATGATGACTTGTGAAAGTTGTATACAAGACAATTAGAATATCGTTTAATAAATATACTAATAAAAAAACAATAAATTAATCATATACTACCAGTACGCATACAGCATATTAAAAATGCGATTTAGTTACAAATTTTACAATACAACAATAATAGCAATGACACAAGTGACTAGGGTTGCCACCTTTTTTTTTCTCAAATAAAGTACATTGGGTTTTATAGGTAAGAAAAAAAAAAGTACATAGTATCAACATAAAGTACAATTTATTTTTATTTTTCATTAAATTTAAAAACATATTTTTTATTGCTTTTTACAGCTTGTGTCATCATCAGTATCAGTATCTCTACTAAACAATTGCACAACATCACACACTTCAGCCTATCGCAGTCCACTGCTGGACATAGGTATCTACAAGTTCAACTCATGTGTTTTGCTCATAGTCACCACGCTGGGCAGGCGGGTTGGTGACCGCAGGGCTGGTTTGTCGCACCGAAGACGCTGCTGCCTGTCTTCGGCCTGTGTATTTCAAAGCCAGCAGTTGGATGATTATCCCGCCATCGATCGGTCGGCTTTATAAGTTCCAAGGTGGCAGTGGAACTGTGTTGTCCCTTAGTCGCTACACAGCAGACCACATCTGTACAGTGTATATTTAAATTAAAATAAATAAGTAACTCATTTTTTATCAAATTCAGAAACGCTTTGTTGCGTTCGTCTCGCCATTTGCTATATTCATCACAGCAAAAACTCTTTCTGTGAATGCTGATGTGGTGGGAATTGGTAATAAGAATGAAATTACTTTATACAAGTTTATTAAATTGTCATCTCGCTTATACTTGCTGCCATTTTTGTGCAGTCGATAGTTCTGTAAAACCCTTAGAAGAACATATCTGATTATAATGGATTATAAATTTGCTTTAATAAAGCTATTTCTTCATAAAGATCATCCATATTTACTATACACTAAGTTTTCGTAGATAATTTTCAATTATGTCAACAATATTATCAAATTCTATATTCCTCTTTAAATTTATGTTACCCTGTGAATTTTCCTACTCAGTTCTGGTGAAGATAACAGTAATTTCTTTGCCCGTTTCATGGTAAAAAAGAGATCTTGTTTTCTTTGTGTTAATCCATTTCTAAGACTAACCATAATCCCTTAAATATTTAAAATTGTTGTTGAAGTTGCCTTCTAGACATTTAGCTTTATTAAATAAAGTTAACAAGGGACTACATAAATGCAAATTCTATCATAATTATCATCAGATATGATCAGAAATTGTTAAAAATGAGTGTTTAGGTGATGTGGGCTGTGGCGATGGTGAGTAGCGACATCTACGACAGCTATTTTTTTTAAATCCTAAAGAAATCAAACCATGCATAATAAAGTATTTTCGTGTACTTTATTGCTCTCATAAAGTATAGAGTACATTTACCTAAAATAACGTACAATACTTTATTATAAAGTACGGGTGGCAACCCTACAAGTGACGTAGTATTGACAAATGTTGCAGTCAATTTAGTTTAATTAAAATTTATAATTCTGTCAGCAATGTCACTGAAAGGCTATAATGAAAATAAAACCGTTTAAAAATGAAGCAATTTCAATTATTTATACCCTAATTAGCTTACTTAGCGATTGTTTCAAAGACCTTTTCTCAATTAACAATTATAATTTAATGATTTCATGTGAAATATCATAATTAAGTAGTTAGACGTAATTTGTCAAACGTAGTATATTAATAGAGTATTATTAAGTAAATTATTGGTCTAAAAATTTTAATTTTTGGTTGTTTATTTTTAGGCGGGTATTGTAGGGCAGGATTTAGAACGGGAAATGCGCAGTCGAGGCTTCACAGTAGGCCACGAACCCGATTCCTTTGAATTCTCTACACTAGGTGGTTGGGTAGCAACTAGAGCGAGTGGTATGAAAAAGAATACTTATGGTAATATTGAAGATCTCGTCGTCCAGACTAAGGTAATGGCCAAAGAAAAACTTACACAGTTTATTTATACATTAATATTTTGAAACGAGACTTCTTATATCTGAGTCTAAGCTTAAAATCTAGTAGGTATTTTAGCAGAATCTCTCTGATAGAGAAATCGCATATCTGTTTCTGTGTTGTAAATTGGTATCAGATATTTTGTGAAGAGCTGATCACATTCCTCATTAAATAATTGTGTTTGCTCGCAAACGAAAAAAAAACCGACTTCAATTACATCGATAAGTAATAGAACGGATGTAGACGAAAAAATAGTCAAGTAAATACGCGTTATTAGATATAACTCTAAAAGAACTTGTCAGATCTCAATTAAATTTAAATGGGACCACATGACACGCAACACCTTTCAATTAACATAAAATTCATCGAAATCGGTCCACCCAGTCAAAAGTTCTGATCTAACATACATAAAAAAATACAATCGAATTGAGAACCTCCTCCTTTTTTGGAAGTCGGTTAAAAAATAATCCAACCTCTTTTTGCTTTTAGGTGGTAACCCCACTTGGTGTGATAGAGAAACGTTGTCGTGTCCCTAGAATATCCTGCGGACCGGATTGGGAACACGTAGTTATGGGATCTGAAGGTTGTTTAGGAGTTGTTACTGAGGTACTGACTGCCACTACTTTTGCTGATTTATTCCTTTTTATTATTACTTGTAAATAATTTAATAATAATCACTTAACTTGCATCACAGGTAACGTTGAAAATCCGTCCTTTGCCGCCTGTAGTTCGTTATGGTTCTTTAGTGTTCCCAGATTGGGAATCAGGATTCTATTTCGAGAGAGAAGTAGCGAGACAGCGGTTGCAGCCATCTAGTATACGACTTATGGACAATGAACAGGTAAAAATATTAAAATATCTAATTTTTATCGCGTCTAAATTGGTAATAATATTTGTACAATTTTTAAAACTGCTATTGTTCACGTAATACTTACAGTACAAGAATACGCAAAACGCATGCAAAGTAACTTTTAAGTTTTTCAGAAGAAGTAATACCTATCAGGACCAATTTTAAACCTTACTTTCATTTTTTTTAATGGAATGAAAACCAAAATATTATACATATTTCCAGTTTCGCTTCGGCCATGCTCTTAAAATTGAACAATCTTGGGGCGGAGTAGTATTAGACGAACTTAAGCGTTTCTACATTACAAAGATCAAAGGCTTCGATCCACTAAAACTCTGTGTAGTCACTCTCCTCATGGAAGGAACTGAAGAACACGTGGCCAACAGCGAGAAGAAGTTGAATAGTATTGCCGCTCAGTACGGTGGAGTCCCGGGGGGTGCGAAGAATGGTGAAATTGGATATACTTTGACATTTGTTATTGCTTACATTAGGGTATGTATTGATTGTCTTATATTTTATAACTAACTGTGCCCGCGATTTCGTCCGCGTGGAATTTAAAAAAAAAATTTTGTTCAGTTCGCAGAGTTACAAAATAAATAAATTTCTAAAATAAAAGTAGCTAAGCTACTCCTTATTACATCAGCTATCTGTTAGTGAAAGTCCCGTCAAAATCGGTCCAGCCGTTTCAGAGATTAGCTGGAACAAACAGACAGACAGACAGACAGACAAAATGGTAAAAAATGTTATTTTTGTATATTTACCGTGTAAATAATAATCCAATTTTATTTATTTAGATAGATAATCAGACTTTATTTGCTTAAAACTGGCAGTATTTTATCTAGAGCCTTTCAAATTTTTTATTGTCAAATTTCGAAAATAGCCAAAAAAAGATAAGGCGATGTGGAGGTGATTATAGCAGCTTTGATTGATACCTATATGTATGAAAATATAATAGGTCCTATGAAATTGCCGTTTTTGATGAAAAAAGTTAACGCACTTTTTTTCTATATTTTTTATTTTTATTATTCAAAGTATAATCATATGCCAAGGAATCAATGCATTTTTGCCAACGTAGTGGTAACTTATTGATGTCTTTCTTGAAAAACTCTTCTGGACATGAGGCAACAAACTCATCAAAAGCATTTTGTAGGGCCTGCCTCTCGGGTATTGAATTTTTTTTCCGCCAAAAATTTATCCGAATTCTGGAAAAAGTGGAAGTCTGTAGGGGCAAGATCTGGCGAGTACGGAGGATGACGGAGAACTTCCAACCCCTCTCTTGTAACTTGGAGACCGTCTGCTGTGCAGTATGAGGTTGCGTTCTCGTGTGGGACACCGGCGCTAGACCACCAAACAGTTACCATTACTTTCTAAGGGGTCATTTTTCGTTTTGGGCATTGATTAGGTACTGAACCAGAATCTAACCAACTAGCTGAGCGCTTGCGATTGTCGAATAGAATCCATTTTTCGTCACAAGTAACAATGCGATTCAATATGCCCTCGTTTGTGTATCTGTTGAGCAGTGCAAGGCACGTCTCATTCGTGACGCACCCATTTGTCGAGCTTCTTTACTTTGCCAATTTGACGCAAATGGACCAATATTGTTTTCATCATCATCATTTCAGCCTATCGCAGTCCATTGCTGGACATAGGCCTCCACAAGTTCGCGCCAATAATGGCGTGAACTCATGTGTTTTACCCATAGTCACCACGCTGGGCAGGCGGGTTGGTGACCGCAGTGCTGGCTTTGTCGCACCGATGACGCTGCTGCCCGTCTTCGGCCTGTGTACTTCAAAGCCAGCAGTTGGATGGTTATCCCGCCATCGGTCGGCTTTTTAAGTTCCAAGGTGGTAGTGAAACTATGTTATCCCTTAGTCGCCTCTTACGACACCCACGGGAAGAGAGGGGGGAGGCTAAATTCTATGCCGTAGCCACGCAGCAGCGTCGTATCTGTAATTTTTCATAAGCTATTTACGGTTTGCCATTTAAAATGATTGATTAAATGACATGATTTGAACATCTATATATTCCCTAAATCCTTAATACTTAATATTGTGTTGGGCGTTGGTGTTGGTGTTGGTGTTGGTGTTGGTGCTGGTGCTGGCTCCCAACCATGGCTCCCAACACACCGACTGTCAGTGTTAGAGCACACGTACGTCTGCGTGAGGCGGCAGGACACGAAGTAGTGCCGGATGCCGCAATATTGTTTTAGGTAGTGCTAACTTCGAAAGCTGCTGCTAATTCAGCTGTAGTTTGAGAATCATCAACCTCCGCAATCGCCTTTAATTCGTCATTGCCGACCAACATTTTTGGCCGACCACGTGGTTCATTTCTTTGGTCAAAATTTCTGGAACGAAAGCGAGCAAAGCAATAACGAGTGGTACGATCGTTAGTAGTGTTCGCACCGTAAACGTTGTTGATGTTACGTGACAATTCTGCCGCTTTTCTACCACGACGGAACTTATACTCCATAATCACTCGAATTTTTAACATATCCATCATGACAAAAAACGTACAAAGTGATGTAAACAGAACGCTAACCATTAAACAAATGACTAATTATAAAAAAAGAATTCTATATTATTAAAATATAGAATAAATTCGAGATCTTTTCGATTAATTTTGAAATAGCCAGTACGACGAAACGGCAATTTCATAGGTAAAAACCTAATATTTACCCATCGTCCGAGGAGTCTATACGTTAATTGCAAATTAATTGTTAAACTATTGTATTGTATTTATTATTAATTTTTCCAAATTAATAATAAAATTAACTTTACCAAATGCTCCAGGACCTAGCGCTCGAGCACAACGTGGTGGCGGAGTCATTCGAGACGTCAGTGAGTTGGGAGCGCGCGCTGGCGCTGTGCAGCAACACCAAGGCGTGCGTGCGCGCCGAGTGCGCCCGCCGCGGCATCCGGCACTACTTCGTGTCCTGCCGCCTCACGCAGACGTACGTGTGCTCTAACACTGACAGTCGGTGTGTTGGGAGCCAGCACCAGCACCAGCACCAACACCAACACCAACACCAACACCAACACCAACACCAACACCAAGGCGTGCGTGCGCGCCGAGTGCGCCCGCCGCGGCATCCGGCACTACTTCGTGTCCTGCCGCCTCACGCAGACGTACGTGTGCTCTAACACTGACAGTCGGTGTGTTGGGAGCCATGGTTGGGAGCCAGCACCAACACCAACATCAACACCAAGGCGTGCGTGCGCGCCGAGTGCGCCCGCCGCGGCATCCGGCACTACTTCGTGTCCTGCCGCCTCACGCAGACGTACGTGTGCTCTAACACTGACAGTCGGTGTGTTGGGAGCCAGCACCAGCACCAGCACCAACACCAACACCAACACCAACACCAACACCAACACCAAGGCGTGCGTGCGCGCCGAGTGCGCCCGCCGCGGCATCCGGCACTACTTCGTGTCCTGCCGCCTCACGCAGACGTACGTGTGCTCTAACACTGACAGTCGGTGTGTTGGGAGCCATGGTTGGGAGCCAGCACCAACACAAACATCAACACCAAGGCGTGCGTGCGCGCCGAGTGCGCCCGCCGCGGCATCCGGCACTACTTCGTGTCCTGCCGCCTCACGCAGACGTACGTGTGCTCTAACACTGACAGTCGGTGTGTTGGGAGCCATGGTTGGGAGCCAGCACCAACACCAACATCAACACCAAGGCGTGCGTGCGCGCCGAGTGCGCCCGCCGCGGCATCCGGCACTACTTCGTGTCCTGCCGCCTCACGCAGACGTACGTGTGCTCTAACACTGACAGTCGGTGTGTTGGGAGCCATGGTTGGGAGCCAGCACCAACACCAACACCAACACCAAGGCGTGCGTGCGCGCCGAGTGCGCCCGCCGCGGCATCCGGCACTACTTCGTGTCCTGCCGCCTCACGCAGACGTACGTGTGCTCTAACACTGACAGTCGGTGTGTTGGGAGCCATGGTTGGGAGCCAGCACCAACACCAACACCAACACCAAGGCGTGCGTGCGCGCCGAGTGCGCCCGCCGCGGCATCCGGCACTACTTCGTGTCCTGCCGCCTCACGCAGACGTACGTGTGCTCTAACACTGACAGTCGGTGTGTTGGGAGCCATGGTTGGGAGCCAGCACCAGCACCAACACCAACACCAACACCAACGCCCAACACAATATTAAGTATTAAGGATTTAGGGAATATATAGATGTTCAAATCATGTCATTTAATCAATCATTTTAAATGGCAAACCGTAAATAGCTTCTGAAAAATTACAGATACGACGCGGGATGCTGTATATACTTCTACTTCGGGTTCAAGTCGACGAGTATGCACGACGCCGTGCACATTTACGAAGAGATCGAGGACGCCGCTCGAAATGAGATCATCGCCTCGGGGGGTACGTTTTATTATTTCGTATTTTTTGGTCACAAAAAATTGTCATTAATAAAAATTTACTTATTTTCAATTCAAAATCATCTTGTTTTTTTTTAGTATCTAATAAACCGTTAGCAGCAAAGCTTTCTTATTATGCTTGTTAAAATAAAATTGTTAAAAGTATCAATTTTTTTTTTAAACTTTAGTTTATAATCAAAGAGAAGTTTCCATCTCACTAAGGGGCCGACTCCACGAGCGAGCGTATCAGACATTTCCATACAGATTGCCGTCTCCACGAGCGAGACGGCTCCATAGAGAGTGTATAGAAATAGGTGGCACGACGATACTACCTATATGTTAATATTGCAATTCAATAAAAAAAGTTTGTGTACTTATGTACACATGTAAGAAGTTATACTTCATTGGCTAGCTAACTTCAGGGTGTCGGTTTTGTTTGACGGTGTGCGCGCGGCCTAGGGATTGCAATCCGGAAAACCGGATCCGGTAATCCGGCGGATCCGGCATCATTTTACAGTTACCGGATCCGGTGACAAATGCCGGATCCGGTGATCGGATCCGGTGTTGGCGGTTTTTTAAGAAAATTACCTCTTTTTAAAAGATAGAGCGTGGTTCTTAAAGATACGAGTCCATAGACGCTAAGACTAAAGACTTGATTGATAGATTTTTAGCATTTGGATTAGTTATAGATGCATTATGGTGTATGTATTCAAATTTATTTACAGCTGAAAAAAAACACTGAATTTGCTTGACTTATTTTGCGAGTATTAAATAACTTCACATGCAGCTACTTGCAGAATACCTAGAAATATTAAGATTCATACTAGGGATGTTATTTTATCGTAACCAACCTATTGGATATAGTTACATATACGAAATAAAAATTTATCCGTAACCGTTCCATTAAGTTATATAAAAGTTTCGGATGTTTTCGTAGGGATCTATCGCAGAGGGAATTTCAATACCAAAATTTTTGCTGTTTTTACATTTTCCCGCTCAAATAACATTAGCCGAGCGCTTTCTTCATTATTATAAAGTCAGTCAATTTTGCAACTAAATCATCGTAGGAGTCAACGCCGTTTAACATAGAGTACCTACTCATAATTTGTAACAGTAACTAATACAATAAATGTTAATTATTAACTTATCATTGAATGTAAAAAAAGTACTAAATTATAGTAACTAAGTAGTAAGTATTTTGGCATTTCCTCTAAAATAGAATATCTGTAACCGAAACTAAAAGATAATCCGAAACAATTTAATATCTGTAACCATATCATAAAATCGACGGTTTGCTGGTTCGAGTCTCGCTCGGGGTGGATATTGTACAATATATGGATATTTGTACAAATATTTCTTTCCAGGGTGGATATCATAATTATCTATAAATATTCGTATATAAATATGTATATTCGTAACTGAAGCTTTAACCAAGTAATAACTTGACAGATAGCGTGAAACTTGTGAAAGAAAAAGTAGAGAAGAAGATCTACAATCACTGAAAAACTTAATATTACTGGACTAATTAAAAATTGTATTTTGTGTATTTGTAAATCTAGCTCTTTGATCCGTCTCGCCATGTGTTAATAGCACGTGGTCGAAATTGGAACTTGACTTAGTTCAATTTGTATGAATGAATTCAACATAATATGAATACTGAGAAATAACTCCCACACCTACATTTATAGCTCTAATATAAGTTGATTTAAATATTTTTAGCTTTCCTTTTTTATATAATTTGTTTTGAAATTGAGATTTAATTTAAAAAATAATTTAATTAAAATGTACAATTTTTTCACTTCAGTAACGGCCAACATACGTTTGAATTAAAAGAAAAGTTAGGTTATTATGGTTTGATAAATCCGGCTCGGATCCGGCCCGGATCCGGCCGGATTGATAAAAATTCGACCGGATCCGGCCGGATTGAAAACGACACCGGATTGCAATCCCTAGCGCGCGCATCGTAAAAATTTCCTCTCATCATTTTTCCCTAACGTGTCAAAAGAAGTATAACTTCAATTAAAAAAAAATCATTAGTGTAAAACAATTTCAGGTTCAATATCTCATCACCATGGCGTCGGTAAGCTCAGGAAAAAATGGTACACGGATACAGTGAGCGAGCCCGGGAAACAATTGCTGTTAGCCGCTAAGAAAGCTTTAGACCCGGACAATATCTTCGCGTTGGGAAACATGGCCTTCGACCAGTACAATACAGAAGTTAAGAGCAAATTGTGAAAAAATATAAATAAAACTTTAATTATAGAAGTCAAATGGTTTTAGGGCTCAAAGGTTTAAGGGAATAATTGAATACGATCGAAAAAGTGTTCAGGAATATTTTAATGACTTCATCCTCCTTTTTCAGTTGTAGACAAATCGATTTGTAAGAAAATATGATAAAAGTACTGACACTGACTTAATCTGGCAATGTTTCTGTGACGTCAAAAATGACAAGTTTTTAAGCATTTTTAAGAACGTTATATTTGTTAGGGACAGGTGCGAGACATTGTACCTATATTATTACGGGATTATTACCGTCCAAAAAATGAATACTCAAATTATTTCTCTTACTCGAAATCAAAGGTCAAAGGATACTAATAAATACTTTCCTTAAATTTTATGATTTTGTACGTTTTATGTCTAGACCGTATAAAAGTAGTCTTTGGTAAACTGTCACTACGCCAATTTTTAAAAAATATATACAGCTACAGAATCTACAAATAACACAAGTTATTTTAGCAGTAGCTCTAATGGTGAATTTAAAAAGGTTTCGCTGGTCACTAAAAATTCTATTCCTTTTATTCCATTGATAAAAGTGTCAATACTTTCTACTTTTTTAGATAGTTATAGCCTATCGGGAATCGTAAAAGTAATAGGTAGGGATCCCTAGTAAATTTTTTTCACCTGATTAGTATCAAGCTAATTTTCCGGGAGTAGCTTCATTTTGACGAGACGAACAAAAACTTCCTCTACAAAAACTCGATTGTGGCAGCTAACAGAGATAGCAGCTAGGGGATAAAGCATCAGTGAGCGTAGGACCGGGATAACGTACTACGCAATTTCTAGGACAATATTACTATTAAATTATATAGATATTAACTAACTAAAAGAAAAAAAAAACAATTTTTGATGACCTTATGAGGTCATCAAATTGATGACCTCGTCAGGTCATCCAAAATTATTCCTAACCAGCTGATGCACTAGGGATCCTTACTTATAAGGTCAAGGGAGTGCCAAAGTTTTTGATACAGGCATATCACAGACTATGTCCATCGGCAACTTACATTCATTCATCTTTGAATAAATAAGAAATATATAATTTCCTGATTAAAAAAAAACCCTCTCGCTTAAATCCACTCTGTATACCAAAAAAAACAAGTCTTGTACCAAGCTTTTAAGTTATGTAACAAAAAAATCTTTGTGTTAAACGTATATGTATAGTCATCATATTATTATTGTGAATATTATTTGTTTGTCAACAACTATAAACCGTCAAATTGTAATCTGCTAAAAACCTTATTAATTATTATCTCATCACATCTGAAGCTACAATAGCCATACCTAATCCGTAACTTTGTGTTTGCAGCCGTGTTTTATACTCAAAACGCCTGTGGATAATTCGTGAACATAATTTTACTACTCTTTTAATTTTCTACAATGGGATTATTAAGGTTATTTAAATATGGACTACATTAAAGTTAATTAAACAGCTTATTTTTTTAGTATTTATCAATAGCTTTGTGATTACAAAAAAATATTTGTATCGAAGAATTAGTATTTATCGATTTGTAATCGTCCTAATACAAAAAAGTGTAAAATCTTTCACAATGTTTAATAATTTTTAAAATGTTACAATGTTTTGTAAGGGCACATTCCACTTTCTATAATCACTACTATTATCTACAAATAACCACATGGAGTGGTCACAAATTTAATGCCAATAAAGTGATATTAGCGTATTGATATTGAATAAGTAAATTACCAAACGCACCAGTCGTCACTACGATTTTCGAGGGTTCCCCTCGATTTCACTGGGATCCCATCATCAGATCCTGGTTTTCTTAGCATGATACCTAAGTTGGGATATCTCCTTTTCAACAAAAAAAGAATTATCAAAATCGGTTCATAAACGACGAAGTTATCCCCGAACATACATTAAAAAAAATATACGGTCGAATTGAGTAACCTCCGCCTTTTTTGAACTTGGTTAAAAAGGATCGAAGACAGATATAGATAATTAGATACCTATACAAGAGTCATGTTATGATTGGTAAGTACCAATGCAATTTAGACTTATTATACTGAATAAATTACATTAGAATCGTGACACAGAAGTAGTGCGAAATAACATTTGAAATTTTATAAAAATATAACACTATCTCTGTTTTCTATTAAAATTGGGGTGTGAAGCTTTAGTGAATGTGGGTATAAGACTATAAGCGTTATTGCTTGCTTTATGCCTTATGGCATTTGTTGCAAATTGAATTGTAATTTTTAACTTTGAATCTTTTTAATTTTTTTTATAAAAATACATTCCAAAAAATTAAAAAACTGCACATTATAACAAGACTATGTACCTAATTTTATCAAATTATGTTTAAATACATACTTTAATTTGTAAGCAAAAAAATACAACTGGAGTAAAACGTAGGAAACAATTAAAATTAAGTACCTAATGGTTGATAGGTTTGTGTACTAAGTATTTGTGTTATACCAATTGTTTCATTGCTTGTATGTTAATTGAATAAATATATTTTTTTTTATAAGTACTTGAATGTCCAAAATATAAATGTTTTCTTATTATGTATGATCTGATTGGATAATGTTTTGTTTGTTTTTACTATAAATCTAGTCTCTATTGCAATTTGCAATGTGGTTGTTTGTTCTAGTTCATGTTCCATGTTTTATGATTTTGGCTTCAAAAATTATTCTTATTGTATATTTTTGTCACAATTTGTTAAGGAAACTGGTAATATACTATATTATAAACATAACAAGATTGTTGTTCTCATTTGTGAACTTGCTATTTTATTTAAAAAGGCTAAACCTCTACTAATGACATGAATGAAACAGTATGTATGTTAAGTTAATATTAAGTTAAAACTTAATATTAGCCTCATAAAGTATGTTTATTAAATTCGGTTACATAAATAGGCTAATGCGACAGACAGTAACAGTAAGTAAGACGCTGGTAAAACCGCACAGGTCGTCTACTTGGAGAAAACTCCTAAATTTTATTCGTAATTATATTCATCTACCTTATATTGGCAAAAACATTCAATAAATACTCGGTTACAGCCCCGCTGATCTTTTTTAAATGTTTAAGTGAGGGAAAAATAGCGCATCCTGCACTACCTCATGTTAAATGGCAACTACCGCCCATTGATATCGAGGGTTTTCCACTACAGCCTATACCGCACATATATACGTACAGCTTGACGGATTTTATCGTTTGAGGTTTCGTTAGATTCGTCTTGATGGCCTTAGTGACAATGGGTAGGTACTTAATAAAAATAAAAATTCAAAATGGCGGATTATGGACGATTTTCTGATTTCAAAAAATATGTTATAGGTAGGTACATTGTTAACACAAGATTGCTAATTTGTTATCCTTAAATCTAATACGACACTCTCTAGAGATCAAAATACTTTTGAGTTAAAAAATCATCCACATTTTTATTATAGCCGAACATCACTATGATGACGCTCAGGAGCGACAGGTCCGAGCACCGACGTCAGACCCTGACGCAGCGCCGCCCATCTCGGGCGCACCTCGAGGGTGTGCTGGGCAGAGTCCACCGCCGCGCCACACATTTGATAGCCTTTATTCTATTTATGTCAAACAGTTTTTATAATAAATAAACATGAAATCCGTTACTTATTTCATTTATTTACGAAAGTATTATTATTTTATCACTACTATCATAAAAAATGATGGTGAGATTTGTTGAATGGTAATCTCAGATTATACATACTCTTTTGATATCAACTATGATCTGTTTGGTTTATTATGTTTGAATTATTTTAAATTTGGAATGCCAGATTTATTTCTTTAAATTGAATTATGTTTTAATTTAAGATTCCGTAAATATCTCTCAAAGAAATAACATGTTTTAACTATCTGACTTAATTTTTGTATCTTACTAGCTGACCCGTGCCCACTTCGTTGCGCATTAATTATATTATTTTTAATAATTACTTCTAACGACGATATCTCAAAAACCATTCATGTGATTGGTATAGTGTAGAGGGCAATATTAATCTGCATTAAATGCCTAAGCTAAATAACATATTCATTTTGATAAGGATTAATACTGAACTAAAGAAAATAGCTTTAAAAATAATGTAATGATTTTTATAAAAAAAATTGAACATAAGTGGTTATTGTAAGTCAACCGTTAGAGATAGAGATATGCTATTCGATATAGGTATACCTATCCGCTTTTTTGTAGCATTTTTATAGATTTTGAATTCGCTAGTACATTACTTAAGAGTGCGCATAATGCAAAATTACCATCTTCTATTTGTTTTGACATGAAAAGTTCCAGACCAAATCTTAAAATAAAAATATATGACAAACTACGTGATATTTGCAAGGGTTGACCCATATCAAAAACATAAAATAAGGAAATTTCCTCGATAAAATATAATCACGAAGTAACCTCTAATTTTTATATTTTTTCTATTTATACTCGATATGGTTATGACCATTAAGACAAAAATTTGATAATTAATTACATTTAAATATGAGTAAAGGCTATGCAAAGGCATTTAATGTAATTACTTTTAGTTTCGGAATTATATACAAAATAACATATTTGTCGTTTTTTACATTCGTAATGCGCTCAAAACTATATCGTCTATCGCACTCTGACACGAGGCTTTGTGTATATTTTGTTTCATCGGGCGCGCGGGTGAAATCAGATTTTTTGCTCGCCTTATGCACGCTCTTAAGGCTTCCACCGACAGGCGCCGATTCGTAACGCAGATGCGATCTAAAGAGCGCCATACACGTTTTACACACACGTTTAAAGATAACATAATTATTACCTATAGTATCTTCGCCGTGTGTGGCGCCCTTTAGATCGCATCTGCGTTACGAATCGGCGCCTGTCGGTGAAAGGCCTTAACTATATACCTATTTGCTAGTTCACGCGGCGTTCGCGTGGAAAGCTCCCAATTGGCGAGATTTTTTGCGACCTCTTCAACATTTATCGCCGTACTTCAGCTAATTTACAGAAAAGCATAATAAATTATATACCTAAACCTTCCTCAAGAATCACTCTTTCTATTGTTGAAAACCGTATAAAAATCCGTTTAGTAGTTTTCGAGTTTATCGCGTTCAGACAGACAGGAGGACAAAAAGACGCGGCCGAGGACTTATTTTAATACTAAGCACCTATACATATTAATTTCATAACAGTTACATTTTATCAAAGATAAATTTAAAAATGTTTAAGTTCAAATAAATTATTTTCTAAGAAGTCCTTAATTGTCTTTTTGATTCTAAAGTGATCCCAATTCACAGTAGCCACATCTACCATTCAAGAGGTTATGGGCCCAGCACGCAAGTCACATCCACCAATCAAGAAGATTTTGTGAGATTTGCCTGGATCTCTTTCCATGGGAAAATTCTTCACTTCCAATCGTAAGGATTGTTTTAGGGACTCCATATTATTATGGCATTTAGAGCAAGCCATACTCACTAAAATTGACCATAAATCACAAACCAGTGGATTAAGATCGGGACTAGATGACGGCCAGTCTTCAGCTCTGATGAAGTCTGGAATATTGGTTTCTAACCAAAATTGGTTGGATCGAGCTTTATGACCCAACGCAGAGTCTTGCTGAAAGGACCATTATTGGTTATTTATCATGGTGTTAGGGGGGCTTAACTACCTTCTCAAGAATGAAATATCTTGATACATTTGTGCCGATGTTTTGATACCTTTTAGCAAAAATATGGCTGTCACTCCTTCCTTAAAAATATTCCGCGCGATTTTCGTAAAAAGGCGTAGGTACAAAGTTTTTGCTTCACGTATTAATATTATAGGTAAAAAAGCTTGTAATTATTATACATAATTAATAGAGAATTAGAGATAGATTACGAGCGAAAGGAGAATGTGTATTATCCCTATAAACGATCAAATAATTTGTCAAATTATAATTTGTCAAATTATTTGATCGTTTACAGGGCCCTTTATATAATAAAAATCATTATTATTACTATTTAGTAGAATTTTTTTATTTCATTTGTCATTAATTTTTGCAAAATGATAATAATTTTTTTCGTATTAAAAACATGAATTATACTATATAATATTAAACATTTTAATATTAAGTCATAAATTATATTCGTATACTTGGTGAATTATTTAGTTGTTTCTTATATCCGGTACCGCCCTTAACGCAACGAAATAACGAATCAAAACAACCACTACGCAAATTAAATAGTTTGTTTTCCTTCCGTTTATTAATCCTGTTTCAGGCAACGTGGCTTGTCAAAAGTGTATTTTATTTTTAGGCTAGCGGGTAGTCAAAAAATCTATTAAGATTTTAAATAAATTGTAGTATATCTCTCTGGTGCGGTTATCGCAGAGGAATAGCATTATCTTGCCGCTGGTATATTTAAACTATCACGATGATAGATCTTTTCATGCCTTTTCGTTCATTTCTAAAATTTGAAAATGTTTGTACGGATAATAACGTTTTTCGAATGCATTACAAGTTTACTGTAATAATACTACTCGTGTTCACATTATTAGTTACTTCGAAACAATTTTTCGGTGAACCTATACATTGTATGACTGAAAGCGAAACAGAGATTGATAAAGATGCTATCAACAGTTATTGCTGGATATATGGAACATATACATTAAAAAGTAGGCTTGTCGGTAAGTGAAGATCATTTATCCTTGTTAGTTAGTAATTTATTTATACATAGTACTTGTTTTTGTAGAATTTTATTTTGCTTAAAGGTGTAGAGGGAAAGCATATGGCATATCCAGGCATAGGCCCTAACAAAAATATATACGATGAGCAGATAAGGCATACATATTACCAGTGGGTCTGCTTTGTGTTGCTGGGGCAAGCTGTTATGTTTTACACTCCACGCTATCTCTGGAAGATGTGGGAAGGAGGCAGACTGAAGGCATTAGCATCCAATTTAGGTACATTTTATGCATTATTATATCTGATTAGGTATTATATTAAATGAAATATTCTTTAATAATTTTCTATACACTTACTAAATGATTTCTTAATTCTATAAATAACAATACTACACTGAAATTAAAATTAATAATAAACACAGTTATTCTTTAACTAGATTTAATTTGAATAAGACAGCAAAATATGTGACAATTAAGTTCTGAAAAAAATTTTAAACTTTGAAAATGGTTATGGAAAAAAGATTTATGAGTTAAAGTACTTAAAGTTGTAATATTTTTATAGCTAATCCAATGGTGACAAAGGACTGGTCAGATTATAGGCGTGGAGAGCTGGTAGCTTATCTAAGTTACACCAACTTATACACCCACAACATGTACGCCTTGCGTTACGCATTCTGTGAGCTTCTGAACCTTATCAATGTGGTAAGTTTTCAAATTCTATAAAATCAAGTGTCAAAAAAATCATATTAAATTTCAATATATTTATATTACGACTATTCTAATGACACATTTTTTATTTATTCTCATATAAAGCTACAATAATTATTTGTACATTTTAAAGTGCTACTTTCAGGAACTACTTAAATTAAAAAAATATTTTTTATATGTTAATGCTAATTCAATATTATTTAGTGATCTGTATGGGGCTTCACATGGATAGTATATTAGGATCTTAGCAATAGCAAGAGCCACAGCCGCATGGTATGGCAGTGCTTTCATCGAGAGTGTGCTGACATTGGTGTATGGCCAGCGGCTAAATTTATAATTCGCATTTTGCTTTTAATTCACAATAACTCCTAAGATAGTCATTTAAATTACATGATGTGTAGGAATGATAACAAGCATGAAACACTTGAAGTAATGCTTTAACCCAGTTTAAATTGATGAGGATTAATACTCTATAACACAGCGTTTTTGCAAATCTACATAAACTTTAACATATTACAAATATTCTCATGAATTACTCACTCACAAAAGTACATAAAACACAAAAGTACATAACAACATTTTTTGTCCTTTTTCAGTTTATCACAAACAGATAGCCAGATACAGCAGAGGACTTTGTTTTATATGTATTGTATATAACCATTTTTTTAGAAATATAAATGCATATAGTTATCTATCCTTACAAGATAGCTTGATGGCTATTTTGTAGACATATAAAAGAGGAATTATTCCACCATACATTGTTTTGTAGTATCTCAATTTGGATAAAGCAGTGTTTTCAAAAATCTACACTAAACTTAACTTATAAATCTTCTCATGAAACACTCGTATCACCTAAACCGCGAAAATATAATTATGTTTATGGTCCGGTCGCGGAAGAGAAAGAAATTCGTACACCGACCTGTCATCTTTTGTCTTTGTCGCTCGCGTATAAACATATTGCGGTTGCGCTCACACAGGTGAAGTGACCCCGTATTGTATGAGCGCAACCGCAATATGTTTATACGCGAGCGACAAAGACAAAAGATGAGGGGTCGGTGTACGAATTTCTTTCTCTTCCATGACCGGACTTTAGTAGTTTTTTAGTTTATCACAAACATACAGCCACAGCCAGGGCTGACTTTATTTTATAATATTTTAATACAAAGATACTGTTAAACAACTTTTAATATCAGGAAAAGCCTCACAATTACACTTCAGCCAAACCATATATTTGTATTGTGTGACAAATTTCAGTCAGTCCACCAAATATTGTAGTGAGTATTACCAAACTAAAATGATTATTTTGATTATAGGTTGGTCAAATCTTTCTATTGGATTTATTTTTGGGCGGAGCATTTCGGAACTATGGTGCAGCAGTTGCAGCATTTACACACATTCCTCGAGTTCCAACAAATTTTGTGGATTTTTCCTCTGTCAATCCTATGGATCAATTTTTTCCTAAGCTCACGAAGTGTTGGATCAGAACATATGGTCCAACAGGCACATTACAGTTAAAAGATCGCCTTTGTGTATTACCACTGAACATTGTAAATGAAAAAATTTTCATTGTTCTGTGGTTTTGGCTCATTTTTCTCACTTTACTGTCTACTGCTGCAGTTTTTTTCCGCATTTTAGTATTTTGCCTGCCTCCTCTTCGCACATTTATGATTATGGGCCAACTAAGACATGTTAAAAGACGTGCTGTTTCGAAAATTGTTAAAAATATTGGATTTGGCGACTGGTTTATTGTTTACTTGCTGGGCAAGAATATGAATCCTATTATATATAAAGATCTTATTTTAGAACTTTCTAAAGAATTAGGAAGCAGACCTCTTACAGTTTGATATCTTTTCTATTTAATTTTTAATACTAATACCGTTAATTAAATCAATAAGATCAACAAAAAGTTAAATAAGTATAATGTACCTTTTATTTTCAAATTAAATTTTCTACTGATTTTTTTTTCAAAATGTTACTACCATTATTTTTCTACTTATGTAGTAGGTAAGAATATTAACTAACACAATAATAGTTTTTGTTAAATTACTACAAGTTGTAAGAGTATGTAAGTTTGGTTAAATATTTTGATTTAAGAATATTGTTTAAGTTAATTTTTCTCCAATTCCAAATTTTCTATAAATAAAGAATTCTAAAATTATTTTAACTTTTATTTTATTTTTTAACATTTACAGTTGGTATGAATTAAATTGCAAGTACAAAGGAAATACTTTGACCGTTATCACTTTTGTCATAGATTCATTTATGTTTAGTCCAAACACTCAATTTGTGAAAACCTTTCCCTGCTCACGAGACTCTTGTCAGTAAAATTTGCTCGCTATCCGGAACATCCTCTGCAACCACAATGAACACATTCAACAATTCTTCCTTCCTCTAACTTGCTTTTTGGTACTCTGCATATGCAGTTTGTAGCAAAATTTGTATCTCTAGTTTGTATACATCTCAAACAGCACAAATTTTCATAACCAGTCTTTTTCCACTTAGCAATTAGATTTGCATCTGCTATTTTCTCATTGAGACAGTACTGGTACAATTCTCTACTAATAGCTTTCCTTCTGTAGAATAAGTCGTAAATGTACCGAGACTTTTGATGATGTATCTTGAAAATAGGCCAAAGAGACTCCTGTTTCCTTTTTCCTTCATGCGGCTCTGTTTCAGCTGAAATTGTTTGAATTATTTCTTTTAGTAATATTGTATTGATTGAAGCTTATAATCTATACTAATATAATAAAGCTGAAGAGTTTGTTTGAACGCGCTAATCTCAGGATCTACTGGTCCGATTTGAAAAATTCTTTCAGTGTTAGATAGCCCATTTATCGAGGAAGGCTATATATCATCACGCTAAGACCAATAGGCTGCCGTGTTAAGGAAAATATTTTTTTTTTTGAAGTTACGGCCCTTTTAAAAATCTAAAATGTATGATAGAAGCATATTTTCTATAAACTATCAAAGACAAAGTTATAGATCTCGATACGGCGATTCCGAATATGTAACTAACTCAATATTGTGAAAAATGTTGGATACGGCGGTTATAATAAGCACGGCAGTAGGAGTGTAGCACCAATGAAGAATGTTTCAAAATTGGGGTATTTTTTCCTTTTGAGAGCTTCCGCTGCGTGCGCTGCGTAAACAGTTTCGAAAAAATCATGTATGATAGAATTGTGCCTATTGCACGCAGACGAAGTCGCGAGCAGAAGCTAGTAGATAATATAATATTTATTGTTACATTATTTATTTCTTAGTTTTTTTTTTTAATCCATACAATTCTTATTAATTTAAATGATGCGTCTCTCGATTAGCTAGTGAAAAATTTAATTTTTGGTTAGTAATTCAACAATGGTATTCTGCATAAATATTAATGTTATTTAACAGTGTAAGTGTTTGTGTCATCCAGATTTCTGACAAAAGGTTTACTAGTGTTACTACTAAGGTTTACAAGTAATTAACTGTTTTAGCCTAAGATATACAAGTAAATACCTATATTTACCTTCACGCATTTTCTGTTCCAATTCTTCCAATGTTGGTTCTATTAATTCCCAGCCATCGGGCGGTGGTTTTCGACTACGACGTACTTTAGGCATTGCTTCAGACGAATACTGAAAATAAATCGAAAATTATGTAGAAGTTACCTCGTTTGTAAGTAACGTTTTACACATATAAACGACACCTACTTAAAGTCAAAAGTAGAAAAACGAACTAAAAATGTTTTGTTTCTCGAATGCAATAATGCTTTTATTTCAACAATGTTATGTTTTTAAAGCTTGAAATAAGAAATATAAATCGAACGTATGTGAAAGGATCCAAACAATTTTAAACTTCAATGTCACACTGACACTGACAACAGACAATGTAAGACAGATTATGGCATGACTATGGAGATCTATGATGGAGAGTCATTGGAGAGTAGAAGTACCGTAAAACGAGGTGAATAGGCACAAATTGGAATTTTATTAATAGGGTATTCCACTATGTTTGAAAAAGTACTTCAAGATAATGATTTTCTAATAAAAAGCCACAAAAAATATATATTTCGGCAAAATAAACACGTTTTCATGCCATAAAATTAAATTAAATTTTAAACCTTTTTTATTACCGCGAAAACGCTACAGCCATTTTGGTGACGTAATATGTGCAATAACAAAAGTGTATGACGTATGTAAGAGAGGAACATAACCTACAATTACTATGACAGCCATCAACAAATTAGTAATGAATGCATATTATTTCAGTTGGAACAAGATATGAAGAGTTATTATACGAAAGAACACAACTATTACTCCTTGAAGTTAAAATTGATAGATATTAGTATGTACACTAGCTGTTGACAGCACTGACAGAACTTTGTTATTGCCCGTATGACGTCACACCATGGCGGCTCGTGTTTTAGGTCACGTGATATACAGATTAAAATATACGACTTTTAATTTCAATATAATAAATCAATAATGTGCTTCTAAGATTCTAAATCAGAATATTTAGGTGTATTTCTATATAAATTTTAATTTTTATCAAAATTTATAATTTATTTTTCACTACGGAAAGTACCCTATTTTTCAAACTTTTACCTATAACCTTGAAATGCAATATTCATAGCATTAGTTGCATTTTTTTGTATCGCTTCGTTCGTGGTTTATAATTTTGAAGTATCCTACTTAATCTGAAACTAGTGATAGCTATGTATTACGTATAACTTATAAAGTATCTAATAAAATACACGTCATTAAAACAAAGATTAAATTATGATAAAATTAATCATTGCTTATTACTTACTACTAAATAATTAAAACTGACAACCCTGTCCCGATTCATAGGCATACCCAGTATTTTGTAAAGGTGGGTTAAAACTCATTAAGTAGTAAAAAATTAAATTCTTATTGTTTACTGCAACGTCTGCAACTTTACATTTACTTACACTATCTTGTAGTTACAATAACTTGCGAAGGTTTTGGCTAAATCTACCGTATATTTCCTTATAACAATCTAAAATATCAATTACTGACTTCGAGTTTTGCCACCCTTGCCAATAGTAGTAGGAGATCCGAACTAGAAACGAATTTCACCCATTAGCTTAACGAATGAAAATTATTTTTTATATTTATTTTAGTGTAGTAGAAAAAGAATCGCGAAAGGGTTAACCAAAAATTCCCGGACAGGCTATATTTAATTCAAAAATGAAAAATTAATTTTTATTTAAAAATACACCTACGAGCTTAAAGGATAAATTTTAAGTGTTAAGTATTTTTAATCTACTACAGAAGATAATTATTTAATTTTTATCCAGATGGGTGAAGGTCACGTCACACGACAAAATTTAAAAAAAATTAGTAAAATAGGTAGTAGTTATAGGTACTAATTGAAGTACCTACCCACTGCAATAACGAAGAATATCCAAAAATATTTATTTTGTCAAAGCAGTTGCGATATGCGATGAGCGATCCTGCCAATTGTTGAAAAAGTGTGGCGATGTGGCATCTCATGCAGTTTAAAATTTTATGAAATGGATGTAAACTGAATAAAACACATTGTACAACAATTTTACCACCTTTTAATGTTACACTACATTCACTGTTCACTGAAGCAATCGCTTCCGCAATTATTAGGGATAACTCAAAAAGTTCTCGTCAGATCTTTATACATAACTAGCTTCTGCGCGCGACTTCGTCGGCGTGGGCTCCGCTCCTATTGGTCTTAGCGTGATGATATATAGCCTATAGCCTTCCTCGATAAATGGGCTTTCTAACACTGAAAGAATTTTTCAAATCGGACCAGTAGATCCTGAGATTAGCGCGTTCAAACAAACAAACAAACAAACAAACAAACAAACAAACAAACAAACTCTTCAGCTTTATTATATTAGTATAGATTATATAGGTACTAGTCTTTTTTTTATGTTACTAAGTCGACAAACAAGCATACGGCTCACCTGATGGTAAGTTACTACCGTAGCCTATAGACGCCTGCAACACCAGAAGCGTCGCAAGCGCGTTGCAGACCCTATCTTCAATCCCCCCCAGGAGCTCTGGTCACCTTACTCACCAACAGGAACACAACACTGCTTGAAAACAGTATTATTTAGCTGTGGTCTTCTGTAAGGTCGAGGTACTACCCTAGTCGGGCTGCTCCATATTTTGAGCAGGAAATTTCCTCTGTGTCCTACCTCAGTTAATATTAATATTATAAAGCTAAATAGTTTGTTTATTTGAATGTACTAATATCAATTACCTCCATCCCCTCCATCCACTTACCGAGGAAGGCTATAAGCTATATAACATTATAGTACGTTTTTCCTCAAAATAACACAGGTGAAATCGTTGAGCACAGCTAACTATTATAATTATGACTATTATAATATTATTATAATTATTTATAGGTAGGTATTACTGTTGTAGAATCGACACGACTATCTTTGGCGACTTTATAATTACTAGTGGTCGCCCAGAGGTCGAAATTCGACCATAATTAAAAATTTAAATTAAAGAAAACCAAAAAATTATGAAAATAAAGAACCTTTTTTTAAATTTTTTAATTTGACTAAAGACACAATCAACAAATATGTAGTATAGGTAATATGCGTGTGTTAGTAAGGTAGTGTGTGTAATGTTTTTTTTTATTGATTTAATATTTAACTATGCATAATTTTAAAAAAAATATTAGCATTCTGCACTCCTTCTCTATATCTATACTAATATATAAAGCTGAAGAGTTTGTTTGTTTGTTTGTTTGAATGCGGCAATCTCTGGAACTACTGGGCCGATTTGAAAAATTCTTTCAGTGTTAGATAGCCCATTTATCGAGAAAGGCTATAGGCTATGTTTCATCACGCTAAGACCAATAGGAGCGGAGTCCACGCCGACGAAGTCGCGCGCAGAAGCTAGTAAACTATAAGTGTGCGAAATTTCATACTCCTCTGTCCACGCAATTTTTGTAAAAAGGGGTACAAAGTTTTTGCTTCATGTATTATTATATAGGATGGCACATCATATACAAGAGTACTACAAGGACCACCTTTGGGTCTTATGTTTTTCGTTATATAATTATATTTAATACACATATTATTTAACTTTGAATATGAATTCAACATTAACACATACAATTCTTACTGTTACTGTTGTTCCTAGTACTAAAATACCGTCATACATATCTGTATTACCGTTACTTAATTTGCGAAAAAATGTAGTCTTCTTATTTTACATTGTGAATTATGTACGTAGGTACCTACTAAAATGACTGTTCGTAAATTATAAAAACGTTCCTTCTGGAGTTCCAAGACACAAATTATCTTTATTTAGAACAATCAGGCAAATTGCAACTTCAGTAGACCTGCAACTGAGGTAAACTGTTCTGCCTAAATACTACCTATTTAGAATTTTCAATGAGATTTAAATTTTCAATAAATTTATATTATTTTTCATCATCATCACGGAGTATCATCATCATCATCATTTCAGCCTATCGCAGTCCACTGCTGGACATAGGCCTCCACAAGTTCGCGCCAATAATGGCGTGAACTCATGTGTTTTACCCATAGTCACCACGCTGGGCAGGCGGGTTGGTGACCGCAGGGCTGGCTTTGTCGCACTGAAGACGCTGCTGCCCGTCTTCGGCCTGTGTATTTCAAAGCCAGCATGGATGGTTATCCCGCCATCGGTCGGCTTTTTAAGTTCCAAAGTGGTAGTGAAACTATGTTATCCCTTAGTCGCCTCTTACGACACCCACGGGAAGAGAGGGGGAGGCTAAATTCTATGCCGTACCGTAGCCACACAGCAACACAACTTGTATATTAGTAAAATAAAATTCACACCTACTCTGAAGACCTTTAATAGAATATTGTCTCTTTTATTTTCACTATATTAATATTTAATAATAGATGTCTTTTATAGACTGACTAGCTGACCCGTGACCACTTCGTTGGGCGTTATTATTTTTGTGATGCAAATAATATACTTATACTTAAGTTTTCATCTTGCTCACATATAACTACCACCCCCTGTTTCAACCCCAAAAGGGGTTAATTTCTAAAAATACATTATTAGTACATCTCCACACCATCTATAGAGCATACATTTTGAATTTCAAGTCTCTTTTACTTCAAAAACATAGGACTTTCATACAAACTTCCAACCCCCGTTTTAACCTCATAGGGGTGGAATTTCGTAAAACCCGTTCTTAGCGGATGTCTACTCCCTATAAGGAACGTACTTGCCAAATTTCAAGTTTGTAGGTGTTATAGTTTCTGAGATTTCGTGATGAGTCAGTGACCTTTCGCTTTTATATACGAGTATATAGATAAAACTTTCGTAAGAGTAAATTTTTAATTACAAATAAAGGTGTGTGTGCGATTCACACACGATAGAAGTGAAACTTCTTTGGCAAACTAATTTAAAAAAAAACTAATTTCAAATTAGCGGCGTGCAGCGCGGCGCGATCTTCCCTGTCGTTGCCTTCCGGTTTGAAATCGCAACGATTTTATAGAAGTTTCACTTCAAAAAGGATTATAGTTTAGTTTGTTTTGTGTTACTTTTAACAATTTAAAGAGCTATCGGGCTTAAAAACCAGCATTTATTAGAATATTCGCTTCGCTTCAGTCTGTAAAATCCGACTGCTTGGCATAGGCCTCTTTCCCCACGTAGGAGAAGGATCAGAGTTTAATGTCTTTGGATCAGAGCTTAATCCATTATGCTGCTCTACTGAGGGTTGGCGGATATATGCCTTGCTATGAGTAGGTAACGATCGCTATCAGGTGTACATGATAACAACCGGGACCTACAGCTTAACCTGCTCTCCGAGGCACTGCGGGCAGATCCACAAGGACTAGCAACCAGACCGGAAATAAAAATTTGTATTAACACAAATATTCACTCCGAGCGGTAATCGAACCTGCGACCGTCGGTGTTTAGGCACCGCCGACACGGCACTCGCACCATTACACCAGAGCGGTCGTCAATAAAATTATATTGAACAAACATTTTTTCTGCATTTGAAATACATAGGGTACCTATATAAATTTAACAAATCGAACCGAAATTCTGTTATCGAAATAGTATTTATTTACCCTTTTAACCTTAAGGTAAGGTAAGGTACCTTAGGGTAAATACCTACTATTTCGATAGAAATAGTATTTGTGATTAATCTCATTAGCAAACGAGTACTACACGGTGCTCTTTATAAATAAAACGTTATTCGCGTAAACATTTTCCAACCAACGACGCAACAAATCCACACAACAAGTTTTCAGTAAATCAAACATTCACCTGACATACAAGACATTCCATAATTTTGACTCAATCGATTGGCGATTTGGCGAATATTAAATATAGTTTTCAATGACCGTCTGAACATTTTATTTTACCTGTTTATTGTGTATGAATAACGGGGCTACCTACCTATACGGCATTCGACGTATATTTCATGTTCCTTTCTAGCGAACAGATGTTGTTAAGAATAGAAAGAGAGAAGTATAGTAAGTTTACCACTGTTGGAATGCGGTGCGTTCGGCGCTCGCGCAACCTCAACACAAGCACAACCAGTCTTCCATTCGCCCGCGACAACACCGTAGCCGCTACGCAGTTCGTATTTCGAGAATATGTGTGAAATTAGTTACAACAGTGTTTGTTGATAAGTGTTGTGACCATAGTGTTCAAGCTTTGTGTTATGAAGTCTAGCTGACGGAGGTTGAAGGAAGTTCGGGTTTATTTACCTGTGAGTAAATTAGCGTACGTGTCGGTGACGTTGTGCTTTTTACTCCTGGAGTCCTTGCCCTATGACTTGTTCTTAGTTTACGACAAATTGTAGTAGGTACAAACTTTATATGGGCTATGTGGCCCCGCATATCAAACAGTTTGTAGCACTTAACTAAGTACTTAGTAAATTACCTTCCGTACCTACTTAACTTAATTGCTATTTTTTAGAGGGAAATTATTTTATACTTTTACCAATTTCAATCTCCGTGGACAATTCGTCTGGTGGATAAAATATTCCAAGATTTTCCTAGAAAAAATGTATAATACATTACAAACCTACCGCCCGAGGTCGTTAATGATTGACATTATAATCAAATTATAATCGATAGAAACTATTGCTTTGTGCATTGACCCACATAGTATGTAAGCACCTCTAAGAAATTAAATTGTAATCGAGCTTTGCGACCAGCTAACCCTGTAGTAATTATTAACATTGAACTGACAAGAAAAATAGTGTGAAGGTATTATGAAAATAATCACTTTTATCATGCTGATCGAGGTCTCTAATAAACTGATAGATCACGATCACGATTCAGCCTGTAATATCCCACTGTTGGGCATAGGCCTCTTCCCCATGTAGGAGAAGGATCGGAACTTAATCCACCACGCTACTCCAATGCGGGTTGGCGGATATATTCCCTACTATGAGTAACGATCGCTATCAAGTGTACATGATAACAACCGGGACCGACGGCTTAACGTGCTCTCCGAGGCACGGTGGGGAGACCCACAAGGACTGCACAAACGTCAAACACCCAGACCACGGCAAACATCTGTATGGTCACACACGCAACAGCCAATCGCAAACAGATAGAACTTCGCTTAAATTTCAACATGATTTATTATTAACATTATTTAAAAATATATAAGAAAATATAATTTATAAAAAGCTAGTTTTATTATTGATAAATATTATACATATAATATTGCTTCAAGTTGTTTGTTTAAAATCTCTCATCATGGAAATTACCAGTTTAAATTATTTACTATTATTTTTTGCGCCTGATGCGTCATTCGCTATTTACGGTTGCAGGATTTTTTTGCTTTAAGGGTCTGTCTTACCATTTGTGGATAAAGGTTATACAAAAAGAATCATCATCATCATTTCAGCCTATAGCAGTCCACTGCTGGGCATAGGCCTCCACGAATTCGCGCCAAAAATGACGTGAACTCATGTGTTTTGCCCTTAATCACCACGCTGGGCAGGCGGGTTGGTGACCGCAGGGCTGGCTTTGTCTCACGCCGAAGACTTATTTATTTTATCTGTTGTGTATCGTCAATTCGTCATCCGTCTAATGGTCGATTTACATCAGACGAGCGAATGCTCATTCTGTCCCCACTACATCAAATTCTTTTAGTGTAAACAGGCGTAGAGCATTTTTTCGTTGTTATATTATATGAATACGAGTGTTCAAGGATTAAGAAAGAATGCTCTTGTTCTAGCTCTAGCTCTTTGTTCGTTTGGTTTAAATCCACCCTAATAGCATTATTCACTACGGGCGAAACAGCCCCTAAAAGTAATAAAACTTACCAAAAATAAAGCTAAATTGTGTAATTAAACGTTAGTTGCGTAGCAGGAGATCCTGTAGAAATATATCCCTTACTATAAAGTTTTCCCCGGCCCGTACATATACTTTAATTGGTCATTAATACCTTACCACTTTTAAACATCTAACTAAGAGACAACATTACCAAAATTTCGAAAAATGTATACAACAGACATAAAAATAAAAAGTGAATAGCGTCTAATGAAAAAGTCGACAACTTCTAATGCATAAACATAAACACGATACTCGCTCACGATTCTCTCTTCATAGCTAACAGTAGTAACAGTACAATTATTTTCTAATCAAAAAGAAGAAAAAACAGAAAGCAAGTTATGGTCAATTACCTATTTTTGCCTTGTCAATAAAAAAAATCACAATTTGCGACATTACTAGCAATATTACGATTTGT
The DNA here is from genome assembly GCA_905220545.2 of Melitaea athalia. Classification (NCBI taxonomy): domain Eukaryota; kingdom Metazoa; phylum Arthropoda; class Insecta; order Lepidoptera; family Nymphalidae; genus Melitaea; species Melitaea athalia. The sequence goes on from HG992184.1 coordinate 5,945,130, forward strand.
ATCCAAGTATCTCTTCATTTCAATGTCAATAGAAAATGTAGAGGTATACAACTTGATATTTTAGAAGTAAAACTTCTTTACGCACGCTTGACTTGGGGAGTAAGCTAGTGAATGCGTGACGAGAGTGTTACGAAAAGTGTGATTGGGCTAGGCGAAAGCATGTTGAGAGGAAGATATGTTAGTGAAGTTATAAAGAGAGATAGTTACGTTTCGTAAGTTTTACTTCAGTCGTGTGGTTTAGAGCATACTCGTTTTTTTTACTATTGCCATGCTTAAAGCTAATCTTAAGCTGTGGTATCCAATGGGCATCGACCATCGTCAAATCTGAACGAAACTCGCCAACAAAACCCTTAAAATAAGTTTGCTGGTATAGATTCACAGTAAAATTGGTTTACCAACAGGGCAACAGGTACCGAAGTTAAATGATTGAAGGCAATAAATTATGTTTTCACGTTAAAACAGAATTATTATACCCCGTCCGGCGACTAATGATCTTTTTGACACTTCAAGAAATTTTGACATTAGTGACAGCCTCACACGTTATTTATTCGATTCGAAATAATAATCGATTTTATTTAAGAAGAACTTTCAATCGATTTAATTAAATACATTTAGTTTAAAAATATTATTTATTTATGCGTTTATTATTTTTTTTTAATTATAAATGAAATATATAAATAATAAATAAATGAATTAACAGATTTATTGCTCTATATTTTTGGTTTGCAATTAAATTTCAAGATTTCGACTTAATTTCTTGCAAGTAATCAATCTTGGGGTCATAGATACTATTTTTATTTCCTTTTTTGTATTAAATTTGTAGAAACAATAATCACATGACGTAAAATTATTTTTATCATATGATCGATTTATTATTTCAAGAACTGTTTCATAGTCTGTGGTTGTTTGTTATGCACAGGGTACTTCACTCAATCAATCAAATCGTCAATAAAGTATGACATTACAGTAGAATTTTAGTACGTTATTCCGAAAAAAAAAACAACGTAATTTATAGGCGTGGGCTGTCAAAAAGATCATTAGTCGCCGGACGGGGTATAAGTAATAATAATTACAAAACATCAATTGACTTCTTAACTGCTATTAATTGATGATGGTCGTTTAAGTGCACATACTGTAACAAATTATAACGTATTTTGCTATTTTATAAAAGTTATATAATAAAAGTAATTAATGTAACAGATGTAATTCTTAAATAAAATTAATCAGTAAATAATTTTATAAATGTACTAAAAATTCTCTATAACATTAACAATTAACATACTGCGAAACATGCTGAATCGCGCTAGCGTATTGTACTAACAAAACGATTATTGTACGACCGACCCCACCCACTACAGCCTATCACAGTCCACTGTTGGACATAGGCCTCCTCAAGTTCGCGCCCGACATTATGGCGCGAACTCATGTGTTTTGCCCATGCATAGTCACCATGCTGGGCAGGCGGGTTGGTGACCGCAGGGCCGGCTTTGTCGCACCGAAGAGGCTGCTGCCCGTCTTTGGCCTGTGTATTTCAAAGCCAGCATGGATGGTTATCCCGCCATCCGTCGGCTTTTTAAGTTCCAAGGTGGTAGTAGAACTGTGTTATCCTCTAGTCGACTCTTACGACACCCACGGGAAGAGAGGGGGTGGCTACATTATTTAGTGCCGTAGCCACACAGCACTGTGCGACGGTCAGCCGATATTATAAGTAATTACACCTTGCAACGGCGTATTTACTCCCGTAATGTAGATGTGATTTTTGGACATATTGTACAAATTTAAAAAATGGTTAAACCAAGAGGAGAGGAATAGGTGAGTTTTTTTATTACAAAAAGATTTTCAATTATTACTATTGCTTAATCGAAATTTAATTCGAGTTTCATTTCACCTCTCAAATGGATTCACGTTTCGTCGTATAAAAAAGGCTAAAATTATATATTAGCCGCAAAAAATTCTTGTAAGTACAGATGATGAATCATCTTGTATAACCTTTCTTGACAGCCAATACAAAGGTCACGGCTCTCTGTTAATGTCAGACAATAAATTATTATTGAATGAAGATTTGTTAAGTTGAGTTGTTTGAGAATCGATACTTATACAATATTTAAGTTATTATTTTAAATATTCCTACTCGAAAATGTTTTTTATTATCACATCAAATTTTTTCGATCCAGCGGGATTCGAACCCGCACCCCCGACATGAGCATTTTCAAAAAAAAAGTCCCTCCTTGTGAAAAAACATGGTTTTTGGAAAAACATAGTTTATTAGCCAAATTATTGTTTCATTGTGTAATTGAATGAAAATACTACCTAAATTTTAATTTGTTTCACGAAAATAATTAAATACTATTGAATAAATTACAAACAAAGTTGACTTATGACAAAATATTGTCAACTGTGTGACTACTTTAAAATCTATTTTTCTGAAATAATTGTTCAACTACGTAGTATTATTTTTCATTTAAATTAAAGATAATTTGAAATCTTACATAAAATACAATTTGCACACTGAACATTGAGGCAATATTTTACAAAAAATGTCTCTGCTGAGAAATTTTGTGACGTTTGATGCATTCGCAACCCTATCTTTTCAGATATTTCGTAAAGTGGCAAATATTCCCGTTCCTATTATTTATCACGCGGTGCAGAAATTTGTTTCTATGAGATTAAAATGCAAATAATTGACTATTTTCTAACATTTACAATAAAAAACACGCATTTTTAATGCACTTTAAGTGGGACAGTCACACAGCTGACAGACAAAATATTCAAAAAACGTCGGGAATTAAAAAAACTTAATAAACCGCGATAAAATCCGAAAAAGTTGTTTCATTTCAATAAGTAAAATTCGCGTTTAAACATTAGAAAACAATATGTAGCCTCAGCTTTTGGAGTCAATTTTGTGACTATTGGTAGTCAAAGTATATGTGACGAGACTTGTTCGTCACAAGCTGACGTCACATTTTCATCGTTAATCCAGTAAAACAATAATTTTGATTAGAAATAAAACAATCGAATCAAATATTTTAACTACCGATTGGTCACCTTAATATTGTCTATCATTTTCTAATAATATATATTTAGAAGTATCACTAGTGCAAGAAATATCATGTCACTTACCTGACTGAAAAAAATCTAACCGTCGTCGATGAACACACAAAACATGAATCGACAAGCCCGACGCGTTACACTGCAGTAAACTTTCTAGTTACTAAGGCTGCTGGTTTCTTTTTTAACAATCTTGCGGTTGCAAAATAATATTTAAGGTATTATGAAATAGGGTTTTGGCCGACACAAAATTGACATGTCAGCAGACTTCAAATTTTTATGTTTTATTTAAATTATATTTAAATAGATAAAATATTAATATCGGTGTATTTTTTTTAATAATATGAAAGAAAAATAGTCAAGCCCAATGTTATCGTAAAAAAATTAGTAGCTAACCATATGAATATATTTCAGAAAATCAACTTACTTGTACAAACATAAGGGTCGGACACGTTAAAAACTTGTACATTTTAAGTTTAAAATGCCTTTATTTCATTGTATGAATCAGAATAAGATGTTTAGTAAGGCTTAAAGTAAAATAAAATATATGTTTCAGCATATCTATACATTAATATAATTACATTGAAGCCTAATTTTAAGTTAGCCTAGAAACAAGTCAAGGGACAGCCAAAAACCAAGGGTGGGACATTTTTTTGAAAATGCTCACATACCGTGTCCGGTGCTCTAGCCATTAAGCTATGGATCTATGTCCAGCCGAATCGAAATCTTTGATATGATTTTATTCGGGCAACCGGGGTGCCGTCTATAGGTCCTTAACAGCACTCACTATTCAAAGTTTCATATTACAATGAAATCTTTGACAAGAGACAACCCCAAGCTAAATTCGTATATATATATTTTTTTTGTGTTTCCCATACATGAGGAAATTCGAATCCCGCTAGATCGAAAATTTTGATATGATAATAAAAAACATTTTCGAATTTCCTCATGTGTGGGAAACACAAAAATAAAAAATAATAAAAATAAGAATTAAATATCCTACTTTTATTATATTCGCAAATTTAGTAATTATTATAATTTGTAATTATTATATTGTTATTCCGCCATCGGTCGGCAGGTGGTATTGAAACTGACTGACTGAACTGAAATTAGTCGCCTTTTACGACACCAACGGGAAGAGAGGGAGTGGATAAATTCTAGACCGCCGTAGCCACGCAGCACGCAATCAATAATCATAATGTAATAAATGATTAATGTCAAAATAAAAACATTATATCTATACCTACCTACATATAATAAAAGAGAGAAGAGAGATGTTCAGGTAAACTAGAAAATGGAAGCCAAAACTATTATTTTTGGAGTGGTTTTCACGCTCCTGTGGGTCTAACTTAAAATGTAGTTAAGGTTTCATCTCAATATAACAACTAGGAATAAAGTTTTTACTCTATAAACATTTGTAGTGAATTCATAAGCAGCCTTTTGTATACATTATTATTTTTAACGCTGTCTCTATCTCTACTATAAATATAGAGACCAAATTTATAATTTGAAAATGGTTTTTCGTAAGTTAGTTTAACGTAAATGCTGAATAGAACTGACAAATGTATTATGATAATTCACCGAAGTAACAACGAACACGTACTATTCTAATTTATTAATAACAGCAAGTGTAACAATTTCGCTATAATCGCCATAAGCGCAAGCTTTAACAATTCTTCGTAATTACTGTTTATTATTTAGGGCCTTTTCCTTCTTTTTCGCGTCATAATGTCGGGCGCGAACTTGTGGAGGCCTATGTCCAGCAGTGGACTGCGATAGGCTGAAATGATGATGATGATGATGATTTAGGGCCTGTTTCACCAGTTGTGAATAACGCGATTTGACGGATGACAGTGTCCGACAGTAAAAAGTTTTTGACTCATTATTCTTTTTTACCATCGAATTCTACTTTATTTATGAGATATTTCTATTCGAATATATTAGTCTCAAATTTGCAGTTTATTAATTGAGGAGAAACAGCTCCTACTGGCCTATCCTACCTCCCGCTGTCAAAATCTATTTGTATCGTCATTTGTCAAATAGTGTTATCCACAACTGGTGAAACAGGCTCTTACGCAAAAGTATAGACAGACAGTACCAATATATATATTATTTATTCTATTAATTTGTTAATTTTTTTCTTAAAGGTAACTAGTTCATCGCTTAGTTTGAAACTAAGTGTAATAGCTATACATCTTTAGTAGAAACCTTATAGTTAGTATTAGTTCTTATCTACGTTGTCTCCAATCCGATTGTCTACTAATTTATATTGAATACTTATTTCGACAAATAAAAAAAGTATGCTTAAAAAGTTTTACATTTTTGAATATTAATATTGTTTAATAAACTATAGTAAGTATAAAAGAAACCTATTCTTATGTAGAAGCGTGAAAACAACGGTGTTAACGTGATGAATTTGGTAGAAAGCCGCGATTCTGCCGATAATGGAAAAGTGTTCTATCGGATTTCTCCGATACATCTTACGAGTGATATATTATGTATGTACGTCGACGCGGCTCCTGCACGCATTTCTTCTAAATCGGTTTTTGATAACACCTAACAACTTTGCTGATTAGAAATTGCCGATTTTACGTCAATTATAAAGTTGTGTGGGTTTTAATTGATCTAAAATATGATTTCCATGACACAGTTACTACAAAAAGATTTATCAATACTGATTATAAATTTTGATATTCAAAAATAATGGTTCAATATGTTGCCATCAAAATATTTTAATTTGAAAGATAAATTAAAAGTAAAAAACCTTTTTAAAAAACAAGCTTTTATTTGAATGCGCTAAAATGAAAAAAATAAATTTTTTACTTTAAAACTTTTACTATCTACTTATAAAGTCATTACACATAATCTATATGATAGAAAAGCTTGTCGCGAGATATGAGTACTCGTATTTTCTTAGTTTGAACATTTTAATCAACAAATCACAACAAATCTGGCGACAAGCTTTTATATCATATAGATTATGTGTAATGACTTTATAAGTAGATAGTAAAAGTTTTAAAGTAAAAAATTTATTTTTTTCATTTTAGCGCATTCAAATAAAAGCTTGTTTTTTAAAAAGGTTTTTTACTTTTAATTTATTTTTGACTTTTTAGTCGGTTATCACGTCACTTTATTCGAATTATTCTTAGCAAGCCCTTTCATTTGATACCCATATTGTAACAGTGCACTAAAAATAACTAGTCCGCACTCTTGGATATGCCGCCATATTGGATTTAGAATGACGTCACAAAGTTAAATTTGCATTGTCATCCAAATTGAACCCATATACAAAATTTCAGCTCAATTGGTTGAAGATATCTGCTTCAAAATTTAGTTGCAAGTTTTACCCGAACAAACATACATACATACAAACCATGTATTGTCATCCAAATTGAACCTGTATACAAAATTTCAGCTCAATTGGTTGAAGATATCAGCTTTAAAATTAAGTTGCAAGATTTCACCCGAACAAACATACATACATACATGCATACATACAAACCATGCATTGTCATCCAAATTGAACCTGTATACAAAATTTCAGCTCAATTGGTTGAAGATATCTGCTTCAAAATTGAGTTGCAAGATTTCACCCGAACAAACATTCATTAAAGTTACATACATACATACATACATACATACATACATACATACAGTGCAAGTTAAATAAAAGCTTGTAAAATTAAATAAAATTCTTAAGCATGACAATTCAACGGATAGAATACGATGATAATAATTAACAACTCCTATAGAATATAATATAATAGGTGTTACCTACTTTGGTCATTTAGCGCGAATTTTCGTTTTCCTCAAAAACTCTTACTGTATAATTGTATATACATCTCGATGTATACATAAGAATAATAATCAGTAGTATTAAAAATACGTTAACTAATAGTAGTACTTAAAAATATTATGTTCTTAATATACTCGTATACGTAATATATATGGATGTATGACACACTACGATTCAGCCTGTAATATCCCACTGTTGGGCATTGGCCTCTTTCCACATGTAGGAGAAGGACCGGAGCTTAATCCACCACGCTCGCTGCTCCAATGCATTCAGCATTGGCGGATATAGGTATATTCTCTACTATGAGTAACGATCGCTATCAGGTGTACACTAACAACCGGGACCGACGGCTTAACGTGCTCTCCGAGGCACGGTGGGGAGACCCACAAGGACTGCACCCAGACCACGGCAAACATCTGTATAACCAATACAAATGTTGTCGTATGCGGGGATCGAACCCGCAACCGCCCGCACAACAGTCAATCGCAATCCAGTGCTGTGACCGCTGCGCCACCGCGGCGTCCATGACACACTATTCACCACAAATGCACCGACCACCATTAAGTTATTCAGCGACTTCACACTGTAGTGTTCAACAGTTTACGCATTTAATGCACGTAGTTTCAAACCGGAACAGGCTCAAGAATGAAACTAAGGTCATCCTATTCTACTTTCTGCTTTGACAAATGATATTTGAATAAAAATGTATTTTACTTAATCTATAAGTACAATTAAATAAAATTGTAGTATCTGTTTGTAATATTAAAATAACCGGCAACCGCTTTTTACTAAATGCATATCGACGCTTGAAAGGCAATAATTACCAAGCGACATTTTGGGCGATATTGAGTTATATATACCGTTGAAATCAGAAAAAAATTCTGCGTCGATTGCTCTCACTCTCATGGCGCTAGGACGAAGTTTGTTGTCGCTTGGTAACTTAAAAAAAAACACATTTTCACAGTTTTCGGCGTCCAAGCGACAATAATTTTACCGATTTATCAATAACTTTCACTTAGTATGTATTCTATTTTTACAGTTTACACTTAGTAATTTTTGCCTAGACTCGAAATAATGCGTTTAAACATAAAGTATTTTCTGCCTTGCATACCTAGGGTATAAAACATTGCTTAAGAAATTTTACCTGATTATTTTTTTTTCTCTCTCGTAGTTTATGACTTTTTAACACACCTTAATTATGTATTCATTGTCGCTTAGTAATTTTTTACCTAAATGCAATTGTTTTAAAAAACGTAAAGTAGTTAATATTTACCTGCCTAAAAAGATATAATTATTTTGTAAAAAAAAACTGATCTGAAACACATACTTGACGTGGATGATTTTTTGTTTTGATTACATAATGAATAGTAAGGTAGGTAACCAGAAACCCATTCCAATTTTAATTTATTTGTAACAATAGTTTTTGACAGCAATTTTCTTCTTTGAGAGATTAAGCTGCAACATTCATGTGTTAGAGGCTTACATAGACGTCCATTAACCTTTGTTAACTTGTTAGATTAGTCACAGGCCTAAAAACTCCACCAACCTGCAATACGACAGTGTGGCGGAGTATGCTCTAATTCGTCCCTTGTCAGATGGAAGTCCATTCTCAGTAGTGAGTGATTGTAGATCACTACAACGGCTGTTTAGGTATTGATGAAGACGATAAAATTATCAATCGAAAACCTTTATCCAAAAGTTTTAAATGTTGTGTACTAAAACCTAAATTCTTAGTTAGTAAAGCCCTACACTTACCTTATTTAATTTGTACTATGGTTAAAATTGCCTGACAGAAAAGTTTTTTGATTTTTGTTTCGATCATTTTACCTATGGATCAAACATCTGTTACTTCTGGATGCGTCATTTTGCTTCAAACACCATTATGAAAAACTGGGGCTTAGTTAATTTTACATGGTTTATGATAAAATTTTGTCGTCGTTAAGTAATTTTTACCTGTTTGTGATTTTGATTAAAATTTTACTAACCGACACTATTTCTTAAAATATTGAGAACATGAATAATCTTTAAATACCAGTTTATAAAGCTATCAAATTGGATTTAAAATTCGTTAGAATCGAGTAGCTATGACTAATAGGCGATTTTTAATGAATTTTTTTTCGAAAAAAAAAACTTTAAAATGCTCTAGTGTAAAGTTGCCAATATGTCGCTTAGGAATTATTGCCTTTCAAGCGTCGATATGGATGCATACACGGTACATATATTAAAATAACATTTTTTACAATTTTTGTCTGTCTGTCTGTTTGTTCCGGCTAATTTCTGAAACGGCTGAAGCGATATAGACGGGACTTTCACTGGCAGATAGCTGATGTAAGGAGTAACCCGGTTACGAACCCAAAAGGGAGGGAGGTGGAGGAGTGGGCGCTGGCTGCCGGACTGTGCCTGCTCAATGTGGGGACAGTCCAGACGTGCGTGCGGTGGTCGGGAGGTTCCGTGGTGGACGTCACGTTTGCCACGCCGGCCATCGCGCGCAGAGTGGAAGGGTGGAGGGTGGAGACGGAGGTGGAGACTCTCTCGGACCATCGATACATAGGGTTCGAGGTGTCTCCAGCTCCCGTCCGTCCGGCGTCGTCGTCGTCGTATACGTCTTCCAGGGGGCGTAGCCAGTTTCCGCGTTGGGCACTCTCCAAGCTCGACCGGGAACTGGCAGAGGAGGCTGCAATCATCGGCCGCTGGAGTCTCCCGCCGCTGTCGGAGGTTGGGGTGGATGAAGCGGCTAGCCAGCTTTGCGACGTATTTACTGCTGTCTGCAGAGCGGCCATGCCACTCGCGAGGCGTTCATCCCCGCGGCGGGCGCTCTACTGGTGGTCGGCTGAGATAGCCGGTCTCCGGGCCGCCTGCAACGGGGCCAGGAGACAATATACCCGGAGTAGGCGGAGACGCCCCCAGGACGTGGACAGGGACGACAGGCTACGCAGGATCTACGTGGAGAAAACGAAGATCCTGCGGCAAGCCATATACCGAGCCAAGGAGGAGGCCTGGCTGGAGTTGGTTGGGGGTCTGGAGAGAGACCCCTGGGGCCGACCGTATATTTGGGCGCGGAACAGGCTTAGGATTGAGGAGTGAAGGTTAATAAGTAAATAGCTAAAAAATAATAAATGATATAATTATTTTTAATGGTCATAAATTAAAACTGAAATAAAAATATAAAAGATACGAACCAAATATTACACAGATATGTAAACATAAGTGTACAAAGATTTTTATAATAATAAACTATAAAAAAGACAAAATATTAAGTATATTTTATTTTTAACTTTGGCACACTTCTACAATCTGTACGATTGTAAAAAAAAAAACAATTTCAATTGAGCAAGTATGTACGAGTTTACTGTAAATAATAATAAATTGTTCGAAGTATGGGAAAAGATGCTTTTGCGCATTGATCCTAATATTATAGCAAACAAAAGTAGGCCCTTACGCGTCGGAAGTGACCGGCTCTGTTGACGCGTACCGTTAACAGTTTAACAATTAAATTAATGAGCTTTTAAAATTCAATTTGAAACATTTCAAATGTCATATTATAGCTAATGACAAATTCTATGTAATCAATACATATAATAAAGATGTAACGGATCGCTGTCTGTACATGGAACATACATGAGAAAAAATATTATTGGGACCTTTATCATCGCAAATAGCACCCAAAACTATGATTGTTAGAAATTTAGTCTGTTTGTCTGTGCGTTTGTGCACGCTAATCTCAGAAACGGCTTATCCGATTTAGATGTTGTTTTCACTAATATATTGTGGTAAGCTTCACTTAACATTTAATGTTTGTTTCATGTCAATCGGTTCATAAATAAAAAAAAGTTATGCCAATTTAAAGAATCACGTTGAACTTGAACATGTAAATCACTAAACACCCAAAACGCAGACGAAGTCGCAGGTACAGCTAGTAAAATAATTAAAATCTTATGTCCCGGTGTATATGATCGCACTTCCGTAACGACTCGATGGATTTTTATAATTTTTTTTGTATATTTGGTAACTATGAGATTAGGTACCTAATAAAGAATGTTTCATACCGGTTGGTGATTAGGTATTAGGGTCATGATCATGAATCCATGATTTACAGTGTCTGTATCCAGCAGATTGTTTTTCTATTTCAAAGTTCACGCGCTGAACAGTCGTCAAGACAGGACAACATCTTTCGGGTCAGATAAATATAATTTATGCTAGGTAGATATCGTTATAATTTAATTTGAATATTTTTTATCTGATAGTACTTACGCTTGTTTGTATTCGCAGTATTTGTCGATTGGCAGTCAACGAATATACACTTTCTTGGACGCCAACGTTGAATGTTAATGCACTTCTTCTGTTCCTAAATTGAAGGAGAAGCTTTCACGACACCCTACAAACATAAATACTTAGTTTATGTGTCTACTTACTATTTACATGTAGGTAATAAGAATTCGCTTCTGGCTATTTCTTTTGATTAAAATTAGGAAAACATCTACAATACATAATTATAGTTCCTATCTTTAAGAAACGCTATAGCATTTTTAAAAAAAAATCAAAAGCAACTTTATACGAAAATTTAAACGATATGGTAAGTTTAAAAATATGATAGACATACACGCCAATGTCAGTCAATAAATATTAAAATTATGGAGTTTGTTATCCAGTAAATTTATCATAATTTAACGCAAATAATGATTACGTAAATAAAATACTTGTACCACGCTTCACATTTTACTCTACGGTGTTTATAAAAAGTATGAATGGTAATGAAATTCGGGCCAATAAACAGCTTTTCCCTTTAACACGAAGCCGCACCTACAATCGTCACATGGAGACGAAATGTCAAACGAAAGCCGGCTTTCACGCGCCATTGAGACGGCCCAGATGCTTCTCTGGGCGTGGGCCACATCGTAATGAGATAGAGAGCAACACCTTGTCACATATACCTAAATAATATCAATTGTGCTATTTTGGCACTATTGGAAGCCATTTATCCAAAAGAATCCATGAATATTGCCTTAATAAGAATTGTTTTCGTAAAAAGGTTGATGGAATTTTTTAAGTAAAATTAAAAGATTCTATTTTCACTATGAAAACACAAGAGGAAAAGCAAACGATTTATCTTAACAAAGAGGTGGCATAAATATGTATTTAGATTGATTGATTAAATTAAAAGACAAAACACGGTCATAAGATAAGACGGCAAGTGTTTAATTAAAGTAATATGAAATTATAAATAAATAGTCTTAATCTTATTATTTTCCCTTCCTTAACTGTTTTCACGGATATACATAGGCTTAACCCTTAGGTATTCGAGGTTCTCATTCACACGTCACGGTAGGGTGACCGCTGGTCAGGCAGTTCCGAGCAGGTGACCGTAAGAGCGGTCAAGGTGGTCAGACGGCTTTCGTAATCTATTTTACATATATATGTTTGTTATTTCTTACTGAGAATCTCGGTAATAAAATTATTAAATGAACTGTAGCTGTCTCTTAAGAACGTAGTTTATAGACATAATATATTACAAGATTACACGTAGGTATTGCATTCGAGTTTAAAATTTTATAAGTATTAGCGATATAACAGTAAACTGTAAGTTTTTTTTTACTTCTTAAATTATTTGATATATGTTTTATATATTAAGAAAATATAACAATTTTATTAATAAATAATCATACATATATATCAGAAATAAAATAATAACTTGACAAACCATTAAATTAATACCTGTAGGCTGCGATAGGCCTCCATAGAAAAATTTAGTACGGTAAAAAAGAGATAAGTACCTATGTAGTTATAGTGTAGTTATATATATTAGTCATTCCAAGTGGGTATCGACAAAAATACTTATTTGTTATTCATTTCACAGTGAAGTGTGTACAAAGGGTTATTGAGCCAACGTAATTACAAAATGTAATAACATCTTAAGTCAAACGGCTGGCACCACAATGGCTGTATCCATTCTGAATCGTAGGTTTTTTTTTAAAAACGGACAATGACCGCGAATCCGCACAGAGGTTTCGTATGAAGATTTTTAAATTAGTAGCTATTGAACGGATTGTGACATTTTTAATATCAGCAATCGATTTCATCATAAAGTTTAAATCCTGAATTATGTTTAGTTGCTTCTTCGATCGATAGGTATTGTTTTGTACGAAGCTGTTGTTTGCCATGTTTTCTGTCGTTATGTGTGTTATGTTTGTCTTTTTTTTTTTCTGAAACTCCAACTCGAGTATCACCTAGTAGGCTCGAGTAGGAAAATTTAATTATTTTAATAAAATACCTTTTTTACAAGCTTTTATTTAACTTGCAATGTATGTATGTATGTATGTATGTATGTATGTAAATTTAATGAATGTTTGTTCGGGTGAAATCTTGCAACTCAATTTTGAAGCAGATATCTTCAACCGATTGAGCTGAAATTTTGTATACAGGTTCAATTTAGATGACAATGCATGATTTGTATGTATTTATGTATGTATGTATGTTTGTTCGGGTGAAATCTTGCAACTCAATTTTGAAGCAAATATCTTCAAGCGATTGAGCTGAAACTTTGTATACAGGTTCAATTTGGATGACAATGCATGGTTTGTATGTATGTATGTTTGTTCGGGTGAAATCTTGCAACTCAATTTTGAAGCAAATATCTTCAAGCAATTGAGCTGAAACTTTGTATACAGGTTCAATTCGGATGACAATGCATGGTTTGTATGTATGTATGTTTGTTCAGGTGAAATCTTGCAACTCAATTTTGTAGCAGATATCTTCAACCAATTGAGCTGTTTTGTATATAGGTTCAATTTGGATGCCAATGCATGGTTACCTTTGTGACGTCATTCTAAATCCAATATGGCGGCATATCCAAGAGTGCGGACTAGTTATTTTTAGTGCACTTCTACAATATGGGTATCAAATGAAAGGGCTTGCTAAGAATAATGCGAATAAAGTGACGTGATAACCGACTAAAAAGTCAAAAATAAATTAAAAGTAAAAAACCTTTTTAAAAAACAAGCTTTTATTTGAATGCACTAAAACGAAAAAAATAAATTTTTACTTTAAAACTTTTACTATCTACTTATAAAGTCATTACACATAATCTATATGATATAAAAGCTTGTCGCAAGATTTGCTTGTAAACAAGTAAATTAAATAAATTGATGTGATTGATCTTAACTATTAAAATTTTCAAACTAAGGAAATACGAGTAGGTACTATCTCGCGACAAGCTTTTATATCATATAGATTATGTGTAATGACTTTATAAGTAGATAGTAAAAGTTTTAAAGTAAAAATTTATTTTTTTCGTTTTAGTGCATTCAAATAAAAGCTTGTTTTTTAAAAAGGTTTTTTACTTTTAATTTTAAATTATTAATTATGGCCTTTACACACGATCAGACAAAAGTATCTTTAGCTGACAATTATTTTAATCTACTATTCACATAATTATTGAAGTTGAGTGTGAAGCGTTTATTTATTTTAATTATAACTAGCTGCTGTGCCCGCGACTTCGTGCGCGTGGAATTTAACAAAGTAACTGTTCAGTTCGCAGTTCAAAAAAAACTAAAATAAAAATAACCTAAGTTACACCTTATTACATCAGCTATCTACCAGTGAAAGTCCCCTCAAAATCGGTCCAGCCTTTTCAGAGATTAGCCGGAACAAACAGACAGACAGACAAAAATTTAAAAAAATGTTATTTTGGTATATGTAATGTGTATAGATCCATATGAATTTAGTAAAAAGCGGTTGTTTTAATATTAAAAACAGACACTCTAAATTTATTTATGTATTTGTATATAGATTATGTCTACGAAAATATTATTATTCTTTTAATCTTTTACAATATGTAAATAATAAAATTTGTGCTAGTTTGACGTTTCATAAATAATAAGTAGTGTACGTCATAAAGAAATGTAATTAATAAAAGTTAACCCCTTGACCATACAATTAATTTTAATTTTATTAACGATAAATTTAAATTTTTACTTTTTTATAAAGGTAAAATTGTACTTGGACTACTTTCGACGAGGAAGGGCGATTATTTTTGAATTCGAAATCGTTTTTGAAAGTTAAATGTGAACTTTTACCCAAAAACTGGTTATAATCTTATAAGACACAAAAGTCTTAATCCCCTATTTAAATATCTTGTGCCACTTTAATAAAAAATGACATTAATGAACGAGTATTTGAAGTTACCCTAATACACTATTTTTTCTTTATACCTAAATTTTTTACGACTAGTCTTTTCCTCCCAAACTAGTTTTAGTTAAAAATAATAATAATATATTATTTTTATTAGATTTTATATTTTAATTTACATTATAAAAAAAACACCATAATTTTTACGTAGGTTATTTATAAAAATGTACTGTGATTCCTGGTAAAAGGTGTTCACTATACATTGTTTTGAATTATATAGTAAAAAAAAAAAACTATAATTTTAAGTTTTTCTCATTCTCGATTTAAATTTTAATCTAGTCGTTAGATTGCGTTTTGTCTTCATCGACGTGTTCCAATTTTAACTGGTTAGTTACATTATCTCTGAAATGTACTGTTAAGTTTGATATTATAAAACATAAAATCTCCGCCATCGCCTTGAGCTATCAACAAACTCAAATATCATTGAGTCTTAATGTTATTCATGAAGAATTTTAGATATTGAGATGAGATATTATTTGCTCTGATACTGGCAATTCCGCAAGGGAGCTAAAGCCAAAGAAGAATAAGAAGGATGAGATATTATTAAGATGTTGAGATATTGCTTATTTAATCTTGTTATACCTACAAGTCTCAGGCGTTGGCGCAGCGGTCACAGCACTGGATAGCAATTGGCTGTTGCGCGGGCGGTTGCAGGTTCGATCCCCGCACACGACAACATTTTTATTGGCCATACAGATGTTTGCCGTGGTCTGGGTGTTTGTGAAGTCCTTGTGGGTCTCCCCACCGTGTCTCGGAGAGAACGTTAAGCCGTCGGTCCCGGTTGTTATCATGTACACCTGATAGTGATCGTTACTCATAGTAGGGAACACGCATTGGAGCAGTGTGGTGGATTAAGCTCCGATCCTTCTCCTACATGGGGAAGAGGCCAATGCCCAACTGCAGTGGGATATTACAGGCTGAATCGTGATCGTGAATATAGTACTTAATAATAATAATTATGTTTATAATTCCTTGCCTTACACTCTTATTTTAGAATATATTTAATTGAAAAAAAAAATTACTGATAGCACTCACGAGGAGCTATGAGTGTTCATATGCGTCATTATATCTTTTTTTTTCATATTTTAATTATTATTTATTTATATAGACGAAGTGAAATTTAAAAAAATCAAATCATACAAGCAGGTACAAAAGTTTTATTAATTTTTTAATATTTTATGCACGCGTTTAGTCTACAAAAACTAAAAGAAAGTGTAATTGAGTTGCCTATAATTATATCGAACGTCACGGAATCAAAGTAGAGCAATGATTTATAGCTAAGTTTACAAGAAAAAAACTTTGCTAAAATGGGGTCTTGGATTATTTACATACATTGTTTATCATTGTCTATCTATATATTTCTTAATGTAGCGACTTATTAAACACAAGGCGGATTGATCGTTTTTACCGACTTCCAAACAAGGAGGTTCTCAATTCGATTGTATTTTTTATGTATTTATTACCTGTTACCTCAGAAACTTTGACTGGGTGGACCGATTTCGATGTTTTTTTTTTAAATCGAAAGGTGGTGCGTGTCATGTAGTCTCATTTTTATTGTCATCAACATCATCATTCATTTATACCCCGTCCGGCGACTAATGATCTTTTTGACAGCCCACGCCTATAAATTACAGTTGTTTTTTTTTTCGGAATAACGTACTAAAATTCTGCTGTAATGTCATACTTTATTGACGATTTGATTGATTGAGTGAAGTACCCTGTGCATAACAAACAACCACAGACTATGAAACAGTTCTTGAAATAATAAATCGATAATAAATCGATCATATGATAAAAATAATTTTACGTCATGTGATTATTGTTTCTATAAATTTAATACAAAAAAGGAAATAAAAATAGTATCTATGACCCCAAGATTGATTACTTGCAAGGAATTAAGTCGAAATCTTGAAATTTAATTGCAAACCAAGAGCAATAACTCTGTTAATTCATTTATTTATTATTTATATATTTCATTTATAATTAAAAAAACTAATAAACGCATAAATAAATAATAATTTTAAAATAAATGTATTTATTTAATTGGATTGAAAGTTCTTCTTAAATAAAATCGATTATTATTTCGAATCGAATAAATAACGTGTGAGGCAGTCACTAATGTCAAAATTTCTTGAAGTGTCAAAAAGATCATTAGTCGCCGGACGGGGTATAAGTCATCAGATATGTCAAGTACTTTTCGAGTTATATCTAATAATGTGTATTTACTTGACTATTTTTTCATCGACCTACGTTGTATTATACCGCATAACTTTTTACTGGGTATACCGATTTTGAAGATTCTTTAGTTAGTTTTAGTCGAAACTTGATGCTTGTCTTGTGGTCCAATTTAAATTTGATCGAGATCTGATCATTACTTTTTGAGTAATCTCTGATAACGCGTATTTACTCCACTATTTTTTCGTTTACCTAGTAAACAACATTTTTAAAATGAACTTTTGTGTAGTGATCCTACCATTCTGAATTATTATTTCTGAAATTATTTGTGTTAAATATAGTACCTACTATTTTATATATTCACTAACATTACAAATCAGAAAAAGAAAACGTCTTAACCTACAAAAACTACAAAATGAATTATGATGCTCAGCCTACTTTTATAGCTAAGTATAATATACAAAGTTATATATATTAATGTTATTTTAATGGAGTAAATCATTTTTATGTTCTGCGTCTAATGTCGGTTCGGAAATCATCGCGTGCCTAGAGTTCCTATCGATAAATGCGCATTTGCAGCTCTCGAGCTCTTGATTGTATCTCAGCACTCGCACGCATCCTATCGAACTAATATTTACTGCGCTTACAGACAATTTTATGTCATATTTTAGATTACGATTAATGAACACTGCCTCGAGCGATTTTATGTACTTATATTATTTCTAAAAATGGTACAGATGTAGGTATTAATTTTTTATTAACTTTAAAAGTAATATTAGTAATTAATTCGTTGAGAAAGTAACACGGATGTTTGAGAGCAAGCGTTTACTAATTGTTACTTTCAAGTGTATAAAAACTTGATAAAAACGGCGGAATTGACGCTTCGACATTACAAAAATTCTGAACTTTTACATTAACGGATCGGCAGAGAAACAAAGCCTTGTTAGCTTTACGTCTATAATTCTATATGCTATAATCTAACATCTCTAGACTCATAAAGCTATAGGTATGTCATTAAAACTATACATTGTGTTACGCAAGTGAAGTTTTAACTTGACAATGAAGATAAGCGCACAACTCTACGCGATAGGCGCGGTGTTTTGTTTAGCTTTCATCAAATTGTGTACCTTAACTGGCACCCTAACGACGGTTTCAATTACATAACCCGATAACAATGTTCACACACCATACTTTTACTGAATGTTAGTACGTAATGAAGCCGTTATAATATAATAATAGAAAAACTGTTACGCAGTAATGACCCGGTAGAAAGTGCGAGAATATTTGCTATTTTCTAATGTTAATGTTAGTTCTTCACTACAATAAAAGGTAATAATTTAACGTAAAAGTAATGCTCGTTACAAAGCGTAAAGCAAATTTTAAAACAAAAACTAAAGTTAAATTGGTTTTCTGGGGCCCTGCGGTCTCTCACACTTATAATTTTTTTTAAATGGACGCTCCATAATTGTGTTTGTCGCAAACGAAAAAACCCGACTTCAATTACATCGACAAGTAATACAACGTAAGTTGACGAAAAAATTGTGAATCAATTTTTACAAACGCTTAAGTATTAGAGATAGCTCAAAAGTGCTCTTTAGATCTGTATCAAATTTCAAAAGGACCACACGACAAGCACTACCTTTCTATTAAATAAATCATCGAAATCGGGCCATTCAGTAAAAAGTTATGAGATAACACACAAAAAAAAAAAACTAGTGTGCTTTAAGTAAAACTTCTTTAGCAATAGGCCTCCACAATATATGCCTGCACTATATCTTAGATATATGAAATGTGTTGGGTATGTGTTGTGTGGTGTGCGCGAGCACACATTTTCTCTCTCTTGCTCGCCTTTTCGATCACACTTTTCGTATCGCTCTCGTCACGCATTCACAAGCTTACTCCCCAAGCCAAATGAGAGTATTCATAGTTTATTTCATTTACGTTCACTTTTTTTCTAGTTTTCAACATGTCTATTGAAGCGTATAGTACTTAATATGTGATAACAGCTGCATTATTAAATAAGTATACGCTAGTAGTAGATAAGTGTGTACATAATTTATACCAATTTTAATATCTTGCTTGTCATTATTTCGCTAGCATCTTTTATTTGAAATTGTCGAACACCTGTCACTACCGTCCGTCTTTTGGGTAATTGTTATACGCAACGACTCAAATGAATATTATGAATTACTTGTTAGTACAGTACAGTGTTGCCAACTCGAATTTTATCGAGTAGGTAGATACAATTTCAAAAGTTGGTAGTTTCCAACCATCTTCAATTCGAAAAGTAGGTAGATCTACCAACTATAATTACGATTCTAGTACCCTAAGATGTGACACCTTTAATTCATTTTTTTTTTTTCGTAAAAAAGTAATCATTATAGTACAATCATTTCTATTATAGTAAAAAAACGAATAATAACTAAAAAATGGTCAATATCAATAAAAAAAAAGCATATTATGGACTGACGGAATTAATGTAGTAATTATAATTTACTTGACAATGAGGGCCTAAAACTGAAATGCGATTTTCTGTTTAAAAAAAAATTTATAAAAAAAAATTGTTTAATTTTTGAAGTGAAACTGCTTTGAGCCTATGAGATGAATTTTACCCAAATTTGAGCGGCAACGCACACCACTTGGATGGGTGACCGCCTGGGAACACCGCGTGACGTTGGCTTTTTGTTTTTTTTGTTCATTTTTTTTTTCAAAGTAATAATTAATTAAGAACAGTAAATAATATTCATGTAAATTGTTTTCAGGTTGTGATATAAAAATACTTGTTTGTTTCAAAGGACTAGTTTTGCGAAGAATGTTTTTGAGTGTACTAAATAGATAGCGCTATTCAGCGGTTTTGTGATTTTTAATTGGCCTTTTGTTTTTTTTTTCCAATTCATTTTTTTTAATTAGTATGCTAAAGAAGTTTCACTTCTGACATCTGTACTTGACATGTGTACTTTGTACGCACGTAATTTTTGTTTACGTACCATAAAATATTTTTTTATCTTATACTTACAAATTATTCCATCAAAATATGCATTATTTTGAAGAATAAAATAATCTAGTTTCAATTAATAAAGGATACTTAAATATAATATGAATTGTCTGAAAACGTCAAAGCACGTACCGGGGCACGGCTTCATAGAAAAATGGGTATTGTCCAAATCAACTAATAAGAACACGTGACGACTTCAACTTGAAATCTTGCTTGAAAAGTTGAAATATATTACATCGATATATTCCAAGTGACGAGTGCGCGAACGCTGTTTAAATTTCTAGTATATAGAACATAATATTAAAATTTTTCAAAAACTTGAAAAGTTGGTAGATTTTTCTCGTGAGGTGGTAGATTTGAGCGAGACACGGAAAGTTGGTAGATCTACCGAAAAGTTGGTAGAGTTGGCAACGCTGGTACAGTACGAGTTGGCGCATGAGTTCCGAAAACTATTCCACCTCAATTTTTTTATGCGATCCTCTTCAAATAGCCCTACTGATGATATAAATGCATGTTGCCAGGGGGAAATCCGGGGCCATATTTTTTAAACCATTTTTTTTTCTCAATTGCAAGGAACCGTTATTTTTCAACCGGACAAATTTTTTTTATATTCTTTAATAAAATACAAATAAAAAAGGTCCTATGACTTTTCACGATAAAGTTAATATTTTTAGAGATATGAATTTTTAAAGGTTCGAAAAATCTCAAATTTGGGTACTTTTGACCCATGAAATACATATTAAAGACTAAAATAAAATATAAATTATATATTTTTTTAAATTCTTTATACACTAATTAATAGTTTCCTGATGGAGATTTAAAAAATTTTCATTGTTTATACCTGTTTTTTAATTGTTAACTTCGCGCGCTCACAAGTATTCGCTGCACCAGGCTCCCTGTGTCCTGAATCATTATTTATCATTTATCTTAAAAACTATTAACTGTATCAAGATTGTTAAAGAGAGTAATGTTATTAATAACTAAATTCTCTATAATTTGTTTTCAACAAACTTTTTTCTGGAATAAATTTAACAAAAGTTATTTAAGCATGAATCGGAACATGTAATTAAAAGTACTTTTTTATCAGTTTATATTACATTTTTGTTATTAAAGTAGAAAGTAATTACATTGAATAACTTCTTTAGACGAAGTTAATAGATGTAAAAGTCAGAATCCTTCAAAAAAAAAAAAAAAACAAAAAAAAATATTTTCTGTACCTACCTACTTAGACACAATCTTGCACACCATGATACATATATGCATTTAGGTATTTTTTATTTTATTATAATTATTTCAATTCGAACATTAAACATATATGTGTATAATCACGCCTCTTTCCCGTAGGGGTAGGCAGAGACCACTTTTCTCCACTTGCTACGATCCTTACATACTTGTTTCGATTCGTCCACTTTCATTATTCCTTTCATACATGCTCTCAGTCTCTTCAGTTTAGGGTACTCTTAACCTGGCCTTTTTTCAGGACGTCCCTAATTTGATCTCGAAACTTCCGCCTAGGTCTACCCCTTCCAACACTTTCATTCACACTCGCCTTATACACTTTTTTCGTCAATCGTTCTTCATTCATTCTCTTGACATGGCCAAACCATCGCTGTATACCTTTCTCAATTTTTTTCACTACATCTTCTTTCAGACCACAACGCTTCCTTATCTCACTATTTCTTATCCTGTCACTCAGTTTAACTCCTATCATACTTCTTAACGCTCTCATCTCAACTGCATTTATTCTACTTCCATGTTTCTTCTGCCATACCCAACTTTCACTTCCGTACATGAGTGTCGGAACCAACACCCCCCCCCATTGCACAGCCAAACGAGCCTTGTTAGACACCCTTCGACTGTTCATAAAGGAATGCAAAGCTCCATTCACCATGTTTCCAGCATTCACTCCTCTTTCAATTTCACTCTCACACTTTCCATCTCTTGTAAACTTTGAGTCCAGATACACAAACTCATTCACCTGTTTAATTTGTTCATCTCCAATCACGATATTGCAGTCTGTCACTGCCGCATCTCCTTCAAAAACCACCACTTTCGTCTTCTTTACATTCATCTTCAAGTTAAGTTAAGTACGTACCAATATCTTTTTATTATTTATACATAGCTGTGATTCCTTCAAATACCATTATATCTTTATATTGTTGTTAAAAATGCATAAATTACTATGATAATAACAAAAAAGTAATATAAACTGATAAAAAAGTACTTTTAATTACATGTTCCGATTCATGCTTAAATAACTTTTGTTAAATTTATTTGAGAAAAAAGTTTGTTAAAAACAAATTATAGAGAATTTAGTTATTAATAACATTACTCTCTTTAACAATCTTGATACAGTTAATAGTTTTTAAGATAAATGATAAATAATGATTCAGGACACAGGGAGCCTGGTGCAGCGAATACTTGTGAGCGCGCGAAGTTAACAATTAAAAAACAGGTATAAACAATGAAAATTTTTTAAATCTCCATCAGGAAACTATTAATTAGTGTATAAAGAATTTAAAAAAATATATAATTTATATTTTATTTTAGTCTTTAATATGTATTTCATGGGTCAAATGTACCCAAATTTGAGATTTTTCGAACCTTTAAAAATTCATATCTCTAAAAATATTAACTTTATCGTGAAAAGTCATAGGACCTTTTTTATTTGTATTTTATTAAAGAATATAAAAAAAATTTGTCCGGTTGAAAAATAACGGTTCCTTGCAATTGAGAAAAAAAAATTGGTTTAAAAAATATGGCCCCGGATTTCCCCCTGGCAACATGCATTTATATCATCAGTAGGGCTATTTGAAGAGGATCGCATAAAAAAATTGAGGTGGAATAGTTTTCGGAACTCATGCGCCAACTCGTACTGTACTATGTATATTTTTATTAGTAATCTTGTTTTCGAATTTGGAACTAGATATGCAGCAGAACTAGATATTGTCGCAGTTTCACTGGCGTCAAATTATATATCAACTCCGCGTCGCTCCTATGAGTTGTAGCGAGATGCTTAATTATTAGATATCTATCGCAAGCAAAAACAAATGCTTAATTAATATCTATCGCAAAAACAAATCACTAATCATCATCATATCAGCTCGTGGACGCTCACTGCTGGGCATAAGCCTGCCCTAATGTTTTTTACGGCGATCGGTCGTGCGCATCACACATCCAGCGGCTTCCTGCGACCCTGACCAGATCGTCGGTCACTAAAATCACTAAAATTAGTAAAATACTCGTACTTATTCCTTTGAGTCTTTTTGGCAATTATGCGATTTTATATTCACTTTACGTTACTCATAGTAGGGAATATATCCGCCAACCTGCATTGGAGCAGCGTGGTGGATTAAGCTCCGATTTATCTCCTACATAGGGAAGAGGTCTATGCCCAACAGTGGGATATTACAGGCTGAATCGTGATATTCACTTTAGTTATCGATCGTCGTATTAAAATATTTTTAAAGCGTAATTTTTTAAATACACCTTACCTTCGTCAACAGGGAAGAATAGTAAGACATAATTATATACGTTCAATTACATTTAAAAAGAAAGTACGAAATCGATATTATAAACAAAGGAAAATATTGGATGTTCGTAAAACGTGAGTAGCATGCCATAGCATGTCATAATTATGCAGGCATTTGTAGAAACCTTTTCAAGTTAAATTTTACTTGAAGTGTTGTCATAGGGTATGTACACAGTTGTTACCCTGTTTGCAGCAAGTCTAACCTAGATTCCTAGTTATGTTTCAAATATTTATAATTATAATTTTAAACGATATAGAACATAACTATTTAAAATTAATATCTTTACTTCTCTCGTAGGCCCTGATACAACTAATTTTTAAAAAAGTTACTTTATTTCTTTAATAAATAAATAAATAAGTCTTGATTTCAGGTAAAAAATGACTCATTGGACAATAATTCTTCTTACTACAAAATAATACAACTAAAAGTTTAAATGTCACCATAATTTTACAATTACATAAAAATAATAATAAATGATACAAATATACCTAAATAAAATAATTAACAGTAGGTAATAATAAATTGCATTGCAACTTATTTATTATAGGTAGGTACATTAACCCTCGTATTCAACTTTCTATACTCATTTTTAAAGAATATTTGAAATAATCAGACAAATAATTTATAATATTACCATCATTACAGAGGGAGTATTATATTAATTTACTCAATGAGTATGTTCTCATTGCATACACATTACAAATGTAATTTTGTGCCGTAAGCGCAGTAGGTCGTTGTTTGTGACACGACGTGAGGGCGCGGCGGACAGCTTTCTTTCGCCTCACTACGGCTCGTCGGCAACTTGTTCGCGGAATACTTAGAAATAATACCTCGTTTTGGTATTATACGTTACACACGCCGTTCTTGTTCTGCAAAGTCACTGCATTTTTCTTTTACTCGTAGTTAATCTGCAAAACGAATAAAATTACAATATTTACGTACTTTTTATGTTAGGTATACGTACTCTGGAAGTTAATTTCAGAAATAGTAAGTGAAAAGTAGAACTTTTATTTATATTTTAGAAGACAAATAAAAATATAGAACGTCTTTTGCAGTTGATGTATCACTTATGATCTATAAAAAAATATATTTTTACTTTCTGTTTTTTACTAAAAAATATTTAATCTTTATATCAAACAATAATACAACGACAAATATTACTAGCTTATGTAAAAGTTAAGTATGCACATAGTCCCCAACAAATAATTCACAAAGCAAACATCACACACGCGTGTCAACTTTTCTTAGGGAACTTTCGAAGAGAACAAAACGGCTTGTGGTACATCCGCAATTTTTTTTTACCTTTACACAACTCTTCTTCCGGAATGTAACGTTTGTTAATAAAACTTATATAATGCGATCGCTTTATTATCACTTACATGCATTTAACGGTAATAGACGGGTTTCTTGTACGTGCATCTTTCCCATATAAAAATATCATAAGTAAGTATGTCTTTATCTGACTAGTAAATTACCGCCGTGAAAAATATCATGTCCATCACTTTCTTTGTGAAACCACATTTTCCGGGGTAAATAAATGTTCTGTTTCAGACTTATCAGTGAAAAATTTTACGCAAATTCGTTAAGCCATTCTGGCACAATTGAGTAAGAAACATTAATTGATCGAAACTTTGCATTTATACTAGTAAAATTCATTCATTAATGAGGATTGATGGCTTACAATAGTTCCAAAAAATGACGGATAATTTCGCCACTACAACGGAGTTATCGAGAACCTAGGAGATTATCGGTACGGTCGAGATTACAACCTTAATAAAAATTTGAAGACCGTACTTATAGTACCTATAGTTATTTTATGGTTTACCCTTAACCTATAACTCATTTAAAATACTATAAAGTAATAACATTAACTTGGTATAAAAATGTTATGGCTTCGCTTAAGAAAATCCATAAGCTTACTGTAATATTTTATTTTAAAGTTGTAAATTATGTATCATTACCGTATAATGTAATGTACCTGTTATTTTATTTTTATTATTTATTGATGCGATTTACGGTTTTATATTCATATTTATTTCAGTGACATTTTCGTTAGTTTTTTTGATTTACATAAACATGTTAATGCCAGCCATGGTTAGGAAAGCGACATTACCAAACTCACGTCAATTATTTGGTCGGTAAGTTCGCTTTCACTAAACGTTCAGCTCAAGGTTTATAGTTTTCGTTCAAATTGGTTAACCTTTGGGAGATACTTATCGTGTTCTCACACTTGTCTCTGACCGTGTCCTGTAATAATGACTATTGTCTTTATCAAGTTCTATTAAAATTTGAAATGAAGTTAGATATTCTTACTAGTACAAAAATTACTGCAATGTTTTGTCACTTAAGAAAAAGCCTTCCATCTACGTTTCTAATGCTTGTAAACTGTCAAAAGCGTTATTGTATCATTGCTTGACGAGATCGTCTACACCTCTCTATTATGCTGCCCAGTTTCCAAACTAGCGTTTCTCACATTTTTCCTTCAGTGACATGTCGTCAGTATTACAAATACACTTTGAAAAACACTACTTTCTGTCCACGTGTCCCATTGATTAATGTAGATTATTAATATAGAGTCAACGACTACTAGGGCACTAGGCCAGTCAAATCGTACACAAAAAAGGGCTAAAATCGCAAATGGTCTGCTAGTTCTGCTTTTTTGATATATTGTTAGGATCAGTACCAGTAGTGTAAATCCAGTTTTGCAACTTCGAAAGACCTGTGCTAACTTTGGGGCGCTCGAAAAACCACGAAATTTTGGCACTTGTTTCGGTTTTTTCACTATATCTTCTAAAGTATGCATTTTTAGAGAATACATGTAGGATACATTTTTAAAGTAATTTAAATTATCTACAATTTGAGCCCAAAACCAGCTCTGTAGGTCAAATAGAAAATATAGGGCCCATAGACGCCGTTTTGTGCTTAAATTAAAGGCAATGAAATTTACTACAACTTCTTTTGATTCGACATTCGTCGTAGGATGAGTATTTCCCACCGAAATTTGGGTCCAAAGTTGGTCAAAACTGTAAACTTCACTTTTTTTGAAAAAACGATCAACTTTTGAAGAGCTGTATCTCAGCTTCTATTTGACCTACAGAGCTGGTTTTGGGCTCAAATTGTAGCTAATTTAAACTACTTAAAAAATGTATCCTACATGTATTATCTAAAAATGCATAATTTGGAAGATATAGTGAAAAAACCGAAACAAGTGCCAAAATTTCGTGGTTTTTCGAGCGCCCCAAAGTTAGCACAGGTCTTTCGAAGTTGCAAAACTGGATTTACACTACTGGTACTGATCCTAACAACATATGAAAAAGCAGAACTAGCAGACCATTTGCGATTTTAATGTACAATTTGACTGGCCTATTTTCCCGATTTTTGGTTTTTTTGAACATTGTAAAAAACTATTGGGCCTATAGACGCCGTTTTGTGCTTAAATTAAAGGTAATGAAATTTACTACAACCTCTTTTGATTCGACGTTCGTCGTAGGATGAGTATTTCCCACCGAAATTTGGGTCCAAAGTTGGTCAAAACTGTAAACTTCACTTTTTTGGAAAAAACGATCAACTTTTGAAGAGCTGTATCTCGGCTTCTATTTGACCTACAGAGCTGGTTTTGGGCTTAAATTGTAGTTAATTTAAACTACTTTAAAAATGTATTCTACATGTATTCTCTAAAAATGCATACTTTGGAAGATATAGTGAAAAAACCGAAACAAGTGCGAAAATTTCGTGGTTTTTCGAGCGCCCCAAAGTTAGCACAGGTCTTTCGAAGTTGCAAAACTGGATTTACACTACTGGTACTGATCCTAACAACATATGAAAAAAGCAGAACTAGCAGACCATTTGCGATTTTAATGTACAATTTGACTGGCCTATACTATTTCCAGAGATTAAGTAACATCTTAAATATTTGAAACCTATATAAACATCGATGTCGTTGACGATAATTATTATACATATATTTATTACATTGAACCGTGTTCGAGCTACTAGTATCTTCAAATGCTATTCTGTGTATAGTGACAGATAAATAATAAACACTAATTGATAATTTTGCCCGATAAAAAGACGCTGTAATTATTTTAACAGCTTAACATTTATAATTTTTATTTTTACATAAACGTACTGATTGTCTCACCATATCAGTTCATTTTCGCCTTCCAAGTTTCGCGCTCATTAACAAAGAATTAGAAACAGCTGTTATTGAATAGACTACTAGAGTTCGTAATCTGAAGGACTTCTTTTCAAAGACTTCAGATTATATATCTCATTCTTTCCCACGTTATATCTTCAAGTTAGATAAAGACAAATATCTGTTGTCAATTTAACTAACTGCTAAGACGTCACTGTTAGGTATAAGGTCAGTAATGTCTCAATGTTAATGCATTCGATTGTTGATGGGGTATTGTTCGAAGCGGTATAAATTAATGTGACTCCCACGGCCATTGTTTTTCAGTCGCTCGAACCCACGCGCACTAAGGGTACAAAATATAGTATAGTAGGTACATAGATGAGCGCAAAGCGCGAGTCGTACATACTAATATAAAATACTAGCTTCTGCGCGCGACTTCGTCGGCGTGGACTCCGCTCCTATTGGTCTTAGCGTGATGATACATAGCCTATAGCCTTCCTCGATAAATGGGCTATCTAACATTGAAAGAATTTTTCAAATCGGCCCAGTAGTTCCAGAGATTACCGCGTTCAAACAAACAAACAAACAAACAAACTCTTCAGCTTTATATATTAGTATAGATTGTTGTTACTTTATTAACTTAATTGTTATAGTCTAAGATCTGATCAAGACATTACGAGTACCTTCAATCATCTGCTTAGTGGGTAAAAATATTTTATATCTAGTTTAGTATGTTAAAGATAAATCGCGAAAGGGTTGACAGGAAAATTACTGGTTAGGCTAATAATAATAATATTCGCCAACCGCCATTCAAACCAAATTTTCAGCACACAACCTATGTCATCGTATATGCAATGAAACAGTTATAAAAAGAAGCACCGCGTCTTTCTGTCTGTCTGTCTGAACGCGATAAACTCGAAAAGTACCAAACGGATTTTTATACGGTTTTCAACAATAGAAAGAGTGATTTCTGAGGAAGGTTTAGGTGTATAATTTATTATGCTTTTATGTAAATTAGCAGAAAAGTGGCGATAAATGTTGAAGAGGTCGCGAAAAATCTTGTCAACTGGGAGCTTTCAACGCGAACGCCGCGTAAACTAGCAAAGATATTATAGTTAAGTAATGTACTAGCGAATTCAAAATCTATAAAAATGCTACAAAAAAGTCCGCGATAGCATATCTCTATCTCTTACTGTTGACTTACAATAACCACTTTTATGTTCAAATTTTTAATTAAAAACATTACGTTATTTTCAAAGCTATTTTCTTTAGTTCATTATTAAATCCTTATCCAAATGTATATGTTAGTTAACTTAGGCATTTAATGCAGATTAAAATTGCCCTCTACACTATATCAATCAGATGAATCGTTTTTGAGATATCGTCGTTAGAAGTAATTAGCAGCGAAACATTTAGAGCTCGGCGAACCAGCGTTCTTTCCTTGAGATGCTCGCCGCGAACTGAACAATAAATATTTTGTTAAATTCGACGCGGACGAAGTCGCGGGCACAGCTAGTATTAATTATAAAAAATGAGTCTGCTTTAGCACACGACTAAAGTAAAATTTCTTTAGTTGCCCCTACGATACGAACCTAATATACGAAACGTATCTCTCTTTTTCTATCTTCACTAACTTATATCTCCCTCTCAACTTCCGTTCGCCTCGCCCAATCACAACTTTCGTAACGCTCTCCTCACGCATTCACCAGCTTACTCCCCTAGTCAAGAAGAAAAAAAGAAGTTTTACTTCAATTAATTAATAAAATATAATTTAATATATTTTTTTGTGAAATGGATTATTCAAAAGAATTTTTGAATCCTACTGGGTTATATAAAAAAAATAGAAACTGGTAACTGAGGAAGAGTAGAGCAGGAAATATCAAAATCTGAAGCAGTCGCACTGGGGAAGTAACTCGAACTTACAGAAGATAGAAGTAGGTAGTGTAAATCCGTCACTTGTTTCAAATTATACTTATCTTTGTACCATTAGCAATCTATAATAATTTAGAATCACCACTTAAATGTGTGTCTTACAAGCACTACTGGTGACAGGAGAACAAATTCATTTACCGTCCAAAGAATCGGAAATGCATTTAAACAAGAAAATACTGGACTTATATGAGGAAATACTAGAATCTCCACATCATTACAGAGATGTATAACAATATAATATGTATTATCTCGGTGAGGTTGTATATAAAGGTTGTACCTATTTTATATTTTTGATATGTATAATATTATTCAAATAAAAAACAATTAATAAATCTCGTCACGAACAACGCAATTACAATATAATAAAAACTTCGCACGGTGCGCCAAGACATGCGCGCAATCAATCCACAGTCAAAATAATTAATTTACAAGGTTTCACAATGATTTCGCAACAGCTGATGCGGGACACAGAACCGGTTGAATCACATTGACATTAATGGAGTGACATTACGACATCAGACTAGATACTTGGGACCGTAATGTACTCACGAAATTCATTTTCACTATCGAGTCCTAATTACTAACTTAGGGCATATTTTACCGTTAGCTTAAAAAGTTTATTTCACAAAAAGTTCTTGGTAGGTTTATCAGCAGGAGGTGAAATAGATATATTAATCAAAAAAATTAATGTTGACAACGTTATTTTATACTCTAAGTACTTAATTAATTTATTTATACATTGTTTTATGAATTTCTGAACTTTCAAGATAGTATTGAAAATTAATTATACACAGTTGATTAGTTACATCTATACTAATATAATAAAGCTGAAGAGTTTGTTTGATTGTTTGTTTGTTTGTTTGTTTGTTTGTTTGTTTGTTTGTTTGTTTGAACGCGCTAATCTCAGGATCTACTGGTCCGATTTGAAAAATTCTTTCACTGTTAGATAGCCCATTTATCGAGGAAGGCTATAGGCTATATATCTTCACGCTAAGACCAATAGGAGGGGAGTCCACGCCGACGAAGTCGCGCGCAGAAGCTAGTAGTTAATATTTTCCAAATGGTTTTCTTAGAATTATTAAACGGACAAAAAGCACGACTGGACTCAAATTCTATCACTTTAGTATTCGCTACCTGTATATTCAATGTACTCTGTGGTATTCGCCAACTTCACGGTACGTTTCGAAATATTCGTCTAGATTCTAAAACCTAACGGACCTATGAGCAAAAACATTCTTTTGTCATTGGATCAATAATAATAAGCACGCTCAGATGACGGGATGAATCTTTTGTAAACTGTCATGGTCACTAATACTATATTATTCCTTAATTAAACCTGTCGGCAAAATTTTTGCTACAATCGCGTGTGTGTTGAGATAAAATAAGAAAATGATCTAGTCGATTGAACATGGAAATTACGAAAATACGGAAATTAAAAGACGTAATCGTTTACACAGAGAGTATCCGTAATAACATACAAGTTGTATGATAATATATGGTTTACTAGCGACCCGCTCCGGCTTCGCGCGGGTGCAATGCTGATACTAAATATAAAATATAAAATAAATATTTGCAATCTAAGCACAAAAAATGTGTTTATTTACGACACCACATTAGAAAACTTTAAAACTATCAGTGTTCATCTACTATATTATGCATGTATTATACATATAAACCTTCCTCTGGAATCACTCTATTTACTAAAGAAAACCGCATCAAAATCCGTTGCGTAGTTTTAAAGATCTAAGCATAATTATATACAGATAGACAGACAGCGAGAAGAGACTGTTTTATAATATGAAGTGATTTATTGCTGATAGGATGGCAGACTTAAAGAAACCAATATTTGACGTGGAAGGTCATCCAACTTAAATATTCAACATAGTAACATAAGGTCGAAACAGTGTTAGATAGAAAAATAAAAAGAAGATAGGTATATAATACATTGTTCCTTTAAATGTCAGTTCTACTATATCTTAAATATATAAATAATTTGTTCGTGTGTACAAGTAAACTCTTTCTAAACTGTTATAAAAGTGCTCTAACAGTGAAGTGCGAATAATATTGCCATCGACTCTATTCCGGCATAAAAAGCTGATGCGTTCAATTAGGTATACCTGCTTAAATTGTACTGTAATAAAGAATATATTTTATTCGAAGTATTTGTAAACTATAGAACTATCAGTTTTAAGCGATTATTAAAGCCATTTTTATAGTAGTCACTTTTTTTAACCCAGATAAAAACTTGAAGTAGCGTAAGAGCTGGCGCGCACCACGATTTTTAATCGCGCTATTATTTAATCGCAGAAATGCAACGTATGAGTTAGTAGGACAGTGCGCGCACAGGGACTGAAAAATCGCGACGATTTTAAAATCGTGATTTGTCACATTTTCTCGCGACTACTCGCGACGCGATTATCGCGAAAATAAAATGCAACGGATGAAATTGTATGATGCGCGATTGTTGTGCGCGCACGGTACATTCTGCGATTTTTTATAGCGCGATTTTAAAATCGTGTCGCAAAACAAAATCGTGGTGCGCGCCTGCACTAACAGTTGTCATAAATGTCAAAATAACTTCACCTACAATCTAAATAACAAACCATCTATATTTCATACTGCTAGTATTACTTATTGAACATATTTAACACGTAGCTGATAATATCGAAAAGCACAAATTGTAATCAATTTATTGTATCGTCGATATGGCACACCGCCTGCCGCGCCGGCCGCCGCGGTAACGGCGCGGAACCCATACTTTCCTGCTCCGTGAGTTCCGTGACATACTATTGTTTGCTAGTCGATGATTTAACGCCAGTTTAACCCGTCCATTGTGACAAATTGTTTTATTAATTTCATTTTGAATTAAATCTTTTTTATTTTACAATGAACTTATCAAGGTTTTAATAATTTTTATTTGTTAAATATCATTGTAATGATTCTAATACATACATACATATAATCACGCCTCTTTCCCGTAGGGGTAGGCAGAGACCACTTCTTTCCACTTGCTACGATCCTTACATACTTGTATCGCTTCATCCACTTTCATTATTCCTTTCATACACGCTCTACAGTTTAGGGTACTCTTGACCTGGCCTTTTTTCAAGACGTCTCTGATCTGGTCTTGAAAAGTCCGCCTAGGTCTACCCCTTCCAACACTTCCATTCACACTCGCCTTATACACTTTTTTCGTCAATCGTTCTTCATTCATTCTCTCGACATGGCCAAACCATCTCAGCATACCTTTCTCAATTTTTGTCACTACAACTTCTTTCAGACCACAACGTTTCCTTATTTCACTATTTTTTATCCTGTCACTCAGTTTAACTCCTATCATACTTCTTAACGCTTTCATCTCAACTGCATTTATTCTGCTTTCATGTTTCTTCTGCCATACCCAACTTTCACTTCCATACATGAGTGTCGGAACCAACACCCTCCTATGCACAGCCAAACGAGCCTTATTAGACACATTCCGACTGCTCATAAAGGAGTGCAAAGCTCCATTCACCATGTTTCCTGCATTCACTCTTCTTTCAATATCACTCTCACACTTTCCATCTCTTGTAAACTTTGAGTCCAGATACACAAAATCATTCACCTGTTCTATTTGTTCATCTCCAATCACGATATTGCAGTCTGTCACTGCCTCATTTCTTTCAAACACCATCACTTTCGTCTTCTTTTCATTCATCTTCATTCCCTTTCTCACAAAAGCTTCATTCATAACAGTTATCATCTCCTGTAACTCCTCGGCTGAGGACGCAAGTAATACTTGGTCATCAGCATAGAGAAGACATTTGACGAGTAACTCATTCTCAAACATGTAATGATTCTAAGATACACTGAAACCATGGTCTGTCTATAATTTTTACATTTTTTTTTGTAAGCCTTGATGGGGTTTTTGCCCACATTGAAATACTATGATTACATAGTTATTAATTCTTTTACCATAGAGAATCGCCGTTAATTGTGAGTTATGTAATCAATGTCTGTGTTTATTTAATACTAGTACAATAACACTGTTGAGTTTATTTAAGCGCGATAATATCAGAATCCATGACTGTTGTTAAAGTTACGTCACGTAATTGATGGAGGTCGTAGGCTATAATACTTCACACTACGACTTATAGAACCAAAGAAATAACTAAAAAGGTCGAGCGATTAAACGAGCTGTCATGTAATGTAAGACCTCTTAACATACACATAACTATATATAGGAAATATTTTAATTTAAACAATGTCACAATGAAAAAGGTAATAGATAATTTGTTCATGTAAATTTTCTCTTTGTTTAAACTACTCCAAATACCTATTAAAAGGAATTTCTAATCCTTATCAAATTACGTATAAAATTGAGCTACTGACAGTAGAAACAAACATCTACACATACTTATTGACTATAGTACATCTACACTACACCCTTTACTATGAGTAGAGAATACTAAAACATTAATAAAGGTAACAGTTATTTTTCACCGCCATTGCTCAAAATTGTAATCTTACGTAACGACTGCACAGACGCAAGTCTAGTTATTTAACGCCTCTCAAAAATTTGCCGTGACGAAAAAATTGCGTATTCATAAACATTTATTTCTTTGGTAAAAATTCGTGAGATTCTAACGATATCTACAACAACTTAAAAATACTTGACAACCAATTAGATAAAACATATTTCTATATTTTGACCAAAAATATTTTAAGGTCTAATATTTTTTCAGACGCTTCGTTATAACTACTTTAATGTATTCATTCTAAATTTTTTTGCGGCAAAATTTATAATTTTAATTTGTTGCTGCTATGGTATACCTTTATACGAGTACATTAAAATACACGACTCTCCCGCCCCCCCCGCAATCCGTTTCACCCCTCCCCCCCTTGAAAAGTGTCCCATTTTACAGATTTTCTCAATTTTTAGGAAAACTATACAAGCTAGGACAAAATGGTCAAAGACGGAATTATTTGTCAATAAATTACCTACAAATAAGTAC
The DNA here is from genome assembly GCA_905220545.2 of Melitaea athalia. Lineage (NCBI taxonomy): Eukaryota > Metazoa > Arthropoda > Insecta > Lepidoptera > Nymphalidae > Melitaea > Melitaea athalia. The sequence continues at coordinate 5,979,922 of HG992184.1, forward strand.
TAACATTCATTTCGATACCATTTATAGTTTCGAAGCTACGGTGCATCAAAGATTACTAAAAATTGGTAACCAGCAAATAATCACAATTTAAATACTCGCGCGCTAATTCCGTTCGGAATTTGCGGCGTTGCCGTTCTTGGCAGAGTCCCTGAACCGACTGGATAGTGATCGATTTCACGTTTTAGATGGCGGTTCTCTAATACATAGAGTGATTTGGCCGAAAGAAGGGACATACTCTGATATTTACACCGCTTATGTGAGGTATATTAAAAAATTATTAGATTATAGTATTCGACGGCTATGGCGAAAACTGTAAAAGCACAAAAAGCTCTGAAAGGTTGAGACGAATGCTAAACCGAAAATGTCCAGAAATAAAGTTTAATGAGCAAAGTCGTATAACTGAAACAAAAGCAAGTTTCTTAAGCAATCTTTTGAACAAGGAAAGATTTATTTTGCAGCTTAGCAAGCGACTGAACAACGAGGGGATAAGCTCGTTAACAGCGAATGATGACGCAGATATGCTCATTGTTAATACGGCAATAGAAGAAGCCGAAAGAAACGAGAATGTCGTAGTGGTTGGGCAAGACATAGATCTGTTGATTCTTTTACTGGGTCTTACTCCACTACACAAGAATATATTCATGCTGAAAGAGGGCCAAGGGAGTGTAAACAAGAGACTTTATAGCACCCGAAGCTTACTAGAAGGAAATGTGGTCGAAAATTGCAGGGAGTCGATCCTCTTTCTGCATGCCATAAGTGGTTGCGATACTACTTCAGCATTCTACGGCAAAGGAAAAGTACAGTCTATTCTGCTTGGTAAAAAGGTCGACTTGCAAGATACGATAAACGTTTTCAAAGATATATTCTCGCCTTGTATGGGGCTAAGCAAACCGAGAAAAGGTACGAGTTACAATACGTCCATTTCAACAAATATGTTGGTCTGACGAACAATACGGTGATATTATCAAAGTTACCACCTTCATCAGGAGCAGCTTTTCAGCATTCAATGCGTACTTTTCATCAAGTACAATTATGGCGAGGATACGCATTGAACCCAGAAAACTGGGGCTGGAAAAATAATAATAACTTTTTATCACCCATATATACTACAAAATCACCAGCTCCACAGTCGATACTCAAAATAGTATCGTGCAGCTGCAAAAAAGGCTGCCGAAAAAGATGTGGATGTGTCAAAACTGGATTACGTTGTTCCACCATGTGCAACAATTGCCAAGGCCTTAGTTGCTTCAACAAGTCTTTAGAGTTTAGAAGATATTGATGACGAAACTGATTTTTGTTAGATATTTATATTTATAACTGAGGTAGGGCACAGCAGGAAATTTCCTGCTCAAAATATGGAGCAGCCCGACTGGGGTAGTACCTCGACCTTACAGAAGACCACAGCTAAATAATACTGTTTTCAAGCAGTATTGTGTTCCTGTTGGTGAGTAAGGTGACCAGAGCTCCTGGGGGGATTGGGGATAGGGTCGGCAACGCGCCTGCGATGCTTCTGGTGTTGCAGGCGTCTATAGGCTACGGTCTTACCATCAGGTGAGCCGTACGCTTGTTTGCCAACCTAGTTACATAAAAAAAAAATATATTAGGTAGATACTTATATAAAAAAATGTTTTTTGTTTCGTTAAACGCATTTCTTATCAAAAATAATAAATATTGTTGTTTCATGTATTAAATGTTTTATTACCGCTAAGCGAACATTTTTAGTAATCTTTGATGCACCATAGCTTGGAAACTATAAATGGTATCGAAATGAAAGTTAGCACTTATTTGTAGGTAATTTATTGACAAATAATTCCGTCTTTGATCATTTTGTCCTAGCTTGTAAAGTTTTCCTGAAAATTGAGAAAATCTGTAAAATGGGACACTTTTCAAGGGGGGGAGGGGTGAAACGGATTGCGGGGGGGGCGGGAGAGTCGTGTATTTTAATATACTCGTATATAGGTATCATATAGCAGCAATAAATTAAAATTATAAATTTTGCCGTGTTGTCCATACATTGAAATCTAGAATGAATATACTACTTGTTAAACAAACAACGTCTATTAAACTCTATAAAATTGAGAAACGAAAGTGGATTGTGTATGTGTAAACCTGTATTCTGCAGTAAAAGGTATCCGTAATGAAGAGTAAAAAATAATAAACAAGAGAAGTTATTTCGACTGTTAATAACCAATCAGCAAGTATCTTCACTACATAGTATAAAACAAAGTCGCTTCCCGCTGTCTGTCTGTCCCTATATAATTATGCTTAGATCTTCAAAACTACGCAATGGATTTTGATGCGGTTTTCTTTAGTAAATAGAGTGATTCCAGAGGAAGGTTTATATGTATAATACATGCACAATGTAGTAGAGGAACACTGATAGTTTTTGCAACCGTGCGAAGTCGGGGCGGGTCGCTAGTTTACTCTATAATATACCTACATACGTACAAATGTTTTAATCCGTGTTTGAAAACATTAAGCACTCTTACAACCGGTTGGACCGAAGTAACCAATTGTTATCATTATTTATTCGTGAATTGTATAACTTGTATTAAGTAAAAATAAACTAAAGTGCCTGTACTACGTGACTTTTGTTAGGTTACTCGAATTGTGTACTTATCTATACTAATATTATAAAGCTGAAGAGTTTGTTTGTTTGTTTGAACGCGCTAATCTCAGGATCTACTTGGTCTGATTTAAAAAATTCTTTCAGTGATAGATAGCATTTATCGAGGTAGGCTATAGGCTATATATCATCACGCTAAGACTAATAGGAGCGTAGCACCAATGAAGAATATATTTCAAAATCGGGGTTTTTTCCTTATGAGAGCTTCCGCTGTAAACGGTTAAAGTTTCGCACAAATAAATAATGTATGACAGAGTTGATCCTATTAAACGCGGACGAAGTCGCGCGCAGAAGCTCGTATGAAAATATATACGTACGTGTTAGATGTCTCTGCACTGAGTACAACTAGATTGATTGATTTTAATGAGCTGCTAGATGCGTTTTTTTTTTCATATATATATTTTCGTTAATAAACAAGACATATAAGAAGAATTAGTTCAGTTATTTCCTTTCCACTAGTCTCAATCTTAGTACAAAAAATATTTATTTCATGTATTTATATTATGGTAAACAAGCGTACGGCTCACCTGATGGCCAGCGTTTACCCGTTGCCTATAAACGCTTACAACACCACTAACACCAGAAGCATCGTAAGGGCGTTGCCGATCCAACCCCCCCCCCCCCCCAGGAGCTCTGGTCACCTTACTACTATAGGAATACAACACTGCTTGAAAGCAGTATTATTTAGCTGTGATTTTCTGTAAGGTCGAGGTAGTCGGGCTGCTCCAGATTTTTGATTGCAGTTAATATTATTTATTTTTTTATATTTATTTTTAATGCACATTATTGCACAAAGGGCAGGTCTGTTATATATGCCAACCAACCAAACTTACGATGCACAAGAATATTTGAATAATAAAGTTATTATAGTCATCGCAAAATAATAGGCCCGTTTGGACATATGTCATCGAGACGTAAATAGGGAAGTAACCATACGACTCGGTATTCGATACTCACGATAAATCGATTCAAGTTTGTATGAGTATTTGATCGATTTGATTATGTAGTGTAAAGTATATTGAATTAAATTTCTGATTAGAAAATTTAACTAAAACTTTAATATTGTAGGTAAATTGAAATAATACAATGGTACAAAAGATCAATTTGTCTTTAATCTAATTTTTTTATTGTTTTCTAATGTTTACCCCAATTTCTCTCATTATAATGAAACAACTTTTTCAGGTTTTCTCGCGTTTTATTAGGTTCTCTACATGAGGACATTGTTCTCCCGTGACCATGGTAGCTATAAAGACTGTAATCTTTGATAACGCGTATTTAGTTGATTATTTTTTCGTCTACCTACGTTGTGTTAATTGTCAATGTCATTGAAGTCGATTTTTTTTCGTTTGCGAGCAAATACAATAAAATTATTCTCAGTAGAGATCACTACACAATATCGATTTACTATTAAAATCGAATGATGCTGCTGAAATTCAGTAATTAACTTGTTACAACACTAGTATTTAAAAACAAAAAGACTTAGAACGTAACTGTTTTTGAGACGTTTCGTAATAATTAGAAATTGCATGCTACTCTAAAGTAAGCGCGAAAAGAAAACTCCCAATATATTCTATCATAATATTTAACTCACCAGTAAATTTACGTATGATTTAAAAACTTTTTTTGTTATTAATAATTCTTTTATTGTTTCTTACAGTTTCGTACCAAGTTACGGTCTAGGGTATTTGTTAAACGTCCAAACGGGCCTCTTATTTTGTGACAACTATAAATCATGCGATATTGACTAAGTAGGTGCACGAACTGCGATTACATGCAAAACTCGATAATAATTATTATAGTATGGTGTGATACATGAACACAGAACGTAAAGGTCACGTCATAGAACATCATATAAACATATATATCAAACACTAATCAACCTTATTACCCTCTAACAAAAGATGAAAATAGAATGTTCGTAATTAAACACTCGTGTGCATTGTTTGTTACCTATCATACAGTCTGCATTGTTCCGCTGACACGGATTCGCACTCTCTGCCCTCGATCCCACACTGAAGACTCTCTTATGCAACCATATTATATTCGCCCACTATCTTTAAAACATTTAATTAAATATAGATATTACATACAATATTTTTCACTTATTCTCTTCAATCGATGTAATATTCATAACATTATTAAATGTTAAAGAGTTAAAGACTCGTAATGTTACAGAATGAAAGAATATAGGTACTGTCACACTTTTTTTTTCTTTGAGTAACTGCAATTGTGCGGCATCGTTTTTGAAACTCATCTCAGGAACTACTGGTTGGGATTTCCTTTAGTGTTTGATAATTCACTTATCGAGGAATGGGAATGCATATAAAATGAATATAATATCACACTAACTATAAAAATGAGTATCAATGGAAGTTTTGCAGAAATAGGGAAATTTACACATACATACATATAGGATATATAGATAGGACATGTAAGATAATGGCAACATTTCAACGCGAATAAAGTCACGAGCAATTGTTAGTTTTGTATATTTGTGCTCAAATTTAGGGATTTATAAACTTCAGGTTTGGGAAACGAATTTTAAATACTTTTTTTTTTTTGTTAACCCAGAGGAAATCCCTGACGGATGCCTCCAGCCCGGGGGAGCTGGTGGGTATGTCCGATTCGCACGGACTAAAACCTCTGGGGTGTTCCTTCACTCGCCTGAAGTGGAATTACGGGGGCGCTAAGCGCTTCCGCGATCCCGCCGGCGTTGCCCAAATAGGGCCCGTCATCATAAGTGACCTCCGAGAGGCTCCCTCGAACACTAAGGTTGCCTCCCTCCTCGGGACCATTCAATGCGGACGATAGATCCTCCGGTCTATCGGCCGCTGGTCCGGCGTTACGGCGGCAGGTTGGCCAGGTAAGCCCTGCATCGCCGACCGCGCCTTCCGCGACGAGCCGGGAGCGAGTTCGGGTCCCGTTCCCGCTGCCGCTCAGCCGCTTCCTTCCGCAGCATTACGGCGCTGCAGAAGGTGGAAACTGCGTCCCAACTCTCCTCACTGCCGGCCATGGCTACAATCAAGGCCGGCAGTGAGGCGAATTTTAAATACTCAGAAAATTAATTAAGTCATCTATATGTTAATACGTGAAGCAAAAACTTTGTAGGTAGGTACCCTTTTTTTCTACGGAAATTGGGCGGACGGAGGAGTATGAAATTTCGCACACTTATAGTTTATATAGAGAAGGAGTGCAGAAAGCTGATATATTTTTTAAATTATACATAAAACATACATTAAATTAATAAAAATCGGCCAAGTGCGAGTCGGACTCGCGCACGAAGGGTTCCGTACCATTGACTAGGTACATTGATTGTAATAACGGGCAAAAAGCGGCTAAAAATCACTCTTATTGTATGAGAGCAAAAATAGGCAAAAATGACGTTTTTTGTATGGGAGCCCCCCTTAAATATTAATTTTATTTTAATTTTATTATTTATTATTAAAGTAAAAATACAACTGAGTATTTTGTGAATATTTCAAGTGCCTACCTGTTGCTATTATTAATATCGAGCAAAAAAGGGCAAGAAAATCGCGTTTGTTGTATGGGAGCCCCCCTTAAATATTTATTTTATTTTGTTTTTAGTATTTGTTGTTATGGCGGCAACAGAAATACATAATTTGTGAAAATTTCAACTCTCTAGCTATAGCCGTTCTTGAGATACAGCCTGGTGACAGACGGACGGACGGACGGACGGACAGTGAAGTCTTAGTAATAGGGTCCCGTTTTTACCCTTTGGGTACGGAACCCTAAAAAAGCATTACACACTACCACACGCACACACGTACATTATAGGTAGGTACTATTTTGTTGATTGTCAAAGTCTGTAGTCAAATTATACCCCGTCCGGCGACTAATGATCTTTTTGACACTTCAAGAAATTTTGACATTAGTGACTGCCTCACACGTTATTTATTCGATTCGAAATAATAATCGATTTTATTTAAGAAGAACTTTCAATCTATTTAATTAAATACATTTAGTTTAAAAATATTATTTATTTATGCGTTTATTAGTTTTTTAATTATAAATGAAATATATAAATAATAAATAAATGAATGAACAGAGTTATTGCTCTTTACTCTTGGTTTGCAATTAAATTTCAAGATTTCGACTTAATTCCTTGCAAGTAATCAATATTGGGGTCATAGATACTATTTTTATTTCCTTTTTTGTATTAAATTTATAGAAACAATAATCACATGACGTAAAATTATTTTCATCATATGATCGATTTATTATCGATTTATTATTTCAAGAACTGTTTCATAGTCTGTGGTTGTTTGTTATGCACAGAGTACTTTACTCAATCAATCAAATCGTCAATAAAGTATGACATTACAGTAGAATTTTAGTACGTTATTCCGAAAAAAAAACAACTGTAATTTATAGGCGTGGGCTGTCAAAAAGATCATTACTCGCCGGACGGGGTATAAAAAGAAGTACATATTTACAAGAAGGTTCTTTATGGTCATAATTATTTGGTTTTCTTTAATTTAAAATTTTAATTATGCTCGAATTTCGACCTCTGGGCGACCACTAGTTGTTTTAAATATGTGTCATCGAGAGAAATTGACATTAAGATTACGAGTACCTATACTATGTTTAATAATATGTAATTAAACATGAAAAAAAACCTATCAAGCCTTAATATTATCAACTAGGTTTGTATGTAACTAAGTGAAAGTGGGCTAATTTTATGCGTTACGCTATTTAAATGATTTGTTATTATTTTAACTGACAATAAAAATGAGAAGGTTAACGATTCGACCCTCTTATATATTTTTATGTAACTAGAACTTACATAAAAGTGTATCCATATATTACATAATAGCTTAGATTTTGACAATTCGCTTTTTATCGTACATGACATGGTATATATTTAAGATGGTTCAATGAAACAAAATTGGTTGATTTAGATACAAAAATTGCCTGAGAATCCATAATAGTCATTTTACTCATCATTACTGCCAACTTGATTATGTGGATATGGATACAATTCGCAATCATTAAATTAAGTAACATATTATTATACTACATAATTATCATTTCTATATAAGTTACATATATGTACTACAAAAAAAAAATCAGTTCCGTCAGTACTGATTAGTTTAAGTTAAGTTGTATACCTATACCTATCTTGTGCCTTATCTGTGCTTCTATTTAAATCTGTTACTTGTATACATATAATCTGCATATATTTATTATAATAAATTATTGTGCTTATCTACTTTCGTACTTTATTCAATCTCTAAAGGTATGAAAAAATATTAACATTACAAAGAACAAAAAACTACAAGAACTTAAGAAGAACTTTAACTTCAAAAATCTTTCCTAAGTTATTACCGACTGGCCTTCAGTAAATTACTAATAGTACGGGATCCCTAGTACATATTTTTCACCTGATTACTATCAAGCTAATTTTTCCGGGAGCAGCTTCATTTTGATGAGACGAACAAAAAGTTCCTCTTCGAAAACTCTCGATTGTGGTAAATAATAGAGTTAGCAGGAGATAGAGCAGCAGTGAGCGTGATGTAAAGTCCACCTTTAAAGAAATAAAACAAAATAAAAAAATACAAATTGAGTTCGAATAAAAAACGCACGTCATATTTTACGCTTTATATTATAACTGTTCGTTTGCCTGGCGCTGAATAAAAATTTTAGTGTTTTAAGTTTTTTTGCCTTTAACTTTAAAAATATTTTGTTTTCTTATATATATATATATACACATATTTTTGTTTTTCGCTAATTTTATTTCTCGTTAAAAAGGTTTTATTTGCAGCAGTGATCGTTATCTTTATTTTCATATTCCTAATTTCCTAGCTTCGAATTAGGTACCTTAGATCTTAAGTACTGAAGTAGTGAAATCAAACGCCAATTGGCAATGCCGCTCGGCGGTGAAAAAGAATCGCGATGTTATGTTAAGAATACTATTTCTCAAGAACAGTTTTTTGCCGCTTAGCAGAAGAGACTAGAAGTTCCAATCCTATTTTGTGTAAGAAAATGATACATTTGCCCAAATATTACGCTTCAAGGCTCATCATATCACAAATTACGCACGATTTAAACTTCTACATAACAACTACATAATAGGTAAAAAGAATTTATAGAATAGTGAATCCTGTGTCGAGGGTCCGCAAACATAAAACACAAGCATAAAGACTCAGACCCAAATAAAAGTCTTTACGGCCCCTACAAATATTTGTCATGCGCGGGGCATGAACCCGCGACCACTAGTACAGTATACGCTACTTTGGCTGGTATAGTATCAGCCAATTGCTGTAATTGCGCCAATCCACCGCCATTTATATTTTTAAACTGGAAATTGTAATACATTTGTTATGTTAATTTAATCGTTTAAAATTGTGTGTTTTTTTTTCTCTCTTAATTTTACACTCGTAAAACACGTTAATGAACTTGTTATCGTGCCAAAAATAAAACAAGCGAACGTAGAAACATTTTAGCCTTTCTCGCGTCGTGTAAAAAAAGTGCTCTCAATAAATTCTCAGCTGGATCGTAATATACTTGCTTATTCACCAGTGTCCGAATATTGCGTCAACGTTTCCTAGAAGTCTCGCTCTGATATTTTCATTTCAACTGACTTATTTATTTTTTTAATAAATTACACAATACAATGTGAATTTACTTTCAGTACGTAAAGATGTGGAATAATAATTTATTATTAATGATTTAATATTTAATTTATGTAATGTTATTCTCAACAATTTGGTAACATTATATCACATTAGGCTTAAGTATGGGTTCTGTATTTTATTTATTGATAACGAAGTCGAATTCGATTATTATGTTCTATTTATTCATAAAAAAAATTCAAATTAATAGACCGGGAGATGGTGACACAAAATATTAGGTCATTTGTACCAGTATGGCGGTTCGTCAGGGGTCTAATTACGTAAAGGCAAAAAGGAAAATGATGGTCATAGCGCTCGCACCGGCGGCCCAATCGCGTGGGCGTTAATCGAACGCGTCGGATAAATAACGAGTGTCGAACGATTTGTTCCACAAAAATGTTTTTATTTTCAGATAGTCGAAAAAAAAGAAGTAGACGGTAGCGTAATGCCATACTTCTCGGATGTGACTTACAGCCCGCCATACCGACGCGAATACATTAATTTAAATAAAACAATTCAACCATTTGTACCAGGCTAATTTTTGCAAAGCTAATCATCGTCGAGTAGCCATTCACGAAAATCACCTTGCCATACTTTTCCGACAGTTCCCAATGGCCGCCACACCACTGCAAAGGAGTAATTTTTTTTTTTTCGCCAAACGATTTGTACCACCCTGAAAGTTTTTTTAACAGTTCCCTGTATGATCATAAATAGAAGTCTGATAATGCCATACCTGTGGGAGGTGGCGAATGTGAACAATATTTTTCCAAAATGCTAAGATTTTATTCGTAATTCGAGTTTTTTTTCAAGTATGGCGCCACTTTTTCCCTCTACTACAAGTATGGCAAATATAATAATGGTCACATTGTATCGTATAATTTCCAAAAATCGAAATGCCATACTGGTACAAATCATCAATTTTTTTTATTTTTTTTCGCCGCTTAGCTCAAGTCCGACAGTCATCCGCCCGATGGTTACAATCTGTAATAATTTTTTTTAGGTACAATTGCATCTAAATGACGAGAATACAATGATGCCATGATGTAAAAAATGATTTTACGTATTTTACAGTCGTATTTTAAAAACATGTGTATGGCAGCACTTTTTCCCCCTACTAGAAGTATGGGATAAATAATAACGGTCACATTTTGTCAAATACTTTCCAAAAATTCAAATGCAATACTGGTACAAATCGTTTGGCGAAAAAAAAAATTACTCTTTTGCAGTGGTATGGCGGCCATTGGGAACTGTCGGAAAAGTATGGCAAAGTGTTTTTCATGAATGGCTACTCGACGATGATTAGCTATGCAAAAATTAGCCTGGTACAAATGGTTGAATTGTTTTATTTAAATTAATGTATTCGCGTCGGTATGGCGGGCTGTAAGTCACACCCGAGAAGTATGGCTATGGCATTCCGCTACCGCCTACTTCTTTTTTTTCGACTATCTGAAAATAAAAACATTTTTGTGGAACAAATCGTTCGACACTCGTTATTTATCCGACGCATTCGATTAACGCCCACGCGATTGGGCCGCCGCGCGCCGGTGCGAGCGCTATGACCATCATTTTCCTTTTTGCCTTTACGTAATTAGACCCCTGACGAACCGCCATGCCATACTGGTACAAATGACCTAATATTTTGTGTCACTATCTCCCGGTCTATAACAAAAAGAAGTAGTTTGCAATCATTTCATATTTACACTGACTCGTTACATTTGTCAACTTTATTATTATATCGACCGTAAGCTGCCAATACCTTCTAACTAACATTTTTAATGAAATTGTTTTTTTTTTGCACCATCTGTTAGCTTTATATCGTAATGATAGAAGTGGCTATTTATTTTAACTGACAAAATGCACTAAACATCCAAAAAGTCGTTACACAAATACCTACTATCTACAGCGAAATAGTGTTTGGGCGGCAATACCTCCTATCTATATAAATAATACCTTCTAACATACTTACAGCCCTAAAGGACTACTAAATAAAACTACTGTAAAAATAATAAACTTGGATCTTGGGTTCATAAATACCATCCGTAATTTTGTTAATATTTAGTTTTTATAGTCTCCTATAAAGTTGACCTCAAAGCAGTTAGGAGGTATTGGCAGCTGACGGTCGATATTCTACAACTGTATTACTTTATGAAGGTTATTTGCGTATGTCATGATTTCATGAAGGCCGCAATAAATACACACAAGATGAAAAAATACAATAAACAAACCCAACCTCTATTTAGTGATTTTTTTTAAAGACAAGTAGTGTCTTTATCAGTGATGAAACGGATAGTGGTTTGGCCGGATACCGGATAGCCGGATATCCGGCCAACCATGTGGCCGGATAGCCGGATATCCGGCCGCCGGATATCCGGCGGGACTTAGCTGTTTGGTGAAATTTAACAGTTTGCCAAAATCTATCTTTCAGCACAGACAGAGTTTACAGAGTTCTAAAAATAGATTTTTTGCTTTGGAGAAGCGATTCTTGCGCAATCCAAATTACCGCTCCGCTAACAATAATATTTTATGATAATTATTGCATTTATCTGATACCCGCAGACAGTAAGCTTCCTTCATTAGCTTAACAAAATTACTACAAAAATCCGCATGGTCTAGGACGCTAGTGCACGTACTTTTGAAGTACGGAACCCTAAAAAAACACACAAAACTGCCAATCTCGCGAGATCTCGCCAATTTCGAGATTGATATTTATAAACTCGCGAGATCTCGCTTGAGCCCCAATCTCGCGAGATTTGCATTCCCTACTCCCCCGTCCTTGTCACAGATGGTCACATTTATGAGACCCCCCCCTACCTAGTGTGACGTCACATATTTTGCAATTTTGCATGAGTAAACTGATGACAGTTTCGACATTATTTTTTATTTTCATTTTAATTAAAGTCAATTCGACTATAATACAAATAAAACTTTAAATTTTGTAGTTAGTTATTAATAGGTAGTTGAAATAGCATGTTTTTGTACTTACGTTTTGATATTAATATTTGGAAATGTGACGTCACAAAATGTTGACCCCTCCCTCCCCCTTGTCACACATTGTCACACTTCGTCGACCCCCTATCCCCCTCTTAACGTGTGACGTAATTTATGCATGGCCCCTAACTACATAAAGCTTAAAAACATATATTTTTTATCCAGGTTACAGTTATCGGATAACCGTTTCATCTTTACTTAAAATATCACGATTCAGCCTGTAATATCCCACTGTTGGGCATAGGCCTCTTCCCCATGTAGAAGAAGGATTGGAGCTTAATCCACCACGCTGCTCCAATGCGGGTTGGCGGATACTTAAAATATATGTGACGTATATTGAATGACGCGACGCCGCGTTGCGCAACGGTCACAGCACTGGATTGTGCCTGTTGCGCTGGCGGTTGCGGGTTCGATCCCCGCACATGACAAACATTTGTATTGGCCATGCAGATGCTTGCCGTGGTCTGGGTGTTTGTGCAGTTCTTGTGTTGTCCCCACCGTGCCTCGGAGAGCACGTTAAGCCGTCGGTCCCGGTTGTTATCATGTACACCTGATAGCGATCGTTACTCATAGTAGGGAATATATCCGTCAACCCGCATTGGAGCAGCGTGGTGGATTAAGCTCCGATCCTTCTCCTATATAGGAAGAGGCCTATGCCCAACAGTGGAATAATACAGACTGAAAAAAAAAAACAATTACTATCCGGTATCCGGCCGGATACTGACTTACTATCCGGTATCCGGCCGGATAGTGAAAACAAGGCCGGATAGGCCGGATACCGGATAGTTGCCGGATATCCGTTTCATCTCTAGCTCTTTATATCCCTGCCTATTTATTGTTGTTACTTATTAATACACCCAAAACTCTTAATTATGTTACCAATATGAAAGAAGCCAAATTGATTCACGGTTTCTGAAAGTAAAGAATATTTTATTGCGACTGTTTTATGATTACCATTATTAAAAGAGATAAATAGCAAAACTTTGCGCTTTGAAACGAAACTGCAAATAAATCATCACGGCGTGCAGTTAGATAACTTTCTACTGCCCTTCCTACAGAAGATATTAGGGCCAAGTGTCATTCTACCTTGTCTATTATATCTAGGTAATCAAGGGTCATTTAGGAATTCATTCTCAGTTACGTGAAACATGAAAATGAATTGCACAAGATGGGAAACGTTTTGTTTGTTCAACTTTATATACCTTATTTATCCCTAGATAACTAAACATATTTCGTTGTTACTTTGTAACTAAACATTCGACTGACAGACTAACAAATAAAACTACCTACATTTGTTTTATTTATTATATTTCTAAAAAAAAATCAATATGGCACGGATGAGTTATTATTATATTTTAAGTTTTAAGAAATAAACATGTCTTTTAACTACTTCTTACAGTCATTACAAGTCGGAACCATGTGCTGCCCGCAAATGGCTTTCTTCCACATGTAGCACGAGTATTTGGTCATTCTGCGTTTTTTATATGGGCAAAATCCTCAAATTTATCGCTTGTTTATCTGTTTTTGAGTTGAACTAGATGCAACTTCATCAATTTTCAAAATATATTTCATGGTTACTTTAATATCCCTTCTTAAATTTAATGTACCGTAGCGTTCGTGCAGCAAGGTTCAGTAAGGCCATCAGCTAGATTTTTTGATGAGAGCTCTACGCTTCAAGGGCTTTTGACCTAGCTTAACCGTATTAGGCACACAAATGACATATACGTTGACCATGATCATATTTAAAATGTTATAAAATACTGCTTGAGGCCACCTGTTAGTCTTACGATTAGCACTAATACCCGAACATGTTTAATCGATGGTATCGACGGCACCTTTGGTACTGTTATAGAAATGAATTATTTCTGGTTTACTTGTGACGCCATTAATATTAAGTTGATCGTGAGCAGTGCACAGAACATGTACCATCTTGTTAGACTTAGGTTTGAATGACACTAGAGTTTTTTCAGAATGAAAAACAAACATAGAAGTGCCAACATGCCTATCTTTTAAGTTTTTCATCTCTAATGGAATCTTCTTCTTATTACTGCGAGCAGTACCAAAAATAATCAATTTATTGGGATCGCGCAGCAGTTCCGAAGCTAGAGGAACAGAAGTAAACCAATTATCCATAGTAATGTTTCTATTGCTTCCATATAAAGGTTCACACAAATGCTTCACAAAGTACGTTCCAAGAGGCAAAATTATTATTATTATACAAAAAACAAACAATATTGTATAACGTTTGATCTATATAAGCATTACAAAACAACAAAAATAATTTTTTTTAAATAAATCGTGGATTTTTTTTCACACGGTGTTACTAAACATTCGTCTGTGGGTCGAATAATTCGCAATATCTCAGGAACTGTTATGGGTGCAACCACGTCGCTTCTTCATGCGACACTAATTAACTAATCAGGAAGGTACTCAGGCAGGCAACGTAGTGACGCGTCGGGAACATACCTGAACACCGAATGCGGAGGGGGTCTGTCGACTGTGAGACGAATGATTAGTTATCTAGGGTTATTTATGTAACGTATGCGTCTCTGTATTACTTTGAATATTGTACATTTGTTACATAAATTACCTGGTACTGTTCTACTGTTCGGCCAAGGTAATATATAGGATATATAAGAGGAAGGTAGAAGCTAATCCGCCACACTGCTCCAATGAGGCTTGGAGGATTTTCCTAAAGTCAGAAAAGATCCCTATCGGGGTTCTTTGCTTCTTTGATAATAACCGGGCAAATGTTTATACGTTCTGTCCGAAACACGATAAAGATACCTACAACAACATACATTCGAGTTAAAAAAAAAGTGATTGTACAAATGAAATGTGTATGTAATCCGGATCCTCACGGGAATTCAACCCGTGAACGTCGGCGTGAATGCAATTTCTCGTTATTATCGATCATACAAATGTATTGTCTATTGTAAACCTTACAATTATTAAGTAACTTCTGCACAAATTACTTGTTATCAGAACTAAATATTTTTTTTTTTTTTTTTTTGATAAAATTTAATTTAATAGTGACATCGAGATTGTAAATCCGAAATCCCAAAATAACTTTAAAATACAATATGTAATCTGTCTCCATTACACCCTAATTAAGATTAAGACATCCGGTCAGGCTATATTTTTCTCTTAGTACTTCTTAGTAGTCTAGCGCTGACCGATATTGTTTAAAAATATACGTACGTGCGTTTAGAAAACCTTTCTCGAGACATCCATACCGCATACGAATGCAATTATGAACCGGCTAAACTGAACGACGAATATTTCAAACGAGCCAAGGTATAAGTTGGTCGTATTTTATTTAGCACTGTAATAGTTATTGGTATTCATCAAGAACGTGAGTTCCATTCGTCCGGACGGAAGTGCCTCCTCACGACCGTTTACCACATTCAATGAACTCTTTTTGGGTCGTTTTTGAATTAAGCACGAAAGATCATTTTACTTTTAAATATTAATTAACGATGTTGTGGTCATGTTTTATAAAAATATAAATTGAATGTACAATAAAAAAGAATTTATTTACAAATATAGTCAAAAAAGTGTCTTTAATATATTTGGTCTGGCTAGAGATTCAGAATCACAAGTATGCTACTTTTCATCTAAAAATCTTCTTATGATGAGGTAAAACTGCACTTAGTTTTAAATTTTTAATTTCGCTCCTATAGAGCGATCAATGCTAAAACAAAATTGATACATTAGGTAAGGATAATAAAGCAAAAAAAGTAAAGACTAAAATTGTACTGAATTTTCCAAAAACATTAAACATACCGCGAAAAAGCACAATTCCACTGAATTGTGCTTTTTCGCGGTATGTTATGTTATTAAAGAATTCACAGACCCGTCAGGTAACCTAATGACTTCATTTTTAATATTACCTACACACACCTCTCAAGAGTGATATAATTATAATAATATTTTATTAATACATTACGCGGTTTTTTTTACGTGTCATAACAAATTTAAATCGTAATGAAACTGAGGATATAGTTTATTCTAATATCGACTGAGTCCAAGAAGGAGGTTATGCTTCCGGGCTATAAATTTTATTTAATAGATATAATGACTTATTAGTTGTTCCTTTTGTTGGTATAGGTACCAAATTTTATTCAAAATCAACAAGTTCCTGTGAAAATTTCACCTTTTACTTTAAAACAAAGTAGGTATATATTCAGTTGGCCTACCTAGCCCTACTAGAAAATAGTTATGTATGATAATTAAAAAATAGTAATAAGAAAACAATAATTTTTTGCTAGTTTCTTATTTAAATAATGTTTTATCAAGTCCTCGCAACAAAGAATCCTATTTCTAAATGAGTTAGGAAATAACAATAGTAAGAAAGTAAGAACTATTATGACGTGTCGTAATTACCAATATTATTTCTTTTTAATAATTTAATATGTAATATGCAAATAAAAAGTTTTGTACAACGACACGGAATTGCAGTATAGACATTTTGTGAGATAATGATTCATAGACAATCATAGTCATATGTATCTAACTTTTTTATTTATTAAAAAGACCACGTTCAGCGAAAATAATATGTTTAACGAAGTATTCATATAATCTAAATAAATATGCTCTCTCTGAACTGGTTCATTGGTTTAGCGCAAATAACTTGCTTCTTAATGGTAAAAAAACGAATTGTATTAAATTTTCTGCTCGAAATGTAAAACAAGTTGATGTGCAACCAGAACTCAATGGTGATAAACTCAACTTAGTTAACTCAACCGTTTTCCTTGGAATCACCATTGATTCAAAGTTACAGTGGGGACCCCATATCTGTAGATTGGCGGATAGACTGAGTTCTGCAGCGTACGCGGTTAAAAAGATACGATTATTAACGGATATCGATACAGCCCGATTAGTTTATTTCAGCTACTTCCATAGCATAATGTCCTATGGCATTTTGCTATGGGGCAATGCGGCTGATATTAGTGTCATTTTTATTCTGCAGAAAAGGGCTATCCGCTATATTTACAAAATGGGATGTAAAGAATCTCTGAGAGAGAAGTTTAAAGAGATCAACATCCTGACCTTTGCATCGCAGTATATTTATGAAAATATAATGTATATACGGAAAAATAGGCATTTGTTTGTTAGTCGTAGTGATCGAAATGCCTCAAATGATGTAACACTCAGGAACGACCACAAATTAATATTTCCTAAATGCCGGCTCAAGAAAAAAAGTAGTTCCTTTATAGGAATGTCTATCCTTATATATAATAAGATTCCGGCTGCGCTTCAATCTCTGCCTTTTTTGAAGTTTAAAAAAGTTATTAAGCGAGTTTTATGTAGTAAAGCCTACTATACCATTAATGATTATCTCAATGATGAAAAGGCATGGGATTGAATAAAGCTCGACCAGGCTATGTCTATGACCCGCTGTAAATAGATAGTTACATATATTGTGAGCAGGTGGCATGTGGTGGTCTCGGCACGCACGATTGGCTGTCTCGTGTTTGTCCTGATTATTTCATGGTCCACTACTGCGTTTTTTATCTTGTATCTGACTGCATTTTTTTAAAAGAGTACCGAGAGTTTTTTTTCCTCCGGCTTTTTTTCTCTCGGCCTACATTAGGGAAATTGTTATTTATTGTAACATTTAATAAAGCCGAGGATAAAGTAGGTAGGTAATGTCTACCGAGACATTATAACTTAATATTTTGACTAAGTTAAGGCTGCTTATAACACTGGGTACATTACGTAAGCTTGTAATGTACCTAGTGTTAAGATATAAATTTTATTTTTTATTGTTTGATTTTTTGCTGCCTTAACTTTTGTTATTTTTGTTTAGTTTATATAAATGATATTATTATTTTATTTTTTGACTTTCGTTAAGTGTGTGACATGCACCTTATGACGAAATAAATGATTTTGAATTTGAATTTGAATTTCTATACTTCTATAGTCTATACTAATATTATAAAGAGGAAAGGTTTGATTGTTTGTTTGCATTGAATAGACTTCGAAACTACTGAACCGATTTGACAAATTCTTTCACTGTTGGGAAGCTACACTATCCGCGGGTGACATAGGCTATATTAAATTTTCAAAAAAATGGGGATAAAAATTATTTTGAAATTTTTGTTAAATGCCATGCGAAGCCAGCGCGGGATGCTAGTATTTAATAAAAATATGATTAAAATATTTATACAATTTTAAATTATTTAAATCGTAGTTATATATAGTTAGTTATTATCAAAAGTCGTAGAACAAAATAATGTTGTTATGAAGTTATGATGTTAGCTATCTTGTCCTGCGAGGATGCCGGTGTTTTAATAGTAACCCTGTATAGTAGAAATTTTGTTTTAACTAGAACGATGTATCCTGTGATTAACATGAGCAAACAAAGTTGTAACTTTAAGTAAGTTTAATTACTGACTTTACCCGAAGAGGTGACTGCAACTATGTTTTATTATTCCGTGCTTGTGCTGTGATGCTTTATAATATCAATCATTACACAGTATTTATAATGCTATAATTGTGTTTGCTCGCAAACGAAAAGAACCGACTACAATGACATCGACAAGTAATACAACGTAGGTAGACGAAAGATAGTCAAGTAAATCGCGTTATAAAAGATTACTCAAAAAGTAGTCATCAGATCTCGATCAAATTTAAATAAAACTATGCGACAAGCACCAGCTGTAATATTTAGTTTAGAGAATTGTTGTTTCTTATTTAACCCCCAAACAAATGTAGCGAGTTCCTCAATATTAAAATGTTAAAGTATAAACATAAAGCGATTTTCCGAGATCTTGGTCATAGTAAGGTATCATATCGAGTTCTAGTCTAGTTATAAATAAAGCATGTTATATTAACTACATACCTATTTATATCTATAAAATGTTTAAAATAGCGTAAGAATTTCATTATAATATAAGTAGTACGTGGCTTATCTGGTTTTGTTTGGTTGCAATTTCGTTTACGATACAAACAGTGTAACCTTAAACCGATGTAATTCCGATAATGTGTTTTGTAAATTATTGTGAACTAAATGTTAAGTAATTGTTGGGGAAATATGTCGATATATAACAATTGTGACCGATGTGAAGGAGCAAACTAAAGTGGTCACCAATGGCGGTGACAACGAGGATATTTTTCACGGTTTTATCCCTAATTTGTGTAAGTAACTACTTTTTTATTTATTAAGTTTTAATTTCAAAATTTTTTTTACATCGTCTTTATAATAATTACCTTAAACTTAGATAACATTTAACTATGTAATGAGTAGTAAATAATTCATCATTTTATGTTTCCTACTCGTTATACATCAATTATTTATCAATATAACGAGCATATTTTAGTATATAAAATAATGAAAACAGGAAGATCTAATGTAATTAACTTGATACATAACTACCAGGATGTATTAAACACTTGAGAATTAGGTTGCGATAACTGACTATATCCTGCATGAGAAATATTTTTTATAAGAATTATTTGAATGCAAGAACGTGTATGTGACGTTTTATGTATGACATGTTAAATTATAAGTAAATAAATATTGATAAATATTGAATCTATAATTTTCAGACTGCCCAGAGCCAGTACTATGTATCTTCGTACGCGTCGCCTGTACCGTCGCAGCTGTATATGCAACAGCCCTGCAGCTGTCAGTCGCCGCCATTAGCGCTCTCTGCGCCTCCAGCTCCACCCATCTATGTATCTCTCCCGACTCCTCCTCCGATATGCGTCACTCCACCTCCATTGCCCCCATTGCTCATTGAAGTGCCGTTGCCCCCACCGATAACATTAACACCTCCACCAATGCCACCACTTTGTATTACTCCGCCACCCTTACCCCCTATGACGATAACACCGCCGTCCTCGCCACCTTTATGCGTGAGCCCTCCACCGCTACCACCAATGTGCGTGACGCCACCGACGCCGCCGGCTCTGTACGTTAATCCTCCGATTCCGCCTCCAATAATGATCGAGCTCCCCATACCGCCACCAATCATGATCGAGTTACCGCCGATTTTAGTCCAACCACCCCCATTACCACCAGTAATGGTTCAGCCACCTGCACTACCACCTATGCCTGTGCAGCCGCCTCCACTGCCGCCAATGATGATTCAGCCACCGACGCCACCACCTATGCTTATCCAGCCACCTCCACCGGGACCTATTACGTTCCAACCACCTTGCCCCGAACCGATTTACGTGCAGCCCCCTCCCCCATCTCCAATCAGCGTCCAGCCTCCACCTCTGCCTCCTATTTGTGTTCAACCGCCTCCCCCTCCCCCTCTGTGCGTCCAACCTCCCCCTCCGGAACCGTTCTGCCTGCAGCCGCCTCCGCCGCCACCAATTTGCTTCTCACCAAACCCTTGCTCTGGAGCTCCTCCATGCGGCTGCGGATTGCCTTCTACAGCGATGGCTACTCCGATTTATTTATAATTGCCACATATCGTAACTTTCAAATTAAGTTATGTTTGTCTTATTATTATTGTATATCTAAGAAAAATGTTAATTTTGTGATAAAATTAAAACAGTTTTTATTTGTACATTTAGTTCATTTTTACCATGATCCCAAAAAAAAACCATAATTCTAAAATATAACTTTAAACGATATTTACTCGTCAAGTCGTCATAGACATATTATTCTTAACATAAAAATAAGATGATAAATATTATTTTACATTCATTAAAAAAAATCTAATTGATAGTGCTTACAGGACAAATGTATTGTCATAAAAATATGATGAATTGCCATCTATCTGTAGCTAATACTTCTAAAATATGAATTATTAAACCTAATTGTTTGTGTTTGCTAGACGAGGTGATGCTTATTTATTTCTCTTTGTTTTTTGTTTGTAGAAATGTTTAAATATTTGAATTTTTACAATCCCATGTAATCGGTTCTAATGCCTTATAGTGCAAAGTCCAAGACTGTAGATTTCTGCAGAAACCTGATTATGACGCTTTTCATATCCAAAAGATATTGGGCCCTTAAACTAAGCAACTTTTGTTGCTGCAACGGTAACGGTAACTTATCATAATCATAAGTCGACGGTTGCATCGAGTAAAGCTGGTAAAGTTTCAGTAATTAAATGTCAGCTTGTCTGACAGTAAAGAATTACAAAGCAGATGATGCTGTAATTCCATTCTACGAGACGTTGGGAAGGAAATCATCCTCGATATTTTGGCACTATTGAAAGCATTAATTTCAATAAATTAACGAGTGAAATCGTAAATGTTATTAACAAGGCATGCCATCGACGAGAATAAATATATATTTATTCTCGTCGATAAAATTTGTTAATAAGATTAGCCTGAGTGGATAAAACTATCATTTAGATTAAATCAAAATGTATGCAAGCTTTTTGAAGATGGCTCCGGTACCGGATTTATGTCGCCTCATTAGAATTCGTAATAAGGTCACTGGACCATATCCTTGTGAGTTCGCCATTTAGGTACATTTGTTTTACTTTTCTTTTTTATAATGTTAACTTGACTGAGTAATGAATACACAAAAAATAGCTTGAAGATAAAAAGTAGCTCAGGTTGAATATTTTTCTCGTTAGATTACAGGATGTAAGTATTAAAAAGACAATTTAGAAATCGTATTTTATGTTGCTAATAATACATTTATATCTAATTGACTTTCCGCCGCGGCTTCGCTCGCGTGGACTACACGATTTTTGACTGTTCCGTCAGTAGTAGTTTTATAGTTCATCAAGAAAGAAAAACAAAAGTTCCTCTATAATATTAGTATAGATAATATATAAACATACAAAACCAGATCGCAAATTTTTATCATTAAAACGAGCTACAGAATCTACAAATAACACAAGTTATTTTAGCAGTAGCTCTAATGGTGAATTTTAAAAGGTTTCGCTGGTCACTAAAAATTCTATTCCTTTTATTCCATTGATAAAAGTGTCAATACTTTCTATTTTTTTAGATAGTTATAGCCTATCGGGAATCGTAAAAGTAATAGGTATACGTGATTATATTTAGGATTATTGCAAGCTAAAGTAATGTTTTAGTATTTTTTTATGAATAAACATTTTAGACCTACGTAATTAAGGTATTATTAAATTTTATTACTACGATGAATATTGCAAATATCATTGGAAATAGGTTATTTAAATAAATCTTTACATAATATTTCTTGGGAAAAAAATACTAAAAATGACATATTTAATACAAGTAATTGAATATGTGTGCAACGTCCGGTTAGGCTAAATTGACGCGTCTCAGATTATTTTATCGTAAATAGTAAATAATTATAAAACAAAGTCGCTTCCCGCTGTCTGTCTGTATGTATGCTTAAATTTTTAAAACTACGCAACGGATTTTGATGCGGTTTTCTATAGTAGATAGAGTGATTCAAGAGGAAGGTTTTTAACTTTTTATGTATAATACATGCATATTATAGTAGAGGAACACTGGTAATTTTAGAGGTTTCTAACGTATCTTTTATTGTAGATAGTATTTAGTTTCAGCATTGCAACCGTGCGAAGCCGGGGCGGGTCGCTAGTTTTATAGTAAATTGCGACCATAGGTCACAAACACCCTGCAGATCTGCTTTTACTTCAAGGCGCGTCACTTGGAAGGATAAAATAATTATTACTTAGGCACTGATATTACTATTTAGGTATTAAAATCATCAAAACTATATTGTTAACAATTTAAACGTTTAGTTACACATTTTTGTGTCGACTGTTTTTATTGTTAAACATTATTTAATGTTATTTCTTCATTGCAGCATGGCGGGTTCCGGGGGGCTCGCGGAGTGGTCGGAGGGTGCGTCGGTATGGTTCCAGCCGGCCGGCGCGCCCGCGCCGCTGCCCGGCGAGTTGATCGAGGTACACCGGGCGGCGCGCGTGCTGCTGGTCAGCGCCGTGGTTAATGGTCAGGTAACTATCGAGCAAAGAGGCTAAGCTAATTGATTGATAAAAAAAATGGAATTTACTACTTTTATCCCGTAATTCCCTAGGCATGGCAAGGCATACAGGTAAAAATTACCATTTTCATTATAAAGATGATTAATAGTAGTTTATGCAACTGTCATATAATGAAGGGTATTAAAACACGAGTGTGAGTTTATGAAACGAGCGCAGCGAGTTTCATAATAGTAACGAGTGTTTTAATACCCGTGTTATATGCAGTTGCATACACTACTTTATCTTCACTAATGCAATTAATTAATTAAATTAAATTCACGCGTACGTGTATTGTCACAGTGATTTTGCCGCCATTAAAATGTAACCAATCAACCGCGCCGTGCGCTCGCTGGAGGCGGCGCTGGCGGGCGCGCGGCGCGCGTGCACGTGCAGGCGCTGGCCGCGGCGCGCGCCCGCCGCCTTGGACGCGGTGTTATAATGAGATTTTACGATATCGATGTGGATATTATACCATCATGTGAAATTGCTTAAATTGAGTGTTTTGTTGTCTGTGCTATAACAGTAGTAATTATAAGTCAAGTATTGGAAACATAAGTAGAATGTTACAACATTAGTGTAGATAAAATATATTTCTAACAATTGATTGAACTAACAAGATATTTATTTCCTTAATATAAAAATCACTTAAAATAAGTTTCACAACGTTTAAATTTTTATTTATTAATTAACTAGCTGACCCCGCAAACGTTGTTTTGCCATATAATATGTTATTAACCCCCGCAACCCCCTCTTGTGGGTGGAATTGCGTAAAATCCGTTCTTAGCTGACCTCTACTCGGCGAAAGGAATATTCCTACCCAATTTCAAGTCTCTACGCCTTATGGTTCCAGAGATATCGTGATGAGTCAATGGGTGGAAAATTGGAAATCTCTTTTATATATATAGATGATTACAAATCTTCCCAACGTTAGTCATATTGGTACATAAGGTACATACATTACTGTTGTATAAACATTACGTAAGAAATAATATAAAATGTATATGAGAACTAATTGACATAATATAAATCTATCATACTGACCTGTAAGTCACGTCGGAATGTAAACGATGTAAATTAAATCATAACCATATAATCAAGCAACCGAGGAATGTGTTCGTATGTTGGTTAACGTTTAATTATATTGTTGGAGAAAACGTGTGATCAAAATTTCTCAATACATCACTCGTAAAGTCAATGAAGAGATGAATTACAGACGTGATCTTGCTTATTACTTGTAAAGGCTCCTTCATACTCTACGTTTTAGCTATATTTATATGTTCTTATTTTTCTGTGTTCTCGTTTTTAATGAATATGTTTAGACAGTTTTCTGGGTTTTTGAAGCGGTGAAATAATTATTTTAATTATATAATAAGTAAAAAGAGGTCATTCACCTCCTTTTATTTTTGCATTTATTTTTATTTCATAGATAAAAAGATAAAAATTTAAATAAAAATATAACATTTATGTATTATAATTTTTTCGATTGAAATCCTGAAGTTTAATTAATGTACACTATATACTTGTATATATATTGTTTTTTATAATACTTCTCATTGTATTGATTATTTTTCTCGTCTTGATAATCTCCCAATTTACTCCCCACTACCACCATATATTTTGATGTGTGATTTTAACACATGCTATTATAGGCTCGATTTTTAAAAATGACAGTCTAACGGAAGTAACCGCACATGTGTATGTATTACTTTCATTAGGAGAAATTAAATGTAAATTAAAAGTAATACTAGTACCAGTGAAATTAATATTATTATTATAGGATAGGGATAAAAAATGATCATTTCCGCATTTCGAATCAGCGATGTTCCGAATTTCACGAAGCCTGAGGCGTTTAAATATGTGAAAGCCGGATAAATAAATTTACCATTTAACTTATTAGATGAATATTAATGATTAAAATATAATAAATGTTTTATTCAAAAAATATTTCAGATTTCAGAAATCGTGGCTAATATATGCCGTTATTTACATTTTTAATATGCACTGACTGAACGACTTGAACTTGAGGTCATATATTTTTAATATGCAAAAATTATTATGCAATACAAATTTTCAAAAATTATGTAGAGAATTTTATACCATCTTCTCGATTTTGAATTATTTCTTAATGTTAAAGGTGAATGTTTTTATTTCCTGTAAGATTGATAATGCGACGATAACATGTATTGTAAAAGATTTAAAATGAAAATAGTATATTTTTTAATAATTGTGTTTGCTCGCAAACAAAAAAACCGACTTCAATTACATCGACAAGAAACGAAACAGAAGTAAGAGACGAGACATTAAACGAAAAAAATTAACAAACACACTAGTTGTCACTACGATTTTCGAGGGTTTCCTTCGATTTCTCTGGGATTCCATCATCAGATCCTGGTATCCTTATCATGGTACCTAAGTTGGGATATCTCCTTTCCAACAAAAAAAGAATGATCAAAATCGGTTCATAAACGACGAAGTTATCCCCGAACATACATTAAAATATATACGGTCGAATTGTGTAACCTCCTTTTTTGAAGTCGGTTAACAACGATTTTGTTTTAATCACAATATTGAGTAATGTTTTATTAACCTAAAATACTTGAATATTTAAAAAAAAACTACTTACTTACATGTTTGTAAACATCTTATTCGTAAAAAGTAATTTTAACTGACTTCCAAAAAAGGAGAAGGTTCTCAATTCGATGGTTTTTTTTTTAATGTATGCTACCTCAGAACTTTTGACTGTGATGACTGATGACCGATTTCGATGATTTTTGTGTTAATCGAAAGGCGGTGAGTGGTCGTGTCCCATTTAAATTTCATTGCAATCTAACAAGTGCTTTTCGAGTTATATCTATAATGCGTTTTTACTTGACTATTTTTTCGCCGACCTACGTTGTATACCATATTGTTGTATACCGTATTATACCGCATAACTTTTCAATGAATACGCCGATTTTAATGATTCTTGTATTACTCGAAAGCTATATACTTGTTTTGTATTCCAATTTAAATTTTATTAAGACCTGATCACTACTTTTTGAGTAATCTTTGATAACGCATATTTACTTGAC
Organism: Melitaea athalia; assembly: GCA_905220545.2. NCBI lineage: Eukaryota > Metazoa > Arthropoda > Insecta > Lepidoptera > Nymphalidae > Melitaea > Melitaea athalia. Next base: position 6,006,149 of record HG992184.1, read on the forward strand.
TATTTTTTCGGTTACTTACGTTGTAATACTTGTCGATGTAATGTAATGAAGTTTTTTTTTTTCGTTTGGGAGCAAACATAATTATTTATTTAGTGTTTAAAAAATAAAATAGCATAGTATAGCAAACGGTGTGATAAAGTCCTAAGCACAAGCATTCGGGCGCGTAACGCAAGGCCGTGCATCGGAATGTTGATAGAGAGTTAACTTCGGCATATTTTGCGCGCCAGGTAGCTGCTTGTGTCCACTTTTTTTCTAATTCCTCATCTTTATGAAGATCTAGTGTCGTTTACTTTTCCAACTATGTTTAAAATATTTCAAGACGACAATCACTAAGATAATCTAAATTTTTTCAGAATTCCTAATGTAAAGGATTCCGTGAAATTCGATTAAAGTACTAAGACCCCGCTCACTATCTATCCGCTACTTGCCACAAAGTTATATTTATTTTAAGTTTTAAGTTATATTTTAGTGTTATTAACGGACTTCAAAAAAGGATACTCAATTCGACTGTATTTTTATGTGTGTTACCTCATAAATTTTTACTGGGCTTACCGATTTTTATTAAGGTCATAGCTCATTAGGCCCACCCGGCACCCGACCCTCGAGCGGTTAGTATTCTTTCTATGGACTTGTATGCTTATACGCTCACTACATCAACGCCTTATCGACACCGGATCGCCTCGCACGCAAGCTGGCCACGCGTCGACGGCGGGTGGACCACGTGCGGGCGGCGGGTTGACCGCGCGTGGACGGCGGGTCGACCGGACACGGACGGCGGGTCGACCGCGTGCGGCCGGCGGGCGGGTGGACTACTCGGTGACGACTCGCTCGCACGCTTGTCTTGCGTTGACCGCGCACGGCTCCCGTAGAGTTGTGTCGTCTTAGGTACATGGCAATACTAGTTGTCACAGTGACTGTGATTTTAAAGAAATTAAAAGTAAACATCCGTCGTCCGCGGGTTGACGACGAGTCGTCCACGCGCCGTCCACCCGCGGACCACTCGTTGACAACGCGTCGTCCACCCGTTGACGGCGAGTCGTCCACCCGTTGACGGCGAGTCGTCCACGCGCCCTTCCACCCGCGGACCACCCGTTGACAACGTGTGGAGGCGTTCCGGTGAGGGTGTAGTGAGCTATGACCTTTATTCTTTTTTTAATTGAAAGCTTGTGCTTGTCATGACTGTGGTCACATTTAAATTTAATTAAAATCTGACGAGTACTTTTTTAATTTATCCTTAATAATGTTTATTTTATCGTTTCCATACGTTGTAGTACTTGTCAAAATGAAGTCGGTTTTTATTTGTTTGCCAGCAAACAATTATCTTTTTACTGTAGGTAAGGTAGGTACTCTTTGACGACTTTTAGTCGGCTCTCTTTAAAATCTATACTAATATAATAAAGCTGAAGAGTTTGTTTGATTGTTTGTTTGTTTGTTTGAACGCGCTAATCTCAGGATCCACTGGTCCGATTTGAAAAATTCTTTCAGTGTTAGATAGCCCATTTATCGAGGAAGGCTATAGGCTATATATCATCACGCTAAGTCCAATAGGAGCGGAGTCCACGCCGACGAAGTCGCGCGCAGAAGCTAGTAGTTAAATAAATAAAAACGAATCGAGATCCAAAATAAACTCAATGCAAATGGTTTATTTAAACACAGATCAGCAGAACAAAATACCTACCTTAAAGTGCACAATTATTTTGATAATTAAATTACTCCATAACACTTAAACATCCTGACCAGAACAGGTATTCCGTTATCCTGAGCACCATAACAGTTCTAAGCCATCTCATCTCTTAAGCATGTGTGTCAGTTAGCCGCAAGACGCAGTGTATAGCGTTTTGTGAAATCAACATTTTAAAATTATTGTTCCATTATTTTTTACATAAACATAATATTATACAGTGATGTATAGTTATCACCCAATTAAAAATAATAGGTGACAAGTGAAATGAAATCATTCAATTACTATAACGACACACTCGAGAAAAGCAACACGTACTGATTGTTAGATTGCTACTTCATTACAATCACAAGAAATTGGCGTAAATCAACAAGCTATTTCAAGAAAAAACTGATTGCAACCAAAGAGAAAATACAGTAATATAAGAAAGTGTAAACTTTTCACGGTCAATCGCATTAGATAAAGCAAATTAAGATCACATTAGTGTCCTTAGTCGATGCGTGTTCGCTTTGCTCCAACACCACGTGACTCTCCTGAACCCTGGATTTTTGATCCTCCTGTACTGCCGTGTGAAACCCGAAGGCAGAAGAAAAACATGGAACAAATGATACATCCTATTCTAAAGAAACATCCAAAATATTTAACAAAAAACCGACGCCAAAAATCAGTGAAATTATTGAAGGATTTATGTATGAATGTTCTTGTTTCTAATGTATGTTATTTTTTTTGTCATCTCTTTAAATTAAGATTAATCTCAAGTTGTTGAAAATGTAATTAAAGTAATGCTGCTATAAGATAAATTAGTTTTTTGTTAGAGAGAGTGAAATTGAGCTCATTGCAATACAGTATTTTAAATTAATACTTTAGTCTACATATTTACTTTCGAGTTAAGTTTATATCGGTAAACATACAAACTTACGTTTTAACGCTCATAACATACGTTTTAACGCTCGAAAAAATGCGTTTTTTTAAATCACTTTCTTTTCGTTATAGGGAAAACGAACACCTAATCACATAATTATTTCATAACTATTTATTATTTTAACGCTGTTGCAAAAACATAAAAAATGTTAAATAATAATTTTTTCGTTTATCCTTATTCGAAACAGTCAAAGATTAGGTCAAGTTACAATTTAGTAGTCTCGTTTCAATATTGTCATTTTAAAAACATTTCCTCAGGTGATACAGCAGGTGAAACCACGCTGGTTGTCTAGTTATTTTATAGGTAATCTTGTGCTGTATCATAAACGCCATGAGGGTCACTTAACAGTATCAGTAATAAAACTTATGAAACTATAAGTCAGCTAGTAGTCCGACTAAACTGTTACAATTTAAAACGTTTTTATGACTTTGCGATGTATAATATACACTACTTTTTCCTTATTGATACAGATACTAAAATTGAAGAAGCCAGTGAGTAATGGAATGTGAAACTAGAATGGTCACGAAAGTGAAGTGTGCTTTAGCTGTGAGCTTGATGTATTGATATGATTGTGCGGCAGCATTGTGGTAGTCATTACGTTATGTCATACGTCAGCAGTGGGTGGTAATAAGTTTCCATCTGGCTGCAGTTCGGTGCCGCTGAAGTATCGTTACGTCTTGAACTAAGTCAGTGGGTATTACGATACACACCGCTATTACAGTGTCAAAATAATTCACTTGCAATTATGTTTAAAAGATTAACTTTTTAATTGTAGTATATTAACGTTAACACAGGGTTATTACGTGAAAATTAAAAACAAATTTGTCATATAGGTACCTATATAGACATATGCTTAGTATCGTATTATGTTTGTTGAGAATTAAAGTAACTTGTCAATAATCTTTCACAGCCCCAAACCTTTGCTCTCCAAATGGGTAATGGCGAAGAAGAGGGTGACCCAGTATGGCCACGAGAGGAGCTCGGACCCACCGGTGTGGAAGACATGACGCGTCTTCACGATCTTCATGAGGCGGCACTGCTGTGGAACCTCAAACTGCGATATGAACAAGGCCTCATATATACATACGCTGGGTCTATACTAGTGGCCGTCAATCCTTATAGACCTGTTGATTCATTGTACGGATTGAAAACAGCGAGAAGGTAGTATAACAATTGTCTTTTATTTATTTATTTATTAAAGATAACCAACAAAAGATACATTAATAATAGTTTCTTACACGTGAGTTTACAATAGGATGTCAATCTTCTTTTAATTATAGGTTATCACAATATGCAAAATCACGCCAAGTAACAAAAAATTTCACTATAATTTAATTTGCTAAAGTACAACCATTACTTAATAAATAAGCTTATTTATTAAAATCAAAAATTAAAAATCGTAAATTAATTTTTTTTAACATGACCACTATTGTTACGAATTACGATGTATCATGTAAAGCTACGTATAAACATAATGTAGTATATACGTGTACGAATTAAATTCCGTATGTTATATAATGTTAAATTATACATTTATCAGGTAGAATCTAGGGTTAATATCATAAGTGCGCCCGCCTTTAGTTTATTTTACCATCTTGTGGATCTTGCCTGCCAAAAGGTTGCCGACCGCTGAATTGTAAAGAATACAAAAACAATGTCGAAAGCACAAAATTTTTATAGGTACTGGTATTATCTAATTAAAAAAAATAGAATTCATTATATTATATTGATATTATTTGAATTAAAAAAATATATTATTGTATATTAGACACAAAATTAACCACTTTAAATTTTTCCCAGATACCATGCAGCAGAAGCGTTAGGAGACTTACCACCACATCTTTTTGCAATCGCGGCAGCAGCGCGTGCGTCTCTACCTCACCCACAAGCCATTTTAATTTCCGGTGAATCAGGTGCTGGAAAAACGGAGTCTACTAAATTAGCCGTTCAATTCCTGGCAGCTGTGGCTCCAGCACCGCCTGGCAGAGCACCTGTCTCTGAGCAAATTCTTGAAGCGGCGCCTTTGCTTGAAGCTTTTGGCAATGCGAGAACACCAAAAAATCATAATTCTAGTCGATTTGGTAAATTATTAGAACTTTACTTCAAAGATGGCGCTTTAGCCGGAGCAAGAGTAGCACATTATTTGCTAGAAAAATCTCGTATCGTTACGCAGTCGCCTGGAGAACGTAATTATCATGTTTTTTACGAGTTATTAGCTGGATTAGACGAGGAGCAACGACGAGCGAGAGGCTTATTAACAGCCGAACATTATTTTTATTTAAATCAAGGCGGTGATTCTGGAGGTGCGGGCGCCGGTGCCGATTGGTCGGCCCTGTGCGGAGCCATGCAAGTTCTTGGAATCGGGGATTCTGAGAGAGAAGATATTATCAAAGTTTTAGCTGCAGTTCTTCATTTAGGCAATGTTTATTTTCATAGAAAGCAGTTACGGCATGGACAAGAAGGTGTACAATTAGGTGGAGGTGCAGAAGTGCGTTGGGCGGCGCATTTACTTAAAGTACCTGCGGAGGAATTAGCGAGAGCCCTCACAACCAGGGTGACAGCGGCCCGAGCGGAACGCATGCGATCTCCTTTACCTATTGACCAGGCCTTGGACGCAAGAGACGCTTTCGCTAAGGCTCTATATTCATCACTTTTTAGCTGGCTGGTCTTCCGAATAAATTCGATAGTCCATCGCGCTGGATTACACGACGCTCAACGAATATCTCTCCTCGATATCTTCGGATTCGAAGACTTGGAAGAGAATTCATTCGAGCAACTTTGTATTAATTTCGCTAACGAAACGCTACAACATTATTTTAATAAACATATATTTAAACTCGAACAACAAGAATACCAAAAAGAAAGATTGGAGTGGTCCAACCTTACGTGGAATGATAACTCACCAGGTATAATTCGTTTACAATAGCAATTTTTTTTAATGTAAACAATTAATAAATTATAAAATGTGTTTTAGTTATTCAACTGCTCAGCAAGAAACCGGTGGGTATCTTGCACTTATTAGACGATGAAAGTAACTTCCCGCGAGCATCCGACGCCTCGTTTTTAGAAAAGTGCCATTATAATCATGCTCTTAATGAGCTGTATTCTAGGCCGAGATTAGGAGCAAATGAATTTGGGGTGAGCAGTTTAATTTGAATTTGGTAAACGTTTCTATTTCAATTATTTGTAACATAGAATAAACCATAACGCCTAAAACTATTTTTCAGATTAAACATTACGCTGGTCAAGTCTGGTACAATGTCGAAGGTTTCTTGGATAAAAACCGAGATGCCCTTAGAGCGGATGTCTTAGAACTTCTATGCAGTAGCGAGGTTCCTTTGGTAGCGGAAATGTCATCACAACTGCGCGCTCAACACGACGCTAACAAGACACTACCGCGAGGAGCTAATGGACGCTTCGTTACTATGAAACCAAGAACTCCTACCGTTGCAGCAAGGTATTTTTATTAATTTATTAAAAATATTATGATTTTATTTTACGTACAATTAACTTTACTAATAATATTGTTCCATATTGTAGGTTCTCCGACAGCTTGCACCAGCTGCTGGAGTCCATGTCTCGCTGCAACCCCTGGTTCGTACGCTGCATCAAACCCAATACAGACAAATCGCCAATGAAGTTTGATATGCCATGTGTACTTGCTCAGTTGAGGTACACCGGTATGTTGGACACAATTAAGATTAGGCAGATGGGCTATCCCATTCGGATACCCTTCCAAGCCTTCGTGGAAAGATATAGGTGAGTGCGAAGAAACTATGAGTTAACTGAAAAAAAATTACTTTTCGTCGTATTTTATCATTATTTTTCACCAACATTTAAATTGGAAGCCGGAATAAACATAGGGCAAAATATTTTTTTATAATATCAGTTGTATCAAGAGTAACCAAAAATATGCATATTTTATAAGTAATATAGTTAATTTTGTCAGATAAAAATCGGTAACGTTGTATATATGTTGTTTCAAAGACGTAAAAAATTATTTTTACAGATATCTACTTAAAGCGATGCCTGCACGCGCAACGCCATACAGAGAAATATGTAACTCCATCCTTGCTGAAATGCCACCTACTGGGGCAGGTATGTCATAGAAAAGTTTAATTTTATTGAATACGTATTTTATGATTTCAAAGATTTTTAATTTTGACAATTTTACGTTAAGTGTATCCCATATTCCATAACAACGTCCACGCGGACGAAACCGCGGCCGGAAAGCTTGTATGCATAGCAACAAGTAGCGTTGAAAATAAAATAACGTTGCTATAGAGTTGTGAATTAAGTGTTTTGTAGGAATGTGACTATTAACATACTGAAATATTTATATAATTTAGGTAGTTAATTGTTTATCTCATTAATTAAAGCAAAGAGCTATTTTACGTACATATGTATACGTCAAATTTTACTATAATGGTGTTTTATTTTGTTAAATTTGATATTATCAGAATAAAGTAGAACTTTTTAATTAAACAACATTTTCTAATAGGAGCATTCGAACTGTAAATTAAAAAAGAAGTTATGTGTTTGACGTAATTATTATTTGATTAGAAAGATCATTATTTAATTACAAGTGGTCACTAAAGTTAGGCGTACCTAATGATATTTTTGATTGAAAGATATGTTGAGTTTCAAGCGACTCAACAGAGTTTGATATTTTAGACGGTATTATATTATAGTGTTATTTCTAGTGTTAAAATATTAAACTTCTATTAAGACATTCCTTGATTAAAATTTTTAAAATAAAAAGCCTTCTCTGTAATAATATAAAAAGTATTTATTACCGGATTTCATAAGTCTTATTTAATTTTTTTATTCCACATGTTTTCTATGAGTAAAATTGGTATTCAAATAAAAGGAAACTTCCGCGATAAGCGAGTTGAATCATACAATTTCTTCAATTTCATAATATTTGTATTAGTACAGATGCATTATATCGCATAACCGTTAAATATTATCTTGAAATTATCAAGACTTAATTACATCAACAATTATTTTACCACATTCGAAATTTCTGCGTGGCTCACCGATCTTTTATCAAAATACATTTACGTAAAATTTAACACCAGTCGTGAACACACAGTAATAAAATAAACATGTTAAAATTAGTTAGGAAAATAAGTTGGAAAAATATAAAGAAACGCAGCAATAATGTCAAGGCTATGGTATTGCGTAAGTATGGTAAATAAAATAAGATCATACATTTTTAAATGCTTACTTTATTTATTTACGTAGGTAATAAATATTAGGTGTCTTAATGTCAAATTCGAGGCTTTTGTTTTTAATGGTCAATTTAATATAAATTAATAGAATTTCAGTCTATTTAGAATATTAAAATTGGTCGTGTATGTTATTTAAAATATAATTCAGGCGTTTATCTTATATAGGCTCATAGGCCTACAAAATAATTCTGAATACTGCTAATATTGCTATAACTTGCCTTTTTTTGCCCTAATTTTAAATAGGTCTAATATTTTATAATATTTATTATTGCAGAGGGTGCAGATTTCCAGCTTGGCGCGGCGCGGGTGTTCGTGCGCGAAGCGTTGCACCGCGCTCTAGAACGTGCGCGCGCCGACAAACTGCGGGCCGCGGCCACGCTGCTGCAAGCGCAGATCAGAGGATATCTTGCTAGGTAATTGTGACCCTTGTATGATTTATATTGTTTGTGTTATTACGTAGTTAGGTAGTTGATTATTCTTTTTGGTCAATGAAATACTTCTTAAAGATTCAATTTGTGTTTGTTTATGTTACAGTTAGTGTATTTTCTTTTTGTTACTATAAAAAAATAGTCAAGTTACACTGGCTGTTTACCTGCATTGAGCATTGCCGTCCTTAAGATAAGTTTACATATTTTATGCTTATCGTTTCCTTTCTTAATGCCACATTTTGTAGTTTCGTAGCCTACATATAATTAGATAGCCTATATAGCCTATGTATACTTCTGAAGATTGTTCCACTCCTGAAAGTAATTCTTTGAAGTCTTAAGTTTTAAGAGTTTTAAATATTTTCGACTTCGAGACAAATAAATCTTTTATATTTAAAGAATTATCATCTATACAAAAATGTATTTATAGATACTATTAAAATTCGCGGCTCTAAAGTACTGCAATTGTACTGAGAAACAGCAGGAAATATCCTGGCCAAAAGCTGGAGCAGCCCGACTGGAGAAGTACTTCAAGCTTACAGAAGATCACAATTAAATAAGACTGCTTTCAAGCAGTGTTGTGTTCCTGTGGTGAGCAAGGTGACCAGAGCTCCTCGGAGGATTGGGTGCGATTGGGGGTAGTTTCGGCAACGCGCTTGCCAATAATCACAAAATACTACATAACTTCATTAATTCTATAAATTAACAATTGTCACAGAAAACGCTACGATCAAATGCGCGAGTCGGCGGTTCGCATCCAGTCGTGGTGGCGCGGCGCGCGCGAGCGGCGGCGGTTCGTGCGCGTGCGGCGCGGCGTGGTGCGCGCGCAGGCGCTGGTGCGCGGGCGGCGGGCGCGCAAGCGGGCGCGGGCCGCGCGCGACCAGGCGCGTCGGCGGCAGGAGGCCGCGCAGGCCGCCGCCAAGTACGACACACTTCTGATACTCTAACCATATACAAACAGACGAACTTGACCTCGTTGGTGTACCTTGAGCCTGACTTCGCTGTCTCATCTGTTATATCACTTGTCTGATCTTGCGGCTCTTTCCATTCAGACGAAAATATCCGTAAATATTTTTTGGACATTACCTACTTTTATTCGTGGGTTTTTTTATTGTACTATATTCTGTTTATATTAAAAAAATTACTTTCTGTCTGTATTAAAATGAAAGACAAAATAATTCGAAATACGAGTAAATTGATTTTTTTTTGACGATGAACACCGGCTGCACGCACGAAAAAGTATCACGTTCTGCCTGAGCCTGAGCGTGCAAGCGAAAGTGCGAGATAAGCGATAGAGAGGCACGATCGGCCCAAGCGTTGGCTTGTGACACATTTATCTCTCTTCTCACGTGACGTCAGAGCTAGCAGTTATATATTATAAATTAACATTTATTTGTTCGAACAAAATTAATAAAAATAAAAACGAATTGAAAATAGCATGGTATCGTCTCTTGTCGAAGAATTCATTGTAATATGAAATCTTTGAGTGGCCGGGATCTGTAACGAACTCGCTATAGACGACGCCAAGGTTTGCTTAAAACCTAAAAAATCATCATATCAAGAATTTCGACGCGGCTAGATGAGGACCCATAGCTCAGTTGGCAGAGCGCTGACACGGCACGTCAGAGGGCGCAGGTTCAAATCCCGATGGGTCGAAAATTTTGATATGATTTAAAATCTTTATAATTTCCTCAGGTGTGGGTAACACAAAAATAAAAATGTTTATTTATCGAAAAAAATTTAATTTTCAATTAACTACTTCTTTGTATTATACAAAATAATGATAATTCAGTGATAATTAATTCAATTCATAAAAGTATGCAATTTTTCATCAATGTTTCTTTATGACGTTATCACGTAAATCTATCGTCCGTAAACCGACTTGACAGACAACCAATTTATTTATTTTTTTACTTTAGACGGCGTGCAGCAGAACAGAAAGCTAAAGCAGAAAACTTACAAGTGTTGGAAGTACCAGCGGAGCTAGCTTTCATGCTATCGAAAATCGACGAATGGCAGCCGCCGCATACTGATAAAAATATTACCAAAGTAAGATTATACTTTAACCAATTTTTAAAAAAAAAATGCAATTGCTACTACTACAGAATGTAATAATAACCAGATACTTACATAAAGATCAAAGAAATTTAAGTATCGTTATTAATTTTAAATCTGTACTTCTTTCCATTTCAGGTATCAGGCGACGTATACGCCGAAGAAGAACGTGTCCAACTACCAAAAGACCTGCAACAATTCGCGTTCTCTAAATTTAGCTCCGTGTACTTCGCGGACGGTGGCCAGCTAAGTCCGAAGAAGCATCCCATCACAAAACCTTTCTTGTCTAAAGCGGCTGTTAGGTAAACAATTTTAAAAATAATTCTAACGCTCTCAAATAATTGAATAATTTGTTACATATTACATTATATTATAATTATAATTATGTTGGTTTCAGGGATCAAGATTTTAATGACGCTATAGCTATTTTCAAACTAATCTTGCGATGGTGCGACGAATCTGCGGCTGGAAATGATGCTAGACAGAAGGTGGGCTGGTTTATTATGGTTATCTAAATCTAGAACTCGCATTATATAAGTAGTTAGTAAAAGCAGAATATTTAATATCTTTCCATGAATTGAAGTATTTTATCAGATACTAGCTGGTGTGCCCGCAACTTCCTCCGTGTGGAATTTAACAAAAAAGTTATTGTTCAGTTCGCAGTTATAAATAATCTAAAATAAAAGTAGCCTAAGTTACACCTTATTAAATGAGCTATCTGCCAGTAAAAGTCCCGTCAAAATCGGTCCAGCCGTTTCGGAGATTAGCCGGAACAGACAGACAGACAAAAATTGAAGAAAATGTTATTTTGGTATATGTACCGTATATAGATCCATATGCATTTAGTAAAAAGCGGTTATCTTAATATTACAAACACTCCAATTTTATTTATTTGTATAGATATAAATTATTCAAGATTAAAAATCTAAGCCGGACAAATGTAATCCCTTTCAATGGGAAAGTTTTTAAGTACCCTAAATTTCAAACTGGCAAGGAGATGTACTCATCGATCTGGTCTAAGATCCGGGATATAACAAAATATTCCCTCATCTGTTAATTAGATGAAACAATTTTTTATAGGCTGATTACAATATTGTGAATTTATAAAAACAACCTCTGCCTCCATAAGCCTGCTGCAAATAATACTACTTAAAAAAAAATCTTCTAAAAAATCTTTTCCCTTTCATGTTAATTACATGTAGTAAGCTAAAACCGTCAATATTTTACATTATGTACCTGACTGTATCAGGCACCCATCTCTATGATTGCTATACTTACCTGCAGCCAGGTTACTGCTGACTAGGGAATGCAATCCCGCGGATCCGCAATCCCGCAAATGCGGGATCCCGCATAAAATTAGCGGGATTACAAATGCGGGATTACACCTGCGGGATCCGCAAGATTTGCAAGATTTTATTTTTTCCAGTTATAAATATTGTACAATCCTGCAAATCTTGCGGATCCGCGGGATTAATGGTCTCAATCTTGCGGATTTGCGGATTATCTTTTGGGTCCTGGATTGCATTCCCTACTGCTGACTAAGGTTACTGACCTTACTACATGTAATTAACATGAGAGGGAAAAGAAAAAAATATTGCAGCAGGCTTATGGTGGCAGAGGTTGTTTTTATAAATTCACAATATTGAAATAAGCCTATAAAAATTGTTTCATCTAATTAACAGATGAGGGAAGATTTAGCTTCTCGGATCTTAGACCATATCACATGAATAAAAATGTCATATCTATACTAATATTATAAAGCTGAAGAGTTTGTTTGTTTGTTTGAACGCGCTAATCTCAGAAAGTACTGGTTCGATTTGAAAAATTCTTTCATTGTTAGATAGTCCATTTATCGAGTAAGGCTATAAGCTATTTATCATCACGCTAAGACCAATAGGAGCGGAGCACCCATGAAGAATGTTTCGAAATCGGAGTTTTTTTTTTCATTTAACAGTAAACGAAATCGCGGGTTAAAGTTAGCGTTAGTCCAAAGTAACTATTCCACGCGGACGAAGTCGCGGAAGAAGCTAGTCACTACATATTATAAAACAAAGTCTCTTCCCGCTGTCTGTCTGTCTGTATAATATATTGGATTTTGATGCGGTTTTCTTTAGTAAATAGAGTAATTTTATTCCAGAGGCAGGTTTATATGTATAGTACATGCATAATATAGTAGAGGAACACTGATAGTTTTAAAGTTTTCTAATGTGATGTGAATAAACACATTTTTTGCGCTTAGATTGCATATATTTATTTATTTTATATTTAGTATCAGCATTGCACCCGTGCGAAGCCGGAGCGGGTCGCTAGTTTACTAATACATATACGTACACAAGTAACAGCGCCGCGAGCCAATCATCTCACAGTAGGTACATCTGAAGTGTGTCCGTGCGCAGGTGCTGGCGGACTACATCGCGTCGCGCGGGCTGCTGTCGCGCGGGCTGCGCGACGAGATCCTCGTGCAGCTGTGCAACCAGGCGGCGGCCGGCCCGCGCGTGCTCCGCCTGCTGGCGCACTGCCTCGCCGCCTTCCAGCCCGGGCCCGCGCTGCACAAGTACGGACTCTAACCACCTCTAACACTATTATATTAAGCGCTTTGTTGTAATTTGTGTCCAATGAAAAAAAAATCATTTAGTGTCTCTTTCACCAGTTGTGGATAAAGTTTATCCTGCAAATAAGCTATGAATAGACTTTAACAGTAGGAGATAATTATAATAGGCCATAAGGATCTGTTTCTCTTCAATTATTAAACTTTTAGATTCATATTTGCGAATAGAAATATCTCATAAATATAGTTTAATTCGATAGTAAAAAAGAATTATGTATCAAAACTTTTATCTTTTGTATACTGTCATCCGTCAAATAGCGTTATGCATAACCCATGAAATGGGCCCTTATAATTTTTGTTATTATCAATGTATTAAATTTTTTTGAAGCGAACCAATATGAAACAAAACATTCTTTGTACAAGTCGACTCACAAGAGCACTCTTGAATTCATTTTCGTTCGACTAAAAATATACGACGTACAAATTTAAAAATGTGGTATGTAGAAGCGTGCGAAACGAATCTATACGACAATACCTACCAAACCGAATCCTCATACAAGGTTATTATCAAATAAATTCTAACCAAGTTTAAAAATTACATTCAGTCGTCTAAAGTAGACCTTTATAAAAAGAAAAAATGAAAGAGGTCACTCCTGTCCACTCGTCGAAGTTCATTTACAACGTGTCGCCGGGCGCAGGTACCTGGTGCGGCTGGTATCGGAGCAGGCGACGGGCGCGGAGCGCGCGCGGCTGCTGCGGCTGGTGTGCGGCGCGGACGCGGCGGCGGCGCGCGCCAGTGCCGCGCCGCGCCGCGCGCCGCCCACGCTGCTGGAGTGGCGCGCCGCCAGGGACCACGCGCGCCCCGCGCTGCCGCTGCGCCTGTACGACGGTGCGTGCCGAACTATATATATATATATATATATATATATATATATATATTATACATTATTTTATATAGTTATAAAAAATATTCAGCTGTATCAGTCGGCTGCTACCTACAACACAAGCATTATGTTGCTTACCTTAGGAACAGATGACCGTGTGTGAATGTTAAAGATGAAAAAAAATGTGTTTGCAAATCCAATATCTAATACTTAAGTCTGATTGACAAATTGTTCCTTTCTTAAAGTATTTAGTTTATGTTTTAAATCTTTCAATATTATTTAAAAAAAAAATTATAGGTTTTGAATTAATTAGTCCGAGCTCTCTCCATAGATTTCCATCCATTATAGTGCTAAAAATAGTTCTCAAGGTACGATAAAATATTGCGTTGTATAATATGTTAACAGTATCTATACTAAATATTGTTTTAAACTAGAAATAAGTAATATAATGACAATACTCGTTGCTCGTACAGAGTCCGTGCACACGGTGTGCGTGGAGCCGTGGACGACGTGCGAGCGCGCGGCGGCGGGCGCGCTGGCGGCGGCCGGCGTGACGCGCGCCGCCTCCGGGTGGACGCTCACCATGGAGCACAACGGACAGCTCACCGGTCAGCCAAATACTAGCGTGGATCTAGCTAATACTATATCTTTAATATGTAAAATTGATCGGTGAAAATGGTGAACGGTAAATCAGAAAAATAGACGTGGTACAAGCGTACGGTGAATGACCGTCCATTTGCGCCAACTCGGCAATTTATATTATAATTAAATTGTATTGTTTTTTGTATGTTAGCCATAAAGCAATAAGTCAGTTCACATATAACCTCGCGGTCGTGTGCACTCATTAGCAATATTTATCATTTTAATTATCATCTGTCAAAATTCTGTAAATGCTTAAATCGCTTATAGATCAGATTCATGACTATAAAATTAGAAAACTTCATATAACTAAAATAACCATCGTCGTCAAGGAATCCTCAGTCGGCAGTTAGTATAATAACGTTGTTAGTTAGTTTCAGTTCATCAACGTTCGTAAGTTAGTTAATAACTAATATAACGTTGTGACGTCAGAGTGGGCGGGATGCGAGTACGCGCTGGACGCGGTGGGCGAGGTGGAGACGTGGTCGGCGCTGACGAGCTCCCGCTGCGAGCCGCTGCGCGCGTCCGCCGCGCGCCTGGCGCCGCCCGCGCCGCCGCCGCGCGCCGCGCACGACGAGCGCGGGGCGCGCCCGCAGGTACGCTGGCCGCTACTTCAGACGTGCTTATATGGACTGACACGTGTTTGTTGGGTCCTACAGGGCAACTATTCAATGTCGTGACAGAGACCACCTAACACCAAACTAACCTTACATATACCAAAATAACAGTTTTTATAATTTTTGTCAGTCTATCATCTGTTTGTTCAGATTAGACATCTCTGAAACGGCTTTACCGATTTTGACGAATTGAATTTCACTGGCAGATAGCTGATGTAATAAGGAGTAATTTAGGCTACTTTTATTTTAGTTTTTTTTATTACTTTTTTGTTTATTTTTATAACTGCGAACTGAACAATAACTTATTTTGTGGAATTCCACGCGAACGAAGTCGCAGGCACAGCTAGTTTCTAATATTTTTAGTTAGACAGTTATGAATTTTAAATTTTTTTTATTATTTTTTTAATATGATACGTTTTGATTTTTCAACATACCCTTGTCACTTTCAATATACCTTAACGCTATTATTCTATGTATTCCCGTCAGGTTCCACCGCCCGAACCACCAAAATCACGTTCACCCAGCATCCAACGTATGCTACAAGACTCAATAGAGGAAAATATATCTGAATACAATTGGAAGATGGAACGCGAAGAAACGCGCAACTTAACCAAAATTACCAACGAATATTCCAGAAAGATATCCCATGACATTCTATCTCGAGAATCGGCTTTAAACGAGCGATACTTCGAGCAGCAGTCTGACAAAGTACGGAGTAGATCGCTAGATAATCTTTTAGGTGACAACCCTGCACCTCAACCGACTAAGTTTGCCGATCTAGGGTTATCTCAGTCTCGTCTAAACGATCGTTACCACTCGGTGGAGCGGCTGGGAGGAGCGCCCAGTGTGTCCAGCAGCAAGGGTATGGAGACCGAGTACGGGGCGAGTCGCGGTCAACAGTCACGGTACATCAAATCGCAGTACGCCGGCAAGCGGGCCCCGGCTGGTTCTCAGTCTAGTCGTGCATATATAGAGAAAAGCTCTGAGTTCGGAGGTGTCAGGTGAGATTCCAATTAAATTAATTATGTATTAGAGTATTAAGTTTATAACATTTTTTTTTCTTTTTATGAATAAAAATTAAAGTAAATTTTAGTATATATAGGTGTAGAAACATAGCAGTGTGTAGTAGCGTTCATTTTTATGTTATTTTTGAAGTGAAGCTTCTTAAACATCGGTGTGACTTGAAACGCGATGAAACGGAAATAAATAAAATAATAAAAATAATCGCCTCGCACTCAACAGCCCACACTATGATAGTGACGGCGGTCCGGAAACACATTCCATTTCCACGGGAAACATCTGTATGGCTAATACAAATAAATGCCTACCATCTGTGGGGATTGAATCCGCAACCGCAAGCGCAACAGCCACAAACCAGTGCTGTGACCGTTACGCTAACGAGTCGTCATTGCACAAACAAATAATACATTTATTTGTTTGTTTGTTATCATGATATAGGAGAGAATGAGATAGAATACATAACTACTAAAACCGCGTAAGCGCCGCATTTTGAATGGTGCTTACGACCTTTTTCACGAGTACGTGATCATCGTCGATAAAACAAATCGCAACAGCCTACCTTCTTAGCATTTTTCAGAAATTTCACGTCTGAAACATCACACTTCACTCGTTCTCACTTCATCGTGTGTGACACAGAGACATAGTGTAGTTACACACACACACACATTTTTTGTTTCAAATGATTACCAATTTGTATTATTTTTCAAGACAATTTAGCAATTGGATAATGATTATTAAATATATACAAGTTTTTTTTAAAATCTTTTTTGTAAATCTAACTATAAATGTATTTACACAAAGTGTATACTTTGCTGTTCAGACACTCTTTCGTATGTGAAAAATAAAATTATAAAACAGTTCATAATCTTATTGAAATATAGTAACATGTAATACTAGGTATAAAGAAATAAATAAACTATGTGGATTAAATATAATATGAGCCTATATAGAGGCACCTCCACACACACTTTTTTTTTTGAAACTTAAGTTATTAATTTTTTTATTTTTTCCTTTAAAGATCTTCCGCAATGTCCGACACATCCGAGGCCCCGAGTTTAGCATCTCATGTGCGACGAGTCCGAGTGCCGAGCCAGGCCTCCGACGTGGACCAGTTTCTCGACGACCTGTTCTCGCCTGTACTTGACCCTAACATTGACGAGATGTCTGATGCGCGTTCACTAGCCGCGAGTATCAAGGGCGGTAAAGACTATCAGAAGTTTATCGATGACGTGCTCAACTGTTCTTACTCGGATCAGATAGAAACGTTGAACAAATCCGACTGCATGACTAGACTCATAAAGGGTGGTGGACAGGATGAAAGTGGTAAAACCAGCAGAAAGGAGTCCAATGTAGATTCTATGGATGATTATATTACGAATCTTTTCGATCCCATATTTATGAACGATAGCTTAAAGAGATTGACTGACGGTGAGGGACTTTCCGGGGCTATCAAGGGGGGCGGTGTAACGCCTAGGACATCTGGTGCAAATACATCTACGCTCAATTTCGGTGCTATATCGTTACCACCTTCAATGCCAGCGATGCCAGCGACTCCCGAGGCTTTAGCTGCTGCTCTTGGCCTTCATTTACCTCCTCCAGGAACTGTGGACATAAATGCTTATCATCAAAATTTGCAGCGAGCGTTTCTTCAAAATGCTATGGCACAAAATCTACAAATTCAACAACAACTTTTAGCTCAAAATCAAGCTTTACAAACACTTTTAGCTGGTCAGGTGGTCGAGTCAACTGATTCCGCACCGACATCACCCGTGCGGGCGTCGACTGTAGTACACGCTCAAATACATTCGCCTCCGAGAAATTCCGTAAAGTCGAGACGTGAATCAAATGAAAGTACTTCGATGGGAGCTCCGCCTCCGCCACCACCACCTATGCCCCCTCCACTTCACGCCATGGATCCATCGGAGGCCCGACCCTTCATGGATCCATACGGTCGAGCAAAAACCGTCCGAATAGGAAAATGGCGATGGCCCCCGCCTAAGGACGCAGCCGGACAAGACACGCCTCAAGATTTTACAAAGTTTAAAATGCGACAAATACAACGAAGAGTAACACCACAAGCGCAATCTAACGGTGTCGAGCACGAGCCACCTCGCGGACGTTCGCGTTCGGAGGCATCACCTGGAATAGACTGGGAAGAATTTGAAGTCGACGGTCACACGCCATCACCGAGAGAGCCACCTAACCAGAGGACAGCGCGACGCAGTTTCGAAATTGGCGCACAGAGACCCTCGCCGGGTAGCGTGGGAAAACTTAAATTGAGCTCCGAAATGCGCCAGCGATTGGAACGCGTCACCGCAAATCACTCGGTCAGAAGCTCATCGTCAGCGGCGGAAACTCCGCGAACGATCAACAAACTAGAGGACACGCGGAAACTGATGCTCGAGCGGCAGCTGGGAGGCGGAGGGCGCTGGGACGCGCCGCCGCCGCCGCTGCCGCCCGCTCCGCCCGGCCCCGCGCCCCCGCCGCCGCTGTCGCCGCCCTCGCCGCCCGACAAGCCGGCGCCGCCGCCGCCCGCGCCCGATTCCTCCTCGTCCTTTGCGCAACTCCGCCGTGACCGCGACACTTTCGGCGTCCATCAGAATCGGGAGGCCGATGACCGCCACGCTTTCCTAGCGAACTGGAGTTCGAGAAGAAAGGATGATGACGAATCCAACCAGGGCGATGATTTGGCGTCCCGTTTCTTAACTGCAGATCGACGGGAGCGCAGAGTGAAAGACGAGTGGGGAGAAGACTCCGACGTTCGAAGCTACAATGACGAAAAGGGACGAGTCAGTAGAGACGAGTGGGATTCTGAGTCGACGTTAGATAATAGACGCGATATGCGCGATAATTATTCTGGACGAGACGCGTCCGAAATTTACGAGATACATCCGATGAGAGCCGAAAGAAGGAAAGATGATAATGAAATGGAGGACAACTTTGAACGCAAGCGTTCCTCGGCTATGTACGATGACTTCGAGCGATATGATGGAAGAAAGAATTCTCGAGATATGCTCGTCGGCCGAATGAGGGACAGTCCTCGATCCGATATAATGTTTCCTCCTGACAACAGTGATACGTTGAAGAGGGCCGAGCGCCCGACATTTAAGACACACATGGCGCAGAAAGAAAGAGATAAGAAATTAGAAGCAGAAAGGCGCCATTCCGTCTCTACTCATGTTACGGATAAAACTGAGCATATCGAACGTAAGACACTTTTTATTGCTTTAATTACATTTTATTACGATTGTGCCGCATTATAATACTATCAAATATTTAATATGTAGGTGACGTCCCAGCACCACCGGCCCTGCTGCCGTCCGATCGTTCCTTCCTCACATATTCACGCGTCCCGTGGAAATTGCGCGTGCGCAAGGAAGTGTTCACCCCTTTAGAAACGTGCAACGAACCTGCCATACTAGATTTGCTCTACGCACAAGTAAGTAAATCGAAATAACATCAAAAACTTCAATTGAGTCATATTTAGTAGTTTCATTTTTGTACTATATTTTTCGTTTATTGACTTTGAATCAAAAAACAACTTTGTTTTATTGATTTGACCCCAGTAACTCTTAAGAAGAAAAAATGATATGAGGTATTTACATTCACCCAAGTTCCGCATGTTAGCTTCATCCCTACTAACGTCAAGTTGACCATGTCCGCCCGCGCCAGATCGTGCACGACATCACGTCGAGCGCGCCGTCGCTGCGCATCAGCGCGAGCGAGCGGCGCGCGGGCGCGGCGTGGCTGCGCGCGCACAGCAGCGCCACGCGCGCCGCCAAGCGGCAGGCCGTGGACATGGCGCGCGAGTGGCCCTTCTACTTCGCGCGCCTCTTCAGCGCGCGCATGCCGCCCGGCGAGAACGCTGTGCTGGCCGTGTCGCACAGCGCCGTCACCATTGGAGTCAAAGGTAGCGTGACCCGATATATATGAATTTCAGCTAAATTTTCACTTCAGCCGGTCGCAGTTCCCTGCTGGACAAACGCTAAGGTTGGCACCAAAAGTAGCGTGAAATCATGTGTTTTGCCCATAGTCACCACGCTGGGCAGGCGGGTTGGTGACCGCAGGGCTGGCTTTGTCGCACCGAAGACGCTGCTGCCCGTCTTTGGCCTGTGTATTTCAAAGCCAGCGTGGATGGTTATCCCGTCATCCGTCAGCTTTTCAAGTTCCAAGGTGGTAGTGGAACTGTGTTATCCCTTAGTCTCCTCTTACGACATCCACGGGAAGAGCGGGGATGGCTATATTCTTTACTGCCGTAACTACACACCATATAGTGACTGACGATCGGCAATGACTTATTTATTACGTTTTACTACTCAATTTTATGGATTTAGTAATAACCGACCCTGTGGATCGAAACCGTCCTCTAATGAGCATCTCGTTAAGGTCCGGGCGGGCTGGTGGTGCGGCGCTCGCTGCCGCTGGGCGCGCTCCGCGCGGCGGCGCCGGCGCCCTCCACGCTGCAGCTGTCGCCCGCACGCGACGCGCCGCTCACGCTGCACGTGCCGCTGGCGCACCACGCGCATGCGCTCATCGCAGAGTTCGTACTGCAGCACTCACAGGTACGTTCCACCGGGTTTTAATAAAACAAATATATTGTTTGTGTTGTTTTTTTTTTAAAGTTATTTTTTATTATAAACAAAAGTTATACGTAAATAATAATATAAATATATATATATTTATGTATTTATAAATATATGATTGATTGACGTAAGCTCAGAATGGGGGGAGGGGTCCAATGAAATCTCACCAAATCTCATTTAAACCGAGCGGGGATAATCGAAAATCTCACCCCAACTTCAACAAATATAAAATATACAGAAATTAAAAAAAATATATTTTGAGTGTTCATTTTGCCCGCTAAAATAAATTTCGTAGCTATTAAAATCATTTATTTAAATAAATTACCGATATTATAATTATAGTATATACCTGAACGGTTTATTATTATCCCGAATAATAAAAATAAATTTAGTTTAAAATATTGTTAGCGAAATGAAGGGCTTAATTCAACTGGTTGATTTGAACACGTCGGTACTATAATTTAATTGGTCAAGGAGCGTGACTAGGTTAATGAGTGACATCGATGACTCACTAATGTCTTGATTAAGTGATGTGTTTTGATGTTTTCTTGTCATAAAGCCTTATATAATTTTTTTTCTTCGTGTAAAGATAAAACAAAATACATTAGTACTAAAATTGCAAAGCAAACAAAGTCACGGGTAGCAGCTAGTATACAATAAATGACTTCAATATATTTAGACATAATTATAGGAATATATATAGGAAGTACAAACACTATATAAAAGTAATCCCCGATATCTGTGTCTCAGTTACTATTACCTACCAAACACTGTTTCTTGTTGCTAATGACTTAAAATAGTCCATTAGAACTAATACTTGTGTCGGTTTTAAGTAACTACTTTGTGATGCATCTTACAATTAGCTACTAAGCTACAGTTTAATGATCTTTGTGATTCTCAATATTATTTACACTTCTCGCAAACTTTTTGACACTTTACTGGAATTGTGTACCCGTATTTATTTTGGACTTTTAAAACAATACGTCATGGTCCGGGATCCCTTGTACATTTATTTCACTTGATTACTATCAAGCTAATTTTCCGGGAGTAGCTTCATTTTGATGAGACGAACAAAAATTTCCTCTACGAAAACTCTCGATTGTGGTAGGTAATAGAGTTAGCAAGGGATAGAGCAGCAGTGAGCGTAGGACCGGGATAACGTACCACGCAATTTGTAGGACAATATTACTATTAAATTATATAAATATTAACTTACAAAAAAAAAATCTGCTGGTAAGTAATAATTTTTTAAATTTAAATTATTATTTTTTTGATTTTTCTGATCCTCGTTCTCCTTCGTATTTACGAGACCGCTTCTCTTTCTCTCACGATAATGATTCTCCGTGTAGATCTCATAAACGTTCTCTTCTTCAGATACCCACTACCGTACTGATTTTTATTCCTACTCCTTTACTATACATTCCGTTAGTTTTGGAATTCCCTACCATACGAAATTTGCGATTGCAAAACACTACAACTATTTAAGAAAAGAGTGAGAGAATTCTACCTGAATCAATCCTAATCTAAAATCAATTTTATTAAATGTCTTTATGCGTATAGGAAAATATATATATACTATTAAACGAGCAATTCTTGTATATATATATATATATATAGAATTTGAATCTCGGAATCGGCTCCAACGATTTTCGTGAAATTCAGTATACAGGGGATTTCGGGGGCAAAAATTGATCTAGCTAGGATTCATTTAAAAAAAATGTCGTTTTATCCCTGTTTTTAGGCAATGAAAAAATATCATTAGAATACGAAGCTTAATTTCACTTCTGTCATCATAACTGTAACAGCGTAATTAGGAAATCGGCGGGTGTCAAATCGTGTTGACCCGAGTTCGAATCTCAGTCTCCAGATTAATTTTTTTTCTTTTTTTTTTTAATTTCACTCGTGATTAATTATTTAAATAAAATTAAAATAGAAAAATACCGAGAAAAAAAAAGAAAAACAAAAAATAAAATGAAAATACCGAGCTAGGCTCGGTCACCCAGGTACTGTATTATATTATGTATCGTATATGTGTATGCGTGTATGTATAAGTATAAGTATTATATTATTTGTATCTATGTGTGTATACATTATTATGTATGTATTCATTTTTATATTGTATAATTATGTATTTATCATATATTAATTTTTACTATTTTGAGATTGTAGACGCAAATTTTGCGATTATTTTATAGTTTTCCTGTGACAGGACTACTGGAAGAGATTCCATCATGGGATAAGTAGTGCCTTTGTACCAGCATTGTTTATAAGTGCTATTTCCTATTGTTTTCTAGTGTACATAAATTGTTAAATAAAAAGGTGTGTGTGCGATTCACACACGATAGAAGTGAAACTTCTATGGCAAACTAATTAAAAAAAACTAATTTAAAATTAGCAGCTTGCAGAGCGGCCCGGCCGCTCCTGGCTCGTCCTTCCCTGTCTTTTTGCCGTTGCATCCGGTTTGAAATCACAACGATTCTAAAGAAGTTTCACTTCAAAAAATATGATAGGCTATAATGCCTGGACCGTCGAAATTCGTCTGTTAGAAATAAATAAATTAAATATTAGAATAGATAAAATAAATTTACTAATATTACTTTGATCGACGAAGCACTTCTCATCGTCGTAATATGTACTCGTATTATGGTAATATAACCGTTATGGTCAAATAAAAAAAAAAAACTTAGTTATGTAAATTATCAACGTCGGTATGTCTACGAAATGGTGTCAATTCATGAATCAGCGAGAATGTGTGTGTCTGACATTTAAATCATCTGCTTTTTACATAAACATAATTTCTTACTTCCGAAATTGGCTAATATTTTCTATTATGTAAAACTTTACATTCGACGTTTATATTTATTTTAAACAATTACGTAATCATATATATATTTTTGATAACCTAAACTAAAAGTAAAGTTTAAACATTTAAATAAAAACTTAACGAAATATATAAGTAAAAAAGTTGTAAATGTAATGAAAACGCAACGCTTTCATTAAAAACGTAACAATTTTTTTTTGTAAAGTAAAATAGTAAAAGTATGCAAATAGAGGTTTTGATACAGAATCAAAAATCTAAGTAAAAACAATACAAACATATTAATTTTTACGAATAAATTAAAAGAGCAATTAATTTTTAAAAATATATAAGTAAAAACGCTTTGTCCTTATACAGATAAAATTTAATTAAAAGCACACTTTCTTTTAACTCCATAAAAACGTTATAAATTTGATAACCGTTTCATTTATTGTGTTACTTTAAACACCAAAAACGTTTTTCAAACTTCCGGTCTCAATGTAAAACTAATAAATATATGTAAGTACATAAATAAGAAATTATGTACGAAACTTAAAAGAGACTATTCAAGACCGTAATGCCGCATAAACAGACATAATATGATTAATTGATACCCTCTGACTTGCGTTGATTTTAGTACTTATAATAACATTGAATAGGTATATAATACAATCGGTAATAGATACCTTAATTTTTTGGCGATTTTAGTAACCAATAAACTTCTTATAGCACATGCCAGTGAAAGGTCTGCAAAATCGGTTTCTACCTACAAGCACATAGCCGGAACAAACAGCAAAGAGGAAAAGAGAAATTAAAAAAATATATATTTTGTTTAAACACGTAGTACTTATAATAATCCATGTCACTAACTAAATAGTAAAAACTATTAAAGGATTCATTTAGTTCTAGCGCGAACTTTTAGACACTGTATCAAGATGAAACCTAAATTAGATTTTAAATACGAGTTAAGTGAAAGAAAGATTCAGGATCATTGTGTCATCCGCTTACAAATTTGCGTAGGTTTTGCATGATACTGAAACAAATACACAGACAGACAAAACTCTAAACATTTTGTTGTATGTAGAGATTTATCAAAGAAACAAATATCCATGTAAATACATTTATTACTCTTGTATTTAATTGAATTATTGTTAATTGTTTAATTATTTTTTTGGTAACTATACACATCACCAAACGTCCTCTTTTGGAAGTACGCATACCTTATATAGACCGGTAGAAAATATTTTTAGAATTGAGCCTGCCTTTTATACAAAGCATTGTGCAATAGAGCTTTGATAAATAAATAAATAAATAAAATAAACCTACTGCACGATATGTGTGCAGTTTCTCTACAAAATCTCGTACGTGATACCGCCATAATTAGCAATTCAATATAATTCCTCATTAGTAGGTAATTGATACAGTTACATTAACAAGGTACACAACACACGCTCACAGGTGCTCATTGCCCGTTAAAGATAATATATATAACAGTGTTGCAGATGTAATCATCATAAAATATGTTTAATTACAATTATAGCTTAGATACGGTAAAGCAGTAATATTCTTTTATTTTCACGTAATTGAATTGCGTGTATGAAATTATATAGATTTTTACGAATAAGAAGCAAATTATATAATACTGATTAAATATAAATATTACTGAATTAATAATATGTTTAATATCAATATTTTTAATCTTTCGAATCGTATTTTAAATTTTTAATGTCAAAATATTATTAAAATTGTCGCGAGTTTTATTTTTAATTCCGAGCCTAATACCTAAATTTTAAATAATAATTAATCAATATAATATTATAATATTTTATAACAATATAAAAAATATAACGAAAACAATGTTTATCAAATAAGAAAATATAAATTACAAATCCTATAAATCATTAAACACATCAGATTTTACTCGCTTATTAACTCTATGCGATCCCGTTAAACTCCGTTACACTGACCGTGAACACGCTGAAACTCTACTCGGTGGCGGAACATTCGAGAATATTGCCTAAAAGGCTGAAAGGCGTTAAATTTCATCGTACATTATTACCAAATAATTGTACAATTTTTTACTTAATATATAAGTATTCGACTCCTAACAGCATTCCTTCATATGTGGTGTAGGTGTTGTAGAGCACGTTACACCTGAAAAAAATCCTAGCCCTTTTTAAAATTTTACTTTATCTTAATATACGAGCTACTTTGCAACGTACTTCTGCATAATCGTCCACTACTATTATTCTTAGCCCTATAAAACGCCGATAAAGTGAAATTTTAATACAAAAATTAAATAGTAAAGTAACTGACGCATACAAGTAAATAACCGCCTATGGAAACGAATTTTTCTTCTCGTGCAATGTATTTTATTGTAAATGATAGAGATGCGGAACGAGGCTATCAAAGTAGCTCGTCTATTTAAACCTACAGAACTCCGCGTTTAAAGGAACGCATTAAGGATTCGAACACCCTGTACATCGCAAGAAAATAATGAAATAGATTTAATAATACATACTATACAAAGTTAAAACAGACAAAAATTACTTCGCATTGTTGAAGGCCTAATACATATAAATAGTGAAATTATTTTAATTAAAAGTGTTGCAAATTGATTTATTGTTCAATTAATAAAACTATTATGTACTGAAACTTTAAAATATATCAATTATCAAACATTTTAAACCTTAAACTTAATATAGTTTAAGTAAAAAAGGCTTATTTAGATATTTCTATACAAATAAAATTAACATAAACATTTTCATACTTTCCTTTCAAATCTGGAGCGACTGATAAAAACATCTACACATTAAATTTCACTATTATGATGAGTAACGAGAAGTTATTAGACCAGTTAATCTATTCATTAGTATGACGTGGTTATGTATGAAAACTGAATTTGGTTCATAAAAAATTGCTTATATAAATAGTGCTTTGCTTTAACTAGCACTAATTAATATCTGTACTTTCTGTGTATTTTGAATTAATTATATAGATTTTGTTACACTGTTTGTTTGCCAATTTAGGTTTTCAAAAAGTATTCAAAAGTTTTTTGTTAGTAGATACATTAAGTACATTATAAAAATCTGTAACTGTCTAACTAGTGGACAAAAGTCTCTTCTTGGGTTTTCCTACTTCAGATTGGAATTTTTACAGGTTAAGGAATTTGTAAATGAAGCGTTCGGATTTTATATTACTTGTGAATCTTTTTTATTAACATAATATATTAATTCGTTTTATTTTTTATTTTTGTGTTACCCACACATGAGGAAATTATAAACATTTTAAAAATCATATCCAACTGAGCTATGGAACTCCCTATAGACGGCGCCAAGGTTTGCTTAAAAACCAAAATCATCATGTCAAGAATTTCGACCCAGCTTGATGTGGAACCATAGCTCAGTTGGCAGAGCGGTGACACGGCACTTCAGAAGGCGCTGGTTCAAATCCCGCTGGATCGAAAAAATTTGATATGATTAAAAAAAATTAACATACTATATTGTTTGTATTATAATAAAATTTAGTACCTGGGTGGCCGAGCCTAGCTCAGTATTTTTAGTAAATCGTGTTTTTTGGAAATAATATTAAAATACGAATTACATATCGCGGTGTAAGAGTCAGATAAACGTATCTACATTTTCTCAATTTTACAGGAAAGCAAAAATACTGTGAAAATTCTGCTCTTTAAACTTTACCAGCTTTTTAATACAGATAAAATACTAGTATGGAAAAAAAATGTTTTCTATGTATTGCCATACTCTTAGAGCTTTGAAAAAAATAGAAACTATTTATTTATATGTGCTTACGCAAACGTAATATATATATTTTTAAAATTTGGTTGACATACGTTAGTGTTACCCTTAATTATTTTCAAACAATAGTACTGCCACATAAACGTAAATCGTAATACATCGTTTTGGCCATTGATTTGTATTATTTATCTAACAAAAATGTTTGTGCCAATAAAACGTAAATACACAAACGTTACACTGGCTCTTTAAACTAAGCATCAAAACAAAATTTTGTAATGACCAAAACAACGTATAAGCTTTTGCGTTCTTCTGGTTTTTATAATATTGCCAAACAAACTATATTCTAATCAAATAAAAATATTGTTTTTAGAAATACGTTCTTAAAGCTCTAAAGAGGTAGGAAGATAATAAGAACTATTTAAACGGTATTCATAATACGTTTTTCTGGTTCAATTGAAAATGATTCTTAAGCTAATTCGTTTTTTTGGAATTTGATAAATATTGACTTTACCGTTACGTCGTTTTGGCAATTTATAAAGGACTATATTGTGAACCGTTTTACGAAAAAAAACTTTTTTTGATTTTTTTTGTAGATACGTTCATCTGGTTCTTATACCGCGATATCTATTGATAAAATATGAATAATATTTTTCGATTTTACCAACAATAATAAAAAATATCAACTCACGAATGAAATTAAAAAAAAAAAAAACCGGAGACTGAGATTTGAACCGTGGATCCACCTGAGCTATTACAATTTAAATGACAATTGCGAAATTTACCTTCCTATTCTAATGATATTTTAGCCTAAAAACAGGGATAAAAAGATATTTTCTAAAAATGAATCCTAGCTAGATCAATTTATCGCCCCCGAAATTCCCTGCATACTAAATTTCACGAAAATCGTTGGAGCCGATTCCGAGATTCAGATTCTATATATATATATATATATATATATATAATGCAAGAATTGCTCGTTTAATAGTATCTATAAGATTTGAGATGGATATT
This sequence comes from Melitaea athalia, assembly GCA_905220545.2. Classification (NCBI taxonomy): domain Eukaryota; kingdom Metazoa; phylum Arthropoda; class Insecta; order Lepidoptera; family Nymphalidae; genus Melitaea; species Melitaea athalia. The sequence continues at coordinate 6,034,320 of HG992184.1, forward strand.
AAATATCTTAAGATTATAATTTGCAAATCAGCTATCAAAATATCGTGTAGATTTGCGACGATTTCGTAATTTACATTAGGTATATTGAATATGTTTGATAATGCTCGATTGTTTTTCTTTTGATCTTATTTGCATTGTGCATATAGTGACGAGGAAAATTATGTAACGCTTGGTATAAAATTATTTTTTTAAATAATTGTGTCAGACATTCGAATTGAAATAATTAGATGCCAATTTATCCATAATTCTCAGAAGTTATCGAAGTCATTACATAAAACTCAATCATCAAAAGAAGTAAGTACATTTCCTTTCCTTACATCATGTGACAACTACATCCGGCATCGAGAGGGGATGTTGAAGGAACTGATAGTTGTAGAGAATGTTCGTTAAATACCTTTTACTTATACAATGTGATACATTTTAAGTAAAGCCCAAAAAAGGTTATTTTAATTGATTTTGACATAGGTAGGTACATTTGTTTTTTATTTTTATAATCTTCGGAATTCCTAACGAGAAATGCAATTATCGTTTGACCGAAATATGTCGGTACCCTAAAAAGACGATTTAAATAATATTTACAAAAATAAATACTAATAAACAAAAATAATTTAAAAATATGATCATAAATGTACCCATAAAACCAAATGTAGAACGTTAACGATAAAACACATCGAGAGCCATAGGCCACCAACAGCAACCTTGGTACCTGAGCCGATGATTAAATGTCCAGAGGCATCAATCAAAATGTCAACACATAGATGAGCTTTCCAAACACCATAGTGCTACCGGCCGCGTTCGACGCGCAGTCGAACCGTGACCGCGCACCCGCGCGCACCATGCAGCGGCCGCGCCTCACCGCCGCGATGCGCGACAACTGGCGCCACTTGCAACACGTCTACGGCCTGGAAGTCGAGGACGACTACCCGCCTCCTCACCGAGCGCCCAGCCTCGACTCCTTGATCAACTCCTCGGAGGGCGCCCCGTCCAGTGCCGATGCCTCCGCCCCCGAAGACTCCGATTCGGGGGCGGATACGCGGGATCCGGAACCGGTCCGACGAAAGAATCCCGAACGTAAAAAGTGCCCTCAAAGTTTCTCGTCCTCCTCCAGTGGTCACATGGAGACGATACACGAAGAGACTACGGAACCAAAAGTGTCTGTGAAGGAAATCCTAGCCAGGTTCGAGAATTTAACGGAAAAGACAGATTTTGTTCAGGTAAAGATGTGATCTCGATAAATTGATATCTCGATAAATTTTGTGTATCGGTGGTCATATCGCACTCGTATATCATAAAGAATATCATTATTACGTAATACATACATGTATTAAAACAATTAAACATAATAGCACGTACCTATTTAAATTTGAACGTACTTACCATATGAGTATTGTTACTCTGTAACTTCTGTAAGTCATTACTAAATTTCCATTAAAAAAATTTCACATCACTTCTACTTAGTATCAATTGTGTTACTGTTTTCCAAAAAATAGATAAAGTGGTGTTTTAATACGTGATCTGATAAATACCATTTATAGAATATCGTTGCAACGATAATAACATAATTCTCACAAAGTTTGACTTATTAGATAAAAGTATTCACAAATTTAACCTCTTAAGCAATCGCATGTAATCGATTACATTATAATCGTGTTCTATCAACTCGATAGACAACGTTTTTTTTATTGTTCGTTATTACGCTATTAAATATGAAGTCTCTAAAAATTATTACAGGCACCTGACACGCAATTATTATTCATAAACATGACCCTTCACTGGTCAAGGCGTACCGCTTATTTTACGATAATTGTGATTATCGCTTAGGAACTAACTTGTCCATTATATCATTCGTAATTTAAGGTTGTACATAAACAACAAGATCTCTACTGCTAGTTACAAATATTTCTGATATCGCAATGTGTTGTATATTGCTTAATAGTAGTGTTGAATAGTTTTGAAGCTTATTTTTAAGCTTTTGTGGCGCTACGTACAAATAATTGTAGCGTAATGTTTTGTTATAAACATTTGTCACTTGTTACCGTTGTAATAATTTTTACGTTATGTTCATTTTTACAAATCTCGTAACGTAAGTCGTAACACAGTCATTTTTTTAAATTATATTTTGTAAATTACAATTTAATTAAATCAGAAGACTGCGTAATCAAGTAATAAGTATACAAAAAATCCTTCCTAGATTTATATTATTATTTTTAATAACAACAAACGACATTATTTTTAATAACAACAAAAGACAGGTTATTGTATGCAATGTTTGTTCTACAACACTCAAATCAATTTCCAGGTTTGTCAATGTTTCGTTCGGTTGTGTCATCATACCATGTGTAAAAAACGAACCTTTAGTAACAATGTATATAGGAAATCATTTCTTAATAATAACAGCGCGGAAAGTGAAAAAAAAACTCGTCACACACAATGTGTTCGAGTGCTTTGTAGAGAAAGTTAACTTTAATATTCATGTAAGAGCATTTCATATAAGAAGAATTCATAATTTTCGCTCAAATATCAAAAATTTAAAGGTAATTACGACGATTTTGTACGTAACTGATAAGCTGACTGTCAAAAGCAACGGATATTATTTTCTTCCCGACTGTAAATTGTTTTCATAATGTTTAAATGCCGTTACATTTTTATAATATCAAATCAATATAAACAAGTTTAATTTTCACAATTAATTATTTATTTATTTATTAGGACTTCAAAGTCCTTATTAATTTTAATAATCGTGTTATAATACGCGTCTAGCTAAGTGATTGATTCATTTAATAATATTTTACTAAACGCCTGTACTTACGTTCCCAGCAGAAGGTTTAACTAAATAATTATGTTTGCTTGCAAACAAAAAAAAACAACTTCAATTACAACGACCACAAAATAGGTCGACAAATAAAAGTTAAATAAATATGCATTATCATTACATACTCGTAGTATAAAACAAAGTCGCTTCCCGCCTTCCCTTCTGTATGCTTAGATTTTTAAAACTACGCAACAGATTTTGATGCGGTTTTCTTTAGTAAATAGAGTGATTCCAGAATAAGGTTTATATGTATAATACATGCACAATATAGTAGAGGAAGCCGGGGCGGGTCGCTAGTTAGAAATAACTCAAAAAATACTCAGCAAATCTCGATCAAATTTAAATGGAACCACATGATACACACCGCCTTTCGATTAAAACAAAAATCATCGAAAACGTCGAAATCGTAACATACCTAAGTACATAAAAAAAATAGTCGAATTGAGAATTTCCTCCTTTTTTTGGAGACGGTTAAAAGAATGTAAAAAATATTTTATTTGAGGTTAGTGTTATTGCATGATATTACAATCAGGATGCTAGTCAAATAAGCAATTTTATAAAAATACTGAGAAAGCCTTGAATTCGGCTTGTATTTGTGTAACAGCGATGGCATCGGCAAAACTAACACAATCAGTCACGTCGCCGGTGGGTGACAATTGCTCGGCAATCGGACCGTACTTCCGTTTCCTAACTACACGCAGACCCGTGTGAATATACGTTATGACAAAACGGACTGTTGGATTGTTACAAATTTGCATTTAACGATCGAAACAATAAACCTTATTAAAATGCACGTTGTAAAAAACGGCTATATATACGGCTCCAAAAATAAAATGCTAATAGGTACTATATAATTTTGTTTATTCATTTCTTTTGAGTTTGTATAATGTTTAGTTGATTTGATTGTTTTACTACTTTCGGGTAATTTTTCATATTTTAAATATCGATTAAAGTAAGAATCATCAAAATCGGTACACCGAGTAAAAAGTTATGCGGTATAATACAACGTAGGTCGACGAAAAAGTAGTCAAGTAAATACGCATTATTAGATATACTAACTCTAAAAGTACTAGTCCGGGATCCCTAGTAGGTACATTTTTTTCACTTGATTACTATCAAGCAAATTTTCCGGGAGTAGCTAAAAAAGTCGATTGTGGTAGGTAATACAGTTAGCAGGAGATATAGCTGCAGTGAGCGTAGGGCCGGGATAACGTACCACGCAATTTGTAGGACAATATTACTATCAAATTATATAAATACTAGCCGACCCGTGCCCACTTCGTTGGGCGTTATAATCCATTTCACATAAGAAGGGTACGGTGAAATTTGATATGTTCCAATACACTCTCACTATTTTCAGCAAATCAGATAAATATAAATGTTTTAAAATCACCAATTAATTTCTAAGGCAAATAATAATGCTTGATTAGATTGAATTGTTGACACGGCACGTCAGAGGGCGCAGGTTCAAATCCTGCTGGGTCGAAAATTTTGATAATTTTTATCTTTTTCCTTTTATCTTGTCACTCCTGAATAGTGTAGCTTTCTGTTAGCGAAAGAATTTTCATGATCGGATCAGTATTTGCGAAGATTACCCCGTATATACAAACAAAGTTATAAACTTTACCTCTTTATAATATTAGTATAGATTATATAAGTAAAAGAAAAAAAATCAGATAAAAAAATCAATTTTTGATGACCTTACGATACGTAGTACTATTTACTAATCTGTGCTTACGAGGTCATAAAAAATTATTACTAACCAGCCGATTTTTTTTTCTTTTACTTAGTTAATATTTATATAATTTAATAGTAATATTGTCCTACAAGGTAAGGTGCGTGGTAGTGGTACGTTATCCCGGTCCTACGCTCACTACTGCTCTATCTCCTGCTAACTCTATTACCTACCTATCACAAACGAGAGTTTTCGTAGAGAACATTTTAGTTCGTCTCATCAAAATGAAGCTATTCCCGGAAAATTAGCTTGATAGTAATCAAGTGAAAAAAATGTACTAGGGATCCCGGACTATACTTGTCAGATCTCAATTAAATTTAAATGGGACCACGTGGCACGCAACACCTTTCAATTAAAACAAAATTCATCGAAATTGGTCCACCCAGTCAAAAGTTCTGAGCTAATATACATTAAAAAAAATACAACCGAATTGAGAACCTCCTCCTTTTTTGGAAGTCGGTTAAAAATGGTGATAATTAAACACTATATACATACATTCATCATTTTTTTTAAATACTCCGCCATTTCTGTTTGAGTTATGCATGGAATATGAAGTTGTTATCGGTCAAGTATAGTTGCTATATTTCTTATTCTTATTATTTATTATATACTGTTATGTACATCGTTGGAATCGGAATAACAGACCACGCCGTTACTCGATTAGGAGCAAAACGAGACATCGATTATCATATCGATTATTGTAATTCGTAGCCACAGTCCACAGCGTAAATACTGTGATTAGGTATAAAGATCACGAGAACTACGTGCGAAACTAATATAAGTATAACCACAATTTATTCTGTGTTTAAATGAAATAAATATGAATGAAAAATCATATATCTAAGAGACTCACGCCCGGTTTCCGAAGACGACAAGGCGACGAGTCGTAAGGTCATCAAAAATTGATTTTTCTTTTTCTGTTTTTTTTTTTTCTTTTAGTTAGTTAATATTCATATAATTTAATAGTAATATTGTCCTACAAATTGCGTGGTACGTTACCCCAGTCCTACGCTCACTGCTGCTCTATCCCCTGCTACTTCTGTTAGCTACCATAATCGAGAGTTTTCGTAGAGGATATTTTTGTTCGTCTCATCAAAATGAAGCTACTCCCGGAAAATTAGCTTGATAGTAATCAAGTGAAAAAAATGTACTAGGGAGCCCGGACTATTTGACAGATGATTGCTTAATTTTTGCGTTGATCAGCCTTTGGGAAACCGGGCGTAAGAATGTTTATAAAATGATTACTAGAATTGTGTTAAAAAGATGATTTACATTTCTACAAATATGTAAAATAATATCGTTATGTTCTTGAATTAATGACAACCAATATACTTTCAACTTTATTTACAACTAGCTTCTGCGCGCGACTTCGTCCGCGTGGAATAGGACCAATTCTGTCATACATGATTTGTGCGAAACTAACCGTTTACGCAGCGGAAGCTCTCAAAAGGAAAAAAAAAACCCCGATTTTGAAACATTCTTCATTAGTGCTACGCTCCTTTTGGTCTTAGCGTTATGATATATAGCCTATAGCCTTCCTCGATAAATGGGCTATCTAACACTGAAAGAATTTTTAAAATCGGACCAGTAAATCCTGAGATTAGCGCATTCAAACAAACAAACAAACAATCAAACAAACAAACTCTTCAGCTTATAGTCACCGTCAGTTAATGACCACCAAAAATAAACATAGCATGGCACTTTTGTAATTAAATTTAATAGAACCTTCATCCAATGATAAATTTCCGGTTTTCAGTATCTGTCATAATATGTCTTCATAAATTTGAAGAAGCTGGTTTCATCGTAGTAATAACTTTAAGTCATCTTATTTATAGCAAAAGGTGGCAAAAAACCGCACAAGTTAAATGGATACCGTAGCTTATGGATGCTTGGAACTCAATATTAATAACATAAAAAATATGTACCTACCTTTTTTATATTGTTATTACTTAATTTTAAATAAAACTGCTCAAGTATTACGTACCTACGTTAGGAAAATTATTTAAGGTAATATATTTTTTAAACTTTGTACTTTTTATATTTTATAAGTTTTGTACTTGTAATTGATTCGTATATGAATGCTTACTACATTGTTTCTAAACTAAAATTACTGACTACTGAAAATTTTACAAACGTACCTACTAAAACATTAAAGTTTGATTGTATTGACTACACAACCCTAAAACCCCTCAATAATTTTATTGTTATACCACAGCGTTATACTGCGCATTTGATGACCGTTTGCTTGACACACGGTTTGAAAGCATCGGTCCGTAGTTCCTGGCTATCACATTTCTACCTAAAATAGCATGTTATTAGCGAACACACTGCTGATGTTTTACATATACCTACGTAACTCATAATATGTAAATATGTTGCGAGATTACCTAATATTATTTAACCTCTTCGGCTTAGAGGTCGTTAATATCTTACTGATTAACGATCGAAACGATAAAGCAGATCCGTTCAGCGCAAGGCGTATATTATTGTTTGTGGTTTGCCTTTTTTGTTGCATTTTAAAGGAATATACATAAATAAAAAATAATATAATGAATATTCATTGATTGTGAAATAGTTTTCGTTATTCTTCTGTTAGCATTTTTTTTGTGAAATTGGTTAGGTACTTAAAAAATAAATAAAAATTTTTTTAATTTATAAATGTTGTATGAACTTTTACAAACATCAAATTTTTTACTTTCCCAACATTTTCCTGTTAAAGAGAAAAAGTAAACCGCGCGGGTGCTGTTAGTCTAATTTACGTTGATCGATAGCGTGGCTACTCACTTTCATTCTGACGGAGCTATTAAAGCGTCTCAAGTAAAGATCAGTTTTAATGTTGACAAAAAATACACACTTTGAAATTGTTAAATAGAAGCGGCTTTACCTATAGTGCAAGGGGGTATGGTGCACCCGGACGCGGGGTATCAGGGGTTGCCTACAGCCGCATGCACGAGCGCAAAGTATCGATATCTGAATGTTTTTGTTTTATGCCCTATGTTTTGCAGCTGACCTTTTTTCGGCAACACACCGCAAATGGTTAAACCTCTTTTTAAACGACTTCAAAACAGGAAGAGGTTCTTAATTCGACGATACTTTTTTATGTGCTACCTCATAATTTTGTACTGGGTATATAATAAAGCTTGTAGGTAGCCATTTTGAGTTTTCGATACTTTGGCAATACTGCAAACGCAATGGTCACAGGTGCACTAATATCGGGATCACAGAATGTTTAAAAGTAAGCAAGTCTATTTTTTACAATTAGTAGTACCTAGTTTAAACACGGACAAACTTAAGTTAATTTGTAGTAATTAGTAATTACATTAGACTTGATTTGAAAATAAAAATTATATCTACCAATCTTCATTAGTAGCATCTGAATATTTTTTAAAGTTTAAATTAGGATATGACAACTCTTGAATATTACTGAAATATGATAAGTATATAATTATCCCGCTCTAATCTCAATAATAGTGTTTAAGTTTTGTTAGTGTGATAAATTGCTAAAACATAGAGACCATCCAGTAAGCAGTAAGCACCAATAAATAAAGCGATCGCGTGCAACAAGGCCGACAACAATACGGACAGCAAAATGATGGCGATTAACGTTATATGAACACATCTTCCGTTCACCAGCATTCATTGTTAACGAAACAATATTGTGCAGATACAATGCGATAGACAAAACAAAATGGCGGATAGCATCTTGAATAGGTAGCTAGATTTACAAGTTAGTTCTTAGGAAACATATAGGAATATAAATATAAAGTAGCTATATAATATAAATATAAAGTGAGTTCTAATCAGACAATGATAAAGTAATTTGTTGGGGTTTAAGATTGGCTTAATATAATTTGCGATGCTATATTCGTTTGTAGCTACGAGTATAGATACAAGGGTAAACAAAACAGGGAAACGGGTGATTTATTTCTCAACATAGACTCCTTTTAGTTCTATACCACATCTGAAAAATCCGTTTTCTAGAGGTCTTTAAAGTAGACTGCTATGACGGCGATAACCTCCTCATTCGACTCAAAGTTCTGCCCAGAGAGTGACTTTTACAAGTTTGGAAACAAAAATAAGTCGGATGGGGTCAAATCTAGAGAATACGGTGGATGGGGCAGCAGTTCCCAGTAGCCTAATGCCTGTTTCGCCTTGGCGACGGCGGCGGTGTGAGCCGGTGCGTTATCTTGATGGAAATATATTATTTTCCGCCAAATGACGCTGAATCGGTCCAATAATTCGGCATAATAGAGCCCTGTGACAAACACTGTTCTGAAGTGGTGACACGATTTCACTTGTTGTGCGAGTGAGCAAACGCTACACCCATAGCGTCAATAGCTTTGTCATGCCCAATATTCATACAGTATTATGACCCACGCGGTTTTTTGAGACCCCTACTGTCTCAGCTATCTGGGTCACCTTCAATCAGCAGTCTACCAGTACGAGGTCGTGTTTTTTTGTCGTGTTATCTTGCGTGATAGCCGTTTTGGCGGCACCTAAGCGTGGCTCATCAAAAATCGACACTCCTTGAAACTCGTTAAGCCGATTTTCGACAGTTACCGTCGAAGGAGAAGAGTCAGAGTTATTTGATTCCGCTGCGCGGTATCCCTTCCAAGGACAAGAATAAAATCACCGACCGATATTGCTCTACGAGTATTACCATTTTTCTAAAATTTGCAGACACGCCCGCTTCCACTCGTTTAAAAGAAAATTACAAATCCAAACCGGCTGAAATAAATTTTGACCGTTGTCGTTTACAAGAATATTCTATAATCTATATGATAGTTTATATTTCTTGCGATAGTGACGCTACCTGGCGGTGAGGCTAAGTACTTATTGAACCACCCTCGTATATATATTGTATTCTAATCTAAACCTTGTTTTTCGGCCTATTTACTAAAAACTGGTAAAATAATTTTAAAAAAAGTATATCATTTTAGTGTCAGTTCTATCTCGATATGTACATTTTTTTAACAAAAAATGTTATACTTTCGAATGAACGTAAAAATTAATTGAGTACTTTTAATAATGATAAAAGAATTCACTTGCTCATATTTCATGTCTTGACGGAAAACTTATTATATTCCTAGCAAATATAAAAATTATATAAAGCAATTAAAAATTATATTTAACAGAACTAACAAGTCACTAATGAAGGAAATTGTAAGTGGGCCTGGTAAAAACAGTATGTTGCATATTTCACGACTTTCATCTAGATACTTCGATATATTTTTTATGTATTTTAAAGAGGCATTAAAATTTAAAAAATTTGATTTCATTCTCCTCGTCTTAAAATTACGAAAAACGTTACTTCGCGGTCCTCATTCTCCTAACAATTACGATAACTGTCATTCTAAAGCTAACCTAGAGCTTATAGACTTCTGTGTTTATACGTTTTTTACAATTTGTATTATTTTTACAATTTGTATAATTACAATTTCTATTATTTTTCATGATAATTAAGCGATTAGATTACACATATACAATTTTTTAATCTTTTTTATTAATGTTACCGAAAAAACTTAGTGCCTAAATACATTAATGGTCGGCTTAAAACAGATGGAAAAACTAAAAAAGAGCAATACTTTTAAATGTCATAAGCAAACAATTCTAATAGCACATTATGAAAATTAATATTAAATTAAAACATCAAACTATTTCACTTTTCAAATCTATTTGCACAAAGTGTATACTTTGTTATACACACTCTATCGTATAAATTAACAATGTAAAACATAAAATTATAAAACGGTTCATATTCTTATTAAAACATTGTAACATGTAAAACCAGGTAAAAAGAAAGCAATAAACTGTGGATTAAATGTGGGCAAATGTAGAGAGATCGCTCATAACTACGATCGTTTCCCCGTGATAACTAGTGGTTTAAAACTAGACTTTTGCATAATCTGTTGAATAACTTTATGAATGGATTATATTAAAGGAACGCTAACAAGTATAATTGAGGTATAGCGCGGCAGGAAATCGCTTGCTCATAATCTTGAGCAGCCTGACTTGGCAATAATTAGCTCAACTTTACAAAAGATTAACCTAGCCAGAGTTCGTGGGGACGGTCGGCGGAAAGTATGACCGACGCACTTGCAACGGTTATCAAATTGATATTGAAAGCTTCCATAAGCTACTGTAACCGCTTACCGTCACTTATCTTCCACTCTAGCATAATAAAATATTGTAAATGTAATTAGAAATACACTGAAGTAATTCATCCTATCGAGGTCCACTGCTGGATATAGGCCTTCCCAAGTTCGCGCCGAACATCCCGGTTTTCCGCAATCCTCATACAGACTCTGCCAACTTCATAATTTATATGACCACAGCTTTATACTTACAAGTAGTTGTAAATACTATATAATTCTTCCAAAATAATCAAGCTACACAATTCGAATATTTTCAAATCTGAACGACTTCGGTTGTTAATAATATAACCATATTATCATAGACAACTTAACACAATGTAGAGTCGAGTGATTTTTAATTTAATAAATACTAGCCGACCCGTGCCCACTTCGTTGGGCGTTATAATCCATTTCACATAAGAAGGGTACGGTGAAATTTGATATGTTCCAATACACTCTCACTATTTTCAGCAAATCAGATAAATATAAATGTTTTAAAATCACCAATTAATTTCTAAGGCAAATAATAATGCTTGATTAGATTGAATTGTTGACACGGCACGTCAGAGGGCGCAGGTTCAAATCCTGCTAATTTAAAATCATTATATATTTTTATCTTTTTCCTTTTATCTTGTCACTCCTGAATAGTGTAGCTTTCTGTTAGCGAAAGAATTTTCATGATCGGATCAGTATTTGCGAAGATTACCCCGTATATACAAACAAAGTTATAAACTTTACCTCTTTATAATATTAGTATAGATTTAACATATTAGAAGAAGAAGAAATATACTTTATTGTGCATACAAATTGACATACATAGTTATCTTAAAAACTAAACTTATAAAATAATATAATTATGCACAAATTAACTACTAATACAACTTCAATGACGAGTGCTAAGCTTTACGATAGTGTAAAGTGTGTTTAAAATTGATAGTATTTTCAACGTATGAACGTAAGTACCATTAAATTGGTACTTACGTTGAAAATACAATCAATATTACCTAACAATCATCTAGAAACAACGCGATTCTGATGACAAAATTGACAATTTCATAATAGTAAAACTGTGGATGCCGTAAATGTGCCGTGTATAATTTTAATGATGACTGCATTGTGACTACAGTTGTAACGGTCAGTAAACATGGCACGCGCCACTAGCTGGCAGTACCATTATCTGGTGTTGCCAGTCACTGGTTTAAATCACTCCGCGTTTACATAGGGATTTGTTTTCTTATCTTTTAATTATATGTTAAATTGCCTTGTTGTTAATAAAATTGGTTGCTTTTGCTGTAATATTTTACATATAATACAAATACGAAAAAAAATTAATATATGTTTTTATATACCAATTGAAAAATCTTCTGCAGTTAAAAATGGCTTTTAGCTAATTTTAGAGCATGGAAGATAGTCATTACTATAATAATTAAAAACATTATTTTCTATTTACATAGGTAATAATTATGTACATTGTACAAACGTTACTATAAAAAATATGACATCATGACAGACACACATCACTCGTACACACATCATACATCGTCATTTATCTTTATATTGTTATTGCTTATTTATTTTTATTCTAGTATGTATAATATGTATGTGTATTGTGTAGTATATTTCTCGTTATAACGTCAAACACTTTGTATACTTCCTTATCCGCTTTTAGTTTACCACGTAAAGTATCCAAAAGTTTGTCTGAAAGATCCCTTCTGACCATAAGTCCGCCTTTGTACATATTCTTTTTACAATTATTGTTCTATTTTAGTGATTACACACAACAAAATATAGCGTATCCATAAATAAATAATAATCGTATGCAAACAAGCGTACTACGGCTCACCTGATGGTAAGCAATTAGCTAGTGATGCAACAGATCTCTGTTTCTGTTTCCGCAAGTGCGGAAGTTCCGCACGCTTTTCAACATTCGTTTCTGCTTCTGTTTCCGCAACTTTTATAACGGAGATGTAAACGGAAGTTTACGACGATTGAGAGTTGAAAGTTTCACTTACCACTACTAAATTTTGAATATTAAAATAATTTTAAGTTGCAATATTGTTTTCTATTGTAGATTTCAGATTTATCTATTTCTTATCTGGGCTTGGTGTGTATTTAATACTTAATAAAGAAATATATTTGTAAATTTATTAATTTTTTTCATTTTATTTACACTTTCGTTTCTGCATCCGTTTCCGTTTCCGTTTCTGCTAAAATTTACTTTTGACATCTGTTTCTGTTTCTGGTTCCGTTAAGACACTTCCGTTGCATCACTAGGCCAATTACCGTAGCCTATAGACGCTTGCAACACCAGAAGTATCGCAGGCGCGTTGCCGACCCTACCCCTAATTCCCCCCCAGGAGCTCTGGTCACCTTACTCACCAACAGGAACACAACACTGCTTGAAAGCAGTATTATTTAGCTGTGATCTGTAAGGTCGAGGTACTGCCCCAGTCGGGCTGCTCCATTTTTTGAGCAGGAAATTTCCTGCTGTGCTCTACCTCAGTTAAGTCTTTTATGTCTTTACTAGCTGACCTGGCGAACTTCGTACCGCCTTATTTTTTTTTTATCTTTCAAGTTGGATCAGACTGCACACGGTGTACAAATTTGATTAAAATCGGTTAAGTATTTTAGCGAGTCCATCGCGGACAAAACGTGAAGCGTAATTTATATATATTTGGATTTACCCTATCTAATATTTTTTTAATATTTTTATAAAAGTCAAATAATAGTAGATTAGTAGCCAAGGGCTGTAAGGCATCAATTGCAGCCCGAGATATTTAGGCGCACGAGCGCAGCGAGGGTGAGAGATGTAAAAATACTAAATATAAAAAAGTTATTTCCTGAGGTAGTTGAGGACTAACCCGCCGGTAATTATATTATTAAATACAATCTGACTAACATCTAAAAAGCAACTTTTTTTTCATTTAACTCAAGTTAACTTAAAAAATGGATAAATCGAAGTGTTTCACGCTTTGTAAAGTAACCGTGAAAAATATTTTTTTCACGTTTATGCTACTCGTAAAAATCGATTGAAATGATTGTTACACAAAAATGCTATCACTATAAAAGACAATAGAATTTTATTGCCGAACAATTAATTTTTGTGGTTTAATTGTTCCGCTTACGTTCGCAGTTTTAAAATTACAGTGTCTGTGATACCACTCGGGTTTATTATCATATCTCATATTATATAGAGACTCATCATTTGTTATTTAACAAATTAATTAAAAACGTCAATATCTATGAAAAGTTTTAGTATCTAACTAGCTGTGCCCGCGACTTCGTCTGCGTGGAATTTAACAAAAAAGTTATTGTTCAGTTCGCAGAGTTATAGTGTTGAGATGTTTTTTTTTTTCTATCTCGATTTTTATTTTTTAGGGGATTCCTTCAATTTGGTATGCTGTTTCCGTTACAACTGTATTTAGCACACAAGAACGTTCTTTTACTTTAATTTATCTGTTCAAAGTACTTTTCAGTTAAAGACCAGCTCTATTGTCATAAAATGTGTGTCGCGTTTATTAACAATACAATGCTAATAAGTTGTTTAGGTCAAGCATACATATGACATATTATGAGGTTTGTTGATTTTGTTTAGGAGCATGGAAAATTAGTTCTTGAAGATATTTTTTTACTAAAAAGAAAATAATATAAAAGAGTATAATATTTATAACATGTTTTATTAATTTTTACACTAAAACTGACTTATTGAGGAAAGGAGGAGGAGGAACTTATTGAGGAAAGTTAAATATCATGCTACAATTCATGAGAGCGAAGCGGTAATCAACCATAAACGCAACCGAAACCACGCGAATCGACTAGCTTTTGAAGTAAGCTTTCAGAAAGCGTGACGTGAAAAAATCTGATAGGTATTACACTGATAATTATATTATTTTGATAAAATCAACGTTTTACGGTATTTGATTTATTTTTCAATCCTCCATTTCATAATTACTTTGAAACATTTTAGTTTATTGAAGTTAAAATTTCAACAAAGCCTCAGCCCGCTTATTACAGGTATACTCGTATGCTGTTCATATCATTAATTCCATTATTTCCGCTGATGCGGGCTGTTTCCACACTTTCTAACCCATTACGGCTGCCATGCCACTGATTCCTTCATTATCTGGACGCACGGCAGTATGGCCTTTTTTCGCGATTTTATTTGCTAGATACCTTTACTAAAAATTAGTTTTAATCTCTGCCATGTAGTGCTAAGAAATATTGAAGTTAAAAAAATACTTTGATCATTTTAGTTTAGTTTACTTTATTAAGCACTTTACTTTGACTTAAGCACAGGATAGAAACTGACATTTAAGACAGCTTTGTATTTTTTATTTTATTTTATAGAATTATACCGAAATAATTTTAGTATAACAGAATTAAACTGTAAATTTTACATTTATTCCTTTTTAAAACTTTTAATAATAGTTAAAATATAAAAAGCCGTTATAAGTAGAGTACGTATTACGTTCTGTTCACTAATTATTATAATAATATACTATATAGGTGATAGTTGGGTTTTTTTTTTAAATAAAAATAAAAATAAAAATTCTCTTTCTAAATGTCCTATGATGGTGAGAAAACAATGGTATAATAATAGTTTCGCACAAACAAAAGGCCAAGTAGTATTGCGATTATACACTAGATGGCGTAAGCCTTAGTAAAAATAAAAGATATAAATAGTAGGAACTTTTTTTCTTTGTGTAAATATATATAGTAGTTCACAAACTTAAATAAACTACAAAATTGGGTATATAATTATAGGATGTTATTGTTAAAACAATATGAGGGCATTTATAACGCCCCAATTTTTATTATAACTATTTAATCATTTATTTTAAGACACGTTTAATATTAATCTATCTATATATAATTATATATATAAATCAATTGCTGTTCGTTAGTCTCGAGAATGGCTGGGCTAATTTGGCTAATTTTCATCTTGAAATGTGTGTGGAAGTTCAGGGAAGGTTTAAACGGTGAGAAACATCTATACATAGATATAATAAAATGGTAGGAAAGTCAAAACTGTACATTGAATATTTTTTTAAAAGAATACTTGGGGTGTGATCTACAATCGATACCGAAGCCAAAAATATAGTTTTTAGAATTTTGGTCTGTTTGTCTGTTTGTCTGTATGTATGTCCGGGATAAACTCAAAAAGTACTGCATGGATTTACTTCAAATTGGGCACGAATATTATTAAGAAGTCGGGCCAGAACATAGGCTACATATTATCACGCTATCACCTACGGGGAACGAGCAGTGAACGCACGCACACGACGTCCCGGGCAGCAGCTAGTAAATAATATGTAACGGAAAATACTAAAAACGACGAGGTAATTTTCCAATACAAAATGTTCCTAGCGGGGAAATTAATGTCTTTTGTCAAGAACATGGACCAAAAACGTAAATTGGTTGTCAAATATTTATAGGTGCGTTCAGAAAGTGTTTTGTGTATATTTTTCACAAATATACGTAGGTGATACGAAGTTCACCGGGCCATCTAGTATTAAATAAAATTTATGTACGCAATATTAATTATAAAAAATCGTTTATCAACATTTATAAGTCTATATCCTAATAACTATTATTAATAACTAAAAGCGATTTCTTGGACAAAATTATAGAGAATACCAACCAAATAAATTTATACTAAAAATTCTAAAATGTGATCATTATAACAGTGGACGGCAGAACAGAGCACGGTTGAGTAGGTACCTACTCGTACTCTCGAGCCTTTAAAAAATAATTGAAAACGTAACTGTCATGGAGCGGTATAAGGAATCTATTAACCGACTTCATTCGCTGAAAGTATTCGCGACTAATCGGAGCGAATGGACAATACATAAATATTTATAAAAATGGTAAAAAGTATCTGCGTTGATGCGAAACGGCTAAGCTAAGTGCATACCGGTGGTGCACATCGCGACTGCAGCGCGCTCAACCGCACTTGGAACATTTATTTAATTTTCTATTTTATCGTAATTTCGACGCGATATTAAGTCGTTTTGTGGATAAATGTGGAAAGTGTTGTATATAAAATGGAAAATATATACGGTGTTATACGGACATTGAGCAGAAAAACCCTGAAGCGAAAACCAAAGGTAGTGCGAATACGAGACCGTCGTTAGACTGTCAAACTTAATTTTTGTGTTAAATAGTCAATCGTTAGAGTATTTTTTTTACTTCAAAAAGGATCTGAAGGTGCTATTACTCTTACAAATTAGTGCTGTGATTATTTCTATAAATTTGTCTCGATTGTTTGTGTCTCTTAACACTATTTCCTCTGTTTATTAGTTCACGAATACTAATAATACTTTTTATTCAGAAGAATACATTACAAGTAAATATAACTCTTAAACCAATTATATTATATTATGAAGTTGATTTCAGATTTAAAAAAATATATGATTAAACTCAATTTAAAGAAGGAATCTGTGCATAAGGAAATTTTACACAGCGTAAATTAATAACATCGGATTTTAGTATACAAATGACAAAGAAATAACACATTAAAAAAATCAATGAAATACAGTGTACAGTGTATAATAAATTAAAACGATCTTGAGAAGTATAAATACTGCAAGAATTAGACTGCTTGAGTCATAAAAATTCATATCCTTTTAAATAATTATAAACGAAAAGATGGTTCTTTTTAATTGACGAGAAAATATTAATAGATTTGGATGACGTTAATTTCTATTTTCTTCGATAAATATTTAGTCGCATCGCATGCAGCAGTGCTAGCGTGCGCACTGCAGCGAAAGCCCAGACAGGTAATCATGGGAAATATTTGATTGTTAAAGAATCATAGGACATTAATAAAAGAATGACGTGTATCCTATATTAGTCATTTATTATTAGTTAAAAAAGTATAATGATTACATTATTGTTCCTATCGGGAATTTTTTGCCTTACCTTATGTAGGTATATAGTATGATGATATCATTGCTCAGATAAACTATAATCTCAAATTTTGTTTTCTTCTTTTAATTTATATTCAACCAATGTTTCAAAGTTTTTCCCAAAAGTTAGTTTCATGGGAGTATGTTATAAAAAACGCTAAATTATAATATTTAACTATACGTTTTCAGAGCCCTCATAAAAACAATAAAAACGTTTAAAAATGCTATATTTTTGTGGTGTACTTGTAGCGAAACATATTAAATCAGCGTACAATGATTCACCACATCGATAGATTGTATACAGTTTTCCTCGTAATTGCTGGAAAATATGTAGGTTGATGTTATATTTTAAGTGCATCACGCTTTCATGCGCGGCTCGCGATTCTCGTTGAAGTACCATAAACACTGGCATTACGAGCGAACACTTTGTGTACACAAAAAACACTTTTAATTACTTCCATCAGTGAAATTAGTCAATTCGGTCACATGTTAAATTAATTGTTACAGATTCAACCGAAACCGACAACGAATGGTGTAACGAACTTAAAGGAAAAAATAACGGAACGTGAAACGAGAGATGCTCGCGATTCAAGAGATCCTCGCGATTCAAGAGATGCTCGCGATTCAAGAGATGCTCGCGATTCAAGAGATGCTCGTGATTCAAGAGAATCCCGAGAATCCAGAGAGTCTAGGGAATCTAGGGAATCGAGGGAGTCCAGAGAATCCAGAGAGTCTAGGGAATCTAGGGAAATAAGAGAAATTAGGGAATCCAGAGAGGAAATAGAAGCAGAAATTCGAGACAGGAGAGCGCAGACATCGTCACCAGTGCTGCGTGAGCGCGAAAGAGAAAGGGAAAGGGAAAGAGATAGGGATAGAGAGAGGGAAAGAGAGATGCGAGAGGAGAGGAGAGAGCAGTCGACCCCGCAGCACGATGGCAGACACCCTCTATTGCAATTCGCAGTGGATCATTTCCGACAAAGCCCTGAGTAAGTACCTAGATAACTAATTAGTTATTCTAAAATTATATCAATTTCAAAAAATACTTTTACTATGTATGTGGTGTGTTACTCCTACAGGCAACTTAAATTGATTTGAAAGGTTGCATGTCATGCAGCGGCAAGTGGTTAAATTTAGAAGAGCAAAGGAAGTTATGGGACAGTTTTAGTTAATTGTATTGGCATGACTGCTCCGCAAATAATAATAACAATGATTCAGACATTTCGAAATTGTAGATGATATTTCTTAAAAATTGGTATACCCACGTTCATCATTACTTCGATAAATAATACCGAGAGTCGTTACAGCCTACAGCGTTCTCGTGTAAAGCAGCTTTCTAACGCTACACTAATTTATCAAATTATTTCAACAAGTCCCGAGTACAGTACTTTGTAATTGACAATGAACTCTCTTTTATTTTCATATCGATCAGTTTTATATAGTTCCTTATATAATAATAATAGCAGTGTTATTAGTAATTTAAAAATATTAGTAATTTTTAGTAATTTAAGGACGTAAAAAAATTCGTTTGTCTTATCCCCGTCCGCCCATTTAATTATCTTTTTGACACTTAAAGAAATTTTGACATTTGTGACTACCTCACACGTTATTGATTCGATTTGAAATAATAATCGATTTTATTTAAGAAGAACTTTCAATCGATTTAATGAAATACATTTAGTTTAAAAATATTATTTACTAGCTTCTGCGCGCGACTTCGTCGGCGTGGACTCCGCTCCTATTAGTCTTAGCGTGATGACACATAGCCTATAGCCTTCCTCGATAAATGGGCTATCTAACACTGAAAGAATTTTTCAAATCGGCCCAGTAGTTCCAGAGATTACCGCGTTCAAACAAACAAACAAACAAACAAACAAACTCTTCAGCTTTATATATTAGTATAAGATTTATTCGTTTATTAGTTTTTTTAATTATAAATGAAATATATAAATAATAAATAAATCAATGAACAGAGTTATTGCTCTTTACTCTTGGTTTGAAATTAAATTTCAAGATTTCGACTTAATTCCTTGCAAATAATCAATCTTGGAGTCATAGATACCATTTTTATTTCCTTTTTTTATTAAATTTATAGGAACAATAATCACATGACGTAAAATTATTTTTATCATATGATCGATTTATTATTTCAAGAACTGTTTCATAGTCTAGTTTGTTATGCACAGGACACTTCACTCAATAAATCAAATCGTCAATAAAGTATGACATTATTGTAGAATATTTAGTGCGCTATTCCGAAAAAAAAATTTACTGTAATATATAGGCGTTAACTGTCAAAAAGATAATAAATGGGCGGACGGGGTTATAATAGTTAACGGTTAGAACATTTTTATTCATTGAGGTTAAAAATTTCTTTACAAGACAAATTTAACGTCATCCGTACATACGATTAGTAATCTGTTATTGACAAACTATTAAAATAAAAGTATTTTCCGATATCTTATTTTTATATTTTACACGAAAGGAATAAATAAATCAATAAACAGAAACATATCAACATTTACTAATTATAATCTTAGAAAAGTAACTATTTATGTTGATATTTTTACTGAATAAATGTTATTCAAAATACCCATATAAATATAATGTACTGCAGGGTCTAAACACTTACGCTGTCTAAGAACTCTTTGCGACTTGCTTAATTGTTTGTCACGCTAGCGGACCCCCCAACCCTGAGGTCAGATATTCATATATTATTATTATTATTCATTATTGTGTTCGCTCGCAAACGAAAAAAAAAACGACTTCAATTACATCGACAAGTAAATACAACGTAATAAGACCAAAAACAGTCAAGTAAATACGCGTTATCAAAGATTACTCAAAAAGTAGTAATCATATCTCAATCTATAATAATAAACAAGACTACATGACACGTATTAGCTTTTGATTAAAGTAAGAATCATCAAAATCGATAAACCCAGTGAAAAGTTATGCGTTTTAATACAACGTAGGTTGACGAAAAAGTAGTCGAGTAAATACGCATTATTAGATATAACTGTAAAAGTACTTGTCAAATCTCAATTAAATTTAAATGGGACCACATGACACGCAACAACTTTCGATCAAAATAAAATTCATCGAAATCGGTCCACCCAGTCAAAAGTTCTGAGTTAACATACATAAAAAAATACAACCGAATTGATAACCTCCTCCTTTTTTGGAAGTCGGTTAGTTATTATATATAAAAGTACATAATTATTTAATAGAATTACTTAAATTACGTTTTGCCTGCTAATATCCCAAATATCGTTCCTTATTATTTCGTGCAAATTACTCTTTCATAAAAGTTCAGCACACTAATTATATAATGATTTGTTTCACGTTAATTACAACGATAGCTAGTATGTAAATTATTACTTATTAAAAGGACGCCTATTTGACTAGTGCGTGCAAAAATGCGTTGCTACGTTTACATGAAAAACTGTATGTACTTGTAATATCATGTTATTACTTCACTGAGATTGGTATTTACTTAATTAAATACTTTATTAATTTTATTTAATCGTTATTAATATTCTTAAAACATAAGAAGTAATAATATTTATCCAATAGTAATAATCTAATAATATTCTTTGTTATTCACTAAAATATGTGCAAACTTAACGATAAAAATGTACAAAAACGATCGTAACGCTTTAAAAAGGATTTCTTCCAGATAACCTTTAGGCACCGCTACCGCAATTAGAAAATTTATAAAGAAAAGAAATATACTAAATATTATTAAGAAATACACAACAGCCAGTACAATTAAACACATGGCACATTCGCACAGACACAATCATATGTAGAGTCCATTCTCTAAAAACGTTTGTCACTACATACTAGAGTTCAAAACATCGACCACTAACCCTACATCCTCTTATGAAGACTGAGTCAATCTCGTCTAAATTAATAATGATAGACAAATTTTTGACTTATTATTTTTTCATTAATTCTTACTCTTTATAACGCTAATTGGGGGAAAACAGGAACTTAGAACTTAATAAAAATTAATTTAAACTGTGATTTAGATTTTAAATGCTAATTTTCTATATTTACATTTCTTAAATGTACAATTTTGATCAAACTAAATAACATTTTCTCAAAGGGAAGATTTTATGACATCTACCTTTTAGCGATATACATCGGAGAATTTGAACGTGTTACTTATATAATTGTATCTAATTAAATTATCTATATGTAAACTGTTTTGCAATAAAGAAGCGGCAGGGTCAGTGACCTAGATTCTAATACATAATCCATTGTTATATCACGTTCACGTCGCGTAGAATCGTGGCCACTACTTGCATTACATTTGACTGACGTGGTTCACGTGGTGCGTGCCTAATCTTATGCGGAATTACTTACTAATACAGAAGTATAAACGGATCCATTGACAGTGGCCATTGCAAATTTAATAAATAAATAAAAAATTACGCAATTTCCTACATCTTATAAACTAACGAAGGCTTTTTTCTAATTAATAAAAAATTAAAAATAAACAAAGACACACGCGGTCGTCTGTTCCCAAAGTAGGTAGCTTAATGCCTGTGATTTAGGTAACAAGCGTCGGATGTATTTATTAGATACTAGCTGCCCGGGCAGACTTCGTTCTGTCTGTTTATTATATACTAGCAGACCCGTGCCCACTTCGTTGGGTGTAAAATCGTAATAATATCGTGTATTTATTATTTTAAATTACAGAACCAAATAACATACTATAAAGAACAAATTTTAAACCACTTAGATAAATAATATGTTGCTCCAACGCCATCTATCAAAAAGCGTAAAAACTTCGTCATCGATAGATTCAAATAGACAGTAAATAAAATAGAGTATTAAATAGTTAAATCTAACAGCGATAGATGGCGTTCGTTTCTTTGTCATTTTCATAATATATTTTAATATTTTTCTTTTTTACTGAATTTTTTTGTACAATTACAATAAAATATAGCCTATGTCACTCCTGAATAGTGTAGCCTCTCACTATTTTCAGCAAATCAGATAAATATAAATGTTTTAAAATCACCAATTAATTTCTAAGGCAAATAATAATGCTTGATTAGCGTCAGAGGGCGCAGGTTCAAATCCTGCTGATTTAAAATCTTTATATATTTTTATCTTTTTCCTTTTATCTTGTCACTCCTGAATAGTGTAGCTTTCTGTTAGCGAAAGAATTTTCATGATCGGATCAGTATTTGCGAAGATTACCCCGTATATACAAACAAAGTTATAAACTTTACCTCTTTATAATATTAGTATAGATAGACTTATTGACACAACACATTGTAACAATACAACATACAAATAACACGTATGTAACTATGTATGTAAGTAAATATAATATTACACCTGGACTCGGGACGGGAATCGGTCCCAGATCCCCAGGAACGCACTACCAATTGCGCAAAGGGTCAGTCATTAATTTATACGTACATCAACCGTACCGATCAATCCCTTTGTATATTCATCATCTTACTTGACATTGGCGAAATCATCTGTATTTCTTTTTACAACGTTCAAAGTCATTGTACTAAGTCTATGAATGAAGTAGGTAATCATTAAATCCAATGCAATGAATTTTATAAAAACTTTTCATAAATTTAACTTTCATTGGACCTAATGTTATTTGACAAAAAATATAGGTATTCTAAGTTACCTTAGCTAATTGCTTATTTTCAATTCATTCGTTTTTAATGCTTCCAGTGCGAATGCATTAAAAGAATGAGTAATTATGATATGACATTATTATTAATTGTAATATATTATTATATACGCCTGCCCAGCGTGGTGACTATGGGTAAAAAACATGAGTTCACGCCATTATTGGCGCGAACTTGTGGAGGCCTATGTCCAGCAGTGGACTGCGATAGGTTGAAATGATGATGAAAATGATGTAATATATTCAATTATATTCTTAGTAAAATAATAATTATTTTATTACAAGTGGTTTAATAAGTAATATGTCATTTACCTTATTTAATAATGTGTTGTAGAGATGCACTTGTGTGTGTAATAGTCTAAGATCCGAACTAGACGTAATCTTCACCCACCTGCTGGATAACATTTAAATAACTATCTTCTTTAGTATGTCAAAGATAAATCGTGAAAGGGTTCGCTCGAAAATTCCTGGTCAGTCTATATTATATTCGGTAACTGCCTTTTAAACCAGACTTTTGGAAGGCAACCTTCGCAATGAAACAGTGCCCATTTTGATGTAAGATTTATTTATTAAAAATGTGGGTGAAAGTAACTAGAAAAATATATATCAATACACTGTTTATACCAGCCGACCCAATAGTAATACTTTTGCATTTTCATACTGTCGGTGGGTACTTTTATTCTTTTTACTCGTACATTTTTAAATCAAATTAATTTTTTAATTTTAAATTAAATGTAGCCTGATCAGGAATTTTTAGTCGTTTTGCGATTTTTTTTCTAATGTACTAAAATAAATATAAGTAAAATAATTTTCATCCATTAAGCAGATACGTCAAGTTCGTTTCTAGTTCGGATCTCCTACTATAAGATGTAACATTTCCTAACAATGTTTACAGATACAAAAACCGCGATTCTTAGTGTATTTACATTCAATGTACACTTGGAATCCAAACCACTTTTATGTCTGTATTTCTATAATTACACTCATAGGGTTGTCTCTAACGCTTTCTATTACAACAATTAAAAATAATTAATTGCACATTAATTGCAATACTTAAAACGTCTTAAATTAAATAATTGTATTGAAACAGACCAACCATGACCTGTCAAATATCTGGAAGTTTCTCCAACTAATTCAATATGAGTTGCATTTTTATGTCGTCTATTGTATTCTACAACTAGCTATACATATTTTAATTAATTGATTTAATTTGTGTTTAAATATTTTTACTTTCATCCCCTCTTCGAAAAAAACCGTTCTGATGTTTGTGGTGAAATATATCGGAGACCTTCTCCGTAGTTAGGGATCAAAATGTGACACGTGTCATTCAAATTCATTCTGTGTTTAATTTATTTATTTAACAAACGGACAAAAATGAAAATAAATACAGTTTTGGCTTAAGCTCATTGCTGGTTTTATAGAGTAGCAAGTTAGCAACTCATAAAAATGAAAGCTTGAAAGACAATTTGTAGATATTTTTATTCATTGAAGTAAATTGATCATAATTTTCATTGAAGAAGGAGAAGTACAAATAATATTTACAATTCTATTGTTTATATAGAATTTTATAATTAAATTGCATTGTTTTTCTTGTGTTGTCTCAAAATATATGTGTTAATTTCCACGGCATGTTTCATACTCATTGTTTTGCACGTAATGTGGCAAAAATTTAAGTACGAGTTGAGACAATTTCATCACTAAAAATTAAATCGCTTTGCGCAATATTTTTGACATAATATTTAGTACAAGTTTCTCTAAGACTAAGATATTTGTCATATTAATTTATATTTGTAATCTAATATACAAATATATAGGTAGGGATCCCTAGTACATTTTTTTCACCTGATTAGTATCAAGCTAATTTTCCGGGAGAAGCTTCATTTTGATGAGACGAACAAAAAATTTCTCTACGAAAACTCTCAATTGTGGTAGCTAACAGAGAAAGCAGGGGATAGAGCAGCAGTGAGCGTAGGACCGGGATAACGTACCACGCAATTTGTAGGCCAATATTACTATTAAATTATATAGATATTAACTAACTAAAAGAAAAAAAAATCAGATAAAAAAATCAATTTTTGATGACCTTACGAGGTCATAAATAGTTATTACTAACCAGCTGATTTTTTTTCACTGCTGCTCTATCCCCTGCTATCTATGTTAGCTACCACAATCGAGAGTTTTCGTAGAGGAATTTTTTGTTCGTCTTATCAAAATGAAGCTACTCCCGGAAAATTAGCTTGACACTAATCAGGTGAAAAAAATGTACTAGGGATCCCTAATTCCCTACCTAATAGATTTCCAACTATATTTTCACCCATCACTATATCTCTGGAACCATAAGGCGTAGGGGCTTGAAAGTTGGTAGGAATATTCCTTTCGCCGAGTTCTGCTAAGAACGGATTTTACGAAATTCCACCCACAAGAGAGAGTTGCGGGGGTTCATAACATAGATATATAGCAAAACAACGCGAACGTTTGGCGGGGTCAGCTAGTACGTTATAAGTTACTAATAAAAACCTTTTCTCTACATTTTAAATTTTTTCTTTAACTGATGTTTGAGACACTGAAGAACACGTAAGTACTTACAATATTTTTTGCCTGAGATCCGGATAAAGATACACAGATATGACTGACTGACAAGAAACACATGTACGATTCAAACAAATTTAAAGCATATACAATTATCACCCAAAATTGTCATAAGTACATGATTTTTGCGGAACTTTAACTGTTTATGGAACGCACGCAGCGAAAGCTCTCAAAAGGAAAAAGAAAACCCAGATTTTGAAACATTCTTTATTGGTCCTCCGGTCCTATTGGTCTTAGCGTGATGATACATAGGTAGCCTATAGCCTTCCTCGATAAATGGGCCAACACAAAGAATTTTTCAAATAGGACCAGTAGATCCTGAGATTAGCGCGTTCAAACAAACAAACAAACTCTTCAACTTTATAATATATAAATATAGATGTTTTAATCATTTATAACATCTTGTGATATTGTAAATGTTTCTAAAAATATTTTATTGCAACCGCCGATACATTTTTAACGGTCTTTATTTATAAAAAAAAAAGTTGTAAGCGTGGTTAATTCTATTAATGTTTATAAAACCTAACAGGAAGTGTTCTAATAATAATTTTCAAATAAAATAAACACTATTATTCTATTAACAAAAAAAAAACCATTAGGTTCAAGAGAGTTTTTAATAGTACAGATCTTTAGTTCGCTATATCACGTAGGATGGAGATTACACGAAGGAGATTGATTGATGATGATCAGTGTAATTCAAACTTAATACAACATATTATACAAGTAATTAAGTAAATCCTAATTGTAGTTCTTTTATTGGTTGATTAGATGTGTTGTACACTTTTGGAAGCAAAAGAGCTTTTAATATTATCCTTTGAATTGGATTTAATAGATGAATGTATTGAAAACTGACGATTTTGGTTTTGAACCCTATAAAATAGTTTTAAGTGCTTCCCGTTTCGAATAGGTTACTAGGTTATTATTCTAGGCTATTTAAACTATTACGTCTCAATGTAATATTTTGTAGATTGGGCAAGTTTTCAGTTCACGGATTTTGTAAAATAACAATGGCTCGTAAAAAGTGTTTTTAAAAGTACACAGCCCTAGTCAGTAGTGTTGTGAACACCGTTCGCGCGGAACGCTCTGTTGAGGTGAGATAGAACCGAAGAGCAGTCGGCCATGCCGTGTGCTGCTGCTTTACGGCTGACACACAGAATGCAAGTATCTATCAAACTTTTTTTTAGTGTTTTTGTTTTTAATTTATCTTTGTTCAGCATAAGCAAGGGACTGTTACTATACTGCCATGCTTTGTAAAAAAGAAGTAACTAATTCTGTGAAATTTATTTTATAATAACAATTGTAAAATGTATCAAAAAAACTGTTTTCATTTAAACAGCGTTATTGTAATAATACCATTTATTTAGTTTTAAAAAATTCAAACTTTGAACTCAATTTTCGATTTTTCTACTTTTACCTAAGCACGTCATGAATAAAGCTTTTTTTTAATTTAACAGGGTAAAAGTGCGTGTATAAAGTTTAAGTACCTGGGTGACCGAGCCTTGCTCGGTATTTTCATTTTATTTTTTGTTTTTTTTTTTTCTCGGTATTTTTATATTTTAATTTTATTTAAATAATAAATCACGAGTGAAATTAAAAAAAAAGAAAGAAAAAAAATTAATCTGGAGTCTGAGATTCGAACCCGGGTCAACACGATTTGATACCCGCCGATTTCCTAATTACGCCATTAAAGCTATGTTGACGCGTAGTGAAATTAAGCTTCGTATTCTAATGATATTTTTTCATTGTTTAAAAACAGGGATAAAACGACATTTTTTTTAAATGAATCCTAGCTAGATCAATTTTTCGCCTCCGAAATCCCCTGCATACTAAATTTCACGAAAATCGTTGGAGCCGATTCCGAGATTCAGAAAATATATATATATATATATATACAAGAATTGCTCGTTTAATAGTATAAGATAAGTGTCAATCGTTTTATTCATAACATTTTTACAAGTGGATAATATACTCGTAGGGTACTTAATGTTGTAGTTTAATTAATTGAAGAAATAATCATCAATTGCATAGGAATGGAAGAGTATTAATAGAAACTAGAGTTAAAAGTTTAAAACCCATATACTGTACCTACTCAACGGCCCGGTCTGGTTTCACTTGTAAAAGTTTTTAATGTTTGTCGAATTGCATTATTATTGTTTTGCCTTGTGAGAGTAAACTAATAAATAGAGCTAAGAAGAGGTCTTTTATTAGGCATCTCTCTGGATTTTTGAGTAATTAATGCGATCCTTATATTTGTTTATAATCTTTTAATGAAATATAAATAAAAATGACGCCGCGGTTACAGCACTGATTTGTGGCTGTTGCGCTGGCGGTTGCGGCTTCGATCCCCGCACACGTCAACATTTGTATTGGCCAAACAGATGTTTCCCGTGGTCTGGGTGTTTGTGCAGTCCTTGTGAGTCTCCCCACCTTGCCTCGGAGAGCACGTTAAACCGTGTCGGTCCCGGTTGTTATCATGTACACCTTATAGCGATCGTTACTCATAGTAGGTAATATTTCCGCCAACCCGCATTGGAGCAGCGTGGTGGATTAAGCTCCGATCCTTCTCCTATATGGGGAAAGAGGCCTATGCCCAACTGTGGGATATTACAGGCTGAAGCGAAATAAAAATGATTAAAAATGTTTGTATTGGTTGCGGGTGTTACATTTCAAACAAGAGTTTTCTGTAAATAGCAACAAGAAACTGCAATGGCAACAGAAATTTCAATAACGATATGAAAATGTAAACAAAATTACCACTAACAAAACGTGTGCAACAAGTGGCAATTTAACACAGTGCATTCATCACATACTGCAACTGTAGACTATCTATTTGGGGCGAGTTCAGGTAGCGAGTCAATGAAACACGGGGCTATCGCTCATCCACTAAAATTTCAGTCACGTAAAACTACTGGATATATTTCAATTAAGTCTTTCAATTGAATAAAACACTGCGTGTTCTGCAATACGAGTACCTATTCGTATATATTTCCTTGTCTTGGAGTATTTTTGATGTTTTCTAACCGCCTTCAAAACATAGGAGGAGGTACTCAATTCGAATGTATGCTTTTTATGTGTTAGCTCATAACTTTTTACTGGGTGTACCGATTTTTATGATTATTTTTGTATTAATGTATTCGTAGCTCTGGTGCTTGTCATGTCATGTGGTCCCATTTAAATTTGAGCGAGATCTTACGCGTATTGTTTAATGTATAATAAAGTTGCTTTTTTGGTTGAGATAAACACAATTAGGTACCTATCTCAGAGCAGATGAAATCGAGGGATTCAGTCAGTAAATACTAAAGTCGTAATAACAACTAATTATAGCAAAGTTTCTACTATTAAGTAGGTACTTGGTGAATAGTTTAGTGTTAGATAACTTCAATCATAACCCAAAGTAAGCCGTAAACAAACCAAAATCCGTGCGTTAATGCAAAGTTATTCCAAATCGATCGGTTTAAACGTTTTCCGCCACTTTCGCCGATCGACGCGAACTGCGTTTAGTAACATATCGGCGGTCGAACAAAATGACGGTCTCCACGGACAACAGTGACTTTGAAATTGAAATATCTGGTGACAGTTTATCCGATACCCCCGCGGACGACAGTGACTGTGACGTCAACAAATCCCTGTGAGGTTCTTTTTAACGTGTAGTTTTGTAGTATTTAGTGTAGTATTTTAGTGTAGGAGCGTTATACATGTGATAGTTTAATTAGGACGTTTTGAAATTTTGTTTTTTTTTCTGTTTGTTTGAAACTCGTCACGTAACAATTGTACCGGCGTTGGTAAGGTTACTTTTTATTACGATATTATTTAAAAATAAAACGATATAATATATTATCTGTACATTTTATTAAAATAATAAAAGTAAACGTCATAAGCTTGCTCACCTTGCCTTAATTGCACGGTTACGTGTAGTACTTCTTATTACAAATACTTCTTAGTAAAGAAATCACCCTTATTATTCAGCCATATCATAAATAAATAATCATGAAAGTACTATTATGATATGTTTTTATTTATTTAATAAAATTATTATTAATTATTAAAAATATGAAGTGATAACAAAGTTTTAAAGTAGCGTAAGGGTTGTTCAAGCATGCGTGCAAGCATACATGTACAACCAATGTTTATAGCTATGTAAGAGATACTGAAATGTTGGTTAAATTAAAGTTTTTACAAATAATGGCAAACTTAAAAGGATTTAGTAACCACTATAAACACCGCTGCTTTAACTATGTATTTGCTGAGCTTTTAATAAGAAAGAACAAAGAAAGTTTCTCTATATTTCTTAATTCGGCGTGCTCCTCTACTGTGCTAAATTGCTTAAATAGTAAAAAAAAAACATTGTTGTCTTTTACAACTAAGTAAAATACCTGATAGCGATCGTTACTCATAGTAGGGAATAAATCCGCCAACCCGGAATGGGGCGGCGTGATAGATTAAGCTGCAATCCTTCTCCTACATGGAGAAAGAGGCCTTTGCCCAACTGTGGGACGTTACAGGCTGAATGCGTATGTATTACTTACACGCTATGGCGGTCTCTTCCTAAGGTAGGCAACTTAATGCCAGTGTTATAGATAACAGTCGACTGATATCTCTACTAATATTATAAAACTGGAAGAGTTGGTTTGTTTGTTCGAAAGCGATAATATCAGAACTACTGGTTCGAAATGAAAAAAATATTTTGTGTTAAAGTCCATTTACCAAGGAAGGCTTTATAATGTTATATTTTATTTCGTTTTTTCCTTAAATTAACGGGTGAAACCACATAACAGCATAGACACTTACCCCATCTCCATAGATGTTCCTAATTAGGTTCCTTATTACTCTGTTGTTCTGTAGGAGATGTTTACAATTAAAAATATAAGATAATATAATTATTACACAACGCACGAGTAATAACAATGGCTGCGTAACACATTGAAACTAATTTAAATTAAAATTAAGAGAGACAACTTTCTTTAATCTCACTTTTATATGACCATTGTTGTATCACAATTATTTATAGTGATACATATTTATAAACATTACTTAACGATCTTTTTATATTACACAAATTAATTTTATTTTTTTCTGTTGTTTTATTGTATTCTTTATTTATTTGATTTTGTTCATAGACAAAGATATTGTAAATAAGTTCTATTTAAAAAATATATTTTTTGCAATTTTTCGCGCGTTAAATCTATACTTATAATAAAGCTGAAGAGTTTGTTTGTTTGATTGTTTGTTTGTTTATTCCATTTACGCATGAATTTTC
The DNA here is from genome assembly GCA_905220545.2 of Melitaea athalia. Classification (NCBI taxonomy): domain Eukaryota; kingdom Metazoa; phylum Arthropoda; class Insecta; order Lepidoptera; family Nymphalidae; genus Melitaea; species Melitaea athalia. The sequence goes on from HG992184.1 coordinate 6,065,417, forward strand.
GAGCCAGCCCTTTCGCGATTTATCTTTAACATACTAAAGAAGATAATTATTTAATTTTTATCCATTAAGCAGATAGCTGAAGATCATGTCTAGTTCAGATCATAGACTATAGTAACATAGTAAGAACGACGAAAGTATTCGAATAGTTTAGTATGTACCATTTTATATAAATTCAATCGATTAATGCTTAATATAAACAAGCAACATTTGTAAAACATTATTATGAATATATTAAAAGAAATAAGGCAATATGCTTATAAAGGAACAAAACACCATTTTAGGATAGTTACGAAATTCAGTATGTGCGATATTGCACATACTGAATTTCGTAACTATCCTAAAATGCAAATAATGATTTTAAAATGTATTGTATTTTAATATCAAAATATTTTCAAGATTTTTTTATTTACGTAGTTACTCTCAACTTTAAAATATAATAATACAAAAAAAAGCTATAGAATCTAGGTCTTTTCTAGTTCACGAATATGGCCTGTATAAAAAATAGTAGGTACCTATAGGTACCGCTTATTTACATACATGACGATGTATACTGAAATGTATATATAAGTATGTATGACAGTATACATATGAGCGAAGCAGTAACTTTCAATGTCAAAGAATCTGACATTTATCATGACACTAGCTTCTGCGCGCGACTTCGTCGGCGTGGACTCCGCTCCTATTGGTCTTAGCGTGATGACATATAGCCTATAGCCTTCCTCGATAAATGGGCTATCTAACACTGAAAGAATTTTTAAAATCGGACCAGTAGATCCTGAGACTAGCGCGTTCAAACAAACAAACAAACAAACTCTTCAGCTTTATATATTAGTACTAGCTTCTGCGCGCGACTTCGTCGGCGTGGACTCCGCTCCTATTGGTCTTAGCGTGATGACACATAGCCTATAGCCTTCCTCGATAAATGGGCTATCTAACACTGAAAGAATTTTTAAAATCGGACCAGTAGATCCTGAGACTAGCGCGTTCAAACAAACAAACAAACAAACTCTTCAGCTTTATATATTAGTACTAGCTTCTGCGCGCGACTTCGTCGGCGTGGACTCCGCTCCTATTGGTCTTAGCGTGATGACACATAGCCTATAGCCTTCCTCGATAAATGGGCTATCTAACACTGAAATAATTTTTCAAATCGGCCCAGTAGTTCCAGAGATTAACGCGTTCAAACAAACAAACAAACTCTTCAGCTTTAAATATTAGTACTAGCTTCTGCGCGCGACTTCGTCGGCGTAGACTCCGCTCCTATTGGTCTTAGTGTGATGATATAATTATAGCCTATAGCCTTCCTCGATAAATGGGCTATCTAACACTGAAAGAATTTTTCAAATCGGACCAGTAGGTCCTGAGATTAGCGCTTTCAAACAAACAAACAAACAAACAATCAAACAAACAAACTCTTCAGCTTTATTATATTAGTATAGATAGATTCATCTGGGAAGTAACTAGTAACAATATATATAATGTACCTGTTTATAGGTATAAAATGGCAGGCAGATATCATATTACCATATCACTATAAATATTATTATCATATCACTATAATATATTATTTATTATCATTGACATTACACAATAGCATATTCAAATAAAATAAAATTTTTAATTAACTATAGCCTGGCTGGGAATTTTTCAGCCAACCTTTTCGCGATTATTTTTCTAATATACTAAAATAAATATAAAATCATTTTCATCCATTAAGCAGATGGATGCAGTTCGTCTCTAGTTCGGATCTCCTACTACTGGTCTCTGTTAATGATTTAGACCTTGTTACTAGTAAAATAAAACAAATCAATGTTATCTATAATAATCATTTAACGACCGTTTTAATATAAAGTTGCTAAAGTTGCATTAACGCTGTCGGTCGTGGGTTCGTTTTCTGCTGGATATAAAAATCTATTCGAATTTTTATATTTGTACAAATCTGAGTTTGTTTTGGGCACGTAAAGCAAGCTGTTATCCCGTTTTTCATGATCTTCACCTGATAACGATCGTTAGTTTCGGTAGGGATTTAGGTAAATTATCCAAAGCCAACCCGCAGTGGAAAAGCATGACGAATTAAGCTCTTACCATTTTCTAGAGAAGACTGCATAGCTGTGGGCCATTCTAAGAGTGCTAGTTTAATTCAGTAAAATTATCAGTAGGTATCGTGTGCTCTTGCTTACCTAAAGAATGTATGTGTGGTCGTATATTGATGTTATTTACGTACCTAGGGTTATTTTTCAGGAGCGGTGGGGGGTGGGTCTTTATTGCGGAAAAGTCGAACTATGACTGATTTTTTTAAGTATTCAGTCTAAAATTTCGACTCGTAAAGCAAACATTCTAAGGCGGGCACTAAACCATAAGGAGTAGGTAGGCTCGGCCCTCACAGCCCTATATGTCTATGGTCTATGTTAATTTATTTTATTTATACTATTTATATTAGGTTACATAATAAAATAAAATTTCTCCACTTACGAACGAAACTGAGTTACCCTTCCGTAATTTAAATAAATACATAAAGAATGATCAGTCACGGCTCGTGAACGCGAACATATCACGCACATAGGTACAAACAACAGCATTCTGCATGCATACACACTTAATTGCATATAAATATTTTAATTAGGTACTGTGTACATGAGGAATCACTACATATTATAAAACAAAGTCGCTTCCAGCTGTCTGTCTGTCTGTATGTATGCTTAAAATTTTAAAACTACGCAACGGATTTTGATGCGGTTTTCTTTAGTAGATAGAGTGATTCAAGAGGAAGGTTTATATGTATAATACATGCAAATTATAGTAGAGGAACACTGGTAATTTTAGAGGTTTCTAACGTATCTTTTATTGTAGACAGTATTTAGTTTCAGCATTGCAACCGTGCGAAGCCGGGGCGGGTCGCTAGTTACTTACAAAGTAACTACTAATAAGCGAAGAAAGCTATTAACCAAATATATGTGTTTTAGGTATTGCCACAGAAATTTCACTTCTGTTACATATATTGATCTAGCGACCTCTGTCCGTCCATATATTTTTACACGAAAAGTAATCACCAACATATCATATATACTAAAACCTTCTCCGAAACACGCTGCATCTTATGGTATAAGTATTATTCCGATCGGTTCAGTAGTTTTCGCAGTGTAACCGAACAAAAAAAACTGGCCCTCCGTTTATTGTATTAGTATTGATTAGTACGTAGAAGTGTTCTATAGAAGTGTTCCTTCATACTTCGTATTTTATACTTTTTTTTTTAAACTACTTCAAAAATAAAACAAAATTCTACACATAATGTCTCAATGTAGTCACTATAATCACATGTAATGAAAAACAAAGAAACATTTTATTAATAATACATTAATAAATATCAAAAAAAATTCTTACAAATTCTTTCGTAAGAGACACTCGATGGACCGATAGTTTTAATGTTTATTACATGTAAAAAAACTATACAAATTAATAAAATTGAAGTGTCTGTTTGTAATATTAAAATAACCGCTTTTTTACTAAATGCATATTATGGATCTATACATGGTACATATACCAAAATAACATTTTATTACAATTTTTGTCTGTCTGTCTGTTTGTTCCGGCAAATCTCTGAAACGGCTGGACCGATTGCGAAACTGCGAACTGAACAATAACTCTTTTGTTGAATTCCACGCGGACGAAGTCGCGTGCACAGCAGCTAGTAAATATATAATATCTAACCCTAAATATTAATTTAAAAGAAAAAATTCGTGATTTGATACTAAAGCTGAAAACCAGTTTCTTTTTCACTTGTTGCGAATAAAATTTAACCTGCATATAAGTAACGAATAGAATAGGCCATTGGAAAATGTTTCTCAGCACAAATTCTTCTTAATTAAATTAATAATAATTTATCTATACTAATATATAAAGCTGAAGAGTTTGTTTGTTTGGTTGTTTGTTTGTTTGAACGCGTTAATCTCAGGATCTACTGGTCCGATTTGAAAAATTCTTTCAGTGTTAGATAGCCCATTTATCGAGGAAGGCTATAGGCTATGTATCATCACGCTGAGACCAATAGTAGCGGAGTCCACGCCGACGAAGTCGCGCGCAGAAGCTAGTTCCTAATAAACTACATTTAGATTCACAATTGCGAATAAAAATATGCCTTAAATAGTGCAACTAGATGGTGAATAATAAATAATAACTTTTATCCTTTGGATACCGTCATCAGTTAAATAGCGTTAACGCAACCGATGAGGCAGGCCCCTAAACTTATGTTTCTAACTTTAATTATCATTATACAAAAAAATTCTAGTTTACATTTCCATAGATTATACATACATTTCCACATCAACAAAAAGGCTTGGAAATGTAGATTATTATCAGACAAATACTTCCCAACACTAGTAGTCGTAGTTAAATTTTATAATTTATGAACATAAATTTTATAAACCTGTTCAATTCCGATTGTCTAATGAACTTTACTAAAACAACTAATACATAATCATAACGAATTGATTTTAAATTAACACTAGCTTCTGCGCGCGACTTCGTCGGCGTGGACTCCGCTCCTATTGGTCTTGGCGTGACGATACATAGCCTATAGCCTTCCTCGATAAATGGGCTATCTAACAGTGAAAGAATTTTTCAAATCGGCCCAGTAGTTCCAGAGATTACCGCGTTCAAACAAACAAACAAACAAACAAACAATCAAACAAACAAACTCTTCAGCTTTATATATTAGTATATAGATTAGTTAGAATATAATTATATTTATTATGAATTTATCGTCATCGTCGATCGATCGATCGTTATGCTAAGTGATGGCGAGCGCCTGGAGCAGCCTGACTGGGAAAGTGTTAATTATTTATTTATTTTAAAGTATTTTATTTATCTTAGGTCCTGTTTCACCGGTTGTGGATAACGCTATTTGATAAATAACAGTATCCAACTGAAAAAAATTATAATATATTCTTCTTTTTAACACGCTTTTATTACTATTGAACTTCATTACATTTATGACATACTAGCTGACCCCGCAAACGTTGTTTTGCCATATATGTTATTCACCCCCCAACCCCCTCTTGTAGGTGGAATTTCTTAAAATTATTTCTTAGCTGACCTCTACTCAGCGAAAGGAATATTCCTACCTTTCAAGTCTCTACGCCTTATGGTTCCAGAGATATCGTGATGAGTCAATATATGGGTGGAAATCTCTTTTGTATATATAGATTTATGTTCGCAAATGTTAATCTTGTTTGTCTTTTCGCAAATGTTAATATTGTAAAATTTGTAGTGTATCAATTGAGGGAAAACAGGTCCTGATGGCTTGTTCTACCTCCTGTTGTTGACTTTATCCATAACCGGTGAATCCGGCCCTTAATCGGTTATTAAGTAAATTTATTTATTCGTTGTTTTGCAGACGTTTCGTATTGCACAAGTGGAATATTTTAATTACGACGAAAGCACTTCGCGGATATCATGGTTAATCGTTTATTGTGATCACGACTTGCGATATAACACGTAATCGGTATGTTGAAATACTGAGTATTATGTCGATACTGACACAAAACGATATAGGTATTGTATCATACAACTAATAAATAAAGTATTATTGTACTACTGTTATGTAGAAATTTTACAAAATATACGGCTTTAGACATCTTTATAATACGTAGGTACTTAGTAATTGTGTTAATAGACTAGTGCTTTTATCTTTTGAAACAAAAAAAAGATTATAGTAGGATGAAACTCATTGTAAAAGAAAGAGAATACAACGAAGATGAAAGGAGAATAAATTACGGGCGATCTGAGGTCGGAAAGTGGTAGAGAGGGAGGGTTTAAGGGTAAAAAACGGTTTATCTCGATTTCGGCTAAACTATGTGTGTAAAGTCCTATGGAAAAAAGCTCAGTGACAAAGTTGTAGGTCTTTCTACAACTTTTGTATTCACAAGTTTTTCACATGACCTTTAAATTCACGTGAAAAATTCAAAAACCAAGTTTATGGTTTTTTATTTTTATCTTCTACAGGAAAAAGTTTTTTTACAAAATTTAGTGAAAACTTACCTTTTTATGTCACAAACACACTGTAATTTTCTTGATTTAAAATATTTATTTTTTCACCTTATTTTTATTTCAATATCGAAAAAGCACCTCATTTTAAAAGTCGGTGGGTTTTATTACTCTGGTTCTGGTAAATGTTTTCAGAAAATGCAAAGAAATGCCGCAGGTTGAGTATAGCGGGCCTAGATGGACTGTTGATAGAACGCGTAAAAGAATAAGACCTGATAAAAAATCTGAGCGGATGTGCTGACTTTTTGTTTTAAAATTTAATTTTGTGCTTAGTGTTAGTACCTACTCAGTGAAAGAAAATGTTTGAGGGCCTGCATGATTCAGAAGAAATTGATACATTTACATTGTATTTTAATTTTATCTTTGTTCTTCATTCTATGATTCTATTTCTTCTTTTCATACTGTCAGCCGCATATAACGTGTTAATTTATAAAATATTATTTTTTATAAATATTTTCCATAAATTAAAATACAAACCACCTTTATTGACAGTCTTGACAAGTAGTTTTCAAATTGAACATGTTTAAACGAAACAAAAATCACTTTAATTTAAACACGGGTAGTACAGTACGAGTTGGCGCATGAGTTCCGAAAACTATTCCACCTCAATTTTTTTATGCGATCCTCTTCAAATAGCCCTACTGATGATATAAATGCATGTTGCCAGGGGGAAATCCGGGGCCATATTTTTTAAACCAATTTTTTTTTCTCAATTGCAAGGAACTGTTATTTTCCAACCGGACAAATTTTTTTTATATTCTTTAATAAAATACAAATAAAAAAGGTCATATGACTTTTCACGATAAAGTTAATATTTTTAGAGATATGAATTTTTAAAGGTTCGAAAAATCTCAAATTTGGGTACTTTTGACCCATGAAATATATATTAAAGACTAAAATAAAATATAAATTATATATTTTTTTAAATTCTTTATACACTAATTAATAGTTTGCTGATGGAGATTTAAAAAAAATTCATTGTTTATACCTGTTTTTTAATTGTTAACTTCGCGCGCTCACAAGTATTCGCTGCACCAGGCTCCCTGTGTCCTGAATCATTATTTATCATTTATCTTAAAAACTATTAACTGTATCAAGATTGTTAAAGAGAGTAATGTTATTAATAACTAAATTCTCTTTAATTTGTTTTTAACAAACTTTTTTCTGGAATAAATTTAACAAAAGTTATTTAAGCATGAATCGGAACAAGTAATTAAAAGTACTTTTTTATCAGTTGTTTTTTGTTTACATACTTGTTTCGATTCGTCCACTTTCATTATTCCTTTCATACATGCTCTTCAGTTTAGGGTACTCTTGACCTGGCCTTTTTTCAGGACGTCCCTAATTTGATCTCGAAACTTCCGCCTAGGTCTACCCCTTACAACACTTCCATTCACACTCGCCTTATACACTTTTTTCGTCAATCGTTCTTCATTCATTCTCTTGACATGGCCAAACCATCTCTGTATACCTTTCTCAATTTTTTTCACTGCATCTTCTTTCAGACCACAACGTTTCCTTATCTCACTATTTCTTATCCTGTCACTCAGTTTAACTCCTATCATACTTCTTAACGCTCTCATCTCAACTGCATTTATTCTACTTCCATGTTTCTTCTGCCATACCCAACTTTCACTTCCGTACATGAGTGTCGGAACCAACACCCCCCCCATTGCACAGCCAAACGAGCCTTGTTAGACACCCTTCGACTGTTCATAAAGGAATGCAAAGCTCCATTCACCATGTTTCCAGCATTCACTCCTCTTTCAATTTCACTCTCACACTTTCCATCTCTTGTAAACTTTGAGTCCAGATACACAAACTCATTCACCTGTTTAATTTGTTCATCTCCAATCACGATATTGCAGCCTGTCACTGCCGCATCTCCTTCAAAAACCATCACTTTCGTCTTCTTTACATTCATCTTCAAGTTAAGTTAAGTACGTACCAATATCTTTTTATTATTTATAAATAGCTGTGATTCCTTCAAATACCATTATATCTTTATATTGTTGTTAAAAATGCATAAATTACTATGATAATAACAAAAAAGTAATATAAACTGATAAAAATGTACTTTTAATTACATGTTCCGATTCATGCTTAAATAACTTTTGTTAAATTTATTCCAGAAAAAAGTTTGTTAAAAACAAATTATAGAGAATTTAATTATTAATAACATTACACTCTTTAACAATCTTGATACAGTTAATAGTTTTTAAGATAAATGATAAATAATGATTCAGGACACAGGGAGCCTGGTGCAGCGAATACTTGTGAGCGCGCGAAGCTAACAATTAAAAAACAGGTATAAACAATGAAATTTTTTTAAATCTCCATCAGCAAACTATTAATTAGTGTATAAAGAATTTAAAAAAATATATAATTTATATTTTATTTTAGTCTTTAATATATATTTCATGGGTCAAAAGTACCCAAATTTGAGATTTTTCGAACCTTTAAAAATTCATATCTCTAAAAACATTAACTTTATCGTGAAAAGTCATATGACCTTTTTTATTTGTATTTTATTAAAGAATATAAAAAAAAATTGTCCGGTAGAAAAATAACAGTTCCTTGCAATTGAGAAAAAAAAATTGGTTTAAAAAATATGGCCCCGGATTTCCCCCTGGCAACATGCATTTATATCATCAGTAGGGCTATTTGAAGAGGATCGCATAAAAAAATTGAGGTGGAATAGTTTTCGGAACTCATGCGCCATCTCGTACTGTACTAGGGTGCAATTTTTTATTTATTTTGATTATAACTTATTGCTGTTCACGGTGATACGATAAAATGAAACATTTGAAAGCTGATTATTTAATTTTTTCCCGTTAATGATGTTGAGTAACCTCTTATACGCTCATGTTTATTTATTACTCTACCTTTTCGTAATTTCTAAGAGATGTATCACTTTTACTTTGAATGAACACATTCTTTAGTTATTTTTATTCAAACTGATATATAAATAGCTTTTTTAATTTTTAGTTACTATAAATATGTATGTATTAGTTTTATCTTATAAAGCCTAGTATTTATACGGTTTAGGTTCTAAAATGTTAATTAAAAATGTGTTATGATATTTGTAATCTATATACTTAAATTAAAATTAAATTCACTAGTCAAAAAATGCATACTCATGATTCAATGTTTATTAGTAATGAACTAAAAGCATAAAATAATAGCGGTACCTATTTTCGTTATTTAAAAAAATACTTTTGAAAACACTTTCAACGCTATTTTGACAGCATACATATTACAAAATTTAAAATTGTTCAATTTTGATGTTGTTTTTTATTATCATATCAAAATTTTCGACCCAGCGGGATTCGAACCCGCACCTTCCCGACAATCCGTGTCCGGTGCTCTAGCCGTTAAGCTATGGGCCTATACTCCGCGGAATCGAAAATCTTGATATGATTTTTATTCGGTTTTAAGCAACCAATTATAATAAATCTCAAGATTTTCGATTCCGCGGAGTATAGGCCCATAGCTTAACGGCTAGAGCACCGGACACGGATTGTCGGGAAGGTGCGGGTTCGAATCCCGCTGGGTCGAAAATTTTGATATGATAATAAAAAACATTTTCGAATTCCCTTATGTGTGGGTAACACAAAAATAAAAATAATAGGAATTTTGATGTTATTTTGCTATCGGCACAGCTTAGTAAATAGTACGTACTACGTCGGCTTACATAATTTATTATATAATGTATAGCTATTTGCTGTGTGGCTACGGCACTAAAGAATGTAGCCACCCCCTCTCTTCCCGTGGGTGTCGTAAGAGGCGACTAAGGGATAACACAGTTCCACTACCACCTTGAAACTTAAAAAGCCGACGGATGGCGGGATAACCATCCATGCTGGCTTTGAAATACACAGGCCAAAGACGGGCAGCAGCGTCTTCGGTGCGACAAAGCCAGCCCTGCGGTCACCAACCCGCCTGCCCAGCGTGGTGACTATGGGCAACACACATGAGTTCGCGTCATAATGTCGGGCGCGAACTTGTGGAGGCCTATGTCCAACAGTGGACTGTGATAGGCTGTAGTGGATAGTGGTGGTAGCTATTTGTCCTTTAAGTCATTCTCTTTGCTCAAATAACCTTAATTTATTTTCTCTTCAAAATTTGTCAGTGAAAAATACTTTTGAATAAAGAATTGAAATCCGTGTTAACACTACACTCAATAAAAATTGTACGTACAGAAAGCTAGTAATACTTGTATAAAACTTTGATAGCAACAAAACGAGAGCTCGAATGAGTAGCGATTTTATCGGTGATTACTAGCAAAAATTTAAGTGTAACAATTATTTGAATGCTAATATTCTCACGCATTTTCTTTCTCTTCTAAATGTAAACTTTCAAATGAAGGTGCGAAATCAAAGCTCTGTGTGCAGCAAATCGTATCGTTCTTGTTTCTTTCGTATTCAATATCGTTAGAACGATAAACCAGTTTTGTTAATTCGACAAGTTATGTATTAACTATAACTAATATACATAGAATACTATCGAAGTGGTTTAACAGTTATGTTTTGGACAAAGTACTCGTAATTTAACTGCGGTTAAAGCACTTGTCAGGTTAGATTATTGTTTTGTGTGCTTTATGTGCTGTTGTATTTAAACTATTTAGTGGCTATCATTGCAATGATATGTTGTTAGGCTATTTAGTTATTTATAACTAATACCAATTTAAACAAAAGTTTCAAACATCGTTAGCTAAGTTCGAAGCTGATCAGGAAAAATATTATTTGAATGGTTTGTTACAACAATCAATTGCAATGATAAGCTGAATAAAACTAAATGAACTTATAATTAAGATTACATTCATTTTGATTATTTGTTGTTAGTGAGAACATCCGATATTTATAATGATAGGACGCTAATTTAATTATAATAATTAAGTAATTAAATTTGGGAAGTGCTGATTCGTATAATATGTACCCTTGCACACAAAATAAGAATTATTTTAAACGTAAAAAAAAAACTGTATATAATGATCATCAAATCTTTGTTCAATGAATAGATTAGAAATCCTAAAAGCGGACTCGTCGCTCAAGAGCAAGGCGAAGCGCAACGAATGGACGTGGAAGGCGCAGACGGACGTGGTGAAGTGGCAGGCGACGCCGCTGCGCGCGCCGCTGCTGCGCCTGCCCGCCGCGCTGGCGCCGCCCGCGCTCGAGTGCTTCACCTGCGTGCGCGCCTACTGCGGCGACCTGCTGCCCGCCGAGCGCGCCGTGCACCAGGACCTCACCGAGGTCAAGTGCGTCTACACCGTGCTCATGGTCAGTCCCACTCTCCTTTTTACCCCGACTTCCAAAAAAGATGGAGGTTCTCAATTCGACTATATTTTTTTAATGTATGTTAACTCAGAACTTTTGACTGGGTGGACCGATTTCGATCAATTTTTAACCGACTTCCAAAAAAGGATGAGGTTCTCAATTCGACACGTATGTTTTTTTCTTTTTTTTTTATGTATGTTAGCTCAGAACTTTTGACTGGGTGGACCGATTTCGATCAATTTTGTTTTAATTGAAAGGTGTTGCGTGTCATGTGGTCCCATTTTAATTAAATTGAGATCTGACAAGTACTTTTAGAGTTATATCTAATAATGCGTATTTACGTGACTACTTTTTCGTCGACCTACGTTATATTATACCGCATAACTTTTTACTCGGTGTACCGATTTCAATGATTCTTACTTTAATCGAAAGCTAATACTTGTCTTGTAGTCTTGTTTAAATAATATCGAAAACTGATTACAACTTTTTGAGTAATCTTTAATAGCGCGTATTTACTTGACTATTTTTTCGTCTTATTACGTTGTATTACTTGTCGATGTAATTGAAGTCGGTTTTTTTTCGTTTGCGAGCAAACACAATTATGTTTTAATTGAAAGGTGTTGTGTGTCATGTGGTCCCATTTAAATTTATTTGAGATCTATCTAACAAGTACTTTTCGAGTTATATCTCTAATCTAATAATGCGTTTTAACTTGACAATTTTTTCGTCGACCACCGTTGTATTATACCGCATAACTTTTTACTGGGTTTACCGATTTTGATGATTTTTAATTTAATCGAAAGCTGGTGTTTAACTTTAAATCATCTGCTTACATTTAAATTTCATCGAGTACTGATTACAACTTTTTGAGTAATCTTTGATAACGCGTATTTACTTGACTATTTTTTTGTCTACCTACGTTGTATTACTAGTCGATGTAATTGAAGTCGATTTTTTTTTTCGTTTGCGAGCAAACACAATTATTTATATACAACTAGGTCCCGAGCAACCTTACGGCCCGCGTGGTGGTAAACGATTACCGTAGCCTATAGACACCTGCAATAACAAAGATATCGTAAGCGCACCGCCGACCCTACTCCCGACGCTCTCCAGAAGCTCTGACCACCTTACTTACCAAAGAAACACAACACTACTAGAGAGAAGTGTTATTTAGCTGTGATTTTCTGTAAGATCATGGTACATCTTCCAGACGGGCTGCTGCAAATTACTAGATACCTACATAAAACCTTATCTCCGTGACGAGGCGTATTTTACGTTTAAATCTTATAGTTTAAATCTTTATTTTACGTTTTAATCTTATTATAATATATCGAATATATTATACCTTAAATTACATATACAATTATACACATATTGACTATTTCGTTAAAATTTTAAAAAAAAATGTCACAAGGAATCTCAGTCACGAGGCTAGTGAAGAGAATTTTTATTGCAGTTTTATAAATAAAAAATGTCTCTGTTTTCAGCACTGTCACTCAGTTCCCGAATTGCGCGACGAGGTTTATTGTCAGTTAATGAAGCAGACCACATCTAACCGATCGCCTGCCCAAGACTCGTGTCAGCGCGCTTGGCGACTCATGTCCATTCTCGCCTCGTATTTCACATGTTCGGAAACGTTAAGGCCCTTCCTCGTGGAGTATTTATCAGCGGCGGCGGCAGACAGGCGAAGACCTTGCCAAGGAACGGCAGCGGTCTGTCTCGCCAACTTCAGGAAGACACTTCGATGCGGTGGCAGGAAGAATGTGCCTAGTGTTGAAGAGGTAAGGAAGGAGCAATAGTTTCTTCTTGCAACTCGTTTATCTATCGTCCTTTTCACTTCAATTTATAATGAACATGATGATACATTTGTGCAGGTGACAGCAGTGTCAGCAGGTCGTTCGGCGAGACGGCAGCTCTACCGGTTGCCGGGCGGCGCTGAACGAGTTGTGAACACGCGCTGCGCCACCGTCGTCCAGGACATCGTCAACGAGCTTTGCGAACTGGTATGTGCATAAAATCATGTCTTCACCTGTTTGGAAAGTGTTTCTTTTGTTCTTATAAATATGTTGACATACGTACCAACTACCGTACGACAGATTGACAACATAGCGGAGAGTCATTACCGATGGCAGATGAGCGGCCATCTTAAGAAGGATTGTTGACAAGATGTACCCGATAAGCACGTGTGTGACGAATCCCTTAGTAGTTTAATATTGCAATTGAAAATAGACAAATGTAACTGAAATTTGAAGAATGATTATTGATAACGCCCACCCTGCTCTTATAATAAAAATATATGTTACAAGTACATAGCATGCATATACGTCATCCTAGTTAAATTATTATTGTCGGATGATATAGATACATACTATGTACAATAAATTTACATATAAATATTACATATACAAACAACTATACATTACGGCCAGACTCCACGACTACGAAGCAGAAAGTAGTCATCGCTACCCGCGGCGACGCGTCGGGCTGGTCCTCAGTTCCTAAAGTGTATCGTGGTCGTCAGATCGGCGTGACGAGCGAGGCGGAGCGCGCGGAGTTCTCGCTGTACTGCATCGTGGCGGGCGACGCGCTCACCATGCCGCTGGCCGGCGACGAGTACGTGCTGGACGTGACGACGGAGCTGCAGCGCGCGCACCACCCCTTCTACCTCATCTTCTGCCGCTCCGTGTGGCACCACCCGCTGCGCGCCGACGCGCCGCCGCTCTACACCGAGGTGCTCTTCAACCAGGTACGTGCATCCACTCTTACTTTTTTTTTTAATGTAACTAAGTCGACAAACAAGCGTACGGCTCACCTGATGGTAAGCGACTACCGTAGCCTATAGACGCCTGCAACATCAGAAGCATCGCAAGCGCGTTGCCGACCCTATCCCAATCACCCCAGGAGCTCTGGTCACCTTACTCACCAACAGGAACACAATTCTGCTTGAAAGCAGTATTATTTAACTGTGGTCTTCACTCTCGTCTTTACTCTCGTGATTCCTCTCCGCCGATAGACCTCCTATATTTACTGTCTGTTACACTTTTAAATTACGTACTATTATATTGGAGATTCTACCAGTTTAGTTGAGAGTAATGTAACTCTTTCTACTTTCCCAGGTGGCCCCGGACTACCTCGAGGGCCTGCTGCTGGTGCTGCCGGGCGGCGGCGCGCCCCCCGCCGGCGCGCTGCGCGACGCGGCGCTCGTGGCCGCGCTGCTGCACCGCGCCGCCGGCCTGCCGGACGCGCCGCACCCGAGGGACCTCAAGTTCCTCTTGCCGAAACCTCTGCTCGCCCTCAGAGAGCCCCGCCCTGCGAAGTGGGCCTCGTGGGTCTCGGCCGAGTGGCCGACTGTACGGACTATGACGCCGGCTGCTGCAAAATCTAAAGTTTTACAAGTAAGATATTCTATACAGATCATAATTTGTTTGTGTTTTCATTTTTAAAATATTTTCAAAAGTAATATTGCTATCCCTCAATATTAATTATTTATTTGTTTTGCGTCGGTCATTTTTCTTTTCAATTTTTTGAAAAGAAAAAATATTTGAGGAATAGTTTCATTCATTAACAGTCCCTAGAGACTATTAAGGCACGACCCTCGGGCATAATTATGATTGTACACGTGTGTGTGAAACATATCAGTGAACTCTCCCCGGTCGCAGGTGCTGTCCCGCTGGGCGCTGTTCGGGTCGTCGTTCTTCGCGGTGCGGCGCGTGGGCGGCGGCGAGTGGCGCGAGCACGTGCTGGCGCTCAACCGGCGCGGCGTGCACCTGCTGCACCCCGCCACGCACGAGACCGACACGCACTGGCCCTACGCCGAGCTCATCTCCACCAGGAAGGTGAGTCTCCTCATCACTCGGAAAATATTTACATATGAACGCCTGCAATACCAGAAGCATCGCAAGGGCGTTACCAACCTTAATCCCGACCCACCCTAGGAACTTTGGTAACCTTACTCACCACAGGAACGCAACATTTGATAGCAGAATTATTTAACTATGATTTTTTGTAAGGCGACTTAAATGAAAATAACTATATTATTATGATAATTTCCAGGTGCGGTCCGAGGACGGCACTCTGTTCCTGGACGTGAAGTGCGGCTCGCTGCTGCAGCAGCGCGTGACGCGGCTGCAGGCGGAGCAGGCGCACGAGGTGGCGCGCCTCATCCGGCAGTACATCGCGCTGCAGCGGGACACGCGCGACACGCGCGACTCGCGCGACCACGACCACCGGCACTCACCTGGTAACTGACTCGTTTCAAAGAAAAAAAAGAAGCAAAGGCTCTCAACTATACAGCCTTGCTTTCTTCAATAACTTTAATAGAACTACATTAATTACTTTTTTAATACTATGTAGAGAAAGACAAAGGTTCTAAAATAGAGCTCTCAGATTAGTGTTAAGCCCCTAAATTATACGTAACTTTTCAGTTTATAATAAGGCTGCCATTTAATCATTTATTATTATTTAATATGTCATTACAAAATTGTAAAATATCTACATTGATGTAATCTTCTTAAGGCTTAAAATTTTGTACTGTATGTTTTATATAATATTTACCTTTCTTTTCAGCTTTCAATAGCCAGTGAGAAACTACAATATTTAAACGGACTAAAAATTTAAATATATGGAAGTGACATAATTATCACGTTTTTTACCTCAAACATCCGTCCTTAAGATCTGAGTGTTACAAGTGTACTTAATAAATAACTTGTGTACGATTAAAATGAGAATAGGACAGTCGTATAATCATTTGTAAAACTTTAAAAATATTACAAATATTTCTATTTTCATTTTAGTCCCCACTAAAGATTATCAAATGATATTTAGTAGACTATAAATTTATATACTTATACATTTGGGACCAAATGTATATAAAACAAGATGTATTAATTTTGAATTCATTGTTTTTTTTATGTTTATGCATGAGCGAATAATATTTGTTCTGAACGCATCTATGTATTGTTTGCTAAAATAATAAGAATACTTATTTTTGTATAGCAACACTAGCGTACATTACAAATATTATATTTATATCGACATATTTAGTAACGTACTTAAATAACCAATAAAATTATCGAAACATTCCAGTAAATAAATAGCTAGTAAGTAGAAATAAAAAATTGTTTATGAAATTCATATAGGTACATATTTTTATGAATAGTCTTGTTATTTTTCTAAACAAATTCAATTATTCCTTCTAATACATTTGATATTTTTACCATTAATTATTCTAGTGTCTTCCTTCGTATTTGGAAAAGGTGCTATATCTAGTTAAATCGTGACTAGGGGCTTATTTAAAATAAATTTTGAATCCAATTAGAAATATTGGAAACGCTTGGGAATTATAAAATACTATTTATTTATTTTTATCTGTGTACATGTTTCTTTACGAAAAGTTTTATAATTCCATGAAAGAATATACCTGACTGATACTAAACTAATTTTCTTTAAAAAAAAATTAAGCTCACTTTATACAGTATTTTATTTTACTGCAGCTGTTGATAATCATTTTTTATTACTATAGTGCGCCCCTGGTTTAATTATTATAAAATCAAATACGTATATATTTCTAGTTAAGGTTGAATTAAATTATCCAAAGACCGCACGGTCGGAGTCACGATTATTTGATTATAAATGAGTTATTTCGTTGTCATGTAATATATTTAATAATATAACGATGTATGAATATAATGTAGATACCAATAAACTTTTATTTTCACAAGCCAATCTTTGATTTAAACACCCTAAGTCGAAGTGTCGTGTCATGGACTTAGACATTATTTAATGTATTATAGACTTTTTATGTATATACTAGCTGCTGCCCGCGACGTCGTCTGCGTGCGTTCACTGCTCGTTCCCCGTAGGTGATAGCGTGATAATATGTAGTCTATGTTCTGACCCAACTTCTTAATAATATTCGTGCCAAATTTGAAGTAAATCCATGCAGTACTTTTTGAGTTTATCCCGGACATACATACAGACAAACAGACAAAAATTCCAAAAACTATATTTTTGGCTTCGGTATCGATTGTAGATCACACCCCAAGTATTCTTTAAAAAAAATATTCAATGTACAGTTTTGACTTTCCTACAATTTTATTATATGTACTTATAGATTATAAAAATCAAGCTGATGGGTTATTAATATAAATTATTATTATAAATTATTAATTAACGACCTTAAGAAGACATCTGGATCTGGAAGCTGCTGTATTCAGAGGGCGCAGGACCAGACGAAGTGGCAAACATTTGGGGAGACCTATGTCCAGTAGTGGACTGTCAAAAGCTGATAAATGAAGCATAGGTATAGGCGAAGTTCATCTCTAGTTCGGATCTTCTACTACCTACGTGTTTTAAAATTTTTCAATTTCCTGCGCATTTTCTTAATTGTTCATTACGTAAGAACCTCCTATACAGTGTTAGAAAAAAAATAGCAAAATTAGCCTATTATTATTTTTTCTCGGGATTTGCACTATTAGGATGAAACAGTTAATAAGAAACACTAGAGATGTTTCCGTTTTTATTAGAGTTGTAAGTTGTAACAGAACTTCGATCGCACCCGCAGCCACAAATGCGAACTTCTGCACAAAATTACAATTCCGCTTCCGCAAATTTTATTGCCATATTTTAACGGAGCTCTATGTCAATACGTGTGACGTATCGTATGCCTCTCCTGTACTTCTACTCTCCTACAAGCCTACAACTGAGTTACTAACGAATCTATGATACGCGTCGAAGGAAGCTGACGGTAGAGGTAGGTTGGATAGGAATAGTTACTAAGCTGACGCGGTCTTGTCCGCCAGTTTGTAATGAAATTATAATAGTTAAATACGTAATAACATTTCAAGTTTTAATTGTTATTTGTTTAAATTGCGCGATCAAGCCGGACTAAAGATATTTGGCAGACTATAGATAGTAGACGATAATTATGCAAAATGTAACCTGTACTAAAAATTATTCTATAAAATCTAATCAAAAATTATTAAAAAGTTATTTAAAATTAATGCAGAAAGAAAAATATGCTAAATACTAAAAGAAATATTAAAATTGAAGTATCACAATAACCATTGACTAAAATTTTATATCAAAAAATTGTAATGCATGAAAATTGTTAGTTATTTTATTACAATTTAACAATAAAACGCTGGGAACAAAATAAAACTACAAAAAAACACGTTAAAATTTATTCAATTAAACAGGAAATATAATAATGTAATCACATAAAATAAACACGCATTAGTTTTATTCCAAGATTTCGGTTGACTTTAGTCAGATACCTCTGTCATACTAAATTTTGATATCTTAGGTCCCATCTACGCCACTATATACCTAATTATTATATCATTCTTATTTACGGCGCTATCGTTCTTATTTACGGCGCGTAGGTATACCTACTGCACCGTGTAGCGCTAGCGGATACCTACTGCATCTCTGCAAACACAGTTTCCTTCGGCCCGCTGGATCGCTGATCTGGTAAAGATCGCCGTCGGGGAGGCGTAACAAGGATTACAGACAACTGGGATATTTGGCGTGAACATAGGGAAGACTGTCTAGCAGTGAATGAATGAATTGCGAATTGGCTGAAGTAACCTAGCTACCATTAAATCGATTTTATTCACAGTAAGTCATAAAGGTTTTAATGATTTTGCGTGTGAACATTTACTGTTTTTAAGATTAAAAGCAACTATATGTTAATCTTTAAGATCAGCTAGCTATCTTCCATTTAGTCTAGGAACAAATATTACTAAAGTCTATAATGGCTTTCTTCCGTATACGGTATAGGTAAGCAACGGTTATAGAGAACGTACATTTGTTCACATCTATACAAATAAATAAAATTGGAGTGTCTGTTTGTATTAAAATAACCGCTTTTTACTAAATGCACATATGGATGTATGCGGTAGGTACATATATCTACCAAAATAACATTTTTTTTACAATTAGACACTGGACCGATTTTGACAGGACTTTCACTGGTAGATAGGTATAGCTGGATATCACTGGTATATAGATATCTGATTGTAATAAGGAGTAACTTCTGCTTCTTATTTTAAAAAATTATTTATTTGATAACTGCAAAATGAACAATAACATTATTGTTAAATTCCACGCGGACGAAGTCGCGGGAGTCATATATATAATATATCTTTACTAAGGTATTTGAATTTTATATATCGTTATTTGAATTTTATATGACGACATGAGGTAAAATCTATAAATCTAAAAATATATTTAACTAGCCGACCCGTGCCCACTTCGTTGGGCGTTATAATCCATTTCACATAAGAAGGGTACGGTGAAATTTGATATGTTCCAATACACTCTCACTATTTTCAGCAAATCAGATAAATATCTGTAGAAGTTTTAAAATCACCAATTAATTTCTAAGGCAAATAATAATGCTTGATTAGATTGAATTGTTGACACGGCACGTCAGAGGGCGCAGGTTCAAATCCTGCTGATTTAAAATCTTTATATATTTTTATCTTTTTCCTTTTATCTTGTCACTCCTGAATAGTGTAGCTTTCTGTTAGCGAAAGAATTTTCATGATCCGATCAGTATTTGCGAAGATTACCCCGTATATACAAACAAAGTTATAAACTTTACCTCTTTATAATATTAGTATAGATTGATATTATATGAGGTACCTACATATTTTTTTAATTTTCAACTGGATTCTTTTTTGAAGCGAAACTTCTTTAGAATCGTTGTGATTTCAAACCGGATGCAACGGCAAAACAACAGGGAAGGACGAGCCGCGCTGCAAGCTGTTAATTTTAAATTAGTTTTTTTTTTTTTTAATTAGTTTGCCATAGAAGTTTCACTTCTATTGTGTGTGAATCGCACAAACGCCTTTTTTTTTTGGTGCGTTCAGATGTTACAATAAAAAACTTTTTTAAGTAGAGTCAGTGTGGCAAAGTGCGCCTACCGGGTAAGTGCACCTACCACAAATATCTCGAAAACTACCGATTGGATACTAGTAGTGACACTATAATTATATCGATGCTACAAACTAAATCATAGTTCTTGGTGAAAGTCACAGATGGCTCTAGTCATGTGAGTTTGAGATACGCGCCATTTTATTTTCACTGATATTCAAAGTGGTGAGCAGAGATGACTATGGGTTGATCATCTTCGTAAATCTCAAGAAATCTAGTTTTTACCAACATACGAGTGAGGTAAATGCACAATTTAAATATTTTTCTTTAAGTTTCTGACTATATCTCACTCCTATCTAGTAAAATTTATATATTTTTTGCAGTTAAATATTCTAACTTAAAATTTATATAGTTGGGGAAGTGCGCCATACTGACTTTTTATATGGCGCACTTCGCCGCAATCCAGAGGTTACAAACTTTTTAAAATGTGTCTTTGTTACAAGTCTTTATTTAACTTGCAATGTTTCTTTGCTTGTTTGTATGGTCGGGTCAAATCTTGCAAATTAATTTGAAAAAGAAATCTTGAATGAACACGTTGGTCCATTTATGGTCAATTTGGGTGAGAATGCTATTTTTATGCATGACAATGCCCGACCTCATACATATTGGATTGTGAGTGACTACCTTCAAGAGATGAACATTCTCGTATGGAGTGGCCAGCACGCAGCCCAGATGTCAATCCGATCGAGCATGCTTGGGACCAGCTAGGGAGATGCGTAAAAAAATTACGCTTCGTGAGCTCAAAATTGCTCTCACAGAGGAATGGGAGAATATTCCCCAAAATCGTACAAAAAACTTGGTCTACAGCATGCCAAACTGGGTAAACGCAGGAATGGAAGCACGAGGAGGCAATACGAAATATTAAAATTCGAGAAAATCGTAATGTTGTTCAAAAATGTCATGTTTCCCATTTTTGTTTTAAGGCGAGAAAATAAATATTACACTTAATAACTAATTTCAATGACTAACTTCTTATTTCAGTCCGTTTATAATACCAAATAAGTAGTTCCATTTACGATGGGAATACCATGGGGTATTCCCATCGTAAATAAAAGAAAAAATATACTTGACACTCGATTATCAATATTTGGAAAAAAGGTTCATAACCTCTGACTTAAGATTGTATGGTGCATTTAGCCGAAATTTGGTTTTAAATGCATAGATTCTTCTAGAATGTGGCTATGAAAAAAAAAATATCATTCGTTTTGTTTCTTGTTTTCCTATAATAATATAAGGCTGTTTTTATTCTAATGCTATAATATTACGTTTTATTAATACAAGGCGCACTTACCCGATTTGTCGGCAAAGTGCGCCTGGTAAGACTGTTTTCAAATTTTTTGCTAAAATTCATTAATTTGCTGTCAGATTCTAATGACACGACATTGGTTGTTGTTGCAAAACATCACAGATCCTTATGGTACCATGACTTAGTATCACTCGTGAACTTAAACACAAGAAATATTGCAGCAAAGTCAACTATGAAAAAATGGCGCACTTTGCCCCCCTACATATTAAGTTCCTTGTTTCACCCTTTCACCACTTCTTCGTCGAATTTCGTTCTATAAATATGTTTTAAAATCTAAACTACGTGTTAGTCTGTTTTATGTGCAAAATGTAAAAAATTTCTGATTCAAAAGATTAACCCTCTAAGTTATGTGATATATAAAGATCAGGATTCGCTGAATTAAGACGTCTGAGATTGAAAACTAAACACGACAATAATTTAAAATATTCTACTTTCATTTCTTCAAATTAGTCTTAATATTTACTTATCATTAAATCTTTGAAAATGCGTAAAGTTGTGTTTACCAAATATGCGTTCATTGTGCGTTGTCAATAACAAGGTAACATTGTAAAACAACTACATATTTGTCAAATGCAACAGTAGTAAGTAGCAACCCTAAAAGAAGCATCTACCGATGCGCGAAGGCTGTGCGTTGTTCTCACGGAATAAAAACTGTCCTTTGTCTATACGCTGCGACTTCCACAAGGCTGCTGTTAAAATCTGACCCCGCGTTAAAATTATATTTAGTAGACATATGTTAAAATAATGTTTAGTTTATTCATTGTTATTTATATGAAACATTCATAAATAATTATAGTTCCAATCATATTTCGGAAACTATTCTGTATTCACTTAAATAGTACCTAACAACAAAATTCAATGAACTAAACAAACGCAGAAAGCGCAATTACTTTTTTTATTATTAGGTACATTAATTACAGCTTAGAACCAACGCATAATGCTCATACATACATTTTTGTTGCGGTCGTACCTACGTTTGATTTCAGTCAGGCACTTTTATCTCTACCATAATAAATTTGCATGTAAATCAGAAACTTGTAAATTTACTTTAAAAAGTAAAGTAAATAAGTACCTATACGATCAATATCTCGATACACTTTGCTGTAGACTCATACTAGATTTTGTATTTTACATTTATTTTCAGCATACGTATATAGTACGTTTTACAATTTCAGAAGTAACAGGTAAACCACGAAGTATAGATAGGATAAACCATCCATTTCGAAACACTGAAAATGTGAAATAATGAAAATCATATCCTTATAAATAACGTAAATCAACTCATTTTTACGCTATGCTTCAGCCTGTAAATATCCCACTGTTGGGCATAGGCCTCTTCCCCATGTAGGAGAAGGATCAGAGTTTAATCCACCACGCTGCTCCAATGCGGGTTGGCGGATAGATTCCCTACCCTGAGTAACGATCGCTATCAGGTGTACATGATAACAACCGGGACCGACGGCTTAACGTGCTCTCCGAGGCACGGTGGGAAGACCCACAAGGACTGCACAAACACCCAGACCACGGCAAACATCTGTATGGCCAATACAAACTTTTCGTGTGCGGGAATCGAACCCGCAACCGCCCGCGCAACAGCCAATCGCAATCCAGTGCTTTGACCACTGCGCCAACGAAGGCGTTTATTCATACTTAAAGCTTTTTAAGACGGAACCGTACTACCACGGTGTTTTAAATTAAAGAATAGAATTACTTACTATGAATCATCATTATTATCGTAGTTTCTTAGATAATAATTGTAACAAGCTATTATTATGTGACGCTCGTTTACAAGGCTGGTTGCAAGTTCATGCGTGAGAACCGTACCGTCTATGTGACACATTAAAATGTACTTAATTAAAGTTCCATTATTTAATAATCTCTTCCGTATTTTCAAGTTTAAAATAATTAATACTGTTTTGTTTTACTAAGCAATTGTGGCCATTTACTTAATGAAAATGTCAGCTTTTATTAATGATTATTGTAGGTACCTACACCTTGAGTGTGAACTATTTGAATTTGTTTTGTCTTCAAGGAAAAACTTGTCATTTTTAGTTTAGTATATATTACTCATATAAATAATAGGTATTATTCAAAGTCATTCTTTTTCTGTAATTTGAAGGTGTACAATGCAGAACCTTAAGACTAAAATAAACATCCTTTAACTGAGGTAGGGCACAGCAGGAAAGGAGAAGTAGCAAAAAAAACCCACTTCCAACAACAATGTAAAGTATCTCAAAAAATAGCTAAAAATGCGTAAAAAATAATGATATACTTTTGGTGGTCATCCT
The DNA here is from genome assembly GCA_905220545.2 of Melitaea athalia. Lineage (NCBI taxonomy): Eukaryota > Metazoa > Arthropoda > Insecta > Lepidoptera > Nymphalidae > Melitaea > Melitaea athalia. The sequence continues at coordinate 6,089,266 of HG992184.1, forward strand.
TACTGGCTAGAACATTGAAAAATTGCTCTGAATATTAGTTCAGGGGTAAAATATTTAAGTATAATTAATTACTTTTGATTACTATAGTTTTTTAATGATAGAAATTATAAATATACTACTGTAGAGTTGAAGGGAGATCTGCGGTAACAAAAGATCTGCGGTAACAGAATATTGTTGTACATGTATTATACCTACATGGGCGCAGGACACTGGGAGTCTGCGCCCATGTAATGACTATACTTATTGTATTATCTTGGTTGGGCGAGATATGAAATTTTTTTAACCACCCGGCGCACTTTTTAGATGATATTTTAATAGATTTAGAACAGAAATAACTAAATACTAATACTAAATACGTTTTTATATTATTTTTTATTTACACTTTCCTTTTTGAATTAACACCTTCCTTGCAAATCAACTTAAAATGTCGCAGGTGTCGATTTTTTAGGGTTCCGTACCCAAAGGGTAAAAAACGGAATCCTATTACTAAGACTTCGCTGTCTGTCCGACCTTCCGTCCGTCTGACACCAGGCTGTATCTCAAGAACGGCGATAGCTAGACACTAGAAATCACAAATTACATATGTATTTCGGTTGCCGCTATAACAACAAATACTAAAAACAAAATAAAATAAATAATTAGGGGGGGGGGCTACCATATAACAAACCCGTTTTTTGGCTATTTTTGCTCGATATCAATAAATGGTAACAGGTACTGTACTTGAAATATTCACAAAATACTTAATTGTACATTTACTTTAATAATCTCTATATATATATATATAAAAATGAATCGCTGAATGTGTTGCTAAGCGCAGATCTCGGGATCAGCTTAACCGATTTCGCTAATTCTTTTTTTATAACAATACGTGAAGTACGAGGATGGTTCTTATGGAGATAAAAATTTTAAAAATCGCCTGAAAATGCCTAAAAACAACACTTTTCTATATTTCCATACAAAAGTTAAGACAGGACAACGTCTGTCGGGTCGGCTAGTAAATAATAAAATTAAAATAAAAAAATATTTATGGGGCTCATACAGCAAAAGTGACTTTTTTGGCGCTTTTTGCCCGATATCAACTATAAATATATCAACTATAAAAATAACAATACTGTTGTTTACCTAGTCAATGGTACGGCACCCTTTGTGCGCGAGTCCGACTCGCACTTGGCCGATTTTATTAAATCTTCATGACATCTCTTTTCCCCTTATTTTTGGTCTTTGAGTACCTATTACATCGTTAAAAGTAATATTTTAGAGTATTAGTAATCTGCGCCTGAATAAATCTTTGGAGCAATTTTTAAGTATGTTAGCCAGTAAGGATGACAATCTGAGGTGGAAAGTTTGGAAGTAATCACTTTTATCTATTTTTTGAGATATTTTCCATATCTGTTGGATGTGGGTTAATTTTGTATGGAAGCTACATCTCCTTTCCTGCTCAAAATATGGAGCAGCCCGACTGGGGTAGTACCTCGACCTTACAGAAGACCACAGCTAAATAATACTGTTTTCAAGCAGTATTGTGTTCCTGTTGGTGAGTAAGGTGACCAGAGCTCCCGGGGGGGATTGGTGATAGGGTCGGCAACGCGCTTGTGATGCTTATGGTGTTGCAGGCGTCTATAGGCTACGGTCTTACCACCAGGTGAGCCGTAAGCTTGTTTGCCAACCTAATTACATAAATAAAAAAAAAATAACATATAAAAATAATGAAATAGAACCTTTAACTAAGGCAATGTTTAGACAGATAGGTACATATATCACGAATTGAAGACATTAACCTTAAACCGATAACCTGATAATTGACCTATTGTGATGAACCCACTCATTCAATTTGGCGGTCCTTTTAATTAACATAACTCTGAAAGACACTTACTGTTGCGAAAATCATTAATACTACATAGAATGTACATGACTGTATCTAACCTATCTTTAGTCACCATATTGGCCATTGGAAGTTGATTTTAAATGTTTTTATTAAAATAACTTGAAAATTTGTGTTTCTTCAATACAATTAGGTAAACAAATACGTATTTAATTCTTTTTTTTTTTTTAAGTAAAACTTCTTTGTTTGGGGAATAAGCTGGTGAATGAGTGATGAGAGCGTTACGAAAAGTGTGATCGGGCGAGGCGAACGGAAGTTGAGAGGGAGGTGCAAGCACACATTTTCATTCTCTCTTTCTCTTATAGCCGGTTACGTTTCGTATATATAAGACACAGTGCAGGCCTATTGCTAAAGAAGTTTTACTTCAATCGTGTGGTCTAAGCTGGTTACGGCAGTATATAGCCATTTTATTTTTTCATTCAATAATGCATTGTGTTATAAAGCATAAAGAAATATATATAATCAAACATTAATACTATACTCTTATACATAAATCTCGTATTTATATACCTACGTATAAATCTCGTGTCCGTGTCACGATCTTTGTCCGGGCTAATCTCATAATTTTGCACAGATATTTAAATTTGTCCAACCTAAAATATAGGCTATATTTTATTTTGATAATAACCGCGATATTTTTATTGAAAAATGTAAAAAAAAATGGCGGTAAAAAGTTCACCAGATCAGCTGGTCATGAATCATGATATAATTTTTTTTAAAGTTATGAGTGCGTTTGACAATTCCTTATGTATCTATTTATTTAACGGAAATGTATTTCCTCTCTTACTCAGTTTCGATTTTAAAAAATTACCATATCGAGATACTTAAAAAAATGTTTAAGTTTCTGTTCATAATAAAAATGTCAGTGCTTTGCTTTTAAATAATAAAAAACATATTTTTTCTTCTCGTACATATTTTGTATTCCTAGTATGAAGTAAAAGTCGAATGAAAGCAACATTCTTAAGCTCTGATTTGAATAATATTCACACAGGTGTGGGACAGACAGTGTGCGCCGCATTGGCGCAGCGGTTACAGCGCTGGATTGCGATTGGCTGTTGCGCGGGCGGTTGTAGGTTCGATTCCCGCACACGACACCATTTGTATTGGCCATACAGATGTTTGCCGTGGTCTGGGTGTTTGTGCAGTCCTTGTGGGTTACCCCACCGTGCCTCGGAGAGCACGTTAAGCCGTCGGTCCCGGTTGTTATCATATACACCTGATAGCGATCGTTACTCATAGCAGGGAATATATCCGCCAACCCGCATTGGAGCAGCGTGGTGGATTAGGCTCCGATCCTTCTCCTACATGGAGAAGAGGCCTATGCCCAACAGTGGGATATTACAGGCTGAATCGTGATCGATCGTGAACATACACGTAAGTTGGTATTTTAGTTTCCGTTGTGTTAAATTATTTTGTCCTTTAAAATCCATTTAGGTTCATATTTATTAGTATAGTTATTAGTATAGTCATATAACATATTTTTGTTATGTAGCAAAATTCAGAGAGCAAAAGTAAGTAATACCTATTTAGGTTTACTCAGAAACAAAATAAAAAACTTATTAAAAATCTCAACAAGTGTCCAAAATCTTGTTAAAAATTATGGAAGAGATTAAGTTATCTTCTAAAGCAGTGGTCGGCAACCTTTTGGTAGGCAAGGGCCACGAGGTGGCCAAATAAACTGAAGGCGGGCCGCACTTATGATTTAAACCCTAGACTCTACCAGTCTACATGCTTCTAGTCTACATCTTAATGCTCATGTTGTATCCAAGGTGCTGAACGTATAATGGTAACTGCTTGATGTGGTCAGGAAAGTCGACGGACTTCTTATTTCCCGAAAAGTTTTTTACAAGCCAAAAAAACTAATTCCAGGTATTTTTTCAGCAGTTGTCATACTTTCAGTAAAATTTACATCGTTTATTAATTTTCTAATTTGTGGTCCTTCGAAAATTCCAGCTTTTAAATTCTCAGCACTCAATTTTGGAAACGATCTGGATATACAGTGGCGTGTAAAAGTTTTGGGCCACCCTGTTTTTTCCATATAACTGACAAAATATTTTTTCTTTCACTTGTTCTTTGTTCGAGTTGTTTGAGAGGACCATAATAAAGATTATAACGTTAATAATTATATAAAATTTAATATTGTACAACGGTAAATGATTTTCAACAGTGTGCAAAAGTATTGGGCCACCGCAATTCACGAATTTGCCTGACCTTACTGCACAAGATTTTTTGATATTTTTTTCTCATTGGTTTCTAAAAACGCTATGCACAAGGAATATGTTAATAATTAGTATTATTTCTGCCCCAATGCCGAAAATTTTTAACAATAAAACTTGAAATATGCAAACATTAAGCTCTGTGAAATTTTGTTCAAACCACGTTCAAACTTTATTCAGAAAAAAATTTCACACGTTTTACACACTATATTGGGTATCCCAGTGCTTGTTGTTGTTGGATGAATGGCCGTTGATAGTACTCCATGTAAGCATTATTAACGAAGTCTGACACATTTAAACAGAATTTTTTGAATGTACTATATTTGCCACAAATGTAACAAAATCTATTTGGATTGTTTACACAGGTCTTTCTAGACGCATGTTGTGATTGATCTGCAATGTAATGAGTAATGACATTGCAAATCAATCACGTTCATTTGTAAATGACTCGGTACTTCCTGAATATCACAGGAAAAGGGTTTGCAAAAATCTTCTTTGCTTGAAACTTTTCAAACTCACCAAATCTGTCGCTGAATGAAAAATGTCACATCATATATCTGCCAGTTTGGTTTTAATTCTACGTGTTACGCGATCGCGGTTCGTTCATGCATTTATGTTGATATTTATAACTTATTTACAAAACATTCGGGGGCCGCAAGTAAGACCTCCGCGGGCCGCATGCGGCCCGCGGGCCGTGCGTTGCCGACCACTGTTCTAAAGAATCCTACGACCATACCAGTAGAGGCATTTCTGCTCCATCTGCATTAGATATTAAATTTCAATATATGTTTAAATTATATAACATATATATTTATTAGCGTGGTGAATTAGGCTCTGATCCTTCTCCTACATGGAGAAAGAGAGGTCGATGCCCAGCAGTGGGATACTAGGTGCAGGCTGACGCGTAGCGTACATTTGTAGGAAAGAAATTAGTTTACGTGTAACAACAATTTTATTACAGTACTTATCTAAATAAAGCTCCTGTCCTACACAATATGATAGTAGGTATGTATGTAGAGACAATACGCTACTACGAGTAGGTACATACACATATAGTCTGTTGTCACAAACTCATTATTTTCAAATTAACTTTAATCTTCCACTTAAGAGCAACGAACTTCCTTCGCGTGGCAAGATTTAAAATCCATGACTTTTAATTCTTTTGTCTTTAACGAGTAGCTCAACAATTTTTATTGGGAGGTATTTCCATGACGCGCAAAAACATTGAAAGAAATAATTAAAATACGTAAATGAAATAATTTATTATGAACGAAAAAAAGAATAATACAAGCTATCGCATTCATGGGAATTAATTACAATGGAATCTAATAGTACTTAGATTAAATGAATCACACAAACACAAAAACAAACTGACGACCGATGCTCAAATTACAGTTTTCGTACTACAAAATTCTCAGTCGAAATTAACTCACGTTTACCTATTACGTGGAATTGAAACACAAAATTATTTGTGAAGATTGAGCACGCGATGTCTTTCAGTTTTATACAAAAGAGTACCTACTGTAAAAATGGTCGTCGATATCGTCACTCACACGGCAACTGTGACACCAGACTTTGGCAGCGCTACAAAAACTAGTCGACGACTAATCGCAACGCGTATTAATCGAGACGAAACACACTCATCAGCTCGTCCACTAGCACTCACACTCACCAATCACTCCACATAGTCACTGCGGTCTGCGTGGAGCTGTAGCGCGACTCCACACAGCTTTGTCACCGCTTGAGGCTGTGGCGTGACTCCGCACAGCTCTGTCACCGCGTGGGGCTGTGACGTGACTCCACACAGCTCTGTCACCACTTGAGACTGTGACGTGACTCCGCACAGCTCTGTCACTGCGTGGGGCTGTGGCGCGGCGTCCGCACGCGGCGGGAGTCGTCGGGCCAGCGGCGCGCCGCGTACTGCACGTAGCCGGGGTCGGTGGGCGTGCCCCCGGCGTCGCCCTCGCGGTCGCGCTCCTCGATGGGCTCCATGGGGAACACGACGGGCGTGTCGGAGCGGCGCGAGCGGCCCGAGCTGCGCAGGTAGTCCTCCAGCTGCTGGATGGTGGGCGCCGGCACGGTGCGCGCGCGGCTCGGAGACTTGTTCCGGGGCGAGTGGTCCGCGGCCCGCGCGCGGCCCGCCTTCACCTTGGCGAACGCCGGCGTCTGCAGCTCCGGCAGGTAGTCCTCCTTGACGGGCAAGCGCCCGGCCACGTTGTCGAGGTAGTCCCTCAGGTACTTCTCGTTGAACTGGGCCAGCTCCCGCTCGTAGTGCAGCTGGTCCGGCACGGACAGCGGGTCCGAGAGCCGAACGTAGTTGCCCGCTTCCACGTTGCTGCGAAGAGACCCAAACTTCGATCTCTCGAGATCTTTTTCTATCGGCAGATCGATTAATTTCGTGTCCCCACCGTCCGGCGTGTCGAGTATCGTCATGTCTATTTTCTGATCCTTTTCTATAGCTTTACTGAGGTCTAAGTCTTTCGGTCTCTCGGCCGCAACGGATCCGTTTTGCTTTCCGTTGGCTACGTGACCGTTGGTCGTCGGCTGGGCGGATGAGATTATCGAAACCTTCTTCTCGGGTTTCGGCGAGGAGAAGGGGTCCGTCTGTGAGGGTCGCGTGGCCATGTACACTCTGGGGCCCATGAGGTCTATCAGAAATAAAATAGCGGTCGCGAGTGACAGCGACCCGAGTACGGACGCGTTTACAACTAAATTTCTTGGTACTGAGTCTAGTGACGCTAACTCTAGACCACCTGTTGAGATAAATTATTTTAAAAAACAAAAATAAGGTTTTTTCCATTATAAATTGAACTGGTAAAGTCTGTACATGTCTTATTCCTACAGGAAGTCCTTTTCTCGTACCTATAGAGGCAGAGGATCGAAGCTAATCCTATCACAGCTGTATCGCAGTAGGTACCTATTTTCGATGTTTATTAATTTATTACATCTTTTCCGAGTGGAATCGAACCAGCAAACGTCAGCGTTATAAAAATTTGGTCGCCACCACTACAACAACATAACCACTACACAGAAGGTTACGTTAACAAATATATATTAAAACTTACCCAAAATTAAGAAGAAAAGCAATCCAATTCCGAGGAAGAAGCCTTCCAAAATGCGCCGCCCTCGTGGTATTTCTTGAAAAACGCGCCCCAATATCAGTGCGAAGGTTATTATCACGTAACCTGTTATTAAACAAATTCAGTCATTATTATTTTATTTTAGAAATAAAAATTTCTAGTCTGCTTTAAAATAAAGGTAAATCGAATAAAAGAAAGCTTAACCACTACGATCATATGAATAATTGAATATTATGATACAAATTATAAATACAAATTGTTGATTCTAAAGCCAATTTGTTACATCGGGTTATTCACAGATATAATGTAGGTAATATCATAATATGGGAACTTTTGTGTAGTTTCTCACACGAGTTTTTACTTCACTGGCAAGGATATAATTTAAGCTGTTTGCTTGATAAGTTATTTAAAATTAACAATTATTTTAATTTTAATGTGTAATCTCTTCTCGAAAATACTGGGTACAAAATGTATCCACATATTTAATGTCTAGGATCTCATTATGGACCTTGATATCAAACTAATATTATAAAGCTGAAGAGTTTGTTTGTTTGTTTGTTTGAACGCGCTAATCTCAGGAACTACTGGTCCGATTTGAAAAATTCTTTCAGTGTTAGATAGCCCATTTATCGAGAAAGGCTATAGGCTATTTTTTCAAAATAACGCGCGTGAAACCGCGGGGCACTGCTAGTCCTTAATAAAAGGTAACAAAAATACGAGTACATAATTACAATATTCCTATGATCCTATGGAATATAATATTAACACAAATTAAGGATATAATTACCTATTTTTATTATTACATCTAGATTGTCTTTACGACGCGTTGGCACAATACAATGGTCACAGCACTGTTTTGTGGCTATTGCGCTGGCGGTTGCGGGTTCGATCCCGAACGTGACAAACATTTGTATTGGCATTAGCTGCTTTCTGTTCCGCGGGTTGCGGGTTCGACTCCCGCCCGAGTGTAATATGTGTATTTATATGTATTATTTCTACGTATATTCATCAAAAAAAAATTAGGTATAACAGTCGGCTGTTACCTGTATTTATCAGCATTAAGTAGCTTAACATGGCAACAGACGACCGTGTGTGTATGTTGTAAGATATTCATCTTTATATTTATTAAATAGATAAACAAAACATAACAATACCTCCATATGTAGCATCAGCAAAGGCTCCACCAACGGAGTCCCAGGTAACAGACGTGAGCAGCGACCACTCCCTCGACAACTTCTGCAGCAACAGCGCCAGACGAGCCTCGTCGTCAGTCGAGACTCGCTTCGCGACCAGGCATGACACACAGAACAACTGCGCAATACAAAATATTGTTTGCATAAAACTTGTTTGGAATTCATATTGATGATACCTTGCAATGGTACCTAATTGTATTTATCTTTATCTCCACCTTATTCTAAAGTAAAGCGATACGTTTGAGTACATCACTTGACTATTTTTATTTTAAAATGAACATTCAGACTCCAAAATGTCTTTTGTTAAACATCATACATTATAATTAAGTATGCTTATCCTTCAGTCGATTTATTAGTTATGACTATAAAGGTCGTCAGTCCTGTAACGTTTGTCCCTGTGGAAAAACTCCGATATAAATTAATGTTAAGTTCCATTGGGGATAGATCTACCTGGATCGAAAAATGCCCAGATAAAAATTGTATTTTAAGGTATGAAAATTTTAATAAAGTATTTGGAATCCCTGTTTCAAACACAATAGTTTACAATCGCTTCCCATCAATCATCGTTTTTTATTTGGAGCTTTCAGCAGGGATATGCAGCCTAGTAAAGCTAGGACGTGGTCCGACGTTGACGGTATCGATAGAAATACATTTAATCAAATGAGTCCCAAAAATTTGATTAACAGTACCTTATTTTGCTTAAAAATTTAATAGAATATGATAAGCGCAACTTTCATAACTTTAAGCTGAAAGGCACTTGCTTGAGCACATTTTTACTTTTTTGTTCAAACATAATAGTATATGTACACTTATACATCTAAACATAGTAGCTGTACTTTATCTTATATTATATTTATTATCCTTCTCCTACATGGGGAAGAGGCCTATGCCCAACAGTGGGATATTACAGGCTGAATCGTGATCGTGATATTTATTATACTTATATTTAACAAGTGCAGATGCCGTTGGTAATAAGTGCCTATGTATAGTTTATTGGAAATAAAGATTATTATTATTATTAACAAAATTTTAAGTAAGTATTGTATGATTTGATTACCTATTTGATAATATAATAACGAAGTATTAACTGACAGACGATTAGACAAGCAAACATTCACATTATCAGAAATCAAGTGTAAGCTCACTCCCTACTATCCCTATCCGTGTAAATTAAATAAAGACCACAAGCCATATCCATTACATTGAAAAAAAGCTTAAGCCGAAATCAACATTACATGCAGTCCTAAACATTGTTTGCTAATTAGTGTTAAGCTCCTCTAAAGGAAGACTAAGAATCTGTCGGAACAATACCCTGTTTAGTGTTTACAATAGCTGGCGATTTGTTTGTTAGCCCTACACCAGCCTTCAGAGCTACGACCTCTCGGCCTACTGTTACGTCATTGTCCACCGTGGGATCGGCATTGAGTTGTTTATATTAAGATAAGGAAAATTCAATTAAAAATAAGGGAAAAATTACTACATAATATTATTATCATTACCGATACTAAAATCCACTAGTATCCAAACTGTTTAATAGGAAATAGATTATTTAATATACACATAAATTACATATTAATATTTTACAATTTACACCAAAGGTTAAAGCTACCGTTCATTACTTTGGAAAGTACCTTATTAGGAATTTCATTTCAATGTTCAGAAAAAGGTGGATTTTTAAGTAAAAAGTTATTAAAACTTAAAAGAAATTTCTCAAGTATTTAGTCATTTTTTAAATTGATTATATTATGTACACGTACGAATTACGCTTTATGACACAATCAATCGTAGATTTACGCCCAACTTGGACAGCGTTGGGTAACCCAACCACATAACATGTTGTGAAACTAAACATTTGGTCATATGCATATTCTATACGTACTATAATGTCAACACTGGCCCGCGGAAAAGAAAACTAAAGTTTTGGAAACATTTAAAGATTTTTTCTAATCACAAATATTTTAGATCGCCTATATAAAATTGGAGTTAAATGTGTAAGTAAATACTTAATGAAGGGTTAATTGCGACATTTAATGATTTTAAATTTAAGCATTAGTTGAAGTAACTTGCAAATTAAGAGTTAATGAAACATGTTGGTTGTTAATGTTTCTGAAATGTATTTCTTCTCTACAAGAATGGTAAAATAGTGTAGGCGGGTGTCGATACAAACGACGACCAAAGCCTGTACTCACGAACTCGACAATCTTGAGCGCGACCCACTTGTCGCACAGCGGCATGGCGCGAGCTGCGACCGAACGAATCGAGCGCACACTGTTGTTTGACACTCGACTCGTATTTTCACGCGCTTCTGCGTGTGACATTGAATGGAAACGTACTCACCTGAGACGCTGGCCGAGGGATAATTGGAAATAAAACACTGCGATAAATCATTGTACTTAAATTTATTAATCAACCAATCGATCGGTATCGATGCGTGCGATACTAATTTAAAATAAAAATCTCTCGAAAGGCCGAGAGCCGCGACAAAGCCGACTCATCGCCGAATGCTCAGATTTTATCGATTCTAGATAATTTCATAATGTTGCATTCGTTTGATGCCTAGAAAACTGTTCCAAATTGATTCTACTTATAACCTTGATTATATAGACTCGTACAGAAATAGTAAACTACGATATTTATGAATATTTCGTTGAAAAAACATCTAAAAAATGCAGATTGTTGTGCAATAATACTAAAGCGAATTACCGCGCTGTTTGTTCTTAATTCATATTCTACCGTAAAAACAAAACAAATGACAGAACCGTGCTTAAATATAACGATACTGGCTTAAAGGCTGAAATTTAATTTATCAATTAATAAAAGATATGGAAATCGGATTCTTAACAATTAGTTGAAAAATTTAAAATAAAAGATAATTAATATATCTATACATAAAAATGCAGAGCGCAAGAGATGATATTTCAAAGACAATCAAATGATTATAAGGCATTTCATTAGAAGGAAAACTGCACTCTCATAACAAATGAACTAAGTAATACATAATATTATAGCTCATGAAAACTTGTTATTGATTTAACATATTAAAATACCAATTTACGCTTCTTGATATTAAATACTCTCGGATTAGTCATAAATATTTTCTAAAAACAAGTCTTCTCTTGCACCCCCATACCTGCCTACCCACCTCAATTCACAACTATACATAATATAATTATTATTACATGCAATAAAACCATGTGTCATTAGTGTAACAGAGGCAGAAACTTACATTTTGTTATGGATAAATTAAAATTTCAAACACGTGAATATTTTTGCTACGTTTTTAAGGACTTGAAGATAAGGCGTAACACATAGATACGAACGGTTTCGCAATTAGAAAAGGTTTTTAGTTATATCTTCGTTTCTGCCCGTGCGTCACATTCGTTATGCTACAACATTTTAAGTACATTAAGCTTAGATTAATATAACGAAACACACGTTGGTGCAAAAAAAAGTCCAATCTTAATTCATGCAATAAATAATCAACATATAAAAGAACATGCACAATAATTAAATCTGGATGGGTAAAATTTAGCTCTGATATAATAATTGCCTATATCGGAATTAATAAAAATATACTGAACAAAGTACATTGCATATTAAATTTTAAAACATTAAAAGACATCCTAAATACTTGGGTAATAGGTTCATAACCTACTTTTAAGACATAGAATATAAAACAAGGCGAATAGTCCAGAAACAATGGCATGAAAAGCATACATATGTTACTAGAATATTATAAGCTAATGGTCGTTCCGAGTCGACTTGTAAAATATAATCAGTGTTGAGCTATCGACATTTCGTCACGTTTTACAACTCGTATCGGAAGCGGCGGCGGCGGCGCTGCGCGGCTCACTGCGGGTCGCGGGCGGGCGCCATGAACTCGCCGAGCGGGTGGCGCGTGGTCCAGGGGTTGAAGTCGCGCGGCGGCGGCGCGCCCGGCGCCGCCCACACGCTCGCCTCCGACACGCCCAGCGCCGACATCGACGACACCAGCGACTCCATGCTGTGCAGCTGGCTCGACCAGCTGCGGGAACTTTGTGATAATTTCGACTGTCAATTTTTGGAACTTAATTTGTGCACTGTAATTGTTATTAACTTATTACACGTGATATTAAATCGAATGATCTATGTCAATTTTATGTATTTAACATAAATAAAACATACATAATTCGTATGACAAGTAATACGTAAGCCGACGAAAAAAAATTAACAAACGCACTTGGTTGCTGTTGCTTGCTATTTGACATAATTTTGATGGTCATCCAACAGATAAAATATTATAAAGTATTTTTTCTTTTCTGTCATTAAATTCCTGTGTATTTATGTGACAATTCTATTTGCAATTCTGAATCTAATAGGTGTAGTATATTAACATTATTAACTGTAAAAGGTGTTTCATCTCCAGCTTATAAAGTCTAATCGTAACTAATATTCAGAATAAACTTTATCGACAGCCAGTGAAACAGGCCGTCAATATCCAAATGTAAACTAACTCCAGAGGGGCTTGGTGCGCGGTCGGCGCCGGCGGCTGCGCGGCGCGCTGCGCCTCGCGGATCATGCGCAGGCGGCGCGCCGCCGACCAGCGCTCCAGCGAGTACGAGCCGGCCGCGCCCCCCGCGCCCGCGCCCGCCGCCGCGCCGTCCTCCTCGTCCACGCGCGACAGCTCCACGCCGCGCTCGGGGCTCCAGCGGCCGATCTGTTCACGTAATACTTGTAACAGCGTAAATGCAACGTGATGTTGAATTTACATGACATAATTATGTATCTCGAATCTTTTTCAAGAGTTATACTCTGTTCTCAAAGTGATTACTATAGAATATAAAGGCAAAAAGAAAAATAAAAAGCATATAATATAATAAAAGCATCTATCTAGATGAAGACAAAAACGATAATGTAACGGTTTTGGATTCAGCATCAATGATACAGTGGCCTCCCAAATATCTTAAGGGGGCAGAATTTGACATGTTACTAAAAAATAGATTAATAGATTATTAGACTTATACCTACTTAGTATTGAATTAATTTCCAAAAAATAGATTCAAGATTTATATATGCCACGTGTAGTCCCAATATTTACTACTTGTAAGTCGGACAACACGTTATTTCAAATAGTTGTTGTTATTCAATCGAATAGTAAAGAGCACAAGACACACGCAGAGCACACCTCCCTGTACTGGCGCAGCAGCTGCGGCGACTGCGGCAGCGACCAGTCGACGGCGGGGCGCGCGCCGCAGCCCCAGGCCGCCGCCGCGGCCGCGACCAGCGCCTTGCGCGCCATGGCCGCGCCGCGGTGCGAGCGGTACTCCACGATGGCGGCGCACGAGCCCGCGCCGCGCCGCACGCGCACCTCCTGCACCTCGTCCGTCAGCGCGTACAGCAGCCGCACGATCTCCGCCGTCGGCGTCGTCGGCGGAATGCGCGAAATGAATATACGACAGTTGTTTATTGATGGACATACACCTAAAAAATTTTTTTTTGTATTATACACATAGATAGAAAAAATAGTTCTCGGAATCGTATTCGACAAGCGAGGTTTCAGTCTTATTAAGGGTTTAAGGGAAACCCCCGTAAACGATCAAATTTGTTTCTCAAAGTTCATGTTTTCATCAAACAACAACGCACACGATCAAACCAATAGATCAAATCAAATAAACTGATGACCCCTAGAAACCAAAAAAAGAAATTTATACAAATAAATAAAATTGGAGTGTATGTTTGTAATATTAAAATAACCGTTTTTTACTAAATTCAGATGTATGTATACACGGTACATATACCAAAACAACATTTTTAGGGTTCCGTACTCAAAGGGTACCAATGGGACCCTATTACTAAGACTTCGCTGTCCGTCTCTCCGTCTGTCACCAGGCTGTATCTCAAGAACCGCGATAGCTAGACAGTTGAGATTTTCACAAATTATGTATTTCTGTTGCCGCTATAACAACAAATACTAAAAACGAAATAAAATAAATATTTAAGAGGGGCTCCCTATACAAGAAACGCGATATATTGCCTATTTTTGCTCGATATCAATAAATGGTAACAGGTAGGCACTTGAAATATTCACAAAATACTTAATTGTATATTTACCCGACTGCCAAGGAAGGGTTATGTTTTTCGCTCGTATCTTGTATGTATGTATGTATGTAATATTCTTAATTACCTCATTTCTCTAGAACCGCTGAATGGATTTGCATAATTGAGATATCGTTAGATTTGTCTTAGCATCCCAAGTGTTCTTAGATAGGTGACATTAAAAAAAACAAACATGGCGGCTGTGCGAAGCCATTGTAGTTAATGAAGAAATAATTTTTTTTTTTAGAATACTATAGTATGGGTATCAAATTAAAGGGCTAAATACAAGGATTTCAAAAATGTATATTATGATTATTATTACCGTAATAATAATAAAGAAATACAATAAGAAAGTTTAAAAAATGTTGACTTTGCTCTTTCCGTTTTTTACGCAGGCGGGTTTTTTGTTTTCTTTTAATTATATTACTTGTTACTTTAGGGCCTATGCAAACCACGTTTTTTAGGGCCTATGCAAACCACGTTTTTTAAACGCGCCGTCGGCGCGCGTTTCTAAAACGCGCGTCGACAGCGCGTTTGTATCGCGACATACGCGCGTTTGCATCGCGTCTGTATCGCGTGACACGCGCGTCGACGGCGCGTTTTTATCCTACAGAGCAGTTTGTTGGCGTTTGTATCGATTCAAACGCGCGTCGACGGCGCGTTTGTATCGCGTCATACGCGCGTTTGCATCGCGTTTGTATCGCGTCACACGCGCGTTTGCATCGCGTCTGTATCGCGTTTAAAAAACGCGGTTTGCATAGGCCCAACCACGTTTTTTAAACGCGCCGTCGACGCGCGCTTTTAAAACGCGCGTCGACGGCGCGTTTTTATCCTACAGAGCAGTTTGTTGGCGTTTGTATCGATACACACGCGCGTTTGCATCGCGTTTGTATCGCGTTTGCATCGCGTGACACGCGCGTTTGCATCGCGTCTGTATCAGTACATTCGGCACATACGCGCGTTAACGGCGCGTTTTAAAAACGCGCGTCGACGGCGCGCTTTTATTATACAGGTGTGCAAAGGTCTGTCTACAGGCTGCGTCTGACTCGCGTGTGTATCGCGTTTGTATCGCTACAAACGCGCGTCGACGGCGCGTTTGTATCGCGACATACGCGCGTTTGCATCGCGTCTGTATCGCGTGACACGCGCGTCGACGGCGCGTTTTTATCCTACAGAGCAGTTTGTTGCCGTTTGTATCGATTCAAACGCGCGTCGACGGCGCGTTTGTATCGCGACATACGCGCGTTTGCATCGCGTTTTTATCGCGTCACACGCGCGTTTGCATCGCGTCTGTATCGCGTTTAAAAAACGCGGTTTGCATAGGCCCTTAGTCTTTAATCTATACTAATATTATAAAGAGGAAAAGTTTATAACTTTGTTTGTATATCGGGGGTAATCTTCGCAAATACTGATCCGATCATGAAAATTCTTTCACTAACAAAAAGCTAAACTATTCAGGAGTGACATAGGCTATATTTTATTGTAATTGTACAAAAAAATTCAGAAAAAAGAAAAATATTAAAATATATTATCAAAATGACAAAGAAACGATCGCCATCTATCGCTATTTATTAGTCTACTTATTTTATTTACTCTTATTTCAGTCAACCGGCGTCAATCGACGACGAAGTTTTTTCGCTTTTTGATAGATGGCGTTGGAGCAACATTTTATTTATAAAGTATGTTATTTGGTTCTGTAATTTAAAATAATAAATACACGATATTATTACGATTTTATACGTCGAATTCTAAACAATGAACCTAATAAAACAGTACTAAGAGCTACACAACATAATTGCATCACAAAGATATAATTAACGCCCAACGAAGTGGGCGCGGGTCGGCTAGTAATAAATAATAAAATTTAAAAATATATATATTTAGGGGGCTCTCATACAAAAGTTATTTTTTTGCCGCTTTTTGCCAGATATTAAAATCAATGTACCTACTGCAGGATCCTACGGGTGCGCCGGATAGGGCAGGAAGCGTTAATGCGGAGGTGGGGGGAGGACCTGGCGCAGGAGCCGTATGGCACACGCGTAACGGCTGCCCTGCGCCCGGTCCATGAGCGGTGGATGCGTCGAAAACGCAAGCCCCTCACCTTCCGTCTGACGCAGGTTCTCACCGGGCACGGTTGCTTTGGTGACACCTGTGTCGGACGGCCCAAAGGGAGCCGACGACTGAATGTCACGATTGTAGTGCGGCGGTGGACTCTGCCCAGCATACCCTCGAGGTGTGCCCGAGATGGGCGGCGCTGCGTCGCGATCTGACGACAGTCCTCGGAGGGGACTAGTCACTCCCGAACGTCATCATCGCGATGCTCGGCAACGACGAGTCCTGGAAGGCGATGGTCTCCTTCTGCGAGACAGTTATGTCCCAGAAGGAGGCTGACGAGCGGGTGAGAGAGGAGGCCGCCGACGTGGCTTCCACCCGCGGGCGACGAATGGGGGTGCGTAGGAGGCGCTACTTAATGCGCTTCCAGTAACGCCCCTGTGTCTGTGTCGGGCCGGGATGGGAACCCGGTTTTGCTAGACACGGCGTCGTCGGGACTGTTCAGAGGTGAGCCGGACAGTCCCCATGGAGGAGAAGTCTGGCCTTTTCGCCGAGGTCAGCCTGTCGCTGGAGGGATCCTGTTGCCTGCAGATCCGGGACCCTCAAATTAAAGCGGCTGAAGGCTCCCGCAGGGGGTTTAGTGCGGTAGTGGCACCCCCAAGTGCTGAGTCCGACATACGGTCTAGGACTGCCTACCCGGGCGTCCTGGATATCTCACCCGTAAATGGGTTACCCTGCGATATCAAAAAAAAAGGTAAATTGGTACGAAACCCTTCGTGCGCGAGTCCGACTCGCACTTCCGATTTTTTATAATTGTTGTCTGTCTGTTTGTTCCGGCTAATCTCTGAAACGGCTGGGCCGATTTTGACGGGACTTTCACTGGCAGATAGCTGAATCAGCTGATATAAATAAGGAGTAACTTAGGCTACTTTTAATTTAGATTTTTTTTTTTTGTTTTATTACTGTGCGAACTGAACAATAACTATTTTGTTCAATTCCACGCGGACGAAGTCGCGGGCACAGCTAGTACCTATATAATAAACTAGCTGACCCCGCAAACGTTGTTTTGCCATATATGTTATTAACCCTCGAAACCCCCTCTTGTGGGTGGATTTTCGTAAAATCCGTTCTTAGCTGACCTCCTCGGCGAAAGGAATTTTCCTACAAAATTTCAAGTCTCTACGCCTTATGGTTCCAGAGACATCGTGATGAGTCAATATATTGGTGGAAATCTCTTTTATATATTATATAGATATAAATATCATATAAAAAAAAACTAATATATACAAGAAAATTGTAAAATATTGACATGACAATTTAGAAATATTTACATGGAACTTAATGATAAATATTTACATGGAACTTGATGAAAATGACGCCGCGTTGGCGCAGCGGTCACAGCACTGGATTGCGATTGACTGTTGCGCGGGCGGTTGCGGGTTCGATCCCCGCACACGACAATATTTGTATTGGCCATACAGATGTTTGACGTGGTCTGGGTGTTTGTGCAGTCCTTGTGGGTCTCTCCACCGTGCCTCGAAGAGCACGTTAAGCCGTCGGTCCCGGTTGTTATCATGTACGCCTGATAGCGATCGTTACTCATAGTAGGGAATATATCCGCCAACCCGCATTGGAGCAGCGTGGTGGATTAAGCCCTGATCCTTCTCCTTACATGGGGAAGAGGCCTATCTCCAACAGTGGGATATTACAGGCTGAATCGTGATCGTACATGGAACTTTGATAACAGCATTGGAGCTGTAGATGGAAAGAATATCACTTTACAAAAACCTGAACATTCCGGTTCCTATTATTATAATTATAAAGGAATACACAGCCATTGCAGTTTCAAGCCAGTCAGTTTTTTCATGGTTTCAAAGCGATAACTAAGATTTTATTTGAAAAACACAGCTGCACACTATCAAACAGGTTTGTCAAACACACCGTCAATCAAAATTTCCATCAAACACGTCAAACATTTTCATTATTTGACAAACACATCAAACAAGCTCGCACACGTACAAAAAATTTGACAAACACGTTTGTCAAACATAAACTTGACAAATTATTTAATCGTTTACGGGGCCCTTTAAACGACTTCCGAAAAAGTAGGTGGTTCTCAATTCGATTGTATTTTTATGTATGTTAACTTAGATCCTCTTACTGGGTGGATCGATTTCATTTAAATGTACCTAATCGAGATCGGATGGGTACTTTTTAGGGTTCCGTACCAAAAGGTTAAAAAAGGAACCCTATTACTAAGACTTCGCTGTCTGTCTGTCCGTCCGTCTGTCTACAGGGTGTATCTCAAGAACGTCGATAGCTAGACAGTTGAGATTTTCACAAATTATGTATTTCTGTTGCCGCTATAACACAACAAACACTAAAAAAAATGTTTAAGGGAGGCTCCCATGCAACAAACGCGATTTATTGCCTATTTTTGCTCGATATCAATAAATGGTAACAGGTAGGCACTTGAAATATTCACAAAATACTTAATTGTATATTTACTTTAATAATAAATAATATTATTGTGTTTGCTCGTAAATAAAAAAACAGACTTCAATTACATCGACAAGTAATACGTCGTAAGTGTAGAAGAATAAAAAAAGAATTATCAAAATCGGACTACTCTGTAAAAAGTTATGCGTGGTCATACCTTATAATCAGTGAGTGAACAATCAATCATCCCGTGTTTTCCTACCCGTAGGGTTGGATTTTTATTTTCAAATTTATATAGGACTAACTTCAGGGTACTATTTCCAATAAAAAAAGAATTATCACAATTGGACTACTGTGTAAAATGTTATGCGTGGTCATATCTTACAATCAGTGAGTGAACAATCAATCATCCCGTTTTCCTACCCTTTGGATTTTTATTTTCAAATTTATATAGGACACCAACTTCGGGGTATACTATTTCCAATAAAAAAAGAATTATCACAATTATTGGACTACTCTGTAAAAAGTTATGCGTGATCAATGATCATACATAAAAAAACATAGGCGTCGACTTGATAACCTCCTCCGTTTTTTTCGTCGGTTAAAAATTATAATAAAAAATATTTAGGGCGGCTCATATAACAAGTGACTTTTTTGCCGCTTTTTGCCCGAAATTAAAATAAATTTACCTACTGTTGTTTACCTAGCCAATGGTACGGAACTAGGGATTGCAATACCGGGATACCGGGATCCCGAAATACCGGGATCCCGCACTATTTTTGCGGGACCAGTCCCGCACATAAATCGAGCGGGATCCCGCGGGATTAGCGGGACTGCGCAACGGTAAACGCCTTGTGTTGTTCGGCACGCGAAAGCGCGCGAACTGATTCGGCTCATGACGAAGATCATGATGATTTACTTCTTGCTACAGTGGCCGCAATGATCCAAGCTAAAACTGGGGAGCCTGAACCGATATCTCTTCGAGATGAACTTAAACAAACTCTATCGATTCGTATTATTTTTATTTTTGTGGTTCCCACTCATGAGAAAATTATCAAAACATTTATTTATTATCATATCAAAATTTCGATCCAGCGGGATTCGTATCCGGTTTTATCACCACTTCCATCCACGGTTGCTTAAAACCGAATAAAATCATATCAAAAATTTCGATTCGGCTGGACATCGTTCCATAGCTTAATTGGCTAGAGCACCGACATGGTATGTCGGGGGTGCGGATTCGAATCCCGCTGGATCGAAAGTTTGATATGATAATAAATAACATTTTAAACTCTATCGAGTTTTAAAACTGCTTGTCGCACTCATTCCGGAGTTCATTCTCTCGAAGTTTTGATAAAGAAAGAAATTAATTTGTTTGAGTCTAGTGGATTAAAAGGCGAATATCTTAAAATCGTCTACAACGCGTTATCAACAGTTGTACCCACAAGCGTTGAAGCAGAACGAGCGGTTCTCTGCTGCTGGCTATCTGGCGTATAAAGTTAGGAGCCGTTTGGCAGACAAGACTAGTATGCTATGTTTTATGCGCAGTTACTTTCAAAATAATGCCTAAACTAGGTACCTAATGTCTCTTTGTAATAATTTTTATTCTTTTATTACATATTTTTATTAATCTCTCTTCTAATTTTTGTTTCTTTTTTAGTTCTAGATGCATTTATGATACAGGATTTCGCCTTTTTCTCAATGACTTTCAGAAACATGCGGGATCCCGCAAATACCAGGATCCCGCGGGACTCAGACCTCTCACTCCCGCAAATACCGGGATTGAAATTTTGTTGCGGGATTGCATTCCCTATACGGAACCCTTCGTGCGCGAGTCCGACTCGCACTTGAACGATTATTTAGTTATCTCTAATAATGCGAATTTATTTGACTATTTTTTTATCTACCTACGTTATAAACTGGTCGATGTAATCGAAGTTGGCTTTTTTTCGTTTACGAGCAAACAATTATAAGATGAGCTCGTAGATTTCATTATAAGGCGGTCGTTATAAACAGATATATTATATTACCTATTTTCCTTTATTTAAGCCGTATTTGAAAATATAATAAATTATTAGGTACTAATTAAAAAAATGCATCACAATGTAATTTAATTTTAAATACCTATTGAAATACTCTACTAGACAACATGTAGATACTACCTTATATTTTATTTCTTTCTTAATTAAGTACTTATCTCTATACTTATATATTATAAAAATGAATCGCTGAATGTGTTGCTAAGCTCAAATCTTGAGAGTGGCTGAACCGATTTTGCTAATTCTTTTTTTATAATATTCCTTGAAGTGCGAGGATGGTTCTTACGGAGAGAAAAATTTAAAAAAAATTGCCTGAAAAAGTCTAAAAACAACACTTTTCTATATTCCCATAACAAAGATTCCTAATAATACTTAAAAGTCAATTTGAACTTTAATACCAATCGATTGTTAGGCGGTACGAAGTTCGCCGGGTCAGCTAGTTAATAATAATTGTGTTTGCTAGCAAACGAAAAAAAAACGACTTTAATTACATCGACAAGTGCGATTTTCGAAGGTTCCCTTCGATTTATCTAGGATTCCATCATCAAGATCCTGGTTTCCTTATCAGGGTACCACCCCTGGGATATATCCTTTCCAATAAAAAAAGAATTATCAAAATCGGTTCATAAACGACGAAGTTATCCCGCCCCGAACTTACACTAAACTACAAACTTACATAAAAAATATATATGTATACGTTACAGTAATACCTCGGTTTACGCGACCTCGTTTTGCGCGATTTCGTTATAACGCGGTTTTCAAAATTCGCGCTAATTGACCTCGCTTTACGCTAATGCATTGATTGGTTAGTTAATAATTAGTTTACATACATTTATTATTCAATAAAATGTCTACGCCGGCTAGTAAAAAAGAACGTAGAAGTTTAAATTTGGAGACGAAGATAAATTTTTTTAAAAAGATGAAGAACAGAGGCAAGGTTACAGAAGTTAGATGAGAGTTTGGCCTCTCAGAGCCTACTGTACGTACAATTGTGAAAAATCGTGATAAAATAAGCGTTCTAGTGAATAGGGGACGCCTACTAGCGCGAAGAAAATTAATCGTACGAGACTTGCTATTTTAGAAGAAAAATTTTACTCTAAAAAAGTTAAATGAGTATTTCTCGAAAAATTAAAAATGATTTTTTATTTATTTAAAAAATAATAAAATTTATTTATTTCGTTTTTTTAGTAAGCTTAAAGGCAATAAAAGTTAATTTGTAATGTATTTTGCTTGTTATTTCATTGACCTCGTTATACGCGTATTTCGCTTTTTCGCGCGAATTTGATCGGAACGCATCCTTCGCGTAAACTGTAAAGTACTGTATACGGTCGTCGAATAATCGAATTGAATAACCTCCTCCTTTTTTGAAGTCGGTTAAAAAATGAGCAATCGCGTCTGTTTTCAAAATCGCAAAATTTCGTTATCTATTTCAATGTTAAAATGATGCAATTTACCTAATTGCCAAGAAGGCCTGATCATATAATTGTTGAACATGCGTATAGCATTTGCCGCTTCCATCTCCGTAGTATACATCGCGAACGCATACCTGAAAAATGTACGTACGCGCATTTCAGTCACAAAACAGCTGATTACGTCGTGAGCGGTGATTAAACCGACGATGGCAAATGTGTATCCAGTTGCTTTGGCTACGGTACTAAGCTGACCTCAAGCTTTAGTCAAATTAATGATACTATAGCCCAATCCTACTGCCTATAATATTAAAACCCTAAAATACGAAAAAATTTCAAGAACATTGAATGCATGTTTATTTTGACGACGCGTTGGTGCAGCGGTCACAAGTGTCACAACTCACAGCACTGACTGTTGCGCTGGCGGTCGCGAGTTCGATCCCCGCTCACGGCAGACATTTAAATTGGCCATATTAATGTTTGGCGTGGCTGTGTGCTTTTGTGCTCCTGTATTGTTTCCGGACCCCCGACACTACAGAAAATCCTAGTGGAGGCCGTTGAGTGTGAAGCGTTTATTATAGACTAGCTTCTGCGCGCGACTTCGTCCCCGTGGAATAGGACCAATTCTCTAGAAAGCTCTCAAAAGGAAAAAAAACCCGATTTTGAAACATTCTTCATTAGTGCTACGCTCCTATTGGTCTTAGCGTGATGATTTATAGCCTATAGCCTTCCTCGATTAATGGGCTATCTAACACTGAAAGAATTTTTCAAATCAGACCAGTAGATCCTGAGATTAGCGCGTTCAAACAAACAAACAAACAAACTAACAAACTCTTCAGCTTTATTATATTAAGTATAGATTTATTACTTTTTCAGAGTAAAATAATTCAACCATTATCGACGATATTAAGTGTAGGTAGATATGTACTTGAATAAACTTCCATTTCAATAGTCAACATTTTACTTAAAAATTTACAGGTCATAGGGACTTGTTACTTTTGGCGTATAAAACCTCCGTTCTTAAGCTATGCACATAAGTCTTATATAGAGTGGCATTACTACTATACTTACCCTCTATTCCAACCGGAGAAGTTGATCATAAGACGAAATTCAAACAGTTCGCCTGCTTGCCGGAATAGCGGAACAAGTGTGTCTTCAAAACAATCATGAGGGATACGACCGATAAAAACCTAGAGCAATAATTAAAAATTTGAGTCTATGAAGTTGCGAAAGGTATCCAATAACCCCAGGGCCAGTCTACAAAATACACACACATCAGCCTATCGTAGTCCACTACTGGACATAGGCCTCCCCAAGTTCGCGCCAGACATCCCGGTTTCCCGCAATCCTCATCCAGCCTACAAAATACGCCACGCTGAATTTTAACGTTTTCGAACCCTACTCTTGTCAGGTTTTGTATTTTACTTGTACTGTATAAAAATTAAATAAATTTAAAAATAACTCAAAAAAGCTTTACAAATGGCGACGACCGTAGCAATGGCGGGTAAATACAAATCTCTACTACGATAATACATATACATACATATCAAAAAATTACCTCACAGTTCCTTGAAGGTTCAGGACCGCTCCAAGCATGGGGTGCTTTTCTGTAAATTCTTTGACCATTTATTTGGGTAAGTGTATAGGATGTGTTATTTTCTGTTAACGATAATAATCTGGATGATAATTCATACTGATTCACTTCACTCGACGAATAATGCTTAACGGATGGCATTTTAAAATTTATTTAAAACTTATAATAAATATATATTTTTTTTATATGTCAACGTGCCCTTCTAACGAGCAACAAAATTAAATGAACTGCATAGAAGAAAGCATTTCTAAAATGGCGAATTTATAAACAAAATGGCGAAAATAATGTGACCTTGAAGTTTTATCAATTGAATGTTTCTTTCTCAATTTAATTTTATTTAATAAATTTCTTACTTTTTCACATATATAACGTTTAGCAAAACATATTTTTAATATTTTCTGTATAGTAACTTTCGTCACAAATTTAAATTTATACAATATTCCAAATCCAAAGTACTGGAAGTAAACATAATTTTAACTATCTTGATTTCAAAGTGATTAAATTAATATTTCAGAATATTCAATACAATAATTTAAGACAAATTAATTATTATTTTAACTTTTTAACTTTCATGGGTATTTTATAATATTACACCACTGTAAAAAAAAACTTAAAAATAGAGTTATTACGACGGAAATGGAAAAAAAATAATAGGAAAGTAGCACTAGCATGACATAAATTTTCACTACTCTTTTAGTCAAAACTGAAGCTTTTTTATTTAAAAAAATTACGTTAAAACCAAAAACAAACAAAAGTTTTGAAAATCGTGTTAAGAAAAAACATTAAAATTATTAACTACAACATAAATAAGTAAATATTTTTAATTTAAATTTTAATACAGGCCATAGTATTCATTGAGTTACTAGCGTAAGTAATAATAGTTCAGTGATTATGTGAGTTGTGAGTTCATTCAATCATTCAATGATAGAATTAAATATTTTCGTAAGATTTTCATAGTTAAATTAATTATTTGAATGACAGTATAATGAAGCTGTAATATAATAAAATAAAATTAAACAATATTTTCATAAAGTAATAGAGACACCACGAAATAGCCAAAAATATTTGGTCTAATTTTTTCGAAACCTTTCTTAGCAATCTGACTGGTATCGAGGCTATTTTTCAGTTGTATTCGCAAAAGATAAATGCGTCTAGTTTTTACGTTCATTCTCAATATTTGTTCTTTTGTAATGGTCTAAGATCCGGAATATAACAAAATCTTCCCTCATCTGTTAATTAAATGAAACAATTTTTTATAGGTTTATTTCAATATCGTGAATTTATAAAAAAAACATCTGCCACCCTACGCCTGCTACAATTGATAATACTTAATTAGTTAATCAGTATTTTTTTATGATCTTTTCCCTCTCATGTTAATTACATGTAGTAAGCTAAAACCGTTAATATTTTACATTATATACCTGACTGTAGTAGGCACCCATCTCTATGATTGCTATACTTACCTGCAGCCAGGTCAGAAAAGGTAGATAAATGTAGATTATTACCCTCACATGTTAATTAAAAAATCCAAGTGCAATAATAAACGGCGTCGAATTCTTAACATAATAATGTTTGGCTGCCGTATTAAAAGCTGGTGCAGCCAAAGATAAATAGTAAAAAGATACAATTTACGATGACTATGGGAGCTCATTGCGAAGAGTAAGACAGAATAATACTAATTCCTTCAACGAAAAGAGACAGCGTAAAATTCATGCGCGCGCATCACAGGCTCATTGAAACATACTAGAAAATTCGAAATTTCGAAATTTTCGAAATCCCTAGTATTTTTTTCACCTGATTAGTATCAAGCTAATTTTCCGGGAGTAGATTCATTTTGATGAGACGAACAAAGGAGGATTTTTTTGTCTTTATCTTTCTTATACTTACTCCAATTCTCATCTTCTCTCTCTCTATTCTAGTATAAATTTTTCTTCAATTTTCGAAATTTCGAATTCGCGAATTTTCTAGTATGTTTAATTATTTTTAATATGCCTGTGATGCGCGCGCATGAATTTTACGCTGTCTCTTTTCGTTGAAGGAATTAGTATTATTCTGTCTATTTCTGTGGTCCGTGTTCTGTCTCATTCTTCGCAATGAGCTCCCATAGTCATCGTAAATTGTATCTTTTTACTATTTATCTTTGGCTGCACCAGCTTTTAATACGGCAGCCAAACATTATTATGTTAAGAATTCGACGCCGTTTATTATTGCACTTGGATTTTTTAATTAACATGTGAGGGTAATAATCTACATTTATCTACCTTTTCTGACGTGGCTGCAGGTAAGTATAGCAATCATAGATATGGGTGCCTACTACAGTCAGGTATATAATGTAAAATATTAACGGTTTTAGCTTACTACATGTAATTAACATGAGAGGGAAAAGATCATTAAAAAATACTGATGAACTAATTAAGTATTATTAATTGTAGCAGGCTTAGGGTGGCAGAAGTTGTTTTTATAAATTCACAATATTGAAATCAACCTATAAAAAATTGTTTCATCTAATTAACAGATGAGGGAATATTTAGCTATCTCGAATCTTAGACCATATTTATCTTTGGCTGCATCAGCTGTTAATACGGCAGCCAAACATTATTATGTTTAGAATTCGCCGCCGTTTATTATTGTACTTGAATTTTTTAATTAACATGTGAGGGTAATAATCTACATTTATCTACGTTTTCTGACCTGGCTGCAGGTAAGTATAGCAATCATAGAGATGGGTGCCTACTACAGTCAGGTATATAATGTAAAATATTAACGGTTTTAGCTTACTACATGTAATTAACATGAGAGGGAAAAGATCATAAAAAAATACTGATTAACTAATTAAGTATTATCAATTGTAGCAGGCGTAGGGTGGCAGAGGTTTTTTTTATAAATTCACAATATTGAAATCTGCCTATAAAAAATTGTTTCATCTAATTAACAGATGAGGGAAGATTTACCTTCTCGGATCTTAGACCATAAAGTATTCCAATTTTTCTTGCTTCATTTGCTTCATTACGTTCGGACTTATAGCCGTGATCGCTTCCAATTGTATTGAACTAATGTATTGTTTTGGAATGCCTGAAACAGTATCGTGATATGACACTAGCCTCCGTAATATTACCTATGTTGCAGACGTAGAAATAGCAAATAATTAATCTGAAGTTATATAGATTTCAGCTCTAAAATGGGTTTAAAATAAATTAAAAAATATTACATGTAAATAAAGTATTAAGTCGACCAACTTCATGTGAAGACCACGTATATGGCTCGCCGTAGGCATTATGATGAGTTGCAATTTCATATAAAGTCTGAAATAATTAAACTTATTTACATTTTACTCAAGTATTTGAGAAATAAATATTTACATAAATTATTGTGTAGTAATTAGTCCTTATTATAGGAAAATAGTACATATAGATTGTAAGAAAATTTGTAATTTTCACATGTAAACGCACATATTAGGTATGCATAGTCTTGTCCTAAATATGTTACAAAGAAAATAACATTTTTTCTATTGCACGTAACATTTATTACTATTAGGTACAGTTTGTTACATAGCCAGTTATTTCAGTTATCAATAGCCAGGTCTTTCCATGGGAAAATTCTTTACTGCCAATCGTATGGATTGTTTTAGATAGGTACTCCAAACTATTATGGCATTTAGAGCAAGTCATACTCTCTAAAACTGACCATAAATCATAATCCAACAGATTAAGATCGGGACTAGATGACGGCCAGTCTTTAGCTCTGATGAAGTTCGGAATGTTGGTTTCTAACCAAAATCGGGTGGATCGAGCTTCATGACCCGGCGCCAAGTCTTGCTGAAAGAACCATTCTTGTTTATCGAACATGGTGTTGTTATAAAGGGCTTAACTACCATCTCAAAAATGGTCTCTTGATACACTTTTGTGCCGATGCTTTGATACCTTTTTCACAAAACTACGGCTCAGTCACTCCTTCATAGCTAACACCCTACCAAACCATCACTGAAGTCGGATAAGGAATTATCATTTGGGCATTAGTCCACATCTTAGACAAAGAAATTGTCTAAGGTCCACATTGTACTCTGTTGACTAATTGGCAGTGGTGTAGTGAGGGGGGGGGGGGGGGGGGCAAGGGGGTGCATCATGCCCGGGCGCTACTCATAAAGGGGCGCCAAATGGTAATCAAAACTAAAAATTGCTGGACATAATATATGGTTTTCGAATGAAGGGGGCGCTAAAAAGCTATTGTGCCCCGGGCGCGAGGAATGAGGAGGGCGCTAAAAAGGTATTGTGCCCCGGGTGCAAGTTAAGCTCGCTACGCCACTGCTAATTGGGAAGCTTTCTTAGAGCCATAAATACGGTTATTTTGTTTGTTAAAATATTGGTCACTTATAAAAAATTTCTCATCCGTAAATATATTTTTTCTGTGACCTCCCTTTGCGTTAGGAAAGTCCTTTGCAAGTTATTGTTTTGATTTTATGACCCTATTCTTTTTTAAATTATTAGTTAAGAAATGAACAGTGCGTCTCTTATATGCTGCAGTTTCTCAGTCATCTTTTAAAATACGTGACATGGTTCTAGGTGTTATCTTCATCTCCCGAGATAAAATCTTTTGCTTGCGGACAGGATTTCTTCGAATAATTTCTCTTATTGCTTTAATCGCCTTTTTCGTACGACTAGCACTACTTGGAGGGCCAGATCTTTTTCTGTCACAAACAGAAGAGGGTACATTTGACTAATACCAAGCGTATGGAGAGTTTTAAAAATTGTAATTTGCTCTATACCTACTTTTTGTGTAATGCATTAAGGAGGTCAAAAAAAAAGAAATATCCCATTTGGTGCAGTCATTCGGAAGTTATGCGCGTACACACATTTCGGCAATTCATTTTTATTTATATTCATATAGAATATAGTAGTTTGTGCTTATGAATATTTAAAATGTTATTTTTTTTTTATGTTACTAAGTCGACAAACAAGCGTACGGCTCACCTGATGGTAAGTGACTATCTACTATTACAATGTACTCTGTGGTGACTATCGTAGCCTATAGACGCCTGCTACACCAGAAGCGTCGCAAGCGCGTTGCCGTCCCTATCCATTATCCCCCCCTGGAGCTCTGGTCACCTTACTCACCAACAGGAACACAATACTGCTTGAAAACAGTATTATTTAGCTGTGGTCTTCTGTAAGGTCGAGGTACTACCCCAGTCGGGCTGCTCCATATTTTGAGCAGGAAATTTTCTGCTGTGCCCTACCTCAGTTAGTTTATATTTTACCTACCTTTGTTTGCTTAACGTCACAACGATTAATTTTACTGAGCACATCGAATGTAAGTTCCTTAAATGTCCCTGGCGATATTTTCTTAAGATCATTCGAAGGAAATCCGCACAACAGATATCCTAATTCGTTAATTTGAGAACCGCTTTTATACCAGCTGTTACCATAATAGCGCCTGTAAGCTGCTGCTAAAATACCAATCTGAAATGATGTATAACGTATTTCATTTCAAAGAATTTTAATAGCGATTAACTAACAGTCATTAATTAAATATTGAATCTAAAGTAAATTAGTAAGCAAAATGTTTCAATTAAAACAACTAATACATATTTTTGTTAAGGGACTGCGCACTGCTACTGGCGGATTCTATAGACTGTACACTCCATCGGAGATGTTTACTTGTGTAGATATGCCTGTGCTGGAGCCCTGGAGGTATCGTAGAGTGTTTATAGACCTATTTAAGCAGATTTTTGAACGTAGGTACTCAGGCGACCGGCGCAAAATCGAAAATCGCTTCTTTATTATTGACTGACTTGCACAGTCAAAGTCTATAGTAGACCGTAGCGTAAGAGTACAAATATCTAAAGACAATTTGTTTTCAAGCCCACGACATAATTTAATCTTACTGGGGGCCGTTGACGACGCGTTGGCGCAATGGTCACAGCACTGGTTTGTGGCTGTTGCGCTGGCGGTTGCAGGTTCGATCCCCGCATATGACAAACATTTGCATTTGCCATACAGATGTTTGGCATAGTCTGGGTGTTTGTGCAGTCCTTGTGGGTATCGCCACCGTGCCTCGAGTGCACATTTAGCTGTCGGCCCCGCTTATTATCTTGCAAGTACACCTGATAGCGATCGTTACTCATAGTAGGGAATATATCCGCCAACCCGCATCAGAATAGCGTGTTGGATTAAGCTCTGATCCTTCTCCTACATGAGGAAAAAGGCCTATGCCGAGCAGTGGGATAGTACAGGCTGAAGCGGGGGCCGTTGAGTATGTGGCGTTTGAAGTTAAACATACTCGTATTATGAGAGTTTATGTGGTAAGCTGAATAATTTCTATCATGATAAAAATACAAGTTGTGCTTAACATACACCCACACAAACTGTCGTCTATTTCCGAGGTAGACAACTGCCTGTGTTTTAGGTAGGTACCTAACAGACTGGTAAATAGCACAGTGACAGCCAGACTCAGTATAAGAATCAAACCTACAAACGAAAACCCCAAAAAAAATTATTAATTTAAATTTTTCATATAACTGACCTTTCGTTTTGTTAAATCAACGTAATGTGTTGAAAAATACTTGAGCACAGATGGATCCCCGAAATTGACATAGTATAAATCTTCTTCGGGTATAACGTTTAAAAGATTTTCAAATGCTAAGAATTCTCTGCCTTGTAAAAATGCTGAGGTCTTTCCATCTGCCGAAAACTTACGTTATGTAAGGTTGTTATTATTTACATAAGCTAACTTATACAAATAAATAAAATTGGAGTGTCTGTTTGTAATATTAAAATAACCACTTTTTACTAAATGAATATGGATGTATAATTTTATTGTATTCACGGTACATATATGTACCAAAATAACATTTTTTTTACAATAATTGTTGTCTGTCTGTCTGTCTGTCAGTTTGTTGCGGCTAATCTCTGAAACGGCTGGACCGATTTTGACGGGACTTTCACTGGCAGATAGCTTATGTAATAAGGAGTAACTTAGGCTACATTCATTTTAGATTTATTTTTTTTGTTTCTTCGAACTGAACAATAATTTTTTTTTTTTTTTTTGTATAATTTTTGTGTTACCGACACATGAGGAAATTCTAAATATTTTTAATATCATATCAAAAATTAGCTCCAGCGGGGTGGTTTCGCCTATTAAAAATTCCAATAGGATCCGATCAAAAGCGACAAAACCGATACATATATCTATTGGTTTCTAAATGGCTTTTGTCGCTTTTGATGGGATCCTGTTGGAATTTTTCAATAGGGTCATGGTTTGAAAACACAACCGGGCTCTGTAGGTGGTGCTGTAGTCGGTATGAATACTTACCAGTCACCACATCCCATGCTAGTAATGCTCTTGATATTGGTATCAAATTTTTCTTGGTATTTATTAAAATATGTAATATTGTCTCAGCATCAATTCTCAAAAAAGAATTTGGCGGTCCAAAGAATATCATATCCATTGAATTCTCAATTTTTATTCTGTTGTCTACCTCGTCGTAAAAGTCATGGTAGATCAGATCTTCTGCTACAAAATTAAATGTAGGTTGTAGGTGTGTATCTATTATTAATATGAATACTATATTCTTCATTTGTTGTATTAAAAACACCTACTACGCAGGTACCTACTCCTTACAGATCAAAATATTTGGAACAACTTAATACATACTATGCAACATACTATATTTATATCAATTATGTCATTAATCATTATTCAATAATTAAAAATACATAAAATATCTACTAATTGCAGTGTATACAATTTAGGAACTGCATGTTAATACCTATTTCCGTTATTGCTATCATAGAATTTTTTTCATCTTCATACTCTAGTTCCAATTCTTCTATGGATTTAGTTTCAAGAGTTTCCTCTTGAGTATGCATACTAACAAATTTTTTTTCGTAAACACTAAATTACATTTGTATCAATTGATTTAATTTACGTTATTATAATTAAGTCGCTTTGCAAAAGCATTCAAACTACTTGATAAAGTTCTAATAGATTAACATAAACTAAGCTTAAAATATCTTGTTGATGCAGAAATATGAAACTTCGCATAAAAAAGTGATGTACAAAGAATTTTGCGAGCTTTAGAAAAAGAGCATTTCTATTGCGTAAAATATGTAAGTATATGGTTATAAAAATAAGCGAGTGTCTGGATGTCCTACTATTGAGACTAAATGATTACAGCGCTTATATTAAAAACTAGCAGCGAAACCCGGCGTTGCTCGGGTTAAAATACATCGCAGAAACTTGCTAAATCTAGACCATTACAGAAATTTTGAGATCTTTTCAGATGTCCTAATGCGTTAGAAAAGGACATAAATATATGTTTTAACATTTTCACCACCCACTTTCACCAACCGCGACCAAACTCCCTATTACTACCACCTGGAGACCAAGAGGTATTTACCACACCAACGGGAAGTTGATTGGATTTTGTGGTGATAGAGAAAACTGTGTATTTACGTACAACAAAGCATTATATATATATATATATATATATATATATATATATATATATATATATATATATATACAGGGTGTCCTGCGATAAAGTGCAACCCCGAAAGAGGGTGAAACTAGACCATAAATTATCGACAAAAAACAGAAAAAAATTAAAAAAAATTTCATTTTTTTTATTGATGAATTAAGATTTTTATATAGCTTACGTAGCTTCTTTGTACAAAAAATGATGATTTTTGTACGTGTTTTTTGGGATACAGGCGTAAATTTTTTTATTTGAATGGAAATATGGTAAGAAATAATAATAAATCATAAAATTTTCTGGTATTGGGGGCATAATTCTGAGAAAATTAGAGATCATTGAAAAAAACAGTCATAAAAAATGGATTTTTTTTTTCACAAGAAGCATAGTTAAAGACATAATGCCACTTTTTTGCGAGCTAATTTTTATTTTATCCTTACCGCCAAGTACGTGGCGTAATATTTTATTTTATTTTAAAGTAAGCGACCTACTACATTGGAAGAAATCATCATTTTTTGTACATAGAGTACGTAAGATATAAAAAACTTAATTCGTCAATAAGAAATAAAATATTTTTTTTCAAAAAGTTTTTCCTATGTTTTTTGTCGATAATTTATGGTCTAGTTTCACCCCCATTCGGGGTTGCACTTTATCGCGGGACACCCTGTATATTTAGATTTAGAATCTGCTCATTCGATTTTTAAATTATTTATCATTAGAAGTCTAGCACAAAAAATAACACAAACAAGTACATAATGTATAATAAACATACGTGATACGTGCAAACAATTACGATATTGAAATGTATTACGTTATGTAGACGTATGTACACATTGCTTATTATTATTTATAATTATATTACGTTATTATTATCTAACTAGCAGACCCGTGCCCACTTCGTTGGGCGTTAATTATCTTTTTCTGAGTAGGTAGGTACTAATTTTTATTAGGTTCATTGTTTAGAATTTTATTTAGAGTTTTATTTCTTGTTTATAGCTAGTATTGGACGTAATCGTAATAATATCGTGTATTTATTATTATAAATTACAGAACCAAATAACATACTAAATTTTATAGCACTTAAATAAATAATATGTTACTTCAACGCCATCTATCAAAAATCCCGAAAACGACGTCGATAAGCTATGTCCACACTGTGCCTTTTTTCGTTCATCAAGGGCATGCGTCACAGCGCAGTCAACAGCGCACGTGAGGCATGCCCTTGACGCATGCGTTATTGACAGTCAGTTCCCTACTATTACAATGTACTCTGTGTTGACAGTTGAAAGCATAGCGCCCGCCGTAGCGCGCGCTACAAAACGTGTTATACCTCGCGCGCTATTACTTGGCGAGACTGAAGTTCGCGCAGAAGGCTGCGCAGTAACATTTTTTAAGGGACCGGGGGGAAGGCGATTTTGGCATGAGACGCATGCGGGGAGGCTAGGGATTGACCATATGTAAACACAATCGACCGTTTAATCAACCGAATTGCGCAATCGATTAGTTTTATTTAGGATTTATTGATTTTTGTTTATATAAGATATTAAACGTATTAGATTTACGAATATAGTTAATTTTGTCGTTAATAAACGAGATTTCGACATTAATTAAAAAAAAAACTACAAAAATCAAATTTTCTCAGTTGAAACTTTGAAAGACACGATTTACTTGAATATCAGTTATCTATTAACGACTACACTATTTGAGAAAATTTAAAACCTCCTTTTAAAATTAAAAATAAATATATTTTTATGACTTAATTTTAATCGATTTCAATAAAAATCGATTAAACAACACCTTATTGCACATCCCTTTTTGCTTACTTCATACAGCTTCGTGTTTTTTCGGAAATGCTCGGATACGGTAATCTGTCTCAGTCACACGTGGTCACACGTTAGTATTCGTGCCACTATCTCTGTCTTGAGCACTATCGGCTACAAAAGTTTTCGTTTCTAATGTTGTTAATTTTTATTATTAGTATTACGTATTAGTAATTAGTGTTATAGTATTCAGTTTGTTTTATTTAGCTTTAATTGTTTTATCTAGTGTTAGTATTAATTTTGTTTTATTTAGTGTTAGTATTAAGTGTGTTTTGATTTTGGGATTTTCCCCCTCAGCGACAGTGATTAAATAATAATTAATAATAAGCGTAATATTACGTGTATAAAAAGTATTAAGTGTAAATATTATTTATTGTGTTGTTTGTGATAAAAATCTAGCTGCCACTATCGAAAGGTAAGGTATTGAAATTGAATTTTTAATATAAAAGTTATTTTTGCAGCATCTTAAAGTGCTATGATGTTTATTTTATTGGTCAATGTATTAGGGAAATTTTATTCGTACATTGATTTATAATAAAAATAAAAATTGGTAATGACAGTTTTTTTTCGTGAGTGTACATGCGCAAAAGTTCGCAGAGCCTATGTTCAGACATGCCAAGTTATTTTGCGGGTACTGTACCCGCGTCTAGTGGATTTCTGTGCAACAAAGCGTTCAACGTCAAGATGGCGGACGAAGAAAAAAATATTACTTTGAGATTTATAGAGGATTGCAGAAGCTTTCCACAACTTTTATTATTATAATAGCTTCGTATCCAAAACTTTCGCTTTGTTCTTTTTTTTCTGGATTTTCTTATGACTAAGTAAGCCGCACATATTCCACAAAGCAAAATGTTCTCGTCGCTCATGTTTTGAACACTGGCAGAATCGAAATGACTACGTTAAACGTTTACGTTAGCGTCGCGTTCGTTGACGCATTCAATATTGAATGTGTCAACGAAAGTTGAATAGAAAGGTGACGACGAAAGTTGAAGATGAATAGGCACAGTGTGGACATAGTTATAGGCTAATAAATAGTCTTCTAATAGCGATAGATGACGGCGAGCGATGGCGTTATTATATTTACCATTCTGGAGTTATATTTTTTATCTTTTTCTTATTTAGTTACTGAATTTTTGTTCAATTACAATAAAATATAGCCTATGTCACTCCTGAATAGTGTAGCTTTCTGTTAGTGAAAGAATTTTCATGATCGGATCAGTACCTATTTGCGAAGATTACCCCGTATATACAAACAAAGTTATAAACTTTTCCTCTTTATAATATTAGTATAGAAGTATAGATAATGATTCCATTCTACGTTATTCCTTACTCTAACAATAAAATTTTATAAATACATACTAGATGTGCCCACGACTTCGTCCGCGTGGAATAGTGACTTTGGACAGCATTTTTTTGGATTAATCTTTTTTTTATTATAAGTACCGTTGTTCGGGTATATTTACATGTTCAACGTGATTCTTTAAATTGGCATAACTTTTGGAGTTTACTCCTTAAGAATCGATTTTTATAAGAGGCCCCTGGTATGAAAAAAATATCAGGAATAAAATCTACTGAACGAATGACCTCATAACTTTTCTCGTAACGCCATCTATCCCAATAGCGTTCCGATAGATGGTGTTATTTGATTCGTTTATTTATCATTTGATATGGTATTCATCTTATTCTTAGACTAGTAAGCCTTTTTTGTGCCTATTTAGACAGGAGTAAACTCCAGTCGTGCGTCGGAGCTGACACACACACTTTTTTTATTAATGAACCTATTGACATGAAACAAACACTAAATGTTATGTGAGGCTTACCACAATATATATTATAAAGAAACAGTAATAGGGCCATTGGGGGTACGGTGTCGACTTAATGGTTACGCTTTTCTTTTCAAGTTACGGCCACCAGAGGCATGACGATAGATAGGTGTGCTGTGCAATGAAGACAGAATAGCATTCTGTCTCTTTTTCTATTACACGTTAACGCACAATTAAACGTCTTGTGACGTTTCATTGGAAATTTTATTTTGGAATAAGTGCACCCGCAGATATACAATTTCAAGTTGGCCAACTAAATTGGAGAGTATACTAATAGGTATGGTGACATATGCTAGCCCGCACATCTTCTCCAACTAAATTGTACAACTAACTAATTGGATACCGATCGCATCAGAATCGAAATTCCCTTCCGATTACGCACAATTTCAAAGTTGTACAACTAAATTGGAAACGTACCCAATTTAGTTGTTCGATAGTTGGCCAATTCACAATTGTATGTCTGCGGGGTCTCTAACAAACAATTATTAACAGTGAACAATTAAGAACAAACGATGAACATACGAATAAATAGAAAAAAAGTCGAAAATAGACGGAAAAATATAAAAAATTGCAATAGGGGTAGCCCCCTTTAAGGTAGATTTTTAATTAATTTTTTTAAATAAATAAATGAAGAACAAACAATTATTAACAGCGAACAATTAAGAACAAACGATGAACAAACGAATTAATAGAAAAAAAGTTGAAAATAGAAGAAAAAATATTTTTGGGGGGCTAACTTCAGTGAGCCGAGGAATACGCCGGTTCTAGTATTTTCAAAGAATACAGCATTTTCGAAAATTTTGAACTTTATACATTCTCAATCATTCAAATAGAAGATATTTAAATGTAATAAAATATTATGAATAGGTAATTTAATTTCATATTACTAATTTTAATAAGTTTAGAAACGTAAACTATTAAAGATTATTATGTTGCAATAATACCTTCTAATAAACAGCAGAAATATTAACTTTATAACATACATTGTATAAAATGACTAGTTCTACTAACACAAAATCAAGTGGACTATGGATATTTTGAATAAGTATGTACTTATTAAAAATATTTAATAATTTTTAAAATTGCAGTCTTTTGATTCTTTGGTAATATGTAAATATTTTAATCTTAAAATAAAGTTTCTTTATAAATTACATAAGTAACAAATGTAGAATAAACATAATTTGTTATTATAGATATTTAGTTATTTAAATAACATTTTTCATTCGTCTTTTTTTAAAATTGTTAACTTTATCGAAACTGTATATAGAGATCGCTTTATAATAATTAATAACCAATAGTCCAATACTGTAAATGTTTAAAAAAAATAATGGTTGCTGACAGTGTTGCCAGATGGGGCTATTAAGCGCCAAAATGTTTCTTACCGAGTGCCGATATGTAATATTTTGTCATTGGCTGGCTATCATTTTTTTTTCGTCGGAAATATTAAATTACCTGCTTATTTTTATGTAGAAAATAATATATATTTAAAATTTCCCGCTTTAGCTGTCTCAGCGCCATGATGGGGCTATCTCGGGGCTAAAATCGGCTACATTCGCACTAAGGCCCAGGCTATAGTTTGTCTATAAAGTCGTGACATTAATGTTTGAGGAACTAACATTAATCATGTGTCTGGCAACACCAAACATAAGTACTTTCGCTGTCAATACTATCATCGAGTTAACAGTTTTCCTTTATTATTCTTTATTCATTTGATTAAACTGCAAAAAATTAAGACCAATCTTCGCAGAAGAGTTTCAAAAATAAGTAAAGTAAATCGGAGTGGCACGCGGGAAGTGATTTTTAAAGTTTTCCAGCGATGTTTGGCGGAGTTCGAAGCTGGACGAATTATGTGGGATTTGGACGATGTTTATGGGCTAACAGCATCTATGACGGTATGTAATCGTGTTATTGTTTGTGTTTAACCTGCCTGAATTTAAAAATTTACATAATTTACGTTTTGGAGACCAAAAAAGGCATTGTTTACATTGCAAATTTTTAGGTTAGATGAGACCGAGTATATAGGTCACATTATAGTACGACGAATTTTTTGATACTTAAGGATATAATATAACTTAGTCTCAAGTTTTCTTATTTTAAATTTGAATCAATTGCTTCATGTCAGTAACTTATATTTCCATTCCATTAACATTTTTTAAACTTATCTTTTTCAGGAAAATCAAAGAGTACAGTTAGACGGATAGTCAACGAAGGCTTTAAAAATGATGGAAAGTTTGAAACTCCTGGGAAACATAGGAAAGGCCGGCCAAAGAAAGAAATGGATAATTTTAGATTTTAGAATCCGATGATAAGTGAAAGAAGTGCTGCTGTTGTCGCTTCTTACTTGAAATATTAATTTGTCTCTATATTTTTGTATAATGTTCTGTCTCGTTCATAATAATCCTTTTCTATTTTTTTTACAAGTTCGCAACAATTTTTCCAGTTTTCAACTGTGATGTTATTAAAGGCTTCTTCTGTCAATTGTTTCACGTCATGAGACCCAATATTACTTGCAGCTACCTTTTTTTTGTGCCCAAATTAGCTCTATTGGGTTAAGATCACAGTGGTATGGTGGAAGCCGAACTACTGTATGCCCATGTTCTCCCAAAATAGAATTTATCTCATATATAGGATTTGTTTTTTTATTTTTTACTCAATTTAATACATTCCTTAGCGATGAATCAAATGGAATATTATTTTCTAATAACCATAATTTTATATCATCGACACGAGTACTGGTGTTTGGTGTTTTGTTTGTAATTACTGAATGGTAAGGAGCATTGTCAAAAAAAATAAAATAGATGGCTCGTGTAGGTTGGGAATAAGTTTTTCCTTAATCCTTTTAGTGAATTTATTCGCATTCATTTCAGAGTGATAATCTTCTATTTTATTGTTTCCACTAAATAAGAGTAGAAAGTTTGGTACAAAGCCTTTTTCACTTCCAGCATGTACAGTATGAGTCGTGAATATAACTCTCATCTATCTGGTAGGGCACAGCAGGAAATTTCCTGCTCAAAATATGGAGCAGCCCGACTGGGGAAGTACCTCGACCTTACAGAAGACCACAGCTAAATAATACTGTTTTCAAGCAGTATTGTGTTCCTGTTGGTGAGTAAGGTGACCAGAGCTCCTGGGGGGATTGGGGATAGGGTCGGCAACGCGCTTGCGACGCTTCTGGTGTTGCAGGCGTCTATAGGCTACGGTAGTCACTTACCATCAGGTGAGCCGTACGCTTGTTTGTCGACTTAGTAACATAAAAAAAAAAAAAAAATATAACTAATATTTTTTTGCAACTCTTCTTTTAAATTTCTGTTTTATACGATAATATTTAGATAATCCTCTCTTTTTGCTGTAATGTGTACTTTTTCATTCAAAGCAGATCGATTTCATTGATATTTCTTTTTAAATAAAACAAACAAAATATGATATGTGTCTTATTTATTTACTCATTTTACCTAAACGAACTGACATTTTCGCATCTATTCACACTCGGACTTAATAGTAGGTAAAAAAAATATTGCAAGTATCAAAGTCATTTTTGTCATACTATACAGTGTTGCTATGTGTTTGCTACGTGTTATTAACAGCGCCCTCATTAAATTTCACGACTTTATAGACAGACTATACTTCGGTGCGTTTTCCAATTACAGAGCATAATGCGACTCAGTGGCGCACAATACTAAACCACTGAGCCACCACTGAGTTGGACGTTGGTATCCATTGCAAGCACGCACACGGAAGCCATACTTTTGAGAGTGCTCGTTGTGTGAAGCGTTGCTGTAGCTTTGGAACTTTCAACGTTGAGCATTGAGCATTATACCGCATAATGCGCTTTAGTGCTGATATTGGAAAACGCACTCGGATACAGTCTGTCAAAAAAGTCCTGAAAAATAATGAGGGCGCTGTAAAAACACGTAGCAAACACATAGCAACACTGTATAGCGTGACATAAAAGACTTTGATACTTGCAATATTTTATTTACTATTAAAAACATGAGTGTGCGAGTGAATAAAGGCTAAAATGTTATTATAGTTGTCACAAAATAAGAGGCCCGTTTGGACGTTTAACAAATACCCTAGAACGTAACTTGGTACGAAACTGTAAGAAACAATAAAAGAATTATTAATAACATAAAAAGTTTTTAAAACATACGTAAATTTACTGGTGCGTTAAATATTATGATAGAACATATTGGGAGTGTTCTTTTCGCGCTTACTTTATAGTAGCATGCAATTTCTAATTATTACGAAAAGTCTTAAAAACATTTACGTTCTAAGTCTTTTTGTTTTTAAATACTAGTGTTGTAACAAGTTAATTACTAAATTTCAGCAGCATCATTCGATTTTAATAGTAAATCGATATTGTGTAGTGATCTCTACTGAAAATAATTTTATTGTATTTGCTCGCAAACGAAAAAAAACGACTTCAATTACATTGACAAGTAACACAACGTAGGTAGACGAAAAAATAATCAACTAAATACGCGTTATGAAAGATTACAGTCTTTATAGCTACCATGGTCACGGGAGAACAATGTCCTCATGTAGAGAACCTAAAAAAACGCGAGAAAACCGGAAAAAGTCGTTTCATTATAATGAGAGAAATTGGCGTAAACATTAGAAAACAATAAAAAAAATTAGATTAAAGACAAATTGGTCTTTTGTACCATTGTATCATTTCAATTTACCTACAATATTAAAGTTTAAGTTAAATTTTCTAATCAGAAATTTAATTCAATATACTTTTACACTACATAATCAAATCGATCAAATACTCATACAAACTTGAATCGATTTATCGTGAGTATCGAATACCGAGTCGTATGGTTACTTCCCTATTTACGTCTCGATGACATATGTCCAAACGGGCCTATTATTTTGCGATGACTATAGATTGGCAATTGTCATTCTACCTATCCCGAAAAAGTTGGCGGACAAGAATTTATTTAACCTAAGAAATTTTAAAAGAACACAAAGTAAAACCAAATAAAAAGACCAAAAGCAAATCAAATGTTTATTTGAACTAAAAACGGATATATAATTATCAGAATATTAATCAGACTCAGAATCGCTTTCACTGCTGCTGTTGTCGCTTCTTACTTGAATTATTAATTCGTCTACATCTTTGTATAATGTTCTGCCTCGTTCATAATAATCCTTCTCTATTATTTTTTACATGATCGCAATAATTTTTCCAGTTTTCAACGGTAATGCTATTAAAAGCTTCTTCTGCCAATTGTTTCACGTCACGAGACCCAACATTACTTGCAGCTACCTTTTATTTCGCAAGTGCCCAAATTAACTCTATAGGGTTAAGATCACAGTGGTATGGTGGAAGCCGAACTACTGTATGCCCATGTTCTCCCAAAATAGTATCTATATCATATATAGGATTTGGTTTGTTATTTTTTACTAAAGTTAATAAATTGGGCTTCCTTAGCGATGAATCAAATGGAATATTATTTTCTAATAACCATAATTTTATATCATCGACACGAGTATTGGTGTTTGGTGTTTTGTTTGTAAGTATTGAATGGTAAGGAGCATTGTCAAAAACTATAATAGATGCCTCGTGTAGATTGGGAATAAGTTTTTCCGTAATCCATTTAGTGAAATTATTAGCATTCACTTCAGAGTGATAATCTTCCATTTTATTTTTTCCACTAAATATGAGTAGGCAGTTTGGTACAAAGCCTTTTTCACTCCCAGCATGTACAATGATGTACCTTTTCCCCTTGGAGACATTTTCCTGGACCGCAGTGATATTGATTGACTGCCAGCATTTTTTCACTTTGTATGAGTCATGAATATAACTCTCATCAATAAAAATAATATCTTTTTGCAATTCTTCTGGTAAATTTATGTTTTTCATGATAATATTTAGATAATCCTCTCTTTTTGCTGCAATGTGTACTTTTTCGATCAAAGCAGATCTATTTGATTGACATTTCTTGAATGAAAAGCCAATACTTGTAATAATTATTCTTAAATGTTCAAGACTGCAATCAAAGTCAAGTTCTGTTTTAGCTACAGTTAACAATTTCCGTAGAGTTGGTACCTCTTTCCACACAGTATAAAAAAAAACTGTATTTTCTGTCGGAGCGCACAGATAGTAAAGTCATCCATTTCTTTCTTAGGTCGACCACTTCTGTGTTTACCAGGAGAACGGAAAGTTCCATTATTTTCAAATCCCTCATCCACAATTCGTCTGATGGTACTATCGGATTTTCCTGGAATTAAATAAAAAAAATATTGAGATGTAGCCTGCATTATAAGCATCACCAGATATCGGGAAACCAGTTAAATATGACTTACAAGATTTGACCTGAACAAACACATATATGTACCTATATACATACATTGCATGTAAAATAAAAGCTTTTCAATATATACTCTTATACCTACACACTACACAACTCTATTTTATACCAAAACTTTGTGTTAATAAAAGTGCTACCTGCGTCGGCAATCTAGTGGCAAAAAGTATCAAAAAATATTGGTCGCTCTTATCTTTGTTTGTCAAATCAGATATAACCTCCAAATTTCTAGATGTAAACAAATCTTTTCATAGGCTTTAATATGATAGATCGCAAACAATATTATAATATTAACTGATTAAATAGAAATTTTAACATCATTACATACCAGTCATAGCCGCAGTTCGAGCGTAAACATCGTCTAATTCTATTAAAATACGTCCGGCTTTGTATTCAGCAAAACATTGTTCAAATACGTTAAATATGACTTGTCGAGCACCACTGCGAATTGTTTTTCGTATGACTTCTTCATTCTTGTCAGTTTTTTTTTGAAGAACTAGCCATTTTAATGCAAATATCTAAGAAAACAAATTATTAAAGAGAATCTATGATGACATTTATGTCATAACAAACGTTTAACAGTGTTGCCAAGAATATACGAGACTTTAGTTCCGCAAACATTCTTTTCAAGACTTTTTTGACAGACT
Source organism: Melitaea athalia (assembly GCA_905220545.2). Taxonomy (NCBI): domain Eukaryota; kingdom Metazoa; phylum Arthropoda; class Insecta; order Lepidoptera; family Nymphalidae; genus Melitaea; species Melitaea athalia. The sequence goes on from HG992184.1 coordinate 6,132,319, forward strand.
ATAGCAGTTTGGCAGCGTTGCTGACTGTTGCTGACTGTTGACCTTTGTCATTGACTTGTCAACTTGTCATTGATATTGACAACACTATATTGATAACCTAACTTTACAATTTTATTAATTTTAAAATAAATATAAAGTACAAATATACTTCTTTTACGCAAAGTAATGTATATGGCTGAATTTTGAAATGATAATCATTTCGTAGTCAGATTAAGTATACTCTTTGTATAGTAACTTAATTTTAGTTTTGTTTTAACCTTGTTAGACATTTTGGCCTTTTATCATGGGTATTTTAGAAAAAATATCTGAAATTGAAAAAGAAATAGCAAGAACCCAAAAGAATAAAGGTATATCTAGATTTAATTTGATTACGTTCATAAAACATGCTTCATAAATTTTTTTTTTTATAACCAGTTTATTGAAAAATAATATTTTCATTTTGATGCAATAAGCTTACAAATAAATCTTCTATATATGTATCTCTTATACTAATTTCTAGTTATTAAATCATTTTATTTATCAAACTTATCAAGTGTGAGAAATAATGCAGGTTATTTAAATTAGGCTAGTCTTAGTATGTGCTATGAATTGCTTATGACTGAGATTTAGATCTATTTGCAAGCACTATGATGTTGGCTTATCCTAAAGCTTTAGTGTCGATATTAATAAAAAGTTCAAACAAACTAAATGTTTGTATATTTACTTAAAACTTTTATTTAATATTTCGAAAATATTTCATGGCCCAAGCCAACTTAAACCCATAAAATGGCTTAGGCAGTCTATTTTTTATAGAACTTCTTTAAGTTGTCTAAAAATATTTAAATAATTTTTTAATATTTATATGATAATATTATGATGTTTTTTGCAGCAACTGAATATCATTTGGGTCTGCTGAAAGCAAAATTAGCCAAATATAGGTCCCAGTTACTAGAACCTTCTAAAAAGGGCGGTGATAAGGGTGAAGGTTTCGATGTACTCAAATCAGGTGATGCCAGAGTTGCTCTTATAGGATTTCCATCTGTTGGTAAGGTGAGAATGATGATACCAAGTGATTTATTTATTTATTCATTCGTTAAAGTAATAATAAAATTTGATTTATTAGTGATTAATTGATTATGAATCTCTGAAAAATTGAAAAAAGAGAATAATTTTCACCTCTGTTGTGTAATTTTGATAAATGTATTAAATGACATTTAAAAAGTAATTACTGTGAGTAAGGTACTAAAAATTATATGAAAATTATTTTTATGTGAAAGTTTCCATAATATTTTGATAAAGTAGTCTATGTAAGCTTGAATGTAAAATAAAACAATAATTGTTAGCTTGTTTTTAGCTTTTTAGTTTTCTGTTCAAAATTAGATATAGTTATTGTAATCTGTAAGCTATCCAAATAAAAATAAAATATGCATACAGTGGACCCCCGGTAATCCGACAAACGTTTTGCAGGGCAGTGTCGGATTACCGAATTTGTCGGATTATAGAGTACTGCCTAAGACCCCCTATAGTCCGGAATTTTTTCAAGTGTACCTTGTAATCCGACAAAGGTTCAATGATAGGATTATATAATGTGTTATATGTACTCAGAAGTACAAATCATACTTCATTATGTATGTCAAATTTAGTAAATTAAACAACTCAATAGAGAGCTTACGTTTTGTTATAAAATTAACGTCATTAATGTTATAGAACTTACAAAAAATATGCAATAACTTTATATTAGGAAATAATTGTGTATATACCCTACGCGTCGAGCGCAATATGTAGTACTAGTGCGTACAAGTTATAACTCGTTCAATCACGCATTAGCAAAATATTCAAACAGACCATGTCAGATTACGGGGGGTGCCGGATTACCGGGGGTCCACTGTATTTTGAACTATCAGCATGTTTTGCATAATTTCCATATTAAAAAAAACTTTGAGCCAATTTGGCTAATTTATCCCAGCTAAGGTTACGTCTTTTATTAAACATGTTCTCTATTTTTATAGTCGACACTCCTGTCTACTCTGACGCACACACACTCTGAAGCAGCTAGCTATGAATTCACAACATTAACATGCATTCCCGGAGTCATAGAGTATCGTGGTGCCAATATACAACTGCTCGACTTGCCCGGTATTATTGAAGGTGCTGCTCAGGGCAAGGGTAGAGGTCGACAGGTAATTTCCTTTTTTGCCTTATTAAAAATGTATTTAAGATTTACATATTACATTTTTAAAATATTCAATACATTTAATTATTTCAGTTTTATGTTTTGCTTTTTTTTTGCTTTAAATCATAAATGATGATGTTTACAAATATTTTTTACTCTCTAACATAAAATTAGTTGTCGGAGACCACCCTTCACTACCAATACTTCTTTATATGCAATGATTTAAGAGTAAATAAATATGATTTACAAACATATGCCAAATGTAAAAAAATAACTATTACCAACATTCTCCTCTTTAAAAATCAAATTAGTGGTTCATGCACAGTTACTCATCATAATTCTACATTTTATTCTTGATATCAGGTGATAGCCGTAGCCCGTACAGCTGACCTGGTGCTAATGATGTTAGATGCAACCAAACCCTACGTGCATCGACAGCTTCTAGAAAAAGAATTGGAGAGTGTAGGCATAAGGCTGAATAAAAACAAGCCCAATATATACTTTAAGGTATGTAGTTCTATATCTATAATTATGTTATAATTTGTTTCACCCAATATTTCAATCTCTTGGCTGGGTAATGAGCTCATTCCTCATGAAGAATAAATGCTTATTATCTGCTGTTGACCAGTTCAGTATTCCATAATTCCACCTAGGATCATATTTGAAGTATAACTTGTTGGTGATAATAGGCTATTTTTAAAATATGGATAAATTTAAAATTACTTAGGTATTAACATTTTATCAAACTTTTTTTTACCCGACTGCCAAGGAAGGGTTATGTTTTTCGCGCGTATCTTGTATGTATGTATGTAATATTCTTAATCACCTCATTTCTCTAGAACCGCTGAACGGATTTGCATAATTGAGATATCGTTAGATTTGTCTTAGCAGCCCAAGTGTTCTTAGATAGGTGACATTAAAAAAAAACAAACATGGCGGCTGTGCGAGGCCATTGTAGTTAATGAAGAAATAATTTTTTTTTAGAATACTATAGTATGGGTATCAAATTGAAGGGCTCAATACAAGGATTTCAAAAATGTATTTTATGATTATTATTACCGTAATAATAAGAAAGAAATACAATAAGAAAGTTTAAAAAATGTTGACTTTGCTCTTTCCGTTTTTTACGCAGGCGGGTTTTTTGTTTTCTTTTAATTATATTACTTGTTAAAGGAATAAAATTGCTTCCGTAGTAGATACATCTGACAAAGTTTGTTCAAAAATTTGAGTATGTCATGGAACAATAAAAATATTTAGTAAACATTTAATAACAGCTTGATATTTCTTAAAGTATATGTAGGAATCAGAAGTGAGGTGTAGGACGGATGGCCTGGTTAATTCACAATGTAATTTAAAACAAGATTACACTACTTAGTATTCAATGGACTCACCGAGCGGGTACCGTCTATCGCGTGGCAGAGAGACAACTCGACGCAGTGCCCGGGACTTGTGACCCGAGTGTTGGTTTACGGCGGCGCCGCCTTATAATGCGCATTGGCACTCACCACCACCGGTCGAGTTGCCCAATCAGTAACAATTAATTCGTGTACACAAACTAACTATTAGAAGAGTCGAGGTTAAGCTACTAGCAGGATACACAAGTGCACCGCACCACGCCAGAGCCAAGAATGCCTTAGCCGACGACAGAATGACTCGAATAATCACAGGTACTGACATACACGTCAGAATGACTCGAATAATAGAATGATTGAGGGTAGGTGAATATCAACAACAGCGTAGGTAGCCTACACGGCCGTCCTGATTTGCGCGCGTCCTCGCGCGCTATTTATTACAATCTTAGGTATTTGTAAGCAAAAACAAAATATCGCTCGACTATCCTGACAAAAATCTATCCAACATATTAATATCTGATTCCGTTCAAGCTGGACATTCCGACTAGAAATAATTGGTTTCAGTTAGTAAGTCACTCAGTCACACCAGTCTGAATATGGTTAACATCATCATCATTACAGTCATATCAATATGGTAAGTAACACTAGTCTAGTTTTACAATAGGAAAACCCCTACAATTCAAACCTGCTGGTCTAAATCGTCACCCACTATAGCAGGTGAGATTCCAGCAGCGCATCACTCATCATTACAAACAGTCTGGTCTTCAGTTAGTTCTCTCAACAACAAACAAGCAAGTTGGACCGGACGGGTGTGTCCTCACAGCCAACCGCGGACGGTATGACCCGGACGACACTGTCCTTTCGACCAACCTAAACCAACAGTATGGCCCGGACGGGTGCATCCCTTCAACTAACCGCGCACGGTATAGCCCGGATGGCACTGTCCCTTCGACCAGCACAAACCAACAGTATGGCCCGGACGGGTGCATCCCTTCAACTAACCGCGCACGGTATAGCCCGGATGGCACTGTCCCTTCGACCAGCACAAACCAACAGTATGGCCCGGACGGGTGTATCCCTTCAACTAACCGCGCACGGTATAGCCCGGATGACACTGTCCCTTCGACCAGCACAAACCAACAGTATGGCCCGGACGGGTGTATCCCTTCAACCAACCGCGCACGGTATGGCCCGGATAACACTGTCCCTTCGACCAACTCAAACCAACAGCATGGCCCGGACGAGTGTATCCCTTCAACCAACCGCGCACGGTATGGCCCGGATGACACTGTCCCCTCGACCAGCGCAAACCAACAGTATGGCCCGGACGGGTGCATCCCTTCAACCAACCGCGCACGGTATGGCTCGGATGGCACTGTCCTTTCGACCAGCGCAAACCAACAGTATGGCCCGGACGGGTGCATCCCTTCAACCAACCGCGCACGGTATGGCCCGGATGGCACTGTCCTTTCGACCAGCGCAAACCAACAGTATGGCCCGGACTGGTGCATCCCTTCGACCAACCGCGCACGGTATGGCCCGGATGGCACTGTCCTTTCGACCAATGCAAACCAAAAAGCGTTCTCACCTACTAATCAGCTCTGTCTAGTTCAGCGTGAATTTCTACATCGTGTAAGAGTCATGAGATCAAGTCAATGAGGTCGAAAACATTATAGAACTTAGTCTCTTCCTCAGTCTTACCAGGCAAAAGTTACACAAGTTAGTACTACTACTACTACTACTAAATCGGTTCTACTAATCACTTAGTAGGTACTTATTATATACTCGTAGTTAATTTGCCACCTTTGTTTCTTAAAGTTATCTCATTTACTGGAATTAATTGTCTCTTTTTTTTTCATTTTACCATTCATCTCTTAAGTACTGTAGTTAGTTCTGTAAACATCAGCTTGTATCATAATGTTGACAGGTTCAGATCGCACAAAATATCATAATATCATAGTTGTTACAAATAGTATCAGATGTAGCAGTCATAGTATCAGAGTTGGCAGTCATAGTATCTGAATTATTCTGGGATTGCTAATTATCCAAAATCGACAGTGCTCTTTGGCATAACTGAAAGCCATTAAACCCAAGAATTAATTAACTAATTATTACCAGAATAGGCCAGTATAGGTCAGTGTGGACCGGTTTCACCTCAATTAAGTAACAAAGGACAAGTCACGACCATCCTGCTAGCACACGCCCTTGTGTCATGGTCAACCTGGAGTAGAAGAAAGGCCGCAACAGTACTTTATACTCAGTCAAACTCTACGTAAAAGGGGAAAGTAGACAAACTCTACGCTCAAAACTTAGTTTGTTTCAAGAACTTTACAATAATCTGAATCATAATATTGTCATTAAACCAATTATAACTAATCACTTCACTCAAATACCACAGCCATGTACCATCGAAATCATCACAGCCAAAACTATAGACGTACTCTACTTTGACAACAAGCTTGCGAAAACCTCGAGTAAAGACTTCTAACACCACGGCTCTCTAGGCGAAGAGTAATCACAGTACATGTGTCAGTCACATACACCTCAGTACGCATATCAATCGAATGGATCACCCGTGTCAGTCACCTCTTGTGACTACACGCTACGGTATCAAACACCACTACCTCCGCCAGAGTTAAACGCACAACGCACACCCATGAACTCTTGGGTTGCCCCAAGAGACACCTTCTACAGGGCTACGACTACTAAATAACTAGACTGGTACGGTTGAACACATTATACAGTCGATAGAATTGATCAATCGAGTTTCTCCCTCTACTTAAACTTGAACATCATCATTATCAACAAGATCATAAATTACATCAATATAGTCTGGTACATGACGTGCTGGCATTTTTCTTAACCTTTCGTGAGCAAATTTGTAGGTACGTTGACAATTTAAGCTTTAAGGGTATACCGATTACCTTCGAGAACTTTTATTACGTGAAAAGGGCCTCAATATTTCGGATCAAGTTTCGTTTGATTACGCTCCTCATTTTGTAACAGAACAAAATCGCCAATAGGATATTAAAAAGCCTAGCTGTCTCTATGAAGGAATTATCGAAATCATACAGTTCCATTTACAACCCTTTCTTCGCAAAGTTACTCAACAATTTTTAGCACAGATGGAAACATAAGAATTTCAACAGTTACCTACAACGACTGCCTTAAAATGTACTACTCACACGTTAGTGTCATTTAACTTTAAAACGCGTGGTTAATAAAGTCGAAATCAAGTTGGAAAATCATACACCTGTCTACTCATTTATTTAACAAACTAACTACGTAATTAACTAAAATAACTAATAAAGGAACAATTAATTTTTTTTAACTAAAAATATTTCATTAAATCGATTGAAATTTCTTCTTAACTAAAATCGATTTCAAATCAAATTGGTAACGTGTGAGGGAGTCACTAATTTCAAATTTTCTTGAACTGTTAAAAGAAAACAAACGAATATAGTAAGAATTTTCAATAGTTACCTACTCATAAACAAAATTATTAATCTTAGGTGACCTACCTATAACTATTGTTGTAATAGGTTTACAATTGTACCAAGGTGTTATCAATTAACTCTCTGTAATTTAAACGTTCTTAAACAGAACAACTAAAACAACTTTTAAACAGTTTAAATAAATCAATCAAAGGTAGAAAAAAGACTAAAACTCAAAGAAACACTCATTTCTCACTTCAAATCTGTAGTTCACGATACACACTTTTAACTAGATATATCGAATTAATTATTATTATCACAGTTATCTCTTATACGCCACGTAATAATTAAAACTACGTAATTAAACAATAACTGCTTATTCACTTGCAAATTATAACAATCCCGCCAGTAGATGATAAAAATGGTGACTGACTAAATCAGAAAATTAGTATTAACTATTCGGAAGATGGAGTCTTTAATTTTACGCTCTTTCGGTACTTCGACAAATAATATTAGTTAAAATATCGTGTAAGATATATCGTGTAACAAACACAAAAAAATATTCGGGTAATCGGAAATACTCAAGCTAAGACGATATTAACACTTTATCACAAACAAGTGGGTAACCACAAAAACTTTAACAACCTAAATACTACAACTACGCTCGCATCATTTAATATTTTAACTTTGAACTGAGTTCAGAATACTACAAATTATAATTATTTAAAACTACCCTATGGAAACAGATATGTTTTAGTTTCCGAAAAATAGCTTCGATACCGTAAGCGAAGAGAGTCATTAAAGTGAGGGTGGACCTTGTCGCGAAATATGAAAAATTAGTATTCACTCTTAAAAACTCGGATAGTACGCAACGAATCCGTTCGATACGCTTTGCCTTTCGCTAGATCTGAACCTAGAACGCGCTGCAAGCTCGCACTACAATCACACTCACAATCTAATATTGTAACTGAATCGAAATAAAAACAGAATCTCAAAATCTATTAGCAAAAATCATCAACTATAAAATTAAATTCAACAAATAACACTGAATAAAACCCTTGTACACCGATAAGAACACAACAGAACGACCGAAAAGAACTAAAATATCGATGTACCTACGATCACTACGAAATATTGCAACTTAATTGCACACTGCTTATTGTTCGGCGCACGGCTTTCGCGATGTGGGTCGTTAAGGTTGCATCCCACTTCTGATGTAGGAATCAGAAGTGAGGTGTAGGACGGATGGCCTGGTTAATTCACAATGTAATTTAAAACAAGATTACACTACTTAGTATTCAATGGACTCACCGAGCGGGTACCGTCTATCGCGTGGCAGAGAGACAACTCGACGCAGTGCCCGGGACTTGTGACCCGAGTGTTGGTTTACGGCGGCGCCGCCTTATAATGCGCATTGGCACTCACCACCACCGGTCGAGTTGCCCAATCAGTAACAATTAATTCGTGTACACAAACTAACTATTAGAAGAGTCGAGGTTAAGCTACTAGCAGGATACACAAGTGCACCGCACCACGCCAGAGCCAAGAATGCCTTAGCCGACGACAGAATGACTCGAATAATCACAGGTACTGACATACACGTCAGAATGACTCGAATAATAGAATGATTGAGGGTAGGTGAATATCAACAACAGCGTAGGTAGCCTACATATATTTCAATTGATAATAATAGTTGTGATAAAATATTTTTCAGATAAAGAAGGGTGGGGGTTTGTCTTTCAACTCTACGTGTCAACTCACTAAGGTGGATGAGAAAATGGTGCAGATGATATTACATGAATACAAAATATTTAATGCTGAGGTAATCAGTTAATCACTTTAATTAAATATTAATTTTATGTAAAATAAATTAATAACAACATTGTTTTTATAAATCTCATTCTATCATTATCTGTCTGATGTGAAATTGTTTTTTAAGATGTACCCTAATTGTGCATAGAGGGCTCTTGCTCTCTTTAACTAATTTCTCAGAAGATCATTTTGTTAATTGTACAAGTAATTTGTAATCTCGAATTAATATTTGTAAGACAATTTTATACCCAAAAATATCCAGTGATTTTAAAAAATTACTCTAACATGTGTTGCAGGTTCTGTTCCGTGAAGATTGTACTGCGGATGAGCTTATTGATGTCATACTTGGTAACCGCGTTTACCTGCCGTGCTTGTATGTTTACAACAAAATCGATCAGATATCCATACAGGAGGTGGATAGGATAGCTCGCCAACCACATTCTGTTGTTGTCAGGTTAGAATATAATTGTTTTAATAAATATTTAGTAAGAATTACTATCATGTACACCTATTAGCTGTAGCAGCTTGAAACGTTAATGATTGCTTGTTTATAAAAAAATAATTTTGTAGTATTTAAAACAATTATATAAATATCATTAAATTGATGTCCATACAATTACTAACCAACACACTTTTTCGGTATTACTTTCTAATCTTAAGATTACACGCAACTATTATTTAGAAATATCTTATAGCCTTATAAAAATAATGTTATAGTTTATAGATATCATAAATAACAACTTATGAAATAACAACTTAAGACTGTACAATAATGTACATACATAATTATATTCATTATAATTATTGCAAAATATGTACATACTGTACATGCTGACTTAAAATAGCATATTGTATTCAAATAGTACATTTTCTATTGTTTCAGTTGTAATATGAAATTAAACCTTGATTTCCTCTTGGAGACTCTCTGGGAATATCTTGCACTCATCCGAGTTTACACCAAGAAGCCCGGTCAGCCGCCAGACTTTGATGATGGCCTTATTTTAAGAAAGGTATGCTTTAAATCTATATATATACATTTTGTAAGCTTCTGTAATTTGGTCCAACTTTGGAGATAGGGTAGTTTTTATTTCAATTGGACCCGGTAGGTGGCGCTGCTATGGGTATGTAACTCTGAAACTGCTGAACCAATTTGTATCAAATTTTGTAAGCATCTGTAATTTGGTCCAACTTGGTAATAGGATAGTTTTTATCGCGTTTGGACCCGGTAGGTGGCGCTGCTATCGGTATGTGACTCCGAAACTATTGAACCAATTTTTATTAAATTTTGTCAGCATCTGTAATTTGGTCCAACTTGGGAGATAGGGTAGTTTTATCTCAATTGGACCCGGTAGGTGGCGCTGCTATCGGTATGTAAGCAATCAAATTTGGTAGCTGTTTTCCGGACAGGACAACGTCTACCGGGTCCGCTAGTATGTAATAAATAAGGATGTAAACCTTCTATACCGGTTTAAATGAAAAATATTGTACAAGTTACACTTGCAATTTATTTTTGAACTTGACTTGAAACTTCTTTAGGCGCATGAGGGTAGAATTTTTACGGATGAAACGCGCGGGACAGTCACGTTGCAACGTCGGGCGCGGTTAGTACTTGGATGAGTGACCCCCCGGGAACACCGCGTGACATTGGCTTTTTTTTTTCAATTACTTTGCAAAGAAGTTTCACTTCTGACATGTGTATTTTGTACGCATGCATTTTTTTTGTTATAATGCTTACCTGCTATATAGGTATGGATTGTAACAATTGGTTTAATGTTAAACTATCCAGGGCGTGACGATCGAGCACGTGTGCCACTCCATCCACCGGTCGCTGGCGGCGCAGCTGAAGTACGCGCTGGTGTGGGGCACCAGCACCAAGTACTCGCCGCAGCGCGTCGGCATCGCGCACTCCGTGCACGACCAGGACGTCGTGCAGCTCATCAAGAAGTAACCGGCTGCTGACTCGGGAGAGTCCTCGTGACATTTGAATCGGCCGCGGCGTTAAACCCCTTTGCAATTGTTGTTCGTTAATAAATAAAATGTAAGAAAAAACTTATCCAAGTGATATTTTTTTTAATTTTTATTGGCTTCAAGTTTTTCTAAGTTACACGTTACTTAGATATTGCCGAATTAGTTTGTCAAAACCTATGAAAATCCAATTAGCTATTAGAAATTTAACTGAAAAATTATGACCTGCAGTGTTTTTTAAATTGTATTTTTTTTTTAATAACAGTTACTGTAAATTACATCTCAGGAGTTAAATGTCAAGCAATCTGATTAATTCAATAGTAACTGCCAGAAACCTAGTATATCACTATTATACATATTACTTTGTAACCATCAATTGGCGGAGATTTTTATCATTACTCAAGTGCATTTTATACACACGATACGAATTAATGATGTGAAAATTAGTTTCGAGTGAGTCGAGTTGTTAAGCATTGCTTAAGTCGCATTACTACCTGAATATTGATAGGAATAAATTCAGTCTAAGGGATCTTTGCCGTAAAATGTATGGCTACGTAGTTTAGATGGGACAACGTCTAATAAAACGACGACTACGACGACGAAAAAGGACGTTTTGTTGTCACGTTACGCTCATTGTACGCTTGCGCCGCATCTATCTCTCTTCCACTCGATTGGCCTATGCGTCCGAAGAGATATTTTGTTATGACGTTGTCACGTAAAATTGTAGTCCCTAAACCAACTTTTACAGACAACTATTTTTTTTTTATATTGTCCCAAATGCTCAGAATTATATTTTTAGACTTATCAATATTTTCCTGTTCTTTTATATTTTACTCACGTGTATATATTCTACAGGACATACTTCATTTTTTTACCACATAGGTATAATGTAACCAGATATATAATCAAAAATGTAATAATAATTTAGTAGACAATAATAAGTTATTATTTACATTACGAACTATTACAGAAATTTAAAAAAGTCCCCTCTCTTTCATTTCCCCTCCCTCTTTTTCATTTTGTGAAGTTGTTATAAGTATCAGTAAATTTAGTAGTAACTGCGTTCCTTCAAATGAGGGGTCCTGTAGGCTTACGTGCTCAAGAAAGGTATCATGCGTTTATGTCTATGAACGAGTATGAAAGTAGCTCATCTATTTAAATATAGGCAAATTACAAAAATGGGCTAGGATTTTTTTTACATGAGACGTAATCTGTTATACCTACAGAACGCCATATTTGAAGGAACGCAGTTAGGAGTCGAACATCCTGTACAAATATATATAATAAAGATACTGGCTAAGCATAAAGCAATAAAACTTACTAAATTATTTATCACACATTTTATTTTGTAACTAGCTTGTATTTGAACGATAAATTTATTTTGTTGGATGATTTTAGTTAATTGCATTTTTTTCAGCATGTAAACTAAGAGGTAATATTAATTATAATAATTGATACTTTAGTGGTGCAATTAACGCAGATTGAAAAGGTATAATTTTTCATAACAATAAACATGATGCTTTTATACATAACTAGCTGCTGCTCGCGACGTCGTCTGCGTGCGTTCACTGCTCGTTCCCCGAAGGTGATAGCGTGATAATATAATTATAGCCTATGTTCTGACCCGACTTCTTAATAATATTCGTGCCAAATTTGAAGTAAATCCATGCAGTACTTTTTGAGTTTATCCCGGACATACATACAGACAAACAGACAAAAATTCTAAAAACTATATTTTTGGCTTCGATATCGATTGTAGATCAAACTCCAAGTATTCTTTTAAAAAAATATTCAATGTACAGTTTTGACTTTCCTACCATTTTATTATATGTATAGATTATGTATTTTAAATCTGCTGTTAACCTGATCATGATTGATATACATGAACTGTTGCAATAAAATTATTTATTCTATTTTTACATATATTTTATTTCTCTTTTGTTTTCTCAATTTGCGTTTCATGTCAGTGGTGTGGCCACTTCAGAAAGGAAATGTTTAGAAGGTTTAAACTTTATAGGTATAATGTATTACATATCATTAATACTGAATATTTTTAAAAAAACTAATATCATAAATGTGTCCAATTATCTTGGCCTAAAAACAACCAAGTAACAAGCACAGTCAAGTCTGTTTTTTATACATAAAATTTACGTTCAGTATAATAATTATTTATTTCTGCCAATTCAAAATAATAACAGATTATAATTGTAGATCACGATTCACGATTCAGCCTGTAATATCCCACTGTTGGGCATAGGCCTCTTCCACATGTAAGGAGAAGGATCGGAGCTTAATCCACCACGCTGCTCCAATGCGGGTTGGCGGATATATTCCCTACTATGAGTAACGATCGCTATCAGGTGTACACGATAACAACCGGGACCGACGGCTTAACGTGCTCATAAGTCATAAAAACATTCAACCTTACGACCACTTTATTACCACACATTTATCTTACAATTATTACTATAAATATTTCCTATTCCATGGTGTACAATTATGTAATTAAATAATTTATTACAAATAAATTTTCTTTGATTACAGCTGTTTGTCTTCATTAACAAGTAAATCAGACTCTGCAGTGGCTAGTGCCCAGCGGTGTTCTGTGATCTCTAAGGCTTCCCACTCAGCTTTGAATGCAGCCTTAGGGTCGGGCGGCATGGCCATAGCTGCTCCTGACATCTGTTCTTGCATCACCTTTGACTGATCGGCAGCTGTGATGAAATATTTTATTATAACTTTAAAATTAAGTACACCTTTGCAATTTCACTTTTTACTTAATTCTTTTTTGGTTATTGTTTGTTTTTAGTTTTCAAAGTTTTTTCTTATTATTTACAATTAATATCTACAGGCTCTAAAATATCCATGTCTTTTATTAAACATCATGCATTATAAGTATGCTTATCCTACAGGCGATTTTATAACTTAAGACTACAGATCGACTGTCCTGTGATTGCCATAGTCTGGTTCTTTTTGTGACAAAAGATAACCGAAAATTTTGACTGCGTTGTTATTGGCTTTAGTTACATGCACACTCAGTAGACTCAGTGACACATTGCACGTTTTTTAGTGAGTGAACCAGAAAATATTGTTTGTGCGTAAGTCATGGCGGACATGCTTCCTGTAGTTAAGTAAGCACCTTTGCAATCTACAGAAAAACAAATTATTTACAATTTGCTAAAATCATTTAAAGATTGTGATAGTAATATATAATAATAAGATTTTTATATAAATATTCAATTTAACAATATTCAATAGAATCAAAAATAAATATAATAGCAGACTTATAAAGACCTTTTATATTATTACTAACACTTACCATTATTCTCTCCGAGCACAAGGGTGTAAATTGTACGCAGACCAAAAACATTAAGGAAGTACCATGAAGCAGATGACACCCACGAAGCATCGAGATAAGCCAGCTCTACACCTCGTTGCAACATAGGCTTAAAACGCAAGGTTAGAGGGAATGGTACTTTAGCTGTGGACATAAATTTACCAGTGTGAATTATAGTTAATCTCAATAAATAATAATGGAATTAAATTAATAACAGTACTGCAGGTTAGATGCAACTGGGAGGCATTGGGTTCATCCACATAGACTACATTTCCTTTCTAGCTGCTTTAAAAAAATATCAATCAAATAGCAGCAGTTCATGCACAAGATGATGAACTTACTGCTTCTATTTGACAAATGGTCTAGGAGTGTAAGGTAGGGTTAGCGGCCCCAATAAGATATTTTTAAAATAACTTATGTAGCAACATTGGCGAGATACAAACTTACCATTAACACGATTACAGCCACTCATCTCATTCCATTTTGGAGATACGTGATCAAATAGACGCTAGAGCGGTTATTTTTCAAACTTTTTTTTTACCAAATCCATTGTAAGGTCTATACCCGCTATACTCAACCTGCGGCCCGCGGGCCAAATGCCCATAGTATAATGTATATATATAATATATAAGTAGCTACTTGGAATTACGTTTTAATTAAAACCTAAATAATTTTTGCGTGCGGCCCGCGACACGGTGATTGAATCGTGTTTGTGGAAGCTATAAAAAACAGGTTGAGTATCGCTGGTCTATACTAATATTTCCAGATTTTTATTAGTTTATGAAAGTTTTAGGTTCATAGCGATATAACTAGTATTCAGAAAATATGTATTCAGAAATAAATGTGAAATCAAATACACATATATATAATATACATTTATATACATGATTTATTTGCACAGAAAATATCATTGAATACTTAGAATTAGTGATTACTGACAAATGGGTACAGCTTGATACATATTGATATTCATGAATTTTTTCACACAGTTATATCAGTTTCCACAAAAATTATTTCTGTAACTGTAGCAGATTTAATTACGTGAATTAAACCAATTTTTTTTTCTGTTACTGCCCATGATCACATCACAAAATGGGTATAACTCAACTCATCACCGGAGGCACAGATATGTAGTTTTTATGGCCTCGTGCTTATATCAAATCGATATATTTTTCAACTAACACCTAAAATTTTATACTATTAATAATAATGACACAAAACAACTTACTGGTTAAGAAACCACTGAACATCCAATTAATCCATCCACCGATCACAATCATAGGTAATACATTGGTCACATTGCCCTTCAACATATCTGTCATCATGCCCGGGTCGGTCATAGGGTTCTATAAAGATTATTAACTTGATTAAATGTTGGATATACCCATACATATTTACTTTACTAAGAAAATTAATAGTCTATTTGACCTATAATAAATATACAGTTAACATTTAATTTACAAAAGCAATTTGAATTGTCTTTCTAATCGCAGTGTATTTACAGTTACTAATGAGAAGTAAAATCAAGCACAACTTCATTCTACGTTTTATGTTTTAATGAACATAAAAATCATCATATTTCTATCCCTTATGAAAATAATTTCAGAAATTTTATTCAAATTGCAAATTCTACCTGGGAAGTTGCTGCCCGTTTTTGAACTTTAAAATATCCAGTGTCTTCATTGTTGAACCAGTGACGTCGCATCGCAAAGGACTGTCTCGGTAAATACTTTCCGTTCTCACGAAGCAGTCTCGCACGTATCATCACTTGACTAAAAGTAAGGTTATTTTTAACAGAGTTACGAGTAGAGGTGTAAAGTTAATAAGGTGAAATTAAACATACCTGTCTTGCATTTGTAATATTTCTATCTTCTTCTGAGACGATAATATAATCGAAACATAATGTCTAACAATACCAACTAAAAACGTTATAATTACAATGGGTAAAAACACCCATAAACGTATTTTTGGATCTAATAACAACTCGGCCATGATTTATTTAATATATATTAGTTTTATAATTCAAGTTATCTCTTAATTAATTATTTTTTGTTTAATTTCAATCAATCCGAAGATTTCATTTTAATGACATTGTCAAAATCAAGTCAATTTCAAAATCAAAGGCTGCGTTCCGAAATGCGATGAAATCGATTACATTACAGCGATTTCGTCGAAATCGCCCGTTCCGAATTATATGCTTATATGACAGTAGAGGTGTTCGTTATATTAGGTAGCGGATAAAATCACCTATTATTTTTAAATCATTTTATCACCTATTATTTTTTTTACCTGGGAAGCGTGATATAATATCACGCTTCCCAGGTTTGAAAGAATATTTTTATTTTTACTACTTTACCTCAAATGTACACAGAGCCAAATTGTACTCTATGGTCACAAAATTCCTTTTAATGTCCAGAACATCGTACAATATGTTAGTCCCATGTCAAATTGTATTCTATTGTAACTGAATAAGAACTATTTTCCTTTCAATGTCTTTTGAAATAAATTTTAAAAATATTTTAGTTCGTATTATTATTTTTATTATACTACTAGCTGACCCGGCGAACTTCGTACCGCCTAACAGTCGATTCTTTAAAATACTTATCCTTCCCGGAACCCCTCCTCTAACACTTAAACTTTATGGTATGGTATTAAAGTTCAAATTGATTTAAGTATAATTTGTATAATAATATGTAATATATTACGAATCTTTTGTGTGGGAATAGAAAGGTGTTGTTTTTAGACTTTTTCAGGGATTTTTTTAAATTTTTCTCTCCATAACAACCATCCTCGTACTTCAAGGAATATTATAAAAAAGAATTAGCGAAATCGGTTCAGCTGCTCTCGAGGTTTGCGCTTAGCAACACATTCAGCGATTCATTTTTATATGATGAAATTGCAAAAAAAGCGGAATGTAAATATTGTAAAAAATATACTTTCATTTAAAACTACTATAATGAATTAAAAAAAACATAATATATGAAACACAAGCATTTAATTATTATATGAAGAAATAAGTAGAGAAAATAACAGGAATGAAAATAGCGGTAAGTTTATTTTATCTTGTATCTGTAAACGAGTAATTCTTGTATTAATTGAAGTGAAACTTCTTTAGAATCGTTGTGATTTCAAACCGGATGCAACAGCAAAAAGATAGGGAAGGACGAGCCGCGCTGCAAGCCGCTAATTTTAAATGTTTTTTTTTAATTAGTTTGCCATAGAAGTTTCACTTCTATCGTGTGTGAATCGCACACACACCTTTTTTTTGTTATACTTTGGATATCTCAGAAACGGCTGTAACCGTTTTGATGAAATTTTGTATACAGATAGTCTTTCATTTTAAGTATCCTATATGTAATATGCATTTGATCTCACAAATAATAAGAGTTGACCTAAAGGTTGTAATTGTCAGGTCAAAAAATCCCAAAAAAAAAATTTGTTCTCACAAGGGTTTCACAGTTGGTTAAAAAAAAATATTATCACGTAAAAAATAATAAGTGATTTAAAAGTAGCGTAACGTTATAACGTAATACCAAAATGTAGCCGTTACGCCCATCTCTATATGACACTAATAATCACTGATCAAATCAGAATGCACTTTGAGCGCTTTGAGCAAAATTTGTTTGTCAGTGTCAAATATCGGAATATCCCGATATCAGTTAATTTTTATCTCTTTGCGCTTGTTCAACATCTTGTTAATTTAAACATTATTGAATTATTCTCCCTGTACCCTCATCGTGAACTGAAATAATATGTGTTGTTTCCATTTTGACGTGACAACGTCTTATAAATTGGTTTGCCGGGTGACACTTCAAGAAACTGCGTTACGCTCCGCTCACGTTATGCGCTTACAATGAGAGCGAGTGAGAGGCACGCGTGCATGGTTAGCCCGCCTAAGAGCGAGAGAGACAGACATAAAAAGTGAAAGGCACGCGTCCCTTCCACTCGAGCACAGTTAGCCCGCCTAAGAGCGAGAGAGACAGAGCGAGTATTCACATTAAAATTATTTTACCACTCAAAGTCGTTGTGACGTAAAACTTTCGCCCGTATACCGACTTTACAGGCAACCAATTTTTTTTTGTTGTTATTCAATTAGACAGTTCAGACAACCAACAAAAATGTCAAAAGTGACAGAAGGCTTGCCCGAGGCATAATCTTTGTAAGCTCTTTGGTTGTAAGCGCAATATGGCGGATGTAATGACGTCATCTGTGACGTCACGTGAGCGTTCGATGGCACGCTCACGACAAATCGGAACGGTGCTGTGATCGTGAGCGAGGTGAGCGACCGATTTCATCATGATTGATAAAAATTACTATGGAGCAGTATTATATGGATGTAGAGCAGTTTGGAGCAGTTTGGAGCAGTTTGAAATATTGTTTATTTAAAAAGATATGGCTGTATCAAAATTAAGATAATTTCCTTTTTTCCCAAATCTTTATTGATTTTTCATTAGAAATATAAGGTGGAGCAGTTTAAGCTGGCGATGTTTTTGGATAGAGCTAATTAAAATACATCGGTCAGTATTTTTATTATTACAAAAAATATACTTTTATAGGCTGGGGTAGGGGGGTTTGATTTCATCGCATTTCGGAACGCAGGGAAATCCAAATCCTCCTCTTCTATGCTCCATGTCAAAATCCTACCTACAGGCTACAGCTTATACAAAGATAAAACCACAGATTAAGTATTAGTTACTTCGTAGAGGTGATCGTTATATTTTATATCCGTTATAACGTTACGCTACTTTTAAAACGCCTATCTTTTTTACGCTATAATATATTTGTTTTTTTTTTTTGGTCCTACCAACTTTCAAACTACTGTTGCTGTGTGGCTACGGCAAAGAATTTAGCCTCCCCCTCTCTTCCCGTGGGTGTCGTAAGAGGCGACTAAGGGATAACATAGTTTCACTACCACCTTGGAACTTAAAAAGCCGACCGATGGCGGGATAACCATCCATGCTGGCTTTGAAGTACACAGGCCGAAGACGGGTAGCAGCGTCTTTGGTGCGACAAAGCCAGCCCTGCGGTCACCAACCCGCCTGCCCAGCGTGGTGACTATGGGTAAAACACACGAGTTCACGCTATTATTGGCGCGAATTTGTGGAGGCCTATGTCCAGCAGTGGACTGCGATAGGCTGAAATGATGATGATGATGATGAACTTTCAAACTCTTGTGGGATCAAATGCATAGCTTACGTTCTATATAGGACATACAGACAAACATTTATAAACGACGAAGTTTACAGTTTAGAGGTGTTCGTTATATTAAGGGGCTCCCATCGCTCAATGACCTTGGCGATTTCGTTTTTATACAAGAACTAGATGGCGCCACAACCTATCCAAATTCGTACGTAATTACTACTATAAAACATCCACACATTGGAAGGAACTGATGAAGATTACGCAAGAAAACAGATGTGTCGCTGCGTTGTTATTGTATTCGCCCTCTGAGACTATTTTTATTTTTTATTATACTATTTTATTATATTTTTTATTAGATTATATTTTTATTATACTATTTTATTTATTTATATAAATCATGTACGATTTACCTACATCTTTTATTTATTATTTTATTTCATGATTATTTTGAAATAAGTGATTCACCTCGCCTACGTAAGTATTACTTTAGTAATTGAAATATTTAGGATGTGTATTATTATTTTAGCAAGAGATTATTATCTCGGCCACGCTTAATTTACTTTTGTTTTTATGTTTATGCATAATCGGGCTTACTCTTTGACAACTTCAAAACAAAACAAATTACAAACTACTTTAAATATATATTTACAAACTTAGTTTCTACGTAGTATTTATATTTGTACTATTAACAATATCTTTTAATTCAAAATTTTAGGGTCAATTGTATAAACAATAAATTCGGCCACGTCGCGGTGAGCGACATAGCCTCCTCGTCCGACGGCCGAGAGGCGACTGATTTTCTTCGCCTGAGTGCCCGTATATAACCAGAAATTATATTTTTACGATTTTCTAATAAAATACTGCACCTAATAAAAAACCCTTCTGTAGAATTATTAAGTACATGATTCTTAAGTAACAAAAAAAAATTCACTATTGTATGTAGTAAAATTACATAATTATATACGATTTTTGTACGCGAAAAGAGGTCCAGGTAAATAATTATTTCTCTTTATTTAGAGAGTTTTATGCAATTATCTCTCAGTCACATTAATAAACTAAATCCGAGTTACAACATATATTTATTTGATATTTTTAACGTAACTTTAAGGTATACTTGATAGCACATGAAAACGGCCGAATTTTTCTGGGATCCCCTTAAGTAGATAGCGGATAAAATAACCTATCGGGGGTAACTTCGTCGTCTATGAATGTTTGTCTGTATGTCCAATTATTTGTTCGAATGTAACAATATTTTGTTCGTCTTTTATTTATTTACAAGCTGCTGAGCCCACGACTTCGTCCGCGTGGGATTGAACACAAAAGTTATTGTTCACTTCACAGAGTTACAAAAAAAAACTATCTTACTACATTATCTTTACTTATTACATCAGCCATCTGCCAGTGAAAGTCCCGTTTAAATCGGTCCAGCCGTTTCAGAGATTAGCCGGAACAAACAGACAGACAGACAGAAATTTTAAAAATGTTATTTTGGTATAGGCACCACGTATAGAACCATATACATTTAGTAAAAAGTGGTTATTTTAATATTACAAACAGACACTCCAATTTTATTTATTTGTATAGATAATTAAATAAATGTTGACCATTAAGTTGGCCACCTTCCTAATAGATAATTATCTTTATCGCACAAATTAATTTTGATTAATTATTATCGTTTGTTCAAACACATTCATGATTGTTCGATCATAAAAACAATTAAAAACGAAACGTCGAAAAGGCTAAGAGCACCGACACGCACGGTCAGTCGGAGATGCAGGTTCGATCCCCGCTGGAACGGTTGATTTTTGATTTGATATTAAGAAGAATATCGTATTGTTTAGGTTTTGTTTATTTTGAAACATGAAAAATTAATAAAAACAAACAACGATATTTATTTTCTTATTATGAGAATAAACTAAAATTTAACATAATTATACAGTAAAATCTAACATTATAATGAAAAGTATTATTATTTTCTAAACCACTCTTATTACGTTACTAGTTTTGTACTTTTATTTTTTGTGTATCGCTCCTTGACAGATTAATAATAAGGACTTATAAAAGCAAATTTCTTAAAGTAAAGATTTTAAGGTGTTTTAGAAGCCATATTCTTCCTAACATTTCTTTGATTTCATTTTTTGGTTTGCTACTCTTGGTGATTTTCTTTTTAAAACACCTTTACTATTATTACTTGATAACTCATTGTCAGCAACAGAGAATGCAATTTCAGAAACAGTACTTTCATTTGAAACAGGTTCAGTTTTTATTTTAATGTCCATTTCTACAACTGGTGGTACTTTTAAGGAACATTTTTTTTGATCTTCTGTGAACAAATTATCATCTATCATTTCTTCCTTAATTTCTTTTACCGTTGGAGATTTCTTGATTGGTGACTTCTTACTAGGTGATTTTTTACTTGGAGACTTTCTTCCTTTATCACTTGACGGACAAATGTCCCTGTTTAAGCATTCGTGACACATTGGTCCTACAGGTAAACAAATTGTTTGTCCAAACCCCACCAATAAATGGTTGACATCACTCCACAAGTCAAAAGGCAGCCATGTCTGCAATGATTTGCGGGTATCTTCAGGGGTAGCAGTTGGTTTCTTGACCCAGCCTATTCTATTACTTATTCGGTGGACATGTGTGTCTACGCCTAAAAATTGAGAAGGACATTTAATATTTTGGCCAATTCAAAGGTTTAACCATTCACTAAATTCTATATATGCAACAGTTAATTTTAAAATTCCCTCAAGTTTCTAGAAACAAAATAATGAAATAAATATTAGTAGTTATGTAAAGAACTTTCTTATTATAAACTAGCTGCTGCCCGCGACGTGCGTCGTCTGCGTGCGTTCACTGCTCGTTCCCCGTAGGTGATAGCGTGATAATATGTAGCCTATGTTCTGACCCGACTTCTTAATAATATTCGTGCCAAATTTGAAGTAAATTCATGCAGTACTTTTTGAGTTTATCCCGGATATACATACAGACAAACAGACAAAAATTCTAATAACTATATTTTTGGCTTCGGTATCGATTGTAGATCACACCCCAAGTATTCTTTTAAAAAAATATTCAATGTACAGTTTTGACTTTCCTACCATTTTATTATAATACTAGCTGACCTGGCGAACTTCGTACCGCCTTATTTTTTTTTCTTAAATATAATAATTACATATACCAAAATAAAATATAGCCTATCTTTCAAGTTGGATCGAACTGCACATGGTGTGCGAATTTTATTATAATCGGTTAAGTGGTTTAGGAGTCCATTGAGGACAAACATTGTGACACGAGATTTATATATATTAAGATGTATAGATAATTATTTCACTTCTTTTTTTTTTCAGTAACATCATAAACAATAAGTTTGTCAATGTAATATTAATTTTACACACAAGACAAAATAGTGTCTCAGTTATATCAGAAATCAAAATAAATATTATGTTTATGTTAATGTAGTTTTAGTTGATATTAATAGTTTTATTACCAATTCCTGTAACTTTATTCCACGCAACCTTCATACAAATATGTGCCATTTTTGGACCCACACCTCTCAACTTACAAAGTTTCTCAACTGAGTCTGGTATGTCACCATCATATTGTTCTTTCAAAGTTTGTGTTGTATCTTTTATATACTTCACTTTAGTCTGAAAAAAAAAAGGATTTACAAGTTTTAAAAAGACAGTAACACAGTGGTCTTTTATTTATTTATGCTAAGCACTTAGCTTACTTGTAAAAAAAATTATGTACCCTTTTTTGCTATGATTAAAAGTCATTTAACAGAATTGACAAATATTACAGACTGTATTACTATTTAAATAATAGAACTATTCACATCTCTATATATATAAAAATAAATCGCTGAATGTGTTTCTAAGCGCAAATCTCGAGAGTCGCTGAACCGATTTTGCTAATTCTTTTTTTAAAATATTCCTTGAAGTACGAGGATGGTCCTTACGGAGAGAAAAATTTAAAAATTGCCTGAAAAAGTCTAAAAACAACACTTTTCTATATTCCCATACAAAAGATTCGTAATAATACTTAAAAGTCAATCTGAACTTTAATACCAATCGACTGTTAGGTGGTACGAAGTTCGCCGGGTCAGCTAGTTAATAATTGAATGAACACTCATCATTTTAAAGGTACATCTTAATAAAGTCACCGAAGGTGTCAATTTCTTAAAATACCTTCCAAAACCCAACAGGGTAAATAAGTTGCCCTAATTCCTCATTACTCATGGCCAGCACATTGTCAACTGTGAGTCCCCTGTTGCGTAGACGTTCCATTGCAGCAAATGTGACTTGATCTTTTGTTTGACTTGACAACATTAAGGATATTAAACTCTGGTATCTGAAAACCTATAAACAATAAATAAATAAATGCTTTACATTCAATGATGTGCAGGTTTCTGACCCTGTTAGGAAGGTATGGAAGCTCACAAAACTTAAGCAACCAGAACATTAGAAACAGCTGTGTGCCCTATATGACCAGGTAACGGTTAATACGGTAGATGCGACTAATGCAGTAACCTAATTTAGACAACCTAATTTTAGAAAAACTTGGGTAATTTACTTTGGTCTGTTGACCAAGGTAATTAATCAAGTTTTACTATTATATAGGGGTACATAAAGAAATAAGATTGGAATTTAGAATTGTTCTAAATATATTAAAATAGAGCTAAACAGAATAAGGATTTCAAATTTAAGCTTTGTCAACAACAGTTTTAATTTAAAAACTTAAAATTACTTTAGGCGGTGCATTTTCATCTAAGCACATATGACACCCCATTGAGTCCACTGGAGCATCATTATTAGCCCGCATTGTTCTTAAATTTACTAAGAACTCTTTCCAATTGGCAGGCTCCCATAATCCTTTTTGTTCCTGAAAAATTAAAAAAAAAATGTTTTCTTGTACCGTGGTTCAATATTGACAATATTCAATGTAATAAACACAGTGAAAATATTAAAAATGCACTGCAATAACTGAGGTAGGGCACAGCGTCAAGAGAGTTTTACGAAAAGTGTGATCGGGCGAGGCGAACAGAAGGTGAGGAAGATAATAATATGTTAGTGAAGATAGAAAAAACTTATGAAATGTAACTCTCTCTGAGTTACGTTTCATAAGTTACTTCAGTTGTATGGTTTAAACTGTTTAACGCACACTCGTTTTTAAGAAATATAAATTTATATTTTAATGTTAACATCAGCAAATAACATTATTAAAATATGAATATTGTTTAATTGATTTTAAAATATATAGGTAAACATTACATATAATACTTTAAAATATATAGGTAAAATATATACATTAAAATCTATAGGTGGGGAACTATTATTAGCTTTATGTTTCTATGTAAATAGGCATGTATCCACTAAGAACAAATGGGATGCATTAAAGTGTCTAAAAATTAATTATGATATGTAGATAAAGAAAAATCAATTTATTCAATAAAATAATTTAAGATTGTTGATATTTTCACAAAACAAGTTAAGAAAATATGGGCATTATGTCACGTGACAGTGAACACCAATCATAACGCGTGACGTCACCCCGTGCAAAATATCATTTTTGTTATTGACATTTTCATAGAATAGAGCGTTACTATAGTTATTATTTTACGGTTTTATCTCTTGTCGTCACATTTATTCAGTTATTCAAAGTAATATACTGAAAGAGAACACCATGGAACCTGGATTTATGAAAGGAAATAGCAACAACTTGCCCAGAATTGACGTCGTTATGCTTGGCAAGTTTTTCGCATCAAACAGCGACTTTTGCTCATCGGAATTCCGCAACGTTAAAACTTCGATGTAAGTATACATGAATGTAATATAATTATTTCAAGCTAAAATCCCAATTTTTCAGTCTTGTTATCTATTATGTGTTAATAATTGATTATGTTTTGACTACAGTAATTTAGTTTTGACATATTTTGAGGTTAGAAATACAAAGTAAAACATAATTATGTTACTTTAATTAACTTCCATGCTTGTGTAGTAACTATAAAATGTACCAGCTGTTTCACTAAACGCACAGATCGTAAAAGCCAACCCCAGGAATGGATAAATATCTCGGAAATCATGTTGTAGGTATTAAATAATTCTAGCCATCTTATATGCCATTGACAACTAAATATATGATTATTGGCTTTTTGTTACCCTTACTCTGTAAATGATAAAAACGTGTTTAAATTACTTAAATTAATTAACTTAATTTCAGGTCCTCACGAGATTCCTACGGAGATGATGCTGTTAGCTTCGTACAAGTTAAACGAGAGGATAAACTGTGTACTGTGAAGTGCAAAATATGTCCAGAACATAAAGTTCATGCTAAGTTATATAGATGCACACTAATTTTAGATGAAGAAGAAGAAAACATTCTCTCTGTGAGGTGCGAAGACTGTGTAGCTTCACAGGGGGGATGTAAACATGCAATCGCATTTCTTATGTGGGTCCACCGCAGAAGTGAGGAACCCTCCTGCACTTCTGTTGAGTGCTACTGGAAAAAATCAAAATTGTCCAGGGTCGGTAGTAGCCTAAAATATTTAACAGCCAAAGAACTATCAAAGGGCAATCCTGTATTACCAGGGAATCCATCTGCCCTAAAGAAGTTTTTACAAGAAGCTAAGACGAGAAAGGTTGCAGATTGTGAGCTTTTAAAATATCAACCCACATATTGTCTAAGTGACATAGAAGCTGTCTCAATGCATAAACTTGTATGTAATCTTAAAGAAAAACATGGGGAAGATTTTTTGAGAAAAATACAAATAGCAGAGTCTGTAATACAGAAAGTAGAAGAACTAACTAGAGAACAATCAAATAGCGCTCTTTGGTTTGAATTAAGGTACGGTCGAATAACTGCTTCTAGAGCTTTCGAAGTAAGCAGATGCAAAACAAGTGATGGCACACTTATAGCTCTCATACTTGGTGGCAAAATTCCTGACACTCAATCTATGAAGCGTGGCCGCACCTTAGAAGATGACGTGAGAAAAACTGTGGAGGGAAAATTAAGAAAAACAATTAATAAATGTGGCCTCTTTTTAAGCTCTAGATATCCTATGATTGCGGGATCCCCAGATGGAATTTTTGAAGATGGTATAATAGAAATCAAATGTCCTCTTAATGAAAAGACATACAAGAATTTCATAAAGAATGGACAGCCTACAGAAAAATACAATGCCCAAATGCAACTACAAATGTTTTTATCACAAAAGAAAAACTGTTATTATTGTGTAGCTGACCCAAACTATCATAAAAATAACAAAGTAAATATAATAAATGTATCATTAAACCTTGCATATGTTGAAGATTTAATTAACAATAAGTTATTAAACTTTTGGAAAATAAATATATACCCTTTATTATATCAAAGTGTAGAGTAAGTGTGCTTATGTATAAATATAATGATGATAATATTTATTATTTCAAATATGTATTTAGTTGTGTTTATTTAAATAAAAAACCTTTTTTGTAATAATTATTATAAGTTATTAAACTTTTGGAAAATAAATATATACCCTTTATTATATCAGTGTAGAGTGTGCTTATGTATAAATATAATGATAACAATATTTATTATTTCAAATATTTAGTAGTGTTTATTTAAATAAAAAACCTTTTTTTGTAATAACATACTAGTTTTATTTGTACTGTAGGTGGCTTCGCACGGAATATAAAGAGAAACATCACTATCTGAGTGCTCTTCCTCAATCAATAATTTTTTTGTAATTTTGCATTGGCTTCGCACGGAATATAAAGAGAAACATCACTATCTGAGTGCTCTTCCTCAATCAATAATTTTTTTGTAATTTTGCATAAGTTGGAGACAGAAGGATATGATTTTTTAATGGCCTCAGTTTTAAATGGGGATGTGAAGCTTGATGGTTTCAAGGATGACAATGCCAGGCTTACTGTTTTTATTTTGGTCTGAATTGCTTTACTTCTGAACTTGTGTGTTAGAAATACTTGAACTGATTTATTTACTTTCTGTTCACATAAAAGTTCTGGCTCATTCTGTTCGTCTGTTTGGAAATCTGCAAAATGAATGAGAGTAATTAGCTTTATGGTCATAACTGAAATTATTGTTATAAATAATTTGTAAAATGTAGAAGTCGCCCAAGACGGTAATACACGGACCAATGGAATCCGTACTCTCTGTCTACCCCTCTTGAGAGGACAGGCGTGACGTATATGTATGTATGTAAAAAATTTGTGTTATTTATTATTAAAATATACCTGAGCTTGTATGGGGAGTATCTTTGAGATGTGGACTTTGCGAACAACTTTCTTTTGGTTTTTCCAAACACTCAATAGTATTTGTATTATCTTTAAGACAATTTGCTATTATCTCCATTCTTTTTTTTTAACATGTACGGTCGTTCTGCGCTGCTGCATGTCCGCTTTCTTCTGTCTTCTTGACATTCAAATTTACTTGGAGTACATCCTGGTTTCAAGCGCACTTGTGATACTTTTCCTATAATATGATACTCAGTATAATTGAGCATATCATTTGGTAACTAAAAAGAAACAAAAAAGGTGCTTATTATGTACATGTACAATAAATAAATAAAATCACAGAACTAATTAACAAAACTCTAACAAAGATCTAACCTCAAACAATATTTACAATAATCAAGCAAAATTCATCAGTTTTGTTATAATTACGTATTCGCTGAATTACATTTCGTTATATACTTACATCGAAATGATCTTCACAAAAATACATTCTTGAATTTGTTGAAAAACAATGTGCATTATTTTTCCTTGCAAGTGTTAGCCACTTTTCCGTACTTCTTGTTTGCTTGGGACAAATATAAATAATTTGTTTGGCGTTTTAATGTTTGTGCTTCCACACTGGGGTACCATACAGTATTTGTAATACGAAGGATTCATTTTTAATCACAAAACATTTACAATTTCCATATAAAAACCGCTGTGTTTCGCACGGGGTGACGTCACACAAGACGCCATGACAGTTTTGAGTGTTTTCGACGGAAATTTAATGTCATTTCTTTAAATGCGAAATACAAATTGAAAATCGATAAGTTTTTTAAAAATAATATTTTTCTCATGTATAATAGATATTAAGGTATATTATCCAACAATCAATCGAATTTAGGCAACTAGCCTATTGTATATTTGTGAAAGTATTTTAGCTGTTGTTCCTCCTCAAAATTATATAAATAAATAAATAGATAAAGAAGAAAGGTTTTAAAACATAACAGACTTCCTTTATGTACCTCTTTGGTAGGCGAATCATTTTCAAACTCAATTTTAACTCGAGGTTTTTTCTCAAACTTAAATTTATTTAAATCACTAATAGGTTTAGATTCAACATTCTTGGCATCTTCAACTTTTATTGGTGTGTTTTGTTTAGAATTTTTCGTAGCTACTTTCTTTTCGACGGATGGTACTGGAGGTATGTTTTTTCGCGGCATATTAAAAGTTAGCCTCAAACGAAAAGACTTCAATACATTTTGTATTTTATTCGCTGTATCGAAAAATACTTTCATATATTCTTATAACAACTTGTATGTACGTTTAGTAAATATAACAAAACCTACCTACTCTTTGAACAAAACGATAAAAACTTTTAAATCAATTCAAATAAATTGAAATTAATGGTAAAGTCGGCACTCGGCAGTCGGCTGTCGGCTCTAGGGACGTTCCGATACTAGTAAATAAAAGTAGGTACTCGATACTTTTCATTTCGATACCAAGTACTAAAGGCATCGAATCAATCTTGCGATACTTACTCGGTATCGAAATAAAAGTACTTGGTATCGAATCGAATCAGACTCACTTATTTAAAATATACGAACTTCCAAACGACCCAAAAAAAAAAAAAGAGAATTTCCGAATAGACAGACAGAACGAGAGAGAGCGAAATCTTTTATCCATCTCTCGCTCGGTTATCTATTGGAGAATGAAGCGTGTCAAGATGGGAAGGAGTCCAAACGTAATGTTAAACAAAATATGGTCTCAATTTATTGACGACTACTAGGTTACTAACTGACAACTGTTAATTCTAATTTTTGCCGAAGTGCACCTCTATTCAACAGCTGTTTATAGGGTACTCGTTTAAAGCAATTAATATCAAGATTTTCAACAGCTGATTATAGGTTACTCGTTTAAACCAATTAAAATCAAGATTTGCGAGCTTCTAGCGCAGCCACTAGCAAGTGGCAGAAAAGATCAACCAAATTGATCTATTGAGCGAGCCAAACCCGTCCGAACTCCGACTGCACCCGTGTCTGTGGGCAATCTTGATGCTAAAGAGTTTTTAGTTAACATATAATTTGGTTTAATATAAGTAATTTTTTTAATAACAAAAGATAATTTTTGTCAATTAAATAAAAATTACTTAATTAATTACATTACTTTTAAATTTTACCCTCACCAAATTATTTTATTTTGACATTTGCTACCTTAGTTTTATAAAAAAATTTAAATTATCGATATGAGTAAGTATCGATACATTAGGAGTATTTATATGAGTAGTATCGATAAATGATCTGAGACTACTGATATAAGTAGGTATCGATACTTTGATGGTATCGGAACATCCCTAGTCGGCTCTGCTCTGACATGGCCAGTGTAGCCAACCCTATAGTTTTAACTGTAGATCTACAGTTTTTTGAACATTCCCTCAGTTTTCAGTTTAGGCCTCGAAATCTACAGTTTTTTTTGTTTAAAATGCGCGCCATCTATTTTATTTGATAACCAGTCCACTAAGTTAGCTTCAGCCTTCAGTAAAACCTACTAACATCGAACTGGAGGTAATGGTCATCAATCGCTTTAATATATGGCGTTAGTAGTGGACACTCGTAGATTTGTTTCGGTCGATCAGTCGATGTCCGTTTTACCAACATTTTGTTTTTCTTAATGGGGAATCCCCGCGATGCCTTGACTATCGGATACATGTACTAGACCATACATTCCGTTATTCGTCTGATTAGATTATTTTTTGTTCGGTTAACGTCGTGACTTGAGCAAAAAGTTAAGAATATGCATAGCTGTAGTTTAGAGTCATAGCTATAGTCTGTCTATAAAGTCGTGAAATTTAATGAGGGCGCTGTTAATAACACGTAGCAAACACATAGCAACACTGTATAGTATGACATAAATGACTTTGATACTTGCAATATTTTATTTACCTACTATTAAAAACATGAGTCTGAGTGTGAATACATGCGAAAATGTCAGTTCGTTTAGGTAAAATGAGTAAATAAATAAGACACATATCATATTTTGTTTGTTTTATTTATAAAGAAATATCAATGAAATAGATCTGCTTTGAATGAAAAAGTACACATTACAGCAAAATAAGAGGATTATCTAAATATTATCGTATAAAACAGAAATTTAAAAGAAGAATTGCAAAAAAATATTAGTTATATTGATGAGAGTTATATTCACGACTCATACTGTACATGCTGGAAGTGAAAAAGGCTTTGTACCAAACTGTCTACTCTTATTTAGTAGAAAAAATAAAATAGAAGATTATCACTCTGAAATGAATGCGAATAAATTCACTAAAAGGATTACGGAAAAACTTATTCCCAACCTACACGAGCCATCTATTTTATTGTTTTTGATAATGCTCCTTACCATTCAGTAATTACAAACAAAACACCAAACACCAGTACTCGTGTCGATGATATAAAATTATGGTTATTAGAAAATAATATTCCATTTGATTCATCGCTAAGGAATGTATTAACTTGAGTAAAAAATAAAAAACCAAATCCTATATATGAGATAAACACTATTTTGGGAGAACATGGGCATACACTAGTTCGGCTTCCACCATACCACTGTGATCTTAACCCAATAGAGCTAATTTGGGCACAAAAAAAGGTAGCTGCAAGTAATATTGGGTCTCGTGACGTGAAACAATTGACAGAAGAAGCATTTAATAACATCACAGTTGAAAACTGGAAAAATTGTTGCGAACTTGTAAAAAAAATAGAAAAGGATTATTATGAACGAGACAGAACATTATACAAAAATATAGAGACGAATTAATATTTCAAGTAAGAAGCGACAACAGCAGCACTTCTTTCACTTATCATCGGATTCTAAAATCTAAAATTATCCATTTCTTTCTTTGGCCGGCCTTTCCTATGTTTCCCAGGAGTTTCAAACTTTCCATCATTTTTAAAGCCTTCGTTGACTATCCGTCTAACTGTACTCTTTGATTTTCCTGAAAAAGATAAGTTTAAAAAATGTTAATGGAATGGAAATATAAGTTACTGACATGAAGCAATTGATTCAAATTTAAAATTGGAAAACTTGAGACTAAGTTATATTATATCCTTAAGTATCAAAAAATTCGTCGTACTATAATGTGACCTATATACTCTGTCTCATCTAACCTAAAAATTTGCAATGTAAACAATGCCTTTTTTGGTCTCCAAAACGTAAATTATGTAAATTTTAAAATTCAGGCAGGTTAAACACAAACAATAACACGATTACATACCGTCATAGATGCTGTTCGCCCATAAACATCGTCGAAATCCCACAAAATTCGTCCAGCTTCGAACTCCGCCAAACATCGCTGGAAAACTTTAAAAATCACTTCCCGCGTGCCACTCCGATTTACTTTACTCATTTTTGAAACTCTTCTGCGAAGATTGGTCTTAATTTTTTTGCAGTTTAATCAAATGAATAAAGAATAATAAAGGAAAACTGTTAACTCGATGATAGTATTGACAGCGAAAGTACTTATGTTTGGTGTTGCCAGACACATGATTAATGTTAGTTCCTCAAACATTAATGTCACGACTTTATAGGCAAACTATATAGTGTAGTATGTTGACAAATACCAAATACCCAGCAAGAAAGAAGAAAAATAATTTCTAATGATCAGCTGCTGATTGGCTAATATTTCATTGTAATGGATAGACCTTTATAAGCTGTTTGTTATAATTGAGCTTCCTCAAAAAGCGCTGATCACATTTCCTGAAGTGTTGCAATACTAGCTTTTAAATATTACTAATTTGATTTGATGTAAATATCTTTGTAACATTTGAGTCATATAGAAGCAAATATAGCAATATCCACTTTTTTGCCAAACAGACCTAACAATAGCGCCACCATCTACGTAAAATTCCAAACGTTTTTATTAAATAATAGCACTCCTAAAACAGCAATATCCTATAAAAAAACTAATTTTGTTTTTAGTGTTCGTTGCAAAAATAGCAACATCCAAGACTATCAAAACCAATGACAGCAATATCCCAACTAGCCAATCACAGGCCGTTATTTAGTATCTTTGTTTAGTATGGCGAAAACGGTTGAACGGAGAAAATACATGCTCTAATTTTTATGATTATTCTTAGATTTAAACAAGTTTTGAAGTGATCGAGTTATTATATCGTTACGATGGATTGTTTTTCTGTCCTTGTAAATAATAATTATGCAAGAAAACGTCAGCGAAACCCCGAAACTTGGAAACGGAATGTCGCTAAAGTTCAGTGGTTAATATTATATATTTTATAGAGTAGGTTACTTCGTTTATCTTGATACTTTTTTGGTAACCGATTTTTTTTGTATATCAACTAGTAATGTTATTAATATGAAAGTTCGTAAGGAAAAAAGCACAGTTGAGGTTTCAAGCACAATTAATATAAAATGAAAAATGAATAAAAAATGAATAAAATTATAAATGACTCTGAGTCTCTGTCATGTATGACCTCATTAAAGTATCAACTTTCATACGTCTTACTATACATACCTTTTAAATATGGCGTCGTTGGGTGCAATGACAGCAATGTCCCAAAGTAGAAAATTCAAATACAGCAATATCCTACTGTCAAGAACAATAACAGCAATATCCTGTCATATTTCCAATATTTTACGATTATCGTCTATTATTTTTATCATCTAAAGGCTAGCAAATATGCATTATAACATCCCTGTTGTAATAAAATAGACTTGGTTCAAAAAAACATAGGTTTAATTACAGAAAAATGTTTTATTTAAATTTCTTGAAACCACCCCGATTGGAGATTGCTGTATTTGCTTCTATATGATTCATTTGATTAAAACTATGATAATCACATGATTTTTCTTGTTTTTAATTCCCTCTCTAAAATATATTCTATGTTTTGTCATCATTAAATAATAAAAAGATAAACCTGTAGATTTACTGTTTTTTAATTTGATATTTACAGTTTTCTACAGTTTTTTTTTCTGGCAAATCTACAGATTAGCTCTATGCTGGGGTTGGCAACACTGGACATGGCTTTGAGCCTCTAAGGCCCTGCGCGCACTAGTGACTTTTTGTCACCGTGACTTTTTGTCACTGTCACCGCGTCCATCATCCCTAATGAAGGTGCGCGCACTTGGATGCGTGACAATTCGGTGACAAATTTGTCCGCGGAGGACGCCAACATGCCCGTGACGCAACAAAATGTCACGTGTCATATAGGTAGTAGTCTGCTCTGCTCTGAGCCTCTGACTTTAGTCAAGAATCGATCTTTTCATAAAAATAATCGACTTTTTGTAATCGACTTGAACCTGCTCGAGTCAAAGAGCATAGCTCGAGTCGATTGGAATCGATTCTCATTCGATGACTTTGACTTTTTTTAAGCAACACAACTTACACAACTGTCACAAACTCACGGAACATCCTACCATCTTTGATCTTGGCTGCAAACCCATAGATATAGAATGTTTCGCTAGTACATCCTATAATCACAGAGTAGGTACATTGAATATACAGGAATATAATATGCCTATAATGTCCTATATCTATGTGCAAACCAACGTCTTCTCGACCACCATTTCATTCTCTTTATATTTTCTTTGCTTGAGTACTTCGAGCGCGATCCCCGGCGGAGCACAAGGATGGCAGCACGAGAATTCGATGTTAGCCAAAACTTCGTATGGAAGATATTACGTGCACAAGGATTACACCCGTATCATTTTCGTAAGGCTCACGTAATAAGCAACACTGACGCACCGGCAAGAATCGCCTTTTGCCAGTGGTTGTTAAATAATACAAAAGCCAACATACTATGGACTGACTAGTCACTGTTTACTCTAGTTGGACTATACAATGTGCAGAATGAGCATTACTGGGCTCTAATTAACCCCACTTGATACGAGAAAACCATCACCAGGTTCGTTTTAGTGTGAACGTTTGGGTCGGTATTATTAACGACCAATTCCACCACTACACCACTACAGCCTATCACAGTCCACTGTTGGACATAGGCCTCCACAAGTTCGCGCCCGACATTACGACGCGAACTCATCGTGTTTTGCCCATAGTCACCACGCTGGGCAGGCGGGTTGGTGACCGCAGGGCTGGCTTTGTCGCACCGAAGACGCTGCTGCCCATCTTTGGCCTGTGTATTTCAAAGCCAGCACGGATGGTTATCCCGCCATCCGTCGGCTTTTTAAGTTCCAAGGTGGTAGTTGAACTGTTTTATCCCTTAGTCGCCTCTTACGACACCCACGGGAAGAGAGGGGGTGGCTACATTCTTTAGTGCCGTAACCACACAGCACGACCAATTAATAGGACCTATTTTTATTGAAGGTCATCTAACCGGCAACTCGTACTTAGAGATGTTAAGGACAGAGTAGACGATATGCCGTTAGCTTACTCGAGAGGTATGTACTACCAACACGACGGCTGTCCTGCTCATTAGTGCGTGCATACCTGGACAATGGGTTTAGTGATCGGTGGATAGGTCGAGGAGGGCCTGTGCCTTGGCCACCTAGAAGCCCAGACTTGACTCCCCTGGATTTTTACTTATGGTCGAAAATAAAAAGACTTGTTTATAACTTTATACACGTGAATATGAAAGCCGTGATCATTTACGCAGAGCCATAGTGGACGCTTTTGATAAAGTGAAAAGTGATAGAGACACATTAAGAAAATTAAAAGACAACTGTTTTAAACATGCACGTTTGTCTATTGAACGCAGCGGACTCGGACGGAGAGTTTTGCTTTCCTGTATTTAAAAACCATGGTTTAACCGGAATTCCAACCTGGATGGAGGCATAATGCTTGCCTATGTCCCTACTAGATAAATTCCACGGGGTATCCCACTCAGTTATTAAATTTTTTCTAGCAAGTGGTTAAAGGTCATGGCAATGTACTTTATACTGGCTTAGTGAACCTGATATTGAGGCTTCTTTAGCATAAGCATCT
Organism: Melitaea athalia; assembly: GCA_905220545.2. Lineage (NCBI taxonomy): Eukaryota > Metazoa > Arthropoda > Insecta > Lepidoptera > Nymphalidae > Melitaea > Melitaea athalia. The sequence goes on from HG992184.1 coordinate 6,167,686, forward strand.
ACACTCTCATTGCCAGCATTTCCACTATGGCCTGGAATCCAGGCCAGCGCTACTTGAATATTTTTAGAGTGACAATCAAAAAGTAATTGCCTTATTTTTAATATTATTGGGAGCTTATTTCTTGATTGAAACTGGTTGGAAGCAATTGCCTCAAGAGAGCTTCTGGAATCGGCGAGAATAATGGATTTATCTAATTGGTGAGATTCAATAAATGAAAGAGCCTCTAGGATAGCTAGTGATCTCCTGAAAAAAACAGATGAAATAGCAGGGAGCTTGAAATTCAGAATAAGATTAACCCTCGGAATCCACACTGCTACACCAATGCAACTTTGATCGTTCAATTTGGAAGCATCTGTAAAAGTAAGCAGCCAGTCTCTGAAGTGTTTATTAATAATTTGTAGAAACTGATAGTTGGAGAGAATGGAACTTTTATCTATTGGAAAATTTAATATAATATTGGGAGAGAATACAAGAGATTTAAAAGGCGTCTCAAATAGAGGATTAAGTCGACATTGAAAGATGGGACAGGGTAGGCGAGCAATTTTTTGATAGGCATGGAAGGCATGAAAGATTTTTGTGCAACCAATAATTTGAGGAAGAAACTAACTGTGACAGGTAATGGAGTTTGTCAATAAGTGGGTGGGAAGAAGATTGAAAAATTTTGTGTACGAACCTATCAGATAAATATTGCCTTGTAAGATGAAGTGGTGGGTCGACACACTCAACTTGGAGTGCATTGATGATGATGGCCTCATAGCACCAATGACATTACAAAGAGCTTTCGTTTGAATTTTATCTAGTGCTTTTAGATACGTTCTACTGCATGGCTCAAGAAGGAACGATCCGTAATCTAAGCGGCTGCGAACAAGAGAATTGTATAGGAGTTTCTGGGTATATGGGTGAGCCCCACCATACCCCAGAGAGGGCGCGAAGAATGTTTATACTCTTCTCACATTTTTGGACGATGTGGTTAATGTGATGAGTACCGTTCATCTTAGAGTCAAGATAAACCCCCAAGAACTTAACACAATTCCTCAACGGAAAAACTTGAAGATAATTGTAAATACTAATATTCTGGGTGGAAGAAAGGTAATTGAAAATAAAATTAGTCATCTTCACTATGGAACACTCAGCTGAAGCATTTTCTGCCTGAGTATATTTTTAGTTAGATTATAATAAAATTACATCATCGGCCCGGGTCTCAAGTAAATTCGTATGGGTTGTCCGTAAGTAGTATGTACTCGCTAGTAGCGAACCCGTACGAACTAGCGAGTTGCTAGCTCGCGCTTATAGGTTGTTGTTGTTGTTGCTGTCCTATGGTACCCCAATGGTACAAAGGGCCTTCGTGAGACGTCTCCATCCGCTCCTGTCCCGTGCCTCTCGCTCCGCGTCCCTCCAACTAAGCCCGGCCGCTCGCAGCTCGGCGCCGACAGTTCGCTGCCACGTGTGCGCCGGCCGGCCCCGTCGCCTGCTCCCCCGCGGCCGCCACGTGAACGCGACCCTGGCTGTGTTCTCCTCTGATCTTCGGAGGGTGTGTCCTATCCACCTCCACTTCCGCTGTGCAATTTCTTGTTTGATCGGAATTTGGTGGCATCGATTCCATAGATCCTCGTTGCTGATCGTGTTCGGCCAGAATCTGCGCAGAATGGATCTGAGGCATTTGTTGACGAACACTTGTAGTTTGTTCGTCAGACCCTTTGTATCCTTCCATGTCTCACAGCCGAAAAGCAAAATAGTCTTCACTATGGAATCGAAGAGGGAGATCTTAATCCGCCGGGTAAGCACGTTCGAATCCCAGACCGGTTTCATCAGGGCAAAGGTACCTTTTGCTTTCCTGATTCGCGCGTCGACGTCGTCATCGGAGCCACCGCTGTTGGTCACGGTGCTGCCGATAGCGCATGCACCCGGGTTTACCCGGTTCTCAAAAACCCGGGTTTTTTGTTGATCTTGAGAACCGGTTCTGAATAATATGAAACCCGGTTCTCCCGGTTCCGACCAAAATATTAAAATGTAAAGTATTAGTTATATTTTGCTGCGTTATTTAAAAAAAAATATTCTATCTGGCAAGGTCGGACTCGCGTGCATCGCGAATTTCCTCCTCCGGAGAGCCCAACCGACAAAAAATCATGGCGGGGCCAGAGCTAAAACGCCTTAGAACTAAGGTCAGGAAAGCACTCAATAGAGCCATGAACACATATAATCACCAGGATTGGGATCACTACAAAAATGTACCTGCCTTGTACAAGAAGCGGATACGTTTTTGGAGGACTCGAGCTTGGCGCAACTTCTGCGAAGCGATTGAGTCATTTGTGCAGCCATTTGGAACCGGGTTTCAGAAACTTGGAACCGGACTCGGTTCTGCATGCCTTAGCTGCCGAGATATACGAACTTGGCGACAGACTCCAGTGGTGTACCGCTGAGTCTGAGGGGGCGATTTTCGCATGACTAAACTCGCATTTCGACTGTCTTTCTAGCGCTTATAGGTAGGTATACTTTTATCAGCTGTTGTTAGCGCCAGCGACCAGCGGCGCGCGGCGGCCGCCGAAACACGCACGGACGTGTTACATTCATATAAGATAATGAACGAATGATCAGTGCATTACTACTTTCCAAGTCGATCGAGTAAAAATGAATTTTAAAACTTAAAGTTTTTTTAGTCAACATTACTTGATTTATCCATTTTTATTGGTACTATATTAAAATGCTTCGTTTCCAAAACGACTATAAAATCACCGTGTATGTTAAACAGTAAAAATTATTTTAATAATTAATATTATTATATATTATAATTAATAATTATTTTAATAATAATTTATGTTCCATAAAATGTCTCAGCATTACATTGCATTGTTAATAGTTATTGTTTATTACATTTAATCCTGTCGATATTTAAACAGCATAACAAAATTTTTATTTGCAGGAGCAAAAATGATTATATAGAACAATGAGGGGTGAGGACTAATAATGATACTCCAGTGGAGTGGACTAGATGGGTAGGTACTTATATGTATTGATGAAAATGCCCTACCAAAATTAATTTTAAGTTTTTTAATTAAAATTGTTGTCAACAAAGCTTACCTTTAAAATACTAATTGTTTTGCTTTTATTTATTATGTTTAGACATATTATTAAAATTGTATATCGTCATGTACCTCAGAAAAATAATAAAACTTAATCTTGGTCAACAGAGTAGTTACAATCTACTGATAGTTACACTAGTAGTACCCACTACCTGTAACCTGTTACCTAGTCTTATAGGGCTCACAGCTGTCTGACGTGGTCTGGTAGTTCAAGTTTTATGTCGCGGTCACAAATTGATGCAGTAGTCACATCTACTGATTGTTACACTAAATTCAAATTCAAATTCAAAATCATTTATTTCGTCATAAGGTGCATGTCACACACTTAACGAAAGTCAAAAAATAAAATAATATCATTTATATAAACTAAACAAAAATAACAAAAGTTAAGGCAGCAGCAAAAAATCAAACAATAAAAAATAAAATTTATATCTTAACACTAGGTACATTACAAGCTTACGTAATGTACCCAGTGTTATAAGCAGCCTTAACTTAGTCAAAATATTAAGTTATAATGTCTCGGTAGACATTACCTACCTACTTTATCCTCGGCTTTATTAAATGTTACAATAAATAACAATTTCCCTAATGTAGGCCGAGAGAAAAAAAGCCGGAGGAAAAAAAACTCTCGGTACTCTTTTTAAAAAAATGCAGTCAGATACAAGATAAAAACGCAGTAGTGGACCATGAAATAATCAGGACAAACACGAGACAGCCAATCGTGCGTGCCGAGACCACCACATGCCACCTGCTCACAATATATGTAACTATCTATTTACAGCGGGTCATAGACATAGCCTGGTCGAGCTTTATTCAATCCCATGCCTTTTCATCATTGAGATAATCATTAATGGTATAGTAGGCTTTACTACATAAAACTCGCTTAATAACTTTTTTAAACTTCAAAAAAGGCAGAGATTGAAGCGCAGCCGGAATCTTATTATATATAAGGATAGACATTCCTATAAAGGAACTACTTTTTTTCTTGAGCCGGCATTTAGGAAATATTAATTTGTGGTCGTTCCTGAGTGTTACATCATTTGAGGCATTTCGATCACTACGACTAACAAACAAATGCCTATTTTTCCGTATATACATTATATTTTCATAAATATACTGCGATGCAAAGGTCAGGATATTGATCTCTTTAAACTTCTCTCTCAGAGATTCTTTACATCCCATTTTGTAAATATAGCGGATAGCCCTTTTCTGCAGAATAAAAATAATACTAATATCAGCCGCATTGCCCCATAGCAAAATGCCATAGGACATTATGCTATGGAAGTAGCTGAAATAAACTAATCGGGCTGTATAGATATCCGTTAATAATCGTATCTTTTTAACAGCGTACGCTGCAGAACTCAGTCTATCCGCCAATCTACAGATATGGGGTCCCCACTGTAACTTTGAATCAATGGTGATTCCAAGGAAAACGGTTGAGTTAACTAAGTTGAGTTTATCACCATTGAGTTCTGGTTGCACATCAACTTGTTTTACATTTCGAGCAGAAAATTTAATACAATTCGTTTTTTTACTATTAAGAAGCAAGTTATTTGCGCTAAACCAATGAACCAGTTCAGAGAGAGCATTGTTTACATCGTCATAGTTAATTTCTTGTCTACGCATTTTAAATATTAAAGAAGTATCATCAGCAAACAATACAATCTCATGCCTCTTCTCTACTAAAAATGGTAAATCGTTAATATATATTAAAAAATAAAAATGGACCAAGAATTGAGCCTTGTGGGACCCCCATCTGTATATGAGACCCAGATGACTTAGTACCATCTACTTCAACCCTCAGAGTTCTATCACTAAGATAAGAACTCAGAAGTTTTAGTGCGGTATTTTTAATGCCATAGTGACTGAGTTTCCTGATCAAGGTGTCATGATGAACACAGTCAAATGCCTTGGATAAATCACAGAATACACCTAGAGCATCGCGTGACTCCTCCCAAGCATTGACAATCGATGTAAAAAGCTCAACACCGACATCAGTTGTGGAGCGTCCTCTAGTGAAACCGAATTGCTTATTATGTAAAAGTTTATTTCTTGTGAAATGATTTAAAAGTTGACTGAGAATCACTTTTTCAAATAGTTTACTACAGGCAGGTAGAATTGAAATAGGCCTGTAATTAGTTGGATCTGTATGACAGCCGGACTTAAACAAAGGAATAACTTTACTATGCTTCATAAGATCAGGAAATTCACCACTCATTATACATTCATTAAATATAATCGCTAAGTGGGGTGCTATGATATCTACAATTGAACCTAAAATTTTACAGATATACCCCAGAGGTCAGCGGTGTTCTTAAGTTCTAAAGTTTTAAAAGTTTTAACAATTTCATTAGCATCTATGGGTCTGAAAATAAAATCACCTTTGCACGCATTTACATTTTGTTTAAGCAACGATTCAGCGACTTCGGGCGATGATATAAGCGCCTTGGTTGTCGAAAGTGGAATGTCGGCAAAGTGTTTTTCCAAAGCTGTTGCCAACTCATTAACCGCTTTAATGGAGTGATTGTCAATGATGAGTTCACTGACACCATTACGTTCTTTAACTCTTCCAGTTTCGGCATTTATAATATTCCAAGTCATTTTAATTTTGTTTTTACTTGATTTAATTTTATTTCTAATGAATATTGACTTGGCCGCGGCACAAACAAGTTTAAAAATTTTAGAATAGTTTTTAATATAATTACATAAAACAATGTTTGTGTTATATGATTTCTCATGTAAGAGATCATACAATTTTTGTCTCTTTATAGATTCCCGGAGTCGCCCAATCATTGAATGACATACAATACTTAGGAGAGATTGTTTTTGGTGTAAATACAGTCTTAAAAACACTGTTTATATGACCGCATAAAACTCCATATTTGTCATTAGCACCACCGACTAATGGTATCTCTATTTGGTATCACTAGTAGTACCTACTACCTGTTACCTAGTCATATAGGACACACAGCTGGCTGACGTGGTCTGATAGTTCAAGATTTATGTTGAGGCAGTGGCGTGCATAAAGTTTTTTGACAGGGTAGGCAGTGAAAAGAAAATTGCGTGCTTACAAAGTACACATGTCAGAAGTGAAACTTCTTTGGCAACTAATTTAGAAAAAAATAATTAAAAAAAACGATTTATTTTTTTTATGTAACTAGGTTGGCAAACAAGCGTACGGCTCACCTGATGGTAATACCGTAGCCTATAGACGCCTGCAACACCAGAAGCATCGCAAGCGCGTTGCCGACCCTATCCCCAATCCCCCTCAGGAGCTCTGGTCACCTTACTCACCAACAAGAACACAACACTGCTTATAAACAGTATTATAGACAGATTTGAAAGAACGAAGAGAATTAAAAATCACAAAACCGCTGACTAGCCCCATCTATTACGCGCGAAGTCGCAGAACTAGTCCTTTGAGATAAAACCAACATCGCGCGATTTTTACACTAGATGTCACTAAGTATTTTTTTATATTACAACATGAAAACAACTTCCATGAATATTATTTACTGTTCTTAATAAATTATTAATTGAATAATTACCTTTATTTAATGAATATTTCGACTCGTCATGTCCTCTGAAAGGTAGTTCTTGTTTACCCAAAAAAGACACTATATCAATTAGCCGTCGAAATGTTTCGATTCCGATCTACGTTTAAATTATGGCGTTCAATTTCTAATTTGAATTGACTATTTAAGCTTTTTTCGATACGGTTTTTGCCAAAAGTATGAAGTATTAAAGAAGATGCTATATGTTTTTCGGACTGATCATGTTTTTAACAGCATTAGTGAAATTGTGCAAATCTACGTACCCATTACAATTTCAAACAGATTTAGACGTTTCGTATAACAAGCAAACAAAACACTTTACTTTCATTAAACACACATCTCCGTTACATATTTCACAAATAAAGTTATCTATCACTAATATATTCATATTTTCACTAATTAAGTAATTACAAGTCGAAGGGAAACGCGCCATAGGGAGGACACCAACAAGATGGTCCGACGTCATCGGGAATGCAGTGGGGCGCAGCTTGCACCGGGCAACACACGCTGCATACGATCGCATTAAATGGTGAGAAGTCATTGGTAGTCGCGATCCTCATCATTGAGGGAACGAGGAAGAAGAAGTAATTACAACAACACACAAACGAAAAACTCAAAGTGAATACTGAATTCAATTCAATCAAAATGTAATAAAATAACAGTGCAGTGATCTGTGGACTGTGATTGGATGTAAGGCAGTGCCTGTTTTTATTATTATACGACCAATGTTAAAAACACAATACTTTGTTCGAATTCCATATAACGCGTGACATTATAAAATTGTAGGATTATAATTATGCAATTCTGTAATTACTAACATTTATTAGGGATTTTAGACAGGTTTGATAAAATGCCCGTCGTGTGGCGCTGATATCGCATACATATAATTATGACGACGTGTTTTTCAAATTGAAGGAGATTTAAATTGAATTATGGTTTTTGTCTTTTTCAAAAATAAGTATGTAACGTTCATGTTTTATATATCATTTTTAGTAACATGCATAGAGAATAGTAATATAACTGGTAACATGCCAAGGTAGGCAGTGCCTTTCTGCCTATATGCAATGCACGCTACGGTGTTGAGGTCTTCCAATCCCCCATACAGGTTTAGGAACCTACTGCACTTCATTCAATGTAAAGCATTTAATTATTTATCGTTTACAGGTTGTACGATACCAAAGTTCAATATCCTTAATGTTGTCAAGTCAAACAAAAGATCAAGTCACATTTGCTGTATTAAAACTTCTATGCAACAGTGGACAGTTGAAAATGTACCTACTGGCCATGAGTAATGAGGAATTAGTGCAATTTATTTACCCTGTTGCATTTTGGAAGGTATTTTAATGACTTTTTTTTAGTATAAATTAATATATATATATATTACTTTTATTTAACTTGTACTGCCACAAATCTTGATAAATAGCAAAGTCAGTCTTGTCAAAGTCTCAACTGAACAACATTCTCTCACCGAACATTGAAGCTTCTACTCTGATACTGGCAATTCCGCAAGGGAGCTAAAGCCAAAGAAGAAGAAGAAGAAGAACCTTCCATGGGATTTAGAGAGAGACAAACTTCTTAGCAATCCATGGATTCACCGTGCGGGTGCCGGGTCCATCGTGTTGCAGGGGGAGAAACTCCGAGCAGCTCCCAGGACTTGCGACCCGGGTGTAGGTTTAAGGAGGCCTCCTTTACAGATGCGCATCAACGCTCACCTTCACCGCTCGAGTTTCCCGCCCTGCCTAGCCAAATTTGGTAGGAACCTGTGAGTGCAGCCTTAGACGCTCGTTCTAAAATAGAATTTATTGCAGTTCTCGACAGGCCAAGGTCTTTCAAAAGGTTATATAGAGATTTTGCTGGTATACCTCTCGCTCCTACTTCTACCGCGTATAAATTAACCACATAGCCATTTTTGTTGAGTGCGTTTGTCAGATCGTAATACTTATTTAATTTTATTGTGTGGTCTTTAGGAATGTTGGTTTCCCACGGTACAGTAAGCTCTACTAATATTATATGTTTAATGTGTTTGGAAAAGAGGAATATGTCAGGTCTGGATGATGAAACACCAACATCCTCTGGGATTTTATAGTGCTTGTCATACGTATCCATTAAAATAGTCCAGTCAGGTGCAGTCCCTATGATTGAGAAAAGTTTGCTTTTTGAGTTGACAGTTGATCCACCCATACAACAACATACAAAAAAAATACCCGAATTGGTCGAGCCATTCTCCAGTTATGCGCTTAGCAACATTTATTTTTATTATATAGATAAGAATGTTCTTCACAGTCATAGTGTTTGTTTATTTCATTATTTTGTTGCTATTATTGAGAGCATTTTAAAATTAACTGTTGCAAATAAAATTTTGTGTATTGCCAAAACTAGGAATTAACGGAGATATTATTAATCATTCTTAATTTTTAGGCATAGACTCACGTGTCCACAGAATAAGTAATAGAATAGGCTGGGTCAAGAAACCAACTGCTACTCCTGAAGATAGCCGCAATCACAATTTTGACTTGAGGAGTGATGTCAAGTAGTTATTGGTTGATTTCATTGGACAAACAATCTGTTTACCTGTAGGACCGATGTGTCACAAATATTTATACAGTAGTCCAGTCATTACGTACATTCAAAAAAGAGGATGAATTTGCGGATCTAATTTTTTGATATGTTGTAGGGGATACCTAGAAAAGCTTAACTTGAGTTTTTCGACCAAGCTTTCCTATGAGCTTTCGCCGCCATCTTGAAAAAAGGGGTAAAATTGGTTTCTCGGCAATAACTCGGCTATCCGATGAAATTTGAAAATTTTTGTAAGACACTTTTTGTAGCTTTTTTTGTGCTCTACAATAAAGTCCTGACCATTTTTAGCGTATCATGTATCGTTATCGAGATATCGATCGATAAAGTTAAAAATTTAGGACACAATTTTTGTTTTTGCTATTTTTTTTGTTTGGGTCATAATAAATATCAAAAATTGTAGAATTCAAACTTGTAGAGCATATTCAGACCTACAATTTCCCTCTTGGATTTTTTATGTTGGACAAAAATTACGATGTCCAGTGCGCCGCAAAGACAGTGAATCCACGCTCAGCGTAGAGCGAGCTGCTCGCTCGGTTGTATCTGCATGTCGAATCGAATGGGAAATTGTTCAGGAAATTGATGGGATAAAAAATAAGTACATAGAGCAACAAATTAAGGATCACACAAAAGTAATTTATTAAACAAATAATTTGTTTGTGCAGTAAAAAAAGGTTGTACAGTACATTTGAGCGAATAACAGTACAAAACACACGTTAAAATGAATAAAAGATTGTCTCAAGAAACTTTTGTAATTAAAAAAAATGCAAACACACTCGTTAAAACGGATGCCAGGTTTTTCAATTATTTTTTTTATACAAAATAAAGGTATATGGAAAGAAAAATATTTTTTTGTGCACTCGAGACGGGAACGATGGACTTTTTTCATGTCTTTTTTCGCTTGGATGGTCCAGGCTGAAGGTCTTCGTCCTCTGTAAACTCTTCGAGTTGTTGTGTCTGTTGAAACGTTTGAAATGATGCTGATTCGTTGAGAGCATCGTCATCATTACAAACATCGTCGTCGTCAAGCAAAATGTCGACTCTGGCGACGTTACTGCATGTTTGCCCACTGCAGTGCATGCAAATAGCGGAGCAGCTAATACCCGCTTATCTTCGAATTTACTGTTTAGTATTAATTAAGACAGTTGACGAGTGATTATTAATGATTAATGTTATTGTCTCGCGTTGAAGTATTTACTAAAAAGTGTCGGTTTATTGTTGTATGTTTGTTCTTTCGATTAGAATAAAAATCATCGGAATGGATACACCGAGTAAAAAGTTATGCGGTATAATACAACGTAGGTCGATGAAAAAGTAGTCAAGTAAATACGCATTATTAGATATAACTCTAAAAGTACTTGTCAGATCTTAATTAAATTTAAATGGGACCACATGACACGCAAAACCTTTCATATAAAACAAAATTGATCGAAATCGGTCCACCCAGTCAAAAGTTCTGAGCTAACATACATAAAAAAAAATACAGTCGAATTGAGAACCTCCTCCTTTTTTGGAAGTCAGTTAAAAAGTAATATAACGTAGAAACTTATACTGTATACAAAAATAACTAGTTACTAGTACTAACTAGCTCGACGCTGAGCGTTGACGCGAGCTTGATTCACCGACTTTGCGGTGCGCTGGACATCGTAATTTTTGTCCAACATAAAAAAATCCAAGAAGGAAATTGTAGGTCTGAATATGCTCTACAAGTTTGAATTCTACAATTTTTGATATTTATTATGACCCAAACAAAAAAAAAATAGCAAAAACAAAAATTGTGTCCTATTGACTTTATCGATCGATATCTCGATAACGATGCATGATACGCTAAAAATGGTCAGGACTTTATTGTAGAGCACAAAAAAAGCTACAAAAAGTGTCTTACAAAAATTTTCGAATTTCATCGGATAGCCGAGTTATTTCCGAGAAACCAATTTTACCCCTTTTTTCAAGATGGCGGCGAAAGCTCATAGGAAAGCTTGGTCGAAAAACTCAAGTTAAGCTTTTCTAGGTATCCCCTACAACATATCAAAAAATTAGATCCGCAAATTCATCCTCTTTTATTTGCCTTTTTTTCGGATGAAATGACTGGACTACAGGTACATTTGTCCTTCTAGTGATAAAGGAAGTCTCCTTGAAAAAAAGACCGAAGAAATCTCTAACGGTTAAAGAAATTAATGAAGAAAAGTTATGTAGTATTTGTAACTGTAGATCAAGATAAAAGTTTTTAAATGTACCGGCAATGGTTGAAATGAATATAAAAATATAAACAATGCCTACTTCAAATAAAAATATAATTTCTAAAAATACATTTTCTGTTGCTGATAATGAGTTATCAAGTATCAATAGTAAGTGTTTTATAAAGAAAATCATCAAGAGTAGCAAACCAAAAAATGAAAACAAAGAAGTGTTAAGAAAATAGTATATAAGAGACCTGTAATTGTTTAATTTAAAGATTATACCTATTAATATTTTAAGACCTATATTATTAATTTGTTAAGCTAACTTAAATAAGTAAAGAGTTAAAGTTATTACTCTTTGATTTTATTTTAGAATTTATTGGAATCACAATTATGTTAATTTTCACCTATATTTTCATAATAAGAAAATAAATACCTATGTTTCTATTTCTTTTTTCTATGATTCTTTTTCTTTGATTTTTCTTTCCTCTGTTCAGTTTTCGCTTTCTTTTTATGAAGTTTTTTATTTTGTATTCTATCTAACTTAGTTTTCATTTGAAAAACTTTACTTTTCTGTAATTTCTTTGTAGCCTGTTTCTTTAATATCTTTTTGACATCTTTTTTTGACTTTAAATTTTCACCTTCAACTTCATCTGGTAATTCTGGTTCCTCTACTTCATCTTGTTCTAATGAAGTCATTCCTGGTATTTCTTTACTATGATCCTTTTTCAATATTTTTTTTTCTTTTTTACCAACTTTTTCTTTCGGCCTGTTCTCTCCTATAACAATGTCCTTCTTTTGGAGTGTATCCGACGAGAGTTCTACAATTTTCACATTGACATCTTCATCCTCATATTCTTCTTGAAGTAACTGTTCAAGATCAGGTATTGGACGACTAGATACAACAAGTTTTTTGTACGATTCTTTGTTCTAAAATATAATATAGTTCGATTAAATAAAACACTACACTCAATGGCTTCTATTAAGATTTTCTCGTGTCAGGGGTCCGGAAAAACACACAATTCACAAGCACAAATGCCCAGACCACAACAAACATCTATAATTATGACCAATACAAATGTCTGTCATGAGCGGGGTTCGAACCCGCGACCGCAAGCGCAACAGCCAGAGCTGTGACCGCTGCGCCAGCGCTTAGTCTTCTAAGTTAATGCTGCTAAATAACAATGGTAACAAATTTGAATAAAAAAAAATATATAAGGTATGTACCTCTTGTTTTATACGTCGCTTTTCCTCTTTTAACATTCTCTGTAGCTCCTCCTGTGCTTTCTTCTTCCTTTCAAGTTTTCTTTTGCGAAATCCACATAAAAAGTCCCTGATATGAATTTTGAAATTAATTACAATATAACTAGTATTAAATAAATATTACACACTTTAATATAAAACTTTTCTTTCCTTACTTTCTTTTAGATTCGTCAAAAACTAAAGTAATTTTTTTCTTGTTTTCGTTATTTTTATTTCTTTTCTTTCCCATATTGTACTATTTAAATAAAATTGTATGTTTGATGTTTTGTATTTTGTTATTATTTTTAGCACGAGTACCTATACTTTCAACATAACCTCACAAGTCTAAAAAATGAAAAAAGTGTATAATCTATGGTCTAAAATGTTGTTTTACAATTTATCCCCAATAGGGAAAGGCAAAGAACTTTAATAGTCCATACAGCCTGGTCTGAATTTATCAATGATCCGATGTAATAAACGGCCGGAGCCAAGTCTGAAGTCAACGAATCCCGTATAATATTATATTATTATTATATTATATTTTATACCTAACTAAAAAAAAACCGACATTATTTTTTTAAATAATGGTTTTAACGTGGTTTTAACTGTTTTAACTAGACAAACGAAATACAATTGACAGCCTTAACTTCAAATATGTTTGTTGCACCATGGTTGCAGTAAGCAAAATATGTTTTAGTGTATGATAGTAAAAATAAATAGTATTTTTTAAGTGTTTGTGTGTTTTATTAGTTTAGATAGACCTTGTAAAATCGTTTTATAATATGATTTTCTGCTTTTTATATGGATAAAATATTAAAATGTTTTAAATCGTTTAAATACTCAATTTTTTGTTCTGCCTACCTTTATTAGCTCGGGAGCCAGTGACAGGTTGACATGACCAATTTCCTCTCAAAAGATACTTCGTAACAGAGAGAACCTCGAGATACGGCCAGCTGACATTAATTTTCATTCATAGTAGCATGTAAATTATCACCAGGTAAATTTTTAGTTGAGAGGAAATCATATCCACCATGTTATTGTCAGCTGACGTTATTCTTCCTTCAAGATATTAAGTAAACTATAATCCGACAAATTTTAAGGTGGGAGGAAATTACTAAATACATTTCTTTTCTCGATGTTTGGGAGGCTGCCACTGCCCACCCCACCCATGAAGTTGCAGCTGATAAAGACGAAAATTCATAAAAAAATCCCTTATGTTACGATGTCTCGATTGAGAGGAAATGATTGACCGAAATTGTACCTGGCTCCCGGGCCATTAAAAATTTTGTCATGATATTTTGGATTTTGGAATTAAATTTAAAATTTTGAATTAAAATAATAATTTCTTACTTAAAACTTATGTAACAAATCCAGAAACTTAATAGAATACTATCAGTCTATGTTTCAAGACAATTTTTTATCGCATAAAATCTTAAAAAGGTGAATAAATTATTTATATTTTTATCACACAAAATGCCAACGCATTATCGTAAGCTAATTTTTGGCAGCCCACCAAGAATTTTAAAATACTTACATGTGATTGGTTGAAACATGCGAATATTATTTTTTTTATACTCTGTTTTCTGCCAATCAGCAGACAAGTGCACTAGCCGTGCGAAGTTTATATCACCGAAAAGATAAGAGAGATATATATCATTTTGATCTTAGGATATATATCACTCAATTGTTTCTTCATCTCATTTGGCTCAGTGAATGACAACTGACAAGTGTTTCATCGTATGATACAATATGAATCGAAAAGATACAGAGCTATAGCTATCTCTCTCTTTCGTATGATAAGCGCCATCGTCCGATCTCGTTTACTCTGGCTCAGTAACAGAGTTACAGCTGTCTCTCTCATTCGCATGATAAGCGCCATCGTCCGGTCTCGTTTACTCTGGCTCAGTAACAGAGTTACAGCTGTCTCTCTCATTCGCATGATAAGCGCCATCGTCCGATCTCGTTTACTCTGGCTCAGTAACAGAGTTACAGCTGTCTCTCTCATTCGCATGATAAGCGCCATCGTCCGGTCTCGTTTACTCTCTCTCAGTCCGTCAGTATCTCGAAAATGAATCATAACCCTAGTGAGCTGGAGATACATTTGAAATGCAAGTGAGCGGGTGAAAGATTTGCTCAATTGAAAAGAAATGTTTCATTTATATCTTTCTCTCATGAGTTACCCATGTCTAAAGTGCACAATAAAGACGGACTCATCAGCAGCATGGCTGTCAGTATATATTTGAAGCTTGAACGATGCGATCCCTCTCGTTACGTTGTTTTTTTTTGTTTGTGCATTTTCACGAAAATATTATCGTGTATGAATTTCAGTGGTTTAAAATATGGAAAGATTTCGGTGCAGTGACGTGATATGTGCTTTATTACGTAAGGTAAGTTTTTATGAATCATGTCAATAAAAAACGAATCCTAAACGAAATAGAAATACGAGACGAGCCTGCTAGAAAAATATCAATGCTAAAAAATTTCAGCCCGATTATACTTGAGACATAACTTATCGCTAAAATCCCATGGATTATTGCACTAAAAAGAAATTTGACTTCGAAAATTGTTTTAAACGATTTTGTAGTTACAATAATTTTGATAATCAATACTATATTAAATTGTACAGCCATATGTTAACATGTGTGTCTTTATGGTATGTGAGCGCTTTATGTTATACATACCGTTATTATACCATTTCATTCAACTGATTTATTGATTAATGTGCTATGAGCTCGATTAAGCACATTGTCCAGACAAAAACTGATAAATATGATTTATTTAATAATTTAATGACATCGATTTTAAACGCAGACCATTACTTCTTCTATTTTTATATACAAAAGGAAAAAAGTATCGATTGCTCGCTTCAGCCTGTAACATCCCACTGCTGGGCATAAGCCTCTCTCTCCATGTAGGAGAAGGGTTAGAGCTTAATCCACCACGCTGCGTCCATGTGGGTTGGCAAATATATTCTCTACTATGAGTAACAATTGCTATCAGGTGTACATGATAACAACTGGGACTGACGGCTTAACCTGCTCTCCGAGGTACAGTTGAGAGACCCACAAGGACTGCACAAACACCCAGACCACGGCAAATATCTGTATAATCAATACAAAGAAGAAGGAAGAAAGTATAATTTTGCCTATTTATCCCTTTGGAGAGTTATGAAAGTAATAAATAAATGCCTTTTTCCAATCAGAATTATTCAGGGAGGTAATTTTCAAAATTTGGTGTCTCAAATTTTCCACAATTGTATCTATGTCAATATTTATTCAACATTGTTTTGAAAGGAATTGAGAAGCAGTTCCAACACTTAGTAGAAGAATCTTAATAGTTTTGTTCAAAATAAATGTATTTAAATTAGGTTAATTTTTTAATTTTATTTGACAATTTTTATATTTTAACCTTTTTGCTGTAGATGATTAATTATACTTTAAGAATACACATAGAGCAGAACGATTTATTTAAGGGGGTCCTCTAGTTTCAAAAAATGTTTTTTTTTTTCATAAATCACATCTACATCATGTGTATAAAATGTGTGCCAAAGGATTTTTTGATATTCAAAGTAGTTCACAAGTTACGGACCTGGAACGGAGCAGGTATACGGAGCGCGCGCCGGCCTGAGTGCTGACAACAACCACAGACTGTGAAACAGTTCTTGAAGTACGATAAATCGATCATATGATAAAAATAATCTTACGCCATTTAATTATTGTTTCAATAAATTTAATTCTTCTGCTCTATGTGAATTCTTAAAATATAAATAACTAGCGGACCCGGCAGACGTTGTCCTGCCCGGAAAACAGCTACCAAATTTGATTGCTTACATACCGATAGCAGCGCCACCTACCGTGTCCAATTGAGATAAAAACTACCCTGTCTCTCAAGTTAGACCAAATTACGGATGCTTACAAAATTTGATACAAATTGTTTCAGTAGTTTCGGAGTTACATACTGATAGCAGCGCCACCTACCGTGTCTAATTGAAATAAAAACTACCCTATCTCCCAAATTGGACCAAATTATGGATGTTTACAAAATTTGAGTAAATTACAGTTAAAACTATTAATACATATTGCGACTTGTAAGTTATACCCTTCTACAATTTGCAAAGGATCTCTAGCTAAGAAGTAAATCATAAAAAATAGCATAAAATTTTAATATTTAATGTTGAAATAAGTATTTAATATGAAATAGAATTTTAAGTAGTAAATAATTTTGAAAAATCATTTCATATCATAATTATTTTAAATATTTTATTAAATAAATGTTATAACATACAGTCATTTGTTCCTAAGGTAAGCAACTAAATGCTTGTGCAGGTGATTGTCAACTGTTATATGAATTTTTTTTTTTGATAAATATGCATAATACATATATAAATACGAATATTACACTGTTTCTGTACACAGTACAGAAAGCAGGACCACTACAAACTTCGCAAACGGGCTAGTCAATTGTAATATTTTAATGCTATATCTCTTTTCTATATCTCTATAATAATAATATCTCTATATATATAAAAATGAATCGCTGAATGTGTTGCTAAGCGCAAATCTCGAGAGCGGCTGAACCGATTTCGCTAATTCTTTTTTTATAATATTTCTTGAAGTACGAGGATGGTTGTTACGGAGAGAAAAATTTAAAAAATTCCCTGAAAAACTCTTAAAACAACACTTTTCTATATTCCCATACAAAAGATTCATAATAATACTTAAAAGTCAATTTAAACTTTAATACCATACCATAAAGTTTAAGTGTTAGAGGAGAGGTTCCGGAAAGGATAGGTATTAAAAAAATTAATAAAAAAATTTGAATCGACTGTTAGGCGGTACCTACGAAGTTCGCCGGGTCAGCTAGTAATATAATATATATAATAATATTACAAAGAGTTAAAGTTCCTAACTTTGTTTGTTTGTAGGGGGTAATATTCTCAAATACTGATCCGATCATGAAAATTCTTTCATTAACAGAAAGCTACACTATTCAGGAGTGACATAGGCTATATTTTATTGTTATTGAACAAAAAATTCAGTCAAGTCAGAGAAATGCGAGCAAGATGAAAACTTTACTATATATTTGCATCACAAAAATAAATAACGCCCGACGAAGTGGGCACGGGTCGGCTAGTGTTATATAATATTGAAAAGTTTTATTGTTATTTTTATATTAATTGGATGTATACAGTACATCCTCGTTTATGATCCTTTAGAGTGAATATTCATATTTCCAATTGCAGTTTGTTAATTCAAGTTGTGTACCTTTATTGCCTTCCGCTGCTACATTTTAATGAATGTTGGGGAAAATATCTTGTCTAAAAATACTTAATATGACAGGAATTAAGTCTTCTATTGACTAGTCTTCCAACCTCGGCTTTATATGCATGGATTAAAAGTTTTCGTCTGTTCTGTTTTGTTCCATTAAAATATAGCCTAAATCACTCAGTGTCAATGTAGCATTCTCCGTGTGTAAAATATTTTTAAAATTGGTCCAGTCATTTTTAGACTATCCATTACATAGAAACAAAAAATCAAATCTTTCTTCATTATAAATGGTTTAAGAATTTATTTCTCGAAAAAAAAAAGAATACAATTCACTTATAATATTTTGAGAAAACAAGATTAACACATTTGAATGTATATATATACATACTAGCTTTTGCGCGCGACTTCGTCGGCGTGGACTCCGCTCCTATTGGTCTTAGCGTGATGATATCTCTGGAACTACTGGGCCGATTTGAAAAATTCTTTCAGTGTTAGATAGCCCATTTATCGAGGAAGGCTATAGGCTATGTATCATCACGCTAAGACCGATAGGAGCGGAGTCCACGCCGACGAAGTCACGCGCAGAAGCTAGTCTATAATAATTGTGTTTGCTCGCAAACGAAAAAAAAACCGACTTCAATTACATCGACAAGTAATACAACGTAATAAGACGAAACAATAGTCAAGTAAATACGCGCTATCAAAGATTACTCAAAAAGTAGTAATCAGGTCTCGATCAAATTTAAACAAGACTACATGACAAGTATTAGCTTTGGATTAAAGTAAGAATCATCAAAATCGATGAACCCAGTGAAAAGTTATGCGGTTTAATACAACGTAGGTCGACGAAAAAATAGTCAAGTAAATACGCATTATTAGATATAACTCTAAAAGTACTTGTCAGATCTCGATTAAATTTAAATGGGACCACATGACATGCAACACCTTTCAGTTAAAACAAAATTCATCGAAATCGGTCCACCCAGTCAAAAGTTCTGAGTTAACATACATAAAAAAAAATACAATCGAATTGAGAACCTTTTCCTTTTTTGGAAGTCGGTTAAAAGTGGAGTTAGAGTTGGTCAGCTTCATCATTCAGGTCATGATAAAAGCAGAGCTTTAAATTCTTGAGCGCTATCCAAATATTAAAAAAATGTGTTCATACAATTTAACATAATAAGTTTATGCTCATCGGGACCTGTCAGTAGAAGGACTGTTTTCATTAGCAGGTTTTATTCACTCTCCAACAAAAGACTGTTTGTTTGACAGTACATTTAAAAACCTAGTGTTCATGAAAGGAAACTCTGGTTTTACTGATTAATTAATCTAGTTTTCCTCTACTTTTCAGCCATGTAATAGGTTTTCAGCCCGTTGGCTGAAAACTTATTTTGTAATTTGTATTTTGTATTTCAATTACAAATGGCTAAAATAATGTATTTTGTATTTTATATTTTAAATACCTTACCTAAAAGTATTTTGTATTTCGTATTTTAATTACTTGCGATACAGTATTTTTGAATTTATATTTCAACTAGCTGACCTGGCGAACTTCGTACCGCCTTTTTTTTTCTTAAATATAATAATTACACATACCAAAATAAAATATAGCCTATCTTTCAAGTTGGATCAAACTGCACACGGTGTGCAAATTTGATTAAAATCGGTTAAGTGGTTTAGGAGTCCATTGAGGACAAACATTGTGACCGAGATTTATATACATATATTAAGATTAAAGCAAAGCATGTATTTTGCCCAGCCCTGAAACAATCTGTACTAAGTATTACTGAATTAAAAAATTTTTGAATGGTATATTGTATATGTACATTGTGTGTTTATATAGTTTTAGTTGTCTTTTTGACACAAATTGTTTTACCAATGTCATGTTAAATGGAGAAGTCAGAAGACAGTGGAAATTGTTTGGTGCAGTTGAGAATCGCTTTCTCAATTAAATTTTGACTACTTTTCAATTAGTGTACATATCATTAAGTATTCATTCTTAATTTTTTCAATTTGTACTTAAATTGCAGTTTTTACACTGTGATTTCTTAAGATGGCACAGACAAATTTGAATGTTTTTATTTCTTAGTAGAACTCTGTGGCCTGAAAAGAAAGTACTGAATTAATTTTATCTTAGGGGCTAGACCAAATAAATATGTAGTGATTAATGTATTTGTTTATTGACTCTTCAAATTACATAAATACATAAGAAAGTTCAACTTATCAAAGATTTGTGGGGTTAGGGGTGCTCGCTTAGTGTTATACTAATTGGGGACTTATCATTAGTGTATAAACTAAGTTTTAGCCCTATTGCGTCATTAGCTTATGAAAACTCGCCTGCAAAACAAGTCAATCCGGAAGAAAACTGAAATTATGGAGAAAATTGAACACCGTGCTGGGATAAAATTCCTTACCAAGCAAGGAAAGAACACTAAGACCATTTTGAATGAAATGGAAACCATTTATGGGGAACAGTGCCCCAGTAAATCAATGATTTACAAGTGGCATGGTCTTTTTAAATATGGTCTGGAGTCGATTGAAGATGACCCCCGCTCAGGAAGGCCATTTGAGGCCACCACATCAAACATCGTCGAAAAAGTGGAAAAAAATATACTGGAGGACACTTGTTTGAAGAAAAAACAGTTATCTGCATTAGTTGGAATATCAGATACAATTTTGCTAATCCTACATGACCACCTGGGTATGATAAAAGTCAGTGCAAGATGGGTCAAAACAATTTTTGGAGTTATGTGGAGACGAACCTGCACAGATTTTGGAGCGGATTGTTACCGGAGAAAGAACATAGGTTTTGAGCCTGAGTCCCAATAAGAGTCCACGCAATGGCATAAAAAGGATACACCACCGCCAAAGTAATTTAAAGTGTCGGAGTCGGCTGGAAAGTTGATGAATATTGTGTTTTGAGATTGTGAGGGGATAATACTGATTGATTACAAAGAAAAGGGAAGGACCATAACCGGAGAATACTACGCAACGATACTAGAAAAATTAAAGATTGGCTTTGCTTGGATTGATGGCCTCATCAAGAAAAAACGCCGAGGAAAATTGACCTCTTGCAAGACAACGCGCCGGTTCACAAGAACAAAGTTGCAATCGCTGCTCTGCACATGCGTGGCTTCGAATCACTAGTCAACCCACCCTACAGTTTTTATTTGTTTCTCAATTAAAAGAAAATACTTAAGGGGAAGGAAATTTTCCGACGACAATATTAGGCAAAGGAGGCATTTTTGACTCATTTTGAGGCAAAAGATAAAAAATATTTTTACGATGGTCATTGATGTGGATGGAAAGCACAGTCATGATCATTCTGTAACATTTCAATCTTTTGGCAAAAGAAAAAAGTTAACAAAAAAATTAAACATTAAACCGTTGTAAAA
This sequence comes from Melitaea athalia, assembly GCA_905220545.2. NCBI lineage: Eukaryota > Metazoa > Arthropoda > Insecta > Lepidoptera > Nymphalidae > Melitaea > Melitaea athalia. The sequence goes on from HG992184.1 coordinate 6,188,975, forward strand.
CTTGTAAAAGTGAAAAGAAAAAAATAATAAACCTTTTTTTATTTAACTTTAATAACTAAGTTCTTAAACTAATCTAACCTAAGTAATTTTGAGATGGCACCAAACAATCAATGAACAAATATCACTGAATTACCTTAAATTTAAAGAAATAATACATAGATAGATATCCGATAATTTGCTATATAATTATGCTCTACATTCAAAATAAGATATTAAAAGTTTTACTAAAGAGTAGTAAACAGAGTCGTTATAACTGTTTAGATCTTCAGTAGCACAAAATTTTAACGTAGGTACCTACGTGGCGCGCAGTGTGTTTACTCAAAATACTTAAAAAATATTACGACACTGTCGGTTAAAGGATTAAAATATTGTTCATCTATAAACAACCTATATACATGATTTTAAGGTTGATTTCATTAGTATCGTTTATATGGCTATGATGTCTAATTGAGGCTTATATCAATAAAATCTGACGAAAGTATGCCAATGGTGTTAGCACGTTAAGATAACACGTTCATTGACCTTCGAGCGGATAATGTTTAAGAATAGGTTATCGGTGAAATCTATAATCTATCATGAGAGAAAATTCCTATATATTCCTCGAAACATTTTCGTAAGATGACTAAGTAAATATATCTATCCAGATGGCCTGCGGCTGCAGGTCAACTCGCAATTGTGCATTTTTTTTGTCTGAAAAATTCTCAGCGAATTAGGAAGTGGTTCAGATAAAATTTGGCTAGTGTTAGTCGATGTGAAAGCTATCTGGAAAAAGATATTTACTTAGTCATCTTACCACCATGAATGATTCTGTGCGTCAATTGAATATCTATTTAGGATACGAAACAACATCTTATTGCATTTCAGTTCGTATCTCTTAAACGGAAATCGTGTACATAATGTTATTTAAGCACTGGTATGTCCTTGTAGAAACTTTTAATTTATTTTTAAATTTTAATCCTTTATTTAACATTTTTTGTCGTTTGTGTGAACTAACCACCAGTCCACCAGACATGCTTCCAACAAAAATTTACTGACGTTAGCTGTATAGTTATTTAACGATTTGTTTTGTAGGTATCACAAAGCTATAAATAATCTCTACCCCAAGGTTGTCTGGGAGAAATCGCTTACCTAGCGATAAGGCCGCCTTTGTGCATAGTATTATTTTGTAAGTTTTATTTTTAAGATACCTTTGTAATATGAATGTTAACTTGTATGCACAATAAAGTATAATTCTTCTTCTTCTTCTTCAAAGCTATGATTAATTTGAGGAAAAATATTCTGAAGATGTGCGTGGACTACCTCATGTTTTGACATACATGTTTTATGTTGTATTTGAATTACAAACGTACTAGTAGAAAACATCATAATCCTTTACATCTCATCATGTAGGTGGCATATATATCTGTATTTCACAATGGGCGTTTGACGATTCTTTCAATAGGATTGTGGTAGGATAGGATTGTCTCTAACTATTGTAAAAGATGTAAGATTAAAAAAAAAAGTAAAGTACGATAAGGAAATGGCAACCGTGTTAAAAGAGTAAATGGTGGCAAAATCTTTCTATCTTACTAAGTTACTACTTATGAATGCGAAAGTTTGAATGGATTTTTATCAATAAATCACGCCAGAACGGGTGATCGAATTTAGAAGAAATTTGGCATAGAGATAGATTTATAGTCTGGGAATATCACAAGGGTACTTTATATACCTGATAAATGTGTGAATTCCGCAGGGTAGTTAAATTTGAAGAAGCAAGCTTATAATCTGTAACAGCGCAAGCCTATATTATATCCTTGGAAATTTGATTGTTCCTATACGAGGTACGTCCTTTATTCACGAGAGGCTTGTAATGCTGAAGTGAGGAGGAAACCCCAAATTTGAAGGAGGTTTTGTATTTCTTTGAACACAAAATTTCTAAACAAAAAAGAAAACAACCAAGAAATACCCTGCAAAATTTATTCTGATTATAGTAATACTACCTGACCCCGCAAATGATGTTTTGCCATATATGTTATTAACCCCCACAACTCCCTTTTGTAGGTGGAATTTCGTAAATTCCGTTCTTAGCTGACCTGACTCGGCGAAAAGAATATTCCTACCAAATTTTAAGTCTCTACGCCTTATGGTTCCAGAGATATTGTGATGAGTCAATATATAAGTGGAGAGGGGGAAGGGGGTTCAAAAGTTGAAAAAAAACAACCATCACATGAATAATGGACGATCCCTAAAGTAGATGTCTATGCAAACGAAGTCGCGGGCAGCAGTCAGTCAACCAAATGACATAAAAAACTAACTGGCAGCGATAATCTTCTTCGCTATATTATACCTATAGCCTATATTAAGAGCGCGCATAATGCAAAATTACCAATTTTCTATTTGTTTTGACATGAAAAATTCCAGACCAAATCTTAAAATAAAAATATATGACAAACTACGTGATATTTGCAAGGGTTAACCCATATCAAAAACATAAAATAAGGAAATTTCCTCGATAAAATATAATCACGAAGTAACCTCTAATTTTTATATTTTTTCTTTTTATACTCGATATGGTTATGACCATTAAGACAAAAATTTGATAATTAATTACATTTAAATATGAGTAAAGGCTATGCTTAGGCATTTAATGTAATTACGTTTAGTTTCGGAATTATATATAAAATAACATATTTGTCGTTTTTTTACATTCGTAATGCGCTCAAAGCTATATCGTCTATCGCACTCTGACACGAGGCTTTGTGTATATTTTGTTTCATCAATTAGTAACGGGCGCGCGGGTGAAATCTGATTTTTTGCTCGCTTTATGCGCCCTCTTAATAAATGTATGTAATACTATGATCCTTTTAGTGTATTGGTGCCGGAAGAGTCTTTATCACCGAAGATTTCTGGAACTGATTGTTTGTCCTTGTGAGTTTCTCCGCCGTGCCTGAAAGAACATGTTAATGTAACCCTGATTCTTATCATAGACACTAGGCTAGGAGGCTCTGGCTAGGATTTCTAATACAAAATTTACTTGGTTAGCTTTATGGGTTACCGATTTTATATTCTGTCAGATCTTAACAAGCAGAAGCATAGAATTCTGTAAATAACTATGATATGTTCAAAGTTATATACGGGGTTAAAAATACAACTAGACAAAGGTAAAAATATATATGTATCGTTAAAAAGAAGGTTCTCAATTCGAGTAAATTTTTTATGTTTGTATTTTTATGCTTTTGTTGTTTTCTTTAAATTTGCATTTAATAATAATTTTGAGAATAATGCGAGATCTGTCAAGTAGTTTGTGTTAAAATATTCATTACAGTTTCAAATAACGGAAGTTGCTGAAGCTGAACATATCGAGAACTATTCGTTAAATTTGTAAAAGTAATGGGATAATATAATATTTACATTTTTGTATTATTTTTATTTTATGGTGATATACCTAATGGTTAAAAATGGCGATTGTTAAGAGTGCGCATAATGCAAAATTACCATCTTCTATTTGTTTTGACATGAAAAGTTCCAGACCAAATCTTAAAATAAAAATATATGACAAACTACGTGATATTTGCAAGGGTTGACCCATATCAAAAACATAAAATAAGGAAATTTCCTCGATAAAATATAATCACGAAGTAACCTCTAATTTTTATATTTTTTCTATTTATACTCGATATGGTTATGACCATTAAGACAAAAATTTGATAATTAATTACATTTAAATATGAGTAAAGGCTATGCCAAGGCATTTAGTGTAATTACTTTTAGTTTCGGAATTATGTACAAAATAACATATTTGTCGTTTTTTACATTCGTAATGCGCTCAAAACTATATCGTCTATCGCACTCTGACACGAGGCTTTGTGTATATTTTGTTTCATCGGGCGCGCGGGTGAAATCTGATTTTTTGCTCGCCTTATGCACGCTCTTAAAGTTCGTTTGTGTTAGCATCATATTGTATGTACGCGATGAAAATATTAGAGTTTAGGGAACAGTTTCCCCATCCCCATCTATCAGACGATTTTTATTCGCTTGCGGTGACTGAAGTCTGATGTGTTTATTAATTAAACTTTTTTTCTTCCAGGTTGATTAATAAGCAACCTAAAGGAGATTTTAATGCCACAATGACGTCTCGGTAAGTAGTAATATTATCACTTATTTTTTTATTTTAAAGATTTTTTAAAATGTAAATACAAGACCATAGTAAAATTGCGTAATGTTTCAAACTTACCTAATGTTCATGAAATATAATTAAATAACGTAATTTTTAATCGTACTGGTTTGTCCTGAGATTTGTGAGGATAAGTAAACAATCAGCTCTTCGGCCAATAATCCTAATGAATTAGGTAAAAAAATATTTCGATCACGATTCAGCCTGTAATATCCCACTGTTGGGCATAGGCCTCTTCCCCATGTAGGAGAAGGATCGGAGCTTAATCCACCACGCTGCTCCAATGCGGGTTGGCGGATATATTCCCTACTATGAGTAACGATCGCTATCAGGTGTACATGATAACAACCGGGACCGACGGCTTAACGTGCTCTCCGAAGCACGATGGGGAGACCCACAAGGACTGCACAAACACCCAGACCACGGCAAACATCTGTATGGCCAATACAAATGTTGTCGTGTGCGGGAATCGAACCCGCAACCGCCCGCGCAACAGCCGATCGCAATCCAGTGCTGTGACCGCTGCGCCAACGCGGCGTCAAAAAATATATTTCTAACTGTAAAATTCAGTTATCAACAAATTGGTGGTTAAGGCGAGGATGTAGACCGCTAATTACCCCTCTGGGTGGTGAGGCGCGGCATTGTATCGGACCGCCCGAAACTGTTATTATTTTTTGTATTTTTTAAAGTTTTTGTACCAAAAAGTGAACTAAATTAAATTTTAATAAACATAGACTACGTAGTTTGAAAAGAAGGATATTGTGGTATAAATTTCAAATTTAAAAGAAATATTTTTTCCTACAAATGTTTACAGGGTTTTGCTTCAATTTATGCTATGTTTAGGATTTTTTATGATCGAGTCAAGTTAATCTAATCGTGTAACGAACTTACAAGGGCCCTAGATAATATCCTTGAGTATAGCATATATTTTTTTCAGGCCGATAAATAAAGCGGAAGTAATTTTCCTGTTTTTTTTGCTAAGCGCTTCTCACTGCTTATTTGCCAATATATGGCCTTAAAGAAAGCTGCATGGAAGAAAATAACGCGAATCTGGTATTTTGATAGTATTCCAGTAGTCATTCGTATCGTTTTTTGGTTATAATCTTTCGCTTTTACTTAGGCTATTGGATAATTATTTATTATTAATATGCCATTATGACACTGTTGAATTATTTATATATTAATCTTGTATAATAGCAACAAATTATGATGCTCAACCCTGGGCCCGCGATGTTTAAATGGTCTGCGCAAGCAAGTTTTGAAATAATACCCACCAATTTGCGTTACAGTTTTCAACATAAGAAAATTATTAAACGAGAAACTATGGCAGAAATCACATTGATTGTAACAAGGACTTATCCTCGATTTATATTTGAGAAGATACATAAGCCTACTTAATTTCGGATTAAAGTAATCGGATATAAAAATATATGGAATGGTCTAAATAACACACAGGACCATGCATGATAAACTAACTATTCAGTCTGTTTTGAAACTATTGTCAGTTATTTAATATCTCTGATGGAAAATTTATATAAATTGCTTAACTGGTCAATTATACCTTCCTAATGCCGGAAATACTAAACAAAAAATCCGAACATTAATAGTTTGATAATTTATGCATGCACTACACTGTGTATAGAAACAGCAAAAAATATATTTTCATCATTCAGTTATTAATAAGTTGAACGAAAAAATTGATCGCCGAGATTAGAATTTGATTCTATTTTGGAGTTTGTAATGTATGTTTTAGAGAAGATTTCTTTTTCTACAAGAACGAATCGTTCCTTTAAAAAAATCACAAGATAATAATCCCGATCGATTCATAGAGATGAAGGATTTTTTTTCTGACATGTAGACAAAGTTATGGAAAACATACATAGTTCGATAATTGATGAATACGTTTCTCTAAATATATTAAAACTAGCTTCTTCGCGCGTGTGGAATAGGATCAATTCTGTCATACAGGATTTGTGCGAAACTTTAACGGTTTACGCAGCGGAAGCTCTCAAAAGGAAAAAAAAAACCCCGATTTCGAAACATTCTTCATTAGCGCTACGCTCCTATTGGTCCTAGCGTGATGATATATAGCATATAGCCTTCCTCGATAAATGGGCTATCTAACACTGAAAGAATTTTTCAAATCGGACCAGTATATCCTGAGATTAGCGCGTTCAAACAAACAAACAAACAAACTCTTCAGCTTTATAATATTAGTATAGATTACAGTGGCGTAGCGTGCTTTTGAGGGGCCCTGTATCAAATTTAGTTAGGGGGCCCTAACGAAGGGTTAAGGTTTCTCACTAAAGAAACAAAAATGCTTGAATTAAATGAAAATAAATATTTATTGATGCGTTGGCGCAATGGTCGCAGCACTGGTTTATGGCCGTTGCGCTGGCGGTTGCGGGTTCGATCCCCGTACATGATATTCAAATTCAAATTCAAATTCAAATCATTTATTCATTTTAGGCTGATACAGCACTTGTGAACGTCAATGAAGCTACGCCATCGGTTCGCAAATCCTACGGCGGGAGACCTTGTAACGAGAAGAACCGGCAAGAAACTCGTCAAGGGCTATTTTTTTCTCCCTGTAATATTTCATACAGAGTCGTCAAATTGAAAAATGACTTTAACTTAATATATGTAAGGTCACTTTCCATCACAAATTTATCTTAAATTTATAAACAAAATAAAATACCCGGTAATCATTGCAGTAAATAATTTTCAATTAAAAACTAGACACCTACTAAAAGGTAGTTTCTTTAAAATGCGCTCCAAACAAATAGACAAGTAATTGTTGAGACGTGGCGAATAAAATACTTAAATAGATGCCTAACAAAAGTAATAAAACTTTGAATAGTTTAGGAACATAGTCAATAATAATCAGTGCCATACAAGCCACGACAAAATAAAATAACAATAACAATAAACATGAGAGATCAGCATATTTTGAGACAAGAAGCCAGGAGCAGACCCATCCCACTGGTGGCACCCGTTCACGAGCATGACGCATGAACCAGCCATCGCTTCGCTCAACCATATTTCAGGGAACGCAACGACCCGCCTCACACGACACCACCGCAGAAATGTTTATAGAGAGCATGACATACTCAGACTACCCATCCCAAAACGCCGAAACCATAAAGTAAGAAGGATGTAGTACATGATTTATTTTGTAAAACACGACTCTCAATTACAACTACAAGTAAAAATCCTTGTCAGCTTAGGACCAAGCTGCTGTGTCATTTAAATAATCATTGACAGTATAGTAGCCCTTCTTGAGAAGGCAATTTTTTATATGATTCCTAAACTCTTCAAAGGGTAACTCCAAGATATCACTTGGAATCTTGTTAAATATATGTATACCTTGACCCATGAAGGACCCACGTACCTTCTCTAATCGGTACAGAGGCATTATAAGGTTATTCCTATTCCTTGTATTGCGACCATGCAAATCGGCATGTTTGGTATATAAGTTAATATTTCGACGCACAAAAAGAATACAATTTAATATAAATTGAGATGCAGCTGTCAGTATACCAATTTCTTTGAACTTCTCCCTAAGAGAAGTTTTAGAGCTTAGTTGATAAATAGCCCTTACTGCTCGTTTTTGCAAAATAAATATAGCATTAATGTCAGCCGCTAATCCCCACATAAGAATGCCATATGACATGATGCTATGAAAATAACTAAAGTATACAGTCCTAGCAGTATCTATATCAGTTAACTGTCTAACTTTTCTAATAGCGTAAGCTGCAGAGCTAAGCTTACCAGCTAATGCAGCAATATGCGAATGCCACTGAAGTTTTCTGTCTATAGTTACACCCAGAAAGACTGTTGATTCGACTAAATCTAATTTTTCATTATTCATTACTACTTCTATGGGTGGAGATTTTACATTTGGTAAAGAGAATAGAACGCATTTCGTTTTCCTTGCATTAAGCTGTAGATTATTAAAACTAAACCAAGTGAGTATTTCCGAGAGTGCTTTGTTCACATCGTCAAAATTTGATTTATTTCTATCAATGTTAAATATAAGAGAAGTATCATCAGCAAACAAGACAATCTCGCATAGGCTTTTTGCAAAGAAAGGTAAATCGTTAATATAAACCAAAAACAAGAAAGGGCCCAAGATAGACCCTTGGGGTACACCTAGCTTTACATCGGAACCCATTGATTTCACACCATTTATATCAACTGTCTGAGTCCGGTAACTAAGATACGAGTGTAATAGTTTCTGGGCATTATTTTTTATACCGTAATGATTTAGCTTCAACAGCAGCGTCTGATGATCTACACAGTCAAAAGCTTTGGACAAGTCGCAGAATATGCCAAGAGCATTCTGCGACCTCTCCCAGGCCCCAAAGACATGCTTAAGAAGTGCAACACCGGCATCAGTAGTAGACCTACCCTTCGTAAAACCGAACTGTTTATTATGCAAGAGGTTATTTAAATTAAAAAAGGTTAATAATTGCTCTAGTATTATTTTTTCAAAGATCTTGCTCAAGGCGGGTAAAATGGATATTGGTCTGTAATTACTTGGGTCTTCTTTGTTCCCAGATTTAAATAATGGAATAATTTTGCTAAATTTCATTAAGTCAGGAAAAATTCCTTCAGCAATGCAATCATTAAATATAACAGCAAGATATGGAGCAATGGTGTAAATAATGCTTTTAAGAATAGTAACAGATATACCCCATAAATCATTTGTACCTTTCATTTTAAGAGATTTGAATGCTTTGATTATATCAGTGAAATTAATGCTTTTAAAATCAAACAATGAACTACATTCGGACACATGTCTTTGGAGCATTGAGACCGCAGACGCAGTTGAAGAATTCAAATTAGACGTTGTTTCAATTGGTATATTTACAAAAAAGTTATTAAAAATATCAGCTATTTCCTTTTCTGACTTTATTTGGGCGTCATTAATTTTAAGCGTCAGGCTGTTGTCACGTGGTTTATATTTGCCAGTCTCACGCTTTATAATATCCCAGGTCGTTTTGATTTTATTGCTAGAATTCATTATTTTTCCTTTAAAATAGTTAGACTTAGCTATAGAACATGACTGTTTAAAAATTTTAGAGTATTGTTTAACATGTTCTACAAAACCAGGACTGTGATTACTTTCTCTTAATTTATACAGTTCATATAGCCTGTTTCTACTTTTATAAATACCTGTCGTAGCCCATTGACAAAACTGTAATTTTTGGGTACACTTAATAGTCTTCGTTTTAAAAGAGTTATTAAATTCCTTAATCAGTAATCCAAAGAAGTTCCCATAAAGTTCATTTGGATCATCATGTACATATGGCATTAAAGAAACTTTATCATAGATACTATTTTTAAAATTATCTAGACCTGTTTTTGTAATAGGCCTACATTGTAAAGTGACAGGTGTATCAGCGACGTCCAATTGGTAAGCTGCCTGTAGACCGTAATGGTCAGATGTAATGTTTTTAACAACTAATTTGTTTACCGGGTCACATTCTGAAAATATATTATCTATACAAGTTGCTGAATGATCTGTAACCCTTGTAGGTTCTAAAAACTGATTAACTAAATTAAAAGAATTAAACAAGGTTAACAGCCGAGTAGTCAGTGCACTGCTTTCAAGTATGTCAACATTAAAATCACCGCACACAGCTACTGGCTTATTTTTTTGCTTTAACTTTTTTAAAGCATCCTCCATTACCGATTCAAAGGTTTCGAAACTACCTTTAGGGGGTCTGTATACACAAACTATTACTAAGCTTTTCAATTCAACACACGAGACCTCGACATGGCGTTCTACGGAAAGGTCCACAATATCCTTTCTTTCTATATACTTAATGTCATTTTTAACCAAAATTAAAGAGCCGCCACATGTCGTTGTTTTTCTAGACAATAAACTCGACAATTGAAAATTATTCACATTACATGACACATCACAATGCTTCAGCCAGTGTTCGGTTATACAAATAATATTAATGTTGTTACATTCAACAAATAACTCTAATTCTAAAACTTTGCCAGATAAACATTTGTATTGGCCATACAGATGTTTGCCGTGGTCTGGGTGTTTGTGCAGTTCTTTTGGGTCTCCCCACCGTGCCTCGGAGAACACGTTAAGCCGTCAGTCCCGGTTGTTATCATGTACACCTGATAACGATCGTCGTTACTTATAGTAGGGAATATATCGGCCAACCCGCATTGGAGCAGCGTGGTGGATTAAGCTCTGATCCTTCTCCTACATGTAGAATGTGTTCCTGTTCCCCATGGGCAAAGAAGCCTATGCCCAGCAGTGGGATATTACATGCTGATGAGATAATTATAATAATAAAGCTTTAATAATAATAATAACTTATCACATCTTCCTAAAAATTGAGCTATTCAAACAATTAAAATTAAATTTGCACTTTTGTAGCCTTTTTTTCGGCAAATTGATTTATTAAGTCATCTATAGTTACATATGATTTCAGTTTTTCTAAAATTTCTGTCTCTATAGACAATAGTGACAAGTCTGATAACCATACAATGGAATGATTTTTTTCAATTTCGGACTTTAAAAATGTTTTCAGACCAATTAATTGTTCTTATAGGTTGATTGAGATGTCTTTACTGTATTTAGCCGATAGTTTTCCGGAAGTGTTTTTTATCACTTCATTTGAAGAAGATAGGAGTTTCTCAGGTTGTAATACTTCGAACATATAACTCAGGTTTTGGACGAACACATAACTCAAATAATTGTGTTTGCTCGCAAATGAAAAAAAACCGGCTTCAATTACATCGACAAGTAATACAACGTAATAAGACGAAAAAATAGTCAAGTAAATACGCGCTATTAAAGATCACTCAAAAAGTTGTAATCAGATCTCGATCTAATTTAAACAAGAAAGACTACATGACAAGTATTAGCTTTCCATTAAACTAAGAATCATCAAAATCGGTACACCGAGTAAAAAGTTATGCGGTATAATACAACGTAGGTTGACGAAAAAGTAGTCAAGTAAATAAATACGCATTATTAGATATAACTCTAAGAGTAGGTACTTGTCAGATCTCAATTAAATTTAAATGGGACCACATGACACGCAACACCTTTTAATTAAAATAAAATTAATCCTAATCGGTCCGCCCAGTCAAAAGTTCTGAGCTCGAACTGAGCGAGAATCGAACCCGCGACTGCCAGCGCAACAGCCAGTGCTGTAACCGCTGCGCCAAGGTGTCGTCAATCGCTGTGATTAAACAATCTTTTATTTTTGATTTTTGTCATTTCTGAAGTGAAAACTCTATAGGCACGTATGACAGTTATTTTATATGTTTTTTTCCCGGAAAGCACGAAATTAATTAACATCGTGGATAACATTTTACTAATTTTTTTTATACACGTTAGGGGCCCCTGTAGCCCGGGGGCCCCGTATCATTGATACGGCTGATACGGCGGTAGCTACGCCCCTGATAGATTACTTCAATATTCTGTGGTTCTGCAATCATCTGTTGATGACAGCTTGTGATTACTATCTTATACTATTAAACGAGCAATTCTCTTTTCAAATATATATATAGAATCTGAATCTCGAAATCGGCTCCAACGTGAAATTAACGTGAAAGAATTTTCGTGAAATTTAGTATACAGGGGATTTCGGGGGCGAAAAATTGATCTAGCTGGGATTCATTTTTAGAAAATGTCGTTTTATCCCTGTTTTTAGGAAATTAAAAAATGGTTAAAATATCGTTAGATTAAGAAGGAAAATTTCGCGATTCTCAATTAAGTTATAATAGCTCGGTGGAACATCGGTCGCTGGATCAACAGATGAGACCACGGTTCAAATCCGTCTCCAAACTAATATTTTTTTTTGTCTTTTTTTTCTAATTTCACTCTTAATTTTTTATTTAAATAAAAATAAAATATAAAAATACCGAGAAAAAAACAAAGAAAAAAAAATTCCGAGCTAGGCTCGGTCAACCAGGTACTAGGTTCTTTAAATAAGCAGTTATTAAAATAAATTTTCAGTGATTCAGTCGGAGACTAGATGTCGATCTGCCAGGGTCTTAGTAAAACATAAATCGATAGATTAATGCGAAGTATTTGTTGGTGTCCTTAACAGCGCCATATTTTACCGTGTGATAACAATATGTCTCTTCAAAACGAATGCTGTTACGAAAACTATCGATTCTGTAAAATTTTGATTCTTCTTTTATTGCATAAATAAAATTGTAAATAATTGTGTTTGCTCGCAAACGAAATAAATTAAAAGTAAAAAACCTTTTTAAAAAACAAGCTTTTATTTGAATGCACTAAAACGAAAAAAATAAATTTTTACCTTAAAACTTTTACTATCTACTTATAAAGTCATTACACATAATCTATATGATAGAAAAGCTTGTCGCGAGATAGTACTCGTATTTCCTTAGTTTGAAAATTTTAATAGTTAAAATCAATCACATCAATTTATTTAATTTACTTGTTTACAAGCAAATCTTGCGACAAGCTTTTATATCATATAGATTATGTGTAATGACTTTATAAGTAGATAGTAAAAGTTTTAAGGTAAAAATTTATTTTTTTCGTTTTAGTGCATTCAAATAAAAGCTTGTTTTTTAAAAAGGTTTTTTACTTTTAATTTATTTTTGACTTTTTAGTCGGTTATCACGTCACTTTATTCGAATTATTCTTAGCAAGCCCTTTCATTTGATACCCATATTGTAGAAGTGCACTAAAAATAACTAGTCCGCACTCTTGGATATGCCGCCCTATTGGATTTAATATGACGTCACAAAGGTAACCATGCATTGGCATCCAAATTGAACCTATATACAAAATTTCAGCTCAATTGGTTGAAGATATCTGCTTCAAAATTGAGTTGCAAGATTTCACCTGAACAAACATACATACATACAAACCATGCATTGTCATCCAAATTGAACCTGTATACAAAGTTTCAGCTCAATTGATTGAAGATATTTACTTCAAAATTGAGTTGCAAGATTTCACCCGAACAAACATACATACATACAAACCATGCATTGTCATCCAAATTGAACCTGTATACAAAGTTTCAGCTCAATTGCTTGAAGATATTTGCTTCAAAATTGAGTTGCAAGATTTCACCCGAACAAACAAACATACATACATAAATACATACAAATCATGCATTGTCATCTAAATTGAACCTGTATACAAAATTTCAGCTCAATCGCTTGAAGATATCTGCTTCAAAATTGAGTTGCAAGATTTCACCCGAACAAACATTCATTAAATTTACATACATACATACATACATACATTGCAAGTTAAATAAAAGCTTGTAAAAAAACCGGCTTCAATTACATCGACAAGTAATACATATACAACGTAGGTAGACGAAAAAATAGTCAAGTAAATACCTACGCGTTATCAAAGATTACTCAAAAAGTTGTACTCTGATCTCGATGAAATTTAAATGTAACCAGATGATAAACATCACCTTTCGATTAAAATATTAAATTAAAAATCATCAAAATCGATTAACGCAGTAAAAAGTTATGCGGTATAATACAACGTAGGTCGACGAAAAAATTGTCAAGTTAAAACGCATTATTAGATACTAGCTTCTGCGCGCGACTTCGTCGGCGTGGACTCAGCTCCTATTGGTCTTAGCGTGATGATACATAGCCTATAGCCTTCCTCGATAAATGGGCTATCTAACACTGAAAGAATTTTCCAAATCGGCCCAGTAGTTCCAGAGATTACCGCGTTCAAACAAACAAACAAACAAACAATCAAACAAACTCTTCAGCTTTATATATTAGTATAGATAACTCGAAAAGTACTTGTTAGATCTCAAATAAATTTAAATGGGACCAAATTACACGCACTACCTTTCCATTAAAACAAAAATCATCGAAATCGACCCACCCTTTCAAACCACCCTTCCCGGCCCCACCCTAGCCGGTAACCGCCGCGCGGCTAATTTGAAGGCGCCCTTATTTATTATTTAAGGTTTTACAGCGCTGCGAAACGAATACTATTCTTCAGTATTCATAACAATACGTGAATATATAAATATAAATATTCATGATTTGCTCTAATTTTTAATCACCTTGTTATTTTTTTATGATGATCTTTTTAATTATTGATAGTAATATATTGTTAATATATAAATAATTCTAGATTTGACACTCGACCTACGAGGTGGAGTCTGGAGGAGCGTTTTTTTTACGTGGTATCCGCAGTAGGCGTAATCCACAGTGATTTTCTAAATCACAACTACTGTCCTCGATCTTACGGCGAGTGGCTGGTTGGCTTTCTATATTAAACACGTGAGGGAGAACCGAAGAAGAAAGTGGCGTAAATTTCAAAATGTGTGTAAATCATTTTCTTCAATTAATTTCGAGAGTTCCATTATTTTGCTGCAAGTCTCCCCATAAATAATGATAAAAAAACGTTCACCAATGGTAGTGAGCAGTGCAAGGTCAACTCTCTTGTTGAGGAACAACGCCGTTCCACTTGCTAACTCTAGATGTTTCTCCAGGGTTTTCAGAAATTTGAGTTTACCCATATTGTAAGCACCTGAAAATGTGTCACATCCTGAAAAAGCATGGACAAACAGCAAGTTATACGCAATAAGGCCTCCGTACATAAAACCACTTCACTCTTCTTGCTAACTTCCTTCTCCGGTTCCCCCTCAAGTATTTAATATAGTAAGCCAACTAGCCGCTCAGCCGCAGCTTGGTCCATCAAAAAGACCGAGGACAAAGTAGTTGTGATTTAGAAAATCACGCGCGTAAAAAAACGCGCCTCCAGACTCCACCTCGTGGGTAGAGTGTCAAATCAAGAATTATTTATATATTAACAATATTTTACTATCAATAATTAAAAAGATCATCATAAAAAAATAACAAGGTGATTAAAAATTATGGCAAAATATATACGAGTATTCAATTATTCATGTATAGGTTACAAATACCGAAGAATAGTATTCGTTGCGCAGCGTTGTAAAACCTTAAATAATAAATAAATTTCAAAATGTTTCAGATAAAAATTGTTCCTTAGAATATTATCTAGAAAAATGGTTAAATGAGTCGTATAGAAGCAAATATAGCAATATCCACTTTTTTGCCAAACAGACCTAACAATAATATCCTGTCATTTTTCCAATATTTTACCATTATCGTTTATTATTTTTATCATCTAAAGGCTAGCATATATGCATTTTAACAATAAAATATACTTGGTTCAAAAAAAAAACATAGGTTTAATTACAGAAAAATATTTTATTTAAATTTCTTAAAACCACTCCGATTGGAGATTGCTATATTTGCTTCTATACGACTCAAATATTATTTTTTTGTAAAATGATTAGAAAAAAAGTTTTATCGACAAATAGATTTTTTCTCTTAAATTTTTATGGTTTTTCACTTATAACTTTTTTATTTATGATTCTACGACTAAAAGTTACTAAACATAAGTTGTAGATAATTTTATTTGCAACAAAAAATGTTCATAAATTTTTTTTGTGAGACTTATAGTTTTGCAGATAAACTATAAAAACCATTTGAACCTCTTTTTCCAAGATGGCGGCAGTTGCACAAGAACTACAAACCCACAAACTTGGATTTAACATCAGACTAGCCCCCCTTTCATATCTAAAAAATAAAATTGCGTCCTCTGACAAACCCAACCCCACATGTAACTTTTCAATGGACTAATATTATTTAAATTTAATTGAGATCTGACAAGTACTTATTGAGTTATATTTAATACCGTTTTTGTTTGACTATTTTTTCGTCAATCTACGTTCTATTAAACCCCACAACTTTTCACTTCAAATACAATGTCGGGTTTTTTTCGTTTGCGAGCAAACACAATTTGTATGATCATTTTTTAAGTTTTTCTTCACCTGCTTATAATCATAACCACTATTTTTAATCATAATTTTGGCTATTGCAATTATCGACTTGAGATGTCCTCGGAGGAATAAAGAGCTGAAAAAGCTTTACCTAATCGACACCTGAAATGAAGAACATTGTATCTGATTTTGTTAAGTTTTCAGGAGTGATTTAAAAAGTGGCTAAGTGATATTAAATAAATTTATTAATAATAAAACGATTTAGTTCATTACGGTACGGCTTTATTTAATATCACTTTGCCACTTTTTAAATACACAAAAAATTGTAAAATGCTCTCCTGAAAACTTAACAAAATCAGATACAATGTTCTTCATTTCAGGTGTCGCTATATCTTTTTTATTACATAATTATAGCACTTATAATTATTATTGTGTTTACTATAAAAACCGACTACAATTATATCGACCAATGATATAACGTAGTGACATGAAAAAATAGTCAAGTAAATACGCATAGATTTATATTAGAGGTAACTCAAAAAGTACTCGGTAGATCTCGACCTAATTCAAATGGGACCACAATGACAACCATTAGCTTTCGATTTAAAACAGGGTTATTGAAATCGGCCCATCCAGTAAAAAGTTATGAGGTATATAAATACTACTATATTTTCGTCGATCTACGTAGTATTATTACTACGTAGATCGACGAAAAAATAGTCCAGTAAATACGCATTATTAGCGATAATTCCGACCAGTCAAAAGTTCTCAGTTAATATACATCAGTGTTTTTCAACCTTTTTCACGATGCGACCCCCTTGTATGAAAAAATATTTCGCGACCCCCCGACCATTCGCTTTTTTATCATGTATGTATTGTGTATGTTACAGTGTTACAAATATTCATTCTATACGACGTTTTTATACGTCTCCATAAGTAGGATTCGGATGCATAATTATTTAATTATGTAATAAACACATTTTACAACTAGCTGCCCGGACAGACGTCGTTCTGTCTGTAATTTTTTTTTTATTGTTTGGAACATACAAAAAAAAATTAGCCGAATCGGTCGAGCCGCCGTGACGCCGCGTTGGCGCAGCGGTCACAGCACTGGATTGCGATTGGCTGTTGCGCGGGCGGTTGCAGGTTCGATCCTCGCACACGGCAACATTTGTATTGGCCATACAGATGTTTGCCGTGGTCTGGGTGTTTGTGCAGTCCTCGTGGGACTCCCCACCGTGCCTCGGAGAGCACGTTAAGCCGTCGGTCCCGGTTGTTATCATGTACACCTGATAGCGATCGTTACTCATAGTAGGGAATCTATCCGCCAACCCGCATTGGAGCAGCGTGGTGGATTAAGCTCCGATCCTTCTCCTACATGGGGAAGAGGCCTAAGCCCAACAGTGGGATATTACAGGCTGAATCGTCGTCGATCATCGTCAAATACAGATCCACGATGGGAGAAATCGTTTAATCAATAATTGTGTTTGCTCGCAAACGAAAAAAAAACCGACTTCAATTACATCGACAAGTAATACAACGTAGGTAGACGAAAATATAGTCAAGTAAATACGTGTTATCAAAGATTACTCAAAAAGTTGTAATCAGATCTCGATGAAATTTAAATGTAACCAGATGATAAACATCAGCTTTTGATTAAATTCATAAAATAAAAATCATCACAATCGGTACACCCAGTAAAAAGTTATGCGGTATTATAATACAACGTAGGTCGACGAAAAAATTGTCAAGTAAAAATGCTACTCGTTATATAACTCGAATATAACTCGAAAAGTACTTGTTGGATCTCAAATAAATTTAAATAGGACCAAATGACACGCACTACCTTTCGATTAAAATAAAAATCATCGAAATCGGTCCACCCATTCAAAAGTTCTGAGGTAACATACATAAATTAAAAAAAATACAGTCGAACCTTTCGATTAAAACAAAAATCATCGAAATCGGTCCACCTATTCAAAAGTTCTGAGGTAACTAACATACATAAATAAAAAAATACAGTCGAATTGAGAACCTCCTTTTTTTGGAAGTCGGTTAAAAACAAGCACAACCTTCTCATTAACATGAGTCTTAGGATTTTATTTTTTGTTAATTTTTTGGTATTAACATAAAAATGTTTATAACTATATCCTTTTGTTAAAATTCTCTAACTTTTTAATCTTTATAATTTTTTACTAAAGTTTTCTCGACCTCTGGCGACCCCCCTACAGAAGCTTCGCGACCCCCCAGGGGGTCGCGACCCACAGGTTGAAAAACACTGATATACATAAAAAATACAGTCGCATTAATGATCTCTTTCTTTTTTGAAGTCGGTTAAAATAGTTTTATTGAGCCATTTGGTCATTTTCTAGTAGTTTTGTTTTTTGCAGTAATACAATACAAACTAAAATATTTTGCTGAAGACATTTTGACCACGATTGCAGAAGGAGCAGATAAAAGAGCTTTATATGATTAAAAGAAAAAAAAACATGGCTTTGTGTGATAATATATGTAGTTTTCATTAGGACTAATATTATATAATGTCAAGTACTAATAAGTTAATAACAAACAAAATATTAAGGAAAAGCAATAAATTACGGTAGCGCGTTGGCACCGTGTGGTCACAGTATCAACACACAGCAGAGTAACTGACTGATGCGCTAACCGGTCGCGGTTCGATGTTTGTGCTTTTGCGTTAGTTTATGTTATGTGTACATGTGTATTTCTAGACTTCTGACACAGATTTAAATTCCAATATGAGGAGTTTATTGTTATTATTTTAAACAATTATATTATGTTATGTATTAGGTTGGATCGGTTGTTCGTGTTGCTGGAGGCGGGCGCGGGGGCTGCCACCCGGCGAGCCGCGGCGCGGCAGCTGGGAGAAGTGCAGAAGGCCCGCCCAGAGGAGCTGCACCGGCTGCTCGCGCGCCTCATGAAGCACTTGCGTTCGCCCGCCTGGGAGACGAGGATAGCGGCCACACAGGTTTGGACTACCATCTCATTTCCATCCTGTTGTACTCTAGACCATCTATTTCGTGTAGTAACAAGCCATGCAGTAACAAAGCACGTGAACAATTTAACAAGATAGTAAGTAAATTAGTCGAGTTCTGACAATTGCTGTTCTCTTTTTTCCGTGTCACTAGTCACTAGCTCTCCGTAATGATATGCCTAAACAGGTTGTTTTAGTCGGGCTTATTAGGTGCATCAAAATATTATCTTTAGGTATAGTATATAATACTAGTTGTGCCCCGCGGCTTAAAAAAAGAAATTTAAAAAAAAATTAAGAAAAGAATAGTCCATAGCCTTCCTCGTTAAATTGGCTATCCTACACAAAAAGATTTTTTTAAATTCCAACCAGTAGTTTCTGAAATTAGTGCGTAACTTTTCAGCTTTTTATGTAATATTATTGCTGCGATGTTTTTTTAAAACTGCGATATCTCCTAAGATATTCATTGAAATCGAATAATGTAAAGGTCAACTTTGTTTTCAATTAAATACTTGTTATGAATAACGTATTTATTTGGATAAGGATTAATTAATTAATATCATGTTTATAAAAACACCTTCGCAAATAATGCATTATTTTAGAACAAATTTGTTTAGCATAAAAAAGGTTATAATGAATCAATCTTAAAAGATAGACATGCTGTCGCGAATTTTTTTTAGAACTTTTAAAGGGGAACAATTCTGTCATGTACATGATTTTTGCGAAACTAACTGTTTACGCAGTGCACGCAGCGGAAGCTCTCAAAATGGAAAAAAGACCTCCCGATTTTGAAATATTCTTCATTGGTGTACCGCTCCTATTGGTCTTAACGAGATGATGTATAGCCTATAGCCTTCCTCGATAAATGAGCTGTCTAACGCTGAAAGAATTTTTCAAATCGGACCAGTAGTTCCTAAGATTAGCGCCTTCAAACAAATAAACTCGGCTTTATAATATTAGTATA
Organism: Melitaea athalia; assembly: GCA_905220545.2. NCBI lineage: Eukaryota > Metazoa > Arthropoda > Insecta > Lepidoptera > Nymphalidae > Melitaea > Melitaea athalia. The sequence goes on from HG992184.1 coordinate 6,208,894, forward strand.
GATTAGCTATACTCGTACGAATTAAACTGAAACCGTTACAATTTGGAAAGTGAAACAGGCTCAATTCAACTCATAATTATGATCTTTTCATCTATTATGAAAAACTATTGCGTTATTTAAATTACAGTTTTCTATTCTTCGATGTTGCAAACATTCAGACAGACATACAGCTTCTCTCAACAGTTCTTATGGTTTCACTTGCAGTAGATTTTGATAGATTAACAGCTATCGTTCATTACTTGCTTTTAGAAATATGTGTATATTCGTTATGATTTTTTAAAATTAATGTTATAGATATTGCGCTAGTTGTCTTTCAACTGACCAAACTCATCAGTATTATTGTATCAGCCTGTGGAGAGAGTATTTAATGAATGTTAATGATATTATTAATTTGTAGGTTAAAAAAACGATATCTAATCTAGTCGTAATCCTGTATTAAAACTATTAAATTCATTAAATGATTTTGAATAATATCATGTAAATCCTTTACGTAACAAACGTTACGTCAACGTACATATCTTTGCACAATGCGGATTTTATGCTACGCTGAAGAGCCGACTACATTCGATTGATAAGCAAATTTTATTGCGATGTGAATTAAAAATAACATATGTATGTACACATAAATCGTAGTTAAGCGTGTAGTGAGAACACGCTTAACTACCTACGATTCATGTGTAAAACAGGATATTTAGGTAGGTACTATGTTTGTTGTTGGTCATTTTGAGTTCCCGATTTTAGCACTATTGCAAGCGCCGTGGTTTTGTATATGCTACTCAAAATAATTACCAACTTTTATTATAAATGTTGCATTTAACTTGTATCATGAAGATGTGTTCTTTCTTTAACAGGCTGTGGGAGCGATTTTGTCGAATGTTCCTGAGTGGCATCCTCATCTTGTATCCGTTGCCAAAGGTAAATATAACATAATAGGTCGGAGAAAAAGCCTTTTCCTACTTTCTAGTAAAAATTTGCAATAAAATATTTTAGGTTGTATCGTCTGTAACTGGCTGGTTTTAATACCATAAGAAAGTGATATTTTAAAATTGAAATTAATAAGTAAAAAACAGAGTACCGCAACTTTTCATTTGTTTTTCTGTCTACCAAAGTGGGTGATTCCAACGAAGAAATTCGGTACATTTTAGTTTTACTTTAAAAAAGTAAAAAATGCGACTCAAGCCGCAAACATTTTTATGACGTTTATGGGCCTAATGCTGTGCCAGTAAGAGTAGCACAAAATTGGTTTAAGCGCAAGTTATACGCAATAACGTTTCCGTACATAAAACCACTTCAAACTTCTTTCTCACTTCCTTCTCCGGTTCTCCCTCAAGTATTTAATATAGTAAGCCAACTAGCCGCTGAGCCGCAGCTTGGTCCATCAAAAAGACCGAGGACAGACTTAGTTGTACTTTAGAAAATCACGCGCGTAAAAAAAAAACGCGCCTCTAGACTCTACCTCGTAGCTAGCGTGTCAAATCATGAATTATTTATATATTGACAATATTTTATTATCAATAATTAAAAAGATCATCATAAAAAAATAACAAGATGATTAAAAATTAGGGAAAATCATCAATATTTATATTTATATTCACGTATCGTTATGAATACTGAAGAATAGTATTCGTTTCGCAGCGCTGTAAAGCCTTAAATTATAAATAAATTTAAAAATGTTTCTAATAAAAATTGTTCTTTAAAACACCGTCTATAAAAATGGTCTGATTTTATTTTTTTTTGTAAAATGATTAGAAAAAAAGTTTTATCAACAAATAGATTTTTTCTCTCAAATTGTTATGGATTTTCGCTTATAACTTTTTTATTTATGATTCTACGACTAAAAATTACTGAACAAAAGTTGTAGATAATTTTATTTGCAACAAAAAATGTTAAATAATTTTTTTTTGTGAGACATAGTTTGGCAGATAAACCATAGAAACCATTTGAACCTCTTTTTCCAAGATGGCGGCCGTTGCACAAGGGTTGCAACCCCACAAACTTGGATTTAACTTTAGAATAACCCCTTTCATATCTAAACAATAAAATTGCGTCCTCTGACAAACGCAAACTCAAATGTAACTTTTTAATGGACTATAGTGCTTGTGAATGAATGTAGATTTTGCTGTGAAGAATTTATATAGAAATTTTTTGAAGGGAAAAAAATCGGCTTTTTAGGGTTCCGTACCCAAAGGGTAAAAACGGAACCCTATTACTAAGACTTCGCTGTCCGTCCGTCCGTCCGTCCGTCCGTCCGTCCGTCCGTCCGTCCGTCCGTCCGTCCGTCCGTCCGTCCGTCCGTCCGTGTGTCTGTCACCAGGCTGTATCTCAAGAACGGCTATAGCTAGAGAGTTGAAATTTTCACAAATTATGTATTTCTGTTGCCGCTATAACAACAAATACTAAAAACAAAACAAAATAAATATTTAAGGGGGGCTCCCATACAACAAACGCGATTTTCTTGCCTTTTTTGCTCGATATCAATAATGGCAACAGGTAGGCACTTGAAATATTCACAAAATACTCAGTTCTATTTTTACTTTAATAATAAATAATAAAATTAAAATAAAATTAATATTTAAGGGGGCTCCCATACAAAAAAACGTCATTTTTGCCTATTTTTGCTCTCATACAACAAAAGTGATTTTTTTAGCCGCTTTTTGCCCGATATTAAAATCAATGTACCTAGTCAATGGTACGGAACCCTTCGTGCGCGAGTCCGACTCGCACTTGGCCGATTTTTTTAATAATATCTAAATCAAAATCAAAAATAACTTTATTCAAATTGGTTTCAAAAGCACTTTCGAATTGACAAATACAAAATATTTCCAAATATAATTTTTTGTGATTATTATATTTTGAAAGTGAAGTTACCACTATTTACCACCGATTTGGAATGCAGATTCTGCAGAGGAGAATCGGCAAGAAACTCCGCAGTTACTCTTTTAAAAATAACATTTAATCTAACTTTGTTTCAGTACAAAATAAGTAATATCTTGCATGAAATACAGGACCACTAAGTCTATACATCTTTATCATCTATGTGATCCTGCACTGTTGCATATATACATATATTTATCTAAATGATGTAATGAATAGAAGGCAGTAAATAGTAGGTATACTACTTTTATAAATAAGGTGCTTACGAATTCCAAGAATATGCTGTATAAAATACTAGCTTCTGCGCGCGACTTCGTCGGCGTGGACTCCGCTCCTATTGGTCTTAGCGTGATGACACATAGCCTATAGCCTTCCTCGATAAATGGGCTATCTAACACTGAAATAATTTTTCAAATCGGCCCAGTAGTTCCAGAGATTACCGCGTTCAAACAAACAAACAAACAAACAAACTTATCAGCTTTATATATTAGTATAGATTAACCATGAAAAAAATAATTCTTGAAATGCTTACCATAATCACGCTATACCACTGTTTGAGCATCTATTAGGGAAAATGTTTTTTCCACGTCCATTGAGTTTCGTTTAACTCGTTTAACCTAGTTTTAGAACGAAGTCTATTTCAAACTCGCCTCAATGGGTACAATAGCTTAATAGATGAAGCTTTATTTAGACTCCCTAGGGTTGTTGGGTTTATTAAATAAATGTCTATTGAGTTTGTCGGTACTCGGTCGAAGTCAGAAACGTATCTAGTGTCGCTGGCGAGATTTAATGTTCCTTTTTATTACTTATTGTTGTTTTTATTTATATAATTATATGTAGTTGTCTCTCGTTAAAATATTTCACGTATTAATATTATAGCATTCTACTGGGGAATTTTTTTCAAAATAGGTGCAGTAGTTTTCGAGTTAATCCATTAAAAACAAATTAAAAAAAACATATCTTTCCAGTTTCCTGTTTATATTAGTGTAGATATGTGTACACAATCTTACGATATAGTTTTAAAAAAATTCAATACTTACCAACAGTAACTGTAGATCAAAATAACATTGTAAATTGGTTTATTCTCTGATTGAAACTCGAAATAAACCTTTGAAAAATAGGATTAATATGAAGTATAAACCTACTATTAATATTATTTATTTGGCAATAAGATTTATGTAAGTAAAGAGTTAAAGCTCTTATGGCACAGTGTCTGTCTTTTAATTACTAAGCGATTTTCTTGAGATTTTTGCAAGGGCTTCTTTATGATTGATAAGATTGTTTTCATCACAACCCACAACTAAAATATGACGATTTTTAGTATTTTGGTGTCGGTTCCTATATACAAATAATAAATAAATAAACTACATATTCATTTTAGTCAATTTCAACTGTTTAATTTCGAACATGACATGTTCGACAATCTATTTTTTAGATTTCTAAAATTTCATAATAAATAAAAAATAAATATCATCTCAATTTACTACAAAATATTTTATATGACAAAAGCGTGTGTTTTTCTCAATGCATAGCTTTGTATTCAACTTATCGCTTCAGAGAACAGGAACAAGAAAACAGACAGATAAGTTTTGTACGTTGTGTTATCTATTCTAAATAATTGCAAAAGTTAATATAATATTTCACATGAAATGATAACATTTTGATGCAAATTAAATTATAATTTGGAACTTTTTACAATCGTAATTACTTACTTCATTCCTTTAATTAAAAAAAATACCAGCTATAGGTACGTACTTAATGAGTAATCAACATTTATTTTAACCTATAATTAATGGTAGAAAGTCAGTGCATTTACCTACTTCCTTATCAATATTTTTTATTTGTAATTGACTCAAAATCTTATAAAAGCTTGTTTTGAGACTTATTTAATGACATTAACCAGGCGGGATCTAGTTAAAAAAAGTATTATGTATTCTGTCACATAGAAAGTGATTATCAAAGAAATACCCTTGTTGGATATTTATTTACTCCCATGTGTGCTGTAATTATTGCGAAGTGTGGAGCGCAGAATAATTCTGTGAATGAAGTGATGTGAATGTGTTAATGTGTTATTGAAATTGAACAATTTGTTTTTTATCTAACACACATAACTTTTATTTAATTGTAAACTATCCTAGATAGGTGTAATTTTTAAGAATTACAGACTTACTTTATTTCGATGTGTAAAACTAAAAACAAAAGGCAACGCTAAAGAACTTCCAACAGTTGCATAATTTTTTTATCACACCTCATTTTGCATACTTAATGAATCTTCCAAACTAAATGTTTAGCTATTACAATTTAATTGCGTATTAATTATTTTGCCACGAGACCCTGGTATGTTAATTTTTCCCTGTGTCTTTCGAACTGTGACTATCGCTGTTTCTGTGTCCGAAAGATATAAAATATACCTATATAAAAATAAATTTATTTTTTTACTAGCTGTGCCCACGACTTCGTCAGCGTAGAATAGTGACTTTGGACGGCATTTTTTGGATATATCTTTTGGTTTATTTTGGATTATAAACAATATCGTTTGGGTATTTACATGTTCAACGTGATTGTTTAAATTGACATAACTTTTTTTAATAATGACCTAATCGACATGACCACATGACCACACATTAAACACTATGAAAACCGCATCTAAATCGGATAAACCGTTTCTGATATTAGCGTGCACAAACATATTACATTTACATTTTTATTATATGTATTGATTATATTGCTAAACTAGCTGCCGCTGATGTGCCCGCGACTTTGTCCGCGTGGAATTTAACAAAAAAATTATTGCTCAGTTCAAAGCAATAATTTTTGTGAAAATCGGTACAGCCGTTTCAGAGATTAGTCAGAACAAACAGACAGACAAAAATTGTAAAAAATGTTATTTTGGTACATGTACCGTGTATAGATCCATATGAATTTAGTAAAAAGCGGTTATTTTAATATTACAAACAGACACTCCAATTTTATTTATTTGTATACATAATAATATACGGGAAGGATACAAGTGACGTAATGTAGTACATAGCATTTCTAAGTTATATACAAAAATCAGTCAAATATGAGCAGTGGTTTAGGCGAAAGGTTTAAAAAAAGTTTAAAGTCTTTAGTTATATCTATACTATACTGAATTTATCGAAACTTATAAATACTGGATTATATATCTATATATAATCCAGTCTTTTATTTACGTAGGTTAAGAGACTGCCACAAAAAGTTTTATTGTTTCTTATCCTTAATCTGATTTAACGGGTCACATAAAGGTTATTTTTCATATTCTTTTCCGCAGTAAGCATATCCGTTGGAAATTCAGAATCAAATTTAGGAAAAACACAACGTAACGAAAAACAGTTCGTGGCGAAAATTTTATATTTCAACAAAAAATGAATGGAATAATAATAGAAATATAGTCAATTGAAAGAAATCAATAATAAAGCATTCTTATATGTAATGGGGTGTGACAGTAAGGTGCATTTATTAGTCTCACCTATATTTTTTTGTAACAGTACAGCTACGTGAAGCGATTGTCGCCTGGCAGTGTTGTATATTTATTATTATTATTAATCTATTAAAATGAATGAACCTTCAGAGATTAAAACGAGATAGAGGGAGAGTTTTAAACAGTCACTAATAGAATGTATTAATGTAACCTTCCGCGCAATAAAAATGAACTGGGTCACCCAATAAGGACGTAAGTATCATATTGTAGGTTCGTTAGTACGTACCTATTATCTTTTGCCACTCGATAGTTAAACCCAGCCCATGATATAAAATTCCAAGAATATTAGGTGTATATTACATTGTCAAGTTATTCAAGGTTTTATGACCGATTAATGGATGAAAAGTGCCCGGCACAGGCCTTTAGTCTGAAAATAATTGCAATATAAGCTTACATATAAATTAATCTAAAATGATTGTTAGGACCAAATGATTCGAAATTTAGAATAACTTGTGTTAAGTTATTCAAAATGTCAAATATCTACTTCAGCATATAGTTCGAATATTCGATCGCTCTGGTGTAATGCGGCGCCTAAACACAAACGGTTGCGAGTTCGATTACCGCTCAGTGTGGATATTTGTACATGTATACATGTACATATTGTTACGTGTTAGGGTTCGAAGGATTTGGAGAGGAAGACCTGCTGACTCTTTTGGAGACTTTATTCACTAGCACAAGGTCCAACACAAAGCCCTAGGTTTAAACACTAAGCACTAACGACGTCCTAGGTCAATGTCGTGTTTTCACTATGAAGTCGCCTCGAAGGTAGCTCAAACTGAACTAAACTCGCTCGCCCCCCTGCGGCTATTTATATCGGCCGAGACGAGTCCCAGACCATTCTGGAAAGTTCGCGCATGTACTGAGACTATACTTCTATATAGTTCCACAGTGTATTCGTAACACTACTCCCCTATTAGAGATGCTCGTCCCGAGCATCGTTGTTACTGCCATGGTAACGCGCCAGACGGTCTATGTGTACCACTTTAAATGTCCCTCTTCGTTGCTTTTGAATCCTATAAGTCACATCATTCAACTTAAACCACTTGACCGTCCCACTTGGTCTGCAATTTGGAGATTTCCCTTTCCGGCGGGTTGGGTTATGCAGCCACACCAGTGACCCTTCTTCACAATACACCAAGCACAAAGAAACTAGCGCCATCTAGCGTCAACCAGTAAAACCTACGACATTGGCTACGACTAGTGGTGGTTAATATAGCGTATAGCATAAAAGTATAGCATGCTAAATGTTTATAGCATATAGCATTTACTATACCGACTATGACTTCGCGCTAAATTTATAACGTCTCAAACGCTAAACGTACACAGCGCGCTGCAGCGAGGCTAGAGCGGGATAACATTACTTTTTAGCGTTTTCGAACTTTTACGTATGTCCACTCACGAAAAAAAACTGTTATTACCAATTTTTATTTTTATTATAAATCAATGTACGAATAAAATTTCCCTAATACAGTGACCAATAAAATAAACATCATAACACTTTAAGATGCTACAAAAATAACTTATAAATTCAAAATTCAATTTCAATACCTCACCTTTCGATAGTGGCAGATTTTATCACAAACAACACAATAATATTTACACTTAATACTTTTTATACACATTACCACTTATTATTATCTAACACATATTTACACTTACCTATTATTAATTATTATTTAATCACTGTCGTTGTCGCTGCAAAATCAAATCACACTTAATACTAACACTAAATAAAACAAAATTAATACTAACACTGTGTGCTGTGTGGCTACGGCACTAAAGAATGTAGCCACCCCCTCTCTTCCCGTGGGTGTCGTAAGAGGCGACTAAGGGATAACACAGTTCCACTACCACCTTGGAACTTAAAAAGCCGACGGATGGCGGGATAACCATCCATGCTGGCTTTGAAATACACAGGCCAAAGACGGGCAGCAGCGTCTTCGGTGCGACAAAGCCAGCCCTGCGGTCACCAACCCGCCTGCCCCGCATGGTGACTATGGGCAAAACACATGAGTTCGCGTCATAATGTCGGGCGCGAACTTGTGGAGGCCTATGTCCAACAGTGGCCTGTGATAGGCTGTAGTGGTAGTGGTAATACTAACACTAGATAAAACAATTAAAACTAAATAAAACAAACTGAATACTATAACACTAATAAACTAATTACTAATACTAATAATAAAAATTAACAACAATAAAAACGAAAACTTTTGTAGCCGATAGTGTTAAAGACAGAGATAGTGGCACGAATACTAACGTGTGACTGAGACAGATTACCGTATACCGAGCATTTCCGAATAAGCACGAAGCTGTATGAAGTAAGCAAGAAGGGATGTGCAATACGCGCGCCTGAGGGTGTTGTATAATCGATTTTTATTGAAATCGATTAAAATTAAAAATACATTTATTTTTAATTTTAAAAGGTTTTAAATTTTCTCAAATAGTTGTTACTTAAGTAGTCGTTAATAGATAACTGATATTCAAGTAAATCGTGTCTTTCAACTGAGAAAATTTAATTTTTGTAGTCTTTTTTTATTAATGTCGAAATCTCGTTTATTAATGACAAAATTAACTATATTTGTAAATCTAATAATATCTTATATCGTTTAATATCTTATATAAACAAAAATCAATAAATCTTAAATAAAACTAATCGATTGCGCAATTCGGTTGATTAAAGGATCGATTGTGTTTACATATGGTTAACAATGTGCTATAAAGATAGCATATAAAATAGCATGCTAAAAAAATTTAGCATTTAGTCTATAGCATGTTTTTAGTTTATAGCAGATTTGAACATCACAGGCTACGACCTAGGACATCGTTAGTGCTTAGTGTTTAAATCTAGTGCTTTGTGTTATACCTAGTGCTAGTGAATAAAGTCGCCAAAAGAGTCAGCAGGTCTTTCTCTCTAAATCCTTCGAACCCTCACACGTAACAACTGGTGGGAGTGCGTAGTAGAATCAAATAGTAATCTGAATTTTTTAATATTACATATAAATAAAATGATATTAGTCCCGCTGAGTTTCATCCGCCAGTTCTTCTCAGGTCAGAGGCTTCTTCTTTCCGATCTAGTAGACTCATGACGTTCAGTAAGAAATTGTAATAATTTTATGTTGAATAAAATATTTTGAATTTGAATTAAACTGCAAGATAAGTAGTAGGTTTTAGTTAGAAATTCGACGGGTCTCAGGACTCTCAGGAACTAAATCGCGTTTGCAAATTGAAAAACGTAACGCAGAAGTACAGTGAAAATACGATTATTACCATCGACTATTTATTTACTCAAAGTTACTTTTTTTTTACTCAAATAAGGGCAATTTATGCTAAATTGTTGTCTAAAGGCATTTAGGATTCTACCTAATTTATAGTATACACACATAGGTACATAGTGCCTTAAACACAGCTTAGAAATCGTATGTGTACTATACGTGGTGTAACTTACTGCATCTCATTTGTATCCACATTTATATAATTATATAGAAATAAATAAAGATTAGATAAAAGATTTCGTCTAATTTATCCATAAGATTTTCTTCTTAGAACCTGTCGAATTATTAGTTTAATTATATTATAATTAAACTAATAATTCGACAGTACATATTATGTGATATGCCCTTGGATATATTTTTATTTCGAATTATTTGTAGAAGAGGAAGCCGAACAAGAAGACAACGCACGGTTGCGATGTGAAACGTTCGACATCGAGCGCGTCCTGGAACACGGCGCCCATCTCATGGGCTCCGAGGGGCACGAGTACGACATGGAGGAAGAGGCGCTGTCGGCTGCAGGTAATAAAATATATCATTTGATGTTACATAAGAAACTATAACCAAAATGGAAAATTTAATATTTTATTACTCTGAAGTCGTCATTTTACATTTTTTAATAATTTAATCATAGTTAATGTGAAGCTAACACTTATTTCGAAAGTGGAACGTTACCTTCTGAGAAAAATCGAAAGAAACTCAATTAGTAAATCTTTTAAAAACCTAAGATTTAAAAAAAATTCTATTGTATTTTTCTTGTAAGTATACTTTTGTGAAACATTTCTCTTTTTTTTATGCATAATTAGATATGAAGGAGTGTTTGGCAAAGCAAAGGCAGCAACTAAACTCACAGTTAGGTTTGGATGTGGCGAATTCGCTGGGTATGGATCTAAGCGGAATGTACACAAATGAAGACTTGTGTCCTGTGAAGGCGACGAAACCTGAAGCTACACTGAGGGTATGTTTAAATGAAAAAATAACAGAACTGAAAAAGTATTCGTACCGGATAATGCTTGGAATTAACCAGAATGCCACACTTAATGTGAAAAAAATAAACAGTTAATATTTTGAGTTTTTAATAGTTTTCATCAGAAAAAGTATTAAATTTGACTGTTTTAGTTTTCTTAACTATTGTTTCTAGTCGACATAAAATTTGCATATCTTACAAGTAAAATTATTAAAGTTTATTTTAGATTAACATGTTTACAAAGTTCCTTGTATTGTTACAGCGTCCAGTACAAGAGCTAGTCGCCTGCAAAGGACTGAGCTCGCGAGAAATGAACTTAGCGAAGCGTCGCGCACGCGCAGCGTTTAGTAAACAAAAATCGCGTGATTGTGACGACAGCAGCTCGTCTGCCTCGCCACTCACGCCGCTCACCCCCACCGGGCCGCCTCCCTCGTCCCTCGAACCGGACAGGAAGAAAATGAAGATAGAGCCTGTCGATGAAGCCCTTTGTGAGCTACTATTCTATATTTTATTAATAAAAGTGCCCCGAAAGTATATTTTTTATAGATGATAGTATAGATGAATGATTACAAGTTAATAAATAAAATAATAAATAAATAAATAAATATCTACACATGATTACAAGTTGAGAATAATGTGTTAGTAGGTATTAAAATATATTGTATAAGAAGTCAAGTAATATTCATTCTCTCTACAAAAATATCCCGTATCTAAACTAATATTAAATATGTGATATATTTATGTATATGATGGTTATTGAAACATTTGAAATGATGTTATTATAGTCAAATTATGATCCTTTAGCAGTTATTATAAATGTCTACTGCCCGTTCGCGATAAGTTTGCCGCTGACGATATGACGTCACTCGAATGGTAGCGTTAGCAAAAAATAAGAAACTATATTTTAAATATTTTCTTTTTATTATTATTTTAAAAAAATTGGGTATTTGGGTAAAATTACCATACCATAACATATTTCGTACATCACTTCTTAAAGTATTGCCTTTACCCATACACAGTGTATTATTTGACCTCAGATGCCGACATGCTAGTTTTATTGTGTAATATAAAAGTTCAAACTCTAATAAATCATTATAAAAAACACCCACGTAGTTATTTGACTTAGTTTTGAAAATACATTTTTTTTTCTAATTTGTCAAGGTCATTCATAAAAATTATATTTCCTTCTAACTTCCAAAAACATAAATTATCAGCCCGTTAAATTTTACCAATTAATACCTACCCAAAAACTAAACATTTGAAAAAAATTGCAAGTTTCTGACTCTTAGGAAAAGCAAGAAAAAAATTATTTTTCAATTATATGAAATATTTAAATATTGAAATAATTATGCAGTATTAGCATTTTTTTTCTTTTTAAAATGTAAGTACAAAATGCATCTACATATTAAAAGTACAACGAAATTTTTATCTAGCAGGACTTCTGAGATATTGCATTTCTAAGTTTTTTTCTGATTTCTATGGAAATAGGGTTGTCACTTACACATACTTAAAAATTTCGGATTAATTTAAAAAAAATAGTTTTTTATACGTATAGTCTGATCATTTTAATGACAGAAATGATTGGGAAGAAGCAGCATGCGATATCCACTAGAAAAAGGTTTTTTCCAAATTAATAACATACGTCCGGAATGGGTTTACTATTATATCGGATCTTATCTATTATCTTCGCTATCAGATAATAGTAAAACTTCGTCTGTTTTAAGTGTGATATCGTCTTCGCCTCGGTTGTACTCTTCACTGTTAAAAGTTACAACATTATCTGTTGCAACTTTTAACAGCGAGATGACCTTTTTTGGTATTGGTAAAGATTTTTTTTGTTTCTGGCGGTTAGATATTGTACTAGATGATAAGTAGGGATCGGACGATTGTAGTGCGCGATGGAATAAATCTAATATAGTAATTTTCCTGTCTAATTTTCGTGTATGGTGTTCCCGATCGTAACGCCAATATTTATTTCTGGATTCACCGGCTTGTTCAGACAACATACCTATTGGCAATGAGCTGGATTCTATAATTTGTTGACCGTGAATTAATATTTTATGTAGTGTGACAGACATATAAAACCAGTTATACTTTTGTACATATTTATAGGTGAGAGATTTGCAAAATACTCCGAACTTTTCTCCGTCAATTGGTAATCCGCTTGAGAGCGCTACTAAAATAGTATGCAAATCCTCGACTAACCATGTCTCTACACCCAAAATTTCAGCAAATATTTGACGATTTTTTTCTGAGAGCACGGTTCGAGCAGTATTTCCGTCATTTGTGGTACCTGAATTTGGACGTACTACATCAACCAAGCATGACATTTTATCCCTTATTTCTTGTTGAATTTTCGTTTTTCTTTCTTCTACAATTCTTGCCTCCGACGATTTTTTTGTCACTCTCCACTTTAAAACAGCTGGATCATTTTTATACCCCAAGTGTAAGAGGAACTCAAAAATCCGAATCCATGCATGTAAAGGGATCAAACCGTATTTTAAGGTTTCAGGATTAACAGGTTTATTAATTACATTATCAATGTCGTTGAATTGTGTTGCTGTAGCACCACAACAAGGACAACGCAACTGAGAATTTGTCCCTGTGATTATATTAAATATCTTACCATCTATAACAGTTAGATTTACTTTAGATTCTGCAATAATAGTTTTGCCATCTGCAGTTTCCATATAAAGTGCCGTTAAATTTTCTATTTCATTTTCAACCTGCAATTTCTCTTTAAGAATGAGTTCTTTTGTTTCCGCTCTATACTGTATCCTCAACGGACGGCAAAATCGAAAGGATTGTGGGCTAGGATTAGCCCACAACACAAAACCATCATCAGTTTTTAAACATAACGGAATATACGTAGTGGCAAACAAACAGTTTTCAGTATCAACACCATCTGAAAACTTTTGTTTGTAAAGAGACTGCCCTGTAGTTCCATCGAACCCCCATGACCCTTCAAAGGTGCAGTAAATCGTGTCTTTTTGTTTTTGTCTACAATATTCTGAGACAGTAATATCATCACAATATTGAATAATTCGACGGTATGTATGCAGTAGCAAGCTTTGAAATGACACACTTGCTTCTCTATCAGTAACGATTATGTCTTCTTCTGGGTAACACATTTTTTTTGCTTCCTGCACTTTGTAATATGGAGGATAAGCTGGAAAACCTCGTCTTTCAAATCTTTTTGCATATATATATAATCCTCTACAGTTAATTTCCTATCTATTATTAAAGACAAAGCTTCTTCTGGGGTATAGGGCTTAGGTTCGTGTTTCGACTTTATAGTGGTTGCAACTTTTTTGGAACGAGTTGGGGTCTTTAGACATTCGTTAACGACAAACTCTAAATCCTGGGCAGAAGTTTTGTCAAGTTTTTCTCCAGTTTTTTCATTCACAACCACCTTAGAAAGAACTTTAACTATTTTGGAGGGTGGTTCCTCTTGCAGAACTTTTTCTAAATTTTTACGAGCTCGTTTCTTTTGACGATCACTTTGTGCATCGTAGGCAGGTGAAGTTAATGCGTTATCAGTGGAAGTTGATGGAATATCAGTAGAAGATTTTTCTTGTTTTATATAAGTTAAAGATTGTTGAAGTTGAGGTTCTTGAATAAAAAGTCGATTCTGTGAAGTTGATGGGATATCAGATAAACTTGATGGGATATTAGACGAAGTTGATGGGATATCAGATGAAGTTGATGGGATATCAGATGAAGTTGATGGGATATCAGAAGATTTTTCCTGTTTCATATTTGTTGAAGATTCAGAGTCTTGATTCTGTATATCTATGCTTGGCCCTTTGATATCAAAAATAGTATCAAGCCATGTCTTATTTTTTTTACAAAAGTACTGGAAGTTTCTTTTGCAGTTATTATAACGTTTCTCACAGTTACTCAAAAATTTTGTAATATTTTCCTTAAAATATGATCTATGTATATTAACTTTAAGAGGTACACCATTGGGATATAATGCATTAAATACAATATCTGTCCACTCTTCGATGTTCAATATCCAAAGGCCTGTTTTTAGGTCCATATGAGTTTGCCTTTTCCAAAAATATATTCAACATATCCAGTTTTGTGAGGTTAATCGGAGCCGTAGTCGTGCTAGAGTCGTCGTTTATCCCAAATGCCACTCGCTGACCAGCGTGAGAGTTGGCGCTCTCATGCGGGGGCATGCATTAAGTCCTCTGGTCGGGGCCCAGAAGGACATCCCCCAGCAGAACGGGTCAGTTCCTGCTGAGGCAAAGTAGTGCCATGGGTCTTTACCGGCTCCATGACACCTCACCCCCGCTTCTCCAGTTATTGTGTATAGGTGTTGGGTTTTAGCAATTGCCTCACGAGGGCGGACCCCTTCCCAATACCACATAATAACCTTCATCGAAGAAAAAATAATTTTACTTATTTTTAAAACCTATAGAATAGTCGACCAATTTTTAAATCAAACTATGTCCTTAAGGATTTTTTTTCCGGGACACAGAACATATGCCATATTAACAGAACACAAAATTAATACAGAGTTATTAGGTACCACTAAAATTTTTCGTTTTAAAAAATTTGCTAGTTGAAATTTACTAGGCGCATCATCGAGTTGACAACCCTAATCAAAAATTTAAAAAATCATATTTCCTAAGTCCTGCGGTTGTAGCATCTGATTTTTTTTGTGGGAACTGTTATTAATATTATTAATCATCTCGCACTAAAAAAATGCTAATACGGAAAGATGCCTCAGAAAAAAAATTATATTCCAAATCGTAGAATTTTATTTTTACTCAAAATTTTGAAAGTTTTTTTAGCTATTTTTTTTGTTCATACGGTACCTTTACGATAACCCTTTCGATGTACAATCAGTTTGATGAACAATATGTACGTAGAGAAGATATAATTTGTTTTTCTGGTTTCTGTGGATTTTTCTTAATTTTCTTTATATTTCAAAAACTATGGATCAAAGAGTGATGAGAGTTTTATTCTTATGTCTGTTTTAATGAGATCTATCGAATAAACCGATAAACTGAGGATGTCCGCTACTAAGGTCAAATAATACACTGTGCCATAGTTAAATCTCAGATTTAAACAAAGCGAAAAATTAAGAAATGTCAAAAGTAAAGAATTAAAATGAATAAATAACCACGCGCGCATGCAATGACGTTGCTAACGATACTGGGAGGGCGATTCAGGGGCGCGGTAGGCGACTGGGGGAGGGGACTCGCATTCCACGGACCGGCAAACTTATCGCGAACGGATAGTACTGTAGGATCGTGGACTAAACTGCTAGCACAATATCTAGAAATCTATATACCTAGTTGTAATAAATTATCTCCTCGGTTATCTATCTATACTTATTATAAAAATAAGTCCCCCGGCCGCGTCTTTCTGTCCTCCTGTCTGTCTGTCTGTCTGAACGCGATAAACTCGAAAACTACGCAACGGATTTCTATACGGTTTTCAACAATAGAAAGATTGATTCTTGAGGAAGGTTTAGGTATATAATTTATTATGTTTTAATGTAAATTAGCAGAAATACGGCGATAAATGTTGAAGAGGTCGCACAAAATCTCGCCAACGGGGAGCTTTCCACGCGAACGCTGCGTAAACTAGCAAAGATATCGTTTTATAATGTACTAGTGAATTCAAAATCTATAAAAATGCTACAAAAAAGCCCGCGATAGCATATCTCTATCTCTTAGGGTTGACTTACAATAACCACTTTTATGTTCAAATTTTTAATTAAAAACATTACGTTATTTTTAAAGATATTTTCTTTAGTTCAGTATTAATCCTTATCCAAATGAATATGTTATTTAGCTTAGGCATTTAATGCAGATTAAAATTGCTCTTTACACTATATTAATCAGATAAATAGTTTTTGAGATATCGTCGTTAGAAGTAAGTAGCAGCGAAACATTTAATGCTCGGCGAGCCAGCGTTGAGCGTTCTTTCCTTGAGATGCCTATAACGGCGCGGGCGAGTCCATCCTCTCTGCCCCGCATCGCTCGACCGCCTGCTCATGCTATTTAAGGAAATCAAAGAATATCAAAGATCATTTTATCGAACTTTTTTTTAACTTTTTTGTTAAATTCCACGTGGACGAAGTCGCGGGTACAGCTAGTTATTTACTATTTCCAGTAGTCGCGTTAATATAAGCAAACGATAATGGGCCCCGTAAACGATCAAACATGTATGATCAAACTTCATGTTTCATATAACAAACATATTAAAAAAACCCGCAGCCCCGCACACGATCAAATAATTTGACAAACACGTTTGTCAAACAGAACTTTAATATGAAGTTTGATCAAATATTTGATCGTCTACGGGGCCCTTAACAAATTGACCTATTCATTACAACAGTACACTGTTTCCAAACGTTAGTTATTAAAGTTGTTGTCTATTTTAATAAATTTTGTTTAGTAAAATAAACGGCCGATGTCATAGCTTAGGCTATAAAACGTCCCAATCGGTGCGGTGACCGCCTATGATCGGTCGGTGTGACGTGTGACGTGTGTGTGAGAATGTTTGTGTGTGTGCAGGCGAGGGCGGGTGCGCGGCGCCGCAGCGTGACGGGTCGTGGGGCGAGGGCGCGCGCTGGCCGCTGGAGGCGTGGTGCGGCGCGCTGCAGGCGCAGCTGTTCAGCGCCGCGTGGGAGGCGCGCCACGGGGCCGCCGGCGCGCTGCGGGAGCTGCTGCGGGCGCGCCTCGCCGCCTCCGCGGGCATGCGCGCCGGGATGAACGCGCAACAGGTGACGCACACCACTCAACATTACATTATTTAAATAAATAAATAAAAAATACTAAGTGGGAAATTTAGTGCGAGTTTAATAGTAGATTAGTAGCCAAGGGCTATAAGCCCATGTTCAGATGAAGAGCGCTTAACGCGCGTTTTGATAAAGCGCGTTTACAACTACATACATTTTATTCAGGCCGTACACATGCTAATGCGCGTTTTAATAAAGCGCGCGTTGAACGCTGCGCTAACGCCTGACATTTGTCAGCGCGCGTTAACGCGCGCTTTGAGATCATTGGATTTCTATGTTCCGTTCAGATGAGCGCGCGCTTTCGACGCGGTTTGGCGTATTTTAGGGATCATCAGTATCAGTACTCAATATAATTATGAGTTTTTCTTCTGGTGAAATGCTATATGGCACAGCGTTTTTGTCTATTACGACTTCATCGTTTATGATAGCCAGTAAGTCATCAAATGACTTGATGGACATTATGAAGTATTTAAAAATTTTGAGTCCGAATTGCCTTAATTTAGGGTACAAAATTATGTACTGGCTTTCAGTCAGCCTATGTGACAAAGTTGGGTGGGGCCAATATCTCCGACTTCTGTCGTTTCGTTTCTGCCATCGGTATAAAATCACCGTAAACTGTTTCTACGTACATCTTCGACAATGCAAGAACTGTACTGAACCATGGCGGTCGAGGCAACGCGCGTTCAACGCCTAACCAACGCGTGTCATGTGAACGCCGTAGAAAAATTAGCGCGCGTTCAACGCGCGTTAAGCGCTCGTCATCTGAACATGGGCTTAGGCGCGCGAGCGCAGTGAGGCTGCCTATAGTTCGAGGGTGCAATATTGATGTTTACACCCGAGCTAACTATTCTGCTTTACATCTCAATTGTGAGGTAAGTAAAAAAAAAACCGGCATTACAAGAATAAAACATTTTATTTGTTGAAATTTATAGTGAAATGAGAACAATTTTCAATTTTTTTTTTCAAGTTCGAAATTGAGCTTCGCCGTTCGATATTTAAAATTGATGACTATTATACTCACACGAAGACAAGGCTGGAATAGCAAAACGACCTCTTTGGTCATTGGGCTGAATGCATGATGTCTATTGCCAGTATGATGGTCCCCAGCCTGGTACGCCCTCTGCTCGGCGAGCCAGGCCAGACAGCTCAAAGTCCAGCAGAACCGATCCCTACGACTGATAGTAGGAGCTCCGAGGTACGTCAGGAACGACGTCATCCACCGAGACACGAAGATGTTCGCTCGCGCGGACAGGAGCGCGTGCACACACTTCCACGGCATAGCACCTCTACACGCCAGGCCTCCAGACGGTCGTTCCCTGCCTCGCGAGCTCCTGCTGTCACCGCCAGCTCCCAATATCGCTGCTGGTGGCGACGATAGTGAAGATCACGACGAGGGATAGGACACCCGGGACCCCCGCGCGGTGTCCTCTCAAACTACAGCAAGAACGAAAACACCAAAATCACCGGACAACCATACACAAATCATCGACTAGGCCATAGCCTACATTAGTAGGTGTAGCCCTGGCCCATCGAACCAAAAATTAAGATCCTGGGGGCGAAGACCCCCCAGTGAGGAATAGCCCGGGTAGAAAGGCAATGCCTAAAAGCCCGTACCTGGACTGACTTAGGCCAGTCAGGAAGAGCTCACGAACCGAAAGTATGATGGTTAGATGTACGCGAACTTTATGAAAGAAAGAAGTGTTTTTTTTTAATTACTTACCGCCCTACGGCTTTTCTAGCTACATTATTACCCTAGAGCGCTAATTAGTCACCTACAAGCCACATTTGGAGGTAATAAGAACCTACTTACCGAACATGAGAGATGTAAATTCTATTAATACTGGCCTACTAGCTGCCCTCTTGCGACCGTTTTGTCGCTTGTGTGGGGATGGCGCAAGGTGGGAAACAGACTTTGTAATGAAATGACTGTGAATGAAAAGATAAATACATTAAGGGAGTAGGACATGTACATAAAGTCTCATCTCAAAGTCCGTGTCCTAACTCGCGCCCTCTCCTTATTAATCATACTTTTCTAAGCTAACAACTATGCTAACAATATGGGCTAGTATGAACTCTTTTACGAAAAAACGAAAAAAAAAATATGCAACAATGTGTTTTAAATAATGTTTTACAGATGGATGACGCCCACCAGGAGTGGTTGGAGGACATGGCTCTGCGGCTGCTCTGTGTGCTCGCGTTGGACAGGTTCGGGGACTTCGTGTCGGACCAGGTTCATTTTAACTTTGTGTTAGCTTATTAGATCACCAGAAAAACTGAACGTAATGCAGTGTGAAAACTATTTTGAACATTGTTCGTTTTTAATTTTAATTATGTCCATTTTGAACCGTTTAGTGAAAATATATAAAACTTTACTAGTGTAATCCTACTACGACATTTGTGTAACGAATGTAGATCTGACAGCTTGACAATGTCTTGTCTTTACAGTTTTTTTATTTTTTATATCTTTACATTTAAACAACAAGTGATTTTTTTTGTTCTTATAAGTCTGATATTGGGGGCTATCGTTGCGATGCGCAGGTGGTGGCGCCGGTGCGCGAAACGTGCGCGCAGACGCTGGGCGTGGCGCTGGCGCAGCTGCGCGCCGACCGCGTGCGCCTCGTGGCGGCGCGCGTGGCCACGCTGGCGCGCCAGCCGCAGTGGGAGGCGCGCCACGGCGCGCTGCTCGCCTTCAAGTACCTGCTGGCCGCGCGACAGGTGAGCCCGCCACCGGTGCCACGTTTATCGTGAACAACGTTAAACGTGAAAACGACTTGTGACTATTTGAAATGTTTCACTCTCAACTGCCACAGTTGGATTTTTTCCCGTATCGGAGAGCCGGAAACACACACAATACACGAGTACAAACACCCAGACCACGACAAACATATATATTATGGTCAATATAAATGTTTGTCAAATGTGAGGATCGAACTCGTGACCGCAAGCGCGAAATCCAGGGCTGTGACCGCTGCGTCGACGAGTCGTCAAAATATAAATGATACCGTATCTGTATGTAGTAGACGTGTGGTCTCGCAGGAGCTGGCCGTGGAGTGCGGCGCGCTGGAGCACCTGACGGCGGGGCTGGAGGACGGCGCGGAGGACGTGTCGGGCGCGGCGGCGGGCGCGCTGGCGCCGGCGGCGGCTGCGCTGGCGGCGGCGTGGCCGGAGCGGCTGGCGCGCCTGGCCGCGCGGCTGTGGCGCCTGCTGCGCGACCAGGACGAGCTGGCGGCGCCCGCCAACGCCTACATGGCGCTGCTGGCCGAGCTGCTGGCGCTGCCCGTCGCCGCCAAGCTGCTGCAGTGAGTGAAGCTCTACACCATAACATTTTCTTATCAGATACATGGAAACTTGTTGATCAATTTTTTCTCGTTAAGACAAATTTCCTCTTTCCTATCTCCTTCCTCCTTCTCCTACATGGGGAAGAGGCCTATGCCCAACAGTGGGATATTACAGGCTGAATTGTGATCGCGAAGACAAATTTCGTAGTTTCACGTCTAGTCATTTCGCCTGAACATAGACGGTCTACAGACTCTTTCATATGTGTACATTCTTCCAAAATCTATAAAATAAAATTTCTTTTCTAGCCCAATAGATCTAAGCGATGTCCTCCCGAGATTGTGGCCGTATCTCGATCACTCCACCAGCTCCGTAAGGAAGGCGACGCTGCAGACCCTGCGCACCCTCACGCGTCCCCTCGTCGCCACCGGCACCAACGGACAGACCAACGGCAATGGGGAGGGCCGGGAAACTAACTGTGATAGCACAAATGAAACTACGAGTGATAAGAGTGATTCAACAACTATTGAAGTGAAGTGTAAGAATGGTGAAAACAGTCAGTACCTAAATTGGACGCCGGAACTGCTTCAAGAGGCTATGAGACACATATATCAAAGAGTGCTCTTTGAGCATGTACATGAAATACAAGAAATTGCCGTACAGGTTAGACTAGCATTTTGATAATATGTATTTATAATAAATAGTCTTAATTATAGACTTAAAGATACCTTGTCGTTATGGTTGATGTTATGGATCAACATGATTGAGTCGTAAAATCTTTGAGAAATGACAAGTTTTATTATGTAAATTTTTTTTTATTATCTATCCATTTGCCAAAAATTTTATACCAGAGCACTTAGAAGTTTTGAAACGACGTTTTGTATGATATTTTTAGAATACCTTATTCAATCTCCTTCTAATTTGGCCATTTGGTTGTGTGAATGACTGCTATAATATGACTTGCAAATTAATTTTTAAATATGGTTCGTTTTTTTTTTCCAAAAAATCACATGCATTCGTAAAAATGGCAAATACGACTTTGTTGTAGAATTACAATACACTATTACTGTTAATTATATACTCTTATCGATATTAACGATATTAATTTTATTATTTCTTGACGTATGTAACGGCCTCGCCCTCGTCCAGAGACGTTAATTCGTTACGTGTGCCCTGTGTAAGGTGTGGGAGAACCTGCTGCGGCACGCGGAGCTGGGCGCCGTGCTGCTGGCGGCGTGCCCGCTGCTGGCGCTGTGGCTGTGCCTGGCCATGCAGCCCGCGCGCCTGCCCGTCGACCCCGCGCTGCTGCTGCACCCGCCGCCCAAGGTCATTCTACTCTACGTGCTTTTACAACGTTACAGTCGCTTTCAAAACTATATTCATTCCCACGTACGCATATACGCCTGTAATATCCGACTGCTGGGCATAAGCCTCTTTCCCCATGTAGGAGAAAGATCAGAGCTTAATCCACAACCAGATCGCTATCAGGTGTACATAATAACAACCGGGACCGACAGCTTAACGTGATCTCCGCAGTACAATGGGGTCCCAGCACGAACGAAAAGCAAGATCGGAAACGAATATTTGTACAAACACAATAATCTATCCTTTTCGTCAACCCGCAGTGGAGCAGCGTGGTGGATTAAGTTCCAGTCCTTCTCTTATATGGAGAAAGAGGCCTAGCAGTGTGATGATACAGGCTGAATGAAAATATCCATCCTTAGCGTAAATCGATATCATGACCACCGGTGTTAGCGCGCACCAACACAGCATAACGCACCTACTTACTAAAAAATGTATGTATGAAAAATTTGTAAATTAAAAAGTTGTACTTTATCGATATCCAACCCACAGGAGCGGCGCGTGCGCGCCCTCAGCGGCAGCGGTGGCGGGGGCGGGGGCGGGGGTGGGGGCGACGAGGCGCCGAGCGAGGCGGAGGGCGAGCTGCGCGCCGCACACAAGTGGTACCTCGGCGGCGGGGACAGCCAGCCCGCCGCGCTGCGGGACGCCAACGTCACGCGCGCGCGCGTGCTGGCTGCCGACATGCTCGGTGAGTGCACTACGGACTTCTTTAGATAATACTTTAACTGCTCTTTTATGTCTACCTTATATAGAAACTGATAAAAAGTAATAAATAAAAATCATTTATTTCTATAATCTTTGTTACAATTTATCACCGAGACTTTCCGGTATTAAGTTGTCATAGACACTTTTATTGGGAAATACTTCACTTACTCCGACTAAGACTTTCGTTACATGTGTGTGTGTATGTGTGTGCATCGTGTGTGCGTGCGTTTGTGTGTTGTTGCACGTAACCTGTCGCAAGGACTTGAAAACTGAGTTCTGACAAATAATTCTACTAACAATTACTGTGAAAAAGAAAGGAATTAAATATCGAACACACCCTTACATCGAGAGTCATCCATAATTATATTCAAAATTTAAAATAGCGGTCAGAGATAATCTTTCGATCTAACAATTTTATATCTGTCGCTTCCAGGTTACTTGTCGTGTTATCTAGTCCAGCCGGCACCCGGCATCGAGTACAAAGCGGAAGACGAAAGTCCAATTGACTGTTATGTTAAGGTAAGTTTTGTTATAATTAAGATTATTAAAAAAAAATTCAAAACAATTTATAATAATATTTTTATATCTTGCGAAAATCGTTGATACAACAATAAAAAAATATTGTGTAGCATAAACTAAACGACAGTATCGGCAAAGTTGTATATTAAATATAAAATCCCGTTATTATTCGGACAAATGACCCTTCGACTCGGTAACATCGTCGTCCGTACCCGGCAGGTGATGGTGGTGTACCTGCGGTCGGGCAGCGCGCTGCAGCGCCTCGTGGCCGGGCTCGTGCTGTCCGCCTGGGCGCGCCGCACGCCGCGCCACGACCGCTACCCGCCCGCCCTCCTAGCGCAGGTCAGCATTCTGCTCATTTACATTCTGCTCCACTATGAAATTAATTAAATGTCTTCTTAAATTTTACCAATGTTTTCGAAACAGGACGACAATACGGATGAACAACAAAGTGTCATATCGAACCTAGCTCCCCCCCTTCTGGTCACATCTCTGCACACCACTCTGAACCAAACGCTGTACTACGACGAAGTCGCCTTGAACTGTAACCGGTAAGACTACATTCATAGTACACTTTTACATAGATACAATAGTATTTAATTCCCTTCAAAATATAATATTTTAGTCTATACTTATTACAGCATACTACAGGAGGCGCGCGATTTATTAGCTATGATGAAGCACTACAAACTTCCCGTGGATAACGAAGAATTTAACAATATAATTCGACTCGAACAGGTACGTAAAGCTGACACTGAACAAGCTCTCGATGCGCCTTTAAAATGTCGATTTTGGTGAGAGGCGTCATTAATAGTTTAACATTCGAAACGTGCAGGTGTCGGCGATGACGACGGTGACACAGCCGCTGGTGGCGGCGCTGAAGACGAAGCGCGTCGCCGCGTCGTTGGAGGAGCGCCGCGCCGCGCTGCACAGCGCCGTGGCAGCGTGCGCGCGCGAGCAGGCCGCGCTCAACGTCGCGTGAGTCGTCTTCACCTTGACGTACAGACTACTGACGGGCGGACACTCTCTCACGGAGACGTCGTATACGAAGCGGGGTGACGTTGCAGGGTGCAGGCGGCGCTGAGCGGCGCCGTGGCGCACCTGGGCGCGCTGCCGGCGCGGCTGAACCCCGTGGTGCGGCCGCTGATGGACAGCGTGAAGCGCGAGTGCTCGGAGGAGCTGCAGCGCGGCGCGGCGCGCACGCTGGCGGCGCTGCTGGCGCGCCTCGTGCGCCGCGAGCCCTGCCCCAACAACAAGGTGCTCGTCAACCTGAAGGCCTTCCTCAGGTACGCGCCCCTGTCCGCCTCCTGGCTTCTTTTTATATAACGGATCGATTTCACGATTACCATATAATGATATAATCTTATTCGGGTCAAATTTTATCTTTTATCTATTTTTGTTATTTTATACATAGGTACTTGTTGGTAGTTCATGAAAATTGAGCAGCTCTTTCAGATGTTCTTATTATATGTATAAATAAAATGCAAATATAAATTATAAAATGTATCTATCTATATATTTTTTTATTATTATAGATGCGATCCAGAGTTTACTCCGCGCATTTCTCTCGAGAACTCCGAAGACGCTAACGGCGACTCAGGCAGCGGCGACAGCGGTACCGAGAGCAAGACCGATACGCTCTCTAGTCATGGACCTAAGCGTTAGTAGAAAATCAAGTCATTATGAAATTAAATTTTCTGAATTCATAATTATTTTGTCATTTCGTTTTTTATCAAAATTTTATAAATGCTCAGAAATACTAATCTTCAACTTATATGAAGTGTCTAGAACATTATAAGTATACTCGCAAATGTCATATATGAGAAGGTAATGAACAAATGAACGGTTGACAGTGGATAAATACAACGGCATCCTGACCCTGGTCGAGCAGCACCGCAGCGCGGAGCGCGTGGTCCCGCGGCGCGGCCGCCCGCCCTCCGCGCACCACGCGCACCACGCGCACCACGCGCACCACGCGCACCACGGACACAACGCGCAGAGCGACCTGCTCGAACAGCTGCTGCCGCAGGAGGACGAGGTACATCCATACGACTACATTTGCCATATGATTCTCTATTATAAATTTTTTTCAACTGTAATCGATTATTTTATTAATTCTATTGTAATACTGTAATGAAATATAAATAAATAGTTTTATAGTGTTTCTCGTTGTTACTATTCCTTGTATTTTTTATAGAATAGCCAATGAACGTAATTCTTTGAGAATGGCGCAACATGCTTTAATATTGTTAAAATCAAATATAATGATGTCTTGTAATACTAATGTCTTATTTCAAAAGGCGAGAAAATTACTACGAATCCAACGGCGCGGTGCGACCATGGCTCTAACTAGTCTAACTGAATACTTTGGCGAGGAACTGCCAGAGAAATTACCAAAACTATGGGAATTCATCACACAGCCCTTTGAAAAAGTGATGACAGATAGTGGTGAGTGTGTGATATATATTTTTTTGTTTATGTAGACTGAGCCTATAAGAAAATTGGGATATACATACGTATTTTTATGTTAAGTATGTATGGAACGGTGAAAATTAGAGATTTATTTTTTATGTGCATATGATATCGTATCTACGTTTAAGAGAATGAAAGAAACAGAACTTAGGTATTACACAAATTAGTAATAAAAATATAATATGAACGCAGAGCTGGAGCAGCTGGAGGAGGAGGCGGGCGAGGAGTTGATCTCGCGGCTGCAGGTGGTGGAGGCGGTGTGCGCGCACGTGTGCGGCGCGCTGTGGGCGCACGTGGCGGGCGGGGCGCGCGCGTGCGTGGCGCTGGCGCGGGCGCGGCACACGGCGCTGCGGCACATGGCGGCGCGCGCGCTGGCCGCGCTCGCGGCGCGCGACCCGCACGCCGTCATGCGGACCGTCGTGCAGGAGGTGCGCTCGTCTATTCCGTAGTGTGGTGCGGTGCACGTAGTCAATGATCCAAAGCAGAGCCAAACGTCCGTCAACTACTACTCTAGGACATTAATTATAATTAAGTTCATTTCACATTTATTATATAATTATTATTTTTTTAATAACTAAACGTTTCACACTCAACGTCCCTCAGTAGGACTGTTTTTGTGTCAGGGGTCCGAAAATACACTACACAAGCACAAACGCCCAGACCACGACAAACATCTGTATAGGCAATACGAATGTTGTCGTGTGCGGGGATCGAACCCGCAACCGCCAGCGCAACAGCCACAAACCAGTGTTGTGACCGCTGCGCCGCGTTGATGCCAATATAAGTTTTACAGTCTATATAATATCATATATTATATGTTAGCAAACCGTGCGGCCATTGTTTGTTGGATACCATTTGAAAACTAACCGCATCCCGTTCTCGGGCAGGTGATCGAGGCGCTGGAGGACGTGCGCAGCGAGCGCGTGCGCTGCGGCGCGGCGGAGGCGCTGGCGCGCGCCGTGGACGCGCTGCAGCTGCAGCTCGTGCCCTACATCGCGCTGCTCGTCGTGCCGCTGCTGGGTACCACTGCCGCTCCCTACTATCCCCCGCAGACCGCCCCTCTTCTGAATCTGATTCTAAATATGTTTGACTATAAGAGGTCCTCTATTAATCCAGTGAGGCGCGAGAAAAGGGAAGGGCGAAATAGCACAAGAATTTTTCGATTTCTGATCTCTTGATGCCTGCCTAGAAATTTGTATCATGATGCTTGATTTTCTAAAATTTAATCAAATTGTACCTGTATTTAAAGACAATATAAAAAAGTATGTGTTTACTAATTTACTTATGTACGCACGTAAGAAGTTATACTTCATTGGTTAGCTAACTTCACGTTGCTAACTTCTTCTTGGTTGACTATAGGTAAACCGCTGTAAAGTCGACCCTTGCGATGACAACCGGGACGCGGGGCGGGGGGTATGCACGGGTACACACGGCATTGTCGCCACACAGATTTATCTTGAGATATCTCAAGATAAATGTTCGTGTTATTATTTAGGTGAATGTTTATAATTATTTGAGTCATGTGAGTGTTGCAAATAATAGACTGATTCTATATTTATTTTTATTATATGTTTTTCTATATTACATATACACAAATAATTAAGTAACTACGTTAGAAAATAAAATACTAAATACCGAGCACTAAAACTAACATTAAGAGTGTATGCTACCTCAAATTGCTTATTTACCACTCGGCAGGATGTCCATATCTTCCAAACTACTGAATATTTAAGTTTAAAATTTATGTAAGGTAAAGTTCAGGACATAAACTATCTTTCATATGTTTCGAAAACACGATTCCATAAAATTTTCTCGATACAAAAAAATCGCAGTTACCTCCATTTTTTGTATTAAAACCTTAATATCTCAGTAAATGTAGAAGTTATGGACTTGAGATTAAGCATGGTAATTGAAATAAGTATGAAGAACATTTTATATGTTGCGTTTTTAAAAAAATAACTATTGATAATGTTTGTGGGGAGAAATTACATATAATTCGCGCGATGAACAACCAAGCGCTCTCAATTCTCATGTGTGTCGGTATAGCACGTACAAATTAACTTGACACCTGGGCCGATGACGGCAACTTCAATTAATGTACGGTGTGAAAAATAATGTAAAATATTATGATATATTACATTATTTTACTATATATTTTATTGATATATTAACATATATTATGATATGGTTACATTATTTTTCACACCGTACATTGAAGATGCCGTCATCGGCCCAGGTGTCAAGTTAATTTGTACGTGTTATACGACGAAGTGCGGGTGAAATCTGAATTCCCTCCCTTAATATGTAAAAAAGTTTTTTAAGATTAACATTATCATAATTCATTTAGTCATTTTTCGTATTGGTAATTTCATATTTATTGTTGGATTTAACTAAGTAAAATAATCGCATGTGTAGCGGGCACAATGCTTCAACTGCGCGAGGTCTAGTACGTACGTCATTCGATGTCGACGGCTGACATCAGACTGTTAAACTGTTTAATTGGTTGAGTGCTACCCGCCCCCGCGTCCCGCGAGCCATCGCTGGGGTCGACTTTACGACGGTCAAGCTATAGCTAACTTCAGGGTGTCGGTTTTTTTTTGTAAGAAGTAAAAAAGAAGTAAAGAAGTACAACTTCAAAAATTCAATTTATCTTGCACAAAAAATACACGTGATGTTTTGACGACCCCTATAGCAAAGGTAATGTTGCAGGACGCATGAGCGACCACAACGAGTCCGTCCGGATGATGTCAACTCGCTGTTTCGCCACGCTCATTCAACTCATGCCGCTCGACGGCGCCGTGCCGGAACCCGCGGGGCTCTCGCAGGAGTTGCGCGAGAGGCGGAAACGGGATAAACATTTCTTGGAAAAGCTCTTTAACCCTAAATCTATCAAAGATTACAAGATACCCGTACCCGTATCCGCCGAGTTGAGAAGCTATCAACAGGTGAGAGTCGGTCGTTAAATTAGATATTTAAATATGATTACCAAATGTATACCTCGCGCGTTATAACGTGGCACGACTGAAGTTCGCGCAGAAGGCTGCGCAGTAACATTTTTTAAGGGACCGGGGGGAAGGCGATTTTGGCATGAGACGCATGCGGGGAGGCTAGGGATTGACCATATGTAAACACAATCGACCGTTTAATCAACCGAATTGCGCAATCGATTAGTTTTATTTAGGATTTATTAATTTTTGTTTATATAAGATATTAAACGTATTAGATTTACAAATATAGTTAATTTTGTCGTTAATAAACGAGATTTCGACATTAATTTAAAAAAAAAAACTACAAAAATCAAATTTTCTCAGTTGAAAGACACGATTTACTTGAATATCAGTTATCTATTAACGACTACACTATTTGAGAAAATTTAAAACCTCCTTTTAAAATTAAAAATAAATATATTTTTATGACTTAATTTTAATCGATTTCAATAAAAATCGATTAAACAACACCTTATTGCACATCCCTTTTTGCTTACTTCATACAGCTTCGTGTTTTTTCGGAAATGCTCGGATACGGTAATCTGTCTCAGTCACACGTTAGTATTCGTGCCACTATCTCTGTCTTGAGCACTATCGGCTACAAAAGTTTTCGTTTCTAATGTTGTTAATTTTTATTATTAGTATTAGTAATTAGTGTTATAGTATTCAGTTTGTTTTATTTAGCTTTAATAGGGGATCGGACAAATTTTCAAAAAGTGTTTTTAATTAATCTTTATGGATACTTATACCCATAAAAAATAAAGTTTTATTAATTTACAGCCTTTTAGGTACTCAAAATCATGTTTTAATATTGTTTGCACAAAAATCCCGCCAAAACGCCACGTTATGACATCTGACAGCGGGTGACGTCAATTGTGGGTCATAAACATAGAGTATATAAAGCACAGAGTACGTTGAACATACGGATAGAATAACCCGTGCAGTCAATGCTTGCTCTTTTCTAAAGTACTCTGTGGCTTGTAGCCCACAAATGACGTCACGCACTTTAGTTGGTGTTTTAGTACAGATTAATAATATTGTAAAAAACAACATTTTATTTCTTCATTTAAAAATATTTAAATGAATTATATTAAATTATTATTCGATAAATAATCGTAAAACAGTATATTTATTCTATCTAAGTACATTATAGATTTTAATCTGATTACTGTCCGATCCCCTATTGTTTTATCTAGTGTTAGTATTAATTTTGTTTTATTTAGTGTTAGTATTAAGTGTGTTTTGATTTTGGGATTTTTCCCCTCAGCGACAGTGATTAAATAATAATTAATAATAAGCGTAAATATGTGTTAAATAATAATAAGTGGTAATGTATATAAAAAGTATTAAGTGTAAATATTATTTATTGTGTTGTTTGTGATAAAAATCTAGCTGCCACTATCGAAAGGTAAGGTATTGAAATTGAATTTTTAATATAAAAGTTATTTTTGCAGCATCTTAAAGTGTTATGATGTTTATTTTATTGGTCACTGTATTAGGGAAATTCTATTCGTACATTGATTTATAATAAAAATAAAAATTGGTAATGACAGTTTTTTTCGTGAGTGTACATGCGCAAAAGTTCGCAGAGCCTATGTTCAGACGTGCCAAGTTATTTTGCGGGTACTGTACTGTAGAAGTGTTTTACTGGTTGCCGTTAACGCTATGTTGACAGATGAGGGTATATTAAAAACAAAAGTTTTTATTATATTAATAGGTTGTCTCCCGTGAGGTTAGATCTAACCTGTCATTATTTATCTGACGCATCAATTTGGTGACACTCATTTACTATACTTTGTATACCAAACTTGAATTTTTGTATAAATTGGCAGTAATGTAGTGTGTGAAACGTCATAAACGTCAAGTATAATTATATTTTTTTTTCCAAATGTCACTTACTAACTACTTCTAAGAAAGAGGTTATTTATGTATGATATATGTATTTTATTTCGGTAAGCCTTTAGACAATAGTATTTCGATTTATGGGGTTTTTTGAAAAATTGGGGGGAGGGGGTGTGGTGGATTATCCTCTGGTGCCTCTCCCATCCCCAGCAATCTCATGATTATAACGATATCACGGCAAAAAAATTTAAGGTAAAAATTATTTAAATACTTACCGAATACCTAATTTTAATTATACGTATTTTAGCTCCGATGCTGCAAGAAGTGCATTCATACTCCGTTCCGTGGCTTTTAAAACACACATTGTAATAATACACGTATGTACGTAGAAACTATTTGTAACACTTTTATACATAATATTATTCGTATTCGCGTTAAAAATATCTCTTGATTGACAAGAGTAATATACGATACGAAGAACAGACAACAGATTAATATGAACTGACATATCGATGTAGATGTTTTCGTTCTATCTTTCAAACAGGCAAAAGTCTAAGACCATACAGCCTACTCAGTCGGGATTCTTTTCAATACATTTTTTTATATGAAGGCAAAACCTATTTAATCGTAAATCTTTTTAATTTTGAGCTTAGATAAATTAGATTATCGACATGATTTCGTTATAAAAAATAAATAAATAACCCTAACCTACCTAACTTCAAAATTAGACGGTTTATCCACATAACTAGCTTCTGCGCGCGACTTCGTTGGCGTGGACTCCTCTCCTATTGGTCTTAGCGTGATGACACATAGCCTATAGCCTTCCTCGATAAATGGGCTATCTAAGACTGAAAGAATTTTTCAATTCGGCCCAGTAGATCCAGAGATTACCGCGTTCAAACAAACAAACAAACAAACAAACAAACAAACAAACTCTTCAGCTTTATATATTAGTATAGATTACGTTACGAAAAAAATTTAACCTACCACCATTGAAATTAGTATAACACGGCTCCGGCGCGGAAGGAGGACAGACCTCTCCCGCTGTGCGAAAGCGCATGAACGAATGCGTAGGGAGCGGAAGAGGCTGGTCGCCTTATCCGCTCCGTGCTCTCAACAGAACACTCTAGGGGTAAGACAGACCAAGACCACGTGGATAGTGGGGTGCTCGGATTGGGTTCTGGGTATTTTTCGGATTTCTGTATATATATTCTAACACACAATTTTACTAATTTTATTAGAATATTATGTCGTTCTAATTAGTTTATCCATATCCATCCATATTGTTTTGAGCTTGTTCATTTGAGTTTTCAATTTAGTTTTAAGAACAACATTTACATTTTTATTTCTTGCATTAGAAAGCCAAAAAATTGACTGTAAATATATAATTCTGGAGTCTTACATTGTAAATACTAGCTGCTGCCCGCGACGTCGTCTGCGTGCGTTCACTGCTCGTTCCCCGTAGGTGGTAGCGTGATAATATGTAGCCTATGTTCTGACCCGACTTCTTAATAATATTCGTGCCAAATTTGAAGTAAATCCATGCAGTACTTTTTGAGTTTATACCCGGACATACATACAGACAAACAGACAAAATTTCAAAAAAATATATTTTTGGCTTCGGTATCGATTGTAGATCACAGCCCAAGTATTCTTTAAAAAAAATATTCAATGTACAGTTTTGACTTTCCTACCATTTTATTATATGTATAGATGTATAATATTAAAAAGAAATTTATTTCAAATATTGTCCAGACAAGTTAGACGTATAATGTCAATGTAGATTTGTGCTACAGGTGGTATCTTAAAATAAATAAGTTTGCAAATTGTTGAGAATGTGAAATAGTGAACATTTGTTGTTTTAGAAATTTACTAGCAGACCCGGCAGACGTTGTCCTGCCCGGAAAACAGCTACCAAATTTGATTACTTACATACCGATAGCAGTGCCACCTACCGGATCCAACTAGGATAAAAACTACCCTATCTCCTAAGTTGGATCAAATTACAGATGCTTACAAATTTTGATAAAAATTGGTTCAGTAGTTTTGGAGTTTATTGGCAACATACATCGTGACACAAGATTTTTATATATATAATTATGATGTACTAAGATTTTTGCCATAATTTTATTTATTTTGGTATACTAGGATTAAGTTAATTTGTAATAATTAAAATAAATTAAACAGAGGATAATTAATATTTTAGAAGAGTTTAAAATATAAATAATTATGTTTTATTTATAAAACAAAAAAAAAACCTAGCAAGCAGCGGCTACGCGGAAAAATATTGATAATTTTATCGACTAATTTATCGACCTTTTTCCACACTATTATCGATATCCGGTACGATAGCAGTATGACAACACTATGCTTCATTATTACCAATTTAACGAAAAAAATAGAGCTCAACCGCAAAGTTGGTACCCCAGGGTATAGTAAAATTTGAAGTCTTGTCTTGACTATGAAGTGACACCTCTTCTCTAAATATGCTCTATGGTTCGGGCAAGTCCGGTAGACGAGAGGTTAATCTTTTTTACCATCGAATTTCTCTATATTTGTAAGATATTCCCATCTGCAAATATAAATCTATTATCTAAACGTTGTACTTTATCAATTGAGAAGAAACAGGTCCCAATGTACTATTCCACCTCCTGCTCGTAAATTCTATTCGTAACTTACGTGCAGGATTAACTATCCACAACCGGCGAAACATGCCCTAAGTTTTTTAATGTAAAAAAAAGTGTGCGTACAAAGTACACATGTAAGAAGTGAAATTTCTTTGACAAACTAATTGAAAATGTAGGCGGTATCATAATTAAAAAACTAATTGAAAAAAAAAACAACGTCGCGCGGTGTTCCCACGCGTCACCCATCCAAGTACCGGACGCGTGACGCGTTGCCGCGTTGCCTTTCCCTCAAATTTTAGCCCTCGTTCTCTTCAAGAAGTTTTATTTCAAAAATCCAATGGTTCCGATCGTCAGGCGGGCGTGAACTGGCTGCGGTTCCTGAACGAGTACAAGCTGCACGGCGTGCTGTGCGACGACATGGGGCTGGGCAAGACGCTGCAGTCCATCGCCGTGGTGGCGGGCTCGCACCACGAGCGCGCCGCCGCCAAGCTGCCTGCGCTGCCCTCGCTCGTCGTCTGCCCGCCCACGCTCACCGGTACCGCGCCTACACCTTGTGTCCGAATGCGCGCCTAACATAAACGAAAAGTTCATTTATTTAGTTAAAAAAAGTTGAAGTTACGAATATGTAAATGCATATCGAGCTTTTCTTCGTAAACCGATTATAATTATTATACAAATCAATATTTCACAAAAAGCTTTACCACTAAAAATTTTAACATTATACTCATAATTATACATATAAAATTTCCTTAATTACAGGTCACTGGGTCTTCGAAGTGAACAAGTTTATACCGTCCAAATACCTGAAACCGCTCCAGTACGTGGGACCTCCCATAGAACGCGAAAAGTTGCGAGGTCACGTGCGATTCTACAATCTCATTGTAGCCTCGTATGATATTGTGAGGAAGGATATCGACTTCTTTAGTAGTATTAAGTGGAATTACTGTATTTTGGACGAAGGACACGTAATCAAAAACGGGAAGACTAAAGCGTTCAAAGCTATCAAGCAACTAGTTGCAAACCATCGGTTGATTTTGTCAGGAACTCCGATTCAGGTATCGTTTTGGTTATTTTATGTTAGAAAATGTAATATAGCTTGTCGATTTAATAGTAGCAATGGCGATACAAGTGTAAGAAATGATACTTACTTGGAACACAGAACAACGTGCTGGAGCTGTGGTCGCTGTTCGACTTCCTGATGCCGGGGCTGCTGGGAACAGAGCGGCAGTTCACGGCGCGCTACTCGCGGCCCATCCTGGCGTCGCGTGACCCGCGCGCCTCGCCGCACCACCTGCAGGCGGGCGCGCTGGCCTGCGAGGCGCTGCACAGACAGGTACCGCACTGTGTTGTGTGTTGAGCGGCAGTTCACGGCGCGCTACTCGCGGCCCATCCTGGCGTCGCGTGACCCGCGCGCCTCGCCGCACCACCTGCAGGCGGGCGCGCTGGCCTGCGAGGCGCTGCACAGACAGGTACCGCACTGTGTTGTGTGTTGAGCGGCAGTTCACGGCGCGCTACTCGCGGCCCATCCTGGCGGCGCGTGACCCGCGCGCCTCGCCGCACCACCTGCAGGCGGGCGCGCTGGCCTGCGAGGCGCTGCACAGACAGGTACCGCACTGTGTTGTGTGTTGAGCGGCAGTTCACGGCGCGCTACTCGCGGCCCATCCTGGCGGCGCGTGACCCGCGCGCCTCGCCGCACCACCTGCAGGCGGGCGCGCTGGCCTGCGAGGCGCTGCACAGACAGGTACCGCACTGTGTTGTGTGTTGAGCGGCAGTTCACGGCGCGCTACTCGCGGCCCATCCTGGCGGCGTGTGACCCGCGCGCCTCGCCGCACCACCTGCAGGCGGGCGCGCTGGCCTGCGAGGCGCTGCACAGACAGGTACCGCACTGTGTTGTGTGTTGAGCGGCAGTTCACGGCGCGCTACTCCCGGCCCATCCTGGCGGCGCGTGACCCGCGCGCCTCGCCGCACCACCTGCAGGCGGGCGCGCTGGCCTGCGAGGCGCTGCACAGACAGGTACCGCACTGTGTTGTGTGTTGAGCGGCAGTTCACGGCGCGCTACTCGCGGCCCATCCTGGCGGCGCGTGACCCGCGCGCCTCGCCGCACCACCTGCAGGCGGGCGCGCTGGCCTGCGAGGCGCTGCACAGACAGGTACCGCACTGTGTTGTGTGTAGAGCGGCAGTTCACGGCGCGCTACTCGCGGCCCATCCTGGCGGCGCGTGACCCGCGCGCCTCGCCGCACCACCTGCAGGCGGGCGCGCTGGCCTGCGAGGCGCTGCACAGACAGGTACCGCACTGTGTTGTGTGTTGAGCGGCAGTTCACGGCGCGCTACTCGCGGCCCACCCTGGCGGCGCGTGACCCGCGCGCCTCGCCGCACCACCTGCAGGCGGGCGCGCTGGCCTGCGAGGCGCTGCACAGACAGGTACCGCACTGTGTTGTGTGTTGAGCGGCAGTTCACGGCGCGCTACTCGCGGCCCATCCTGGCGGCGCGTGACCCGCGCGCCTCGCCGCACCACCTGCAGGCGGGCGCGCTGGCCTGCGAGGCGCTGCACAGACAGGTACCGCACTGTGTTGTGTGTTGAGCGGCAGTTCACGGCGCGCTACTCGCGGCCCATCCTGGCGGCGCGTGACCCGCGCGCCTCGCCGCACCACCTGCAGGCGGGCGCGCTGGCCTGCGAGGCGCTGCACAGACAGGTACCGCACTGTGTTGTGTGTTGAGCGGCAGTTCACGGCGCGCTACTCGCGGCCCACCCTGGCGGCGCGTGACCCGCGCGCCTCGCCGCACCACCTGCAGGCGGGCGCGCTGGCCTGCGAGGCGCTGCACAGACAGGTACCTTAGGTAATTTAATCCTATACTAGATGGTAATGTATAGCTTAAAGGACAATGCCCATTTGTGCCCGGTACATGCTTTGACTAGTTTAGACAATTCATATAAATTTAAGTATCGTTTATTAATTGAAACTAGATTTTTAATAATATTCTAAAAGTGATCAAAGCCGCAGTTTATATTAATTAGTTTTAGTTTAATTTAATTTAAAAAAATATTTTAGTTGTATTCCGCGTTTGTCATGTCAAAATAATTTAAATATAAATAGCAAGTCGTCATAGCAACCACACAAACAAACGCTTTTTTTAAATTAAAATATAAACCACGGCTTTGATCACCTTTAGACTATTATTAAAAATCTAGTTTTAATTAATAAAGAAAACTTTAATATGTCAATTTTCTGGTCGTGTCGGGTTTATAATTTAATTAAAAAAAGCGTTTATTTCTATGGTTGCGTTTCCGACTTGGTATTTGTATTTAACATGTTTTGACAGCACAAACCCGGAATACAAATAAAATATCTTTTTTAATTAAAGTATAAATTGCGGCTTTAATCACTTTTAGAATATTATTAAAAAATCTATTTTCGATTAATAAAGGATACTTAAATATATGAATTGTCTGAACACGTCAAAGCACGTACCCGGGCACGGCTTCATAGAAAACAGGCATTGTCCATTGTCACGTTGTTCAAACGCAAATAATTGTATATGTAATTCAAGATTAACGCAAATGAAAATATACTTCTCAATATAATTTCATAAAGAAATATTTAGTACTAGCTTCTGCGCGCGACTTCGTCGGCGTGGACTCCGCTCCTATTGGTCTTAGCGTGATGACACATAGCCTATAGCCTTCCTCGATAAATGGGCTATCTAACACTGAAAGAATTTTTCAGATCGGCCCAACAGTTCCAGAGATTACCGCGTTCAAACAAACAAACAAACAACCAAACAAACAAACTCTTCAGCTTTATATATTAGTATAGATATGACATTAGTGGTTAAATGTCAGGTGCTCCCGTTCCTGCTGCGGCGCGTGAAGGAGGACGTGCTCCGCGAGCTGCCGCCCAAGATCACGCAGGACTACTACTGCGAGCTGAGCCCGCTGCAGCGCCGCCTCTACGAGCACTTCTCACGCGAGCACATGCCTCAGGACATCAACGCCAGTGCGCACACGCACGTCTTCCAGGTACGGGTTGGGTTCGAGGTTCGTTATACCTGTAAACCGTAGTGTTTAAAATTAACAAATCAAGCTTGACGAAAAGAATAAATAAAAAATATTGTCGTAAAAATTGTTGCAGGACAAACATTTTTAATATATATGTAATTGTATAGCCTTTTTATTTTTATGGTATTTAGTTTAATTTCTTTTGTTACTTATACCTATTGTGAAAAAAAAAGTTTACACTTCTGTTGTTCCTTTTTTTATAGCCACATGGTGACATATTTATAATGGTTTTGGATTTTTCCGTAGAATGCCTGTTTAAAAAATAGTCTCACTGCTTACATAAACACGTCATCTGCCTGTACCTGCATGTAATTTACAAACTCATAGTAGACGTAACCACACGCACCCTCGCTCCAGGCGCTGCACTACCTGCAGAACGTGTGCAACCACCCGAAGCTGGTGCTGCTGGCGGAGCACCCCGAGCACGCGCGCATCACGCGCCAGCTGGCCGCGCAGGGCTCCTCGCTCGACGACATCGACCACGGCGCCAAGCTGCCCGCGCTCAAGTGAGTGCCTCACTGAGACGTGAGACCGTAGTCTTGCACAGCGCGGCTTTCGACTCGTCCGTGTGCGCGTGTGTTCGCTATTGTGCGGCGTTCATTTGTGTTGTCAGTGACGCGGTAAGCGGCACCCGAGCGACATGCGTTCCCGCCGATTTGTTGCACCAGTACAGTCAATAAAATCTAAACTAATAATTTGAAAAAGAGGTCTTGTATTGCTATGCACACTGGGAGTATTTGACACAAATATTTATATTAAAAAAATGTACCTGAACTTTACGTCTATTGACCACAAATATTGTACTGGAAGATACACACCTCGTCAACATGGTTGAAACATCTGTTTTTCAATTCGACTAACTATATATAATTCTATGTTATTGTGTTATATATACTAGTCCAAGATCCCAGGGATCAGAATATAAGTTAGGTCTGGGAGCCCTGGGATCTTGCTCTGTACTATACAGTTGGTAATCAATGACAATGTGTCAACAGACAATTACTGCTGGACTGCGGCATCGGCACGTCGGTGACGGTGGACGAGTCCGTGTCGGTGGTGTCGCAGCACCGCGCGCTGATCTTCTGCCAGCTGAAGAAGATGCTGGACATAGTGGAGCGCGACCTGCTGCAGCGGCACCTGCCGGCCGTCACGTACCTGCGGCTGGACGGCAGCGTGCCGCCGCACCAGCGGCACGCCATCGTCACGCGCTTCAACACCGACGTCTCGATTGACGTGCTCCTGTTGACCACCGCGGTACGTGTACTGGCACCGTGACGCTTTTTAAGCATTCCACGGTTAAATGCCTTTTCCGACGTTATACTCAACTTTACTTTTAATATCTCTATCTTAACATCAGCCCCGGATCTTCAATTTTTTTTTAGGCGGGGCAAAAACTGAAAAATGCCGCCCTTCCCACTTAGGACTGTTTAAGTATTACGTAAGCAGATTTATTGCAATTATTTATCCTCTCCTCCCCTTTGTCAGCAAAAGTAAGCAAAGCTCTTAAACTGTACTTATATTAAAATAGGCTTAGGATAAAGGACTTATTAACGCACATAATATCCATTTAATCAAACTTTAATGACAATACTAATAATCTTATTAAGTACCTAACATTGGGAACAAAACAAACTTCTTTCGAATTATTGGTATACGTATTAATTCCAATTCTAGTCTTCTGTCCATGACACCCGAATCCATTATTCTAAGTTTTCGATTACATTGGATGTTTGCTGCTTAATGTTGTGTTTCTGCTTACTTTCTTCCGATTTTAATAATAATAATTATTGATTTATTTGCCAGAATATGGTATCCACTTCCACTTCAGCCTATCACACCACTGCAGCCTGTCCACTGTTGGACATAGGCCTCCACAAGTTCGCGCCCGACATTATGACGCGAACTCATGTGTTTTGCCCATAGTCACCACGCTGGGCAGGCGGGTTGGTGACCGCAGGGCTGGCTTTGTCGCACCGAAGACGCTGCTGCCCGTCTTTGGCCTGTGTATTTCAAAGCCAGCATGGATGGTTATCCCGCCGTCCGTCGGCTTTTTAAGTTCCAAGGTGGTAGTAGAACTGTGTTATCCCTTAGTCGCCTCTTACGACACCCACGGGAAGAGAGGGGGTGGCTACATTCTTTAGTGCCGTAACCACACAGCACGAATATGGTATACAAGATGTCAAATACATAAGTTTATCCAACATATTCTACCGACTCCTTCGGTGTGCAAATATCAGTACCACACAAACAATTCATTTTAAGCTATTCTAATTTACATTATTAATACATATTCAGTCTAATTTATACATTTCCATAATAATAAATTATAGTAACAGAATCCATGTCAAAGGTCATTGAAGTAGTCATTAATTCGTTATAATATAATTTGTTTAATAGAAATTAAAAAAATACTTTCTTGAATACTATTATTGGTAAATTCTTATAGGAGTCTGGTATTTTATTATATATTTGAATTGACCAAGGAACTTATAACCAACCTGGAATGTGCACATGCTGCCGAAACGCGGTCCGAGAGAGATAGCTTCGCGAGAGCCCTCGGTCCCTTACATTAGGGTGACAAAATAATATGATGTATGTAGGTACATAGTAATAATATGATAACCATTAATTTCATTTTATAAAATAATTATTCTTTAGGGAAAGGATGGATTAAAGTAAAATACATTGTGGTGAATTTATAAATATTAATTTTTTAGATATTACAATCATCTTTATCTTTATTATTATTATTATCTTTTCTTTACTTCGTATAAAATGAAGTCGCTTCCCACTGTCTGTATACTTAGATCTTAAAAACTACGCAACAGATTTTGATGCGGTTTTTTTATAGATAGAATGACTCAAGAGGAAGGTTTACCTATATGTATAATACATGAATAATATGGTAGAGGAGCACTGATAATTTTAGGCTTTAGAGGTTTCTAACGTATCTTTTGTTGTTAATAGTATTTAGTATCAGCATTGCACTCGTGTGAAGTCGGGGAGGGTTACTAGTTATTAATAAACAAGGCAGCAAGACAATGTTTGCAACATAATATTTCGGATTTATTTTTTTTTGCACAGCATCAAGCCAGTAATGTATGTTGTTTTTGTAATATGAAAATTTTTAGTTGATATCTAGATAAAATCAAAATTATCCTCAGTACCACAGTTAGCGTTGACACTGTGGTCAAAAAACAATGTAGAAAGGGACACAGGGCTCTCGAGGCGCTATCTCTCTCGGACCGGATTTCTCTCCGAACCGTGACTGTCAGTAATAGATCTTATTTTCATTTACATAAGGTTTATTATTGTATCGATGTGAAATTGAAATGCACATTCCATGTTGGATATAAGTTTCTTGGAATTGACATACAGTAAACATTCCTTTTGTATAAGGCCAACCTTTGCATTGGCGTATATAGCTCATGTTTAGGTTCGAAGTACACTATCATTAATTTTAAATAAGTAAATGTTTTTCTTTACAAATACGCCTGTTTCGTAAATGTACAAGCAAGGAAAAGGAAGAATGCGGAGCGATTTAAAAGTGGCTTACAGCTGTCCAGGTAACCAGCTCCACATAATGATCTCAGACATTTTTTTTTTGAACTTTAAAGATTTTATCTGCGTCTACAGAGTTTCCCCACAGTATGACACCATAGCGAATATTTGATGAGACATAACCATGGTAAGCCAGCATTGCCGCTTTCTCAGTTGCCACATTTCTGAGTCGTTTTAAGACGTAGACAAATTTGTCAAGTTTCTCACATATTTTGTTTACATGTATCTTCCAATTGCAGTACTTGTCTACTTCTATCCCCAAAAAGATGTCGACTCATGATGTCGATTTATATTTGCATTAAGAATATAACATTGCTGAGTTTGAAATTGTATAATTTTTGTTTTCGAGAGATTTATGTTCAAATTGTTTTTAGTAAGCCAGTCAATCACTTTTGTTAAAACCAAGTTAGTCTCCTTATCAATATTTTGTCTATGACCACTTTTAGTGTTTATCGTCGTATCATCAGCAAATAATACACACTCATGATCCAATCCATCTGGTAAATCATTTATGTATATGAGAAACAATAGAGGCCCCAGAACACTTCCCTGGGGTACTCCATAGCCATTTTCTCGATAGGTTGAATAGAAATTGTGCTTTCGATTTTTGTCGACCTTTGTTACAACTACACACACATTTTGGAATGTTTACATCATTCTCATCAAGCCATTCAACATCTTGGTGCTCTAAATTTTGAATAATGCACATCAGTTTTCATTAGCACGACGAGCAGCCACTGTTATAGGCCTAATTTCATATCGGTATGCGTGTTTACTTTTTTATGGATCTTCTCGATGTGACGATTGAGCAAATTGACGGAAGCATGATAAAGACCACACGTTGTGCATGTTCGACTTGATAGCTTTAATTTTACCGTAGGACAAAAAATTATTTTTGTCCTACGGTAACGTAGGGCATTTGCAGGGAAATCTTTGAGTGAAGAATTTAAGCGTAGAGCTAAATTGACTGGAAGATTGAGAAATTGCCCTCCATCATCCAAAGCCAAGTCATTACCCGTTTGTTTTACTTTTACTGGTGGTGGAAGAAACCTGTTGTCTAGAAATCTAAACAGGCCACATCTTGGACGACAGCATTCATTGTTTCTACATTTTACAATTTGAAGCAAGTTTTTTTTTTTTATGTAACTAGGTCGGCAAACAAGCCTGCGGCTCACCTGATGGTAAGACCGTAGCCTATAGACGCCTGCAACACCAGAAGCATCGCAAGCGCGCTGCCGACCCTATCCCCAATCCCCCCCAGAAGCTCGGTCACCTTACTCACCAACAGGAACACAATACTGATTGAAAACAGTATTATTTAGCTGTAAAAAAATTAAAGTATTGGCTTTCACGCAAATGTTCTGATACTTTAATGTCTGGAAAATCAGCAAGATCTTGTTCGCCCGGCCCAATTTCAAATTCCATTGAACTCTCCATCTCAGCTAACACATTTACCGCAAACTCGAAATTGGGCATTTCCAAATGCTCATTAATTGTAATGCCACATTCATCCAAATAAGACCCAAAATGGTCATGAGAATGGTATTTATTTATGCCGCTCAGCGACTGGGTACAGTCGTGATCAGGCAATTTGATTCTATATTCCATATGCATTAGAAGAGGTGTTTGCTTATTTGCCGCAGTTACACCATTACGCGAGCTTAATCATCTTGAGATATGAAAAATTCTTGATCTGGTCCAAGTGTGGACGGCTGCTTATTCGTTTTAAACTGCTGGATTGCATTGTATTGAATTAATAGCTGGAATAAAAAGGCTGTTTTACTTCTCAGTCATCCGATGGCTGCCATCGTGTAATAAACAAAATAACATTGTGTAAATTTTTAAAGTAAGTTTGAATAATAACGAATTGACGACGTAAGTAATTTCAAGTATTAAATTGAATTTAAAAAATAAATATAGCAACTTTAAAATCATAAGATAGTTAATATAAAACTAGCTACTGCGCGTGACTTCGTCCGCGTGGAATAGGACTAATACTGTCATACTTTATTTGTGCGAAACTTTAACATAGATTATGCTCGCGAATAATAAATGTTCGTGCAGGACGTCTCACTCCGCGCTCTGGGTATCGGTCGAGTTGATATGGCCATGAAACTTCTGTACTTGTACTATTATTTATTCCGTGGTCAAAGTTAAGTAAATGATGAGTTGTCCATTGGTCTGTAGTGTGAGTTTGGCTGCCCCCTGAACTTGCCGCCCGGGGCATGGGCCCCGGCTTGCCCCCCCCTAGATCCGGGCCTGCTTAACATACACATAAATCAAACTTCCCCGCCTCATCTGTCTCTCTATTCGCGATACATACTAAAAAACTACCATTTAAAGATTGCTGCTGATGACATTTGTAAAAAAAAACAACCAGTCATGTAAAATACGGTAATTGTAATGCTATTAAGACGGATACAGTATTATCGACTAAAATGTGCTAGTTTAATTCCTAAACACTAATTTAAATGAATATCTTACTAGTTATGTATCGTCTTGTCTATATATATCTAAATATATATAATTGATTTTTTCCTCAGGTGGGCGGTCTGGGTTTGAACCTGACGGGAGCAGACACGGTGATATTCGTGGAACACGACTGGAACCCCATGAAGGACCTGCAGGCCATGGATCGCGCGCACCGCATTGGACAGA
The DNA here is from genome assembly GCA_905220545.2 of Melitaea athalia. NCBI lineage: Eukaryota > Metazoa > Arthropoda > Insecta > Lepidoptera > Nymphalidae > Melitaea > Melitaea athalia. The sequence continues at coordinate 6,252,332 of HG992184.1, forward strand.
CTCGCGTCGTCAACGTGTACCGGCTGATCACCAGAGACACGCTTGAGGAGAAGATAATGGGGTATGTATATATGTTGTTGGTATTTTAATAGAAGTTTTGTTGAAAGAACACTCAAATCATTAGGTTTCAACAAAAGCCATTAAACATTTAACTTTAAAACGTAAAGAACTTTTCCTTCAAAAAGCTGTTAAAGTTAAAATTCAGTTTTTCTCTCACTAGTTCACGCCCGCCTACCGATCGGACGAATTGGAATTTTTTTCGACATTAATACACAGGGCCCGTTTCACCGGTTGTATATAAAGTTTATTTTGCACTTAAGTTACGAATAGATTTTGACGATCAGCAGGAGGTAGAACAGGCCATTGGGGCCCTTTTCGCCTCAATTAAGAAATTACAAAGCTTAGATTCACAATCGCGAATATAAATATACGACAAATAAAGTGGAATTCTATAGAATTACAAAAAAACCTTATAATAAAGTTTTTTTTTCGTTTGATATCGTCATCTGTCAAATAGCGTAACTGGCAGCCGGTGAAACAGGCCCTAAAACTTAGTAATACAATTAATAAGACTGGACCAGTAACTGCGACTAACTGTTTACGGGTATCAGAATTAAACGCAAGAAAAATCCCAACACTACTGCTACATATTATTTTTTACTTTTGTTAAGGTAAACATTTTATATGTTGTATTATCTGTCGTCACGAAAAGGTTTTTTATCGAAGGTCGGAAAAACAGTGGCGAAAAGAATTTTAACATTTTACTTTTAATTACAGATTACAAAAATTCAAACTAATGACCGCTAATACGGTGATAAGTAGCGACAACGCAGCGATGGAAACAATGGGAACAGACCAATTGCTCGACTTGTTCCAGCTTTCAAGGACCCCTGCACCTTCCACATCACAAAAGCCCAACGCGGGCGCCAAGTCCTTAATAGAAAATATTCCAGATCTCTGGGATGATAAACAGTATGAAGAGGAGTATGACATGACCAATTTTGTGAAAAACCTTAAAAAAGTAAATACGTAAATATAAGAAAAAAAACTATAAAGCCACGATCAAATTGCTAATACACATGTTCGACATTGTTATACTACGGTTTACACTTAAACACGCCATCTTGTGAATTCAGTTTTAGGATTAGTAGATGAAATGGACAGTGAGGTAAAAAATAAACAGATTGATAGCATCTATTTTTTATTTTAATGATTATTGATAACTTAAGTATTTATTAATAACTTGCTGACTCAACAGCGTTAAGTTAGTTTAATAATCGTATTCTGAAATTATCTGAGCTAATTTTCTTCATATTTCGTTTCGTAAGAACCTTCTACAAAGTGTGTGAAATCTTTAAAAAAATGTCAGAATTGGTTCACCTGTTCTTGGTTATTGCGATTATCAACACATTTAGAGATTAATCATGATGAATGTCTGTGTAAGATATATAATGTCTTAATATAAAATACAGCTTTTTTGATGATGATCACAGCTGTCCTGTCCTAACTTTTATTTTCGTATATAAAATTTAAGTATTATGAGATTTCGTTTGGAATTAGCTTGGAATAGCCCTTGTTAGGTTGCAAATTTTCTAAATACAAACATGACTACTTTACTATCACACTTTTTAATTTATAGTAATGATACTTTTACGTTACGATTGAATGACAATTGAATTTTTAATTTTGACTGCGTACCTTTTTAGTAAACTTGAAATTACTTATTGAGTTTAAAAATTCTTACAATTGGTCGTCCTATTGACACATCGTGTTTTCTATATTTGATCATTCTCAAGCGAATCTAAAACTCGTCGATAATGTTTATAAGAAAATATGATCGAAATATTTATATTATTCCTCAATTTGCCAGCTTGATTGATTAAAACAGAAAATCGATGCTATTTTGTTTGTTTTTTACTCCGTAATAAAATATCCTTTAAATTTCCGTGTTCAGTTATTCTTACCAAAGCCAACACACAAAAATCAATCTGTCATTTTCTATATTGAAACTTCGTGTTAAGAGCGTGCATAAGGCGAGCAAAAAATCAGATTTCACCCGCGCGCCCGATGAAACAAAATATACACAAAGCCTCGTGTCAGAATGCGATAGACGATATAGTTTTGAGCGCATTACGAATGTAAAAAACGACAAATATGTTTATATTATATATAATTCCAAAACTAAAAGTAATTACATTAAATGCCTAGTCAAATAACTCATTCATATTGAAATGTAATTAAATATTAAATTTTTGTCTTCATAATCATAACCATATCGAGTATAAATAGAAAAAGCATAAAAATTAGAGGTTAATTCGTGATTTTTTTTTATCGAGGAAATTTCATTATTTTATGTTTTTGATTAGACTATAAACTTGAAAATATCCCGTAGTTTGTCATATATTTTTATTTTAAGATTTGGTCTGGAACTTTTCATGTCAAAACAAATAGAAGATGGTAATTTTGCATTATGCGCACTCTTAATATCAGTTTCTCTATATAAATATATTGACATAGATATACATTGTAGTATATGTATTAAATGTAATATAATTTATATGTATTTATTCATGTTTTTAAATGAAAAAAAGTTATTTAAAGTTTTATTGTTAATAAATGATAAAAAAATCATAAGATCTTACATTGCTATCAACTTTGTAACGATTGTAGAGGCTAATACTGTGATTCAAGTAATAAAGAATCCAAATATGTTTATTGTATTTTACTATATTTTATAAATTATTGTTTTACATTTATTCTACACATAACCATAGAAAACAAAATTTCATAAAAACTATGAAAAAAATTAATGTTTATATCATTGAAATACATATTCTAATGTATAAGTTTACAACTAATATTTCTATTAAGTTACATATTTAAAAAAAATGCTGTATAATTGAACTGAATATTAAATATAGTTGACTGGCTGGTCATTTTGTGTGAAGGCAAATAGTATACTTCGTATAACTATTTATATATTTGAGTATCTTAATAATTTTCTGATTTTAAAATAAAACTATACGACCTATTTAAAAGAATTATTGACGAAGTTCTAATAATTAAAAAAAAAATAAGTTTAAACCATTGTATAATGTACATGTAATTTTAAATAATTAATGCATGCCTCATATTCCTTAAGTAAAAGTGACCCCAGTAAATTAATTTGAATTAAAATTTTATGTGTAGTAGATAGAATCTTAAGTTACAGAACTTATATAGGTACCAAAATATAATTTGTTAAGGTCCTATTGTTGATAAAGCTTATCCTGCATGTAAGTTACGAAAAAACTTTAACAACATGAGGGCAAATAGGCGATTAGGGCCTGTTTCACCTCGTGGATAAACTACAATATGTATTTAGATTTACAGGTAGTTAATGGAAATATTCCATAAATAAAGTGGAATACGATGGTGAAAAAGTATAAAATGTCCTAAACTTTTATTTGCTGGATGCTGGATACCTTTATACGTCAGATAGCGTTATCCAGAACCGGTGAAATAGGACCTACATGTAGCTTATATACACATTAGCTAAACCATTAAAATGTAAAAAATAAAAATATATTACGTAATGTCATTTTACATTATTATTGTTATAAACATTGTAGTATAAGTTCCTTTATAAGAGATACCTCAATATTTCTTTCTCTAACGTTTTATTTATTATATAATTTCGTAGCATTTTAAGATAAAGTCACATTACTTAGTCATTTTTGTAGATCTAGATTTCTGCAACGTGTGATTGATTTGTTATTCGTTTTGGTTGATTGTATCTCTATTTAGTACCTGTTCAATGAACACGACGAAATTACATGAACATGAAAAATGTAGAATTACATTTATGGAGCAAAAGGGGTAGTTGTTAGGACTAAGACTACTTTGACCAATGTTTTTTTTTTGTTTTTATCTGCCAATAATATCTTAAATGATGAACTGTTAACTGCCTTGCTGCAATTATTGAGACATGCTTGTTTAGTTAAGGTAAAGAAATAATTTTATTTTAATTTTTTTTTCTGTGTTGAAAGGTTTTTGTTCTAACAATATTTTCTTGACTCCGTATTTAAAATTTCCTTACAAAGCTTTCCTAAAATGTCTTAATCTACTTTTTTATTTAATAAAGTCAAAGAATAAATTTGTTTTTTATTTCTCATTCCATAAAAAAATGATAAATAAAATAATTTGTCATTTAAATCCTAGTACCTGGGTGACCGAGCCTAGCTCGGTATTTTCATTTTTATTTTATTTATTTATTTTTTTCTCTGTATTTTTATATTTTATTTTTATTTAAATAAAAAATCATGAGTTAAATTTAAAAAAAAAAGAAAAAGAAATAATCTGGAGACTAAGATTTGAACCATGAATTCCTCGGTCAATCTCGATCGTCCGATTTCCCACTTGAGCTATTACTGACTTTAACGACAATTGCGATAATAACCTTCCTATTCTAACAATATTTTAGCCATTTTTTTCATTGCCTAAAAATAGGAATAAAACGACATTTTCTAAAAATGAATCCTAGCTAGATCAATTTTTCGCCCCAGAAATCTCCTGTATACTAATCTTCACGAAAATCGTTGGAGCAGGTTCCGAGATTCAGATTCTATATATTATCTATTTATATAAAAGAGATATCCACCCATTGACTCATCACGATATCTCTGAAACCATAAGGCGTAGAGACTTGAAATTTGGTAGGAATATTTCTTTCACCGAGTAGAGGTCAGCTAAGAACGGTTTTTACGAAATTCCACCCCTAAGGGGGTAAAACGGGGGTTGGAAGTTTGTATGAAAGTCCTATATTTTAGAAGTAAGAGACTTGAAATTCAAAATGTATGGTCTATAGACAGTGTTGCGGTGTACTAATAATGTATTTTGAGAAATGAACCCCCTTTTGGGGTTAAAACAGGGGATGGTTGTTTGTATGAAAGTCCAATGAAAAATACACCTACAAACTTGAAATTATTAGGAAAGGCTATAGCTATGATTTTCCTCAAATAACGCGGGGGTAACCGCGGGGCACAGCTAGTATATATATACAAGAATTGCTCGTTTAATAGTATAAGATTCGTGATGAATGTTCAGGTTCATTTATTCAGCCTGTAACGTCCAACTGCTGGGCATAGACTTTTTCTCCGTGCGGGAGTAGGGTCGGAGCTTAATTAACCATGTTGCTCCAATGCGTATCATGGCGGATGTAATTACATCGCTAATCGCTCTAAAAAGATCGCTATCAGGCAGAAGCGGTTCGTGAGATTTTTTGATGGGGGTTCACAAAAAAATAAACGAACTCTACCATTAGCAACTTCACGTTTATTTTATTTGTATAGAAAATCCATTTCGTCTATTCAGATTCACCACGGCGCGGCGCCAGCTATAGACACCAGAGACGGAAAACGAAAAAATTTATTGCTTTCATCGCATCCACACAACCTGATGTCTAAACATATTTTATAGATTTAAAACCACGCGTAAAAGATTTAGTTTTCGTACTACATTTTTGAGTAAGTGCAATTTCAGGACGTGGTGGTCCCTTAATTAGCAGTGACGGCCTTTGAAGGTGGCGAACAGGGCAATCGCACGCGGCCTCGCTCTTGCAGGGGCCTCGCGCAACAACCCAAGCAAATTTAAAATAATATAGATTTATAACTGTATTTTTTTATTAAAATTATTAAAACATGTTTGAGGAATTCGATGACACAAGATCGGCTTTAAGTTCTTGCTGATTATTTTTATTGTGCTTTAATTAAAGATTTTAGTCTTAGGAAAAGTCGAATATTCTATTCGACAAGTTGAAAACGGTCGAAAATAGAGATACTGCTCTTAAAATTATGTGTGATAGCTCGTTGGATTCGAAATGACGTCTAGAATTTTTTTCTAAAAGCGTGTATTAGCAATTAATTGAAAATAGGAAAAAATGGCATTTCGTTTTTTGCCAATATTTCATAAACTAGGGGAGAGTGGGGTAATTACGAACACAGGGAAAACTGAAATTGAACAAAACCAGATTAAGTTATGAATGTCATTTATTAATTAACGTTTACTTTAACTAATCAACCTTAAGTTCTAATAAGCAACATAGATAAATTTTCAATATAAAATAAAATATTAATAAGAAAACAAAACTATAGGTTTCGGGATTACCCCACAGTACGGGGGGTAATCACGGACATAATCTAATGATCACATATAAATCCTTTTGATGTACTTTCACCACTCGTACAATTTTCATGGGCCCATAAATTACATTTGTAGCATTTTATCCAATCTTCATGTGGAGGAACTTCATATTTTTCATCACAAACTAAGCAAAAATATCCATTTTCTTTCGGATCTACATCTTTGGCCTTTTTTTGCGTGGTACGTCCTTTCATTGAACCTCTATCTTAATATTAGTATCTCCAAATGCTTGAAGACTCTTCACACCTTTCTTGGAACCTTTAGTGGAACTAGCAGCCTTTTCACTTCCTTTCATGTGCTCCTTATTTTTCTTTCTTTCTTCTTTTTCTTCTAAAATATTTTTATAGGTTACTGGTTACTGGACTGGACTACTGGTTATTATAGCTGAATGTTTTCTCCTGAAAGTTTTTTGATTTTTTAGTTGTGGCACTTTGGTAATTTCGTGGCACCTGATACATATTTGAGTATTGTATAAATATGTTCGTAAAGGTGCAGGGCTGAAAGCAAAGAGACATACAGAAAAACTTCCACAAATCTACTTATTTCATATAAATTCATCATTATTATCACGCAGTCGACTGCTGGACATAAATAATAAAATAAAAGACAATAATTTGTTGTTTAGAGGTAATTACAAAAGTTCGGGATTACCCCACAGAAATCGTCCGTCATTACCCAATATACACAGTAACACAAAACTATATTTTTTTTTTAGGTTACAATCGCGTGATACTCGCGGCAAGTCCTTAAAAACATACATGAATTAGACGTTAATTCATAAAAAAAATACCGAATTTTTATGTCAGGCCTAAAATATTCTATATCTATTCAATTTTTAATCGAAAATTATATGAAATCGTTGAAAAAACAAAAAGTTAACATACCTTGTACACCGAGTACGTTGTTGATTCACCACTCTTTTTTTTCGACAGTACGTTCGGGATCGACTCACTATTGCATCACTCGGAATGTATTTTACCCTTTTCTAACTCAGCCAAACGAACGTTTCCGCGATTACCCCGCGTCCGTGATTCCCCCACTCTCCCCTACTCGTATTAATATTTAAGAAATTTCGGGAGGAGGCTGGCTTTGTCTTTCTGTGTGTCTGTGTCGTATTTCAAAGCCAGCAGTTGGATCGTTATCCCGCCATCGGTCGGCTTTATAAATTCCAAGGTGGTAGTGGAACTGTGTTATCCGCTTTAGTCGCCTCTTACGACACCCACGGGAAGAGAGGAGGTGGCTATATTCTAACTTACTTGTGGAGGCCTATGTCCAGCAGTGGACTGAGATAGGCTGAAGTGATGAGTGTGGGACGTCCTCCGGCCCATTGGACTGACGATCTACGTTAGATTGCCGGTGTATGCTGGATAAGGATTACGGAAAACCGGGATGTCTAGCGCGAACTTGGGGAGGCCTATGTCCAGCTGTGGACTGCAATAGGCTGATGTTATAGTTTAAGTATTTTTCCTTGTTTTATAAAATACAATTAAATCTATATCTGTCTGTTTATAACTACTACATAATCTATATAATAAAAAAGAATGATGTTAATGTTAATGTTATGATGTGATACTACCAAAAAGTTGTATGAATGTATAAAGAATATTATGGGGGTTTTATTAAAATATTTTATTTTTACGAAGATTATTTTTATTTTACTGATTTCAATTTGAATGTACATTTAACTTTTTTTCTTCTTCTAAATATGTACCTACACTACACAGTCTATGGTTCCTGTATATTCAATGTACTCTGTGGTCTATGGCCTATGCACTACACTAAAGAGTATAATAATAAATGCACTACACCCTCGGACTAAGAATCAACCTTTGATTCATTGCTTTGAGTCCGAGACTACACCATGGTCATACTATACTTATATTGACTTATATTACATCCATGACCTACACAACAATGAAATAAATGCCATTGTCTATGGTATGATAAAATACATTCAAAGATTTGATAAAGCTCGAAATTTCTTAATTCGTATGATAATACGATTGTTTGAACTATTAACTAAGTTTTATGTGCTTGAAAATAGTTCATCTCATAAGATTGAGACTATCATTTCCTGAATAAAAGTATAAAACTACTGAAAAAACATTATTTTATTTCCCTCACAACATTGATCTCAAGCATTAGAATTGTGTATTTTATTTTTAATAATAATATACTTCCAAAAATATCACAATTTACATCAATCAAAATTAAAGCTAATTCAGCGCAAAAAAAGTTAATAAATCAGCATGTACTCAAGCTACTGCATAAAAAGAATTTACTTGTTACTTTGAAAAAGTAACGCTAGATGGCGCTCACGTCCATCAACACCATGGCGAAAGCAACGTCAACCGTGTGTGGATAACTTTTTGTTTTCAAAGGGAAAGCTCTTGTTTCATGTTTGTTTATAAGTGAAAAGACTTTGCAAAAAGTTACTTGAAGTGCCAAATTCATATAAAGTGGGAAGGTTTTCAAAAGAAAATTTAAAGTTAAGTGTAAAAAGTTGTAACGAACTCTGGGATCTGTTGAGAATTCAGGTGTCAACGAGGTAAGAAACCGAAGCTTATTTCAACATTACGACTTCTAAAATTAACGCTTTACGTATTAAAGCTTATTTAACCGCTCTTGAACTTAGTAATTATCTTTATTTATGTGGGTTACGGGACTTTGGGAACAGGTAATGGTTAAAAATAATTTCGTGTAAGGTTATGTCAAGTCTACTCAAATAACTAGTATATCTGCTAAAAAGTTTTAACGTTTTCGTGTATTGAAAGTATTTATAACTTAATGTTTATTGATTACTCTCGTACTCCTTACCTCCCTCGTATATATTTTTTTACCTGCTTTGTTTACCTAATAACCTGCGGTAACTTCAAACTCAGTTTAGAACAAATAAACATGATAGTTTTGAACTTTTGAATTTATCTCTTTTTCAGATATTTTCGTAAAACTAACAGTTAACATAGATTTATAACTTAAACCATGTGTTTTGATAGTGTATTTGACTATACAAATATTTTATACCTATACAGATACACATTTTATAGTAAATATTTATCTAAGTTATATTAAATGATTATTGGAACAATAACATTTTGATATGGAAACTAACTTAAGTTATTTTTACTTAACTGTAGTGTTGTAATAGTTTTTAAATATATTTGTATATTTAACCTTACCTTTTTTAACCTTATTCACAACTATATATTATAGATATTATTATTTATTATTAGTTCATATGTGAGGGAATTAAAATCAAATAGAAATCACAATATCTATGTTTCTGATTTAAAAACAATGCTATTTATGCTGGTACAAATATAAAAATATTTAATTAATTTACAAAAGTAATCTAAATTACAATGTGTTAATACATTATTGATAATTAGATTACTATTTTATTCCAATAATAATTATGTATATTCAAAAAATATACATATAGCCTTAAGTAAAACGCTTAAATTAAAATCACATGACATAACTATGCACAATTTGAGCTGTAATCTGTTATAAAAAAATCAATTTTAATGTTTATATTAGCGTTAATAAAACAATTTTATACTCAATTCAAAATGTCCAAAACATTTTTTTTATTATTCAATAACTATAGTCACTAGACTCCACACAAAAGAAATAAACTTGACACTACATTTTCCCAATCCAACATAAAATAAAATTATTTAAAATCTCTTGAAACCTCACAATTTATTTTGTGAAGATTTCACATTTTACATAAAAATATATTAGGTATTCTATTTTCGTTCGGTCCTCAAAAAGGCAATAAGAGATGAAAGGTTATTCTTTACATCTCCGTAAAGCCTTTGAAATACAACTTCACAAACTTTAAATGCTTTTAAAAATTTACGTTCCTACAAATATAATGTTTGAATTAACTTGATGTAAATTTGAATGAAATGTGTTCTGTTATATTACACACTAGCTTCTGCGCGCGACTTCGTCCGCGTGGAATAGGAACAATTCTGTCATACATATACATATACATAAAATATGTCTGTTTGTCTGTTTTTGTGAAACTTTAACTGTTTACGCAACACACGCAGCGGAAGATTACAAAAGGAAAAAGAAAACCCCGATTTTGAAACATTCTTCATTAGTGCTCAGCTCCTATTGGTCTTAGCGTTATGATATATAGCCTATAGCCTTCCTCGATAAATGGACTATCCAGCAGTGAAAGAATTTTTCAAATCGGACCAGTACTTTCTGAGATTAGCGCGTTCAAACTAACAAACAAACAAACTCTTCAGCTTTATTAATATAGATAAAAAGCCTAAATAATATTTAATTGAAATTGCGTGATATCAATTACTCAAGTAACAAGTACACAAAAAATTCAATCAGTTGTCCGTCAAAGCCAGCAAATATATTATGGTGAATGTGTGATCGATCCTTTCTCTTTATATCTAGGTTTTTTTAAAAGAGGTTTGCAACAATCAATTCCCTTTGTGCGCGACATCAATGGGAGCGGTTGCTGTGTACCTATCCTTTGATCTCGCCGCCCTCTGAAGATGCGACATTGCGCTAATACCGCCCTCTCGCCGAACAAAGACGTAAGCGACAAACGCTACGACACTAGATCTCTATTAAAATATACTCTTTCTGTTTCGTCATAAGGGCTATTATGTTTTAATGTCGTTGTTTGGCATTGTAGTGTGATTTTTATTTGTTGTTTTTTGTATTTAATTAGTTTATTATGAATTATTACGTTCCATGTATAGTGTGTAATGGATACATGTATAGGTACAATATCGTTTCTTAGTTTTATATAAAATTCGATAAGATTTCAAATCGATTGTGCTTTTGAAAATTTACGACATTATTTGAAGAACATAACTTTTTTTTATCTAAATTAAATGTTAAAACAATTAGTCAACACTATAATCGACACAACGACCACTTAAACATCGAATATAATACGAAGAAAATAATGACAATCCGAAGACAACGGTTAGGACGTTTCAATAATGAGACAAAAGGAGTCGGATTGCAAAGGGGGCGATCACAGAGTACGATTCATAGCTTTGTCGTCTAAGTGGGACTTACTGTCCTGCCGACTTACGGAACGACGAAAGAGCTCGAAAAAGCGCCAAGCTTACATTTTTTTTTTCACAATGCTAGAATCTTGTCGGCGCTCTGGCTGGCAGTTTAAATACAATGTTATTTTGCTTATATTTATTTATTAAAAAAAAAAAACTTTTTTTCATATTTACAGAATTATTATACGCGCCAAAAACTGCGACAAGTAATGTATGTACTCTAAGCTGCGACACGTCCAACACCCGTGAAGCTCGCGCGCATACTGATCGCTGGCCAAACGTGTGGATACACCGCGAACTGTTTGCCAAACATCCTTTGATCTGTGAAGAAAAACCGACACCGATGCCGAACACTGCCGAACACAAACACGAACAGGCAAACAACGACAAACACCCATCCACACGTCCGTTTTTGCTGTTTGCTGTTCGCTGTTCGCCATTGTTCGTCAAGCGTGTGGATGGGGCTTTTAAAAACTCAAAGTTAAAAGTACGCTGTGAGGCTGTGACACACCTTTAGTAGCTCGCGGGGCGTAGCGCGGGAGGGTAGTGGGAGTGTCGGCTCGGTCAAAGGGCCCTTTGATGTTTGCCGCCGGCTTAATGCACCGCCCGCGGGCCCCGCTCCGCTCATCATTAGCAATTTCCCTGTAATTTGTTATCTTTACCGCTATTTATTTGTACAATTTCACGCTCGGATCGACGTTTCGCACCTCGGTGTATGCAGCGGAGTTGTTATGGTATCCTTCGTTTTTTACAGGTCCCGCTGTCATGACAGTTATATTATAATAATCAGGAAACTTGCTACAGATTGCAAAATTTTTACTTTTAATTTATTACACGCTGCCTCTAAGTACGTGCTCTCTTTGAGCGGTCGTGCCCTATTTACACTCGCGAAAAGGGACTTGTTTTATTGGTAAAAAATTTTTGGTCTGTTCTTGTGTAGTGAAAAAGATGTTTTTTAGAAGTTTACTTTCTACCTAAGGACTATCTGTCTTCCGCGACTTCGTTCACATGTACAATTTCAATATCTCATCTGCAAAGCTGCGCGTTAAGATTAAACAATTACAAGTTTTCAAGTTAGACCTTCAGCAATTAAACTGGAATAAACGCATCAAATTTAATTCAATAGTTTTTGCGTTATGTGCGGACAAACATAGACACATTGACCTAAGAAGACCATACTATTTCTCAAATATCTGTTATGTACATACACATAAACCAGTTACACTTTTATCAACTAGTTATAAACAATTAATTTATATGTACCTATACATAGTTTGGTAGACCGTTGTAATTTGAAGCCCTAACTAAACTTAATATTTTATGTTGTAATCAGAGCTTTTATATGAAATTACAAATTACTAAACCTACATAACTGAAATAAATCCTCAAAATTAATATAAAAAAGAGATCGTTATTTTATGAAAGTTTAAAATTTATAGGTACCTATATATGATAAATATTATATCAATAATCTGCCCTACCTCAGTTAAATATACCTATGTATTATTCAATAATGATGTTAGCTGCTTTGAGTAGAAAATAAAGGATGAAGATTATTTTTTATTGAGGTAGGAAATATCCTGTTCAAAATCGGAACAGCCTAAATGGCGAAGTGCCTACCTCAACCTTACAGAAGATAAAGATCTGCCTTTAGGTAGAGACAGCTAAATTATACTGCTTTCAGGTTGTGTTGTGTTCTTGTGGTAAGTACGGTGGTCAGAGCTCCTGGGGAGTGTCGGGAGTAGGGTCGGCAACGCGCTTGGCATGCTTCTGGTGTTGCAGGTGTCTATAGGCTACAGTAACTGCTTACCATTAGTTGGATAATACGCTCGTTTGGCGACATAATCGTATAAAAACATTATATTAGTGACGTAATATCTCTACAAATTTTTTTCGTTTTCGTAAATTGATGTAGAAAATGATTGGCTATAGAATTTTACATCATTTTAATATGCTGTTTGATGCAGACCCTTATATTACATATTTGACACTTACCCACTATTAATTTAAGAAATATGTTAGCAAAAATCAGTTTAAACATGAAAACATGTTTTACTTATTTAGATTTCGATACACTGACAATTATATTATTTGCCTCAATTTGAGATTGTAACTTGGCTCTATCGCCCTCTGCATTCAACTATACTGTTTGACGTTTTTAGTTATCACATAGGATTTTTATAACTGACTACCTTATATCTAATTGCGTATTTACTTGACTATTAATTTCTTCTTCTACCTATGTTGTATTATCCGCATAATTTTTCACTGGGTATACCGATTTTGATGATTCTTAATTTCTTTTTTTAATCGAAAGCTGTAGTGCTATTCTGTAAGAACATTTTCGTGTCTCGACAGCGGAATCCGCGGTGAGAAATCAAATTCGTATTCTCTAAAACTCGACAGTCCCGGTAGCGCCACACTGGTGAGTGTAGCGACGAGTCGAACCCTGTTGCGTGAGAAAGTTGACATTAATAGTATGAGTAGGTTTGAGTATGAGTATCGGTATTCTGTGTTTACAGAATTCCAAATCAAGGTCAAGTGGGTTTTGCTTTCGAAGTGAGGTCTGTCACTCAGGTGAAGCTCGATATCGAAATGGTTTTTTACAGAATAGCACTACTGATGCTTGTCTTGCAGTCCCATTTAAAAACCCAATCCCATAAAAATGGTCAAGATCTGATAACTACTTTTTGAGTAATCTTTGATAACGCGTATTTACTTGACTATCTTTCGTCTACCTAGTACCTACGTTGTATTACTTGTCGATATAATTGAAGTCAAAGAGCAAACAACTATTCATTTGTACATAGATATCTCTCTTAACTCGTGACCTTGTGAAAGCAACCAATTCTAAAACAAAGAAATTAGTGAGCCTGTAAATTAGAAATAGGTCACATGCCGTCTGTGTTAAAGTACCTCTGAAGAGTTTTCGCATTAATAGCGAATGTAGTGAAATCAATCAAGGGCCGCGGAAGGCGTGAGAGCGGCTCGCAAGTCGCATCAAAGGCAGTTCGCCGCTAGGGCTGGCTCGAGCGTATAATTTGAACGTTAACTTAATCGTCGCGATTACAGTGTTATGTCAATAATCAAGTGGTAAATAATAACTTAGTATTCTTTCTTTGTTATTTATGTTGTGGTTTCTAAGTTATAATTATTGGTTCATTCGTTTATAGTTGAAATATTTAATTTGGGCTATTTAATGACTTAATAAAGAGTGATCTTACAAAATTTCGTTTTAGAATTTATTTTCAAGGTGTAGGTACTATTCGTTTATAAAATCTAACATTTCAAGTACAACAACAGTAATGAATAAGCTGTCAAACGCATTCAAAAATTAACAGTACATATTATACTCTTACATATTGTACATATTTTCTTAAATGTGAACTTGAAAACGTGGAAAAAAAAAACATTTGTTTGAATTTTTTGTATTACACATTTTTATATCACTTATTTTTCTCGTTAATACCGTCCATCATATTAAGTATAATACATATTCTATAAAGTGTTCAAGTGTCTACCTAGTTACGGCTAGTTACGGTTCCAAAGGCAACTTTGGCAGACGGAGGTGCACAGCGGTCTTAAGAGTAGTCATCTTAAAATAAAATATGAAATAAACGCCTCACACTCAACGGCCCCTACTAGGATTAATTCATGTGTTTCTGGAAACACACAATACACAAGCGCAAACGACAAACATTTGTATGGCCATTACAAATGTTTTCCATGTGCAGTGATGGAACCAGTAACCGCCAGCGCATCAGCTACAAATCAGTGCTATGACCGCTGCGCTAACGCGTCAAAAATGAAAAGTAAATTAACATAATTTAAACATTACCATATTCGCTTCTAACTCTAAAGATCTCTTATTTGTATATTTTTATGAAAGTATTAATTAAAAATTTACTACCTATGGGTGTTTACAATATTGACTGAATGCGTACGCCCACGCATTGCGAATCACGATATAATTAAAGTAAACGCGTAAACATAATCGGAGGCGTCAGTCTCGCACTCACACAAAACGCCCGGGAACAATAACCGAAATGAAACCTAACATTCCGTTAATCTCTGGTATTGACTATTTTTAATATTATTTATGACAGAAAAACAAAGAACATTTTGTAAACAAATCTTTTGAACTGATATAATATGGATTTAATATGATATGAGTACACTCGTTCCAAATCGATATTTCAGCCCAGTTAGAAGGTTCAACTTAATTTCGTTTAATGGATAGTTACATGGTTCGAGTTCGAGATTGCTTTGAAGCGATGTATCAATTCATCAATTGATATCTGTCACTAGCAAAAATCTATCTCTACTCTCTGTTTAGTTATTTGTAAATTCACCTTACTATTTAACACTTAGCTACAACAGGAGTTATCCTATCGTGAGTTTCATTCCCGCACATAACAAAGTATAAGCCAAATAAATATTTAGCCTCGTATGGAAGTTTGTTCTTATTTTATGTGTTTTCAGATCAACAACGAAGGAAAATATGAATTATCATCGATTGCGAGGCGCTTGTTAAGTGAAGTACTCATGTTTCAATTAAATTTTAAGCTTTAGACATTCAAATACCTACACCTAAAATTATATTATTCGTATAGTTCGCTCACCAGCCCTAACAAATGAACTCAGTTCCGCAGACTCACTATCGTCCGGGGATCTTGCTCGCTTTGTCTCACGTTGTTTACGAAATTACGACTCGAATGATATAGGTACTTACTTTTCATAATGTTCATTACATGTTATAATTTATTTATGAACCTCGGACTGAAAGTTGCACTGCGAAACATATTATTATATTATGAGATTGTATAATACTTATTAATGCAGTGTTTTTTGGTACTTTTTTAATATAAAAATTATCCTAAAACTTGTAAGTATATCGAAGCTAAGTGATTTTTGACTGCATTTTGAGTTAAACGGTTTCACGCTATAAAATATGTCATATTTTCTTAAATAATAAAGGTTAACTAAAATTCATATAAGTATACCTATAGAATTGCTAGAATTAGTATCTCACTTTTTAAATTCGTTTGTTACTAGAAGGTAAATAATTGAGTTTGCTCGCTGTATATGACTTCGATTACATCGACAAGTATAATACGACGTAGGTACCTACTAGAAGGTCAATAAAAAAGTCGATTAAATAGGCATTATTAGGCATAACTCATAAATTACACAGATCTCGATCAAATTTAAATGGGACTTATATCGTTTGTTAAGGAGTAAACTCCACAAAAAGAATGTAGGTACTTCAAGTACTTATATTCTGTGTCGTACTGATTTAAACTACTATTTTAAAAATATATACCTAGATAAAGATAACCAACACGTATCCAGTCGTGATATGAAAACAAGTGTCATCAATGTCGTATTATAAAAACAAAATAAAACATAAACAGTAATCATTACTTTGACTATCGTAACTGAGACGTCAAATAAATACCTGCGCGTCGAAAATGAACAAACAAAAGTGGCAAAAACGACTTTATCAAGCGGGGATGACGTCAGCGCCCAAAGCGCTTTGAGGTTTCCGTCAAAGGCTTCAGACTCACACGGCAGTCGACACACGGTTAGATCATAACGATTCTCAGCTGTTTACACGCGCAGGCACCGCACACGATTTATGATGTTTGAATTGCGACGACATCGACGTCTACCCTCGACACTAAACTCGACACCACCTTCTTGACACTGTAATGTCGCTATAAAGGTGAGGTGGTTTATCCGGCAATCTAAACGAACTAGAATCTGACTGTCTGTCATGTAAGAATGGAGTATCTAATCGAAACCTTATTTTATATAATGTAGTTAAAGATCTAATATTGAAATTTGTTTTTCTCAAATGGGCCATCAGTTGGGCGCAATATAGGGACGCAACATGGGGATAGGAGAGAGTCCTAAATTTAATTTCGGCGAAGGTGTAAAATTTCGTTATAATATCGGAAGACGAACACAGCAGTGTGAAATGTGAATACTCGCCACAATATTTATCGGCGGCTTAGTATCAGCCCCACAAAGCGACTACGGAAGTTCACCTTGCCACGCCATCCAGTACTACCGCCGAACATGAGAAGTAGCGACTTGCTATCTATGAAATTGTCTATATACTCATACTAAAGTAAAAAAAAATCGATTGAAGTGTTTATTTTGCGTTTTTGTAGGGAGAAACCATTTATAAAACATTTTATTTTTTAATTATTATACATATAAACTATTAGTTACAAAATAAAAAAAAATATGATTAGATGTAACTACCGCTATAATATTCATTCGTATTGTTTTTGAACTAAAAAACTATTTTATTTTTAATAGTCAACTTATGTGTAACTATAGAAACCACTGTCCACTACCTCTTTATATGACTATTAATAAAATTAAATAAATCACTATGGAAGAGTTTTCTAACCACGACTACCAAAATTCAAACATTCAGTACCTATGTAAATCGTAAATATCACAGTTAACCCAAGTTTATATAAAAATCATGAACCAAAAATCCGCTATCGCCTTTGCCCCACGGCACCGGCTCCGGCCCATTGTCGACTACCTCTATCACTGGATTCCTTTTTACACCGGGCCTTTGACGCCGAGCTTTGTTTGCTGCAAGATCAGAATGAGACCCGGTAGTCGGCCTAACGCGTGCCTCCATTTGCGGCGTCTGCAATCGATTATTGTTATAGATTCTTATCGAGCCGCTCTGTGCTCTAGGCTCTGAGATGCCTCTCAAGTTCGCTCTGATTGAAATCTTCAATTCTATTATACGAAGATATCATTTTTTTCTGTTTCAAGTAGGTACAAAGAAATATCAATTGCTTTTTTTGCATAAGTCATTTTATATAGAATCACAATATTTTGAAGTAACGATTTTTGTAAATATTTTTTCTGGTGCTAAAACTTAAATCATAATAAAATAAAGAAATAAATATTTAATATCAATGAAAATTGCTTTATTGGATAGAAAACTTTATGAAATTAATGTGTAAATATGACTTCTGCCATGTGGCCGCCACGGTTGGCGCATACATGGCGCAATCTGGAAAACCAATTTTCACAAGTTTTACGAAGCATTTACAGCCGTTTCCGCCAATAACTCTTTGAATGTTGATTTTCAGGTGTTGATTCTCTGGTCTATCGACGTAGACAAATGACTTTACATAACCCCTACGAAAATAATCAAATAGGGTTAAATCACACGATCTTGGTGGGCAATTGATTGGACCTTTACGTGAAATTATTTATTCTTTCATCAAAACTTTCTGTGCATGTACCTCTGACCTGTTGGAATCACATTTCAGCAAGATTAATGCATAAAAAACATTCTAATCACATGTCCCTATACCGTTTACCGCCGTCGCCGACGCCGCGTTGGCGCAGTGGTCGCAGCACTGGATTGCGATTGGATGTTGCGCGGGCGGTTGCGGGTTCGATCCCCGCACACGACAACATTTGTATTGGCCATACAGATGTTTGCTGTGGTCTGGGTGTTTGTGCAGTCCTTGTGGGTCTCCCCACCGTGCCTCGGAGAGCACGTTAAGCCGTCGGTCCCGATTGTTATCATGTACACCTGATAGCGATCGTTACTCATAGTAAGGAATATCCGCCAACCCGCATTGGAGCAGCGTGGTGGATTAAGCTCTGATCCTTCTCCTATATGGGGAAGAGGCCTATGCCCAACAGTGGAATATTACAGGCTGAATCGTATACCGTTTACCGCTGACGATAACATTCTGACCATTATCGTTTTTGAAGACATAAGGATATGGACCAATGACTCCGCCAGCCCATAAAGCGCACCAAACAGTACTTTTCTGTGAATTTAATGGTGCTTCGACAAAAGCTTGTATTTTTTATCCTCACTCCAAATGCGACAATTCTGCTTATTTATGTACCCATTAAACCAAAAAGGGACTTCATTGGAGGACAAAATTTTGAATAGAAACTCAATATCAATTTGTGCTTCAACCCATTCGCCGAATTGGCGGCGCATACGATGGTCGTTTGACTTTAATTCCTGCATAAGTTGAATCTTGAGAGCCTTTAAGCCAAGATCCTTTCGTAAAATATTTCGTAAAGTGGAAGGACACAACCCCAGTTGCTGAGAACGGCGACGAATTGATTGATCCGGATCTTCTTCAAGTCTTTCAAAGTCTTCAAGTTCTCACATTATCATTAAAAGTAAACGTGGTCCGAAAATAATCCATCGTTTTACTATTATTTACGGTGTAAAATGGACGAAGTGCATGATAAATTTGACGAACAGAAAAATTATTTTTATAAAAAAACAATTGTAAAACAATTTGTAAGCGTTGCTCTGCGTTCAGCCTGTAACACCCCACTGCTTGCCATAGGCCTCTCTCCATTTAGGAGGATTGGAGCTTAATCCACCACGCTGCTCCACTGCGGGTTGGTAGATATGTTCCCTACTACGAGTAACGATCGCTATCAGGTATTTATGATAACAACCGGGACCGACGGCTTAACGTGCTCTCCGAGGCAGGGTGGGCAGACAGACAAGGACACATCCAAACCGGAAATATTTGTACAAATACAAATATTAATTCCGAGCGGGAATCGAACCTGCAAACCATTTATTACTTATACCAACATTTCCTCCATTATTAAACTTCATATTTGTTATCAAAACACTCAAATAACTTAGAAACGTGATATCCTTCCAGATGAAAATTTATAAGAGGATTGTTAAAATGCCTTAGTAAATAATGAGAAAAATCAGCTACCTGTAAGGGCTGTCAGTCGATGGAAAAGTCGTCAGCTAGCATGATTCAGTAGGTGATAGATTCCGCTGCTGCTGCTTACACCTTTCAAGGTACCAGCTGACATTAATTTTCATTCATAGTAAATTTTTAGTTGAAAGGAAATACTTAATTGAAAATATAATTTTTTTTCTTGTTCAGTCAGCCAGCTGACGTACAATCCACCATGTTTTGATCAGCTGACTTTATTTTTCCTTTAGGATATTAGGTAAAAGATAATCCGACAAATTTTAAAGTGGGAGGAAAAATGACTAAAAAACTTTTCTTTCTACATGCGTGGGAGGCTGCCACTGCTAGCTCCGTGGCTGGCGGTCTTGAATATTCGTAATATAAAACCCTAATGCGTTTTACGAAGTTTCGCACGTGAAGAAATAATTGACCGAATTTGTACCTGGCTCCTGGACCATAAACAAAAAGCTACTATTTAGCTGTTAAATGGGTTGTCAAATCAAGCAGTGTTGCCTAGTGATGTGTCGTTATGCCTTTTTCAAATAACGAAACGTAACCGCTATGAGCCCGCGAACAACGTTGTAAAAACTATCTATTTTGAAAACTATCTATTTCCATACCGTCAATCAAATATGGCTCTTATTTGTATTGATATAAAGACTATAATTGATTGATATCATTTGACGTTACAAAACGATTACTAAGAACTTCCCTTCGTACTTTTACAGTCTTGTGATAATGATTAAATTATATTTATAAAAATATTTAAATTTTTATACAGGCGTACTTAAAATTTGCTACTCATGCGCCTAAAGAAGTTTCACTTCAAAAATAAAAAGTTACTTAAAAAAACGATTGTGCAATAGACTACAGCATAAATTACAATAGTACTGTAATGTATACTCTAAGACTTTAGACCACACGACTGAAGTGTTATGAAACTTTCTTTTGCCTCGCCCGATCACACTTTTCGTAACGCTCTCGTTATGCACTCACCAGCTTACTTCCCAAGTCAAGCATACGTAAAGAAGTTTTACTTCAAAATATCGAGTGTCGAATTGTCGATATCTACATTTCAATATCGAACTATCGATATATTATTATCTTCCAAAAAAGTATTTATTTATTTTATTGTTAAGGAACACAAACAGTTAAAATTAACAAAATAAAATTAAATTTACAAACATAAAACATAAACCAAAACTGTGCTCACAAATAAATTTAACACAATCAGATTTCGCTAAAACTAAAGGAAAAATACATTTGTTTAAAAAATTAAACATTAACAATTAAAAAGTAAATTCTAGCTACAATTACAAGCAAACGAAGAAATATTACGAAACAATATAAAACAAAAAATAAAACTTAGACGAATTACATAGTGCTATTGTATGGGGATTGCCTACGTAATACGTTGCATTTCTTTAAGTTTGTATTTAATTAATAAAAGTGTCAATGCAGCAATGTGTAATGTTCCCATGGATTCACCTTTAATTATTATATTGTAAAAGCGTTCATTCCATATTCCCACTTCGACGTGGAATCATCGCTTATAGGGTTAATTTGTATTAATTGAAATTATTAATAAAGTTAGTTGTAAATTAATTTCGGTTTTTTTTCGACCTTCTGTCTGTCGCAAACGTAATTGACGTTACCAAGATTTGTTGTTGTTAGTAATAAATAGTAAATATTGATATTTCTAAATAGCACTAAATAATTAACTATCGTTGTCGCAACGAATACAGAGTTCAAATTTACAAAACGGAGACAGCGGTCGTTGTTCACGTTGTGAAAAATAGATAGTTTTGCTTCGTTGTCGCAGCGACTGGTAGCGACAAAACGGAGACAGCGGTCGTTGTTTACGTTGTGAAAAATAGATAGTTTTGCTTCGTTGTCGCAGCGACTGGTAGCGACAAAACGGAGACAGCGGTCGTTGTTCACGTTGTGGAAAATAGATAGTTTTGCTTCGCTACATAACTAGCTATCGTTGTCGCAGCGAATAGATAGTTTTACAACTATTTGTGCTATATAGCGCACATAACTAGTGTTGCCAACTCAAAGTTGTGTACCTCTAAAAAAAAACACTCATTATATACGCTATATAACATCTCTCTCTCTATCTCTATATATATAAAAATGAATCGCTGAATGTGTTGCTAAGCGCAAATCTCGAGAGCGGCTGAACCGATTTCGCCAGTTACTTTTTTATAATATTCCTTGAAGTACGAGGATGGTTCTTACGGAGAGAAAAATTTAAGAAATTGCCTGAAAAAGTCTAAAAACAACACTTTTCTATATTCCCATACAAAAGATTCGTAATAATACTTAAAAGTCAATTTGAACTTTAATACCATACCATAAAATTTAAGTGTTAGTGGGGGGGGGGGGTTAAGGAAAAGATAAGTATTAAAGAATCGACGGTTAGGTGGTACGAAGTTCGCCGGGTCAGCTAGTTAAGCTATAAAAACGCTTACAGATAATCAGATGATCATAGTAAAATGATACTTGTGATGAAATTTTAAACACAGCTTCAAAAATTGTTTACCCGTGAAGTTAGGCGTTTTTTAATTTTAGAAGTTGTTCAAACAGTGCAAACTACAAATTTAGTCGCGATCCTTGTTGACAATGCAATTTTAGTTAATTCCATCGCCGCCGGCCGCGAGCCGGTCGCGGTCGCCGGGCGAATATTAAACTAATTATGAACAAACCGGCCACACAAATTAACCGTTGAACTCCATTAGTGCTCTTCCAACTATCTTCCGCTATCAATGTACTGCCCACTTAATACTTTAAAACGTGGTTTACTACAGCGCTCGGGTTATCGTTATTCAATGTATGGACGCCTACACGAGTTTGTTTTACAGTTTTGCGACGTGTACATTGTATAAACTTTGTGCTCATACAATATTGTGGTTTGGTTTAGTTTGTAATTACTTTAAATATATATATGAATGGTCTTATAGGTACTTAACATGACGTATACATATAGTATACTCTAGCCTTGAAACTTATGTAATGTTTCAAGCTATGTAATATAACAGCTTTGAACTTGAAACCCAACGGTTACTTGTACTTATTTATTTATTTTATTTATACTTTATTGTACACCACAACTACAAAATAAATATCATTTACAGACTGTGAAGTACAATGGGCGGACTTATGGCTATTTAGCCATTTCTTTATTAGCTTTAGCCATTTACTTATTAGGTTTTCATAGTCCTTACGAGTGATTTATAATCTAAACATTTTCTTTTCACGTGCAATGTGATAGTTATTTGTTAATAATATTTCATGTAGCATTTAAAATGTATGATGAACTGAAAGAGAAAAATTAATAAAAGCGTGATGAGGCTTTTTGTCTATGGTTCACAATCAATTCTTTGTGTTACGAGGATTCCGCCGCCTCGCCTCTCCGATATCACCAATTTTGGCTATCACAGGGCTGCTCTACAAATATTGTCGCCTGTATAAAATAAACAGTTGACAAGCACTTTCGGGAATACTATGCTACCATATGATTATTTTATTTTTAATATTTTCACGCAATTTCAATTTGAAGTTTAAAACCATTTATTAAGAACTAGCTTCTGCGCGCGACTTCGTCGGCGTGGAATAGGACCAATTATGTCATACATGATTTGTGCGAAACTTTAACCGTTTACGCAGCGGAAGCTCTCAAAAGGAAAAAAAGCCCCGATTTCGAAACATTCTTCAATGGTGCTACGCTCGTATTGGCCATAGCGTGATGATACATAGCCTATAGCCTTCCTCGATAAATGGGCTATCTAACACTGAAAGAATTTTTAAAATCGGACCAGTAGATCCTGAGATTAGCGCGTTCAAACAAACAAACAAACAAACAATCAAACAAACTCTTCAGCTTTATTATATTAGTATAGATGTAAATAATAAAATTGTATTGTAATAACAATTTTTACACAATAAAACAATAAATAAACGTATGGTGAACTAAAAATCAATCGGTTTATAAAGGATGACTTATCTACATATTATTTTTAATAGAATTTGAATTCTTTTACATCTTAGAGAGGAAAGCCTTAAAGATAGGCGATAATGTATTCATTTAAACATCGCAACCCTGAACCGGTTGTGTTCGACTCGTCTCAAAGGAGAATTTATTATTTAAAGTGAAAGTTATTGAGTTTCGCTAAGGTTAAGTGAGCCTTTTGACTTGCTTTGCCTATCGAGAGAGGGGTGTGAGGAAACGGTGTCAGCTTCCTCTTTATATGACTCTCGGTATCTACAAATTAGCTCATATTCGGTAAACGGAAAATGAAATTGGTCTTCGACAATATCGCGCTGTATTCAGGAACTTCCTTTGTCACTGAACTTTTAATATGTTTCTGTATTGAATCATTGCCGATATGGCTTACTTGTAAAGTTTACTGTTTTACATAACGTTACATATGATTCAAATTTATGGCATTTACATTTCGACTTTTTACGTTAATAATTAGAAAAATGTCCTCGATCGACTATTTAGGTTTGTTAATATTTTCATACTTCAAATAGTTAAAGGTTAATTTACCTGTATCAGTATCGCTTGTAAAGAGTTATTGAACTATCTTTACTGAGCGAACTTGGATTAGTTCGTGTTCATCGTCTATATGCTTATAAGCCTCATAACTTTGATAACATTGACTATAACATTACGTTTTACTTCAACATCATATTCTATCAGCCGAGAAATTTCGAAACTTATCCTTTCATTATCAGCTATATGTATAGTTGTTTGGAAAATTGTTTGGAAGCATGAGTAAAAGACGACATATTCCTATTTCCAATATAGGTTGAGTAAATCTTAAATTTTAATTAGTATTTTTGAATTCTACTTACTATTACTATTTTTTAATAATAATCATTGCTTGGAGGTACTGAAAGAGTTAAAATCTATGATCTCTTTAATTTTAAGCGAACCTTAACTCTATTCTAAGCACTATAAATTTGAATAATGTTCTTGCTAAAAGTAAAAAGTTACCTTATTACATGGCAACGGTTGTTATTGTTGTGTTATAATAACAATCGTACTGAAGGAGGGCTCAAAGATGCGAGATATTAAAAGACTATAGGTAGGGATCCCTAGTACATATTTTTCACCTGATTAGTATCAAGCTAATTTTCTGGGAGAAGCTTCATTTTGATGAGACGAACAAAAAGTTCCTCTTCGAAAACTCTCGATTGTGGTAGATAATAGAGTTAGCAGGAGATAGAGCAGTAGTGAGCCTAGGATCGGGATAACGTACCACGCAATTTGTAGGACAATATTACCATCAAATTATATAAATATTAACTAACTAAAAAAAAATCAATATTTGATGACCTTACGAGGTCATCAAATTGATTCAGTAAGGTCATCAAAAATTATTACTAACCAGCTGAATTTTTTTTCTTTTAGTTAATTAATATTTATATAATTTGATGGTACTATTGTCCTCCAAATTGCGTGGTACGTTATCCCGGTCCTACGCTCACTGTTGCTCTATCTCCTGCTAACTCTATTATCTACCACAATCGAGAGTTTTCGAAGAGGAACTTTTTGTTCGTCTCATCAAAATGAAGCTACTCCCGGAAAATTAGCTTGATACTAATCAGGTGAAAAATATGTACTAGGGATCCCTACTTACTAACTTAGTCTTAATATGTATTAATAAAATAATAATTCATTTCAAAAAATAATAATTCTATTTAATAAAAAAAAAATTCAAATCATACTCTTAAAAGCAAAAATAAACGAATCTTTGCTATGAACTTACTTCTAAAATGGTTTAATGTTGGTAACAATGCAATTTAGTGGCATCCGCTATCCGCCGGCTCGTGCATTATGTAGATTGTTGGCGTCGGAGGCGCGGGCGCCGCGCCGTCTGCCGCAAACCGAATTTATCGCATTGACTATTCAATTCGCGAGAAACATCTGCCTGCCGTTGAACGCCGAATAGAAAAATGTACCGGGCGCCTCTCGATAATGGCGAAACTGAAATCTTTCCCTGGTTTATATATTTTTGTTGAAATTTTTCAACCTTTGCTAGTTTTGGTTTAAATCGATTTTATATATCATAGTTCTAAAATGAAAGTTTTATACGATTATTTGTATTTTCATTGGTTTTCACGTATTAATTTTCAGAAATTAGCACTCTGTTTTTTATGGTTTCATGAAAAATTTACATTCATAAACCTTTGAGCCATTTGTTGTACATATAAAGTTTAAGTAAAATTGGTATAAAATATGTCACTAAAATTAGTATTAATTCCACGTTTATACTATATTGGTTCCTCGTAGCATAAGGATCTAATCTCATATCTGGTAATATGAATCTAGAAAAGTCAGTCTTCCACGACAACCCGTGTAGGTGTAGGGTGAAGAGACGACATCAAACTTGGCACGTGGTTTGCACCAAATCAATCTCAAACTTATTAAACAGAATTCCTCTAGGATTAAGTTATTTAGCGTATAGGATATGTCACGTTTGTGGTTTGTTTGATCTAGCTTTCAACTTGTAAGTTATTAGAAAATGGTATGAAACATAATTATGTATATAGTTATTAGGGTTACCAGAACCAGTCTGTTTTTGAGAACCGGGATTTTCGGTAGGTACTTTGTTTTAACGGGACCGGGATTTCCCGGTTAGAAGTAAAGGTTTAGAAGTTTAAGGAATTTTGTGAAAAAAAAAAACATTAAAATTAAACCGAATTTAATCACTCAGTCTTCTCATCGACATTTTCTTGTTTTTGTATTATCGTGTTTAGTAGTAATAAATAAGTCTAAAATTAGTAAGCATCATTTGCACAGCCAGTAGCCACCGTCACGGACTGTTTATTTTGTAGATCAGCGGCACTGGTAACAAGGAATCTATTGTCCTAAAGAAGAGCTGCAAACTGCTAGAATAAGTTTTAAATAATTATATATTTCGTATGATATCAGACATGTCGTGAGGCTATGAGCTTACCAAGTGGAAACCGTGCTTTTTGGTGTCTTACCAGAGCAGCAGAAAGTAACTTCTATAAGCCTTCACTAACATCAAGGCATGAACCAGTAGGTACACAAAGCAAAGCAAAATGGTAGTTTCCAATCTCTGCGTCAAATTAAACTATTGACAATGAGGCGAAAGCACCGCCAATCATCCTCTGATGCGGACACTCAATGCCGAAAGTGAGTTTTGGGTAAAGTGATGGTCGTTTCACTCTTAATTCTTTTTATGAAATAAGTCTAGTGGTCAAATTGTTTACCGATCATGGTACTTAAAGCGTAAGCTCCTCAATCGACTTTGATAATTAATAATGTAATGTATACTTTTTCTTAAGTTTCGAGCACTTATAGTAGATACCGTAGGGTTTAATTGTGATTGATGCCGTTCAGAAATAGCTATCAAAGGTAACGGAGAAGCTATGTCACTCGCAATGATATGCGCATTCCAGAAATTTCATTGGAATTTGTCATATAATTTTTTTTTTCTGATTTTCTTAAAATTTGCAGGAGCCTCATTGTTATTGTATCGCGTACCACATATCCGCGCCGTTCGAAGTGAATTTGCTTAGCCCCGCGAAGTGCAACGGGTCCCGCCCAAATTACTATTTCAATCTGAATAACGACTCCGCTCCGCCTGCAGCTCGGAGACAATCAAATGTCGTGCTTATGGAACTTTTATTACTATTTGAAGAGAAGTACGCTCGAATTACGTATGTGTGGGGTCTCCACACATATACAAACTTTTTTTTACTAACAAATACCACGTTATCACAGATATTATCTAAATTTTACTTCTTATTACTTTTGTACAATGTTTATTCCGTTTATCTTATAACGCCATCATCTACCTGTTTTGTGCAAACAAAGCTAACAAATACACATAATGACACATCAGTATAATACGTCAAGTTATAACAGAAACGAAAACCGTCATCTCTCATATTTTGTAGTATCTAAAGACAGGCTTAAATGTGATACCTTCATTATGTTTTAATTTACCGTTAAGGACTAGTTAGTTAGTTCGTTCAGTCTATTTCAGTCTATTCTTGGACACAGGCTTCCCTAAGTTCGCGCCAGACATCCCGGTTTTCCGCAATCCTCATCCAACCTACACCGGCAATCTTAGGTAGATCGTCGGTCCAGCGGGCCGAGGGACGTCCCATACTGCGTTTGCCAAGACGCGGCCTCCACTCCAGGACATGTCTGCTCTAACGGCCATGAAGAAACCACAAGCATAGCCCATTTCATTGCTTGTTAAGCGACATTAAACTTGTGGATCATTCCCTTCGTCAGTGTCCACGTCTCGGAGTCTGATGTCGGAAGTTAACACAGGCAGGACGCATTACTCGAAGACAAGTCTTCAAGCATTGCGGAATTTTCGAGGTGAAGACTCGATGAAGTAAGGATCGATATGATGAAAATATTTAATACTTCCGTGGCATTACAATTTTTACCTAAGTTTCAAATAGGTATAACCTGCAATGATAATAACGTTGTGAAAAATATCATTTTATTATTAATTTTCTTATACATAGGTATATACCTACATTTTAAAATATTTTTTACTAAATATGTCCGTGTAAGTACTTTAAGTAAATGTTAATAAAACTAATAGCCCACCCTGAGTAGGTAATTAATGTCGTATTTTTAACATGAAAATATGATGTAAAGGTGTTCAAAAGAACCCCATATGTATGACAAAGGGCTTTTGTCTAAAGGGCACTTGTGAAGTGACGTAGTGGATGGTACAGTTGTACAATATAGCGCTTTTTATGGTTAACTTTTCACACATTCTTCATCGTACGTGTCTAGAATATCCAGATTTATAGCGCTGTTCTCCTTATAATTGAAGACAAATGAGTTTATCTATACATAGACGACATTTCTGTTTGTACGTCTAGGATGATCGTTAAGCGTTTCAAGTAGAAATTCTCAATAGGGATTAATTTGATACGTTTGTTTCGAAGTTATCTACGCAGTTGACTAGTGGTCTTGTACTGATGTGCGGTGATATTTTATTAAAATTAATTATAGGTACAGAAATACTATAAGAAAAATATTATTAGAGTTTATGATTTCGAACTTTCTGTCAAGTTTTATGGACCACACAAAGGTTGACCAAACAATGCAGCAAACAAAGTTCGTACTGGTGCGCAATTCTGCGTATATTCACTATTTATAATGTTATATAGATATTTTAAATATTGAATATAGGTATAAATATATACGAATGCATACGTATTCACTATTACAATATTTTACTCGTGTTTTAATGAATGAGTATTTGTCGTTATATGGTGTTATAGTTAAAAACTGAACTTGACAAAAACAGTTATTATGTTATTGTAGTACAATAACTGTCCATTGTGATTTGATTAAAATAGTAAATGAGGCCTTGTTAAAAATAATAAAAACTCGCAACAGCACCTGTCACTGCGCCAGCCCGTCCATACCCAAACTCACCACTGCCTCGCTTTCTATATCCAAAAACAAAGTAATTAGTACGCCGTAATTATTAGTTCGCTATTTATCGCCCACACCACGCATAAAGTCCTGAGTTCGGTCGAGTTTCTCCGTAAGCATCACAAAGGCGCCGTTGTGTACCGACGAATGTCGCGTATATTTTACCTACTAATACAAACGAGAAAATTCTCTTTTATCCTCAGTCCTTACCCTGTGTTCCACTGAGCTTTATTTTAAAAACGCGAAGATTCTGTTCTCTTATTACACGGAGTCTGTGATAACTCGACTAGAATTGCCAAGGCCCCTTTGTGAGCGCCGCTTCAAGTATGTGCACACACGGAGTATTTGTTTAGTAATTAATGCTTGTATTTAATGACGTCTGTGACTCTTTTGTAGGAAATTCTCGTTTAAATTTTTTATTTGTACGCAAAGCGCTGGACGTGTGTGCAGTGCTTAGTTATAACGTTCCACGAGAAGAGCACGTAGTGGCTGGTCTAATTTTGCCTTTATCGGCGCTTCTAATTTAAGTACAAATATCTATTGAACGGTGCATAAAGTTAATTGTGTTGTGTTTGATAGTTTGATAGTAGCGACGAAGAGCGACTTTAAGCATTGAGATATTATTACTAACGTATAGAGAAGACATCGCCGAACACTACTATGTTCCGTTCAACTGCGGTCGGCCGGCCGCACCTCACTCAGTCGCTTGCGAATTTTAGAGCGACGCAGTCGCATTTGGTCGTAATATTTTAAAACGAAATCGTGTAAAGTCTCTTTAAATATGCCCTCGTGTGTGCTGCGATATTGTAGTAATAACTCAACCAATACGTCGAAGTGCAAAGGGGTAACTTTCCATCGGTAAGTAACTATATAATAATTTTAAATCTTAATTTAAGCAAAATGTTTAGGGACGCCATTTTGCGTCATTTGTCATTGTGAAAAATAGCATCTCTAAGCAGCTAAGCGCTGCATGTTTTAATAATTTGTTTAGACAACAGTCGCTATGTAGCGCTGCAGCACCGATTGAGGCGACCGGAGCTCTCGCCACGCCCACCCCCCGCGCTCTTGCCGTCAAGATGTGACACGTTTTTTGTTTGGTATAGCTTCTCTATACGTTAGTAATAATATCTCAATGACTTTAAGCTTCAATAAACGCGCTGCGTGACAAATCGTTGTGTAAAGTTTTAATTCGAGTCGTATGCTCGATGATGATGGCGCGCACAAAGGGCACAAAAGTAATAAAGGGGTGTCGAGTGTTCATCGCGCACCGCCCTCGCTTTGCTCGCAAACAGCGCCCGGAACCTGCAATACGATGTCACCGGAACGATTCGTTTTTGTTGAAATTTAATGTAACAATAAAAATTAAATGATAGTTTAAAGTTAAACGATAAATTAACGGCGATCGAGAGATTTTTAATATTGGCGAGCCGTAATAAAGGCTCGTCCCGCCGGCCTTAACGTCTCAGCGGTCAGAGGGCAGAGAGCGCGGTCGCTAATCTCAAAGAGACGACTCAAAGTGGAGCGTGCAAATTCGAGGCCGAACGGGAACAATAAAAGTGCAGGTGGACCGTCCGCCCCGTGTCTCCTCGCCTTACATCAAAGGGAAGCTCGCAATACTATACAAAAGCCCTAATGAGACAAACCCGTGGCGTAATCGAGGCGACGGAAAAAGATGAGACCCGAGAGGTACGAGGCAAATTTTAATAATTGTCAAAGCGGCGGCGCCGATCAAACGCCGGGCGGACGCCCACCCGCTCCCCGCGCTCCTCGCGGGGCCGCGCCGTGACGTGTGCTCACCGCGGGCCTCATTAGCGCCGCCGATCTAATGCAACTTCGAACTCCGGCGACGTCTAATTAAACTTAAACAGAATTTCAATTTTACGACTGAAATTTTAATACGCAAAGCCTTCACCGCGACGGTCCCGCAAAGGAGACGCGTTCAAAGGCGATGCCGTGCACGTTTTCGCAGATATTAAATGTGTTGACAATTTAATTTTTCATTTCCTCTAGGCGCGGGGCGGGCGGGCGGCGAGTCGGGCGCGGGACGGCTCTCCTTTGACGTCGCGATATTGTCTTTGTGCGGCGCGTGGGGTGAGGCGGGCCGCCGCCGACGGAGACTTTGTCGCAATACAATGTGTATCAATAAAACTTAGGATTGGCTTTTAGTGGTTGCACTTACGCTTTGTGAGGCGGCGCGCTCACCCTTTGACATTATACAGGAGCGCGTGTGCGGCAACGCGCGCGTGTGCGGCGGGTGGCGCGGCGTGCGGGAGCTAGCAATAATGCAAGCCGAGACCCGCCGGCGCCGCCAACCAGCCACAACCCGATTCGTTTCGACGTCACACCGCGATTCTTGAAACTCACATCTCATAAACAATGTCATGCGCTTTTATCTACAAACATAAACCTAATTATTTATTTTTCAACGTGCTAAGTAATTAATTTTGTTATTATTTTACTAAAGTTTTTATGTTACGTTTTAGAAAACGAAACACTACGAGCTTAAGTTATATCTCCAGAGTTTCAACTGTGCAAACCTCATCGTGAAAATTTCGTACAACAGATTTTTGGTGAAGCCAAAACAAACGTACCTACAGACAGATATTTTATTATATTTGTTTCAGACACTAACTTCTATTTCCGTAATATCTATATATATGGGAATATCTAATTCTATAAAAAATTACAAATTGTAAAAAAAAACCTGTTTCGTTGTAGTTGTAGCATATATATTATTCCTAGTAAGGTTCTGTAAATAAGATGTATCATTGTGATGCCTTCGCAAACTGATGCAGTGCTTTATGATCTCTCAGATATGATGAGCCACTTGTTATATCCTTTATCTGTGCCGCTTCCGACAAAATTAATATATCTTAATAAAAGTGGTAATCCTTATTTTCTGTTGTCACAACGTAATTTGATTCACCAACCCGCATTGGAGCAGCGTGATGGATTAAGCTCTGATCCTTCTCCTACATGGGGAAAGAGACCTATGCCCAGCAGTGGGATATTACAGCGAGAACGAGCGAACTGAAGCGAGCGAACGTACCTACTTTGAAAAGGATTTGATCGATTTCATTATTTTTCTTAGTTTCCCAATGCTCTTTAGAAGGTTTTTATGAAATGAAAAATTAAGAAATTTGCCCAGAAACAATTACTGAGGTAGGGGGCACAGCAGGAAATATCCTGCTCAAAATATGGAGTAACCCGACTGGGGTAGTACCTCGACCTTACCGAAGACCACAGCTAAATAATACTGATTTAAAGCAGTATTGTGTTCCTGTTGGTGAGTAAGGTGACCAGAACGCCTCGGGGAATTGGGTCGGCAAATCGCTCACGATGCTTCTGGTGCAGCACGCGTCTATAAGCTACGATAATCGCTTACCATCAGGTGAGCCGTACGCTTGTTTGCCGACCTGGTAGTATAAAAAAATTGCGTGCGTACAAAGTACACATGTCGGAAGTGAAACTTCTTTGGCACACTAATTAAAAAAACTAATAAAAGAAAACGAATTTAAAATACAAAAAAAAATTGTTAAAAAACCGGCCAAGTGCGAGCCGAACTCGCGCATCGAGGGTTCCGTACAAACAAAATTATTAAAAAGGTGGCCCGATGAACTTCGTATCACCTACGTATATTTGTGAAAAATATACACAATATCTATAGGTACTAATCTATACTAATATAATAAAGCTGAAGAGTTTGTTTGATTGTTTGTTTGTTTGTTTGTTTGTTTGTTTGTTTGTTTGTTTGAACGCGCTAATCTCAGGATCTACTGGTCCGATTTGAAAAATTCTTTCAGTGTTAGATAGCCCATTTATCGAGGAAGGCTATAGGCTATATATCATCACGCTAAGACCAACAGGAGCGGAGTCCACGCCGACGAAGTCGCGCGCAAAAGCTAGTATTATAATAAAGCTGAAGAGTTTGTTTGATTGTTTCTTTGTTTGTTTGTTTGAACGCGCTAATCTCAGGATCTACTGGTCCGATTTGAAAAATTCTTTCAGTGTTAGATAGGCCTTTTATCGAGGAAGGCTATAGGCTATATATCATCACGCTAAGACCAATAGGAGCGTAGCAGCAATGAAGAATGTTTCAAAATCGGGGTTTTTTCCTTTTGAGAGCTTCCGCTGCGTAAACGGTTAAAGTTTCGCACAAATCATATGACAGAATTGATCCTATTCCACGGGGACGAAGTCGCGCGCAGAAGCTAGTTATAAATAACTTTCTGAACGCACCTATAAATATTTGACAACCAATTGACAGTTTTTGACAAAAGACATTAAATTTCCCCTCTAGGAACTTTTTGTATTGTTAAATTAAATCGTCGCCAAGTTTCAACAGTATAGTTCTTAGTTTCGGAAAAAAAGTGGTTGTCACATAAGGATGGACAGACAAACATGACGAATCCATAAGGGTTCATTTTTTGCCATTTGGCTACGGAACCCTAAAAAGACAAAAAGCCTAAAGGTTACGCGGTGTTCTCAGGCGGTCCCCATCCAAGTACTGAAGCCATCCAAGGACTTTTGCTTAAACACGTTAATCTACAAATCTAACCAGACCTATTACTTTTTTTTATGCTATAGGTATAAACCTATGTGGCCTTGATAAATGTGGAGTTATAGGCTACGCAGTAACACGATACAATCTATAACTAGTCTCTTTATTTATTTGTTTCTTTAATCTGGCTTTTTGTTACCGACACACCCGCAATCAAAATTATAAGGCATAGGTATATATGATGAGGCTAATGATTCACGTTTATCTAGACAAGATTAATATTGGAATGATTATGTTAGTCGAGAAGGAAACATACCAACGCTAATATTAATGACAATAATAATAAGTACCTGGGTGTCGTATTTTTAGTAAATCGTATTTTTTGGAAATCATATTTTAATACGAATTATTGGCTAGGTGCGAAGTCATGGTGGAGGTAAGCCGAATCGACACAAGCGTACGCAGTGGTGAATTTTTGAACTAAACGGAGATGTTTTATGACTCTGTCGTATAAAATACACGTAAACATTTTAATTTTTTATCAATAATAAAATTTTAATAAAATGAGCAACCGGAGTTGCTGTGTCGTTAATTGTAGAAATACTAGCAGAAAGAGTGAGTGTAAATTTTATACATTTCCAACTGCGAAATGGAAAATAAATCAAAGAAAATAGTGGATAGTAGCAGTAAGACGGCGAAAGTAAGTAGTATCATAACCTTAATTTCAGTATTAATAATAAAAGAGTATAACAGGCATTTGGAAATTGGTAAATGTTGTTGACACAATAATATATTATCTAAATTAGTAATTTGAAATATGTTTTTACTTGTGGAATTTATCAAAAATTAATAAACTATTGTATGTATTTTATTAAGAATTTCATATAAATAATGAAAAATATTTTGCTACTCTTTAGATTAAACAACGTGTTTATTAAATTGAAAAAATTTAGGTACTAATTTGGAACTCAATTCGATGATTTACTGCTTGAAACCCAGTTTTGATGATGACATCCATGTTTTCGTAACGACAAATAAAAATTAAAAAAATTAATATTTTACGTTATCTTCAAGATTCAGCTATTACATTATCTTTTTATTTTTATTCTTTACTTTTACCTTAACAATTATAATTATACTCTTTGTTTCCAAAGTTTGTTTCCTTTTAGTTTTGTTAAAATTAATTTCAAAGAGTATATAAATTAATTTTACAACTCATATGTACTCAGCTATGCTTTAGAAATTAGAATTGGCCACAGATTACACACAGATAGTATAAAACTATAAAGCTAGCTAGAATTGACTTAATCTAATCATGTAATAAATATTAAATAATTTGTTTATCAATGATACTTACGTTTTTTTTTAAGATATTTAATCTATACTGTCACCCGACACATAGTCAGAAGAATTTGCCTGGCTATGACGGAAACTATGTGCCGTTGACAAAAAGAAAAAAAATTTAAATCTATCACAAAATTCACTACTAGGTTCGGTCTAAATACAAAAGGTAAAAAAAACTAGTCAGTAAATTTTAACAATAATGGTTGCTTTATTAACAACATACAATGTTCAATTAAGAGATACAAAAAAAAAAAAAATAATGGTAACAAGAAAATTTAAATTAATTTGCTCAGTCGATAGATAGGGTTCCGAAAAGTCTATTTAAAATTTACTTAAAGAAAATATAACGATGAGTATAATTCTTAATGAATTTATGTTCTTAACAAGTACATATATTCTTAACGAGTAAATATATATGTTCTCAATATTGTCAACGAGTATACCACCAGAATCTGAACACAACCGCAGTATAGAAAAAAAACTAATTAAAGACTGTACTGACCTCTTCATCAAGAACTTACTAGTCAACTATCACAATTGTTCTGAACATCCACTGGGCGTTAAGACTCCATATGAAGTACCGAGAAACTGGATCTCCAGCTCCCTGGGACCTCACTATGACACGGACAGGTGTTACGTTGAGTTGGTGTTCCAAAATAGACTCAGCCTTCAATATATTCGAAAATTTCCATTCCAGGTTGGATATAACTTCCAGATACAAAGATCTTGGCTTCGATGTTTAAAGATTAACGAAAATGACAGAATGAATAAGTTCTGTACTAAACTTGAGTTTTGAGGTTGTGACTCATTTAAATTAAGTTTAATAAATTTAGTTCATTTCTGTAATTATTACTTGTTTTGCTTCATATTATTATTTAAAGGTTGAGAAACTAAATTTGAATTAAATTATATGATCATAAAAATAAATTTATAAATATATGTATATAAATCCCTGAAACAAAGAAACACGTGGTCAAAATGGCGGAACGCAACCTACACAATTGCAAAGGAAATGGTTTGAAATCTTACCAGAGTAGATTATTATTTATGTGAAATCTCTCATTCCCACCATCCCCGAAACCAGATTTAAATGTTTAATTTGAGGAGAAATTAAAAGGAAGCTGTAACAAAAAAATACGTCACGAATTATATGACAGTCACAGGCTATCACAAACCACAAAAGAAATCCTACGAAGTTATCGAAATTACTCACCATTATTGTTGAGATTATATACGATTAAACATTACTAAAAAAAAATATAATACACAGGAGAACCTGGCAAAATACTGTCGACTTGAATTTCCAACGCCTCTCTCTCCGAGACATCTTGAAGAAAAGAGGATCACAGTGTTGCCACTCTAAAATTCCAAAACCAATACCAACCGAGAAAAAATCTATATTTTATTTTATAAGAAATAATTTTGACAAAACCCTAAACAATGAAATATAATTATAATATAAATTATTATTGAAACAAAATTTAAACAATTTAATAAAACGACTCAGAACATTAAATGATGTAAACAAAACGTACAAAATGTCATAATTCCCTAAGAACGCCATCTAGTGAGCCTGCAAAGCTTCACTAGACAAACCAATACAAGGATCAATTTTTACTACGCTACAATACCTCCCCTCCTATGAAAAAGGTTCACAGGGTGAACCACGCTGCCCTCAGCGTTGCAAACCTGAAACTAAAGGAACCCTAACCAACACTAGCTAGAAAGAAACAATAATAAAATAATTTAAACACTAACACATACCATATTATAAGGGTAGAAAAAAAAATTAATATTGCAGTGATCAAAATGTGCTTGAGCGAGAGCACCTTGACATTAGGGGTCGCAAACCGGGATACCGAATTTCGAAAATACCGGAATACCGGGCCAAATTTAGGTCTAATTAATACCGGTATTCATTTCACAAAAACCGGGATATTCGGTATTTTCGGTTTTAGTAAAATAAATAAAAAACAAATATAAATAGAAAAAGTTACGCGCCATTTCATTCAAATTACGCGCGTGCGAGTTAATTAGAATATTATTTGATGATTAGTAAACCAATTAGTGCACCATTGTCGCACCATTATTCGGAGTGTATCCCAGACTTTGAAGTAGACGAGACTAGTGCTGCGCTCGAGCAGCTTAAAAACGGGAGGGCCCGGGGGATGACGGAGTTACAACTGAGGTAATTAAAGCCGCAGGGCGATCTGCCCTAAAACCCTTGGCGAGATTCTTTAACGCCGTCATCCACTGAGGTACCACGCCGGGGGCGTGGTCCACTAGTGTGGTGGTACTGTTCTTTAAGAGAGGCGACAAGTCTCTGTTAAAGAATTACAGACCGATCTCACTTCTGAGCCACGTCTATAAGCTGTTTTCGAGGGTCGTTACGAATTAACGTTAACGAAACTTCCAACCACCGGAGCAGGCTGGGTTTCGAAATGGCTACAGCACCATAGACCACATCCATACAGTTCGGCAGATTATACAAAAGACAGAAGAATATAATCAGCCGCTGTGTATGGCATTTGTGGACTACGAGAAAGCCTTTGACTCTGTCGAAACCTGGGCTGTCCTGGACTCTCTGCAGAGATGTCATATCGACTGGCGATATATCGAGGTAGTGAGATGTATGTACGATGCGGCGACGATGACTGTTCATATTCAAGACCAGAGAACAAGACCCATTTTCTTCCGGCGTGGGGTAAGAAAGAGAGATGTAATATCACCGAAACTGTTTACCACTGCGCTGGAGGATGTCTTTAAGACCTTGGATTGGGGGGAACGAGGCATTAACGTCAACGGCGAGTACATCTCTCACCTTCGTTTTGCCGACGATATCGTCATCATTGCGGAGACCTTGGATGAGCTAGGACGGATGCTGTCCGGCCTAAACGAGTCCTACCGACGAGTCGGTCTCGGTATGAACTTGGAAAAAAACGAAAGTTATGATTAACAACCAAGTCATACCGAGACCGATATCGGTCGATGGTACCCTTCTCGAAGTTGTTCAGGATTGTGTTTACCTAGGCCATACAATCCAACTAGGCCGCAACAAGTTCGAGAAGGAGGACGATAGGAGGATCCAGTTGGGCTGGGCGGCATTTGGCAGGCTTCGCCGAGTCTTCACTTCGAAGATTCCTCAATCCTTGAAAACAAAAGTCTTCGAACAATGCGTCCTTCCTGTGTTAACATACGGAGCCGAGACGTGGACACTGACGAAGAGACTGGTCCACAAGTTTAAAGTCGCTCAACGTGCAATGGAACGGGCTATGCTTGGGGTTTCTCTCAAAGAAAGAATTGGAAATGAGGCTATCCGCGAGAGAACGAAAGTAACCGACATAGCCCACAGAATTAGCAAGTTGAAGTGGCAGTGGGCTGGTCACTTGTGTCGCAGGACCGATGGCCGCTGGAGCAGACGTGTCCTGGAGTGGAGACCGCGTCTTGGCAAACGCAGTGTGGGACGTCCTCCGGCCCGTTGGACCGACGATCTACGTAAGATTGTCGGCGTCGGCTGGATGAGGATTGCGGAAAACCGGGATGTCTGGCGTGAACTTGGGGAATGGGGAGGCCTATGTCCAGCAGTGGACTGCGATAGGCTGATGTGATGTGATGTGTTGATGATGTGATTTGAACTAGGTAATCTAAGTTATTTTAATGAAGGAATAAACGGGCATTTAGTATTAGTAAATTATTGCTAACTAATTGATTACCAACATATCAAATTATAAACCTTGTGTCAATGAATATTTTGTTTTATTTAGAAGATAAATTTATTTAGGTTAGGTACCTACTTACTATTCCTCCGCAAACTAACTTTATTACACTAAATTTGCTAATTTTAGCTTAATCCCGGAAATATCGAAAATACCGGATTATCGGTATTGGTCTGGAGCCAATACCGAAAAAACCGGTTTTGCTTAAGTGATTCGGTATTGCGACCCCTACTTGACATCATTTCAGCTCACTGATAAATGCGTCTAGGTCTACGGTGCCTCGCTCCTCTCTCCCAATCGCCGGAATACAATTGCCAAAAGACAATGTTTGAACTGGAATCATGTGTAGTAATACTAACACAAGCAAAATAAAAGGTTTTACTATTTATTTAGAATTGATTCTAAATAAAACTAGTATATTTTCTGGATACTGATCATAACAAAGACCTGAAAACAGAATCTTGAAATAAATACAATAACCCAGGAACTAACACAACGGAAAAAATTCCAAAAAAAAAATTTTTTTTTTTCTAAATCAGCCAAAATCTTAATAAAGCAATATCAGCATTTCAGGTAATTTACTTCCCTTCACTAGTCTTCCACAAACACTCAAAACTCATGCATCCTAACCTTACTTACATCAACTTCATCAATCCCCTTCTAAACCATGGTAATGTAACTGCAAACTCAGTACATCACTACACACACAAAAATACTAATTGAATATCGTTGAAACTTAATATTCAAACAGTAACGACTAAAATTGAAATGCTAAATATTTACTTTTTAAAATCCTTAATATGCCAAGTACCTATAGGATGGTTGTCAGCTACTCTAACTAACTCATACACCAGAGGTGACAAAACTTTTACTACCCTGCACTTTTCATATTTAGGAGCCAACTTGGCTGTAAAGAATTTCTCAGCATCGCTTTGTGAATAAGTCTTTTTCCACACAATATCGCCTACCGCATATTTTGCTGGTCTGCGTCGCAAATTATAATGCGTTGCATTATCTGCATGGGCCTGAAACAAATTTTCTCGAACTTGACGAAATATGTCCTCTAATATACCAAAGTTGCCAGCATATTCCTCCCTTGGCATCCCTACCTCGTAATCCTTGTCCGTGTCCTTATAAAAGGAACCATTTAGTACCGGTTCTCTTCCATGGACAAGAAAGAACGGGGAGAATCCAGTGGATTCATTTACCGCACTGTTTATCGCAAATTGGACTTTATACAAATTTTCATCCCAGGACCTGTGGTTGTCTTTCACAAAAGCAGCTACTGCAGTCATAATGGTCTTGTTATACCTCTCTACAAGATTTACTTGTGGTGTATACAATGGTGTGTAATGCAAATTCGGAATATTATAACGCTTTATGAGACTACGGAATTCGGAACCCGTGAATTGCGATCCATTGTCCACAATTACGGTTTCCGGAACACTATGGTTCAAGAAAACAAAATTCTCAAGCGCCTTAACAACAGCGGCACCTGTGGCACGCCTTAACGGAAACAACATTGTATACTTTGAGAAGCAACAAGTTACTACAAAAAGAAACGTAAATCCTGATCTAGATCTGGGCAAAGGTCCTACTAGATCAGCAGAAATAACCTGAAATGGTCTACTACAGACTTTTGGTTTTCCTAATAAACCAGGAGTGGCTGTTGTTGTATGCTTATAAGCAGCACAAACATCACAATTTTTAACATAATCAACCACATCCTTGTACATACCGCGCCAAAAGTATCGAAGTGATAATCTACGATGAGTTTTGAACACGCCGAAATGACCAGCAGTTGGATCTGCATGGTTTTCTTTCAAAATCCTATTCATGTTGCTCTTATGGACTACCTCTTTCCAATCGAACTCACTCAGAAGCTGGTATTTACATTTACTGAAACGAAACAATTTATTATTTAAAATGCAAAAATTTGGAAAGTTGGCTGGATTACTTTTACAACCATTAAATATTTTGTCATACCAGTCATCAACGATAGACTGTTTTCCCGAACTACTTCGTTGATCATTAATTACATCGACTTTTATGAGTCTCGACAAGGAATCCGGAACCACGTTATCACTACCCTTTCTATGCTCAATAACAAAATTAAACTGTGACAATCTGCAACCCCATCTGGCCAATCTCCCAGAGGGATTTTCCAAATTTAAAAACCACTTGAGCGATGCATGATCCGTAATAATCGTAACAGTTCTCGAACCAAAATAAGCCTGAAATTTCTCCACTGCGAAAATGACAGCAAGAGCTTCGCGTTCTGTCGCGCTGTAATTTCTTTCATTTTTATTCAAACTCCTACTGACATACGCGATGGGATGCTCATGACCATCTACTTCTTGTGTTAACATACCGCCAACTCCATAAGCTGAAGCATCGCAATGCACCTTAAATGGTTTGTCAAAATTCGGAACCGCAAGCACAGGAGCCGTTACTAGTGCATTTTTTAAAGTATTAAATGCCACCTCTGCTTGTTCACTCCACTCAAATTTTGGTGCATTCTTGCCTTTACTAGTTAATCTATTGAGCGGGGCTGCTATAGTCGAAAAATTTCTAATAAAGCGTCTATACCAGGAACATGTGCCTAAAAATATTTTTACTTCTTGTGCGGATTTTGGAGTCGGAAAATTCATGACCGCGGCAACCTTCTCTGGATCAGTCCGTAAACCGAATTCATCTACCATGTACCCTAAATAACGTAAAGATTTCCGAAAGAAACTGCATTTTTCAAAATTTATAGATAATTTAGCCAGTTTTAATTTATCTAAAACTCTATTTAGTAAAATTAAATGCGTTTCAAAATCCGAAGAGCAAATCACAATATCGTCTATATAACAAAAAACTCTTCCGTTAGTTATATCCCTACAAAAATTTTGATTAAATAACCGGTCCATTAATCTCTGTTGTCGTGCTGGAGCACCGCATAAGCCAAAAGGCATAACTTTAAATTTAAACAAACCCCTACCCGGAACTGTGAAACTCGTTTTTTCCTGAGAATCTTCACTTAACGGAATTTGCCAAAAACTAGAACTTAAATCAATAGATGACAAAAATTTAGCTTCTTTTAGGCTATCCAGAATCTGCGGAATGTACGGAATCGAATATGGATCCCCCTTGGTTACTGAATTTAACTTTCGGCAATCTAAGCAAAATCTCCAGTCTCCATTTGCCTTTTTAACCAAGATCGCTGGGTTATTCCAAGGACTTTCACTAGGGGTGACTACATCCAAAGCTAACATCCTATCTAGTTCTTTACATAACGCATCTTTCTTTTCCGGAGAAAGTGGATATTGTTTAATCTTAATAGGCAAAGCATCACCGGTATCAATAATGTGTTCAATTAAATTAGTTCTACCTAACCCTATCCTTTGTGATGAAATATCCAAAAATTTATTTACTACTGAATTCGCTAATTCTTTTTGCTGGTCAGATAATGATTCAAAAGATTTTATGGTATGAACTGGCTCGTTATCAACAACATTTAAACTGTAAAAACTTGAAGGTGCTTTACTTAATTCCAAATTATCAAAATTTCCTGGCGCTAACTGAAACGTTTTCCAAAAGTCACAACCAAAAATAACATCTACTACAATTTTTTTTTTTTTTTTTTTTTTTTTTTTTTTTTTTTTTTTTTTTTTTTTTTTTTTTTTTTTTTTTTTTTTTTTTTTTTTTTTTTTTTTTTTTTTTACAAATACACAGGCATTTGACCGCAATCTCACCTGATGTTAAGTGACGATGCGGTCGAAGGTGGAGCATGCCTGCCTAATAGCAGCCTATTCACTCTGGCCTTGAAGGCATCCAGATTGTATCGTTCGGGAAACACAGACGCGGGCAACGAGTTCCATTCCTTAGCTGTGCGCATTAGGAAAGTAGTGCCAAAGCGTTTTGTGCGCGTAGGTGGCATATCGATGACATAAGGATGGAACGATCGACCGCGCCTAGTGTCCCGATGGCGGAAGGTTGTTGGGGGAATTAGATCGTGCAATTCCTTCGCACACTCACCGAAATATATTCTGTAGAACACCGACAGACGAGCTACCCTACGCCGATGATCGAGACTCTGCAACTTGGTGTCTGTCAGAGTAGGGTCACCTATGAGTCTCTTAGCTCGTTTTTCCACCGAGTCCAAAGTTGCCAGTTGGTATTTGGCGGATCCATCCCAAAGATGGCAGCAATACTCCATACATGACCGAACTTGTGCTTGATACAGTTGAAGCAGCTGTTCTGGAGTGAAGTATCGCCTGACCTTAGAGAGAATACCTAGTTTTTTTGCTGCAGTTTTTGCTTTGGACTCGATGTGTTGCCCAAAGTTCAGATTGGACGATAGCTCTACACCGAGGAGCTGTAGGGAGTCGGTAATTTCTACAGAAACATCCCGGAAAGTCGGAGCCAGGTGTAAAGGGCTCCGTTTAGAGGAGAACACGCACGCCTGTGTTTTTGTAGCGTTGAACGTGACCAGATTGGCATCGCCCCATTCGGAGACTGCCTGGAGGGCGACGTTCAAGCGGCTGACCATATCCTCTCGACAAGACTGGATAACATCCTTACCAGCCCCTGCACTCGAAAAGTATCTGTCCGTCACTGTG
The DNA here is from genome assembly GCA_905220545.2 of Melitaea athalia. Classification (NCBI taxonomy): domain Eukaryota; kingdom Metazoa; phylum Arthropoda; class Insecta; order Lepidoptera; family Nymphalidae; genus Melitaea; species Melitaea athalia. The sequence continues at coordinate 6,295,920 of HG992184.1, forward strand.
CTGTCGTCAGCATACCCAAAGGTACCGGGGACGAGCAGATCGTTTATATGCAGCAGGAAGAGGGTAGCGGACAAGACTGATCCCTGAGGAACACCGGCGTCGATAGCCTTTTGGTCCGACGAGTACCCATCAAGGACAACTTGTATTGTACGTTCGCTCAGGAAGTCAGAAATCCAAGTGCAAAGGCTAGGCGGAATACCATATGAAGGAAGCTTGCTTATAAGGCTCGCGTGCCAAACCCTGTCAAAGGCCTTAACTTAATAATGTGAGTCACAGAATTGTAAGTAATCGGAATAAACATGTAACCCATGCAATGGAGTTTGTCCCCATTTGCCACAGAAAATGTGGTGTCATTATCCACATGCAATTTGTAACCCATTTTCAAAAAAACTTTATGCGCCTGGTTACCCAAAATTGACGCACAAGCACCGGAATCCAGTAATCCCGTAATCTCTAAGTTGTCCACTAAAGTCTGCAAATGTGGTCTAACATCCTTTTCATTAATTGAATACAGGATTGTGTCAGGTATGCAAGTTGTTTTATTACTCTTGGCAACACTATGTGATTGTGCCACTGCACAACCCTGATTTATTAGTTTTTTGAATTTTTATTCGGAAGTGGTTGTCTCACCAAAGCTTTCTTACTACACACTGGACATGTTTTAACTGTGTAGTTCTGCAATCCGCACGAAAAACACCTTAAAGACTTCGGAACAACCCTACAAAATTTAAAGTTGTGGTTACCCTTACCACATTTATAACAAAGTTTTCTATTAGACTGCACCAAATTATTGCTTTCACTTCTATTAACCCTAACTGTAGTCGCCGAGACTGTGTTTACTTATTTTGAATTTGATTTGTAAGCAAACTCAGAACTTAAAAGTGCTTTATTACTACTAGGCTCTGAAAACAAAGCAGAACGTTGTTTGGCAGCCTCCAGTTTACGACATTTTTCCTTCAAAACCGCTACTGAATCTATGGTTACTAGGGCCAATTGCTCGGAATAACATGGTCGAATATTATGTAAAAGAATGCTTAATTTTTGTTCCTCGGAAAGTTGAGCCGACAATCTCGCAAACATACAGAACATTACCGAAAAATAAATACACACTGGTTCATCGGGGCCTTGCGTACGAGCTCTGATTTCCCCAATTAACCTGTGGTCATAATCGACTGCATCAAATTCTTCCAAAAATAACTTTTTTAATTCTAACCAATTTGAGACTAATGACTTATTACCTCTAAACCACAACAACGCTTTGCCAGTAAATAGATGAAAGGCAGAAATGAACAGCTTCGAATCTGAAACGCCATAAGACTTCTTATATTCTTCCACACGTTCGATAAAGCTACGAGGGTCTCCTTGTCCATTGTAGGTTAACTTCCACTTGGCGACATTTTTATCCCCAGCGCATTCTACTGTGGTGCTGTCTGAAGTTATAGATTCATTTTCCTGACCCCAATCGTTGTTAGGTTCCAATCTAGAAATCAGAACATCCAATTTTGAACTCAACTCACTCTTTTTACTCTTTACGGTTACCTCGGAAGAAAGTATTCTTAAATTTCTAAAATACAAATGAGACGCTAAAGCTTTAGCCCTACAGAAAGTATGACGTTCTTTATTTTCTTCAAATTTCTTAATTAAATCTTTTAAATCCTGAAGTTTTTGAGTAACAACCTCTAACTCTGTTTCAGCAGGAATGTCTGTCTCTAAAATTGATTCAGAAGGAATCTCAGTTAGCAAATGTTTTAATTGTTTCTTTAAACCAAGCACAGTAGGTGCTGGTGTTTCAGAACGAATGGACACCTCATAAGTTAATTCGTCTTTCAAAAGCGAGTGAAATTGTACAAAAGTTTGTTCCATTTTGAATTACTAAAATCAGTACAGCCTAAATATCCGAAAAAAGAGAAAAGATAAACTTGGTGGTATTACCGTTACTAAAAATTTTTTCAAAAGTTTAAACACTAATCAAAATTACCTACACCGTATATTATACAAAAAAAATTTATCAGAAAACAAAATAATTAAACTTAACCTACCCTTAAATAATATCTCAACAATAATTATGCTTCCCCTTAAATAATATCTCAATAATAATTATGCTTCCCCTTAACAAAATAATATTTATAAAGTAGGTATACACAAAATATTCTAAATAACATACAAAATTGTAAGGTGTGGCACAGCCTTCAAAATACCCTCAACAAAAAAATATATACCCTAACAGGGTGTAATTATAATACTTCTAAACAAAAGCATCCAACTTACTTTAAAATACCAAACACAATTTAATGTTGGACCGTTGAAATGTTCATATAATTCTATAAGTATCCAGAATATAATACAAGTAAATACATAACCTGCATTATCAGAATTAACAAAATAACTTGAAGTGTGCTCCAAGCACTAAATCAAGGTGACACTTATAGTATAATTTCAAAATGTAACTATGTCTTAAAAAAAAATTTTTAACAATTGTCAAAGAATATTTTACTGAAAACTTTTAAAAAAAAAGTCAAAACTTCCCAAAAGAAAATAAACAAAATACCGAGTCACAATATACAGTGCAAACAAGAAAGAATAATTGGAAATTTGGAATCTGAATTACTACAAACAAAAGAATATTAAATTTTTAAATTACCTCCGACAATTGTCAAAACTCAAAACATTAATATTACAGTATTTTTCAAAATCTATGGGTGTATATACTCATTTAACAAGATAAAACAAAACTCAAAATACTAATATTACAATATTTTCAAAAATCCTTCGGTGGTATACTCAGTTAACAAGACAACATAACAATTACAGTATATAGTACTGCGATAAATAATGATATTAAACTGTGATTACAACAGGAAAATTTCAAAATAAACCAAAGGTGTTATTGTCTTACTTTAATACCTATTGTCTGTATATAAATATTACCATTTAACTTAATCCGTGGGCGCCATTTGTCACCCGACACATAGTCAGAAGAATTTGCCTGGCTATGACGGAAACTATGTGCCGTTGACAAAAAGAAAAAAAATTTAAATCTATCACAAAATTCACTACTAGGTTCGGTCTAAATACAAAAGGTAAAAAAAACTAGTCAGTAAATTTTAACAATAATGGTTGCTTTATTAACAACATACAATGTTCAATTAAGAGATACAAAAAAAAAAAAAATAATGGTAACAAGAAAATTTAAATTAATTTGCTCAGTCGATAGATAGGGTTCCGAAAAGTCTATTTAAAATTTACTTAAAGAAAATATAACGATGAGTATAATTCTTAATGAATTTATGTTCTTAACAAGTACATATATTCTTAACGAGTAAATATATATGTTCTCAATATTGTCAACGAGTATACCACCAGAATCTGAACACAACCGCAGTATAGAAAAAAAACTAATTAAAGACTGTACTGACCTCTTCATCAAGAACTTACTAGTCAACTATCACAATTGTTCTGAACATCCACTGGGCGTTAAGACTCCATATGAAGTACCGAGAAACTGGATCTCCAGCTCCCTGGGACCTCACTATGACACGGACAGGTGTTACGTTGAGTTGGTGTTCCAAAATAGACTCAGCCTTCAATATATTCGAAAATTTCCATTCCAGGTTGGATATAACTTCCAGATACAAAGATCTTGGCTTCGATGTTTAAAGATTAACGAAAATGACAGAATGAATAAGTTCTGTACTAAACTTGAGTTTTGAGGTTGTGACTCATTTAAATTAAGTTTAATAAATTTAGTTCATTTCTGTAATTATTACTTGTTTTGCTTCATATTATTATTTAAAGGTTGAGAAACTAAATTTGAATTAAATTATATGATCATAAAAATAAATTTATAAATATATGTATATAAATCCCTGAAACAAAGAAACACGTGGTCAAAATGGCGGAACGCAACCTACACAATTGCAAAGGAAATGGTTTGAAATCTTACCAGAGTAGATTATTATTTATGTGAAATCTCTCATTCCCACCATCCCCGAAACCAGATTTAAATGTTTAATTTGAGGAGAAATTAAAAGGAAGCTGTAACAAAAAAATACGTCACGAATTATATGACAGTCACAGGCTATCACAAACCACAAAAGAAATCCTACGAAGTTATCGAAATTACTCACCATTATTGTTGAGATTATATACGATTAAACATTACTAAAAAAAAATATAATACACAGGAGAACCTGGCAAAATACTGTCGACTTGAATTTCCAACGCCTCTCTCTCCGAGACATCTTGAAGAAAAGAGGATCACAGTGTTGCCACTCTAAAATTCCAAAACCAATACCAACCGAGAAAAAATCTATATTTTATTTTATAAGAAATAATTTTGACAAAACCCTAAACAATGAAATATAATTATAATATAAATTATTATTGAAACAAAATTTAAACAATTTAATAAAACGACTCAGAACATTAAATGATGTAAACAAAACGTACAAAATGTCATAATTCCCTAAGAACGCCATCTAGTGAGCCTGCAAAGCTTCACTAGACAAACCAATACAAGGATCAATTTTTACTACGCTACAATACTAATATAATAAAGCTGAAGAGTTTGTTTGTTTGTTTGTTTGTTTGTTTGAACGCGCTAATCTCAGGATCTACTGGTCCGATTTGAAAAATTCTTTCAGTGTTAGATAGCCCATTTATCGAGGAAGGCTATAGGCTATATATCATCACGCTAAGACCAATAGGAGCGTGGCACCAATGAAGAATGTTTCAAAATCGGGGTTTTTTTCTTTTGAGAGCTTCATATACATAGAATTGGTCCTATTCCACGGGGACGAAGTCGCGCGCAGAAGCTAGTTCAATATAAAATAGCACGTAATTTCGTCAGTTCGTCACTACATTTTTTTCACATATTGATAGTTATTTTAACAATAAAAAAATAGTTATTGTCAAATATCATTAATATACTGCCAATCACAGATTATATCTGCCAATACTGTCCCCTTTTAGTTCATACCTCGAGTGGCGCTACCGTCACGCACCTAGCCAATAGGTATATTGATAAAATATGAATAATATTTTTAGATTTTACCGACATAATAATAAAAATATGAATTACGTTATTTAAATAAAAAATCACGAGTGCAATTAGAAAAAAAAAGGAAAAATATTAATCGATCTGGAGACACAGGGATAGTAGTTGAGTTTTTTGAAACATAATTAAGGAACAGCATCATTAGGGAACTCTAAAGAAAAAAATATCCGATCTAGGCCTCAATTAGCGGACGTAGTGCCCACAAATGTGAGAAAAACTGGGATTTTTCTATATTTTACAAAAAATGGCATAGACAGCGAACTTTTTAAGATAATAAAAATTATCCATTCATTACGGGACATTCTGTATATTTATACAAGAATTGCTTATTTAATAGTATTATATTATAGACTTACTTTGCTAAAGCGTGGTGGATTTTGCTCTGATCCTTCTACATGGGAAAGAGGCCTATACCCAACAATGGGATATTACAGGCTGAAGCGTACTTTGCTAAATAAGTACCAGTCTATAATCACGCGAGTACCCAGGTATACCTACGCACAGTGGAAAAATGCCTAAATTCTCTTTCCCTCGTGTCTCGATCTTATTCAATATAAATTAAAAATCGAATCACTCGTATTCCTTTTTACTCAACACCCACTTTTAAGTCCTTGACGTAGAACGATAATAAACTTATCTTCGCGTAAGAGTTGTCTTTGCGTCCTATTTAGACGTGACGCCAGTCAATATTAAATTCAGCTTGTACACTTAGAATAAGCTTTCTTTAACTTTCATGCAATGTCTTTGATGTACGGTTATCAAAGGGATGCGTACAATTTTTAAAAACGGTTTAGTACGACAAAAAAGGCAACCTTTTATCCTTTGACCACGGCTGCGTAATACGTTATCGAGATTGCATTCGCCGTCAGTAGCGCGCGCCCTGCATAGGAAAATACCCCTGAACCGTCGGACTCTATCGGACGCAATGCTTGCTCGACTGCACGTGAAAAGTATTCACGTTTTTTTAATAAAATTACCTGTTTTAAAGGACGTTACTACCGAGATTAAGGCGCAAAGAGACGTTGTTAGCCGCCGGCGGCTCATCAAAGGGAGTGCTCATCCAATGGATGACGTCGATTGCGGCTGGCCCCGCCTTCTTTTGAAGCCACGTGCGACGCGCGCACGTCGCTAGCGGACAGTAGCTTCTGACAGTTCCTCCGGTGTTGCCGTGCGGGTTGGTGTTTTCGTGCGAAACCTTATTGCGGGCCACGATACACGTAACTCTTCGAAATATTGTTTCAAACTTTTCGTATGTAAATGTAGTTCAAAGTGATTGATTTAACTCGAGTGCGTGTTGCAAAAGTGGTGTTAAGTTAGTGCATTACGTGTTTATTAAGTTAAAGAGAGGATATTCGATAATATTTGGATTTGAACGCGATAAGTCAGGTATAAACAATTAAACTTTTGGGAGGGTCGTGTTAATTTCGCAGGGAAAATTTTTTAGCAGCGTTCCGAGGCCGACATCCCTCGACGGTATGCAGGCATTGTTTCATGGGACTTCTAGAGTCCTCGTGTCAAATGTTTATTAGAATGACCTATTGTTTTAGACCCCTGCATCGTTGCCTATTGTTTACGAAAGCTTTGCTTGTATTATGTGAACTTATTGTTTTCATTGATACTTTGTTTTTATGATCATTTATTATTTTATTTTTTATTGTTTTATTTCAGTACTAGAATATTAAATGCTTTTATTACTATGAACCCTTACATAAAAAGCTAATGTTTTGTGGCATGTGTATGTTAGTGCATTCAATTATTTTTTATATTGATTATTTTCAAAGAAAAGACATCAACGCAGTTTTACGTTTATGATCTCAAATGTTCTACGGACGGTGAAATCATTAACAAGACATTATTTCTTGTTAAAAGTGTTTTTAACATATTATACTAAAATTATATCAAAAACAAAAAGAACATCTACGCTTAATTGGATAACATTTAATGTTATTACATAACTGTATAATAATAATAACTTCTGTAATAACTTATAACACGGACATAATTTTAAATATTGATAAAATGGTTAGAAAACTTTAAATAAATCTTATTTCTAGTGTCATATCTTTTTTTTTCATGTTTTTTCTTGTAATTATTAAAGCAATATGAATAACTTGACGAAAGTATTTAATTAACTTCTGGCTATTTAAAATGTATGACAATTATGCATTATTATAGTAACGTCGATAATTTATACGATAACATCCATGTCTCGGAATATTCGCTTAAAAAAATGCTAGCTGTATGCGAAACATATCAAAATTAGCCAACATATTCCGTATTCGCATTCATGTACTACTCGCAGTTTGTCTAACCCGTGCAACATCAAAGTGAACCCTTCAAAAATACGTATTTAAATTAAAACATGAAGCAAGGAAGCGAGCAGGAGCGCAGCCAAACCTACATTTCATTAAAAGCCGGCTAAAACTTGAAAAATCATTCACACAGCACTCCGCTCCGCATAATCCCGACACATTACCGTTTCGCCTTTGAATTAAGCGAAGTCGACGCTTTAAAGCCTGAATAAAATATGTCATTAGCTACATTATCGCATTACCTCTGTCCGTCTGTACAGAAAAACTTGTCATGAAAACGTAATGCTAAAAGCTGCTGAAAGGGTGCGCAGGCGTCTTTGATTCGCCGGAGAAAGATCGCTCTGCTAATTTCCAAACTCGAATCGCGCAGATAAGGCTAGAGACGGGAGGTGGTGTCTTTGATGTAGCCGCCCGGCCCTCTGACTTCGGGGATGAGAGCTTTCAATGAAAGGATTTTTTCATCTTCTTTCCCTTTGTACTTAATTTAAATTTCGTTTATATCAATGTTACGAGTTTCCTTGGATGTGTTTTCTCTTTTACTTTGTCGCGTTTATCCTCTTCAATTTGTTGTGTTCGGGTTCGTTCTCTAATTAAATTTAGTGTCCGTAATCTGTTTCCAAATTTTTCGCCCCTCGGCCGGCTCGGCTACCGTCTAATAGCAATTGTATGAATTACCTCTGACATCGTGAAATGTTTTGTGCTCTAATAAAATTTTATTGGTTTTTATCTTTTCTTAGCGTCGCGTGTCGCTTTGAAGATGTTTCTTAGTAACGGCGTTTTGTCAATTACTGCAGTTAACTATGTTCCATATAAAAACAATGAAATAGGTATTTAATACAATTTTTTCACCAATAGGTAGGTACTCGTAATTTATTATCATATGCTATAATGGCAGGGTTTATAAAAATAATCATTTTGTACATAATCAATGTTGACTTTTAATATCATAAATATCACAGTTAGACGTAGCACTAAATATAAAACGTTGTAATTTAGTTCGGTAATGAGGAGGTTTAGTAATTTAGCATGCAAGTGTGATTCCGTTAGTTTTTCATCAGGGGCTGGTCACCGCCTCGCCGGCCACCCTTTGTCGCAAGTCCGCCGCGTTAAGTTACCTCCAACTAAAACACAGAGCTCGTACGAATTTCAACGACAAAGACTTCACTCCAGTCTTTTTAGAATTAAACATCAAAGTGTACCTCAGGGTCTTTGATCTCCGACATCATCGATACAGGCTCACGTAATATCGTGCCTTCTGATGTTAATTGTACATGTACTAGCGAACATCAAAGCAGCGCTGCTATTATTTCAATAAAAGGACAATGCCTATTTGTGCCCGGTACGTGCTTTGACTAGTTTAGACAATTCATATATTTAAGTATCGTTTATTAATTGAAACTAGATTTTTAATAATATTCTAAAAGTGATCAAAGCCGTGGTTTATAATTTAATTTTAAAAAATATTTTAGTTGTATTCCGCGTTTGTCATGTCAAAATAGTTTAAATATAAATAGCAAGTCGTCATAGCAACCACACAAACAAACGCTTTTTTTAAATTAAAATATAAACCACGGCTTTGATTACTTTTAGACTATTATTAAAAATCTAGTTTTAATTAATAAAGAAAACTTTAATATGTCAATTTTCTGGTCGTGTTGGGGTTTATAATTTAATTAAAAAAAGCGTTTATTTCTATAGTTGCGTTTCCGACTTGTTATTTATATTTAATATGTTTTGACAGCACAAACCCGGAATACAAATAAAATATCTTTTTTAATTAAAGTATAAACTACGGTTTTAATCACTTTTAGAATATTATTAAAAATCTATTTTCGATTAATAAAGGATACTTAAATATATGAATTGTCTGAACACGTACCCGGGCACGGCTTCATAGAAAATAGGCATTGTCCTTTAATCGTTATACTGTAAATTTCAATTGAAGTAGGTAGGTACATACTTAGATTTGATTAAATCACCTTCGACTGAAGGTTCGTGTCGATCAGGTCGATATTTGTTTGTGGAACTTACTAACCGCACTCAGTCTAGTATTTTAGTACAGCATAGTAGGCGTCGAAAGACAAAGGGTTTGTCGCATGTAGCGGATAGAAACGGCGCTTCCCGGGGCGGCAGCGGCACACAAAGGCGCCACTTTGTGGAGTCTTCTTTGACTGTGACTTTGTGTCTAGAGAGCGTGTGATCTAACCTTAATAACATATTAATGAGCTATTAATCTTTTGATTATCATTTTACACACAGAATTCAAAGTAATTTCGCTAATTTATAAAATGTAATGAATATTTTCGTTAGGTAGGTGGACATCAAAGAAAAAATTAGTCTAATATAAGTCTCGTCGTGTTCATTACTTAAACTTTATAAAGAAACGTTCAATTTTTTCGCATAATTATATTAGTGACAGTTTAATTAGCACAGCTTTCATCGGAGCTGCTTTGAGTTTGAACGTTACAAATAGATTTCACAAGAAGCACTTTCAAAGAGAGCACCCCTAATAAGTACTGAAGAGTCCTCGCACGTGTTTATCAAAGACAGCCTTTCGTTATTCACCGTCTGAATGGCCTCAAAAGAAACTCGTGTAAAATGCTCTACAAAGTGCTGTATCAAAGGGAAAGGCGGGCGCAAATATCTGTTTCGTAAACTAGTAAAAACGAATCTCTCAAAGGTACTGCGTACTCGCGGCAAATTAGGCGGAGTTAAATACGAGCGCCGCTCTCACAAATGTATAACTTTGAAAGTCGCTCGCTCATTATTTATGTAAGTCGTTGTAATCGTCAAACGCTCCCTCGAGATTCGCTTTCGCCTATATCACCCGTTCGGTCCGAGCGAGGCTTCGCGCGAGCCACGTACGCGTACGCCTCGCATGTGTATCCATTTAATGCTCAATTCCCATATAATTTAACTTTACGATCAAAGCGAAATTTTCCAAAGAGCTTTCCGGCGGCGGCGGGCCGCGAGGCGGTGCGAGCGAGACGCCGCCATCGGAGTTCCCGAGATCAAATGCTGGGCCAAATTAGTCACTCTCCGTCTCTCTATCTCAAAGCCGATCCGTAGTAAAGTTTGCGCGAAGATGACATCAAAAGGAAACCACACACCGGGGAGGCGCCGCCCGACGCCCCCGGCCCCGTACTTAAATCCGCCGTGTCTCTAGCTGTCTTATTGACACGCGACTGACAACTTGCAAGTCGCCAACGTCGTCTGTTTCAGAAGCTCGCTCGCTTTGGCAGACTTATTTAGTTAATTAATACGGAATGTCCTATCAACTCTCAACTCCCGCAAGGCTGATATACATTTACACGGCTCAACAGTAAGGAAACTAATCGGGCGGCCAAGTCCCAGGATGTAATGTCTTTAATTAGCTACCGAGATTGATGGAATTGGTTTTCCAATACCGAATACTTGTGTTCTCATGTTCAACTTTGTGTTTAACTTTATGCTTGTATAGACTTGTAACTCTAAATAATGTTAGTTACAATTCTCTTCAAGTATAGAGAAATCCCAAAGAACGAGTTCTCAACAGTTACAGTTTTTTATATAAAAATATTAAACGTTATGTTAATAATATACTAAGTACTAATACGTACAATGTCGTAAGCTACTTGGACCCCTAACTAGACTAAAACAGAAGTTTAAAATTTTAATTATGAAATTTGGATAAACTGTAAAAGGTTACTTACGTTTTCTTAAATTCGGAAGCCTTCAAAACAATCGTTTTGAAATATTTATATTGTTTTCCGTTTTACCGTTCGTTTCTGTTTTTTTTTACGAATTAAACTTGTTGTATAAAAAAGTTTTTCTTCAAAGAAGTAGGTACCTAAATGTAAAATAATTAATTAATATTTCAAATATAAATGTCTACGGTTGAACGTAGCGTCCATTTCTTTTGTTTCCCTGTTTGTTCGTCAAAGTAAATATTATTTATATTGTATTAAAAGAGAAAAGTTGTTTGTTGGCCAAATGTTTTTAACAATTTTACAACTATACCAACAGCGGCGACAGTATTTATTATTACTACCGTCATTATAACGTTCTCTGTTTCGTAGCCAATACCACTGTAACTACTTTTCCCTGTCACAATCAGCCCCGGTCTCCCCTAACTTTAACCACTTCATTATATAATGGTGTTTGCTAGCAAACGAAAAAAACCTACTTCAATTACATCGACAAGTAATACAACTAAGTAGACAAAAAAAAATTAACAAACGCATTAGTCGCCACTACGATTTTCGAAGGTTCCCCTCGATTTCTCTGGGGTACCATCATCAGGTCCTGGTTTTTTTATCATGGTACCACCCTTGGAATATCTCCATTCCAACAAGAAAAGAATTATCACAATCGGTTCATAAACGACGAAGTTATCCGCGAATACACATAAAAAAGATACACATAATTATATACGGTCGAATTGAGAATGAGAAACCTTCTTTTTTGAAGTCGGTTAAAAATAACATGTAATATAAACCGAATAATTAAATGACGCAGAGTTTATAATACTAATATAATAAAGCTGAAGAGTTTGTTTGTTTGTTTGTTTGTTTGTTTGTTTGTTTGTTTGTTTGTTTGAACGCGCTAATCTCAGGATCTACTGGTCCGATTTGAAAAATTCTTTTAGTGTTAGATAGCCCATTTATCGAGGAAGGCTATAGGCTATATATCATGACGCTAAGACCAATAGGAGCGGAGTCCACGCCGACGAAGTCGCGCGCAGAAGCTAGTGTAATATAAACCGAATAATTAAATGACGCAGAGTTTATCTAAACTGTAAACAATTCACAAATTCACATTATTATGAAGTTTAATTTCAAATAAACTTGAAAAAATATTATAAAATTGCAATTAATGTGATGGCTTTAATACAGATTTCACTGAATTTGTTATAAAAAATAAGTTATTTATTTACAAAACGTTGAATCACGATGCCTTTAAAAGAGGAATCTGTTAAGTATTTTTATAAATTAACTCAAAGGAAGTTCCCTTTTGAAACCCTTTTTATCTTCGCCCATGTCCATTTCGCTTATTTGTAAAACTTGCTCGTGTTGCTTTCAAGATTTTTTCTTACACTTTTATACATTTTTATTTAATGCCATTTAATATAGTGCGAAAAGGTGTCTAATTATGTCGTCATTGATTAACTTTATTAACACTCCGTAACCCACATGAATAAACGGTCGGACTGACTCTCTATTTCATGTGGTTCTATTGGACCACATTCGTTACAGGCGTTAAAAAATCTTAGTTTGTAGTTATGTTTAAACATATCTCTAATAATAAAAAATATATATCTCTTCAAAACATGATTAGTTTTTTTTTACTTAAGGTAACGATAGAAAAATTGTCATTTTCTTTTCTTACAAAAATGTTGACTCTTTATATTTAATAACTTAGTAAAAAGTCTTCAAACAGCTTTTATTTCTGATTAACAAAAGTGTTTTTTGTTTGATATCTATTGAATACTTATCTAACGTATATTTTTTCTTTGTTATAATAATTTACTAGAATTTTATAAAGACATATTTGAAACATATTATTTTTGTTTTTTAATGTTTACGCGAATTTCACTTCTTATAATGAAACAACTTTTTCGGGTTTTGTAGCGGTTTATTATTTTTTTTTCTTGACCGACGTTTCTGATACTTTACACTGTAAAGTTTACAGCAACCATGATCACGGGAGGACTGAGGTGTCGACAATCTAACGTTACAAAGTTATTCGAAACTACCGCTATGATACATCAATATTTTAATTAGGTCTCTACGCAGAAAGTTCTAACTGATTCTTTAATCTGTGGCATATTGCTGCTTGGTTTTTTATTTACTAATTTTAATAATGGGATCCCAAGCAGGTGGTAATAGCTAGCCATCTTCTCTATTGAAATTTGAATGTTTTTTAATTTCAATAGCCTCACAGATCATCCTTGGTTGGAATCGGTATTCTTTTGCGAGGACCAGTAGTTAATCAAATCTAACATAATGGCGAGCTTTGTCTAGACTATGTTCACAGATTGCAGACTTAATGCAGCGACGGTGTTTTAAGTCAGCTATATGTTTTTTAACGCGAGTTTTTATCGATCTTTTGGTTTGGCCTATATAAGAGAGACCACAGTCACAATCAAGCTTGTATAGTCCTGCATCTTGTAAGGATATATGACCCTTGACAGGTGGTAAAAGTTGACAATATCGTTTTTGGCGGCTTGAAAAATCTTTTTATAGAAGCTCGCTTTAGGATGAAGCCAATCTTGTCAGTGACTCCTTTCATAAATGGTAGCACAGCAGGTACTCGTTCGACGGTAGCTGGTTTCTCGCGTTCACTGTGATGAAAACCCGGTATCCGAAGCTTGTTATTTCGCAGTACTTGCTCGACATGTGGAAGTTCGGTTTCCAGGTGTTCTGACACCTCGATAAACCGCGATAAAATTCGTAAAAGTTACTTCATATATATATATATATATATATATATATATAGTATCTTTAGTTACAGTGAATGTCGGCTTTTGCCGTAGTTTATTCTATAAGTATTATTTAGAGACAACATTTTTGCAACTTTGTCTAGGTATAAGGAGACAGCGATCATAACATTTATCACTTGACCTACCTAACGGTTTCGTTTTAAGCGTTTCTTCCATAATTGTGTGATTCCATTTACATTTACTACCAGATTTAAGAAATTCATACATATATATTCTCATAATTTTCTCCCAAAAGGTCAAAGATTTATATTATACTAGCTGACCCCGCAAACGTTGTTTTGCCATATATGTTATTAATCCCCGCAATCCCCTCTTGTTGGTGGAATTTCGTAGTCTGTACTAAAATATAGACTACAATTTTATAACATTTCTGCATTAACTGCAGTAACAAAAAATCGGTTCAGCATCCACGCCGCACGCGATGTAGAGACGTGTAGCGGTTTTTGTTATTCTTTCTGATGGAGTGTGTTATTACCACAAACAGTAGCTACAGGGTTTACAGTTTTTTTTTTTTTTTTGTTTAATCTGATGATCACAAGCATTTTACTACTACTGTGTTCAAACATCTGTATTCTGATTATTTACTAGTGATCTTTAATGTAACAACACATTTCCATCGCTTAAAAATATTAATATTACATACCTTTCTTCCTAATAAATTAGGGTGTATGTATACATCGGTTAATAAAAGAATAAATAAACATTTAAAGTACATTAATTAATTATTTATTATTACGGTTGCTTTTTCTTATTTATTGATACTTAAATGAATTATTTATTTGGGTAAATCTCCAGACAGTATTTATTTTGATAGTATTTTTTGACTTCTCAAAAACCTGCGTGCGTCGCTTAGATTTTTTAATAGTTAGGATAAAAAGGTTGAGATCGTCACATTATTAGCGGAGTTACTTCAAATAACAAGACAAAAACTGGAATAATCACGTTTTTATTAAAAATGTTGTTGAGGATAATGATAAAATCTGAGGAAAATGATTTTCAGTGAAAGGATAATGACGATGCGTTGAAGATAATGATAAGCTTGCGAATTTTTAAAAACGCAGAGTAATAAATAATACCAAAACTAAATGCTGAATCATATATTTATTTAGAATCACAAATTTAGTCAATCTTAAAAGTACGAGTATCACTTGACAAGCATTATTAATCTTAAGTTACTTACATATAAGAAATAAAAATAAAAACAACACTCCTGTCGGGCTAGCATGCGCGCCACGACAAAAGTTTGTCTACCCCTTTTCTCGTATTATCTCTTTATGTCTACAGTAGCTAGCATGCGTGCACGTGATACTCTTCTCGTCACGACAATAATTGAAGAGATAACAAGAAATTTTAGTTATCGTAGTTTTGTCGAATTTTGACGTGATTTTGACGTTTTAAGAAGATAAACTACTCGTTGTCAATATTAGAAAGACTACGATAAACGAAATATATTAAAATTATAAATATTATTATAATATCTTTTGTATACCATGGCGTTTCCGTTCCGTTTTGTCTTCGGAAGAGAATTATGTCTCTCGTATTGCGCATGTTAGGGTAATCGAGAAAATACTCGATGTAGACATTATCTATCTCTCTCGTCAAGAGATTATCTCGTTGTACGCATGCTAGCCCGGCAGGTATATTAAAAACTTGGTATATAAAAAACATCATGATTATAATAGTTATTAATTTTCGGTAGGTAAACAAAAAAAAAACAAAACCACCGGAGCAGGCTGGGTTTCGAAATGGCTACAGCACCGTAGACCACATCCATACTGTTCGGCAGATTATTCAAAAAATAGAAGAATATAATCAGCCGCTGTGTATGGCATTTGTGGACTACGAGAAAGCCTTTGACTCTGTAGAGACTTGGGCTGTCCTGGACTCTCTGCAGAGATGTCATATCGACTGGCGATATATCGAGGTACTGAGATGTATTTACGACGCGGCGACGATGACCGTTCATATCCAAGACCAGAGAACGAGACCTATTTTCCTCCGGCGTGGGGTAAGACAGGGAGATGTAATATCACCGAAACTGTTTACCACTGCGCTGGAGGATGTGTTTAAGACCTTGGATTGGGGGGGAACGAGGCATCAACGTCGACGGCGAATACATCTCTCACCTTCGTTTTGCTGACGATATCGTCATCTTTGCGGAGACGTTGGATGAGCTAGGTCAAATCTTTGCCGGCCTAAACGAGTCCTCCCGACGAGTCGGTCTCGGTATGAACTTGGACAAAACGAAAGTTATGTTTAACAACCAAGTCATACCGAGACCGGTATCGGTTGACGGTATCCTTCTTGAAGTTGTTCAGGATTATGTCTACCTTGGCCACACCATTCAGCTGGGACGAAACAACTTCGAGAAGGAAGCTGATAGGAGGATTCGGTTGGGCTGGGCGGCATTTGGCAGGCTTCGTCGAGTCTTCACTTCGAAAATTCCGCAATGCTTGAAGACAAAAGTCTTCGAGCAATGCCTCCTGCCTATGTTGGCATATGGAGCCGAGACGTGGACACTGACGAAGGGACTGGTCCACAAGTGTAAAGTCGCTCAACGTGCAATGGAACGGGCTATGCTTAGGGTTTCTCTCAAGGACAGAATAAGAAATGAGAATATCCGTGAGAGAACGAAAGTAACCGACATAGCCCACAGAGTTAGCAAGTTGAAGTGGCAGTGGGCTGGTCATCTGTGTCGCAGGACCGATGGCCGTTGGAACAGACGTGTCCTGGAGTGGAGACCGCGTATTGGCAAACGCAGTGTAGGACGCCCTCCGGCCCGCTGGACCGACGATCTACGTAAGATTGCCGGTGTAGGCTGGATGAGGATTGCGGAAAACCGGGATGTCTGGCGCGAGCTTGGGGAGGCCTATGTCCAGCAGTAGACTGCAACAGGCTGATATGATAATGATGATGATGAAACAAAAAAGTGTCGATTTAAAAAAATGATCAAAATTGATTAAGGCACCACAAAAATCTAAATAAATAGGCAATAAAATTGTGGCCTATTTATTTTTTGATAAAGAAGATGGTCCTGGAAGATTAAAAGGACTTTTAAAGGTTATATCAGAAAGAACCACTATACGATAATGCATTTTCTTCCCGTTCATCAATTACGTTATGTATAAAACCAACATGTTTTCCATGACTGCAAAATTCTGAAGCTTCACAATCGAAACAACTCATATTGCGTACAGTTGTTTTTGAAGTGGACTTCTCCCAAAGAACTTGATATACAGAAAAGGTGCCCCTGAATGGTTTCATTATTTTAGGAATTAAGCTCTCTCTAAATATAACATCCTCTCGGTCTATTTTTTTCACAATTATTTTATGATTTTCCCTATCCATGTAGCTTTTAATGTAATCGTAAAACTGTGCAAAGGTTCCAATATTCCCAAAAGTGACCATACGATCTGCAGTCCTTTTTAGAGTTGCTCCAATTCCATCAGGGGCACCTTTCACATGCCCGGACTCGGAATAGTTCCATGTTATTCTTTCCAGTTGCGGAAGTCTTAACAAAGTTGAGTAATCATGTAAAATATGTGCTTATTTCTGTATTGCGAAGTTGGAGAGTCGGACAAAAAATGGATAGTGTCGATAAAACAGTTCAGAGTAAACAACTCCTCTATCAATGGTATTAAGTGCCCCACACAGCTGGAGCATCGTGACGCAAACAATCACTGATTGTAAGCATAACAGCCGTTTCTGCATTTTTTTCTTATTTCTTGTTATCTGTTGCTTCTTTCCTGCACATAGTACGCTGTTGACATCTAGCAAATAAAAATTTTTTATGTCCTCAATCACTGGTACCGCTTTAGGTCTTGAACTAGTTTCTGGTTGATTTATATCATCTGCAGCTACATCACAAGTATTTGATTGAGCATCCGAGGGCTCTGCATTCGTTTCTACACTTACTAAGTAAGCTTCATTCGTCCGTCGCGATATTTTAAGTAGCTTTTGAAGTCTCTGTACCTTTTTTGCTAGGGCTTTATTCTTTTTTTTATAATATGAGAGAAGTCTTATGAGCCGCATCCTTTTCCTTAAACCTTCAGATTTAACTTTTTGTATTGCTGACTGAGCTGCTGTGCTATTTCTGTTTAAAGGGTCTTTTTGTTTAATATTGTTTGTATCCGAAGAAACATTAGCACCATCTTCACCAATAACTGCGTTTACTTGAATTGTTTCGAAAGTGCTTCGCGTTTTGTTTCTTTCCTTTTTTCTTTGTCTGTACCTTTAAAAATAATTACTAATTACTAGCCTTCATAATAGTGTTAAATATATCAAAATTTTGGTAAGGGGCCGTTCAAGTATTACGTAACGCAATTAGGGGGGAGGGGGGTCTTGTAAAACGTTACGATGCGTTACAGGGGGGGAGGGGGGTCTCGAACAACGCGTTACGTACCGTTGTTTTTTATTTAAATAAAAAAAAAACTAGTGTACTAAAATCTCCCAAATTGGCAACCCTTTTCGTTTATATCCCTTTTTGTATATATATATTTATACTTACCGCAAACACGATTTTTTTAGGCGATTTTTCGGTAGTTATCACAAGACATTTGGGTAAAAATGGTCAGTTGGGGTGTTACGTAACGTTTATGGGCTGGGGGGGGGGTACGGGAAAACGTTACGGCGCGTTACATGGGGGGGAGGGGGGGTCAAAAATCTTCAAAATTTGCGTTACGTAATACTTGAACGACCCCTAATTACTGACTGTTGAAACTCAACCGATTACGCTACAAGACTTATTTATTTTATTCTTTATGCATAGATTACATTAAAATTTTGTAATATAAACAAAAATCTTCTTTCGTCCATTATGTGACGATTTGTTGCAATATGAAGAATATAGTACTTGAGCTCCATGATATAAAATTATTATAAACCATAAGCTTTCACCCTAAAACAAACGCAAACGAACCTGTGTCATTATCCTGAATGTGCATCATTATTCATTTTACATAATGTCATTATCCTCATCGTGCATCATTATCCTGACAGTAAAAATTCAGGACAATGATGTTTAGAAAATGACGATTTCGTTAAAAACTTGTTCCGACATGTTTTGGGCGTGAGATATTTAGAAAAATGATTTATTACGGCATACATACTCAGAACCGACAAACTTTTATGTGAAATACAGAGAGTAAAATGCATTTTTACAGAATATATCAATGAAAGTGTAAATGACGCTTATAATGAACATTTATGGAGAATGAAATTCAAAGGCTTACCTGCTTAAAACAAATGCGCGTATCACCACCAAAGCCCATCGCTCGACTGCGGCACGCGGAGCGGTCAAAGGCTCGGCTACGAGTTTACTCCCCCCTCACCCCTTACACGATATATATCGAGAGCAAAAATTTGGTAGGACAATGACGCTAATTTTGAAACATGAGTTTTTTATGAAATAACTGAGTGGGTATTGGTATTACTATTTAGAAAATACAGCTTGTAATATTTTAATTACAGCACAAATAGCAGATAGCTCAACGACGTCATATTTTATTATGAAATTAAAAAAAAGTAGCGCGACTGCCGCGGCGACACAAGGAAAAATGGCTATTATGTTGTTCTTTTTTGACATAACTTTTTTTCTTATTATTTTGTAGCCATTGTGGTCTTAGCAACATTTTGTATAATCATTTAACTAATAAAAGAGAGATTCCTTTTAAAAAAATATGCACATGTTTTCGAGAAATACACGAAGACATTAAATTAGACCCCCTTAAATATTGACCCATTTACTTAAGAAAGGGTTGAAACTTGTCGCTACGCGGATTCACTCACTCACTCTCGCTCACTGCCTATCGTAGTCCACTGCTGAACATTGGCCTTTTTTGACCCAGAGGAAATCCCTAACGGATATCCACGGCCAGGGGGTGCCGCGGGTTATCTCCGATTCGCACAGACTAAAACCCCTGGGGTGTTCCTCCTTTCCACGGACCACGGACCACGACCACGAGGACGCTAAGTACTTTCGCGATCCCGCCGATGTTTGCCCAAACTAGGGCCAGTCGCATAGGCAACCTCCGAAAGCCTCCCTCGAACACTAAGGTCACCTCCCTCCTCAGGACCGTGCAATGTCGACGATAGATCCTCAATCTATCGCCCTGCTTGACATAAGCCTCCCCAACTTCGCGCCAGACATCCCGGTTTTTCGATCCAATCCTCATCCAACCTACACCGGCAATCTTACGTAGATCGTCGGTCCAGCAGACCGGACGACGTCTCACACTGCGTTTGCCAAGACGCGGTCTCCATTCCAGGACACTTCTGCTCCAACGGCCATCGGTCCTGCAACACAGGTGACCAGCCAGCCCTTGGCCACTTTAACTTGCTAATTCTGTGGGCTATGTCGGTTACTTTTGTTCTGTCACGGATAGCCTCATTTCTAATCTTATCTTTGAGAGAAACCCCTAAGAATAACCCGTTTCAAGGGGTTGACAAAATAATTTCCCCGCCAAGAGAAACAATTCTTCGGTTGTTTGTGATAAAAGGTAATTTTTAAAATGTATTATTTCCGAGGTATTTTACATGATTTTATTATGAACAATAAGATCAGAGCAAATTATTGACATTTAAAAACACCAACACAACCGGTAAAAAGATATCAAAACTATTTATTAGTATCAAGTAAAAATAGCATTCCTACGATTATCTGCGTGTTCGTTTCGGAGCCTGTTTTTTTTTTTAAATCAAAACCCGAGAAATCTTGATCGAAAATGATTTCAACGAAAAGTTAAATTCTTCTAAAACGCTCAGTCTCATTCTACTTAACTTTATATATTATATTGTTTGGTTTTGATGTATTTCAACAATACAACTATTAGGTAAAGTTCCTATTAAAAGGAATGTGCTTTGTTTCTAAAAATAATTTGACTGAAATCTACTATTGATTAGATTAGATAGATTATTATATTGGTTCAGTCAGTCAAAACTTTGATATGACAGAAGCTATGTTCCAATAAGTTATTTTAAGTCGATAAAACGTTGACTTTTCTTAACTTTAAAAGCATTTCGGGTCACAGTGTCAGACATCAAAAAGACCGAATGTATTTTAACGTTCACCAAAATTTATCACAACCAAAAAAAAACCAAATACCATCTCATATCTGTTCGCGTCCGGCGCGGCGACGCCATTGTGCGCAAGAGTTTACGGCGCGGACAGTTCCTGGAACGGCAGCCTACCTACGGTGCCCTTTTGTAACGTAACGCACAGCTCCCTTGCCTGCTCTAGTTGAACTATGTTAATATTTGGTCTTCGTTTATGTTAAATATTGTCGTATGTTATATTATAACATTTATTATAGCAAATTATTGAAAAGTTTCAAATAATTTTGCTAACATAATAAGCTTTTATATCAAAAAAGTGTAGTTAATAATTGACCTTATTATGTATATATAGTTATAGTAGTATGCTGCTTGTATAGTATTGAAGACAACCATTTCAAGAGATTATACGTGATAGAACAATGAATACCTATTAACTAGTAATCACTTCTTCCAAACTTGCTTTTATCGTGACTTCGAGACCACCGGAGAAGCTTCACATATGAAGCGATAACGATGAACTACTATCACTGAATTCTTTCCGTATTACGTAAGGAAATACTAAGTATTCCTTGTGATTTCACCCTTTAACTAAATAGTATTTAATAATTCTGAATGAAAATATGCTCTAAAATAATCTTAAAGAATGATTTCGTTCCAATCCTGTTCCACTTCCATTGGCAATTCGTCATTCAAATCTCCATCAGTTACAGCTTGAACACTAACGTCCATTTGATATTCCGCCTCATAGCTATCATTCAACTTTTTGTCCTGCATTGCTCTTGTAATATGATTATAATATCCTTACATCTGCTTCGCCGGAAGATTTGTTCAATTCATTTTGAAGCTTCGATGTAGCGTCCGAAGATTGGTTTTTTATTGCATTCGATGTGTGTATATGCTCGCATCGGTTTCCATTGAGCGGGGACCGGTTTGATGGCGGAATGCAGCAGTGAAGCGGCTTTTTGCTTTGGCTCCGTGCTGCCCACGCGGTCGTCCCTCGGCCCGCCGGCGCCAACGCTACCTTCATTCGGTGCCTGATAAAAAGGACACGTTGCAAATATTTGATGTAACCATATATTTTTATCACGATTTTTGAGTTTGTTCAGGACTAGTTTACGATCAAGAAGAAATTGTAAGGTGTTTTTAGTTTAAAAAGAAGTATAGGACCGTTTTGATTAACGTTTTAATATTATAAGAAAAAGATACTCTTAGAACATAACGTTCTGCTAAAGTTTAGTAAATTTTGAGATTAAAAAAATATTATTTCTTATTTTGTATAATATTTATGTACTATGTAGTTTAAATTATTGAAAAATATTAGAATATTATTCTAAATGTTCAATTATACCTAATGACCGTCAAATTGAAAAACAATTAATTTAAAAAAAAATAACAATTTTGTAATTCATTGAACTCTTATCAACGAAAGGTTAATTATAAAACGGAACGTTTACTTACTTCAAAAACACAGTTTATAAACAGTAGGTATATAATTTCGTTGATAGTAGTTATTTATCCAAATATTTAGACATATTATTGTTCACGGGCGCGCAGTTGCTCGCTGGGCGCACTAGACTGCATCTGAATGGCACTGTAAACAAGCGGAGATCATCTGCCATTAGCTGATTATCATGGTATCTGTCTGTTTGTGCTTCCACTAGATTGTTTATTTAGTTGAAGATATTATTTCAATATATAATCTTATTGTTATAATAGATATTATAACAATAAGATGTCGATGGCAATGTTTATTATATTATTATACCATAACTTTTACTGTTCAGTATTTTATAGGATTGTAAATTGCTATACTTCTTGGCAAAGACCTCTTGTTACTGGCTAGAGTTTAACCCACCATGGTATTTTATTAATGCGAGTGGCATATAAATAAAGAATTCGTATTTTGAAAGGACTTGCAGACTTTATTCCAAACGTGCAGGTTATCTAACGATGCTTTTGTTTAGGTACCACTGTACCTGTACTACTAATGGTTTCTGAAGATGCTTTACAACTTGTGATGTCAGCTCTGCTAGCTAGGATGTTAACGTACCACTGTCTGTTCTGTACTGACTGTCTGTTGTATTCATAAAAACGTTCTTCCTATGCAACAACTAAATTAAGTAAACTTAAAAAAATTAAGGCAGTTTTAAAAGATAAATATAATTGTTATTCTATTTATTATGTTTCTTGTATAAAAAATAAGAAGCAAGCAAATTATAATAGACAAAAAGAAAAGAAAAAAAAATGAAATCCTTTGTTCGTTGGTGCATAAAGTTAGGTAATTAGGGCTTAAATAGCATTGCCTAAGAACAATTTAATATAAAACATACAAAAGAAGAAATTTCAAATTTATGAAACGTTAATTTTATACAAATACACAAAGAGCACTAAAAGTTAAAAAGTATGATATTAATTTGAGTAACTACGTTTTGTTTTTATTTTAAAACAAGGCGTAGCTCGCGATTTCTCCCGCATCGGGTTACGATGCTTGTCTTGGACGCGTGAGTTATATCTATCGTAATAATTTGTTACTAGGTATAATGTGTTATACTTGATTGAATTTAAAAATTATTTTAATATTATAACTGCAAACGTTTTTGAGGATGGATGGATGTTTGTTACTCTTACACGCAAAAACTGATTGTAATGTAAGTTAGTAACTTAGATAGCTGGAGTTCCAGAATAACTCATTGGCTAATTTTTATTCTGATATTCATTCCCACGGAATCGGGAATAACGCGAGTAAAACTGCGAGGCGCAACTAGTTTCATTTATAAAATTAGTACCTATATAGTTAACTTCCTTGAAAGCTAGAATAATAATTATCTAAATCTATACTAATATAATAAAGCTGAAGAGTTTGTTTGTTTGTTTGTTTGTTTGTACGTGCTAATCTCAGGATCTACTGGTCCGATTTTAAAAATTCTTTCAGTGTTCGATAGCCCATTTATCGAGGAAGGCTATAGGCTATATATCATTACGCTAAGACTAATAGGAGCGGAGTCCACGCCGACGAAGTCGCGCGCAGAAGCTAGTATGTTATAAAGCGTAAATTTTTATTTGTATAAGTTATAAAATTGAACGTTTCTGTTTTATTTTTTTATTAATGTGATAAGCAAAATTTGTGTGTTATAATTAAAAAATATATTTTTTGTTTCAGGATGTTATTCTCCTCATACACGGCACCTTTCAGCTGAAACTTTTAGGTAAATATTATTATTTTATACGTTACGGTTACACAATAGCCTTAGTATAAGTTTCAAAATGTGTGTTCAAATGTAAAGCACGAAATATAACTTCCACTTTATTAAAACAAGGAATGGAGAAAAAATTCTGTTCATCATATTTTGCTCAATCTAAATAGTGCGTCAGTCCGTGTACTTAATATTTATTAATTTTAGAATTCAAGTAAACTTCACAATTCTCTTATAATAAAATAAAATCAACCGAAGTTAGTTTTAAACGACTTTTAGTAACAAGAAAAAGTATAAACGGCACCGATTTTATTTCGTCGATAAATAATTGCCAGAACGTCAGCTTTTTTAACGTTGTCGATTCGTCACTTAGTTTCCTAAATCAATTTTATAACTGGTAACAAAGGTTTCATGTTATATTTTTCGCCGTGGTGTAACTGCTGACTGAATTCCTACACATTTGTTGAAGTCTCTGTATTTTCACCAATTCACGAAAAAATACCATTTACCACAAGAAACCCTTATGATATTTCGCAGACGACTGATTTATTCGTATTTTACCAACATTGGTTATAAATATATCATTACTTCTAATATTTAATTCTCAACGGAAACCTTTATATTTCCGCTTTATTTAAATCATCATTAAGTAAATATTACAAATCGGTAAGAAATTTGAAGTCGTTTCGTCTTTAAAACAATTATTTTAAGAAAAGTTTACGTATTTTTTGTTTTTCAATTGTATTATCGATTTTATAAACTGTTTAAATAGTAACATAATTTTACTGATATTTAAAGCTATGGACATTGTTTGTTTAATTGCAATTAAGTCCCGACTAATCTACCGGTACGATTTCAATGTTCTTTTGTGTGGTTGATATATTATTGTGTACCTACATAATTATCACATTAGCAACTGAACTTTTATCCGATTTTCTCATGTTTAAACCATGGGCAAACGACAATCACTATCATTTTTCTATTTCACCGGGAGGATCAAAATTGTCATAATCAATAATTAGTAGTCCTATATTTAAGTATTTCGAGGTATTTTTAAGTAGAAATAGTTAATAGTAATATTATCTACCTTATGTTTGCATTGTGGAAGGCTGGTTATTATTTGAATGTATTTTATTGCTTCAGTAAAGATTATAGCTATAAATTTTTCATCAGTCTAATAAAGCGAATTATTCGAAGGGCTCAAATAAGTGATGTATTAAATTTTGACGTGTATTAATCCACTTCGTCATCGGGCCTATGAATTTTGATTTCAATTTAGCTTTATATAATTTAATTTCCCTTTAAAGCCTTCCTAGCGAAAACCAAAACTACCGATCTCATAATCCCATTACTTCTACGCGTTTACTCTCAAAAGAGGCAACAGTAAAACGTATAATCCCGCGTCACGGAAAAAAAACGAGCGAATTTTTATATTAAACCAGCTCTCGTAAGCTGCATTCACCTGAGGAGCCTCTAGACGGCAAATTAAGTGACATTAGAGGCATAATGCCGGTCGAGGGAGACGTGAAAGCCGAGTGCCGAGGACAATCAACGCGGATTACGCCGCTCGGCGGCCCGGCTCAGGCTAATATCGTCGCTATTCCCGTCCAAAAATGCTTAATTTTCCCCGTAAGAAAATATTCGTTGGCGTATTACTGTCGAGTCCCGCATACAAGTCGGCAACGCAACGGTAGTCGCAGTAGTGCGTGGCCCAGTCCATATAGTCGTAAATCTAGGATGAATATCGTGGAACGAGGCTGGAGTCGAAAAGCGCTTTGTTTGGCTACAAGTGCGGTTAACTTATACAAAACGTGCGAACTACGAGTTTTTTTCACGGGCTGAGCCAATTCACACATTTCATTCAGTGTAGCATTTTCGTTTGTCCAAAACAACTACTTACTACTACCGTCGTAATGTTGTGTTTTAACTATTTTTGTGCTTATTATACTAGCTTACGTTATTCTGCTACTTCAATGAAAGTTTATGGAGCACCTTAACTATATAATATATGCAAATAATAGTAAGTTGATCAGAATCACTGTTAGTTACAATCTTAAGAGACGTGGTTGCCAATTTCCATTATTTTTAGTAGAAACAATTGTGAAGCACAACTTAAGTAAACGTCTTAACTGACGTTGAACGATGATTAGCTAAATTTTTCTTATACAAGATCAAGTATGAACGAGTTGTGGAAGAAATAATTTGAAATTGAAGAGTTTAGTACATCGTTTTGTACAATTACAGACGTCGTACGTAAGCAGCTGCGTTTCCTGAAGAAATGGCTTTTATCTAATTTATTTCTCATTTCTTTTCGATTTATTTTTTTGCAGTTTTATTTTTTGTTTTTAATTCGCCTCGTTCTGTTTTAAATAAATCGATCGAAATGTTATTAACTTTTTTATTACCTATATCTCTTTATGCTTATGTATTATTAATTTCTAAAACAATTAATTCAGTAAAATCAAAGTTATATACATACATAATTATCTTGTGTGTATAGTTGTAAAACTTATTCCAAAACAATAATCTTTTGTTTTTATAATAGGTACCTATTTTTATATAAATATTTTTATACATATCTAAATAGAAAAAACACACTACAAATATTCTAGATAAAATAACTGTGTCAAGAAAATTTAAAATAGAAAGACTTGTAATCCTTTCTACCTTTCGTTAATTCGAATCTAGCTTTTTTTATGTGTATGACAAAGTAAGGCAGACGAGCGAAAATAATGCCCTTCAACTCTCGTCACGGACTACGGAGGCTTTTCTGACAATTATACTGTGTACACAATGGCTTTTGCAACGTCTTCCCGGTGTAATAACGCGGCAGATTAAAGCATTGTGTCGTATAGTGGACGATGAACCTTTATATTGGGATAATTGCTTTCGGACTTTCCATTAACGTTTGCTCAGCCCCTTTTATTAAAAAGAACATTTTTCGTTCAAGCGCGATGACAAATGGTTGAGAGGCTTGGCACTACTTAACATCCATTTGTGTTACAAATTCGTTATCATGACGTGTCGTGCTAATTACTTAATTGTCGAAAGTTTTGCTTACAATGTTGATCTATTTAGATATGAGTTCTAACGATAGTGACTAATTTATTACAATCACTTATTAATGATAACTTTGTTTTAGACACAGTTGCCTTTATATTATAAATTAAACATATTATAGGTATGATAAATTTGGTATATCATATGAAAAGCTATATAAAAAAAAAAATTGTACACTACACTAAAAGCTTATGCTGGTGTAATCAAATTGCTATTCCATAAAAAATGTTGATTTATTCGCTGCGATATTTTAACAAGCAATAGATATGAAGTGTACCGATGTCGATGTAGTTAAGGAGTGTGCACTCTCATATTTTCATGTCTCCGCAATGTGATTACCGCGGATTGCTCCGTAGCCTACAGTCTACAAATGAGATCTGGCATAACCCCTGAACTTTATATTACGTATCGTACGAGTGTTCTCGTCTATCGTCACCGTGCTGAACGTATGAATTTAAAAAAATAAATTTCATTTTAGGAGACATACCTAACTTTAAAATTGTGTATCAAAAATTCAAAATGTTAGTTTTTATTAGCGGCTTAACTTAACCCGAAAGCCTGGTATCAAAATGATTTATGAGATGATTTTTAAAAAATTTATGAATAGATTTATATTCCTACGGTTCGGTCACGGTTGTATAGTTGGCATTGGCACCTGTCAAACATTGTCTTGTAGTATACTTAACACCATAGGGAAATCAAAGTTTAGTCGTATTGTACACAACAGTCGGGTATTATTTCTTTCCTCTTTACTAGAATTAAAAATATATGAAATAATATAAACGCTTGTAACGATTGTTAAAACTTTTCAACAAATAATTTTATACGTCTTTTAAGAATGTAACTGTTAGCATTGCAAAAGACAGCCGCTCATTTGCGTTTATCGTATTAAATATTCATTTCACAACATTGAGGGACATAGATGTCAGCCACAGATGCGCCGACTGCGCCCGCGTCGACGGGGGGTCCGCAGGGACGTGCCTCGGGGCCGCTATTGTTTCTCGCTTCTGTTGTTAAACAACATAACTGTGTTTCTAATTTTTTTTATTACTTGAACTGCCATCTTTTTAAATATTGTAAATTATATTTTTGTAACAAAAAATATACGGCATCAATAAATGTATTTTTGTAAAAATCCTACTAATATTATACTTAAACGCGAAAGTTTGTATGTATGGATGTTTGTTCCTCTTTCACGCAAAAACTACTGGACCGGTTTTAATTAAATGTACGTAGACAGCTGAAGATCTAGAATAACACAGAACAACTTTTCCTCATTCCCATGGGATCGGAAATTACGCGGGTGAAACCGCGTGGCACAGCTTTTCGGTCCCGGCCCGGTTGTTATCATAAATACCTGATAGCGATCGTTACTCATAGTTGGGAACATATCCGCCAACCCGCATTGGAGCAGCGTGGTGGATTAAGCTCTAATCCTTCTCCTACATGGGGAAAAAGGCCTATGCCCAGTAGTGGGATATTACAGCCTGAAGCGTAAAAAACGTAAAAAAAGCTTTTATTTAAATGTGCTAAAAAGGAAAAAATAAAGATTTCCTTTGAAACTTAAACTGTCAACATAATTATTAAGTAATTACTTAATTTATCTATACATATAATAAAATGATAGAAAAGTCAAAACTGTACATTGAATATTTTTTTAAAAGAATACTTGGGGTGTGATCTACAATCGATACCGAAGCCAAAAATATAGTTTTTAGAATTTTTGTCTGTTTGTCTGTTTGTCTGTATGTATGTCCGGGATAAACTCAAAAAGTACTGCATGGATTTACTTCAAATTTGGCACGAATATTGTTAAGAAGTCGGTTCAGAACATAGGCTATATATTATCACGCTATCACCTACGGGGAAAGAGCAGTGAACCTTTATTTCTTCAAATGTATGTCCGGGATAAACTCAAAAAGTACTGCATGGATTTACTTCAAATTTGGCACGAATATTGTTAAGAAGTCGGTTCAGAACATAGGCTATATATTATCACGCTATCACCTACGGGGAAAGAGCAGTGAACCTTTATTTCTTCAAATGTATGTCCGGGATAAACTCAAAAAGTACTGCATGGATTTACTTCAAATTTGGCACGAATATTATTAAGAAGTCGGGTCAGAACATAGGCTACATATTATCACGCTATCACCTACGGGGAACGAGCAGTGAACGCACGCAGACGACGTTGCGGGCAGCAGCTAGTATGATATAAAAGCGTGTCGTAAGATTTACCTACGTGGACAAACAAGGAGATTAAATACATAAGTTAATTTAAATTTTAAAAATGTTCAAACTAACTCGAGATAGACGAACGAACGAAAATAATAACGAAAGACGAAGAAGAAAAAATTGTAATCTATGTATTTTTTTGACCGCATTTCATTCTGTGAAGCATGTTACAATTATTCTTTCACTAACATATTGATTCAAGTATATAATGCCAGTTATATTGTGGTTCTGCTTTCATTAATTCCTAATGCGCTTGGAACGTACTTCGACAAAAGACATACGACTAGTATTGTGCGTAAGGCCCGCGTCCATTAGGCTCGCCGAGCAGAGTCGAATCGAATCGCAAAAAGTCGCCTACTATACATTTTCTATGAAACTGCGTCCATTAGCGACGCGCCGCGGCGCGCCGAATCGAATCGACCGAGGGAGTCGCACGACTCTTAAGCCCGCGTCTACTAGCTGCCGAGCAGAGTCGAATCGAATCGCAAAAAGTCGCCCACTATACATTTTCTATGAAACTGCGTCCATTAGCGACGCGCCGCGGCGCGCCGAATCGAATCGACCGAGGTAGTCGCTCGACAAGCGACTTTCTTCGTTCGATTCGGCGCGCCCCACTCTCCAGTCGCAGTGTTGGCAACTTTAAGGATTTTCCCCTAAATTCAGGGATATTTTGCAAATAGCGGGAAAGTTTTAGGGGAGACATTTTTAGGGTATTTCTTTGGGAATTTTAATCGTCAGAACGTAATATACTTTAATATAAAAAAATATTAAAAATAACATAGAAACAAAATTATAAATAATAAACATACAAAAGCAAAGTATACAAAATAATTGGTTTTCTATTTTAAAATCCTTTGAAAAATAAAAAATTAATAAAAATAAATATGTCTTTTTTTTAAATAACTTCAATTAGGTTAGGTTAGGTTTAGGGGATTTTGTTTTTAATTTAGGGGCTTTTATTAAAGGATTTAGGAAAAAGTTTTTTCAAGAGTTGGCAACACTGCCCAGTCGACGCGGAGAAGCGGATGCTCGCCAACTTATTTTTAATTAGGTAGTATCAAGTTTTAATACGTTTAAAAACTTATAAAAATCCTAGCTTCAACAAAAATGAATGAAGAATTATTAATATCACTGGTCCAACAATATACAGAATTGTTTAATCACGAAGATCGACATTATCACGAATTCACGATGACCTGCGTCGGATGAATATATATATATGGGAAGAAAACGGGAGAACTATGAATGAAACTCGGGAGTTTTGTTTTATTATTAGTGAAAATATTTACCTATTTATATTTATTTATTTAATTATTAAGGTTTGCTAGCAGTTGTTACATTTATGGTACATTACAATATTAATTTTATTATTGACTACACTTCCATGTATAACCATATTAAAGCAAACACGACATGCAAATAGGTATCCTGTTATAGAAGAAAACTTGATCAAACATTAGCAATAACTCAGAAAAGAAAATAAAGCATAAAATATAAAGATGATAATATACCTACCTATTTCTTTTTAAAATTTTTAGTGCCAAAGAGTAACATAATTATTATGAGAGATATATTATTGTAAGAGAAATAATACACTGTCATACAATAACACACATTCAACAAGATAATATTCCTTCCTTATATATCCTTATATATATATATGTGTATCTTATATATCTATTTATATCTACTAATAAATAAAATTATAGTGTCTGTTTTTAATATTAAAATAAACGCTTTTTATTAAATGCATATGGATCTATACACGGTATTTATATAGATACCAAAATAACATTTTTTACGATTTTTGTTTGTCTGTCTGTCTGTTTGTTCCGGCTAAACTCTGAAACGGCTGGACCGATTTTGACGGAACTTTCACTGGCAGATAGCTGATGTAATAAGGTGTAACTTAGGATACTTTTATTTTAGATTTTTTTTTTATAACTGCGAACTGAACAATAACAGTCGCGAGCAGAGCTAGTATATATATAACCTTCATATTTTTTACAAACTATGATGCTGGAATCCTCTCCTGGGAATATTTGTTTTCCATGGAACGGAGCCTGCATTAGACAAAAAAAATCTGTTTAATTTCTCTCGAATTTCGAATACGGCTACTCGTTACGTATTCTCCTCTTCTTTATCAAAAAGTATTTGAAATAAAAACATCTCTTCATCTGAGCTGTCCATGATGCAAACACGTCTTAATTTCATGAAGAGTTGGAGACGAATGAACAATTCGATTCGACGCGTCACAGATAGACGCACAGGAATAAATGCGATTCGCTTCGATTCGACGCGCTTCTGATGTAGTCGACGCTAGGCTAAAGTGTTTCCACTCAGCACTATGATGTATAGGTAGGGATCCCTAGTACATTTTTTTCACCTGATCAGTATCAAGCTAATTTTTTGGGAGTGGCTACATTTTGATGAGGCGAACAAAAAATTCCTCTTCAAAAACTCTCTGAGATAGCAGGGGGTAGAGCAGCAGTGAGCGTAGGACCGGGATAACGTACCACGCAACTTGTAGGACATTATTACTATTAAATTATATAGATAATCACTAACTAGAAGAAAAAAAAATCAGCTGGTTAGTAATAATTTTTGATGACCTTACGAGGTCATCAAGTTGATGACCTCGTGAAAGGTGAAAAAAATGTACTAGGGATCCCTACCCAGTAGTTCAATATTTTAGACAAAGCCCGTTGATTTAAAAAATATATAAAGTTTAATACGAATGCTTTGATTATTATTATAGGATATGTATGAATGTTGCGCTTCTGTTGTCTAAAAGCTAAATAAAATAAAATACAAAGATATAATAAAATAAAAGCTAAATTATTATTAAAATATTGTTTTCATATAAGGCGCGTGAAATACACACCGTTTTAAACCGTTTATTTGAAAGAGATTTTAGATAAAGAAAAAAAAATTTGGTCTCATACCAATCAGATTGGTTATGATTACTATGAGGCCAAGCCTGTTGTACTTTTTTAGATAAAGTAGTAGCCTCGTTGAAAGAGTTTTTTCGATATATTCATATTTAGTAATTGTGAAGTTCAGTATTGAATAGTTATACAAACAATTAAACAAATATTTTTCCCCTTTTATATAACCTTTACTTATAAGTCATACCAATGTAAACATACACACCGCCAAGTATTTATTCAACCCTACCACGTGAAATAGACACGCGTCAAGCCCAATCGAAACGCATGAATGGAATTCAATGATTTGTACAGAAAAAGCGTACCTACAGCCTAATTGTTATTTAGGTTTAATTACAATATTAAACTGTTTTGTCGTTACTCAGTTGTACTATTTAAATATTATCAAATTTATGATAAAATAATGATTCAATTACGTTAACTTTATGTACTCTACAAACGTATAATTGTACCTATATTAAATAATGATTATTTACCGTTGATACATTTAGAATCTTCGGTTGTATTATTCGGTTCAGAATAATTGAATGGTGCATAATTGTCCGCTCGCCTTATATTATACAAATTGCTGTATCTTTTATTCATCAATCCAATCATCCATACCACAGAGTGCTATCTAGAGGCGTCGCGGATGCGAAAGTATGAAAATCGTTCTCGTTACCCTCTTTAAAATTTTATTAATAATTCCTCGTTAAAAGCGACGTCAGCGATGAGACCACAAATTATTGGCTTAGTTAACCGCCGCCTTAATTATATTCGTGTTTACGAATTACACGAAAATAAAAGTTTTATGAAAACAATAGTCGTCGTTTTCGTTTTTTTTTTTTTTTGTCAACAACGTGACATCGATACGCCGCTCGGCGCACACGTTTTTGATGTGTTGCGGTGAAAACCTATCGAACATGTCAAATAACACAACGAGCTCGAAACTTTCGTAACATGACAAAACTAAATCAGTTTTTACCGCATCATATTGCATATTCCAACCATATACGAATTCGACGGCTGCAAGCTATTTCGATTGATCTTATAAAAGTATATCCTTGTATATTTTAGAGATACATGTACGGGATGAAAGCGATACCAGTCCTAATTTTAAAAGGATAGCGAACGACTTGTCACGTTTTTCTCTCCCGCCAACCCGTTCAGGCTGTCACGCGACGAGACATTGTATGGAAAACGTCGCGTGCAAGCGATGTTATTGTTCTTCAAGATTAACGTGGATTCCATTATTCTAAAACTCTGCCTGCAGGGATTCCGCATTTCATTGTACGGCTGATTGCAGGGTTTCTTTACCTGGTCGGTCTACAAGTTTAATCAGGCTCGCAATTGGAAAAACAATACGTACAGCCGAGACGTACCACGACGTTCGTACGAAAAGATTGGCTGTCTCCCTGCGGGCTTGTTTTCTTTGTCACTTATCGTTCCATTCTAATCCCGCTTGTGTAAGTGACATAAATAAACCAGTGTAATCCGTTGAATGATTGTTGTGAAAATAACTGTTGTTTTTCTGAATAATTGAAATGTATGAATCGTGTTATCGTTAGTAGAGCTCCATTACTCAACTATCTCGACTAAACTTACCGCGTTAACGTAACGATATTTGGATAAAAGATTCTTTTTGAATACATTCCGCACGTCTGCTTTCACTTTCACGGATATTTGAATGGTTGTACAGTTGTAATAAGAGCGATTCTCCCGTGTGTTATAACGCGTTTATTCACT
This sequence comes from Melitaea athalia, assembly GCA_905220545.2. Classification (NCBI taxonomy): domain Eukaryota; kingdom Metazoa; phylum Arthropoda; class Insecta; order Lepidoptera; family Nymphalidae; genus Melitaea; species Melitaea athalia. Next base: position 6,329,984 of record HG992184.1, read on the forward strand.
TGAGATTAACGTGTGCAGCACGTGCGATGGCCAATTTCCCTTCGTTCTGTAAACGGTCGGATCGCGTCCGCTCGGAACGAAAAGCGCGACAACGACGCTCCAACACGCCCGGATCGGATTCTTTGATTTGTAAAATCCATTCCAATTAATAATATATTCACTATAATTTAAAATCGAACGATTCAATACTGTTCGTTTTATTAAAATAATGATTGATTAAATATCTGGACATGAAGCCTGTAAGTTTGTAACGATTTCTATAACTCTATTTTGTTAGTTTTCGTTAATAATATTTTAATTGTATTTAATATACATACTTTGTGAATATTTTCCAAGTATAAGATTTTAGATTAACATGTCTTGTTCACGAGACACATTCATTCACATTCGCAGTTAATGTCGAAATATCGAGCTCCGCGAAGAAAAATTAATAAACATGGTAAATATCCCGTTTTCGAATAATTTTCGTAATTTTCCAAGTATTCTAATTTTAAAATATAGGTACTAAACGTTACGTTGGTATGAGAAAAATTTAATGGAAATATAGAAATTCAATAATCCAAAATGCTTTCAGTTACATACTGTCCAGTATGTGGATTATTCAATATGGAAATACGTGGAAAATAGCATTTCATTCGTGTCTGATATAAACGCAGTCATCGGTGATGTGGTCAAGATGCGAAGATGAAAATTTTCTCGGCTGACTGCTGAACTTGAATGCTTCACTGGTCAGATATTTGTGGATGTATTGCGTGCGATCGACGTGTACCTACCTACCTACGATTTTATCGAAACATTTTAGAAAATTTATTGGTACAAATAATTTATTTGTGATAATACATTTGACAATAATTGTACATTTTGAACTAGGCTATAACTATAATAATACACTGCATTCGTTTAATGTCTCTTTATTTTATGGTTCAAAATATGATATGTCTTTAAACGAAAGTATAAATGCTAAACATAAAAATAATAATAAATCTTTTAAATACTACTTTATTTATTATTTATTTTCTTGAATTTAAATGTAAAGAAACTGTCATGCTAATCGTACGGCAATTTTTTTTTAAATAAACATGTTTACATACACAAATGGTCGTCTGTTTCTAATATAAAATTTATAAACTTTATATTTGTCACAGTCAACTATCATAGCTCATCTATACATCTATATCTATACAAATAAATAAAATTGGACTGTCTGTTTTTAATATTCAAATAACCGCTTTTTACTAAATTCATATTCATGTATACACAGTACATATACAAAAATAACCTTTTTTTAAATTTTTGTCTGTCTGTCTGTCTGTCTGTCTGTCTGTCTGTCTGTCTGTCTGTCTGTCTGTCTGTCTGTTTGTTCCGGCTAATCTCTGAAACGGCTTGACTGATTTTGACGGAACTTTCACTGGCATATAGCTGATGTAATAAGGTGTAACTTAGGCTACTGTTATTTTTTTATTTTTTTATAACTGAACTTTTTTGTTAAATTCCACGCGGACAAAGTCGCGGGCACAGCAGCTAGTTTTTTTTATAAACATGGGTACATACATACCTATTACCTATACACATATATTACACCTATAATCGGTTCGAGAATCGAATTCTCAAACCTTGAAGCAGAAAGCAGGATTACTGCAAACTGTGCCAACGTGCTAGTTAAAAATTATTAGTAGTAGGTACCTATCTCCAGTGTTGGGCATTAATCAATTAATTTGTCAATTGTCTTGTTAATTGATTAAAAAAGTAATTGCAATTAAATTAATTGCAATTAAATTAATCGCAATTAAACTTTTAATTGCACCTTGCAATTAAATTAATTCGATTAATGTATGTCAATTGTAACTCACAATTAAAATAATTGCAATTAACTTTTTTAGTTGTTTTATGAAACAATTAAAACTAACAATTAACTTTATGTATCAAAACAAAATTAGTAAAAATTTAGGAAAATTAAGCGGTAAGTCTCAGACAAATAAAAAAGTGGTCAAAGGCAATAGTTTAATTTGGTTGAAGTTTAGAATCGTTTGGCACGAATTTAAGGGGAGAGGGTGTGGAGGGGAGAGGGGAGGGGGGCTCATCCACCCTATACCACTCGCAATACAAGGTAATGCACCGTTCTTGAAAAAATTGAAAAAGAAATCTGACATACATAACCTATAAATTTGACATTTTATCGACATAATTTCGTTCCGTGACGGCTCCGGCGCTTCGGAAGGTGCAGCCCCTTCGCCCTTGCGTAACAAAACGCAGGCATCCGCGTGAGACGGAGCGGCTGAGGTGCTGGTCGCCGAAGGCGGACGGGGGCTGCCCTCCCTCCGCGCCTCCGATTCAAAAAAAAAAAACACTAGGGGTAAGACAGACAAGACTACGTGGAGTCGGGGTCAGCTGATTCCATTCTGTGACCATAGAACTCAATGTCCGTTAAGTGACATTCCTTTTTCTGAGTAATCATGCAAATAAAACAAAAAATATCAGAGTCAAAAAGGCAAAAACAGTTGTCGGAAGGCGGAATGGTGCATTACCTTGTAATTTCTTGTATTACGAGTGGTATAGGGGGCCATGGGAGACTCCTTACTACCCCTTTCACTAACTTTCACCCTTAAGTTCGTGCCAAACGATTCTAAACCCAACCCTTTTAATTTTTCTAAATCTTTATTTCTACATAAAAAAAACTGCTTGTTGATAAAGAAATGAATATTTCTTTTAATTATGTGTTTATATTATGTATAACAATGTTGCATTGGTAATTGGGGGCACTATTCTAATACCCGGAGCCACAGGGGTATATTATATATTTATATATACTGGCTGTATATTATACAGCAGTATTTTTTAATTGTTAGTTTTAATTAAAATTCACAAAACAATTGAAGATTAATTAATTGTTAATTGTAGTAAATCGCAACTAACAATTAATTAATTGTTAATTGTAATTTTCCACAATTACAATTGATTAATTGTTAGTTGTAGTAGTAGCAATTAACAATTAATTAATTGTTAATCTTTAATTGTTCTTGCAATTAAAATTTGCCCAACACTGCCTATCTCACATGATTATATAATCGTATTAAAAACAATGCCAGTCGAATGTAGTTGACATTTGTCAACTGACAAATAGTCCATTGAAATGTTACATTTTTTTGGGCTTACCTTGCGTTTGTCAGAGGACGCAATTTTATTTTTTAGATATGAAGGGGGGGCTAGTCTAATGTTAAATCCAAGTTTGTGGGTTTGTAGTCCTTGTGCAACGGCCGCCATCTTGGAAAAAGAGGTTCAAATGGTTTTTACAAGCTTTTATTTAACTTGCAATGTATGTATGTATGTATGTATGTATGTAAATTTAATGAATGTTTGTTCGGGTGAAATCTTGCAACTCAATTTTGAAGCAGATCTCTTCAACCGATTGAGCTGAAATTTTGTATACAGGTTCAATTTAGATGACAATGCATGATTTGTATGTATTTATGTATGTATGTTTGTTTGTTCGGGTGAAATCTTGCAACTCAATTTTGAAGCAAATATCTTCAAGCAATTGAGCTGAAACTTTGCATACAGGTTCAATTTGGATGACAATGCATGGTTTGTATGTATGTATGTTTGTTCGGGTGAAATCTTGCAACTCAATTTTGAAGTAAATATCTTCAATCAATTGAGCTGAAACTTTGTATACAGGTTCAATTTGGATGACAATGCATGGTTTGTATGTACCTATGTATGTTTGTTCAGGTGAAATCTTGCAACTCAATTTTGAAGCAGATATCTTCAACCAATTGAGCTGAAATTTTGTATATAGGTTCAATTTGGATGCCAATGCATGGTTACCTTTGTGACGTCATTCTAAATCCAATATGGCGGCATATCCAAGAGTGCGGACTAGCTATTTTTAGTGCACTTCTACAATATGGGTATCAAATGAAAGGGCTTGCTAAGAATAATTCGAATAAAGTGACGTGATAACCGACTAAAAAGTCAAAAATAAATTAAAAGTAAAAAACCTTTTTAAAAAACAAGCTTTTATTTGAATGCACTAAAACGAAAAAAATAAATTTTTACCTTAAAACTTTTACTATCTACTTATAAAGTCATTACACATAATCTATATGATATAAAAGCTTGTCGCAAGATTTGCTTGTAAACAAGTAAATTTAATAAATTGATGTGATTGATTTTAACTATTAAAATTTTCAAACTAAGGAAATACGAGTACTATCTCGCGACAAGCTTTTCTATCATATAGATTATGTGTAATGACTTTATAAGTAGATAGTAAAAGTTTTAAGGTAAAAATTTATTTTTTTCGTTTTAGTGCATTCAAATAAAAGCTTGTTTTTTAAAAAGGTTTTTTACTTTTAATTTATTATGGTTTATCTGCCAAACTATAAGTCTCACAAAAAATTATTTAACATTTTTTGTTGCAAATAAAATTATCTACAACTTTTGTTCAGTAACTTTTAGTCGTAGAATCATAAATAAAAAAGTTATAAGCGAAAATCCATAAAAATTTGAGAGAAAAAAATCTATTTGTTGATAAAACTTTTTTTTAAATCATTTTACAAAAAAATAATATCAGACCATTTTTATAGACGGTGTTTTAAGGAACAATTTTTATTATAAATTTTTTTAAATTTATTTATTATTTAAGGTTTTACAGCGCTGCGAAACGAATACTATTCGTCAGTATTCATAACAATACGTGAATATAAATATAAATATTCATGATTTTCCCTAATTTTTAATCACCTTGATACTTTTTTATGATGATCTTTTTAATTATTGATAGTAAAATATTGTTAATATATAAATAATTCTTGATTTGATACTCTACCTACGAGGTGGAGTCTGGAGGCGCGTTTTTTTTTTACGTGGTATCCGCAGCAGGCATAATCCACGGTCTTGCGGCGAGTGGCTGGTTGGCTTTCTATATTAAATACTTGAGGGAGGACCGAAGAAGAAAGTGGCGTAAATGTCAATATGTGTGTAAATCATTTTCTTCAATTAATTTCGAGAGCTCCATTATTTTGCTGCAAGTCTCCCCATAAATAATGATAAAAAAAACGTTCACCAATGATATTGAGCAGTGCAAGGTCAACTCTCTTGTCGAGGAACAACGCCGTTCCACTTGCTAACTCTAGATGTTTCTCCAGGGTTTTCAGAAATTTGAGTTTACCCATATTGTAAGCACCTGAAATTGTGTCACATCCTGAAAAAGCATGGAGAAACAGCAAGTTATACGCAATAAGGTCTCCGTACATAAAACCACTTCACACTTCTTGCTAACTTCCTTCTCCGGTTCCCCTTCAAGTATTTAATATAGTAAGCCAACCAGCCGCTGAGCCGTAGCTTGGTCCATCAAAAAGACCGAGGACAGAGAAGTTGTGATTTAAAAAATCACGCGCGTAAAAAAACGCGCCTCCAGACTCCACCTCGTAGGTAGAGTGTCAAATCAAGAATTATTCATATATTAACAATATTTTACTATCAATAATTAAAAAAATCATCATAAAAAAATAACAAGGTGATTAAAAATTATGGCAAAATATACGAGTATTCATGTATAAGTTACAAATACTTGAAGAATAGTATTCGTTTCGCAGCGCTGTAAAACCTTAAATAATAAATAAATTTAAAAATGTTTCGGATAAAAATTGTTCCTTAAAATATTATCTATAAAAATGGTCTAATGTTATTTTTTTGTAAAATGATTAGAAAAAAAGTTTTATCGACAAATAGATTTTTTTCTCCTAAATTTTTATGGTTTTTCGCTAATAACTTTTTTATTTATGATTTTATGACTAAAAATTACTGAACATAAGTTATAGATAATTTTATTTGCAACAAAAAATGTTAAATAATTTTTTTGTGAGACTTATAGTTTGGCAGATAAACCATAAAAACCATTTGAACCTCTTTTTCCAAGATGGCGGCCGTTGCACAAGGACTACAAACCCACAAACTTGGATTTAACATTAGACTAGCCCCCCCTTCATATCTAAAAAATAAAATTGCGTCCTCTGACAAACGCAACCCCAAATGTAACTTTTCAATGGACTAAAAGGTAAACAATGCCTTTGCAGAAAGCAGAACAGAACAGATTTCATGTCAAAAAAGTTTCAGACGACGACATACAAGTGTGAAGTTTTTCTTTTCCATTTTTCCATCGACTGCGATACAATATGTGGACGTGACCTCGACTGCGGGAGAGCTCATAGTGACAAAATGGCACAATCTCACGTATCTTATACGATGCGATGCAACATCTTCGTTAGTAAATTGAATAATGATATTAATTTATTATGAACTAGCGACCCGCCCCGGCTTCGCACGGGTGCAATGATGACATTTTTAAATGACAGGATCTTTACGTAATATTCCGACGTGGCGGCTGAGGTACTACTCTTACAACACGTAATATTACGGCGATGGCGGTTAAAGGGTTAAATGTTTCGCTGTTAATTACTTCTAACGACGATATCTGAAAACCTATTCATCTGATTGATATAGTGTAAAGGGCAATTTTAATCTGCATTAAATTCCTAAGCTAACTAAAATATTTGTTTGGATAAGGATTAATACTGAACTAAAGAAAATAGCTTGGAAAATAACGTAATGTTTTTAATTAAAAATTTGAACATAAAAGTGGTTATTGTAAGTCAACCGTAAGAGATAGAGATATGCTATCGCGGACTTTTTTGTAGCATTTTTATAGATTTAGAATTCGCTAGTACATTACTCCACTGTATCTTTGCTAGTTTACGCGGCGTTTGCGTGGAAAGCTCCCAGTTGGCCCGATTTTGTGCGACTTCTTCAACATTTATCGCCGTATTTCTGCTAATTTACATAAAACTATACTAAATTATATACATAAACCTTCCTCTTGAATCACTCTATCTTTTAAAAAAAACCGCATCAAAATCCGTTGCGTAGTTTTAAAGATCTAAGCATACATAGGGACATAGGGACATGGGGACAGAGAAAGCGACTTTGTTTTATACTATGTAGTGAAGCTTACTAAACACTGTATAATAAGTATATCGAGTATTCGACACCAGTAGGGTCTGATGACGGAGATTCTTTAAAGTGGGTTATATGTACAATTGTACATATGTCCGGATATCTTTTCTTAGGCGCGTACTTCGCGCAACTGACTATAACTACGTTTACTACGACTACGTTTAACTATTACAAAATATAGGTGCATATAACCTTCTATACAAATAAATAAAATTGGAGTGTCTGTTTGTAATATTAAAATAACCGTTTTTACTAAATGCATGGGGATTTATACACGGTGCATTATACCAAAATAACATTTTTTACAATTATTTTCTGTCTGTGTTTCGGCTAATCTCTTAAATGGCTGGACCGATTTTGACGGGACTTTCACTGGCAGATGATATGATGATGATCACTAGCTGATGTAATAACGTAGGCTTTTTTATTGTCTTTATAAATGATAAATTAACTGTACGGAGTCCCGCCTAATTTCAGAGCCTGTTTCACTTCTATTAATAAATAATAATAAAATTCAGATTCATTTTTGCGAATATAAATATCTCATAAATACACTGGAATTCGATGGTCAAAAAAAAAAAAGAATACATCAAAAACTTTTATTTGTTAGATATCTTCATCCGTCATATTATAGCGTTAACCACAACTGGTGAAACAGGCCCTAAACGTAAGAATATTTAATTACAGCGGCGGCGCGGCGGTTAACGAAGGTAATTAATTATATCGATATGCGAGTGTCGTACGATATAGTCGCACAATATCGCAGCGAAATATTTCATTAATATCGTTAAATTTCGCGGTGATTTAGTTTGCGTGCTGCGCCTACGAGCTGATTACATTACGAGTTATACGACGTACTCCGCACGAGTGTCGTGGAGACTGAAGGTGCCGATCGACATATCTTTATGGAACGTCTCAAGTATTGAGAGTGCCCTCGATTTTATTAAGTGTTATGCTGGTTACTTAAAATATTTCAGCACAATATAATCCATCATTCATTTTCAGCCTGTAACATCCTACTGCTGGCCACAGGCATCCAAACCGGAAAGAAATATTTGTACAAATACCAAATATCCAGTTCAATGTTTGGTTAACAATATTGGAAGTTTGTATGTACCTCTGTACATTATATGATAGAATAGACTTAGAACTTTAAATTACTTATCGGGTTTGTGATATTCATTAGAATTTAGATGAACGACGATGATGATGTGGGTTTTTTACATTTCCAACCCAGATGCATATACAATTTAAAGTACCTATATTGCGTAATATGTACTAGATTTCGTTAAATTTTTCCATAAATTTCAAAATCGGGGCTTAATTCAAACATACACTTACACTTACTTGTATGACTGAATCTGTCTAGAGCTAGACACTAGATGATGAGAGTTATGTGGGTTCAACTGTAGATACACTTTTAAGAAATGTTAGTAGTAAGTGGTTTCCAATTTAAATACAACAATTTCTTAACAACAGTTTCATTTCGAAGTTTCGAAAGAAAACACACCTAACAAAAAACGAAATCTAACTGAAAAATAAAATTTAGAGGTACAGAGGGCGGCTTGGGTCCAGTTTTCACGCGATTTCGATGCAATTTGATGTCGATTTGTCGATGTGGCTATAGTCTGTTTTTTATTTATTTACAAAGAGTCCGGTCCATGAATCCGGTCTATAAATTAGAAAAATAACATTTATCTGTAACTCTGTAACAGCGGTCATAGTAATTCACACATTCTGAACATTTTAATTGAATCCTGTGTTATACGTAAATCACGATTTCAAAGGTTAAAAGCTATGTGACCGAAGAGCACTCCGCGTAGTAACCTACTAGACATATAAAAGTACATAAACCATTGTTTACTAATTCTTGTTACAAATCAATTCAAAACTCAAATCCAAGTGGATTCCTGGTCCATACTTGTTGAAAGTGGAAGGAATAAAAATATCTTTAATGTAATCAAGATCAAAAGAGTAATTACAATATACTTACGTGTAATGAAAAACTCAAATCTCCATTCATTTTATAAGAGTCGAGCAAATAACGAGAAAATTAATTTCTCCGTGAACATATCTAGGAAAAATGTATAATCTTGGAGCGTATCAGCGTACTCACTTTGCGCGCTAGTGTCGCCGGCGCGCGGCGAGAGGCGCGCGGTCTGCGGGCGGGCGGTCAAATAAATTACCTTCCTTTGAGAATTTGATTCTTTTGATCATCGCGAAATCAATTCCGTCGCCCCTACCATTAGTCGGTTTCGTTTAAGCGACGACGTTTAATGCGAAACGGTACTCGCTTATCAGTCCATAGCAGCGGTCGACTCGAATGTGATTAAAATTTTTAATCAGTTTTTCTTTTATTATATTTCAGCGATATTTGTTTTAATACGTAACTCGTACTTAGTTATAAAATTAGTGGCCGCTTTTGTTTTACCTTTTAATAGTTATTTAAAATGAAAAATATATACGTTAAAATAAATAAAGATATTTAGAGATACTTTTATTGATAACATGTACTTAGTAAAAGTTGTATAAAAAATTAAAAATATTGTAACAATTTTTAAGAGAAAAATAACGTGTGTTAAAATATTTTTCAATGGAGTCAAACGCAAAGCTGGGTTACTAGGTAATGTTAGTATGGCTAATTCGTCAAAGGGCGTGCTGCCCTTTGTGCCAACTCATGGTAATCAGCGGCCGCTCTCATTTCACTCACCTAGCTTGGACTGGTTCCGGACTGAATTTCGTTTCTTATTTTCATAATTAAACGGGAAATTCGACTAATAATGCTTAAGTTGTTTATTAAATGCCTTACAAATTCAATTCATTATTTCATTTTAATTTCGCATCTATCTATGTTACTTTGTTTTATTTTTAATTTTTGAAGTAAATATTAAATGATAAAAAATATGCCTATATTTGAAAGAAGTTTTGTGATTATATTATATATAGTCAAGGAAAATATCTCGATACCTTTAATTAGCAGACATAATGACAGAGTTAAATGTGGGTTGATATTGACTGTACATATTTGAAATATGTCGCGTATACTTAGTAGATTTTCTTTTGTTTTGAAATTATTTTTCTGAGCCCAACTTAAAGATATACATAATATAATAACTGATAAATAATACAATGCGAACGTGACAGTCTAATGATCTAACGGCGTTTACTCGACTAAGAATAAATCAGAGTGAATTTAATTTAGGCGATTTCGTCGCTCTCTTATTAACTCATAAGCAATATAATCTGACGATCAAAGAGCTTAGGAAATTGATATTAAGACATAAAGTATGAAAGCTTTAATTGTACACTTTGTCCGTAATCAGATGACTTATGAACATTTTCAAGATACTCTCAGTCGTAATTTGAATTTCTTTGTCTTCGGGATTTTGTTATGTAAGTCAGGTTGCGTTTTTAAGAAGGTAAAGCAACGTCTGCGGCTAATTTATCAAAGGGTGCACCCCACGATCTAGTTAATCGTATTCAAATTTACCGGCCGCTCGCTCTGACAGATTTATAGCGATAGCGGCAATTAGTTTCTTAATTAAACAAACGTAATTAGTGGACGATATTTAATTAGCGCTTAACAGACTGTTCGACGCTAATGTTACCTCGATACGATTTGATCCTGTTTAATAAACCGATTGGATGGTTTAATATTGTGGAAATAAATATGTATGTGACAAGTTGTTGATGAGTTTATGTTCATGAGTTTTTTCTTCACTCTTTGTGATATTATAGTCATGTTCTCCTGCTGTATACCACCTTTATTTTTATTTTATAACTAGCTTCTGTGCGCGACTTCGTCGGCGTGGGCTCCGCTCCTATTCGTCTTAGCGTGATCATATATAGCCTATAGCCTTCCTCGATAAATGGGCTATCTAACACTGAAAGAATTTTTCAAATCGGACCAGTAAATCCTGAGATTAGCGCGTTCAAACAAACAAACAATCAAACAAACAAACTCTTCAGCTTTATTATATTAGTATAGATGAGTTTTCATCATATCATCAAACGGTATAATTATGCATAAAATATAATTACATTGCAGTGACTATCATATGGATGAAACGAAGTCATTAAAATATAACCCGTTCGCCCGTAACGATTTTATAATTTGTAATTATGTCACTGTATCCTATTCCCCTATTACTTCATTGTTAAATCGATGCACATAGTGAATAGCGAGTGCACAATACGCACATTGTCAATAATTATTGTTCGCAGTTTAGGTGGTATCAGCGCTCAAAGGAAGCCGACAAAGAGACGCCGCGCGGTACGGACGCATTACCGGGCCGCTGCGGTGCCTCCCCCGGCAGGGCTGTGTGATACTGATATATTAATAATATATTGTGTTTCTGTGACAACAACCGTTCTGGTGTAGTGGTGCGAGTAGTCGCCTAAAACACTGACGGTTTGCGGGTTCGATTCCCGCTCGGAATGGATATTTACAATTATTATACAAATATTTGTACAAATATTTTTTTAGTAAATTTAAAACGTAGGTACCTACTGCAAATCTATCAATTTCTGCTTCCGAGATTTGTTGTTTTAGTTGTATAGATAATTATATTAAATGGTTTTAAGTCTGTCTGCTTGAACGTATGTACATTTAATATTTGAAAAAACATAAAAGTTAATTTTATAACTGAATTTCGATGTTTAGACGGACAACAAATCATCCAGAGATAACTAATTAGTAGTAACTAATTGTAATTATACTTACAATCAAGATGTTGTTTAACCTTCCTTTTAAACAACCTGAAATTCCGGGCAGTGCAGTGCTTACATATTCTGTTATAACTACACACATTTTATTTTACTTGTTTAGCGTAATATTAAACATTTTATTATATTATATGCTTATTGCTAAAGAAGTTTCACTTCAGTCCTGTGTAAGTAATGATAACATTTAATAAAAAACGAGTGTGCTTTATACCACAGGACTGAAGTGAAATATCTTTAGCAATAAGCCTGCATAATAGGCCTGCACCTTGTCTCAGATATACGAAACGTAACTGGCTATGAGAGAGAGAGAGGGAAAGAAAAAACGTGTGCTCGCACCTCTCTCTCTATCTCTTGCTCCAATCACCTCGCCCGATCACACTTTTTATAACGCTCTCGTCACGCATTCACCAGCTTACTCCTCAAGTCAAGCGAGCATAAAGAAGTTTTACTTCAAAAATATAGTGATAAAGAAAATAAAAGGAAGAAAGTAAAACGTCGTAAGTTTGTGCATCTAACCTATATAATTATCCTAGAAGTAGAGTGCTTGTTTTGCTACAAAGTTTCCGCAACGTTTTCTTATCTTCGCCCCGGCCGGGGCCGCCGCGCCGTTATCAAGACATTCGCAGATCATAAAGGCGACGACGTAAAAGAGACAGCCCTGTCAAGCTCAAAGTGAGTGTGTTACTCTTTAACCTGAGCAATTCGCGACCGGCTAAACTTACCACTCCGCTAAATAAAGTTAAAAGGCTCCTCGAGCTTTGTCTCGGTTCGCCTTTGATGTGCGCCGAGGAGGTCCCGCACCCGCGCCCCCTCACACCCTCGCCCTCGCAAACAGTTTACCGCAAGCTGAAACTATTGCCTTTAATGCCTTTTCCGATCGGATGTACGTACGAGTGATTAGTACCTACGTTCCGAAGGTATTCCCGAGGAGTTCGTTCAAAGTGCTCTCCAGTCTACGGTCGCGGCTGGACGACCCTCATTTTGATCTATGCGGTCATCGAAAGGATGGAGCCAATCGTGATCGGTTTTAATAATTTCTATGAAACGCTCGCATTTCACTTATTACGTCTGTTATAATTTTACTTTATACTTTTTATTTGGCCAAAAAGTGTGCCAGCTCTTTGTCCGACGAGTTTTAAACGTCCGCTGTAAACATCCCCTAGAAAATACGAAGTCAAACATAAAAGTATGTTAAAATCGATAATTTTAATCGAGAGCCAACGAGTATCCCCGTCGGAAGTATTAACAGTATTGTCCAAATGTGTCCCATAAATGTGGCGCGGACTTTGCGAAATTTCAATTAGTGTAATAACATCGCAGCTCCATTATAGCAATCAAAGGAAAACGGAAAGTTTGTGCACATCAAAGAGTAGCTTAGTGCGTGCCTGACTAATGAAGCTTCAGTGATGTGAATATGTCAATTAAATAGATTGTCGATATACGAGTACATACTTTCTGTATTCATTCTCGAGTACACAATACATGTATTCGTTTTTATTATTATTGTATTTAATTGAACGGCACAACTTAATTTTTGAGAATATATTAAGTATGTTCATTTAATTAGAATTTACTTGTATGTATACAGATACACATATTACATACAATTCTAATACAGTGTAGTTAAAATAAAATTTTATGTAGTAATATTTTGTTTATTTTTTTATTTTATTATTTAAAATATATATAATTTATACAATAGCCTAAATACAGTCCAAACTCCAAATATACGTAAGGCATTAATTATCATCATATAATTATTATATATTATTATGGCTCTTTGTTTATTTTGTACGTATTTACTATTTACTATTTTTATCGAATTCAAATTACCGCTTGACTGAAAACCACTTCACAAAGAATCAAACGAAAAATATACATAATATAATGATATAATTAATTTAATAGTAGTAACTTGCCTTTTCTTTTTAACCGACTTCCAAAAAAGGAGGAGGTTCTCAATTCGACTGTATTTTTTTATGTAGGTATGTTAGCTCAGAACTTTTGACTGGGTGGACCGATTTCGATCAATTTTGTTTTATATGAAGGTTTTGCGTGTCATGTGGTCCCATTCTGACAAGTAGGTACTTTTAGAGTTATATCTAATAATGCGTATTTACTTGACTACTTTTTCGTCGACCTACGTTGTATTATACCGCATAACTTTTTACTCGGTGTACCGATTTTGATGATTCTTACTTTAATCGAAAGCTAATATTACTTGTCATGTAGTCTTGTAATTAGATCGAGATCTGATTACAACTTTTTAATTAATCTTTAATAGCGCGTATTTACTTGACTATTTTTTCGTCTTATTACGTTGTTATTACTTGTCGATGTAATTGAAGTCGGTTTTTTTCGTTTGCGAGCAAACACAATTATTGACATATTATTGAATTAAAATATAAGTAAAAATAAAATTTACGTTACAAATCTTTAAATACTTTTTCACTAGTATTTTCAGTTTTTTATTACAAATTCACAAGTCACAACCTTTCCTTTAGGTACTGTTTGCCACTAAAATTTGAAAAAAAAATATTGATTACCTACGTTATAATTATAGAGAAGATCGAGGGAATAGAATTCAATATTATTTTACTCATATTGGTATTATGTGAAATATTTGTTTATTTTCTGAAAATTGTTACCATCAAAATATGTTTCTTCTGTTTCAGATATACTCAACATAAGTACTGGCACAACAAAATAAAAATGCAGCGGCAATAAGCTGCTAAAAGGCAAGTAGAACGTTGACAAAAACAATATTGTTTTAAAGAAAAGAGATAAGTTTTGGCGTTATTTTAATTGTAGCAAAAAAATCATTGAAGCTTTATATACCTCACTAGCTGTGCCCGAGACTTCGTCCGCGTGGGATTTAACAAAAAAGTTATTGTTCAGTTCGCAGAGTTATAAAACAAATAAATTTTTAAAATAAAAGTAGCCTAAGTTACTCCTTATTACATCAGCTATCTGCCAGTGAAAGTCCCGTCAAAATCGGTCCAGCCGTTTCAGAGATTAGCCGGAACAAACAGACAGACAGACAAAAATTGTAAAAAATGTTATTTTGGTATACGTACCGAATGTACATCCATATGCATTAATTAAAAAGCGATTATTTTAATGTTACAAACAGACACTTCAATTTTATTTATTTGTATGTATAGAATTATAGAATAATATGTAGATTATTTCTGTTTCCCGCCACCACGCATATTTGTAATTCTAGCTTAAAGCCAGTCCTGTCATCTATTGGTGACTTCTGACGCTATGCAAATCGTAGCTTTGACAAAGGAAGCGTCGCGTCGTCGTGAGAATCTTTACTCTGTCGCTAGATGGCGGGATTTGCAGCTTATGTCAACCTGTTTAGGATTGTCAAGTGTCAAACTTGTCACTATTGTATACAAAACCAGACCGAGCCAAGCTAATCTATTATTTATTTACGTTAACTTTTCTATTTTACACGTTCTCTATTCTTGTTTAGTACATATCATCACGATTCTGTAGACAGTGTGTGTATCAATTTTTATATAGCGTTTCACTCAATATGTTCCATAAATATAGTTCTTCCGGGTTTCCAAGAAGGAATTCGGTGTTTACAACTACTATTTCCACGCTAATGTACAGTTACGATGGCTTAAAGATTGAATTATGACTGAAAGTTGCATACGATTTTCATGCCTAATTTTTTGGTGATCAAGTGATTTATGACTATTCTCTTTATTTATAAAATTGTTAGTAACTTTTATGCTCGTCATTGTCAATTATTAAAACGTGTCTGGTTCGCGAACGAACGTCTTCCGACTCGCCGCCTTGCTGAAGTATGAGTCCACTCTAATATTGTTTCCAATACTTTTATCAAACAGTAAGTATTACAAAGTAATTATGAGAAATTTGGTATAAATTTTTTTTTCTAATATTTTTGTCAGAAAATTGAAATGATTTAAACTGTATGTTTTCAATACACATTTGTATATTCTATGAAAATCACATAGCATACCTGATATAAAAAAATCACAAAAAGTGTTAAAATATTCAAACTTTAACCACAAACGTTTAAATAATACATTGAATACCTACCGCAGATGTATTCAAAATTGTTTGTGAGATATTGATTTTATATTTTTTATAAACCCTATCATAACCATATCTATAACACATTGAATAGGGGTACAAGAAATGTTCGATCCCAGTCTCATTGTACTACAGCATCCAACTTCCACTCGGAACATTACCACTGCACTGCGCAGTCGTGCTTTCCTAAATAATACTTTTAGAGCAAAAAATTATTATAAGACTTAAAAAATATTTGTTAGAAGATCTTATTAGTCGTGGAGCATTTTAGTGTATTGTTTGTGTAAGCGCAATGAATATGGTAAGGGCCTTTATATTTTTTGCTTTGTGTTTTTTTTTTCATATTTATTAAACCATGAAGTTATGATATAATTTGTTATGACAGGATTCTATTATGGATTATCCCTTTTTGTATAATATTACCGGGATGTTTTGAGTAGAGGTTTTTAGAAGCATTTAGTAAAACGCTTACCTCACATTATGGTACGCTATATTAAGCTTTTGTTGTAAGATTTTGTGAAATATGATATGTGAACTTTAATACATTCTAAAATATCCTTAATATGTTTGTTGTAAAGTTTATGAAGCTGTAATCTGGTTGGTCTTAAAAACTTTGTTCATATTTTATTGTACGTGTAATGTTTTCATCCAACGCCGATCGATGATGGAGACTCTTGACTTTGTGGCCGTTGCTTCATCTTTGGTTTGCTCTCTCTTTCTAACCTGTTCACATTACACACCAGATGTAATGCTATGATCCTTTTTATTTGCTATATTGATTTTTTACCCTACGTATCGTCTTGTCCAAAATTTTGTCGACTAATGTGGAGCGTTGCTCGGGTAGCTTTTATAATTGCCATTTAACAGAGTTATAATAGCTTAGCTTATATTTGTATTGTTAGAATTGTAAAGAAAAATAAATCTATACTAATATATAAAGCTGAAGAGTTTGTTTGTTTGGTTGTTTGTTTGTTAGTTTGTTTGTTTGTTTGTTTGTTTGAACGCAGTAATCTCTGGAACTACTGGGCCGATTTTAAAAATTCTTTCAGTGTTAGATAGCCCATTTATCGAGGAAGGCTATAGGCTATGTATCATCACGCTAAAACCAATAGGAGCGGAGTCCACGCCGACGAAGTCGCGCGCAGAAGCTAGTATTCAATGAAACTGTATAATAAGACAACTGTTATAATTCTTTAAACCTTAGTGTAATGGTAGTATTTGTTTTAGTAATAAATTTATGCTGTAATAATTTTGCTATTCAATGAAATAACCAAGTAGTGTTACTTTCACCATTTTTTTTCACACATACATTTTGATATTATCATTGTAATAAGTCTTTTATATAATCTTGTTATGAAATATTTTCAATACATTTTTATCTTTTTTTTTACGTTTTCCTTTTTATAAAAATATATTTATTGTATTCGTTTTATTTTTATTTATTTTTCCTTTTCAATAGTTTAAGTTTAGTAATTATTTATATTTCAATATCCCATGTTATTTTGTTCTGTCCAGGTATTGTCTCGCCATGCAGCGCGCGGGTGGGAGCAGGGCCTGTGCGCCATGAGCCACACTCCTATAGGCGGCAACCCGCAAGGTAACTTTATATTTTTGATCAAATGACTGTCGCGAGTCGTCTTCACTTTGACTATAAGTGCGCTGCCTGTAATTTTGCGGGCAGCGGGGCGGGAGCGGCGTGGGCAACGCCGACCCGTTCTTAAAACCAGCGACAGACCGCGTGGCTAGCTTTAGTCCGGCCGCTTACTACGAAGAATTTCGCACACCGGCCCCTCATCTTTTATCTTTGTCGCTCGCATATAAACATATTGCCGTTGCGCTCACACAACAACACTGCAATGCTGACGCGCGGGCGGTCACCGCTTGATTGGAGTCACCGCTCGTTGCCCGCTACCGCGGCGCTGCTTCGCCGCTGTTTTCGAGGGTGGGTCCATTTTATATTTTATTATAAGATCCGGCCGCCGCCGCGCCGCTGCAGCCCCGCTGCCCGCAAAACTCCAGGCAGTGCCCTAACGGCCCAGTGTCATATTGTGATTTTTCATGTGTGACTTCAGATTAACATAGCTCTTTAATGGTAGTTTTAAATCATATAAGTATTAATTGCTAAAATATTTGTATGTTTTTTTTGGCATATAATATATTCGTTAGTATAATATATTCGGTAGTTAACAGAGTTAAGATTTATTGTTTGAATACACGAGAATGGGCGTTTTTCAACTTATTAATTGTTCCTATAAAATGATCAAACAGTTATGTTGTCTCAATTTTATATTGAAATGAATTTTAGTTTAACAGAAACTTAATAATGTTATTATATACAAATACGAAGATATGTGAAAGTGGTGATGCATAGAAATGTTGTACCACCAGGTTGGGAGCACAAGCTTGCAGACAGGTCGTCGCTGCCGCCGGCTTCAGGGGAGGAGAAGAGTAAATCTCAGTCCAGACATGTGTTCACTCAGCCACATCTCTCTAAGTGCGTATTTATTATACAATTTTTGTGTAATCATTGATATGAATAAATATTTGACTTGCTGAATTTGGATTTAGGTCAGATTTTATCTGTTTTGTTTTGATCTAAACTATAGTTTTTAGAAAATAGTTATCCTAAAACACAAAACAGCATTATATTTGAAAATGGCTCTCAATAGAAAATAATGGAAAATAATATGTCTCGAATAATGTTCTGAATTGAACTGGTAGTTATATTTTAAATTTTCTACATAAATATTAATCAAATAAAAAATAATAATATTAATCAAATAAAATTAATTTAATTAAAATCCGACAAATAACGTCAGACTTCAATAGTAATTGTAACTCACTAATTGCTATGCTAGTTGCTGATAAATGTATCCGATATATGTACATATTATTATACATACCATTAAAATATACCATACAACACATTTACCATAACTTCAAAAGTACATCAGAGCTCAATTAAATTTAAATGGGACCACATGACACACACCACCTCTTGATTAAAAACAAATATCGAAATCGGTCCACCCAGTAAAGTTCTGAGGTAACATACGTAAAAAAATACAGTCGAATTTAGAACCTCCTCCTTTTTTTAAAGTCGGTTAAAATACGAATATATCTCGGTTTTATCATTCAAATAAATTTCTGAAATTGCATATTCCACCGTATTTGCCCTACTAATTTATATATGTAGATATTATGATGTAAATCTTAAAATAATATTGATATCATCTTTCCAAAGCTTTCCGATTTTAAATAAAACAAAGATATAAATTAAAGTAACTGACAAATATTTGTACCTTTTAGACATTCATTACTATTATTATTACTATTTAATTATTCATTTAGATCAGGGGTTCCCAAACTTATTTTGTCTACTGCCCACTATGAGAATAAATTATTTTTTAGTGCCCCCATTTTTTCACCTACTTAAAAACCACTATAACTTCAAATTAAATTAATTATTGCGAGCTATATTAGCGGAGATTAAACATTCATTCTAATAAACACCAATCCTCTACACAACGCCCAATTTTTTTTCTGGGTCGCTTACCGCCCCTCCTTTAGGCCTGCAGCGCCCACAAGGGGGCGTTATCGCCCACTTTGGGAAAGGCTGATTTAGATTTTTCCGCCATTTATCGTATACGATGTGGTATGACGTGTGTCGGTGTGACGCAGGGCGGGTATGGCGTCGTGGCGCGAGGAGACGGAGGGCTCGTCGGGCAGCTCGGCGCGCTCGCCCGCCTCGCCGCCCTACATCCGCTGGGCGCGCACCCTGCACCACCTGCTCGAGGTGACGCGTCTCAACTATACACAACTCCCTTAACTCCTAACAAACAAGATGGACGATTCCTACGTTACTTGCTTTTTAAATACTTTTCACTGTGTTATATGTATTTGTAATATTAAAATAAATAAATTTCAAAAGTAATCATCTTCCATTTTACCTCAATCTAACACTAACGATAACATTTAAAAGAAATTTGGTTTTTAAAATTTCAGATTATATTAGACTCAATGTAAAATGAATAAGATCGGTTACAATACTCAGTATTAGCGTCTGAAATTTTTTTGTTAAAAATATTTGAACTGTATTATTCGACCCTCGGTTCCCCCCCACTGTACCGTGTGTGTGTGTGTACCGTGCCCGCAGGACGCGGAGGGCGTGCGCCTGTTCCGCAAGTTCGTGTGCGGCGCGGGCGGGCTGCACGTGGACCGGCTCAACTTCTACTTCGCCGTGCAGGGCCTGCGCCAGGAGAGCGAGCCCGCCAAGATACGGCAGGTCGTCTCCGCGATATACAAGTACGTGCCTCGCCTCCCGCTACCTTCACTTATGTGTATACTTTACGTCTTGATTACTTACATTTATGTAATGGAAAGAGATCTCCTAACGCAGTGCTTATGCTCTTAAATAATTGTGTTTGCTAGCAAACGAAAAAAAAACAACTTCAATTACATTGATAAGTAATACAACACAAGTACGCGAACAAAATTTAAAAAGAAACTAGTCGCCACTACGATTTTCGAAGGTTAATTTCGATTTCTCTGGGATGCTGGTTTCCTTATCATGGTACCACCTTGGGATCTCCTTTCCAACAAAAAAAGAATCATCAAAATCGGTTCACAAACGACAAAGCTATCTGCGAACACATTAAAAAAACGTATAGTAATACAGTCGAATTGAGAAGCCTCCCCCTTTTTTGAAGTGGGTTAAAGAAGTTCCAGATCGCCAATCATTTTTTATATATATAGATTCTATTTATTTATTTATTTTATGTTTGCATTTAATTTAAATTATTTTCTTGCTGACTAATAACAAAGAGTAATTTATTGTATTGTATAAAGGTACATTAAAATATTACTTTTTCTATATTTCACATACACTAAAGTAACTTACATAACAATTTTACTGTAATCGTTTCAAACAAAAATACTAGTCCCCATATAGTTATTATCTACTATTACTAGGTTCCTGCGCAAGTCTCAGCTAGCGATGCCCGAGGAGTTAAAGCAGCGCGTGAAGCAGTTGCTTAAAGATGGCGGTAACATAGAGAAGACCATCTTCGATAACATGGAGCAAGAGGTATGTCAACAAAAAAATTTAATGGGTATAGAGCACATTACATTTCGTTCAAAATATCACTGAAATAATGAAAATTAAAGTCTTCCAAGTTTCTAGGCACTTGGGCCTTGGCTCATGTGTATAAGGAAATACTGCAGTCTTTATGTAATGTAATGTCCTTATAAGGTGGATTATATTTTATTAGTCGGGCTGCTTCAGATTTTGAGTAGGATATGGATATATGCCCTACTCAAAATCTGCTGTGTCTTACTTCAATTATCTGTCCGGGCAGCTAGTATATACAGGGTGTTTTTGGAACGCATTGAAAAACGAAGAGGTATGATAGTGTTGGCTTAACCTGACATGATACAAGTGAAAAAAAAAGCGAAAAGAAATTATTTTTTTTTTTCCTGTTTTCATCATTTTTTTGGTATAGTCCGGTTTGGGAAAATAATGAAACAGAAATTTGAAGATAATGCTTTAAAATAATCGTGTTTGGAACAAACTGTCAATGTAATGCAAACCGTTCATACGCGCCATCAGCTGACAGAGGTCAACGGCACGAGGTAAACGTACTCGCCGCCGCGCGCACGTTTAATTTTCGTTCCGCCGCCTCCCGCGCCCCGCGCGGCTTGCGGTCAACGACTACTCGTCACAATGTGTATGATACATTGCTGCCTCACATAGTACATAAGTCCTAAAATGTTCTTAAAAAACGTTTCTGGGATAAATGGTTATATGCATTATATAGTATATAAATAGTATATTACGTGGTTTAAATCTTACAAAGCGTTCCAAATACACCCAGTAGATGTATAGATGGGATAAAAATGTCCTCAGGTGACGCGCGCGATCACCGAGTCGACTTACCAGGCGTTCCTGCGCTCCGAGGCGTACGTGTCGTACGTGAGCGCGGCGACGCAGCCGCTGTCCTCGCCCGACGCCTCGCCGCCGCACTCCAGAGAGGTACCACCGCCGCTGATTGTCTGCTAGCTGGCTATAAACCTCACTTGTAACCGTTCTATCATCTGTTTTATTTATATTTATATGTAAAGCCGTCAGTACCGGTTGTTATCAAACTAGCCGTGCGAAGTTTATATCACTGAAAAGATAAGAGAGATATATAAAATTTTGATCTTAGGATATATATCACTCAATTGTTTCTTCATCTCATTTGGCTCAGTGAGACAACTGACAAGTGTTTCATCGTATGATACAATATGAATCGAAAAGATACAGAGCTATAGCTATCTCTCTCTTTCGTATGATAAGCGCCATCGTCCGATCTCGTTTACTCTGGCTCAGTAACAGAGTTACAGCTGTCTCTCTCATTCGCATGATAAGCGCCATCGTCCGGTCTCGTTTACTCTGGCTCAGTAACAGAGTTACAGCTGTCTCTCTCATTCGCATGATAAGCGCCATCGTCCGGTCTCGTTTACTCTGGCTCAGTAACAGAGTTACAGCTGTCTCTCTCATTCGCATGATAAGCGCCATCGTCCGGTCTCGTTTACTCTCTCTCAGTCCGTCAGTATCTCGAAAATGAATCATAACCCTAGTGAGCTGGAGATACATTTGAAATGCAAGTGAGCGGGTGAAAGATTAGCTCAATTGAAAAGAAATGTTTCATTTATATCTTTCTCTCATGAGTTACCCATGTCTATATCAAACACACTTGGTAGCGATTGGTACTCATGGTAGAGTATCAATCCGCAGTAGGGTTTCGCGATGGATTAAGCTCCAACCCCCTAAAATATGTACCCCTTAAATACGGAGAGATGGTCTTCGCCTAGAAGTGGTATGTTAACGGCTAGTTTGTCCGCTGCCCGCAGACGAGCGTGGGCGGGCTGGCGACGCTGCACGAGGGGCAGGAGCTGGGCTCGACGGCGGCGGTGGGCGCGCGCCTCACGCACGACGCGCTGCTCGCCACGCAGTCGCGCCGCCTGCACTGCGACGTCGCGCCGTGAGTCGCCGCCTGTACTCGCACACACGCACACCCGCACGCTCACACGCGGCGCGTACTAGCTACATCGCGTGTTAGTGTGTTCGTGTCGTGTGACGTTCACCTTGAACTTACACAGTGAACAAAAAACGATAGATTTGATTTTAATAAAGTTTAAGTTACAACTATTAACGATCATATAGTTTTATTTTCTTTTTCGCTTCGAGTTAATTATTCATACAAACCTTTAAAGTTATTTTTCCGAATCCCACCGTACTGTGTGAACCTTAGAACGTTAGCGTTTCAGTTGATGAAAGTGTGACCCCGCATTGCATGAGCGATACATCCGAGCATTTATGCTTTATTTATTTTTAATTTATTTTCGAGCAGCTTCACTCATTTTTTTCGTTATGTTGTTTCTCCCCCATGTTTGATCCCCGCGCTGCATGTCCGCCGCCCTGACGCGATGCACTCGCTCCGTGCTGAATTACCACCTGACGACTGCTGAACTTCACGCCCTCTACCCTACATAACGCACCAATTTAAAAAATGGAACGTGTCGAACGTTCCAATTTTTAAAAATGGAACGCGCACTTCCCATCCCTCCCCCGTCCCGCGCCCGCATCCCTTCGGGTGGTAAGCAGGCACCGCAAGCGCTCGGTGTACAGCGCGCACGTGTCGTACGCCGGCTACACGCCCGCCTCGCGCCAGGACTCCGAGCGCGCCAGTCTCAGCAGCGGCCGCACCGACAGCGACGCCGTCTCGCTCTCTGGCAGCAGCGTGTGAGTAGCGACCCGTACCCCGTACCGTAAACAGACACTTCGTACCACTCAACTTACCGCAGCTTACAGTGCGCACTGTGCGGTGCGCAGACTACCCTTCTTTAGTGTAAGTAAATGATAAGAAAATAAAAGATAGAAGATAAAGGTTGGATTATTCCTGCAATTATGGTCATAAAAAAGATCTCATCGTTTTCTCGTCCGAGGTAAGTATCTATAAACCTAGCGATTTGTCTTTAGGCTGACCCCATCGCTTACTTAGAAAAACCCACTAATTTTATATCATTTAATTTGCACTTCGATCGAATTCGTATGAAAAATTAAAAAGTCAAACAGATGATTAAATAAAAGTTCAATAACGAACAAGAGTCTGTGTCGCCAGGGACGGCGCGTGCGCGCGCGCGTGTCGCGAGGCGCGCGAGTCGCGCGAGACGCGGCGACCGCGCCTGTACGGGCTGGACCGACACGCCGTCATCAACAAGGAGCAGGACCCCGCCATGGTACGTGCACGCCTCGCTACTGCTAAACGACTCTTGTTGAAATACTCATTACTTTCGTGCCATTAGGTCGAAAGCTACAAGATGACAAACAATTCAACCTATTCAACATCAACTACCTGATATTAACGTCAACCTACCTGAAAAGTTTTGAATTTAAGTGTGCGATTTGGCTCGATTTATGTATTACAAATAAAACAATCGACGCGATGTTCCGCAGGTGATTCCCCGCACGCAGCGCGTGCAGGCGGAGCAGCTGCGCGTGCTGCCGCCGGCGGAGTTCGCGCCGCTGCTCATCGAGCGCCTCGAGCGCGTCAAGCGCGAGCTGGACAACAAGGAGCGCCTCGAGAGGAGGCTGGCCGAGGTGACTGTCTTGTACTCACTGTATATCGCGTACTTCAGATGTACCAGCTCTTTGTGTCGTCAAGAGGATCGATGTCAATCCTACACGATTATTTGGTAATGATTGTATCATGTGATTGAAGTTACTTTATATTCGTACTTCATAATTAACGTTCTTGTGTCGTAGGGCGAGGGCGACGAAATGTGTGCGCAGACGTTGCCGCCGCAGTTAGTCGCGGCCGCCATCCGCGAGAAACTGCACATCGACGACGACAACGATCAAGACATACTCGGTGAGTACAGTTGTTCAAGTACACGTGATCGCTCTATACATATCGCGACCCAAACAATACACGGTGCACATGACGATTACGGCACAGTGTTGAAACATTGTTAAAATGTCTCTTGTTCTTCTAGGAAACCTCATTATTATCTCTCATATTTTTTCTGACTGTACGAATCGTTATCAATTTCACGAGTTTATTTCGTCACGCCATTTAACGATTCCAGACCAGCACGTGTCGCGCGTGTGGTCGGAGCGCACGCCGGGCACGTCCCCTCCCGGTGGGCGGCGAGCTCGCGGCCGACACGGGACGCACGGATCACACGGGTCGCACGGGTCACACGGGTCGCACGGGTCACACGGGTCGCACGGGTCGCATGGGACGCACGGGTCGCGCCGCGCACAGTCGGCTCTGTCGGCCGACTCGGGCCACTACGACGCGCCGCCCGACTCCTTGCACCTGCCGCACTCGCTCACGAGGAGGTACGTGTGGCGTCATGAGTGTGTTTGTATACAATCGTGTATGTTGGAAGTAGTCACAAAATGATCTCATTATACATAATTATGTATACCAAAAATATTTAGAGAAACTTAAATTCACACCTGTTTATTTGAGTTTACAACACGTATCTGCTGTTCACAGTATTTCGAAACGACAACTTCTTATTGTTGCTGTGTTACGTCACACTGAGTGACTGCTGCGAGTTCCGATGGCTTATTAAATGTTATGTTTTTCCCGTCACTTTCATTAAGTAAAATTGATAAAAAAAATACAGTCGAATTGAGAACCTCCTCCTTTTTTGGATGTCGGTTAAAAACGTATGCTTTACCATAATAATTGTTTTGTCTATGTTACCTTATGTTAAATAAATAAATGAATATAAAATATATTTTTTGTCCAAGTGTTCACACTTCACCGCACAATGTATTTCTGAACTGTTATGTTACAGGTCGTTCTCGAAGAAGACGGTCACGGAGTTGACGGACAGCGGCGTGTCGGTGGTGAGCGAAGGCACCAGTGCGGCGGGAGTCGAACCTCGCATCTTGCTGTGGATAGCCGAAGGGTCAGAGCGGATGGACCGCAAGAATTACAGAGAGCTCTCTTCGAGAGGATCATCGGCTGACCGAGATGAGCACCGGAGGAGGGAGAAACAAGCGCAGAGGGCTCGGTGAGACAATATTTTTATTATACAAACACTAACTTACACTTCCGAGTTCCGTTTCCGGCATCAGAACTGTCAACACCGCAGTGATAAACTCCGAGTGAAATTAAGCGAAATAAAATAGTAAACGTAATTTCTGGTTGCTAGTATTCGTCGATACAGTACTGGGACCTCTTGGAAGCGATTAAAAACATACAGTGAAGTGCGATTACTGGAAATCACCGTGTATCTACAACCACAATATCAACTATTGGATTAGAGGTTAGAAAATACGAAAACAACTAATCGTTCACTCAGTGACACTTGTAGTAAACGTCAATAGATCTGACATATTAAACAGTGTTGCCAATTGCGAAAAAATTTTCTACTATCTTCTACTATTGCGTCTCGTTACACGTAGTAAAAAAAAAAAAAATAAGATGGAAGGTCAATTTCAAATATTATTTGAAAAAATGAAATTAGAGATGCAAAGTCAAAATGCTGAATTGAAAGATTCTATAACAAAGAGCATTATGGAAAAGATGGATGATAAACTAATCCCTATTATAGAAGAAAATAAGAACCTGAAAACTAAAATAGAAAAACTGGAAAAAGAAATAGATTATCTTAAGAGGGCTGAGAAAAACAATAATATTATAGTATTCGGCTTAGAAGAAAACGAAAAATCCTCTTATGAACTAATACAAAAGCTCAAAGAAACCTTCAATCAAGATTTGAATATTAAAATAGAAGAATACGATATCAACAAAATTTATCGCTTAGGAAATAGAAAGAGAGAGAACAGCAAACCGAGACCGGTACTGTGTTCATTTATAAACAACTGGAAAAAGACAGAAATTATCAGAAGTAAAAAAAACCTAAAAACTATTTACATTGCGGAGGATTACTCGAAGGATGTGTTACAAAAAAGAAAAGAGCTGCAAGCCAAGTTAACTGAAGAGAGACAAAAGGGCAACATAGCATATCTGAAATATGATAAATTAATTGTAAAAGAGAACAACTACAGCCAAGAGAGAAGGAAAAGGGAAATATCCGCTTCACCCTCTTCAGAAAATAATCAACCAAAAAAGCAACAAACCCTAAACGCAACGAAGACAAACAGGAAAAATGCTTTTGATTTAATGCGATATAGATCCAGCTCCCTTTCGAACATGCCTAATACTAATAAAAACCAATAGCAACTAAAGAACGGCAAACGGAAACCAAAACCAACCAAAGAAACTGCCAATAAAGAAACAAAAAACCAACGAACTCCCCCAAGCCGACTGGTCCTCGAGGGGGAAAGCGACCACAACCCTCCAACCCCTAAAGACAACAATCACCGAAGAAAAGAGGCCGACCACAGAAAAGGTGGGACGATGACGTTAGACAAGTGGCAGGAGCCACATGGAACAGAGTGGCTCAAGAAAGAAAGGAATGGAAGAGGTTGGAGGAGGCCTTTGCCGACTGGCAAACAGATCTAGGAAAGATAACCAAACAACAAATATTAGTCTAAATTTTTTCATGTCTATTAAGTTTAATATTTTAATGTTAGTTCTTTACATAAGCAAAAAAAAAAAAAAGAAAAAAAAAGAAAAAAAAAAAAAAAAAAAACTCTGTACTAAGCGATCTGAATAAAGGCTATATTATTATTATTATTATTAACTTACACTAACTAACTTACTATACTGCGGTCGCGGAATAGAAAGAAATTCGTACACCGACCCCTCATCTTTTGTCTTTGTCGCTCGCGTATAAACATATTGCGGTTGCGCTCACACAATACGGAGTCACTTCACCTGTGTGAGCGCAACCCCAAAATCTTTATACGCGAGCGACAAAGACAAAAGATGAGGGGTCGGTGTACGAATTTCTTTCTATTCCGTGACCGCAGTATAACTAACTTAATGACTGCGGAAGATTCGTAATTCCGGATTTTTTTTTTTTGTTTTATTTTTTTTAATGTTCAAAAATTCACTTAATAGCTTGTATTAAAATGTGTAATGTGAGACGGTTCGGTTCGGTGAGCAGACCGGGCGCGCGGCCGGGCGAGCACACGGTGGTGGTGGTGAGCTTCCTGGACGAGAGCGTGCCCTACCGGTTCAAGGTGCCCGCCGCGCCGCTCACGCTGCGCACCTTCAAGGACTACCTGCCACGGAAGGGCAACTACAGGTACTGCGCGCTACATGCTACATGTTACGTCTAAGCTGCTGCTCATTATCTATACTAATATAATAAAGCTGAAGAGTTTGTTTGATTGTTTGTTTGTTTGTTTGTTTGTTTGTTTGTTTGAACGCGCTAATCTCAGGATCCACTGGTCCGATTTGAAAAATTCTTTCAGTGTTAGATAGCCCATTTATCGAGGAAGGCTATAGGCTATATATCATCACGCTAAGTCCAATAGGAGCGGAGTCCACGCCGACGAAGTCGCGCGCAGAAGCTAGTTATGAATAAAAGGTATAAAAATTACCAAAACTCTCCTTTACTTGGGTTGTCTGAAAAACATGACTAGATAGCCATAATAAGTCCGCCCATTGTACTTCACAGTCTCTGTAATTATTGCACGGCTTCGAAGAGACTGTTTTTAGTTTATGAGAATTGTTGATATCGATATGACCATTGGTTTGTTAACATATTATTTTCAAGTAAGGACAGCGTATTATTAAGTGTCGACATTACTAAGATTCAAATAAACTTTTAAAATTACGAAAATTATTCGAAAACGGGATATTTACCATGTTTATTAATTTTTCTTCGAGTTAGCCTCGTGAACAAGACCTTCGCAGTTAATGTCGAAATATCGAGCTCCGCGACGAAAAATTAATAATACATGGTAAATATCTCGTTTTCGAATAATTTTCGTAATAGAAGTAACCATGTTAATCTAAAAACTTTTAAAATTACTTTGAACTTAATATGCAGTAACTAAACAATATTCATTGAATAATGGTTTTCTATAAAATTAGGTTACAATTGGATTGTAATAGTTAAACTTGAACATTTTCCAGATACTTCTTCAAGACGGAGTGCGCAGACCTCGACAACACCGTGATCCAGGAAGAAGTGAGCAACGACAACGACACGCTGCCCATGTTCGAGGGGAAGGTCATGGCGCGCGTCAAGAGCATCGAGTGAGGGGGGGGGGGATCCCAACTCGCCGCTAAGGTCCAATTTGGGACGTCGTCCTGGCTGTTAGATAGACCCACAGTCATAGTTGTGAACCGAGACCCTAAAAGGGACCTGTTAAAATGATACGATTTTTTACATAATGACCGTGGACCATTCGTTTGTCGGCCCTAGTTATGCTCGGATAAGACAGAGTCAAGCATTAGTCCGAATGATACTGTATGATAGAGTTAGTTTTAAGAGTGGGTTACTCGTACGCGTCGGTTTAAATTATAACTAAAGCCAAACTAAGTTTTAGTTCAAGTTAAATTGAAGTATAGTGTTGTGCAAAACATATTTAAATGTCCGTCAAGTATAGCAGCAGTACTCTTCCCGGCTTTTCGTGTCAGTTTTGCCTGATAAGTTATTTAGATAGGACTATTGAAATGTAGAATGTTCCATTAATGGGTTTGCACATGAACAATCGATTTTATAGAGAATTGTTATGTGTAAAAAGGTGGTATTTCTAATATTTATTTATTTATTTAAACTTTATTACACAACTCAGAATTTTTTAAAAAAAAACAACATAACAACACTTCGAGATAACAGGTTGCGCAAAAGGCGGACTTAAGGCTGTACAGCCTTATCTACCAGTCAATCTTAGAAATTAATATTGTAATATTATAATTTTTCAATTATAATTAAAAGTGTTTGATATGTGGCATTAAATGTTTTCGGGATGTTTAGTAAGGATGGTTTGGAGTTTACTCCGTAAGAAATTATGTAACGCCTGTTGTGTGAAAAAATATGGGTAGTGAAATCGTATGAAGACGCGACCTGCCCTGAGAGTGATGTTTTACCGCACAACGTCTCTTGAAATAAAGAGAATGTATTTGTAAATATGGTAATCGCTCTTAAGCAGTGAATTCAAATCGCGTGTCGGAGGTGAAACGTACACGTTTTCTTTATATCGATTAATAAAAACTGTTTGAAAATATAATAATGAATTTTATAAAATAAATGGCCTAATTTTATTCCCGTATAAATTCATTGTTATAATCCGCTCTTTGAGCCGAGCCAATCATCATCAATCAGTAATTATTAATTAGATTATCACTACAAATAATACAAGACATTAATAATCCTAAAATTAGTAATGTCTTGATTTTAACCGAAACTGTTTTATTGGTCATGGTTTAAAACTTTAATTAAAAATTAAATAACCCTTTCTAGCAAGCCACTGTTGTTCTATTAGCAAATTTAACTATTACCGCTCGACGAGACAATCCGCTCTAATTTTATTAAAACGCAGTCGACAAAAACTTGACTCAAGATTGAAGGAGTTCAAGATATCATTTGGGTATGTTTTAAAACGGAAAGAGTAACGTCTAAATTGAAGCCTGTAATAAGACAACCTACCCAGTGTCTAAGTCTATTCGATGTCCAGAGTTTTATTATTACACTGTATTTGTTATGCGATGTTGACTTTGTTCTGTATTAATTTGTAAAATAACTAAATTTTACGAAGACAGAAAATTTACAATTTTTTGTGTAGCTAATTTTTGCAAACGTATACGCTTTTATTCGTACGTTATGATTCAAATATTGTGTTCAATATGCTTCAAATGCGCCTCTGAAGTTTGCCCAAGTGCTATATGGAATGTGATTGCTTGGCTTTGTGTGAATTTCAGAGCGATATATTTATTTCGAGCGGAAAGTAATTTGGCGTTATAAGATATATGATTTAAATATTATTAATAAAGTGAATTATTATTGTACCATATTCTGCACATAAATGTATATAATATATTTTCACAATGATTAATATTTTTAATACTATTGTTTTTTTCCAATGATAATTAATTATGAATATTGACAGTGAGTTCAATTATTTAGTGATAAAATTTATTTACCAGTATAAAAATCGAGTAATACAATTAACTACTACATTTGTATGAAAATTATACCTTTGAAACAAAATATTTTTCGTTCTCCGTCCGAAACGGCAAGGTTTCGCGTACAGCAGCCAGGGCGGCAACACGTACTGTAAAGTTTAAATTATTTATTATGGGAGTAATAACGACGGCAGATACAATGTAAATTTCTGTTCCTCAACGATTTTAGCTTTTTATTTTTAATATTTCGTTTTACTTGAGCTAGTTGAGTACGCTTACTATTGTACGGTATATTTTTAAAATTCGAATGTTTTACGTATCGTATGGAACTTTTTTACTCTTAGTGTTACTTGAATGACTGCTTAGTTTGTACATTTTTAAATTAATATAATATAATGTGACGTGTTCTGTTTCAATGTCTATTATATGTGGAGATTACATATTTGGGAGTATTGTTATTGTATAATAATTACGAACAAATTGTCGAAGAAGGTATCGCAGGTTATTGGACGGAGATATCAGTTACTTTCATTTTGTTACAGTAATTGACACCGTCGGCACCTTCTTCGTCAAGTTGTGCGTCCGACTATGTAGAAATAAATCTTCCATCATACAATGGGATCTCAATGAAATATGTGAAAGTAAATATTTTAATGAACTATACTGTGTAAGTGGACAGTAAATATCGTTTCCGTTCTATAGCTGTGAGTAGGTCTTACAATAGTCCATTTTACCTTCCCCGCCAGTGTACAGTCGAACGAGCTGGCTGTATGTCGATCGTGTCATTTTGTTTTGTTATTTCGTACGGAACACCTCAGATGAATGTCTCGACATAGCGGTTTGTCGTGAGTTTAATGAACCAGACTGAGTTCCCTACGAGTTCGAGGCGGCGAGTGCGCCAGTCGCTCGAATAGTACTTATCTCTAATAAAATAAAACTTAATTTAGCTCGTCACGTCCGGTCCACAGTCCGACGTCGGTCGCCAGCGAGACGGGTGCACCTATACTGCACAATATTGAGAATAGGGTGCGTAATCATGTGCCTTCAATGTTGATAAAAATTTTCATAGTTGATGCTTCTAAGTAGTTGTAAGTTAACATTTGTAAATATAGAACGTAACGCAACTTCGATTCGAACACTTTATTTTTTAATAATTTAATGAATGTGTAATTTATTGCCCGCGCCCCGGGCTCGTGTCCGCCGACTCCGACTCCAACTCGCTCTCACCGCTACTCCATGTCTTCCTCGTTCTTGTAATATATTCAATTATTATTTGTGTCTTTTGCACAGAAGAGAATAGCCGATAGCACTCCTACCTGTCTTGAGCGTGACACGGGTCTCGGGACGTCAGTGTCCAGATATAAGTATAAAGCGACATGCGACGACTGGCTCCGTCGGTCGCGCAAAATGTATAAATAGATGAACTATATCGTTGTAATTTAACAGTAAGGCACTTTCAGTACACTGTAGCGTCTAAAAGTACCTTATAAAAAAAGTTATGTACCAAAAAGTCCTCGTTGGCTCAAATATGTCGAAGTTAAAATTGCTTGTTAAAAAATTGTAAAAAGTATAATGTTTTTCAAGTTTAGAGTGTATACGAATGTGGAAATAATCGATTTGTAATAATAAAATAATTAGTATAACCTACAACAATGATAAAACACGGCGGGATCGACCGTTCGTTTAATAGTAACAGAGTTTCACTAATCGGACTGTATTATTTTTTTATCTAGCACATGTAACATTTAAAAATAAACTGGAACTGTGCCATATATGTTCGCCTTTTATTTTGTGATCGATTTTCGCTTTTCGAGAAAATTTGTATTTCTATCAATGTGACATTGTAAATATCAATTCATAGTGTAGTGGTATCAATTCATTAATTTATTTAATATCATATACATATGATAGCATTTAATAGTGAAGAGAATATCATAGACGATTTTGACAATGTCACTAATGATGCAGATTACTCAAATGAGATTGATCGGTACGGTTGAGGTTACAAGCTTCTTAAATTTGGTAATGGTATATGCTTATCCATTTCTACAACAATAAAATTCTAAAATGTTCAGTGGCAGGTTTTTTTAAATTAAATATCATTAACCAGAAGGTCTAAATCGCCCATGACTTTTGTTAACATCAGTGGCAGCCGGCAGGTTAAGTTTAGTTCCTATGATGACGGGGGAAGTCAAGATCTGACTACACAATGTTTTCGTCTGTTATACTTCTATTTAATTTGCTAAGTCGGATAAGTGCGGAACAGACGCAGGCTCCAGCGAGCTGAGGTTGCTAAGACAGACATGTATACTGAAGTAAATAATTGTGTTTGCTCGCAAACGAAAAAAAACCGACTTCAATTACATCGACAAGTAATACAACGTAATAAGACGAAAAAAAAGGCCAGTAAATACGCGCTATTAAAGATTACTCAAAAAGTAGTCATCAGATCTCGATCGAATTTAAAAAAGACTACGTAACAAGTATTAGCTTATGATTAAAGTAAGAATCATCAAAATCGGTCGGTCTCAATTAAATTTAAATGGGATCACATAACACGCTTCACCTTTCAATTAAAAGAAAATTGATCGAAATCGATCCACCCAGTCAAAAGTTCTGATCTAACATACATAAAAAAAAATCTTGTTTTTCATGCATGTTACGTGATATGAATATAGTCATTACGTAATTTATATGATATATAAAACCTTGTCGCGAGATTTACATGTCTAGATAAACAAGTTTTATTTTATGTTATTTATTTATTCTCTCTTACATCTTATCAGTTTCCTAATGCGATAGAGTAATTTATCCTAAAGGGCCCCGTAAACGATCAAACTTGTTTGTCAAACATGTTTGATCAAACTTCATGTTTCATATAACAAACATATCAAAAAACCCCGCAACCCCGCACACGATCAAATAATTTGACAAACACGTTTGTCAAACAGAAATTTAATATGAAGTTTGATCAAATATTTGATCGTCTATGGGGCCCTTAAGATTTAACAAATAGTATTACCTAAAAACCAACAATAAAAAAATATAATAGAAGTAAAAGTATTCCCAACCTAAATAAAATAATAACAAAATTATTACCTACTAACAACAGATTATGGTCTAAGATCCGGGATATAACAAAATATTCCCTCATCTGTTAATTAGATGAAACAATTTTTATAGGCTGATTTCAATATTGTGAATTTATAAAAACAACCTCTGCCACCATAAGCCTGCTGCAATTTTTTTTTAATCTTTTCCCTTTTAGTAAGCTAAAACCGTTAATATTTTACATTATATACCTTACTGTAGTAGGCAGCCATCTCTATGATTGCTATACTTACCTGCAGCCAGGTCAGTAACCTCAGTCAGCAGTAATTAACAGATTATATGATATGAGATGATTATATGATAACAGGGAATATTTAGCTATCTCGGATCTTAGACCATTACAAAAATAAAATTACATAAAAACCTAGATTTAACTATAACTTATTACTAGGGCTCGGATTAATATGTAAATACATATTTTTAATTTACACGATTTTCGGTTTTGAATGTCTTCTATACATTGATTATTACATATAGACTCGGAAAAACTAATTTTTATTTTCCATATTTTTCCATATTTTGCCATATTTCATGGGTAAATCCATATTTTTACAAAAAAATATCACAATCATCCATATTTTCGATTTTTACCCGACTGCCAAGGAAGGGTTATGTTTTTCGCGCGTATCTTGTATGTATGTATGTATGTAATATTCTTAATTACCTCATTTCTCTAGAACCGCTGAACGGATTTGCATAATTGAGATATCGTTAGATTTGTCTTAGCAGCCCAAGTGTTCTTAGATAGGTGACATTAAAAAAAAAACAAACATGGCGGCTGTGCGAAGCCATTGTAGTCAGAGGCGGCCTTACCCATTGCGAGGCCCCGGGCGGCAAGTCTTTGCGAGGCCCTTTGTTCTTCGTGAAAAGTATTTGATGCGAAAGTAGGTCT
Source organism: Melitaea athalia (assembly GCA_905220545.2). Taxonomy (NCBI): domain Eukaryota; kingdom Metazoa; phylum Arthropoda; class Insecta; order Lepidoptera; family Nymphalidae; genus Melitaea; species Melitaea athalia. The sequence continues at coordinate 6,364,847 of HG992184.1, forward strand.
GGTTGTTTGGTTGGTTGGTTGTTTTCAAAATGGTCGAAAATAGAGATACTGTTCTGTGATAGCTCGTTGGATCCGGAATGACATCTAGAAAAATGTTCTCAAGGCGTGTATTAGCACATAAAAAATTGCAAAAGTTAAAAACAATTAAAAAAAGGAAAAAAATGGTCTCTTGTTTTTTACCAATATTTCATAAACTATTCATATTTAAGAAATTTCAAATAAAATATTCTAAAAGAGGAGGAAATTTTCAATAAAAAACTTTTCGCTCCCAGAACTCTATCTCCATTATTTATAATCTTAATTTAATTCTGAAAAAGGGTCTCCGCGTGACATTTTAGGTTGCGCGCGCGGCGTCAAAAATGAGTACGACACATTGATTAATTTATTTAAAGTTGTGATATATTCTAAGAAAGATATATTCTAAGATAGATTCTAAGATATATTCTATTAAAAATTGTGGTGTATTCTGAACACTATAAATACTTAATTCCCGTTGGAAATTTTACTTAAAGTTAATTTTTCAACAAGTTAAACGATTGTTAACGAACAAAATTTTCTCGAAATTACGTCTCAATTGTAAATTAAAAAAAAAATGTTTAATAATTGTCGTAAAAATTTTTCACTTCGTAGAGACCTAAGGACTGAAAGCTGATCTTGTGTCATCGAATTCCTCAAATATGTTTTAATAACTTTAAGTCTCGAAAAGCTCCTTTCAGCAGACGTAACTGTAAGACGAAGGACGAAGAGCGATCGGTAGGCCAAAAAAGCGATAGATGTACTCGTATTGTGTGAGTGAACTCAGTGAGGACATGAGAAAGACTACAACATGATTAATTTTCAATTATGTTTTGAATGAATGAATTAACTTTATTTTAATTTACCGTTATGTTATAACCTTCATAAGTAATTAAGGATCCAAATCAAAAGTTTTAAGTAAAAAATATAGTTAAAAAATCTATATTTTTAAAATTTGCTTGGGTTGTCGCGCGAGGCCCCTGCAAGAGCGAGGCCCCGGGCGATTGCCCCGTTCGCCACCCCCTAAGGCCGCCACTGATTGTAGTTAATGAAGAAATAATTTTTTTTAGAATACTATAGTATGGGTATCAAATTAAAGGGCTTAATACAAGGATTTCAAAAATGTATATTATGATTATTATTACTGTAATAATAATAAAGAAATACAATAAGAAAGTTTAAAAAATGTTGACTTTGCTCTTTCCGTTTTTTACGCAGGCGGGTTTTTTGTTTTCTTTTAATTATATTACTTGTTATATCATAGAACATGAATTAGTTCACAAAAATTGATATAATTTTACGTATTTGCATTCTCGCCATCACCACACGGACGCGCGGGTTTCATTTCTCTCGTGTATTATTCGTCGTAATTTGATTTTTAATACTCTAACTTCATTTATTCCACATTATCTGCCCCCGCGCCGCCGATCAAATCAATCAAATGAAAACCTGAAGATTATTAAAAAAAAATGAAAAAAAAGCATACGGCTCAACTGATGGTAAGCGATTACCGTAGCTTCAACACCAGATGCATTGAAAGCGCGTTGCCGTCCATACTCCCAATCCCCCCCAGGAGCTCTGGTCACCTTATTCACCACAGGAACACAACACTGGTTGAAAGCAGCATTTTTTAGCAGTGATCTGCTGCATGTTTGAGGTATTTCCCCAGTCGGGCGGCTCCAGTTTTTGAGCAGGATATTTCCTGCTGTGCCCTACCTTACTTATTTGCCTTTATTGTGACGTGGAAAGATCTTACAGCCAATATAAGGCTATATTTAGACCTAATCGACAGTTTTAATTACGATAATTTAAAAAAGCGTGTGATTGTGTAGGTACTGCAATCAATTTCTTTTTTTTTAAATTACCTAAACATATCGCTATCTTTTTATAAATTTTTAATGTAGGTAACTGTTACTGCAGTAACTTTTCACAATAAACAATGTTTAATATAAAAGATATTTTTATTTTATACTCCATATTTTTTCCATATTTTACATTTTTTGGTCCATATTATATGTACATATTTTGAATTTTTTAATACATATTTATCCGAGCCCTACTTATTACATAGTAGCAGCACGCCCCGGCTTCGCTCGGGTAAAATAATTATTTTGTGGACCTTTTTTGTAGATATTTTTTAGTCCTATAATTCAGTCGTACATAATTTTGTATTATCTTTTACCATTTAAGTGGCGCACGCGAAGGAAAGAAATATTTGAGACGATTTTTTACACCTTGATCAACATAGCCCATTTTTTTGCACATGTCTAAGTTTTTAAGAAATAAAATATAGCCTATGTTACTTCCTAATAATGTAGCTTTCTATTAGTGAAAAAATCATTAAAATCGATCAATTAATCAATATAAACAAACAAAAAATCTTTTTTCTTTATAATATTGACTTTATTGAAATTGGAATTTTAAATTTCGCGCCATTACACACGCCATACACATGCTGCAATAATGCAATTGCTCGCAGTGCATTTCGCATGCAACCCAAATAATCGTTGTTCTAAATGAAGTTTAAATACTTGATAACAGATAGCGCTACAAATTTCCAAGTTGAAGGGTTGGAAAAGGCCTTATATCCTTAAAAACACGCCCTTTAGGTTAAAACGGGAACTTTCTTGTTCGAGGGGGGATAAAGGGCTATCACACTATGTAAGTCCCTTTATCGTGCCGGGACTCCTTTTTAAGTTTTATCGGCACGCACATTTTATCAACTTAGTTTTATTATATATAATGATAATGATTATGTGACCTTTGCGAAATCGCTCAGAGTACAACAAAATATGTCAATTTTATCTTGGACTACGTTGAGTGTTCTGAGAGAGAGACAATAAAATATCGCTGAATACGCGTTTGATACTTCTTCACTAAATAACTTGATGTGATTGATCTTAACTATTAAAATTTTCCAAACTAAGGAAATACGAGTACTCATATCTCGCGACAAGGTTTTATATCATATAAATTATCTAATGACTCAATAAGTAGAAATTAAAAGTTTTAAAGTAGAAAATATTTTTTTAATATTTTTTTTTTCGTTTTAGCGCATTCAGATAAAAACTTAATATATCCGCCAACCCGCATTGGAGCAGCGTGGTGGATTAAGCTCCGATCCATCTCCTAAATGACATAAGAGGCCTATGTCCAGCAGTGGGATACTACAGACTGAATCGTATCGTATATTAATTAAAACAACACACATTTACTTAATGCAATATATTAGAATATACACACATTTTTACAATTTTGTACAAAAGTTCTTAATACCTTTAGCAAAAATAAATAATAATACTTTTACATAGAACTTATTTCCCATTAAAATTTATTTTTTAATTACAAGTAAAGTAAAGACAGGTACATCTCAGGATGAAACTAAGACATTTTATTATGCATTATAGACATAATAAAAATAATGAATTATTAGAATCCAAATAAACGAGATTTAGGAAATGTCAAGACAATGCTGCTCACCACCACTTTCTTCCTATCTAAATATATCCCGAACTCCTTGTATTAATTGTTCTATGAGGGGATCGTTGTCTTCATAACCAGCAGAATGCATGTGATGGCGCATGCTGGATATGCACTGAAAAAAAAAACTATTTAGATAGGTTTAAGGGTATTTATTCATAGAAGCGTACACATACTGCATACAAGTTAAATTTATATGTTTATGAAACTTTTTGACTAGTTAACTAAATGATTTATTTGTATAACACTTATGTTGGGCCTGAAAAAAAATTGATTTTAAACTGAATTTAAATGTTATCCTTATCACATAACCGTACAGTAAATCAAAACTTAACATGATATAATAAACGGATTCTACTGTAGTAATAATATTAAAAAAAGATGACTCACTGACTTTAGTACTAAAACTTTAGTGTCGTTGCGTGGGGCGTTTTGTTATCAAGTTACTCGTCATTACCTTCTCCAAATACGTCATGCCCGCCTGCGGGCAAACGTCCACCGGCAAGTTAACGCTGAGGTGGTCTCGGTCGACGAAGTTGCACCACAGGTCGCGCAACTCTTCCAGAAACTCCGGTATCGACTCGCGTGTGAAGTCGGGAATAATCTCAACACTGAATTGGTAACCGATCGGCATGTCCGTGGCTTCGTCGTAGTCCTCTACACGGAAACATCTGAGGGCAAAATTTTTAACATCGTAAAAATCTATTCATGGCAACGAGTATATTTTATAAATAACACAAATAGTGATTTCGTACTCATTAACACTTTCACTATATCGATTTATTTTCATGTAATTTAGTTTCAGTTCGTTTTAAAACTATAAACATACGATTTAAGATTAACATGGTTACTTCTATTACGAAAGTTATTCGAAAACGGGATGTTTACCATGTTTATTATTTTCGCTTTGCGGAGCTCGATATTTCGACATTAACTGCGAATGTCTTGTTCACGAGTCTCGTCACGTATCCCATTTTCGAATACTTTTCGTAATATAACCGTACGGTCGAATGCCGTCTCTCGGTTTAGTGAATCAGTAATAGTAAGAGGGTGTTGGTACCGGAGCGTGGAGGCGGAGCGGCCGCGCGGCCAGTGCTGCGAGGTGACGAGCGCGAGGAAGGGCAGCGGCCAGGCCAGCTGCGTCTGCAGCGCGCGCTGCGTGCGCAGGTCGGTGGCGGAGGGCGCGGCGGGGAAGCGCGGGTGCGAGTGGTGCCAGGCGGCGGGCGGCGCGGCGCGCGCGCGCAGCCAGGCCGCGGCCGCCGCCTGCGACGCGGGCTCCATGTCGCAGTGCGTGCGCGACTGCCGCGCCGCGCGCGCGCGCCGGTACAGGCGCAGGCGCAGGCGCGGCGCCGCCCAGCGCCCGCCCACCAGCCCCATCACCTCGCCGGCGGACGCGTGCGCGTGCGCGTCCATGAGGCACAGCGCCGACACGTGCAGCGACACCTCGCACGGCGCCTGCAATACACACCCACGCGCTCGATAGGTTGATACGTTTGAGGCGATTTTACTTCATTTTTGAACTCTTCGAATTTATTATACGTTATGAAATAATATAATCTATACCGAAAAATACCACGTCACATGAAACGCCTGACTTAACCAATAAGTTCTTTTATTAACCGACTTCGAAAAAGGTGGAGGTTCTCGATTCAACTGTATTTTCTATATGGTGTTACCTTAAAACTTTTTACTGGGTGTACACAGTTAAATGATTATTTTTTTAATCGAAAGCTGGTAATTCGTGTGGTCCTACTCAAATTTAAAAGAGATCCAACGAGTATTTTTTGAGTTATCTAAAATAATACGTATTTACTCGACTATTTTTTCGTCTACCTACGTTGTATTACTTGTCAATGTAATTGAAGTCGTTTTTCTTGACACAATTATTTTATAGGTTTATCTTTAGTTCACGTCAATAACTCATAAAATCGTGTTAAAATGTATGCAGACTTGCAGAGTAGCAATAACGTGTTAGATATGAATAACTAATAATATTACTACCATTCAATTTTGAAGGACTTGATTGAAACTAATCATTTGATTCAAGTACCTGTCAAAGGCACTTTAGAATCATCCATTACGATTTATAATGATGTAAGTTAATATACTGACCGGTTTATCTGCACTGTAGAAGCGACACGGAAAGAGATCGATAACTGGTTTCTTCTGCGGACGTTCCTTGCGCGGCTCTTGACCGATCTCATACAAGTCCCCCGACTCTGTGTGCATTATTGTGTACCCACCTCCACCGCCCTGGAAGTTTGTATCGATTGAATTACATTAAAGAACCACATTCAAATAATTTATAACTATGAATTTATGACTTATGATACAGTAGCATTAAATTTATAAGTTAAAAAAGCGCTCGGATTTTTTTCACGCAGAACATGAACTATAACACCTCAGCCCTGAAACTGAATCTCCCATTTGAAGAAACGCAGTTAGGAGTCGAACACCTATACAAATAATATAAAATACAATAATTATATGATTCATATTCTGTGTTGGAGTACAGAATAAAACTGTACAATCTACCTATAAACCATTTTTTCTTTTCTATGGGTGCCTTGGCCCAATCGCTTTTTAAACAATAAGGTCGCATTTTGTACTATTTTTTCCATTGTCCGAACTCCGAACTAAAAAGGTTTTATGGTCGAAGACGAAACCGAACCGCAATTTCGGCCTTGGTCTCAGTTTCGGCCAAAACCAAAACTCACGTGGACAATGTATTAGTGTAAACTGAAGTCTAGTGTGTTTTAAGTATTTTTTTGCACATATTATGTACAAAAAACACCATTAGATATCATTTGTTAAATTGTTGAGTTTGTGAGCATTCTTAAGACGATCATATTTACTTCTTGAGAACAAAACCGGCAGCGCGGGGGTGGCTACATTAGCGGAAAGTTGCATGACATTCTACTAATACAGAATTTCAGCGGTACAAGGGAACGGGGCAAAGTTTTAGCATATTTTTTAGCCAAAATCGAAACGATTTTTTGGCCTAAGCCAAAATTTCATATTCTTTACTTTTTTGTAATATTAATTAATTCCCGATATACAATAACAAGTTATAATTATCATAACTATTTTGCTTAAAAACGTTATTACAAATGAAATGAGTTTACATTTAACTATAATACAAGGTAGGGTAAGAAACACAATTACCAGTTTAATCTTACGGTTCCTTTTCGGCATAGGCTCAAACTTTCTCAATGGAACAGCAACAGGAGCTTCATCACGCTCCTTCTCTTTCTTCTCTACTTTAGTCGGAGAGCCCTCCGTGTCACTATCAATATCTATTTCTATATCACTCTCACAGTCTGAATTCTTCTTTTCTATTTTTATCTATAAATGGAAAAAACTTTAAGTATAATATTTTTGACTTGGACTTAATTATAGTAGCAGTGAATAGAAAAGTTTTGTAGTAAAACAGTACAATGTTTGCAGATGAAACTAGAGATTATTAAATATATAAATTATTAACTATGCATTTATAAATCATGCAATTTAGCTGTGTATATGCCAGATGGGATTTTCCATGGAAAGTATAAATTCTTTGTTTTAATGTGGTGGTCAAATGTATGTTTGAAACTAATAAGTTATTAATCCAGTTAGAATTATTCTTGTTTACATTTGATGAATGATGATGCAAATAGGATTTGAAATATTACTAGATGACACCCAGACAGATCAGTAAATAAAACACAAATTAATATCCCTACTAGTATTTAGTGTAGTAATTGTAAACATACTATTTGTTCTCCTTCTGAAACAGGCAAAGCCAGTCCTGAACCAAGAACTAGTTGCATTTGTGGACTCTTTACAATATCATTGGAGCCCTTTCTTTGTCGCCTCTGAGGCGATTTTAAATTATCTTTGCTTTTATTTCTTATTCTATCTTTATCATGATTTCTTGATACTTTTCTCCTATGATTTCCAATCTTTTTCATAGTTTTTACTTTTTCCTTTTGTTGCTTAAAGGTGCTTTTTGATGGTACCTCCTTCACATTGGCTTCTAATCCTACAGATTCAGTAGAACCAACAATTAAATCATCTTCATAATACAATTCTGTTGAATCTATTATATTAGGATGTATATGGACTTTAGTTTTTATGGGACTATTTTTAGTACTCCTATTGGTAATTTCCTTTTTTATCCGTTTTTTTGATACAGGTATAGTTGGAGCTCCAGTAGTGACCATACTTAAAACATCATTCATGTCCACGAGACCATCTGTAACAATTTCTTCTTGGACTACTGGTATATCTTCATCTCCATGCTTTTCAAGTTCCATTGAAGGTGTTTCGAGGAGAATTCCATGTTCAGCTTCAATTAATGCCTGTATTTCTGCTTCAGTCTTTGTTTTTAAAACTTGAGATATTTTATGTACATTTCTGCCGTACTTTATCTGAAAAAATTACTTTCCATATAAATGAAGTTTTATCAATTTATAATAAATCTCACAACACAAAACAATTTGTTGCTTATGTCAAAACTTGTATGTATAAAAAAATTTAACTACTAGTGAGAAAACATAATTATATACCATTTCATTTTTCAACAAATCCTTTTCCTCTTGACTCCATATAGTCTGTTGCTCTGTGTCGTGCTTAATTGTTGTATTATTTCCTGAAAGTTTCCTGAATGGCCCATGCTTTGTCCTGAAATAGATATTAAACTCGTAGACTACTAATATAAAATAAAAAATCTATATTAATATTAGTGTGACGTGAAGTTTATGGGATGGAATTTTTGTAGTGATTAATATATTACGTTAATAAATGTAATGAGAAAATAAGACGCAGATACTTGCTTTACATCTCAATTACACTCGCCTATAATGCTTGGTTTACTCTATCTACATTACTAAAGCTCACCTATTTTTATCTATATTCTGTGTATCATACCAATTGGTCGCGGGTGAATCGAGTAGCCACTGAGGATGAACTGTATCTTCTCTGTCTGAACAAGATGGGCTACGAAGTTGGAAACGAAATAATAATATAAGAAAAATAGTAAAACATGTTTACTAAATATAATTATTATGATACTTTATGTGTCACAATTTTAACAATTCTAGGGATAAAATAATCATATTGTCATGTTTTAAATGTATATTTTCCTATTAGTTTGTTTTGGTCACTATTGTCAAAATATAATAACAATTGGTGTAAAAATGTATTATGTATGTGACATGATTATATTATTTTGTTATCGGCAATAGGAATATAATTGTACTTAGGATACTTACATGCCTTGACTATTTTGTGCAAAACAAGAATTAAAAGAAAAATCTCCAAGTACGTCAATTTCGTCTTCATCCGCCATTTTTATTTATTTAGTTTTTAACTTATAAAAAAAAGTAGATGTCAAAAAGTATCAACAATCAACAATACAGATTAAAAAATATCGCCGAGAAAATGAATTTGACATGATTTTTGTTTTTGAGCCTTTTTCTGTGCATTTGTATTACCTACGTCCACCGTTTCCTATATACCGTTTCTAATCGCTATAAACGTTTTTTAACTTTTAACTGTTTATCATAATATTTTTTTTCTTTTTGTATTTTAAAATATTTAGGTACGTAAAGAAAATAAATCTTAGCATCTATGAATGACCGTCTATTATAGATTGGTCTGTCTATCTCACTCAATAGATATAATAAAAAGGTTTATTTTTATTATATCTATGATCTCACTAGAGAAGACAGACTGACAGAAGTCTTAAAATATAATTAAATTTTATATATAATTAAATTTAGGTAAATTATCCAATTTTATCTATGAAATTATCCAATTATCTATAATGGCTGATTTACACGAAGTCAGTAACTGCCGGCAGTTTCCTACGGAGTCAGTGCTGACCTGTCACTGCCATCGTGTAAATTGTTTTCACGACAGTACAGCACTGTGGCGTCAGTACTGACTTCTAAATTCCCGCTCCATATTTTTTGGCGTCAGTCCGCTACCCCCACCACCCACGCTAGCGCAACTGTCACCGTGTAAATGCCGAAGTCAGTCGCTGCCACGTCAGTGTAGGGTGACCACGCTGCATCATAACAAAATAATATAAAATAAAAATTAATATTTTTTAAGAAGTAAATAGTCAAATAAAATTTTTAAAAATGTTCCATATCTGCAATGACCCGAATATAAAATTATTTATATCATTTTAAAAAGATAGAAAAGTTTTAGTATCATGGCACAATCCATCAAACTATTTACCATTGTTTTATTTTTCCGTAGATCTTACTCGGTATATTCAAATGATTTTTTTTTACAGTATGCTTAAAACTTGTTATACTATTGAAAACAGTCAATATGGTGTGTAAATCAAATTAAAAAAAAATAACTACATTGCCATTTGCCATATTTAAAAAAATAACTAAAAGATGGAAAATAATAAGTTGTAATAGCTATGCATAAAAAATCTTTTAATTAAAATTAATTTATATCTACAAATAAAAATAACCAATAAAAAAGTTTTATTCTACTGTTCTACATCTCATAATACTTTTTGTGCATAAATATTAATTTTATACCTCTATTATTAACTCTGACTTTTTGCTGTTTTCGAGATTTCATTTATCCGCACTGACTTTACAGACGTGTGTACACCATAAGACTACTGACGTTACAACTGCCATCGTGTAAATTGTACGCGTCAGTTTTCGGCGCCAGGCTGGGCTTGTTACCGGTACCAATTACCTTTATAAAATACCGGTAAATAGCGTTAATTTTATCCGATACCTGTTTTACCGGTAAAAGTTTTAAAGGTAATTCGGTACCGGAAACGATTTTTAACGGTAAATAGAATTTTAACGATACTGGTACCGGTACCTCTGACGTCACGATTAACGATATTTTTATCGGTACCTCTACGACGTTGCCGCTCCGTGCAAAGAAAAAATGTTCAACTCGAAGCTGCGCGGGGGAGGGGGGGCTGATAAGAGCGGCAACAGCGCGTGACATTAGATTATAACGCTGTGAGATCAAAAATAAAAAAAAAGTACATAGGTAGTATTCTATTAGCGTAATAATTACCGGTACCTATAAAGGTAACAGTAGCAATTAACGGTACCGGTATGGATAGGTACCGGTAAAAATAACGTTAAACGAGTTTTTACCGGTAAAAAATTTAACGGTAAAATGGTTCCAAAGTACCGGTATTTAAAGTACCGGTACTCCATAAATAACGATACGTCTGCCGAGACAAAGTACCAGTACCGAATTTTTACCGGTATTCGAAGCCCTAGCGCCAGCACTCGTGAGCACTGCCGGCAGTTACTGACTCCGTGTAAATCAGCCATTATTCTGTCACTGTCGTCTGTCGACTGTCATAGTGTCACTGTCATCGTGTCATCATCATTCGGCAAAACATCAACAAATTGCAACAAGAAGTCAAGAACAAATCTAAAAAATACGAAATGATTAGCAACAGCGACAAAAACGTTTATTGTATCTTGCGTAATGGTTTGTGATACGTCCTGAAGTGAATGTGAATGAAAAAAATAAACAACTTAGGGTACAAATAAAGCTTAATTTGTAAACTAAATATGATTAATATTTTATATAAACTTAGTAATGTAAGTGCAACCACAGGAAAAATACGAAAATTCTCTGTGTCGACTGCTAAAAATGCAAATTTCGCGTAAGTATTCAGCTTTGAAGAGCATTTTAAAGTTTTATCGCATCTATAACTTCGAAAATAAAATATTTATGTTTTGGGAAGTGCAATATATTTATTCTTACTATTTAAAAAAAATGTTGGGCAGGCTTTAGAATACCGGACGTCGATTATTAAATTTAATATCATGGAGTTAAAGAAAAAAGTTTTAAAGGAAACCTTGCTTTGATTTGAAGACCAAGTGACGGGTTATACCCTAACAAAGTTAAAATAAAATCATTTCAAATTTTATTTTTAGTTTCTTCAATTGATATGATTTTAACGATTCCTAGATGTTAATTTTTAATGTATCAGACTGTATCTCATCTCATTATTGACGAGTTGTCTTAGGTATATTAGATTTTATACAGTATTGGGATTAGGATACAAGTTAAATCTTATAACTCTTGTGATAAGTAATGACTTGTGTTAATGCACAATACTGTAACTAGTTTTGAATATTATATGTATTCTAGATGTTTTACACTTCTAGTATTAATTTTTATATTACTTTTTATGAATGTTTATTTATTTTTTATTTGAAAGTAAAAGGACAAGAGGTTTCTGCATTCTCATTTAGGTACTGAATGATTCAATTATTATTATATAAATTTTATTATATACTAGCTTCTGCGCGCGACTTCGTCGGCGTGGACTCCGCTCCTATTGGTCTTAGCGTGATGATAAATAGCCTATAGCCTTCCTCGATAAATGGGCTATCTAACACTGAAAGAATTTTTCAAATCGGCGTAGTAGTTCCAGAGATTACCGCGTTCAAACAAACAAACAAACAAACAAACAAACTCTTCAGCTTTATATATTAGTATAGATTTAGGCTAGCCTATAGGACATGGGGCATGGATTTATGGGGTTTAAAGGGGAGAGGGGAGGAGGGGGGTGGGTGGGTTACGTTCTGGTACCACTCCCAACCCTAGAACTGGGCATAGATTTTTGGGGTTTTGGGGGTTGGGGGTGGGGGGCTATATGACACTGGGCATCGTTTTATGGGGTTTTGGGGGGAGAGCGGAGGAGGGGGTGGGTGTTTTACCCTCTGGTATCACCCCAACCCCAGAACTGGGCATATTTTTGGGTTTTGGGGGAGGGGGGGGGGTACCCTCTGGAACCACTCCCACCCCCAGCACTGCACTATATAGATATAGAAATCCGAAAAATACCCAAACCCGAATCGGAGCACCCCACTATCCACGTGGTCCAGGTCTGTCCTACCCCTAGAGTGTTCTGTTGAGAGCCCGGAGCGGATAAGGCTGGTCGCCGAAGGCGACCAGCCTCAGCCGCTCCCTACGCATTCGTTCACGCACTTTCACACGGAGGACAAGGGCTGACCTCCCTCCGCGCCATGTCGATTAACGGTCTCATTTTGAAGTTAGATAGGTTAGGGTTATTTTTTTTTTGTAACGAACTTATGCCGATAAGCTAAAACCTATCTAAGCTCAAAATTGAAAAGATTTACGACTGAATAGGTTTTGCCTTCATATAACCCCACCCTCCCCCCAAAACCTCATAAATCGATGCCCAGTGCTGGGGGTGGGAGTGGTACCCCTTCCCGCCTCCCCTCAAACCTCATAAATCGATGCCCAGTGCTGGGGGTGGGTGGTACCAGAGGGTAAACCCCCCCCCCACTTCTAAAATCTATGCTCAGTTCTAGGGTTGGGAGTGATACCAGAACGTAACCCACCCACCCCCCTCTTACCCTCTCCCCTAAAAACCCCTTAAATCGATGCCCCATGTCCTATAGGCTTACCTAGATTTATATTATTTAATAATTATTTATTCTATTTGACAATGTTCTAAATTGTATAAAATTGAATTTTATCATAAATAGATAAACATTATATTATTAATTCATTGTTAGTAATTTTTATATAAAAAAAAATTGCCATATGTTATGTTATGTTATATGAGTGGTGGCGAGAATAAATAAATTTTGAATTTGAATTAATCTTCCCTATGTTAAATTACTTTGGTTACTTATAAGTAACTACATTGATTTGTTTTTGGTTACTTATAAGTTAAATAGGTTTTAAGTATGTTACTTATTACAGATGCAAGTTGCTGGTGGTGGGAGGAGGGTCTGGGGGTTGCACAATGGCAGCCAAGTTTGCGAGGAAATTAAAAAAAGATTCAGTTATTATATTGGAACCTAGTTCAGTAAGTCAAAGTCTTTTGCTGCTTGAATTAGACATTTATATGACATCACTTTCATCATTTTTTTTTTAATTTGAAAAAAAAAGAACTGTAAAACTTATTGAAGTAAAACTTCTTTATGTATGCTGAATATTATACTTATACTTTGACTACATTTTGATAAAAAAATTGCATTATGTACAGGTAATTACAGATAATTTTAAATATATATTTGCCAAGCAATTAAATGAGTTATACCCCTACTGTTATAAAATAAACACTAGAAGTATCGTTTATTTAGGTAGTTATACTTATCTACAAACTATAAAGATATTTTACATTTTATCCTTATTGTATTATATGTACATAACATATATAATTATAGATTTTATACTGGTAATTTACCTACCTTATATTTGTATACTTATAGGAAAAAAAAATACTTCTTACTGCTTATAGTCAAAAATCAAGTTATTTGCTTGATTGAACACACATTTTAGAATCTCCTAGTTAGATTTAAAATTCTTATCGCTTTACAAAGTCTGTTTAATGAGTTATACTATTAAGCATCATAATCGTGTTCATATTGAGTTTGTACACTCATTTTGAATGAATGGCTTCACAAACAAATAAATAAATATATCGCTTAATTATTTCACCAATATGAAGACAATATGAATGGAGAAGACACGAAAGAGGTTAATATGACGAAAAGGTGACGTTATGACGTGAAGGTGACTAGTATGTTGACGCAGTTTGCAATGACCTAGCTTTTAATCAGGGAGTTGTGGGTTCGATTCCCGCACTGAGTCTGGACGTACTATATATATTTACTACTTATATGTACATTTAACACAAATATATAATATCAGCCAGCTGTTACCTAAAATTTGCCACCTATTGGGAACAGATGACCGTGTATTATTGACTTACGATTTATTATTAGGTATTTAAATATTGTAAGCTTGTATTTTTAAAAACTTTAAATTACAAGTACTTTACAAACATTGTTCACAAAATTACGAATACAAAAATCGGCCAAGTGGTTCCGTACCATTGACTAGGTAAACAACAGTAGGTAGTTACAATGATTTTAATATCGGGCAAAAAGCGGCTAATGTTGTATGAGAGCAAAAATAGGCAAAAATGATGTTTGTTGTATGGGAGCCCCCCTTAAATATTAATTTTATTTTAATTTTATTATTTATGATTAAAGTAAAAATACAGCTGAGTATTTTGTGAATATTTCAAGTGCCTACCTGTTGCCATTATTGATATCGAGCAAAAAGGGCAAGAAAATCGCGTTTTTTGTATGGGAGCCCCCCTTAAATATTTATTTTATTATGTTTTTAGTATTTGTTGTTATAGCGGCAACAGAAATATATAATATGTGAAAATTTCAACTGTCTAGCTATCGCTGTTCTTGAGATACAGCCTGGTGACAGACGGACGAACGGATGGACGGACGGACGGACAGCGAAGTCTTAGTAATAGGGTTCCGTTTTTACCCCTTGGGTACGGAACCCTAAAAAGGATTATACAATTTGATGCAGTCGTTCTTAAAGTAGTTATAATTTTATGGCTAGGTATTGATATTTACGTTACAAGGCAATAAATGTGAACATAACTCACACAGTAATGTAATGTTTGCCGCAGTGGTTGCAGAATGTTATCTCATAGCATTAATAAAACAATGGATTATAAAACATAAACACTAGCGGTGACCACACCTCGTCCACTCGCACGACGAGCACTGAAGGTCATATTTATTCACATACAAATAATGCGTTTTTAATTAGATTTATTTAAACCCGTTTTATCTTCAAATCTATTGGTACAATTTAAATTTTTTTTTTATTAAAATGCCTATAGAATAAGCAATATCATAGGCTATAAAATATCCCTCTACAACCCACAGAAGTTGCCCAAAAGTGTTCGGTATATAATATAACATATTATTATATTAATTGTTTTGATCGTGTATTTTAACTAAGAAAAAAAAATGTTTTTAGTACAGTCTTGAAAACTTGTCGTGTTTTATAAACACTGGCATACGGTTTGACTTGCCTTGTATTTTTTTTTACTGCTACCATCAAGTTCAAACATCCAACACTAACATTCTTACAATTACTTTGAAAACTTATTATAAATTTTAAAAATATTATGATTTTAACATTATGATCTCGTTCTTACTTAAAACTTCTTATCCAACCAACACGATAGGTTTCCAGCATTTTCTAATCATTAATTAGCCTTAGGAATAATAGAAATGTTTTTTAATCAATTAGCTAATTTTAAGAATTCTCCACCTTGCTGTCTTTGAAGACCGATTTTAGCCAAATTTTTCATATTAAGTACGGCTTTTCTTGTATTATTATGAAAGCTGAGAGTCTGGCGCATTTTTAAGACTAACTAAGAAATCATAGGGTCACCTATTTAACTTAATTCAAGGAACGTAAATTTTTGACTTTAGACCAACATTTTCATAACTTTCATCAAAGCTACGAAGCAGACTATTTTATACATAAAAGCACAACTCATGCGAATTCAGTTGCAAAAAATAAAACCATAAAATCTTTTCCTTTTTTTAGAAATTTTTGAGGATGGTCAAGTCGAAATTTCTTAAAAAATCGAAAAAAATTCATAACTCCTAAACTATAAAAAATCGCTGAACATACATGGGAGTGATTCGGTTACCCCACAACATACCGGACCTAATTTTTTTTTATGACGTCAATTGACCGGACATCCTGTATACACAATTATACACACGATTCTTTCCTTACCTGTTTGTGTTTATATGACAGACAACTGATATATATTTTTGTTTTTGTCGAATTAATTTATCGACAAGCTAATATAGGTCATATCGTATGTATATACACAGTTGATAAGAGGTTGATTAAAATTTTCTAGAAAATCTTTATTGAGATTCAACGGTGAAATGCTTGTCAGCTCTCGTGCCACCGTTTCATATGGACATAATTTAAAATTATCTGTAAATAATAACTTAACAAATTTCCATAGCAAATAATATGTATATTTTTATGATTATATAATTTTTATACATTTTGATATGTTAGTTGTGTAATATCACAGACAGAATAACTACTACTTGCTTGCTACTAGTTTTAATGAATTTTTGCACAGATTAATGTAACTTTATCTAAGTTAAAATATAGGCTTTATTTTATTTCGATTAATAACCGCGATATTTTTATTGAAAAATTTAAAAGAATATTGTGGTATGAAGTTCGCCAGGTCAGCTAGTATAGATTTATAAAATGAAGTATCTAAAATAAAATCAGCTTTATATGGGTATTTATTAACTATTGTATATAAATCCACACATGATTATCAATATAATATTAGATACAGGTAATTATGTGGGTACTTTATATTATTAGTAATGTAAAAATATCTATGTTTCTCTCCTAGGATCACTATTACCAGCCTCTGTTCACGCTGGTTGGCGCCGGTGTCACCCCAGTCGCCGCGACTCGTAGAGATGCCCGCAGCGTCCTCCCCTCTGCAGCGAAGTGGATACAAGATTCCGCGGAAAGTATAGATCCTGAAAAGAACGTAGTCAAAACGGCTAGTGGAGACACTATCAACTACGAATATTTAGTGGTCGCAGTTGGTGTGGTCAATGACTATGGTAAGGTGAGTAAAAACTGTTAAATGAAAAATTAAATCAACATTTTTTCTAGTGGTATATCTCAGCTACAAATAATTGACTAAAGCTCTTGCGAGAATATGACAAGTTCGACCGGAACATTACCACAATCGTAGAATATCGGCATTAAGTGGCAAATAAAACAGCGAAAAAGCCTTAAAATAATTTCCTCTTCTACTTTTTTATCCTTAGATTTTGACGTTCATTTATTTCTTTGACTAGCAACATATGGTTATCCTTTCCACTGAAGCTGCAAATGTTTATGGTTGACGACTGCTGGTTTGAAGTGTCGATTTCGGTCTTTATAAATAAACTGTCAAATCTTCAATAAACCTGTTAGCAAAATATAAAAAATATTTTTAGGTAGTAGTTCTTTTTTTATATATACAACTAGAAATTAGCTGTGATCTTCTGTAAGGTCGAGGTACTTCTCCAGCCGGGCTACTCCAGTATTTGAGCAGAATATATCTTGCTTTGCCCTACCTCAGTAGTTGTCCTTTGTTTAAAAGCTAAAGATGATAAAGTAGATGAAACCAATTAGATTATAATATAAAAAACTTCATCCCGTCTTTTTGACGAATAGTTGTCGTTTCTCTAGGTGCCTGGACTAACGGAGGCGTTAAAAGACAAAAACAGCGGCGTGTCAACAATATACTCGCCCGACTACTGCGAGAAGACATGGACAGACTTCAAAAACTTCAAAGGTGGTGAAGCAGTGTTCACTTACCCGGACACGCCCATCAAGTGTCCCGGAGCGCCGCAGAAGATCGCTTATTTGGCCGACTCGTATTTTAGCCAAGTATGTAATTTTTCATTTCATTTCATGATTATCATAGAGAAAATAATTTTATGACAATTGACTAAGGGGGCGTTCAAGTATTACGTAACGCAAAATTTGAAGATTTTTGACCCCCCCTCCCCCCCATGTAACGCGCCGTAACGTTTTTCTGTACCTTTGTTTGTTACTTACTTATTTTAAAAAAATTATGTTCGTCAAATATCTTGGGTAATGATGAAGATTTTTTAATTCTACCAGAAATATGAAAATCCTTATGAAAATTATTAAAGTCATTATAAGAACCTAAGATTTATTTTCATTTACTCTCAAATAAAACCTATCCATTCAACAATATTCACGAAAGAAGCAAGAAAGAGGAAGCCAGCGCGTCAAGAACAAACTTATCATTATAAAGTAATATAAAAATGTATTACAGAAATCCAAATAAGACCATAAGCTAAACTGTTTAAAAAAAACTGGTAATAAATTGAATTCTAGACGAACGTGCGATCAAAATCCAACATTACGTACAACACGTGCCTGCCCGTAATATTCGGTGTCAAGAAATACGCGGACGCGCTCATGAAGGTCGTCGAACGCAAGAAGATCAAAGTGAACTATAAGACCGTCCTCAAGGAAGTGAAGGCGGATAAGAAAGAGGCGGTGTTCTTCAACACGGAAGACAAGAGTCAGGTAATTAGAAGTTGTCCATTAATCACGTGATTGTTATTAGCCACGTTTCAACCTACTATATGTGTTATATAGGTGGTGAGGTGTGGTGAGGTTTGAGACCCCATCCTCATACCATCCACCACCACCACCACCACTACAGCCTATCACAGTCCACTGTTGGACATAGGCCTCCACAAGTTCGCGCCCGACATTATGACGCGAACTCGTGTGTTTTGCCCATAGTCACCACGCTGGGCAGGCGGGTTGGTGACCGCATGGATGGTTATCCCGCCATCCGTCGGCTTTTTAAGTTCCAAGGTGGTAGTCGAACTGTGTTATCCCTTAGTCGCCTCTTACGACACCCACGGGAAGAAAGGGGGTGGCTACATTCTTTAGTGCCGTAACTACACAGCACATACCATAAATCACGTGTATTTTTTGGAACGTTTTCGAACGTTTTTACGTGGAATTGCCTCAAATAAAATATTATCCAATCTTAAAAAAAAAAACCAAAATGGTTCGTTACAAAACAGTTCACAACTTTCAAAAGTCATCTGGAAAAACTATTAATATAATATAATTATACTTTATAGGAAATAACGTTACCATACAACCTGCTCCACGTCACTCCGCCGATGCGTACTCCTGAATTTCTGCAACGCAGTACACAACTTGTCGACGCTGGTGGATTCCTCACGGTGGACAAGTTCACTTTACAACACACCAAGTATCCAAACATCTACGGGATCGGAGATTGCACCAACACGCCCAATAGTAAAACTGCTGCTGCTATTGGTAAGATAGAATACTAAATTAAATTTACCTTAGTATTAAACATTTTGTTATGGGGCTTTGGTGCTATAGCAAACTTGCCCTGATCTGATGTAAATATATGGTTATAAATTCTTGTCATGTATTAAAAAAATGATTTTGAAAGCTTGGGGTCCAAAAGTAATGATAACGAAAATCCAGTTGTCATTACTTTTGGATTACACCTACAGTCGACTCTCGTTAATTCGAAACTCGGGGGACTCGCAAAAATCAAAATGTTACGAATTATCGAGTGTTTGAATTAATATCAAATGGGTCGAAATTTTTGAGAGAAAATAAATAAAACTTCAAATAATTAAGTGTTGATTAATTATTACATACAAATTTATTAACTGCTATTCTTTAACAATGACAAGAGTTTAGAGGTACATTCGTGTACATATTCATAATGTGAATTAATTAATCTTTCGAAAGAACTCTGTTATACTGGTTTGCTTCAAGGCACATTGCTGCTCAGACTGCTCAAAAACTTTTTTTCAGAGAAAAAGAGCCTGAAATGCTTTTTCATCACTTTCGTTTTGTAGGCAGAAGCTTTGTAAGGTATCGAATGAGGCTCTTGCTTCCTCAACAGACACCTCTGCTAAACTTACTAATAGCATTACGTTTTTAACGCCCAAAAAAATACAATAAAGTAAATATAAGAGGCTATATTTGGTAAATAAGTGTAAATCGAACAGCGAAACAAAGCTACGTGGTGGAGCAGAACCTCGGTGAGTCGATGGCGGCGCGCGGGCCGCGGCGCGCGTACGACGGCTACGGCGCGTGCCCGCTCCTCACGTCCTACCGCACCTGCGTGCTCGCCGAGTTCGTGTACGACGGCGTGCCGCGCGAGACCTTCCCCATAGACCAGGTTCACTCGATTTAAAAAAAAATTATGATAAATATTTTTGAAGTGTAATATGAATGAGGGGTAAAATATGAGCGACCGCTAACGCGGCAACGTCAGGGGCGGTCAGTACTTGGATGGGTGACCGCGTGGGAACACCGCGTGACATTGGCTTTTTTTTTTAAATTACATAGTTTTTTTTTTGTATTTTAAATTAGTTATTTTTTAATTTGTTTTTTTTTTTTTTTAATTAGTTTGCTAAAGAAGTTTCACATGTATAGGTACTTTGTACGCACGCAATTTTTTATCTACAGTGTCATTTGTTGTCCCGTCTGTGGTGTCTTAGCTTTCGAACGAAAGAACCGATTTCGGTGCGGTATTTTCACGTGAAAGCGAGTTTCCTTGCGGTGGTTCTTAGCTATGTTTAATAAAAATCGATCCAGCAGCTTGAAGAGTATCAAAATTTTTCTTTTAATTATGCAAGGTAATTTCGGGATAAATATAATTATTGAGTAGGTTTTTATTTTTATTTTTTGTTTAACAGTTGTTTTATTTATGGGTACAAATAATATTAATTTAAATAAATTTCTACAGGCACGTGAAAGCGTCACAGCGTACTACATGAAAAAACATTTATTCCCTTTCATATACTGGAACTTCATGTTGAAAGGATATTACAATGGTCCAGAATTCGTCAGGAAAATTATCAATCCGTTTGCCAAATAAAATTTTACTAGAAATACACTTTGTTCTTAGTATGAGACTTATGTAGTATGAATGTTTGTCAACTGTCTGGGAAAACGTAATAAATTGTAAAAAATTTAAATGTTTTTTTAGTGTTGAGATACATAATTATGTATTATAAATATTGTTTTCCCCTTAATCGAATAGAAGATTTCCCTTAAAATTTCAAATAGTAACTTTAGGGTCGTGTAACGAATTAGTTGTATTAATATTTAACTCATAAAATTATATTACGCTGGTAATAATGTTTGAGTTTGTTCCATTTTTAAAAATAATTTTAAATGAATGAAAAGTGATTTTTATGTCAATTTAAAAATCGTTATTTCAATTCGGATTGTAAAAATGCGCATCTTTTACTTGAAAACAATATTTGATTTATTTTTAAAAAGTTTATAATTATATTTTGTTAATAAACCTAAGATTATTATGGTCAAATGTTTGAAAAATTTTCTTGAAATTTTTTTTACTAAATTTTATCCACATATTTAAAAATGTATATTTACTATATAGGTACATGTAAATAAGATTTTCGTTCTATACTTCACTGGTTCTTATGATTACTTAACACTGATGTTATATAAGCGAGTTATATTTTTAAATGTCTAATAAAATATACTATGAAATGTATGTTTACGGTGTATATAATATTTTTACTATAATTGTGCAATATCACAATATATTTTTGAAGAAAATGTTTTTGTGTTTTATTTATTGAACCAACTTCTAAAAAAGGAGGAGGTTTTCAATTCGATAGTATTTTTTTATGTCTGTTACTTCAGAACTTTTGACTGGGTGGATTTCACGGGGTTCACGATTTCGAATAAAAAAATTTTAATCGAAAGGCGGTGCATGTCATTTGGTCGTGTTTATTTGAGATTTAATAAGTACTTTTCGAGTTATATCTAATAATGCGGTTTTTTTACTTGACTATTTTTTCGTCTACCTACGTTATATAGTCGGTTTTTTTTTCGTTTGCGAGCAAACGCAATTATTTTATTACTGACTTTTAAGGCGTCTATGTTTTGATACGTGTGAAAAGATACAAACAACCCGTGACGGACAATAGGAAATTAGGAATGGATTGTGAATTAGTAGAGAGTAAAGAGTTAATAATTAATTAAACAATGTAATTATTAAGGATGTTACGGAGCTCTGTAACAGTAATAAAAAGAATTGCGTAATATCGGATAGCAGCGAAGTCTTAAAAAAGAGGTTGGCAAGTTTTTTAAAAAAAACTAAAAATAAGATGATTTTTAATTTTTTTTATTGACCATTAGTTTTTGTGTTTTATTTACACGTTAGTATTTAATTATTTTTAATTGCGTTGACTATGTTCTCATTTTATTACTTGTAATATAAATTGAAATTGTTTTTTAACCGACTTCAAAAAAGGAGGAAGTTCTCAATCCCATTGTAATTTTTATGTGTGTAACATAACGTTGTAGTGATTTTGGCGATTCTTTTATTGGGTCTTCTTCTTTTATTCTTTCGTTGGGATTTTCTTCTGTTGGATCATTCAGTAACGTAAGCATTGAAGAGGGTGAGTCTTTGTTTTACTTATTTTTGATGACATAGGGGCTGTTGGATCTAGATGGTGGTTATGTCGCAATATTTATTTATTATTTCTAAATAGATCAAAAACATATATACCAATGTTTAAGTAAGCATAGGCGAAATTTTGATATGATAATAAATAACATTTTATAATTTCCTCATGTGTGGGAAACACAAAAATAAAAATAATACAAATGATACGTGTTTCTTTTATAATTTGACATACTTTTTGAGATATCTCTACTTTTTTAATATACTTTTATTATTTGTATTTATTTACTCTTACTTTGATAAAAAAAAAATTATTGAGGTAGGGTACAGGATATATCCGGCTCAAAATCTGGATCAAAAAATCTGAGGAAGTACCTCAACCTTAGAAAAGATCACAGCTAAATAAGTCTCTTAAGTAATGTTGTGTTCCTGTGGTGAGTGAGGTGGCAAGAGCTTCTTGGGGAGGGTCAGCGACGCGCTTGCGATGCTTCTGATGTTGCAGACAGCAGACATCCATACCTAAGCTTTTTTTTTTACGCTACGGTAACTGCTTATCATCAAATAGGCCGTACGCTTATTTGCCGACCTAATCGTATAAAAATTCTTAAAACTTTAATATCCCTAATCGAAAATATCCGAAAGTAACGGATAATCCGGAAATAATATAAAATATGTAATAAATGTAATAAACAGTTATTACTCAAAATATGTAATCGTGATATACTTGAACAAACTTTTTTTTCCTATTCATTTTTGAACATAATATTTTTACAAAAATTTCTCCAACTGTAATGCTAGATAGGTATAATCGAGTTGGCTAATATTTAGATAAAATCATTAAAATGTCGTAAAAATGTTAAATTATAATCAATATATGAATTTTGATATTTCTGCATTAGTTTAGTTTTATCGTCACAATAATGAGTGGAATAATTCGACCTTTTATTAAAAGAAAAAGCTCTCTAAATCTACGCTCTGATTTCAATACATGTAAAAAGGTGTTAAAGTAAGTTTCATACCTACTATTAAAAGAACAGTCATATCATAGTTTTGTCATAAATATAAATAAATAATAAAAATAATGCTTTCTAATAAAATAAATTAATAGTAATTAAGCATAAAATTGATTAAAATTTGTTTTTGACGTAACTGTCCTCAACTTATTCTTACACTAGCTTCTGCGCGCGACTTCGTCGGCGATGACTCCGCTCCTATTAGTCTTAGCGTGATGACACATAGCCTATAGCCTTCCTCGATAAATGGGCTGTATATCACTGAAAGAATTTTTCAAATCGGCCCAGTAGTTCCAAAGATTACCGCGTTCAAACAAACAAACAAACAACCAAACAAACAAACAAACTCTTCAGCTTTATATATTAGTATAGATGTATAAAATTCTCGTGTCACAATGTTAGTTGCAGTACTCCTCTGAAACAGCTGGACTGATTTTTATGAATTTTTGTGTGCATATCGTGTAGGTCTGAGAATCGGCCAACATCTTTTTTTCATATCCCTAAATTATAAGGGGGGGGGGGGATTAAGGGGCTTTATAACATATATGGCAAAACAACGTTTGTGGGGTCAGCTAGTATTTATATATAACTTTATACGTAAAAGATTAGTTGACATTTATTGTTGCTGATTTTTGATGAATCAAAGCAAAAACATTTAATAGATAAAAAAAACGTCTACAAAGCAAGTTTATCAATATACTTACTAACCATAAAACTATGAATACAGGTGTAAATTATTGGTAGTCGGAGCAGGGACAGGAGGTTGTAGTGTTGCTTGGAGGTTTTCTAAGAAACTAAATGATAAAGATATTATCGTATTGGAACCGAATACGGTAAGAAATAAAATTCTCTTTTATAATTTAACCAAATCGTACTTAATTTATCACTCATAAGCGCAATTAATTGAATCATACAGTTACAATTTTTAGGTAGTGTAGGTCCTATAGTAAGAGTGAGCTGGGAATGTCGAAACATTTACGGTAACATTCTGGTAATGAAGAATCTGTTAGTGCTGAGGACTTAGAAATCGAATTCGATTTCTAAACATTTTATTAAACTACTAGCTTATGCGCGCGACTTCGTCGGCGTGGACTCCGCTCCTATTGGTCTTAGCGTGATGACACATAGCCTATAGCCTTCCTCGATAAATGGGCTATCTAACACTGACAGAATTTTTCAAATCGGCCCAGTAGTTCCAGAGATTACCGCCTTCAAACAAACAAACAAACAACCAAACAAACAAACTCTTCAGCTTTATATATTAGTATAGATACTAGCTGATCTTCATGGTTTCAATATCGGGATATAAAATAGCGTATCTGCTATTTTCGATTTCCAGCTATCTGTGTACCGAGTTTCATTACAAATTGATCAGTAGTTTTTGCGTGAAAGAGTAACAAACATACATTCATCCAACCTAACCAGCTTTCGCATTTATATTACCTATTATTAGGATATATTTTTTTCTAAGTATTTTACCTTTTGGGGAATCCTCATATCACATCTTCAGAGAGCATGTAAAATCGAAGATCTGCCACAATTTTAAAATAAAGACGATTACTGATAGCTACTTTTAGTCGGGCAATATGGCTTGCCTCGTCTGCGGGCAATCACACAATGCAATCATCTAGTTAGAAAAATATATATGTAATTTTTTTTTTCATACACAAATTTGGCTTCTTTTTTAACTTAAAAGTTAAAGTTAAGTAGTCACTATCTTTCATCTTTTTAGAGATAGATAGCTACATATGTAAAAAGAGATTATTTATTTATTCAAACCAAGTAAACTGATATTTAAAGTTTAAACCAACAGGAACATTACTATCAACCGATGTTCTCGCTCGTGGCTGCAGGCGTTAAGACTATCCCACAGAGTCACAAGCCGTTGAGAACTGTTCTGCCTCATAATGTTATATGGCTTCGAGATCATGCTAAGAGCTTTGATGCTTGCAGCAATGTTGTGCACACTACTAGTGGGTTCCAAGTAAAATACGATCATATGGTAGTAGCCATGGGTTTGAAAAATGATTATGATCAGGTTTGTACCATTTTAGTAGTATATCAATAATAGTTCGTGTTTTAACTTAGACAAGTAGACAAAGTAAGACTACATTAGAATTTCTATTCTAATTTCTAACTTTTAGGGTTCCGTACCCAAAGGGTAAAAACGGGACCCTATTACTAAGACTTCGCTGTCCGTCCGTCCGTCCGTCTGTCACCAGGCTGTATCTCAAGAATGGCGATAGCTAGACAGGTGAAATTTTCACAAATTATATTTCTGTTGCCGCTATAACAACAAATACTAAAAATAAAATAAATATTTAAGGGGGTCGATAATTATTATTTATTAGTCTCCAACGCCATCTATCAAAAATTTGGAAAACTTCGTCGATAGACTAATAAGTTTTCCAATAGCGGCATAGATGGCGTTACAATTAAATAAATATTTTACAGAAAATTTACTTATTATTTAGTTTAGTCAATGGTACGGAACCCTTCGTGCGCGAGTCCGACTCGCACTTGGCCGATTTTTCTTCTACTTTCTCTACTATTCGTAGTAGAGAAAGTAGATGAACTCCAAATATTAATTTGTATTGTTTTTATGTATGAATAATAATAATCAATAATTACTCTTTTTTAATTACCTAATTAATTATTAATAAAAATTCTCGAATCGTTTCAAAGGTTTTAGGTTTAAAAAATGCTCTCAATGACCCCCTTGCGCCAGTCTCAACGGTATATTCACCCCAATACTGTCAGAAGTGCTGGTGTTGTATACAAGAGTTTAAAGGTGGACATGCCATTTTTACATTTCCAAAACATGCAGGAAAATGCTCTGGCGCAGCGCAAAAGATCATGTATCTTGCCCATGATTTTTGGAAACAGGTTGGTAAAAAAATTGTTTAAGTATCGACATTAAAATATCGACACTTAAATTTCTTTAGTGCTGAGTGCTGACGGCTATTGTGGTACCCCTACACATAGCAGCGGACTAGGGAAGTACTTTGATCTTACAGAAGATCACAGCTAAATAATAATGCTTTATTCAAACAGTGTTGTGTTCCTGTGGTGAGTAAGTTTACCAGAGCTCATGGCCCTTCTCCGACCCTACCCCCAGGTAGGGTCACAACCATACTTGCGATGTTTTTGATGTTTAAAAAAATATTCAAAGTTTTTGCATCAAATCCTTAGAGCATAAATAATTCAACAAATATTACGTACAATACGGCTGGAACCGCTTTGTTCGGAGTGCCAAAGTATGCAGAAGCCTTAACGAAGATAGCAAACAACAAAAACATAATCGTGAACTACCAGCTTGATCTGATAGAGGTGTCGAAAAATGGAGCTGTATTTCTTGATTGTAATGGAAAGGTATTTCATTCGTTTATAGTAATTCAAGGCGGAAAGAAATCATCTCTTTCAATTCGTCTTTCTTTAAATTCGTCTATTTTCCTAATAAACCTATCTAAAGAAACTAAAGATTTAGGGCAGGGTTTCTTAACCTTTTTCTAGTGATCCCTTGTGGAAATTTTTCGGACTTTTTTTCAGAAAAAGACTTCTAAAGACTTTTTCAGAGTTCTCATGGTTTTTTTAGAGAAAAGTCCGAATTTTTTTCACAAGGGATGGACCCCTTTAAAAATTTCAAAGAGTCCAGGGACACTGCAAAAAAAAAAGAAAAAAAAACACAACGATGTTTTACTTCAATGACCTTTTATTGTTTGCGATCAAACTTTACATATAAATAGCTAGTATGACGGTTGCTGCTTCTTATGCTGGATTAGAATATCAAATTGAGGGGTTGTTTTTGATTACACGCAGTGAAAATATTTACTCACAACATAAGTAGGCTTGCTATGGACCCCCAGCTATCATAACACGGACCCCTTAGGGGTCCATGGACCACAGGTTAAGAAACCCTGATTTAGGGCCTGTATCACCGGTTACCGCTAACGCTATTCGGCAGATGTACGGTATCCTACGGATAAAAATTTATGCTATATTATTTTTCTTTTTCACCATTGAATTTTACTATATTTATGGCATATTTCTATTTTCGAAATTGTGAATATAAAAGTTGTATTATCTTACTTGAAGCAAAACTAGTGTACTATTCTTCCTCCTGATGTTTGTATTCGTAACTTATGTGCAGGTTAAAGTTTATCCACAACCGGTGAAACAGGTCCTAAGTCTACAAAGCAATATCTAAGTGCAGATACTAAACAAATGCGCATTTGAAACGTATCTTTATAATTTATTTATTATATTTTAAAAAATAACTGTGAAAAAATATTCTCGGTAAATGTGCTATCCAACTCGAAAAAAATTTTTTTTTTCAATTCGAACCCATAATTTCTGAGATTAGCGCGTTTAAACAAACTTTTCAGCTTTAGAATATTAGTATAGAACTATAGATGAATAGATTTGCTCGCAAAAATTGTCGTATTTAATAGAAAACGTTTGGTTATTTCGTAGGTATCTATTTATTTAGTCGGTAGGTACTCGCGCGGCGTAAACACGGGTTTTCTGGGGTAAATCCGGATTTTGAGAGTATTTCGGGATAAAAGTAACCTATATGTTTACCCACAACCACCTCTACCTTCTAGTGAAATTCCCATCAAAATCGGTTCAGTCATTCCGAAGATTTGTCCGGACGAACAAAAAGACAAACAGACAGATAAACAACATTTTTAAAATCGTTTAAAAATGTGTTTTAACAACGTGTAAGAAACTATAAGCACTTGAAAAAACACAGTTTTTGTGAAATCAGAGAGACACTTCATTGTGACTAATAACAATGAAGTGTCTCTCTGATTACTCTGATCTCTTGATTCTGTCTGTTTGTCTTTTTGTTGCCTATGATGCTCGCATAAAACATCAACATTTTAACTTCTAGAATTTTAATTTTTGTTATTATTGTATTTCCCACAATATACCTACTGTAGTAAAATTTCGATATATAATGCACAAGATATACTAAATGTATCCAATAATAATTTCAGTACAGTATTACTTTAAGTCAGTTTTAGTTTAGCAGTTTGTGTACTTCACTTTCAGACCATCACCTTACCATACAAGTTCCTGCACGTGACTCCAGCGATGTCTCCTCCGAGCTGTCTCAGCGAGTGTGAGCGTCTGGTGGATGAGAACGGATACCTAGATGTAGACAGCGAGACTCTCCAACACAAACGATACCCTAACGTGTTCGGATTGGGAGACTGCACGAATACTCCCAATAGCAAAACTGCGGCTGCTATTGGTGAGGCACAATTCCCATATCAACCGTACACGACAACCGTAACACAGTCAAAATATACTTAAAAATGCTTTATTTACCACATATTACAACATTTTGGAATGTTCTGTTAAGTGTTAACTACCTCACTGTGTCGTGGTCTAATCATTCTTAAATATTGCAATTAACATTAATTTGGCAATAGTTATTGCAGACTACATTACGATTCATCCTGTAACATTCCACTGCTGGGCATTGGCCTCTTTCGCCAGGAGAAGGGTCGGAGTTAAATCTACCACGCTTCTCCTCTGTGGGTTGGTGGATGCATTCCCTACGATAAGTAACGATCGCTATCAGGTGTATATGTTAACAACCGGGACCGACAGCTTAACGTGCTCTCCGAGGCACGGTGGAAAGATCCATAGTGAAAGACATCTAAACCAGAAATAAATATTAATAAATATTTGTACAAATACAAATATCTATCCCAAGCGGGATTCGAACCCACAAACCGCTGGTGTTTAGGCGCGTACATGGCACACGCACCACTACGCTAGTGGTTTATGGTTTCTTAAATTTTAAATATGACAGAGGTTTTTTTTTCGAAAAAAGTGAGGCGAGTGTGAATGGAAGTGTTGGAAAGGGTAGACCTAGGCGGACTTTTCAAGACCAGATCAGAGACGCCTTGAAAAAAGGCCAGGTCAAGAGTACCCTAAACCGAAGAGCATGTATGAAAGGAATAATGAAAGTAGACGAAGCGAAACAAGTATGTAAGGATCGTAGCAAGTGGAAAGAAGTGGTCTCTGCCTACCCTACCCTACGGGAAAAAGGTGTGATTATATGTATGTATGTATGGTTCTACTGTATTACAATTATTTTTGAAAATTACTATTTAGTAAGTGCTATCCTTGCGAAAATAATTTTCTGGAAAACTTTTAAAAAAGTCTTCAAAACTCTTCATAAGACTTTTCATAGCAAATACTTTTTTTAAAAGAATAAGTCGGAATAAGTCTTTGAAACGCTGTAAAACTCTAAAAAAGTCAACTATTCTCAATAAAATTTAAATTTTATACTCCAAAATTTCAAAGATTTTTTCCAGACAAAAGTTTTAGAAATCAATGTTAACATACCTACCTAGATATGTTAACATTGCTTTCTAAGACTTTTTCTTGGTAAATTAATGGAAGTACGTAGATTAATCAAATTGTTCTTTTAATGACAGCAAAACAGAGCCGAGTATTGGAAGTCAATCTATGGAATACCATGTACGGTAAAAATCCCTCCGCTAAGTACGACGGCTACGGAGCCTGTACTGTACTCACATCCTACAAAACTGGTATCCTGGCTGAATTCTTGTATGACAAGAAACCGTACGAAACGTTTCCTTTTGATCAGGTTATTTATGAAAAATCTATTTTTCACATATTCATTTTTGTGTTTTATATCAGTATTAGCTGACCTGGCAAACTTCGTATCGCCTTATTTTTTTTTTCTTAAATATAATCTATACATATAATAAAATGGTAGGAAAGTCAAAACTGTACATTGAATATTTTTTTAAAAGAATACTTGGGGTGTGATCTACAATCGATACCGAAGCCAAAAATATAGTTTTTAGAATTTTTGTCTGTTTGTCTGTATGTATGTCCGGGATAAACTCAGAAAGTACTGCATTAATTTACTTCAAATTTGGCACGAATATTATTAAGAAGTCGGGTCAGAACATAGGCTACATATTATCACGCTATCACCTACGGGGAACGAGCAGTGAACGCACGCAGACGACGTCGCGGGCAGCACCTAGTAATTACATATATCAAAATTAAATATAGCCTAATCTTTCAAGTTGGACCAAACGGTGCACACGATGTGCAAAGTAGTTTAGGAGTCCATCGCGGACAAACAACGTGACGCGTAATTTATATACATAATTATATTAAGATATTGTGAAATGCAAGAAAGCGCTGTGTGCCTACGGCAAAGAATTTAGCCTCCCCCTCTCTTCCCGTGGGTGTCGTAAGAGGCGACTAAGGGATAACATAGTTTCACTACCACCTTGGAACTTAAAAAACCGACCGATGGCGGGATAACCATCCAACTGCTGGCTTTGAAGTACACAGGCCGAAGACGGGCAGCAGCGTCTTCGGTGCGACAAAGCCAGCCCTGCGGTCACCAACCCGCCTGCCCAGCGTGGTGACTATGGGTAAAACACATGAGTTCACGACATTATTGGCGCGAACTTGTGGAGGCCTATGTCCAGCAGTGGACTGCGATAGGCTGAAATGATGATGAATGATGATTGTGAAATTAATGTTTTTTTTTCAGAGTAAAGAACGTCGCTTCATTTCTTATCTCAATACGGAAATTTTTCCATATATATATTGGAATAAACTAATAAAAGGAAAATGGAACGGCCCGTCCACACTACGGAAATTACTAAACCCGTTTGGAAGATAAAAACTGCAAAAAATTATAAAATCATCTTTATTAAAACTATATAACAATATTGGTAACTAATTTGTAATTTTTAAATAAAAAAATGCAAACATAATCTACGTTTTTCTATTAATACTACGTTTTAATGGAATGAATAAAATTAAAGAGTACCTATTAACGTTAAAAATATAGGTAAAACGCTATAACATACAACAACATCGTAACAGAAAACAGGATCACCGCGAAGTGTGCTATTAACAGGCTGGTCAATTGAGACAATATTGAGTTCTATAATGATTGTTTGTCGTTAGCTTTTTTTATTTGTGTATCGTTAAAAAAAAAGTGATGATATTTTGCTGAATAAATAGTAATAGTTAAAAGTTACATAACTCATTATTGCACCGTTACATATATTCTAGAATACTTTAATTTGAATCACTTACGTATTTATCTCATATAATAAAATTGGCTCTGATATACCCAGAGGCAGGGCCAAAAAAACTCTCTGAATTTATTAAGCCTGGTCTTTTCTCAGGTTATTATAATCATAATTTACAATAAAATGCCGCGGTCAGTCAAGCGGATGTTAGAACAGGCGTCTCTGGTGCGCGGTCAAACATGTCGTGACCACTTCACCACTGACATAATAAAATCAATTTCTTAAGGCTGAAACTTTATCAACTATTGTTTTTATATATGTTAATCAAAATTATGATAGTCAGTCAACGTCTTATGGGGACACAGCTGGTCAGTCAGCTGTAATGTACGTAGCGAGGTCTATAAGGGTGCAATTCGTTTATTAAGCGTGAAATTTTTTTAGTAATATAACTACTATAGACTATATTATTAATAAATAAAATGGTCAGTCAAAAATATAGGTATACAAATATATTTTTTATCTAAATTAAACACTCACAAACATAATTATTTTTTTTAATGAAATTATTTATTTTTTAGATTCGCAGTCTGAAACATGATCAGATCACGATAGTGAGATTAGTGACATTGAAGATTCAGATGAGGAATTATTAATTGATGATAATTTATAAATTGTTAGTATTTTGTATCCTGCATGAAATAAATAAATCAAATGAATGTTTAAAAATAAATCAATGAGTTCTTACCTGTGTATCTACCTGCGTTCGTTAAGAACACTGTTGTATTACAACGAATTTTATTTCTGGCATTTTTAGGCACAACTGCGACACAGAAGTGCCTTATTAAAATAGATATCGTACTTCAAATGATTCTGATAATGTTATTTTAAGTAAATTATAAATAAAAAACGAGATGCCGCGTGTAACGTCCATAGAGAGCAAAAAAAATTTCATTTCTGATTCAGTGACTGACGGGTGTTGTTCTACAGAATGGTTGACTGAACATTTTATTTATTAATAATATAGTCTGTAGTAGTTACTAAAAATATCACGCTTAATAAACGAATTGCCCTTATAGACCTCGCTACGTACATTACAGCTGACTGACCAGCTGTGTCCCCATAAGACGTTGACTGACTATCATAATTTTAATTAACATATATAAAAACAATAGTTGATAAAGTTTCAGCCTTAAGAAATTGATTTTATTATGTCAGTGGTCACGACATGTTTGACCGCGCACCAGAGACGCCTGTTCTAACATCCGCTTGACTGACCGCGGCATTTTATTGTAAATTATGATTATAATAACCTGAGAAAAGACCAGGCTTAATAAATTCAGAGAGTTTTTTTGGCCCTGCCTCTGGGATTATGAGGACTAAATTTCCCAATAACAAAGTGTACATAAAAATCCTTAACCTAAACTCTATTATTGAAATCTATATAATAATATTCTAAATAAAATTTCGAATTCAAATTATTAAAATAAAAATTAACTTTTTTACATTGGAAAGGATATAATATAGGTATATATGACTACATGTATCTATGTTTTAATACATAGGTATGACTAGGATTGACTGTTTTGTTAACATTAAATACACATTTACTGTAAAAATAATTTTACCTAAACAAGTCTAACAAGCAGTAACTAAAACCAAAAAATTAAACAACCAAGCTTAATGCAATTATTTGCTTTGGAATTTATCTATGGAATACTTTGACAAGTTTATCACATATCACTACATATTATAAAACAAAGTCGCTTCCTGCTGTCTGTCCGTCTGTCTGTATGTATGCTTAAATTTTTAAAACTACGCAAAGGATTTTGATGCGGTTTTCTTTAGTAGATAGAGTGATTCAAGAGGAAGGTTTTTATGTATAATATATGCATAATATAGAGGAACTCTGATAGTTTTTGCAACCGTGCGAAGTCGGGCGGGTCGCTAGTACCTACTATGACGCAAAACCGCACTTCATTACGTATTAAAAAAAAATACTATGTCCAGGTTCAAATAATCAAGAGATAATAAATGTAACTAAGTATATATCTTACATACTATTTCTAAACTTTGTACAACAAATCAGTCGTATAGAGTTTCAGAAATGGTTTTATATGTCTGAATGGTATCATCTATCTTGTGCCTGAACTACTGCTTCTACTTGGCTTCTTTTTGGATGTAGTTTCGCTTGTATGTAGGATATGTGATTTCATTTAATATCTCTCGCTGGTATTACTGTATACTTATGTTTTGTTCAAAGCAGTGAATTGTTCCCTTTGTAGACCATTCGAATTTTTCTCGTCACTCGTGCTCTGTCTCTTCCTGTTCAAGGCAGCCTGCCTGATCCTTTGCCGTCTCCGACTCTTCACCAAGTACACGAACAGTGAGATCGCGATGAGCAATGCGACGAGGATGCAACCAACAAGGATTAATGTGAGAGAGGTCACCTTTGGACCAGAGTTCATTGATTGTATCTGGAATTAACAACCATTTTTGTTTAAATTATAATATATGATAAACTCATTATTTTTCTTTTTGGCTAATAGGGGATCGGACAAATTTTCAAAAAGTGTTTTTAATTAATCTTTATGGATACTTATACCCATAAAAAATAAAATTTTATTAATTTACAGCGTGTTAGGTTCTCAAAATCATGTTTTAATATTGTTTGTTCAAAAATCCCGCCAAAACGCCACGTTATGACATCTGACAATGCGTGACGTCAATTGCAGGTCATAAAAATAGAGTATATAAAGCACAGAGTACGTTGAACATACGGATAGAATAACCCGTGCAGTCAATGCTTGCTCTTTTCTAAAGTACTCTGTGGCTTGTAACCGCCAAATGACGTCACGCACTCTAGTTGGTGTTTTAGTACAGATTAATAATATTGTTAATAACAACATTTTATTTTTTCATTTAAAAATATTTAAATGAATTATATTAAATTAAAAATAATCGTAAAACAGTATATTTATTCTATCTAAGTACATTATAGATTTTAATCTGATTACTGTCCGATCCCCTATTTCAGTTTTTTTGATGACTGAGAAATTTATTCCAAGAAATAACTAACATATTTAGTGACAGTTTAGCTATTAGATAATAAATAATTATAGAAGACAAATGAATAATACAACGTTACCACGTAGGTGCCTTGCGGGCCGCCTCTCATGTAGTCGTCGTTGCACATCGCCCGCTCGGTCCAGTTGTACCAGTGCACGAGACGTAGACCCTCGTATGCCCGAGGAGACCCGCACCTAATGACATTGTTATAACTCATTATAACACATATCCCCTATTCTAGATCTATATTCAATTAACTAAATCTATATTCAAATATTTAGCCTCTCGGTAGCTTGGCAATACAGAGTAGTGATATATTAGTAACAATTTTAATTTGGCTCAAAGCGTCTGAGAAACGCCATATTAGAAAGTATATATATTAGTAACAATTTTAATTTGGCTCAAAACGTCTGAGAGACGCCATATTAGAAAGTAAAAAAATTTTGTTCCTATTTTTACCCCCCAAACTGTAACTTCCAAAATGTGGAAACAAACTAATAAATAGTTAGAAATACCTTGAATAGTCCGGGAGTAGTTTCGAGATTCTTGATTATTTTAATATATATAAATCTCGTATCACAATGTTTGTCCATTGAGGACTCCTAAACCACTTAACCGATTTTAATCAAATTTGCACACCGTGTGCAGTTTGACCCAACTTGAAAGATAGGCTATATTTTATTTTGGTATATGTAATTATTATATTTAAGAAAAAAAAGGCGGTACGAAGTTCGCCAGGTCAGCTAGTAGCTTATATGCTTTGATAATTGAAGATTTGATTTATCATTTTTATAAGAAATACAGCATGTTTTTAAAAACATTTAATAATATTGTAAACAGTGCTGCCTAACAAAGCTTTTTTTTATCATTTTACCAGAAATTGTAATTATATATACCTCAGTTCAGCAAGAAGTCTAGAATTGGCTCGGTACATCTGAGGCAGTAGGTCGTCCAGCAGCCATTGTAGTTCGCAAGAGCAGTGCCACGGATTGAACTGTAGATTGGCTCCCTCTGATAGCGTCGACCATTCCAATAACGTTTTAGATAAAGCCGTTAAATTGTTTTTGCTTATGTCTAACTGGAAGAAATACTGCTTTTGTTATACAGTTTATACGAGTATTAGTATATATATACGCTTCAGCCTGTAATATCCCACTGCTGGGCATAGGCCTTCTTTCCCCATAAAGGATAAGAGAAGGTAGAAGGATCAGAACTTAATCCACCATGCTGCTCTAATGCGGGTTGGCGGATATATTCCCTACTGTGAGTAACGATCACTATGAGGTGTACATGATAACAAACGGGACCGACAGCTTAACGTGCTCTCCGAGGCACCCAGACCACGGCAAACATCTGTATGGCCAATACAAATGTTTATCATGTGCGGAGATCGAACCCGCAACCGCCAGCGCCACAGCCACAAACCAGTGTTGTGACCGTTGCGCCAACGCGTTTCGTAATAAAGTATATGTATATATGTTAATAAATGTTGGGTGTCCCAGTTGTTAATATTATTTATTTATATTTACTGATTCAGCCAACATACTCCTGCTGGCCGTAGGCCTTTCTTAATTTATTAGTATAGATAAGTATTAATTAGTTTGGGCTGGGCTAAATTTTAGACCATACAGATTTTAGTTACAGTGTCACAGCATTTCTAGTTTTCTATATATTTTTTCTCTGTTTTTCAATACAAAATTGTACTTTAGGCAATAAAACAAAAAGTGTACCTTTAATTACATACCATACATAATGACGTTCCATCAAATGCGCCCTCTTGTATTGTGTGCAGCGACGCACAATTTGACAGAAAAAGAGTGAAACAATACTTTTCCCCTGACATTAGCTCACTAGTCCTTCCGATAACATTGCTGAACGCCTTGTCCTCGACTACACGTAATTTGTTTAAATCATTCATGTATAAGGTCTTGAGTGCCAAAATGTTTTTAAAATAAATAGTTTCTATTAGGTTTCCATCTAACCGCAATTCCTCTAAATTGGGAAAGATTTGGCTGCTCAAACATTTTGGCACATCTGAAATAAGGTTGTATGATATATCTAAACTAAATAGTTTTGGCAGTTTATTTTCAATGTGAAAATCTTTTATTTGGTTTCCGCCGATACTTAGAACCTAAAAATATAATTTTTTTAATTAAATGAATAAGTACAAAAATAAATAAATTTCTGTGTCTATTGAATAAATACCTCTAAATTGTTGAAATCAACATTGTTTTCATTGTAAAGTGCAGATAATCGGTTATATGATAAATCAATATACGTGATACTGCTTGGAAATTTTGGCCAATGGTATAAAGTGTTTATCTTTAGTATTGCAATTTGAAGAGTCTGTGGTAGAGCGAAAGCGAATGTTATGTTGTTCTGTGCAAGATTCAATTCTCTTAAATTAATGCAGGATAACAAAGCATCCTCTTCGACTACTTCAATTATGTTGTTAGATAAATCCAGGAGTTCTCTGGAAGAAGGTCAATAGTTTATTATTTAAAAAATGAGTTGCGTCATTTTATGTAAACACTACAATTCACCTATCTTATTAGGTATTAAAACGGTAGGTTTGTATATACTTTTGGTAATATAGATGATTATAATAAGTATTGAGAAAGAAATAGAATAGGTAATAATGATTATATTAAAAATAAATGTAGAATACTTACATATTATTATTCTCAGGAAAGGATTCTTTTCCAATTGATCGAATTCTGTTCCCGCTCAAATTTAACCTCGTTACTTTTTTTATAGATTCACTTTCAACTCTTCTTAGCATCACGTCGAATATGCCATTCTTGCTAAGATCCAAGTCCTCTAACATAATCATAGGTTGTAAAGCCTCTACAGGAACTTTTTTCAAAAGATTGCTTTGCAAGTTTAATCTTTTTACATGCTGCAGGAATTTGAAATCTAAAGGACTTATGTCCGTTATTTTGTTATAAGAGAGATCTAAATCCTCCAATCCTGCGATTTTAGTGAAGAGATCAGGCGTTATCTCAGTTAGCTCATTTTGGGAAAAGGACAATTTCTTTAAATTTTGAACATCGCTAAACGGGTCTGGCCAGTATGTCTTGATGGCATTGTTGCTAAATCTGAGCGTTTCCACTTGAGGATTGGGAGGTAGCCTAAAAGTTTAATAAGGAAACATTTAAGTATGGTTCAATTAAATCATAAAAATAATCTTACCACAACATTTATATTTAATTGAATTTAGAATGTTTGTATCAGTGACTTTCTAAGATATAAGTATAGCTTATCGACGTTATATTGTAAATCTACTTTAAATACAATTAAATAAACATTATATTTCAATTAAAATATTATTAATGCAAAAGAGAATGAATCTATGCAAGATATTCGTATTTAAATCAGAATATTCGTCATTGTTTCATACAATAGGTTCATATGTAATTTCCAAACAACTTTACAGCAGGATATTCGGTATCATCTCGGTATGGTGTCATCAGATAAAAATGGATTGTTACAACTTCTTAGGATTTAAACTGCAATACGCGTTAGAGGTCCCGATTAAATCGCTTAATATATTTTTAATGTCATAGTTATTTATAGCTTGAGTTGCAAAGGTCATGTCAGAAATAATACGGAACCCTAAAAAAGGATATATAATTCTCTAAAACAGGACGTATTAACAAGGAGAAAGTAATAAAATGTTAAATTAATTTTTAAATACTTCAGTAAACGCATATTATGAAAAGGCGATTCACTAATTTCTCTTTGATGAATTAATAGAAATTTTGATGATTGATTTGATTTGAATTTTGAATGAATAGCTATAGGTACCTACGCGTTGCTAAGGCGCCAAGCTTACCAATCCGGCTTATTTTTTTTAAGTTTTCCAGTATTTTGTAAAATGGATCATCATGGAAAGGAAAAAAATGTGCAGATTATTGGAAAATTTCAGAATACGTTCTCAAGTCAGGGCAATGTCTTTCGGCTCAGCCAGTTAAAAATAGATTAACAATATTAAATTTACGATAGCTAAGTAATTAAGTGAGTAGGTACACGCAGATGTATGAAATTAATTACCTATCAGTAAGTATAAGTAGTATTTTATGTCGATGACTTTTTTTAACAATTAACCTTAGCCTTATTAGTTCTGTTTAACTGTTTTACCGTGTATCGTATTTACTGCCAGTTTCTAATGACTTAAAAAAAGGGATTTTATACTTCTTTATGTGAATTTTTGGTATGTTCCATCCAATGTGTTCGTTTATTTTCAGAAAGTTAATGAATTTTAGGAAAATCGAGGACACTCCAAAAAAAAAAGACGCTAACTATTCAACTTGATAGATTTAGCAGTTTTTATTTTCGTGTTTAACCAGGAATGAGTTAACTTAAATTATCTCTTATATGTAAATAATATGTTAACATTGTAAAATAGTGGTTTTTAGTCGGTCGCGGTGGTCCCTGGAAGCACCCAAAGCCGTTCGTGAAAGCAGAACGCGCAGTGGCTGAGTAAGGAAGTATCACTATAGGTTAATTGGTAACGTTCAGTTTAGTTCACTGCTTTTGTTTGCTTATTTTCAATTTTAAGGTTCAAATAGCAAAGTTCTATATCGTTGACTGAAGACCTTAACCAAGTATTTCAGATTTATTTACGTCAAATGGAATGGTCCCTCAACACTAAAAGCTAATAACCACTAATATAGAGATAGGTAGGTTTTTGACATTCTTTTAATAACTATTAGCGTAACAATGGATTTCCTTAATTATATTTTGGGTTTGTTTTAAACCTATCAATCAGTGTTGTATCGCGCATGTCACTATATAGTGTTTAAGTTGCGCGAATCTTCGCGAGAAGTCAGTAACCTTTTATCTCTGATTATATTATGTTTAGACCAATTTGGAACGCTACTAATTTTCTTGTGATATTGTAGTTGTGTTTATTGTTACTTGTATGAAGAAAACAAATCTGATTTTTTTTATTAACTGCGCCAACGGCCCAACCCCGATCTATAAATATGTAGCTTTTGTATAAATTTTTATTTTTTATTTTTTGTGAGTGAAAGACTAGATACGCTACAGGGAGACCGTATTTTTTTCCGTCCGGTATTCGAGATTTTAGCCTGCGCCTAATTTTATCCAAGAATAGTTTAGCGATTTAGCCCTTTTTAAACCTACCTATATCCGTCCAAACTTTCGTGTTTTATAATAGGTAAAATATTAATTTTATTTATGTTTCTATATCCACAGTACATCCTGTCTTCGGTTGTATTCGGTGCGACAAAGCCAGCCCTGCGGTCACCAACCCGCCAGCCCAGCGTGGTGACTATGGGCAAAACACATGAGTTCGCGTCATAATATCGGGCGCGAACTTTTGGAGGCATATGTCCAACAGTGGACTGTGATAGGCTGAAGTGGTGGTGGTGGATGTTTCTATATCTGATCAACACATTTTTTCATCGCCGAGCTGGAACTATCAACGATAGATGATTTTTGTCGTTTTCGCGGTTAAATAAAAAAAAAAGATAATTTCGATAGACAGGTAAGCACGGCAAAATTCACATAGCAATGTTTATTATTAGACGTTATATTTTAAAAGAGTGTATACATAGGATAGGTCTTTAGTCTTCAAACAGTAAGACAAAAGGATAATTATTCAGTACTTTTAGTGCTACATAATGGATTCTTTAAGGACCATAAAAATATGTTTTATAATAAATTTAATAATAGATCCAACATAAGGCTAAATTCGCGTGAATTGCTACAAGTGGGTAGTATCACCCACTAGAATCTAGATTTCAAATAGAGGCCAGAATACCTTGAATGCTGCGCGTGAATCAGAATAACGGTTACTAATATGTCAATGAATATAATGAGGTGGGTAGAATCTATTGATAAGCCGATAAACACATTTACGAGTGTCTATTGCAATGCATGCATTAAAATGTAGATAACAATAGATAGGTACATGGGCGTACCCAGAACTTTGTAAAAACAAATAACTCGATACACTCGATTAGTAGTAGAAAATTAAAAATGCTATTTCAATAAAATCTTGCAGTTTTGGCTAAATCTACCTTAAAATTTCCAAAATAAAAACCTAAAATGTCTATTATTAGCTTCAAGTCAGGGTGGAGCAAATGCCAAACTTTATGACACTAAGTAGGTACACTGTGCTGTGGGTACGCCCATGAATAGATATAAATATCGATTGATTGCATAATTATGTACTCTTACAATTTAATTATTTAAACGTTATGGTGTGAAAGAAGATGTAGTGACAAAAATTGAGAAAGGTATGCTGAGATGGCTTGGCCATGTCGAGAATGAATGAAGAACGATTGACGAAAAAAGTGTATGAGGCGAGTGTGAATGAGTGTTGGAAGGGGTAGACCTAGGCGGACTTTTCAAGACCAGATCAGAGACGCCTTGAAAAAAAGGCCAGGTCAAGAGTACCCTAAACCGAAGAGCATGTATGAAAGGAATAATGAAAGTGGACGAAGCGAAACAAGTATGTAAGGATCGCAGCAAGTGGAAAGAAGTGGTTTCTGCCTGTGGCCTACCCCTATGTGAAAGATGCGTTATTATATGTATTATGACGCAAATAAATAATTTTTAATTAATCTATCAGCCTTTGTGTCTTGTTCATAGATTACTATTTTTTAATAAGTAATCAATAAATAATGACTTTTAAAATAACATTTTTTTAAATGTATCTACCTAAAAATAGGAAAGAAGTAAAGTTTATACCTAATCTTAAACTTATTTAATAAAAGTGTATCCATTTGATGTACATAGGTATAACAATTCGTTAATCTAAAGCAAGATATATAGGATTTAAGATAAAGCAGTTAAGAGAATAAAGGTGATTCAAACCCACGGTTCCGCCTATAGGCTATATTATTGACATGTCACCATATGATTGTCTCAATAACAAAACAAAAAAGTATTAATAATAAACATTACAATAAGGTAAGTTTCTTCTATTGAATGGTGTTAAAATAGGGAATATAAATATAATATTATTGAAATTGTTAATAACTAAGCTTAAAAAAAAACTAAAAACACAGTTTTCATAGAATACTATCTCTGTAATGATTCACTGTCCTTTAATATAACCCTGAAAATATTTTTCAATTATAATACTTAGATAAAACTATGTACATAAATTGTTTACTCACTTGCCTAGAGTGGTAAGTCCTAACCCTTCGAAAGCGGCTGCAATTTTCAATCCATTGGGGTTGGCGGGCCATTGTATCTTGTCTAAATCAGCCAAATTTTCAATTTTGTCTAGCTCAGAACACTGAATATTTAAAACCAAATGTGTTCCATCAACATCAGGTATTTCACTGCACGTACAATAACTACACACTTTTATTAATCTGTGGACTTGCTCCGTCACCTCATCTTGGCCAAAGACGGAATTAAAAATAAAAAAATAAAAAATCAAAAAGTTTATCGCGCCCATGTTTTAT
This sequence comes from Melitaea athalia, assembly GCA_905220545.2. Classification (NCBI taxonomy): domain Eukaryota; kingdom Metazoa; phylum Arthropoda; class Insecta; order Lepidoptera; family Nymphalidae; genus Melitaea; species Melitaea athalia. Next base: position 6,406,797 of record HG992184.1, read on the forward strand.
TTTTTAATCTTAACGCTACACATCTACGTACGGCTCGATATCGAGGTGGAATGATAAGATTCTTTTTATCGCAGCGTTATCGCAGCATTGGTGATGCGTGTGTACCTACATTGCTGAAAATGACGTAGACGAGGTAGAAATAGATTAGCTTACTTACTAGTTATTGACCTTTATTTAAAGCAAACTTCCTCTTGCGAACCAAAGTTTTACGAAATTATAGTTACATTTAAACTATGCACTATAAACACTAAATAATAGTCAAGTTTGAGAATATAAACACAGAGTGGGTGTAACATTCAAGACGGTACGGTAGTCGTTCGCGCCAAACAACATAATGACCATTAGGCAGACCACCTGTAATGTAAGCGTCATATTGACCACAATGCCACGGTATTTACGAGTGTTTGGCTTTGTAATATATTTACGAATCTATAACAATATATACATACATATACAATATACATATATGTAATATATGTATAGGTACAAGATGTTCGACTCCTAACTGCGTTCCTTCAAATTGGCAGTTCTGTATGTGAAATAGATCACGTTCCACGTGATAAAAAAAAATTGCGTGCGTACAAAGTACACATGTCAGAAGTGAAACTTCTGTGGCAAACTAATTTAAAAAATCAAAAAGCTAACGTAACGCGGTGTTCCCAGGCGGTCACCCATCCAAGTACTGACCGTCCCTGACGCTGCCGCGTTAACGGTCGCTCAAATTTTACCCCTCATACGCCTAAAGAAGTTTCACTTCCAAAAAAAGGAACGCTTATCGAGTCGTACAATGTTAGCCATAGAAAATCGAATGGTAAACGAGATAAATTATAACAAGGCTTTATTTGCTGCACAAAAGGCTCGATGAGTAAAATTGTAATTTCTATTTACAACACAATAGTATAATTGATTTTTATCTTATTCATACATATATTTTTATTTCTAATTCTATATTGTGGTAGGTATGTATAAAATATATGTCATAATTATGTTTGTAAATAAATAGGCTCACAAAGAACAGCGGTGGATGCATTCTTTCCGGGAGGCATACATATGTCCAAATGTCTGTCAATTTTATAATTAGTGGACATCTGATGGCTGAAACGATGAAGACGATAAGGTTAAAAATATATATATATATATACAGTGGCGTGCATATCATATAGGCAGAAAGGCACTGCCTACCCTGGCATCTTACTAAAAATAATATATAAAACATGAACATTACATATTTTTGAAAAAGACATAAACCATAATTCAATTTAAATATCCTTCAATTTGAAGAACACGTCGTCATATATGTATGCGATATCAGCGCCACACGACGGGCATTTTATGAAACCTCTGTCTAAAATCCCTAACAAATGTTAGTACTTACAGAAAAACATAATTATAATCCTACAATTTTATAATGTCACGCGTCATATGGAATTCGAACAAAGTATTGTGTTTTTAACATTGGTCGTATAACAATAAAAACAGGCACTGCCTAACAATAAAGTATAAACTATCAAATTAAATTGTCTTGAATTCAATAGAGTTTGTACCAATAATTATGATTATTTATTGACACGGTCGCGATTCACCAATCGCTTCCGCCAACCAATCACAGTCCACAGATCACTTCAGCGTGTTACATTTTGATTGGCTAGCCTGGGCTAATGGATAATGTCGGTCGGCGGATAATGACATTTGACAATAATTCAGTATGAATTCACCAAAGAGTAGGAATTCACTTTGAGTTTTTCGTTTGTGCATTGTTGTAATTACTTAATTAGTGAAAAGATTAATATATTAGTGATCGATAAGTTTACTTGTGAAATATGTAACGGAAATGTTTGTTTAATGAAAGTAAATAGTGCATTAAAGTTTAATTCGTTCGATTTTACAGATAAATTAAAAATTGTTAAATGTAAAATTTTTACGAGGATGTTATAAAGTCGTATTTAAAAAAAGATAGGCGTATCGATTTAACATATAAATAACAATGACATTATAATTTTTCATTTATTAATAAATAAACAATTACTTTCATTAAGCATACAAATTCGTAACTAATTAACAGTGCTATTAATGATTTCCTATGTTTGACACAAACGAAATTATCAGAGTGCCGGCCTTATGAGGCCACTATATCTATACAGTAACTGATTTGTTTGATAAGTATCAGTTCGTTGCTGTAGGTATATATAAGTGGCGCATAAAAGATTCGGCACGACTTGTATCACATGCCAAGAAAAACCGGAGAAATAAATAAGCATGGTATGTATAGTTTATGTATTGTATACCTGTATTATTAGTATAAATGTACTTTACGTGTCCAATAATTTATTTGTCTGTTCTTGAAATTGTCTTAAAGCATCTATTTCCAACAAAATTGAAATAAATTAGGAAGAAGTTGCGAGAAAGTAAGTGCAGTGTGGCTGTTCATTTTTTTTTTTTTTTGACTGCCTACCCTGTCTAAAACCCTTATGCACGCCACTGTATATATACACCTATAGGGGAGCGGGGGCGGCATTTTTCAGTCTTTGCCCCGTCTAAATAATTAAAGATCCTGGGCTGGAAGTAACCATTTTGAGTCTAATGAAAAAAAAAACATTCCGTTAATACTGGAATATGTGGTTATTTTTGTGATTAAAATAAATATGTTACACATTACCATATAATTATATAAACAGTCTTAGAAAAAAAGCGAGGAAAAACAATATTATTCTCCACGGAATAGATGAGCAGGAAGATAGCAACTCCAATCTTATAGACGTCGTCTTAAAAACTCTGAATGTTATGACAAAAGCTGTGAACATAGAGGATTTTGACAAATGGGAAATAAGTGAGGCCTACAGGCTGGGAATAAAAGACAACAAGAAAAAAAGACCTATAGTAATAAAACTTACCTTGGCTTGGAGGAGACTTGCAATTCTACAGAACAACAAACATTTTCCGCAAAACATATACGCCACAGAAGACTTCCCAAAGGATGTCCTACAGGTTAGAAAGGAGTTAAAAGACAAGCAACAAGAAGAGATAAAGAAAGGAAACTTGGCCATCATACGATATGATAAACTTATAATTAAGGAAAACAAGCAAGGGAAAAGTCATGACAAACAAAAGCGTTCGCCTACAAAAACACCAGAAAACACACACATTAACAAAGAAAGAGTCAGCCAAATCGGCCCAAACAAAATAATTAAAACAAACAGACTCAAGTCTAGGAACCGTTCCAGAACAAACTTGCTATCTGAAATACAAACTCCAAAAAACTAAAACTGGCCTCCAAAAACCGGAAGAACAACCAAAGACGCAACATATAAAGACACAACATATAAAGACACAATAAAAAATACACAACATATAAAAAAACACAACATAAATAAACACAACATAAAAAACACAACATATAAAATACACAACATACAAAAAAAAAAACAACACAAATAAGCACAACATATAAATTATAAACCAATAAAATATCCCAACCCGGCTGATCCCCGTGGGATATCAGATCAAAACCCTCCAATATATGTTACCGCTCGAAAACAAACAAACGAAAAAGGGCTGCATTGTCCCGGGAGAAGTGGAAGGTATTGGAGGAGACCTTTGTGTCCCAAAGACACGCAGATGTGAACATGTATCTTTGTAATATTGTCGATAAACAAGAAATTGTATAAACATTGTTAACACTATCTGCAATAAAGGTTTAATAATAATATAAACAGTCACATTATTACATTAATTTAAAAAGAAAATTAATTGGCTCAAATTCGAGCTTTGAGAGATGTACAAATAAAAGGCATTGGTAATTACAAAAATATATTTCATATAAAATTGAACATAGTATATAAATCACATGTTATGTAAGTACCGATTTCATTCATGTAAAATATTATGATTTATTAAACTCGGTTTAAACACAATTTTTGACGTGAAAAATCTAATAGTATTTTTGTATATCTACGTATTTCATATAGAACATTTACATAAATTATATAATATATAGTTCTTATATAGTTTATGTAAACATTTCATTGTTAATTAAATATTGCGTATGTTTAGTAGATTTTTTAAAATAATGATATAAGATTTACTATTTGAATAAAAAGTTATAAAAATTTTGGCACCAACCCTGTAATAACATAAAACAATTTGTAACAAAATTCGGAATGGCCATTTATTCTTACGTTGTAAATGCCTCTCAGCCTTACAGACTAGTACTTCGTTTATACTTAAAATAAAACTGTAACATGTCCAACTCTGTACATTAAATATTAAATTGAAAATGTGTGATTTTTCTTTTTGTCTGTCTGCATCTTATAATATGACACTAGATGTAATGGTTCGTACTACGAGCTACATCATTTGAATACTAGACAGTTCAGTTGGAAGAGAGGACCAATGAACATGTAGCTTAGTCGGAATTGATACATGAGTATATCTGATTTTATTTAATCTTTTTTTGTTAGAAAGTTTAGATTTAGAAGATTTCAAAGAATGGTTACCTAAATATTTTGAAGCATTATATCCAAAATAAGTTAATACCCGGAATGTACCTTTTGAACGTAGGTCTCATCTAAAGCTGGAGTCAATGTTTTATCTAACAGAATGTTAAATGCGAACAAAGTCACGAGGACAGCTAGTACAAGATAAAACTGCTAAAATAAATAACAATTTATAACAATGCTCGTTAAAATTAAGTCATTAATAAACACTATATAACATTAATTATAAGCGCTTTTTTAACATTAAAACTTTTTAATAAGATTAAATTAATGATATAATACCAAAAAAAATTTTCACAAAAATAGAAGTAGTGAAGGCTAGTTCTTTTACCGTTTACAATTTTGAAACAATAATATATGTATTTTATTTTTAAGGCACTTTTTTAAATTTTGTTATTCCTTTCGTAAACAAACTATACAACATTCAGTCTTGAAATGGAACAAGATGTTATAAATATTACTTAAACAAGTAATATTCTACAAAATCTGATTATTTTATATAAGTAACGATGGTACCTACACATAAATGTATATAAATAATCAGCGAGCTTTGTGACTATCTCTTATAAACTATTATTGCATTTTAAGTGCACTAAATATAGAGTCCAAGACAATAGAGGTAAGAAGACAATAGAGTAGTCTGGTTTAAAAAAAAAACAGAAATACGCATACATTTAGATTTTTTGAAAAAATTATAAGAAAAATAAATAATAATTTTAAAATTGTTAACATTTTAATACTTAATAAAACTGATCTTACTTGGTCTTTAACTCGGCGGGAGGCGCGCCCTATAATGTTACACAGACGGTCGCTACTGTAGCGTGCATCACATATAGGCAGAAAGGCACTGCCTACCCTGGCATCTTACTAAAAATGATATATAAAACATGAACATTAAATATTTTTGAAAAAGACATAAACCATAATTCAATTTAAATCTCCTTCAATTTTAAAAACACGCCGTCGTATAAATAATAATTATAATATGTATGCGATATCAGCGCGCCGGGCCTTTTATGAACTACTAGCCTAACTCGGAGTTAAACTCCCCATACAAATCTTAGTAATTTCAGAATGACATAATTATAATCCTACAATTTTATGATGTCACGCGTCATAAGGAATTCGAACAAAGTATTGTGTTTTTAACATTGGTCGTATAGTAATAAAAACAGGCACTGCCTCAATAAATTGTCGAATTAAATTGTCTCGAATTCGATAGAGTTTGTACTAATCATGGACATAATACCTATAGAGGTATTAAGTCCATGGTACTAATAATTATGATTATTTATTGACACGGTCGCGAATCGCTTCCGCTATCCAATCACAGTCCACAGATCACTTCAGTGTATTACATTTTGATTGGCTAGCCATTGCATGGGTCTGTCATGGCGCCTGGCGGATTCAATGACAATTCAGTCATTCAGTATTCACTTTGAGTTTTTCGTTTGTGCGTTGTTGTAATTATGTACTTAATTAGTGAAAATATTAATATATTAGTGATGGATAAGTTTACTTGTGAAATATGTAATGGAGATGTGTGTTTAATGAAAGAAAATAGTGCATAAAAATTCAATACGTTCGATTTTACAGATAAATTAAAAATTACAACTATACATTACAAGAACTACCTTTCAGAGGAAATGACGAGTCTAACTTTTCAATGAGTAAAGGTTCGATTAATAAGTAATTAAGAGCAGTAAATAATATTCATGTAAATAGTTTTCAGGTTGTAATATAAAAAATACTTAGTGACATCTAGTGTAAGTAATAAGTATCGCGTTTTGTTTCAAATGACTACTATAGATGGCGCTATGAGCTGTTTTGTGATTTTTGATTGTCTTTTTGAAAAAAAAAATTCAATTCATTTTTTTAAATTAGTTTTTTTAAAATTAGTTTGCCAAAGAAGTTTCACTTCTGACATTTGTACTTTGTACGCACGCAATTTTTTTTTAACTGCCTACCCTGTCTAAAATCTTTATGCACGCCACTGGGTCGCTACCGCGTCAAAAATACCAAAATGTTCATATATATGTTCATATATAAAATGTTCATGTTTCATAATACAATTTTTGTTTTCCTTAATCTTAATTATATTTTAATTTAAATAATCTGGGATAAAGTATTTAATCGCTAATGTAATGTTTTTAATTAATTTTTAAATGAAATCACAGCGCACGATTAAGTACTTTTTGCACACGTCTTTTAAAGAAACATTTTAACTTAAGCGTATGCAAATATATAAAAAAAGTAGTTCAATATATAAAATAAAATAAACCATAAAATATTGTTACTTATGATAGTTATTGCAATATGTGTTAATTTAAGAAATTTTTTATAAAAGAAACATTCGAAATTTCGAAATATATAAACGCGTTGATAATTTTTTATATGAATTTTGAGTACATTCTTCAGAATTGGGAATGGAATGTTCTCTAAGTATCTTTTTATGACACAAATGTCAATTCATTTTAGTTTATCGATCGTTTTTCCAAGCGCAAAGCGCAAGCAAGAGCGACTTAAATTGTCATGATTTCTATATATTATATGTTACTTTACATTGCCAGTCATTTTTTGTAACATCGTAGGTATAAGGGTAGCACAGTTTTAGTTTCATGAACTGGTAATAATAATATGCGATCGCGATCGACTATTCCGTGATTACCAATAAATTTACCAAGTTTAATGTAAAGCAAAGGCACGTCACCTGGATAGTGGTTACTGACAAGTTTGTATAAAGAAGGCTGAGGTATATCCTCTTTATAAGATATCGAAATATGTGCGGATACCGATATGTCCTACCTTCTTGCTCTAAATTATGTTCATGCCGACTATATTAATTTGTTATTGTCCTGAATTTTGGAAATATTTGTTCGCCACTATTAAAATGAGACACCTTGTTAGTCTAAAGCAACTAAAAATAAAAGCCGAATACTTCAAATAATAAGACTCAAATAGTCGCCACCGGATAAAAAATACCCATATGCGTCCAAAAGGTTCGTTGGTAATACTAATAAATACCGCACAAACAGAGGTCAACCATTGAAACTGGTGAACCGTTGCGCGTTTCTCGAAAGGTACTCAAAGCGGCAGCGTGAGACAAAATTAAGCAGAAAACTAAAATATTTTGAAATGTATGCACTATGTGGTAAATTTTACCTGTTAGCGCCTCCTGCCGGGTAACAGTCGATCACTAAACATTTTAAGAGTATTACATTCAATTATTAATTTATACGGATTTTGTAATCATTCCCTTTTTTTCTCTAGTTATGTTTCTTTTTGGTGTACAATATAAAGTTATATTATTATAATAATGTCACTCCACCCGTTTAATATATAATAAAAACAGTCATATATAAATAATATCTAGGTCTAGCTCTAGCGGAATGATTAACTTATAAGTATAAATATATAATTAATTTACATATACTTACATAAATAAATATAAGCGGGTGAAAGATTACATTTATTATTATTTTTATTATATTTAAATAATCTGACATTGTTTTATCAAAAAATATTTTTTAAATAAATAAATAGAAAATATATTAATAACACACATTTGAAATACCAACCATTGTTCAATGAGTCGCATAACAGTAATTGTGTTGCTTACTTACTTTAACTTTGCAGACTGCTCATAACAACTTTTTATCACTAGCAATACAGATTGCAAAAAGAGGTCAAAATTACGTTGCGTTTGTACGTCGCAGCTGACAAGATGAAATTCAAAGATAACGTAATAAGAGTTTCTTTCACCACTTGTGGATAACGCTATTTGACAGATGACAGTATCCGACAGAAAAAAGTTTTTCATTCATTATTCTTGCCCTATCTCAGTCAGTCAGTTCCTATTGCAGTCCACTGCTTGACATAGGCCTAATTCCCAAGTTATAATAATACTGCTTTCAAGCAGTTGTGTTTCTGTGGTGAGTAAGGTGACCAGAGTTCCTGGAGGGATTGGGGGTAAAGTCGGCAGAGCGCTTGCGATATTTCTGGTGTTGCAAGCGATCTATAGGCTACGGTAATCGCTTACCATCAGCCTGCAAAGGCGATCTATAAGGTTATTTACACAATCTGTATAAAAAATATTTTTTACATTCTTTCTTCTTATTTTCTTTTTTAGTAGGATTCGATATTCTACTATATTTGTGAGATATTTCTATTCGCATATATTAATCTTACAATTTGTAGTTTATTAATTGAGAAGAAACATCTCCTACTGGGCCATTCAAACTCCCGCTGTCAAAGTCTATTTGTATCATAATCTGTCAAATAGTGTTATCCACAACTGGTGAAACAGGCCCTGAGTAATGTTAAATAGTTTAAGTATAACAGCCCATACATTGCAATATTTTTTAATCCTATTATTTTTTCTAAAACTCTGACTTATAAGTCTTACAAATAAAAAAATGTTGCCATATAAAAAGGTACTTCATTAAAACTATGTTATACGATATATTAAGATTTAAAAACATACGTTATTTTATAAGGCCATCACGATACGATGAAAGTGAAGCTGAAAAACTTACTATATATACATAAATGTGCAACTTGATTGGCTAACAGTCGAGTTTTCAGCTATTATAGAGCGTCGTACTCTTTGAGAAGGTAGTGACCGACGAGACGCTTCTGTACGTCCGTCACGCCGCCGTATATCTGCGTACCTCTTGCGTCTCTGTTGACAACATACATACATATTATATCCGTTTCTATTAAAAAATAAAAAATAAATCTATACTAATATAACAAAGCTGAAGAGTTTGTTTGTTTGTTTGATTGTTTGTTTGTTTGAACGCGCTAATCTCAGGATCTACTGGTCCGATTTGAAAAATTATTTCAGTGTTAGATAGCCCATTTATTGAGGAAGGCTATAGGAGCGTAGCCCCAATGAAGAATGTTTCAAAATCGGGTTTTATTCCTTTTGAGAGCTTCCGCTGCGTTTCGCACAAATCATGTATGACAGAATTGGTCCTATTCCACGCGGACGAAGTCGCGCGCAGAAGCTAGTTTCAAATAATAATAATACACTTTACATTAAACGGCCCTCGATAGGATATGTATCCTGTATACTGCATTTCACCTAAGAAAAGGGTACGGCATGGACTTAATACCTACTATACTCCGTGCGCTGTAGGATGGTGCGGGTGACAGATGCCAATATGACGTTGACACACATGACTAGGGATGTGCCGTTATGTAATTCATTTTTATCATTATCGATACTCGCAGCATAAATCTAGCTCTAATTTAATAGTGTTATGAAAATTTGTGTGCTATTCAGTTGTGCAATGTAACTACGTGTATAAACTTGTCAATATATATATATTTTATGGCTACATAATAATATCTTTGTACTAATATAAAATTATCAAAATCGGGTTTATGATTTTTTTCGTGAAAAAATGTTTGCTCTATGACTCTATGGCGTGGCGGCCATTTTGTTTACTCGTGCGATGCTGTCAGTACGAGTGCTAGCGCCTTGCATTTTGTTTACTCCTGCGATGCTGTCAGTACGAGTGCTAGCGCCTTGTATGTGACACGTATTTATTGCTTTTCATTGTTTGTTTTCATTTTTGTTAAATTGTTACTTGTAATAGTTTGTTGAGTTTGTTCTTTATTAATTTGTTAACGCACCCTACCATTCGGTACAAGTAAACCCCCAAACCAATCCAACCGCAAAAGCGAGTTGGTGAAGTGGTTGAATGAAAACGGAGTTAAAGCAGATATAAAAATGTTAAAGACAGAGCTTATTGCCTTAGTACGGCGTCATAAGCCACCAACTCCTACCTATGCTTTGGACGAAATGGCAAAAGAAAAAGGCCACCAGGTCCTTCGACTACCACTCTACCATTGCCAATATAACGCTATTGTGCTGATTTAGGCCCAAATAAAAGGTAACGCCGTAAGAAATAATACATCGCCACCATTTACGGCAAATAAGATGTTGGCCTTATTACAAGAGGCCAACAACAGTTGTTTTCTAATGGTTACGCGAATTTTACTCATTGAAATGAAACAACTTTTTCGGATTGGTCAACCACGGTCACGGGAGGACTCCCCCCCGTGACCATGGTTGCTGTAAAGTATCCGAAACGTCGGGAATTTCAATGGTCATCAACAATGTTCAACCCGAAGACTGGTCGAAGGTTGTGAATAAAATAAAAAGGGACATTATGTCTGATTGGGATCGTGACATCCATATTGACAATATAATGGACTCATCGTTAAAAATATCCGTCACAGACACAGATGATGAATTTAGTGACAATTCAGATGTTCTTGACTCTGATATGAGTTTAGACGAATAAATTCAATTTTTTTATATATGTTCTGTTGTTTCATTAATATAATTATATACTACAATTATAATATAATACTTTTTACAATAATAATTGAACTACGCCCAATATACATTTTATATTATAAAAAACATCGACTATCTATCGTAGCAGTACATCCCATCACTAAACACGTCTATGGCGTTACGTTATACGCATAACACTTTTCTTATTTTTTCTTTTCATTAGATTTTATTTGTAGACTAGAACATTCTGGTTGGGTGTAATTTAATTTACTACAGTAATTAATAATTTACTATATTACAAATGTGGTACAGCTGAAATACTAAGTCATAATATGTAAACCGCGGCAACTTTCAAGAGTGAAACGAAACGTTACTGAAACTGTCACCCGCACCATCCTACAACGCACGAGGTATAACAGGACAGAGCACTCGCAGCTGAAAAACGAGCCGACAGAGATAGTTAGTACGGAGGCCTTGTGTCCCTTTCTAATAGGGTGACATTAAGATTTGGAAACTTGAAAAATCTGACACCAGTATTGACGACTATTATTATATTATTAGATTTATTTATAATGAATAAATAATAAATATTATATTATTACATTTATTATTTGTTTTTCATGTCAATATACAAACATTTGCACAAGGGATGGATTACAAAATCAATACATATAATAAAAATGTAACAGATCGCTGTACTTCTGTACATAGAAGATATATAGAAAAAAATATTATTGGGACCTTTATCAACGCAAATAGCACACAAAACAATGATTGTTAGAATTTTTGTCTGTTTCAGAAATGTGTTTGTCTGTCATCTCATAAACGGCTTATCCAATTTAGGTGTAGTTTTCACTAATATATTGTGCTAGGCTGCACTTAACATTTAGTGTTTTAGTGTTTCTTTTATGTCAATCGGTTCATAAATAAAAAGTTATGCCAATTTAAAGAATCACGTTGAACATGTAAATAACCAAACGACGGTGCTTATAATCCAAAATAAACCAAAACATGTATTGAAAAAATGCTGTCCAAAGTCACTATTCCACGCGGACGAAGTCGCGGGCACAGCTAGTAAACAATACAAATAGTACGAGTTATTTATTTATTAATTTACCTTAATGCTATATTTGTTACAGTTGGCAAGTAAATACACTCCAAATAATGTCATTACAATTATTTTAAATTTAATATTTTATTTTTATTTGAACAACAAATAGTATTTATAACCCAAACATTTCTTTAATATCAATAAAAGTGAATAAAGTGACGCATGGTCACCATAGTTGTCGATGGAAATTTGTTTATACGAAAATGAACACTAACACAAGGTGTTAAGCATTATATTCAGTTTTATTACAGTCTTAAACAATGTCCACTGTGATGTTTACGAGAGTTACCGTAAGAAAAAAAAGAAATAGGCAAAATAATAATTTATGTTTTCTTTATATCTAAGAATATATTTAAAGAAATTAATTTTAATTATGATTTGCTGACTTACAATTGTTAAAATAACATTAAAATACAATTGTTTCAATGGAGTTTTAGGTCAGCCATAATTTTTGATTAGAAACATTTTTATGCTGGCAATATGAAAGAACGAGACACAAGGCCTCCGTTGTGACTATCTCTCTCGGCTCGTTTTTGCATTTGTATAATGCGCAACCGAATATAATACTTAATTCGTTGACTTAGTGTTCATTTTCGTAAATACAAATTTTCAGAGTACTCTGTCCTGTTCATAGAGGTATTATAGATAGAGTAGGGAAGACATACGGCTGCCTGTAAGCGGAAACGTCCGACGATTAGAAAGAGAGAGAAGATCGCGGTACCCTATCTGTCTCTCTCTACTGACGCATGCGCAGTAAAGGAGAGCTTGTTATTATGATAACCTCGAATAATAAAATCAAATCAACTTAAATACCTTATAAAGTTGTTTGAAGTAATGAAATATATTATATAACAAAATATAGCACAATGTTGAAATAACCAAAGCTTAAACCTTAAATCGTAAGCCCGTAGGGTTAAAGAAGATCATAAATGATCTAATATCCGTACGTACTCGTAGCACCGGTAGGTGTGAGGACTAAGGCGCGTCTTTTGGCATTGCGGTCTCAAGTTCAAATCTCGTTAAAAAAATTTTTTGTACATCAATTATTTACTTCTATTTTAATTTTTTGACTACAAACAAATCATAGAAACAACTCTAATATGTACACTAAATTTATATTGGTATGTAATTCAAATTTACTACAACTTTATAGTTAAGAATACAGGAATTTTTTATAAGAGGATTTATAATATAAAAAACACTGTAATCGAACAAAAATAGCTAGAATATTCATAAAAACTCTTTATTGTACAAACATTTGAGTCATAAAACGTATAATTTATAAAATAACATTGTCATAACATTATTGACCACTAAAAATAACCAACTTGTTATATTTCATCCTTATCCAATATTTTAAGTCGCCTAATTTCTCACTTTCATGTTTCTCCAAAATGATCACTGCAAACAGTTGATACTTTCTTAATCTCTTGTATTCCGATAACTTCCATCAATTTCTCCTTCAGCTCATTATTTGTAGGAAATCTGCAATATAATTAAAATTATAAGTTCAAAACATTGACTGCCTATATAAACATAACAAAACATAAGCAAACATTACTATATACTCGGTAGAATACGTATATTGTATATACTTTTTCAAATAACAAAATACACTATATAAATAATTCTTACTTGTGAAAACTGCGAGTGTTATCGCCAGGAATAGGCTGCTTTTTACAAATTACACACGTTTTTGTCATTTTGTAAACGCATCATCAACCGCAGAAATCCAATCACAACCATCACAACACAATTTATAACCGTCGAATCATAGCGTCGAATCGTTCTGCTATGCTGATTTTCCGCGCTAACTGCGCATGCGTGAAGAGAGACAGATAGGGTACCGCGATCGTCTCTCTCTTTCTAACCGAGGGACGGCTGCAGGCCTGGCTCCCCTGCTCTATCTATAATACCTCTATGGTCCTGTTAGTAGGTATTAAGTCTATGGGGTACGGTGACACATGTCAAATTAACTCAATAGTGAGGTGAGTGATTCGATTATCGAGTACAATTGCGGTTAACCTTTAATCGATTAAAAAAAAATATGTATTTTTAACTGCTTACTAAAAATTAATTTTCGTATTCCAGAAAGCGGACAACCAACTCCTGGGCTTGACTTTTTAAAACGGTCTTCTTTGTTCTTTTCGGCATTTTACATAACAGAACACATACACAAAATGGAATAACTAACAAAAAATAGAACAACAGAATAACAGAACTTAACAAGAATAAAACGGCAACAAATACAAGTATAACAACAATAAAACAGCTACAAATACAACTTTATTAATAAGTGAGTTGACTCGATTAACAAGATGGCCGTTACGATTATTTGCTTTTGCCGATTACTACGTTTACGCGTCAATCCCTATAACTACATTAAGCGTTTCGTCTCATGCCTCTAATTTTAGGTTAATATTTTTTCTGTACCTTTTTTAATTCATTTAAAATGTAAAAACGCAATATATTACGTATTATTAAATACATTTCAATCTAATCAAGCATTATTATTTGCCTTAGAAATTAATTGGTGATTTTTAAACATTTATATTTATCTGATTTGCTGAAAATAGTGAGAGTGTATTGGAACATAATTATCAAATGTCACCGTACCCATCTTATGTGAAATGGATTATAATTGGGTTTGAGACATACACAAAACAAACGCAAATGTTCAGACCACAACAGGCAAACAGTTGTAATTTTGTCTTAAAATTTTTCTTAAAGGCGCTTTGACGCAGTAGTTCAGTTCAATCCCCAAGAGTTTGTTTGTTTGTCTTAGAGCATTAATCTCAGGATCTACCTATAAGTTTTAAGATAATCCTTCTGGTTTAGCATGTATCTTCATTGATAAAGCTATAAATACATCACGTAACGACTTATTGAAACGCAAGCGTAATTAAAAAAAAGCGATAACAACAATATTTAACTACAAATGGGAATTTTACTACGTCTCAGCTGACCTATTACAATTTCTTGGACAAAAGGGCAATTTTCCAAATTTTTCAGGCCGGTCTCACGGTCGAAAAGAAAGGTATTGGAATATTTGTTTATATGCAAAACAATATAATTCTGTTCAAAACCAGAATCGAATGGTTCTTAAAATACAGTTTCCTGGAAACAAAATTGCGAGGAGATACAGTAAAAGGCACACAAGTGTTCTGGATAAGGGATAACGCTCTGATTTATTCTGCCAACTAATATAGTAATATAAAACAAATATATAAATAAGCTAAAACTAATGTATATGAACTATGCAATTATGCATCTATGTCGTAAACACAGATTTAACCGATTCAGTGCGGCAGAAGCCGCAGGGGATTCATGGGAATCTTTTGTGTATGGCGTGTGAAGCCCGAGAGGATCCTAAATGTTTTCGTGAAAAACTCTGTTAAAACATCATTTTTCAGTGGTCATCCGTAAACGAAAGTGTCTTTATTTGTCACGCAGATTACGAATACACTGTTAGCATTGGGATGTTCCATGAAAAAATATACATCAGAAGTTGTAAACCTTTTCAAAAGAAAAATTATATAAAAAAAAACTTTATTCCAGTGCGGATGAAGCCGTAGGGGCGACATGGGAATTTTTTGTGTATGGCGGGTGACGCCCGAGAGGATCCTAAATGTTTTCGTGAAAAACTCTGATAAAACATCATTTTTCAGTGGTCATCCGTAAACAAAAGTGTCTTTACCTGTCACGCAGATTACGAATACACTGCTAGCATCGGGATATTGCATGAAAATGCATACATCAAAAGTTGTAAACCTTTACAAAAAAAAGATGTAAATTTTTTTTTACAGCTATGAAATGTTTCTGTAACTGCCAGTCGCTTTTAAAAAAATGAAATGAGGATAGTGACTGATGAATTTGATTCAGATTACGAGTGAAACTACATTGGAAATTTTTATTTATTCCATTATGAAATATTATTTTACTAAGAATTTAATGTACAAGTAAGTGTAGTGAATGTATTAAAATATTCTTTTATTGGAGTTTACTCCTTAAGAATCGCTTTTCATATAAGGCCCCCGGTATGAAAAAAATATGAGGTGTAAAATGTATTGAACGAAGGACCATCGTTACGTTTTTGTGCACAACCTATTCTGCGCACCTTTTAATTTTCGGTGCGTACGCGTCGTTGTCGTAACGCCATAGATGACGTTATATATCTATACTAATATATAAAGCTGAAGAGTTGGTTTGTTTGGTTGTTTGTTTGTTTGTTTGAACGCGGTAATCTCTGGAACTACTGGGCCGATTTGAAAAATTCTTCCAATGTTAGATAGCCCATTTATCGAGGAAGGCTATAGGCTATGTATCATCACGCTAAGACCAATAGGAGCGGAGTCCACGCCGACGAAGTCGCGCGCAGAAACTAGAGCTGAAGAGTTTGTTTGTTTGGTTGTTTGTTTGTTTGTTTGTTTGTTTGAACGCGGTAACCTCTGGAACTACTGGGCCGATTTGAAAAATTCTTCCAGTGTTAGATAGCCCATTTATCGAGGAAGGCTATAGGCTATGTATCATCACGCTAAGACCAATAGGAGCGGAGTCCACGCCGACGAAGTCGCGCGCAGAAGCTAGAGCTGAAGAGTTTGTTTGGTTGTTTGTTTGAACGCGGTAATCTCTGGAACTACTGGGCCGATTTGAAAAATTCTTCCAGTGTTAGATAGCCCATTTATCGAGGAAGGCTATAGGCTATGTATCATCACGCTAAGACCAATAGGAGCGGAGTCCACGCCGACGAAGTCGCGCGCAGAAGCTACTATATAATAAAAATGAATGTTGCTAAGAGCATAACTGGAGAATGGCTCGACCAATTCGGCTAATTTTTTTTGTTTTTATACAAAAAAAAAACTCATAACAGACAGAACGAAGTCTGTCCGGGCAACTAGTTCATAATAAATGTAAATAGAACAAATAAACCAAGTGAATGTTTTTATCCAAATAAATAAATTCGTATTTAATTATATACCTGTAGTTTTCTTTTCGATTGAATTGATTTGTTAGAAATAGATATTCTATTCAAAAGCTATAATACAATAAAAAAATTTTTATGAAATACTACTATAAAATAGGTGTATGAGCATTTTAGGACCTACAAACAGTAATATCCCATTCTTCAATAAAATAACATTAATTGATCAGTCAATCGAGCCAAACATGTAACAAAAGGTTTACGACACCTGATAAAATAAGTCTCTTACTTTCTATCTCGGTTTATACAAGTATATAGTCACTTTTAAACACTTGAAACGAACTATTAAACCGCTCCCGTTCGGTGTTGGGTTGCGACTTTGGGAAAAACAAGGGGAAACCGATGAAAAAGCGTAAAGTTACACTTCATGGCGGATGACGCCCGAGAGGATTCATCAAAGTCCCTGGCGCTAGAAGCCTCAGAGGCGACACGAAAAATTTGATCGCCGCCAGGCACTAAAGTTTGATAAATCTACCATCGCACTGAATCGGTTAAGAAAAAAGGAGATATACCGATAACCGCGAAATAAGTCCGCGGTACCGCTGTCGCCACTTTTGAAGATGTGTGCGTTTTCATTACTTGCACAACTAGCATTCTAATCCTCTAATTGGTTCACACTGTGGTTCGCACACTACGAAAACAATTGTGCGAATATACTCATACGCGTAAACAACAGCGTCGGTTAACTCCTTAGGGATGTGACAATGCATTTATCGATAAAATCATGCAATGAGAATTTTATTCATTTTTAATTAATATACTTGGTGTAAGGGTAAAACAAAATAATGTTTATTACAAAACAGAACACGTTAAATTTACAAAAAATATTTATTAAAATAAATAATCCTAACCAAAGAGCAACACGGAGGGGAGTAGCCATACACAGGCGTTCCCTTCTATCAAAGTACAAGTCCACGCGGTCCTATGCGTACAATAAAACTAGTTGTAGCCGCACTGCTCACTAGACTAACCGCTTAGCCACGACTACGCGCGGCGAGCGGCAGCGGCAGCGGCGAGCGGCGAGCGGTAAAAACAATCGTATAGCTGTATAGAAGGAGTGCCACGGCCCTACCGCTGGCGCGTTTTGCGGCGCCGGGCTGCACCGAGCGGCACTCGCCGCTCGCCGCTGCCGCTGCCGCTCGCCGCGCGTAGTCGTGGCCAAGCGGTAAATCTAGTTGCGCGATTGAATCAACGTCCTTCAAAAAATGCCGAATCGTTCTGTTTTTTGCTGCAAAAAGTGATCTGCCACGCCAAATTTACAAAAAGATGGCGTTACCTTTCATATGATTCATGTTTTAATCACATTATTACTTTATACTTCTTTAAAACCTTTTTTAAACTTAAAAATTACAAATACTATCGGTCGTGTTGTTTTGGATTTGTTTATCAACACAGGTCGCTCGCCTCATATAATATGCGGATCGGTCGAGCGCCTGATCCGAGTCTATTTCCGAGAAGTAGTTGTCGCCGAGCGATAGTGTTGTAACCGGTTTGTTTGTAGATAGAAATCGATAAAAATGGAAAAGGCAAAGAAGGAGACAGACATTTTTGAGATTTTGATTTATTTAAAATATTATATTGCGAACTTTATTTTAATTTACATAGTTTTATAATAAAACTGCATTAAATTAAATATAAAACAATACTTACAAGTATTAACACATTTTACTAGAATTACCTAGTGTGAACTTCAACCATGTTTTATATTAATTTTTGGCAGGTTTCCTAAAGATCCAAATTTAAGGTATACATGGTTTTTTTTTTAATAACAGACTAACCTGGACGCCCACAAGAAATAGTTGCTCCAATCATTAATTTCATTACCTCTGACTTTCAAGTGTTGGCAAACAATAGAATGAAATTAGTCGAGGGCACCAAACCAACTCTAACGCCACACTGTATTTTTTAAATGATAACTATTACAGTGCATAAAAAAAATTGCGTACGTACAAAGTACACGTCAGAAGTAAAACTTCTTTGGCAAACTAATTTAAAAAAAAACTAATCCTTAACGCTGCAACTTACAATTATTTAAGTTTTTTTGTTGGTTTTATTTTTTCTCTTGCTTGTGTTGGACAAGGTTTAGGGATTTAACACTAATTAAAAACAAAACTAATTGAAAATACAAAAAAAAAAACTAGTTGAAAACAAAAAACAAAAAGCCAACGTCACGCGGTGTTCCCAGGTGGTCATCCATCCAAGTACTGAACGTCATGACGCTGCCGCGTTACCGGTCGCTCAAATTTTACGAAAGAAGAAAGAAAGAAGAAAAGAAGTTTCTCTTTAATAAATAAAGTCCATTTTTATAATAATGTCTTACCTTTGTATCACTTTCAAAACCTAATTTCTCTAACCGAGTACTTAAATTTATCGATAATGCGTATCGACAGTTGTTACAACCATGGCTGTAAGAAATTTGTCAGTGTAGTTGCGGCATCTCATTATACTGTTATGTTACAGAATGTATCTATGTGTATGTGTGAAAATGTGAGTGTGTTTTTAATTTGGTATGTGTGAGTTTCGTAGTGACAGACGATTATTTTTGTGTGTGAATTTGAGAAAGTGTGAGTAGCACAGATTTCCCCCCGCAAAAAATGACAGAAAATTTTGTATCGGTAAAATACGCTATGGCTACTCCCCTCCGTGTTGCTCTTTGAATCCTAACACAATTTACTGTCCCATAAAATGAAAATATTTATACTAAGTACGTGTTTTTTTTTCTATGATGTGTAATGTACCTGTGTGTGACAAAGAAACATCCTAAAATAATAGTTCAGTGACCGTCAATCAATTTAATTTGAACATTTCATGGAAACATCTTACATAGTCTATCTAGATATCTGTAGACTTTTTTTTTAATTTCATGTTAATCATGCTAATAACTATATTATTATTTAAAAAGAAAATTTAATTAAAACCGTCCGTAATAATATCGATCAATTATTGATATTGCATTCATACCGCTACTGCTCTACGCCGCGCACTCGAAGCTACGTAAGGTGAATTTTACGAGGTAAATTACAAAGCTTTAAAAATGCATTAAAAATAGAAATACTACTTTAAAATAGCATTTTCCGGTAGTATGTTATTCCACATGTCTTGTAGTTTTGTTTATTATTCCGATTTTTACAAATAAACACGCTATAGACCGGCATTTCGAAAAACAAGACGGAGCTCTTGTGTGAACGACAGTTGCGCGCAAATGAGTCAGCGGCTCAGCGCTAAGAGCGAGGCGCGCCTGTATAATCAATTTGATTATATCGAGGCGACACACACCACGCCCATATGGCATATCTCTTTCTTTCTTCAATCTATCGTCGGAACATACGACATGACGACTATTGTCAAGCGTCTGTGCCTGTTAGTCTGTCGGCGTCCTACTTGGTGGACGGGCCGTGGCGGCGGTATAGTGTGTAGTAGTGGTGGTCACCTGTAGTGTCTCTCGGCGTCGTACTTGACGGACAGGCCGCGGGCGCCCAGGATTTGCACGCAGTGGTCGGCCACGGCGGTCGCGTTGCGGCCGGCCACGTACTTGGCCATGGAGCTGTTCTTGGTGGACACGTCCGTGGCCGCGCGGTACGTCAGCAGCCGCGCCGTCTCCACCAGAATGCACATGTCCGTCAGCCGGTCCTGAACTCACACAAACAGAATATTAGCTACTTTGATAAATTGAGTCACAGTAATTGTAATATTTTCGATATCACTTCCTAATCCTTACTACAGGTGGTACAATTTGAATTTTAAAGTCACACAAGGGTCTGTGCAATTTTAAACACTTATACTATTATGAATCAAAAGATAAACAAAGAAAAATCGTTTTAACCTCATAAACAAATAGACAAATAAAACTAAGCTAAGAATAGATATAAGAAATAGCACTAAAAAAATTATTTCCACAGGGCTAAATTACTGTGAAACGATTGAAGTACAAGAACATTTACAGTCAGTTCTTACCTTGACCGAAGGTAGCCTCGTGAGGTTCTTATTAAAAGCGACCCTCTCTTTAGCGTAATTGATAGCTGTATCGAGAGCGGCTTGAGCGATTCCTGTCAAAATATAATTTAATTAATATAAAATTGTAAATAATTAACAATATTGTTTTTGTTTCAATTCGAATGCAAAATTGGATGTTAATATAAAAATATAATAATATATGACAATTTAGTTTAACTAAAAATATAAAATTCCGACTGCAACAAGTTATATTCACTTGCCCTTTTATAGTCACTTGCCACATATGTATTGTAAGACATTTTGACTTTTAATATACGAATGGTTTAGAAGTAAATGAAACCAGAGATCCGATACGGCTCAGGTTCAGGAACAGGTTTAATTAGTGTGATTGGATCGGCTGCTAAAAATTGACTATACATCGTCAATTGATGACCGATTCTTGAAAATTTCTTAAGGTATTTATATTTTTAACGTGCCCCACACAATGTTGTTTGTAATAAACGATTCGTTCAAAAATTCTGAGTGTGGTGAAAATAGCAGAAAACTTTATATTTTTTTAGTTAGGTACGTTAATCCTCTTACTTCTTACTTACTTACTTCTTGCACGGGCTATTTCGGCAGCTCGACGACTATTCGTTAATCCTCAATAAAAATCTTAAAACTATAGAGAAACATGTCTCAGTCGCCCTCACCGACGGCGTGCGCGGCGATGCCGACCCGGGCCTGGTCCAGCTGCTCCATGGCTATCCGGAAGCCGTCCCCCGCGCACCCCAGCAGGCAGGCGGCGGGCAGGCGCACCTCGTCCAGCTGCAGGTCGCACGCCGTCACCGCCCTGACACACCACCCTCACCTCTCATTTACACGCCCCTTTTTTAACCGACTTCCAAAAAGGAGGAGGTTACTCAATTCGACCGTATATATATATATATATATATATATATATATATATATATATATATGTCGGAGGAAGTAGTGAGAATGGAGTTGAATGCTGGTTACATGAAGACGATATCAGTTTGCTTAGAAAATACTTTGTTAAATCTTACTTTTAATTAGTTTAATTTGTTAGATTTCCTATTGTGTTAATTCAATTTAGTTTAAAAGTAATTTTGTATAAAGACCTTTTTGTTGCACATTATGTCAGAGCGGAGGTTAGGCCTCGAGCGGGGTCGAGGCGCCATCTTGACGTTCGTTGAGTGACAGTGAAAAAACGGAGATTGATCGTGTGGATCATATTATTATAAAATTATTGTTGTTACGGTACTGTGGAGTAATACTTTAGTGAAGTCAGATCGGTACCTTGAACCCGCTGCTCGAATTAATCGTTTGTATAAAAACATTCAATAAATGTTATAATATAGTGAATGCTTTGTTTTGTGCTGGCATTTAACCCTATGACGCCCACTAGACCTATTACCACTAATGTTGATGTCGAGAGGACCGATGTTTCTCCGACATCAGAAGTGGGATCAGTGCAGGCACAAAACGTGAACAGATCAGTTGACGCGAGCGATGGTTGGCGCGCCTTATTCGAGGCACAACAAAATAGCATGCGAATTGCGACTACTTGTTGAAGCGCTTCGAAATCCGGTAACTACTGAAGACGAGAAAATTACGCTGCCTAAATTACAACCAGAGAACGCAGACACGGATGCCCAGGCTTGGCTGGCGACTGCAGACATCTGCTTATCAGGGCGCGACATAATTATATACAGGGAAGTAAATTAATCATTATACTTAGTAAGGCTATGAAAGGTACAGCAGCGACATGGTTCTCTCAGATAGCTTTTCCCAATATGAAATGGGTAGAATTTAAAGATGTATTCCTGTCTCGTTTTGGTGCATTAGAAACATGCGCAGCTATAGTTTAAAAAAATGTTTTTGTGGTAAACCGGTGAATGTCTCGCTGTATATGCAAGTTGTTTATTCACTTCACTTATAATTATGATAGCAAACGTCCTAGACTAAATCTTACTTTTATAAAATGTTACGCACGTGGAAAACTTGGTCACAGATCTTATGAATGTTTCAGTCGTACGCATGATGAGCAGCAAAAAACTTTCGATCGCTCCAACAGAGCCATGGCCGTGACTAAGCCCTCAGTAACGTGCTACAAGTGTGGCGGTGAGGGTCACGTAGCATCACGGTGTGTAAAAACGGTGCCGGCTACCAGCAGCAGCGCAACACCCGCTGCTAAAACAAGCTTGGTGAAACGAGTGGACATATTATGCGACGTGAGGCCTGTCACTGTCATGATCACTCAATTTGGTGAGCAGTTTTCATTTTGTTTTGATTCTGGTGCTTATTGTTCCCTTATGAAAGAGAGTATTTCGCGTAAAATAGTTGATAGATTACAACATTCAGTTGTTACTCTGGAAGGTGTGAGAAAAGCTAGCGTGTTGTATGATTTGCAAGTTCTCTCCTAGGTTACACTTTGTGGGCATGAAAGAAATTTTATTTTACATTCTACTATTATGATTTCCTAAGTAGTGATATTTTAATTGGACGTGATTTATTAGCTTTGGGATTTTCTTTGCATATATCGAGTGATAAACTTAGTGTTATCAAAAAGGTCTTCTCTCGTAAATGTTTGTGCCATAGGAAAAGATTCGGCTACGGGGAAGTTTAAAAGTAGCACCCGTGATCGAGAAAATGAGAAGCAGAAGGTTAGCGTGGTATGGGTACCTATGTAATGAGGAGGGATGAAAGCTATTTTGGTAAAAGAATGTTAGGGACGAATGTGAAGGACGAAGAGCGATCGGCAGGCCAAGAAAGCGATGGATGGATTGTGTGAGTTAGAACATGAGAAAGAAAGGAGTATGTGCTGAACTGACGAATAATAGATAGGGATGGAAAATGAGAACATGTTGTGCCGACCCTAAATAAGTAGGATAGGGGCAGGGAGATGATGATGATGATGAAAAGTTACGCCTGATTTCAACAATATAGATACGAACATTTAAAAAAAATGATGAAATGATTTCAAGCCTCAATTATTACGTATCTTTAATAAAATTACTTTAAGGACTTGTTTGTTGAAGGCACGCCTATCAGCAGAGTAACGACAGGTGAATTAGAAATTAAACTTGTAGATCTTTGTGAAATCGTGCAACGTTGGTCATATCGCTTAAGCACCGAAGAACTAACTATAGTACGGAATAAGTATAGCGAATTATTAAGTACCGGAGTTATTAGACCTAGCAAGTAAACGTTTTCAAGTGTCAGATTATTACTAAAAAAAAATTAATTGTTCCTTTACTAGTTATTTTAGTTACTTACGTAGCTAGTTTGTTAAATAAATAAGTAGACAGGTATGAGATTTTCTAAGTTGATTTAGACTTTATTAACCACGCGTTTTAAAGTTAAATGTCACTAACGCGTGAGTAGTAATATTTTAAGGCAGTCGTTGTTGGTAACTGTTAAAATTCTTATGTTTCCATATATGCTAAAAAAATTATTGAGTAACTTTGGGAAGCAAGGGTTGTAAATGGAACTATATGATTTCGATAATTCCTTCATAGGGACAGTAAGGCTTTTTAATATCCTATCGGTGATTTTGTTCTGTTACAAAATGAGGAGCGTAATCAACGAAGCTTGATCCGAAATATCGAAGCCCTTTTCGCGTAATAAAAGTTCTCGAAAGTAATCGGTATACCCTTAAGGCTCTAAATTGTAAACGTACCTACAAATTTGCTCACAAAAGGTAAGAAAAGTGCCAGCACGTCATGTACCAGACGATATTGATGTAATTTACGATCTTGTTGACAATGATGATGTTCAAGTTTACGTAGATGGAGAGACTCGAGTGAATGACTCTATCGACCGTAGTGTGTTCAACCGTACCGGTGTAGTTATTCGTAGTCGTAGCCCGGTAGAATTGTCTCTTGGGGCAACCCAAGAGACTAGGGTGCGCGGTGTGTGTTTAACTCTGGCGGAGATCGTGGTCTGTTGAGAGCGTAGCGTGTAGTCACAGGGGTGACTGACACGGGCGATTTATTCAGTGGATATGTGTACTGAGATGTATGTGACTGACACATGTACTGTGATTGCTCTTTGTCTAGAGAGCCGTGTTGTTAGAGGTCTTTATTCGAGGTTTTTGCAAGCTTGGTTGTAACTTGTTGTAGAGTTGGTATGTTCACGAATGTTTACGAAAGATTCCTCTTACTGATGTACCTGCTGAATTAAATTTGTTTAATGTTGATGAGTAAATTATAGAGCACATACCATGGCTATTTGGTCGTATCACATGAGGTGATGACGATATGTGTTGGTCGTACCACATGAGGTGATGGCGATGTAGGGGGTGATAGTGGTTTTGTGAGCCATATGCAAAACATTTTAACAGTGTTGCGGCGAAGGTATCTAAGTGGCGAGGTGGCCATTTAGATAGTTAAAGAGTATGGCCTTATGAATTGTATAGAGGCGAGGTGGCCTAATGAACTATGTAGAGGCGAGGTGGCCTTATGAACTATATAGAGGCGAGGTGGCCTAATGAACTATATAGAGGCGAGGTGGCTTTATGAACTATATAGAGGCGAGGTGGCCTATATGAACTATATAGAGGCGAGGTGGCCTTATGAACTATATAGAGGCGAGGTGGCCTAATTAACTATATAGAGGCGAGGTGGCCTTATGAACTATGTAGAGGCGAGGTGGCCTTATGAACTATATAAAGAGCGAGGTGGCTCTATGAATTATAAGTGGTGAGGTGGCTAAGTAGACAATGTAATGCGAGGTGACTATTTTGTTAATATGGAGTCAGTTTAGTAAACGGCCTGGAGGCAATTTATTAGACAAATTTTGACGAGCGTTGAGATTGAAAATTTGACGATTGTTATCAGACTATATTTGAGTAGAAGATGATAATGACGACACTCGGTCAGGAGTGGCCGAACCATGTTACCCAAATTTGTTTCTCTTTTTACAGATAATGATGATGTTCGCCCTTCAACATCACACGAGGACGTGTGAAACGTCAGGACGGCCGTGTCGGAGGAAGTAGTGAGAATGGAGTTGAATGCTGGTTACATGAAGACGATATCAGTTTGCTTAGAAAATACTTTGTTAAATCTTACTTTTAATTAGTTTAATTTGTTAGATTTCCTATTGTGTTAATTCAATTTAGTTTAAAAGTAATTTTGTATAAAGACCTTTTTGTTGCACATTATGTCAGAGCGGAGGTTAGGCCTCGAGCGGGGTCGAGGCGCCATCTTGACGTTCGTTGAGTGACAGTGAAAAAACGGAGATTGATCGTGTGGATCATATTATTATAAAATTATTGTTGTTACGGTACTGTGGAGTAATACTTTAGTGAAGTCAGATCGGTACCTTGAACCCGCTGCTCGAATTAATCGTTTGTATAAAAACATTCAATAAATGTTATAATATAGTGAATGCTTTGTTTTGTGCTGGCATTTAACCCTATGACGCCCACTAGACCTATTACCACTAATGTTGATGTCGAGAGGACCGATGTTTCTCCGACATATATATATATATATATATATTTATTTATATATTTTTTTTGTTTTTTTAAATGTATGTTCGGGGATAACTTCGTCGTATATGAACCGATTTTGATAATTCTTTTTTTGTTGGAAAGAAGGTATCCCTAGTTTGGTACCATGATAAGGAAACCAAGTTCTGATGATGGATTCCCAGAGAAATCAAGGGGAACCCTCGAAAATCGTAGTGACGACTTGTGCGTTTGTTAACTTTTTTCGTCTACTTCCGTTGTATTACTTGTCGAAGTAATTGAAGTCGGTTTTTTTTTTCGTTTGCTAGCAAGCAAAATTATTATTTTAATATATAAACTAGGTCGGCAAACAAGCGTACGGCTTCCCTGATTGTACCATAGCTTATAGACGTCTGCAACACCAGAAGCATCGCAAGCGCGTTGCCGATCCTATCCCCGATTCCCCCTAGGAGCTCTGGTCAACTTACTCACCAACAGGAACACAACACTACTTAAAAACTGCATTATTTCGCTGTGATCTTTTGTAAGGTCGAGGTACTACCCTAGTCGGGCTGCTCCATAGTTATAATTAGTAACTATACTGCGGTCGCGGAATAGAAAGAAATTCGTACACCGACCCCTCATCTTTTGTCTTTGTCGCTCGCGTATAAACATATTGCGGTTGTGCTCACACAATACGGGGTCACTTCACCTGTGTGAGCGCAACCGCAATATGTTTATACGCGAGCGACAAAGACAAAAGATGAGGGGTCGGTGTACGAATTTCTTTCTATTGGGCGACCGGACTATAATACTTTTAAACGTATGGAAGTTCGACAAAGCAATAAGGTATACAATAAGATATGATAACAAGAAATTTCGAAAACAAAAATAATTATGTACACACCTCACGCCCATTAAATGTTCCTTTTTTCCTCTAAAAACCCCCTCCGCGTCCAAAGGAACGAGGAAACCTGGAGAAAATATATAGTCAAAGTATATAGATTACATTTAAACTCAAACAATGGTTTAATGTTGTCATAACGACATTAGACTTTCAAAGCAAAGAATTGTTTCAGTAACTGACTACTAATGTACGATTGTAATAGCGGACTAAATATGTTTCAACCCGAGAAAATAAAGATAATTATATCTATACTTTTATTTAAACAGAACATGACTCAACTGTTGCGTACCGACAACAAGCATGCTGACAGTTTTTCTAGTTGCTATAATTATAAGTTTATTCCACATATAAGTAACTGTTACGACTTTATCAGCAAAAGGTACCCCAAGCCTTTGGGCATTTTGTGTCTTTAATGTTTTTTTTTACATGTTTTACGCATGGTGTGCACATTTGTAAAATAATTATATGTGTAACTGTTGTACATATGTATATACATTGCATAAAATATATCGTAAAACTTTATCCGTTACATACCGTTATACGTCATATAACTTCACTAGCAATCTGTGAAACAGGTCCGAAGATTACTTACAAGCCAATCCCTTGTGTTTGAGCTCAGGGTCGAAGGTCGCGAATACAGCTGCCGCAGACCCTTCAATGGCGGACGACACCCAACTCTTCTTGCCGTTCAGGATCCAGTAGTCGCCATCTCGTCTCGCCCTCGTTTTGATATTTGCTACGTCACTGCCCGCATCTTTATTGTAGAAAAATACGAAATATATTTAACTTACAAAACCAAACTCTTCTTGCAGGTATTAGAATCGGATAAGAAGACTGTACTTTGCATAGTGCAAAATGCAAATATTAGTTGTGTAATAATAGATACATATTATAAAACAAAACTATCTATATAAAATCAGTCCGGGAATCGAGAAATCATGGTCTCGTAGCTACTAGCTACTTGATGACTATCTTGATATTACATATTTTTTATTGCAATATGGTGCTAATAATTATAATTTCTACCTTATACAATAAAGTAAAAGATTTCGTTCGTAGAATTTTAGAGATATACTAGATTTATAAGCCCCGTGAAAGCAGTGTGATGTTTCATAGCCTACAAACTACGTTTTATAAGCAGAAACTAAAATATTAGTTTAAATAATTAATTTTAGAAAGCGAACAGATAGATACTAAGTTAACATGAGACATTTTACAAATCGTGAAACGAAGCGTTAGCGCAACGGTCACAGCACTGACTCAAGGCTGTTGCACTGGCGGCTGCGGGTTCGATCCTTGCACATAGCATACATATGTATGATACATTTGTATTGGCTATAGGTATAGATGTTGGCTGTTGTCTGCGCGGTTGTTTATGTGTATTGTGTGTTTCCGGACCCCCACACACATACCGCACAGGAAAAAATCGTACTGAGGAGGCGCTTATTTATGTATCACTACTTTTTAACCTAAAAAAGGACAAGGTTCTCAATACGTATGTATTTTTTAATGTCTTGTTGTTACCTTATTACTTTTACTGGGTATATTGATTTTAATGATTCTTTTTAAATTCGATAGACTTGTCAGGTGGTCATATTTAAATTTAAGCGAGATCAGACTAGTTAAGAAAAACCATCAAACATCGAAGTAAAAGAATTAATCTATACCTGCTAATACTATAAAGCTGACGAGTTTGTTTGTTTGTTTGTTTGTTTGTTTGAACGCGCTAATCTCAGGATCTACTGGACCGATTTGAAAAATTCTTTCAGTGTTAGATAGCCCATTTATCGAGGAAGGCTATAGGCTATTATCATCACGCTAAGACCAATAGAAGCGTAGCACCAATTAAGAATGTTTTAAAATCGGGGGTTTTCTTTTGAGAGCTTCCGCTGCGTAAACGAATAAAGTTTCGCATAAATCATGTAATATGACAGATATTATATTAATTATATTGATCCTATTCCACGCGGACGAAGTCGCGCGCAGAAGCTAGTTTCATTATAAAAATAATAATTATTATAATTTTAATAATTGAGCATTGTTCTTACATAATCTCTTAAATACGAATTATGGGAAAATAGTTGAATTGCACTTATTTGAATCGTTCACTGATTGAAATCTATTGGATTATCATTTGACGACATAGATTGTCAATGACGTCTGACAAAAATTTGTTAGTGATAAATAAGTAGTACATAATTATGTTATTTAACTATTACTATATAAATAGGGTCCGCTCATCGTTCGTTCGTCTCTCACATTATGTTTTTCTATACAATAAAGTTATTTATCAAAACCAAGTCGTTATTTAATTTACATTAATATCTGCTGTGTGGCTACGGGAGTAAAGAATATAGCCACCCCCTCTCTTCCTGTGGGTGTCGCAAGAGGCGACTAAGGGATGACACAGTTCCACTACCACCTTGGAACTTAAAAAGCCGACCGATAGCGGGATAACCATCCAACTACTGGCTTTGAAATACACAGGTCGAAGATGGGCAGCAGCGTCTTCGGTGCGACAAAGCCAGCCCTGCGGTCACCAACCCGGCTGCCCAGCGTGGTCATTATGGGCAAAACACACTGTGGAGGCCTATGTCCAGCAGTGAACTGCGATAGACTGAAGTGAGTGAGTGAGTGAATCTCCTACAACATAAAAAATCATTTTCAAAAATCAACTCACCTGGTTCGCTCAACGCGAAGCATCCGATGGAGCCCTTAGTGTAATGCCCCAGGAACCTTTCCTTCTGTTCCGGAGTACCTTTCTCGTTAACCAGGTTCGCGTAGAGGAAGTTATGTATCGAGACCACCATGCCGGTGCTTGCGCAACCTCGTGATAGTTCCTCCACGGCGACGGCTAACGAGAGGTAGTCGCGACCGAGGCCGCCGTACTCCTCGTCGACGCATGCTCCCATTAGACCAAGGTTTGTGATATGTCTTATCTGTTAATTAATGTTACAATTACTTGTAAAGCATAAATATTGTTAATAGTTAGCCAGTTTCAAAAGCACTTAAATCGTTATAGACAACTAGCTTCTGCGCGCGACTTCGTCGGCGTGGACTCCGCTCCTATTGGTCTTAGCGTGATGAGAAAAATGTATATAATGTAATAAAATCAGGAGTTTAAAAAAGGCGATATATTACTCAACTGTCAACTGTTACAAATCTTTGTCATTTACGTAATCTTTTACCGAACTACGAATAATATATTTTGACCAGGAAAGACCAATTAATGTGAACTTTATTAATTAATTCATTGGTAATTGTATAATAATTGTTTGTGAGAATTTATTATACTTATTTTTTAATACCAAGGCGTACGTAAGGCGCCGCCGCGTTGGCGCAGCGGTCACATCACTGGATTGCAATTGGCTGTGGCTCGGGCGGTTGCGGGTTCGATCCCCGCACACGACAGCATTTGTATTGGCCATACAGATATTTACCGTGGTCTGGATGTTTGTGCAGTCCTTGTGGGACTCCCCACCGTGCCTCGGAGAGCACGTTAAGCCGCCTGTCCCGGTTGTTATCATGTACACCTGATAGCGATCGTTACTCACAGTGGGGAATATATCCGCCAACCCGCATTGGAGCAGCGTGGTGGATTTAGCTCCGATCCTTCTCCTACATGGGGAAGAGGCCTATGCCCAACAGTGGGATATTACAGGCTGAATCGTGATCGTGATCGTGAAAAGGAAACATTTACATTTCCAAGCCAGAAACTTGGGAGATACAATTTATTTATAGGGAAGAGCTGAGTAGAGAGTAGTGACCATAAGCATTAATGTCAATTATTTTAACAATTAACAATGAATTATTTCAACAAGCAAGTATAATTAAATTAAAATCTATACTAATATATAAAGCTGAAGAGTTTGTTTGTTAGGTTGTTTGTTTGTTTGTTTGAACGCGGTAATCTCTGGATCTACTGGGCCGATTTGAAAAATTCTTTCAGTGTTAGATAGCCCATTTATCGAGGAAGGCTATAGGCTATGTGTCATCACGCTAAGACCAATAGGAGAGGAGTCCACGCCGACGAAGTCGCGCGCAGAAGCTAGTACTACAATATGGCATTTCTAAGCTAAATTGAGGCATTGAAAAAAATCAGTGAAATAGAAACAGTAGCTTAGGCTCAAAGTAAGGATTTAGTTTTTGGGTAAATAAAACACTGATATACATCTGAAGACATTATGCCCCTCACTTACAACCTACCTGTATATACAATACAATTTTTTATTCCGAAAATGATATATTCGTAATGTAAATGACTACAACAGCAAGAACGAAAGGTAACTTAGGACTTTATCACTGGTACTTAAGATAAAATGTATGATAAAAGTGATACACCTTTACATAATAAAATACCTTCAGAGAAATGTAAATATGAAGTTTACTGTTTGACCATGAAATCATTAACCTTTAAAGGTCACTTAAATTAATTATATTACATTAGACATTTTACTCATGGTAGAAAAGACAATATATATTAATTTTAATTGTGTTATATTCATTTTAGTTTCATCGTACTGTTTTCATGGTTGTATCCATTTCATGTTTTTAAATTAAATACTGTCAAGTAAGCTGTATGTGCCTACAATTGAGGTAACACTCAAACTTTTTATACGCTGGTGATATTTATTGTGAATATATTCTAATACTAGGTAGACTCTACCATGGGCCAACAAGGTAAACTCTAGTCTACCTTGTTGACCTATTCTACATAAATAAATGAAAGGTTTTCCTTTCTTCACAGTTGTCTATTACAAAGCCAGCTAGCATAATAGCTGGCCAAATTAACCAATTTTGATACAATTAAAAGAACATGACAATGAAGTTTGAAAAATATTTGCAATATACTGAAATTACATTAAAGACATTGTACACATACATTGTATAAAATAAAATTTAAACAAAATAAAAAGTTTGTAGTATCTATTCAACTTACCTCATCAAACGGAAATCTCCCTTCCAAATCAAGTTTGGAAGCTCTTGGCTTAAGATACCTATTTGTATAGTCTCTGGCTAATTCCTGAATAGCCAGCTGTTGTTCATTCAACTTGTTTGTGTAGGAGCGGTTTTGTGAAACTAATACTTTCATACATTGTGAGACGTTGACTGAAAAAAAATTTACTTTTCATCAATTGTTATATTTAAATAAACACTTTTTACTGCTGTTAGTAAAAAATTAGTTAGGTTTTTTAAATCAAAGCATTAATTAAATTTTACTTGAGAATATTAAAAAACAATGGAAATATTTACTTAAATAACTGAAAGCACTAACAATGAATTAGTAAAAAAAAAATTAAGCTGAAATATATTTAAAGCTCTAGATATAATAAGACCTCTTTAAAACAACTAGCAGTACAAATATATAACTCAGGACATAACAATAATAACTCTGGAGATTGATAAAAAAATTGAGCTGTAGTGGCAATTTTAAGACACAGAGCCATGAAAATTTTTAGTAAAATATGTAGTATAATATTTAAAATTACTGTCATAGGCTAGAAGTGAACCATACAGGCAAAAAGTTAAATATTTTTTTAATGTATATTTAAAATGGATAATAAAAGTATAACTTACGGAATTTTGTTGATTTCAAAAATGTTTTTGCGATCATTTTGCTAACTAAATAAACTGGTTCAAATGATCTAACTGTTCACTTAAATATTGCGATATTACATAAAAACGTTTTACGATAAATAATGATAACGGCCAAGGTCATATGTTGACTTAATTTTGGGGCATTTGTCAATATTTGGTCAATATTTCAATATTCAAACGAAATTAAAAATTTAAAATATACAAGTTGGTAAACGTAAACAAAGGCTATTAGGCTACGTTCCGCTTAACGTCCGCAACGCCATCGACAACAACCGCTGAAAATCAGGACTTGTTACCGATACCAATTACCTTTATAAAATACCGGTAAATAGCGTTAATTTTATCCGATACTTGTTTTACCGGTAAAAGTTTTAAAGGTAATTCGGTACCGGAAACGATTTTTAACGGTAATTTTTAACGGTAAATAGAATTTTAACGATACTGGTACCGGTACCTCTGACGTCACGATTAACGATATTTTTATCGGTACCTCTACGACGTTGCCGCTCCGTGCAAAGAAAAAATGTTCAACTCGAAGCTGCGCGGGGAGGCTGATAAGAGCGGCAACAGCGCGTGACATTAGATTATAACGCTGTGAGATCAAAAATAAAGAAAAGTAGGTAGTATTCTATTAGCGTAATAATTTCGGTACCTTTATAGGTAACAGTAGCAATTAACGGTACCGGTATGGATAGGTACCGGTAAAAATAACGTTAAACGAGTTTTTACCGGTAAAAAATTTAACGGTAAAATGGCTCCAAATTATACCGGTACTCCATAAATAACGATACGTCTGCCGAGACAAAGTACCGGTACCGAATTTTTACCGGTATTCCAAGCCCTAGCTGAAATTGCTGTTCTAAAAGCCGCGGGCGCTGTAGGCGAGTTTTAAAGGTGAAACGCATATTTAATCTCTGTTTGCTCGCAATATGGCGGCATGATAAAAACATGCAGCTGTGGGGGTTGTGAGTAAATATTTCGGATGGATTGGAGTAAAATTTAATTAAACATGGATTTCCGTGAATTTATCATTACGTCTTTGACGAAACGATCAAACGAATGAGAGACAGTAAATTGGAAAGTTCATCAAGATTCTGATGACATTCACAATTTGACATTGATTGATTGAGTTTTGGCGAAAGCCCACTTAGAACCACCAATATTTTGCGGGCGAAGTGGGCAGTGGGCGCGAACAGTGACGTCATCTATGACGTCGAGTAATCGCTTACGACGACCGTAAGCCTTACGTGGAAGTAGAGATGCGTTGAGTACTCGGTTTGTACTCGGTACTCGGTGTAATTGGCCTTTTTTCAGTACTCGATACTCAGCCGAATAACTCGGTTCCAGTGACCGAGTATTTGGTAGGCAATTAAGTAATAATCTGCTGCTTTTCTCCTCGTAGACATTACCCCATTCTGAACATAAGCGCTCGCTATACACAGTGCTTTCAGGTGCACATAAAAACAGACGTGCTAAATGTGCCAGAATGTATAATTATCTTGTTCTATATCATGCCTACAACTCGAATGGACTCTGGTCTCGCGGCAACAAACTCTCGCTTACATAGCGATCTAACTCTTGAGCGATGGGACTTCGAGGAACTAGAAACTAGCTATCCACTTAAAAACTGAGTGAAACCAAGTTACCTGGCAGAGTAACTCGGTTTGCCAAAAGCACAACCGAGTAATACTCGGTCCTCGGTTACTCGGTAAATCTTGTACTCGGCGCATCTCTACGTGGAAGTGATTTCCATGGAACGATACAGGTTGTTATATTCGTTACAGGCGTTTAGTGGAACGCACCCAGAGTATATAAAGGTACAAAGAGGCAATATTTCTAATTTACGTTTTTAAACTGTTTTTAAAAATATTTATCTTGAACTGCCTAGGAAAAAATAATTTGAAATTAATACAGTTTTAGTTTTTTAATGTATAAATAATATACTTATTATATTACTTATTAGATACTATTTTAGAATCTTTTTTTTAAACTGCAACGAATATTTATTTGAGAATTGATTTCATATTTGAACGTAGTCGACGATGTCAATGTTTGTGATTGTCAAAGTCAAATAAGAGTGGTGGGAGAGGATTGTCATTGTCAATTGTCATTGCCTATAACACGGCCTATGTTATCAATTTGTTTATAAAAATAACTAAAAGTACCTTTTAAAAAGCCTATACCTTTTAAACGTAGTAAGTTTTTATACGATTCTTATATAATATGTATAATTGATTTGAAAACGTGTTAAATGGCAGAATACTTTTTACAGAACATTAATAATAAATCAAGATGACATCAATTTTTGATCAATACGAACAGGCCTCTCAGGTCTCACAGCGTTCAGTACCAGCCTCTGAACAGATGACGTCTTCTGGATATATCAATATGCAGTTAAATGATAACACACCTATGTTTTCCAAGCAGAAGATGAATTTTAATCCATCTGACTTGATAACTCACGTTGCGGTTTCCAGTGACTACTTAGTTCTTGCTATGGCTAACGGAAAGCTGTTTAGGCTTGATTTAAAAATGCCTGATCAACACGAAGGTAACATTAATACAAAGATGTTTAGTCAGTGTTTCATAACATATTAATAATGATTGTATAATTTAAAGTGACAACATTAATATCATTTCAATATATATTCAAGATATTTTAATAATTATAACTTCATTACACTGAATTAAAATTTAATATATAATCACACATTTTAATTAGTCCTTATCAAAATGAAATACTGTAACTCTAATAAATTTATTTTAAATAGTATGGATTGGTTTCAATATCAGATAATGAAAATTAATAACTAACAGTAATAAGAAAGGTCTATAAAACTTAAATGAAGTAATCGATTGAACTTTTTAGAAATCCATTACTCAAAGTTTGTGCAACCAAATACAAAACTAACGTCCATATTCTTGGACCCTCTCGGCTACCATCTCCTCTTGGCCTTCACTCCAAGGAACAAGGATGGGAACCCTGAACTTGTATACTTACATCGTAAGAGCAGCAAGCTTAAGACAGTTACAAAATCTAGAAATTACGAAGTAACAGAAGTGGGTTGGAATTATGAAAATAAGTCGATAAACACAACTGGGCCCATATTACTTGGAACATCTCAAGGGCATATATTAGAAACTGAATTAGAAGCTGACAGTGATAAAATGTTTACAGCCAGCCAGCAGTACTGGAGACAGGTATGCAGTTACTTGTATTGTTAAGAATATAAAAGACTATTTAATTACTTATGTATTTGGAGACTTAGTTTATTTGGCTATTGATAAGGTTATTTAGTGCAAAATTAAAAATAATGGGTTACTAGTTACTACTTATATGATTCAAAAGTTATTTCTGTTTATATTTTAAAAGCTAGTTGGCCTTAGATAACAATTGGAATCTTTAATGTGTTAAATTGGATAGCTACTATGTTTCTCATTATTCATTAATTTGTAGGTTTGTATTCGTTATTGTTATGAATCTTGTATTATATTAATGTTGCAAGCTTCATAATCACAGGTACCTCACAAAGGGTATATAATTATTGTCCTATTTGATTTCATTTGATTTCTTAGTAATATTAGTAATGGTAGAAATACAATACAGTAATACCTCGGTTTACGCGACCTCGCTTTGCGCGATTTCGTTATAACGCGGTTTTCAATAGTGATGTGTCGTTATGCATTTTTCAAATAACGAAACGTAACCGCTATGAGCCCGCGAACAACGTTGTAAAAACTATCTATTTTGAAAACTATCTATTTCCATACCGTCAATCAAATATGGCTCTTATTTGTATTAGTATAAAGACTATAATTGATTGATATCATTTGACGTTACAAAACGTTTACAAAGAACTTCCCTTCGTACTTTTACAGTCTTGTGATAATGATTAAATTAAATTTATAAAAATATTTAAATTTTTATACAGGCGTACTTAAAATTTGCTCCTCATGCGCCTAAAGAAGTTTCACTTCAAAAATAAAAAGTTACTTAAAAAAACGATTGTGCTTTAGACTACAGTATAAATTACAGTAGTACTGTAATGTATACTCTAAGACTTTAGACCACACGACTGAAGTGTTACGAAACTTCCTTTTGCCTCGCCCGATCACACTTTTCGTAACGCTCTCGTTATGCACTCACCAGCTTACTTCCCAAGTCAAGCATACGTAAAGAAGTTTTACTTCAAAATATCGAGTGTCGAATTGTCGATATCTACATTTCAATATCGAACTATCGATATATTATTATCTTTCAAAAAAGTATTTTTATTTATTTTATTGTTAAGGAACACAAACAGTTAAAAATAACAAAATAAAATTAAATTTACAAACATAAAACATAAACCAAAACTGTGCTCACAAATAAATTTAACACAATCAGATTTCGCTAAAACTAAAGGAAAAATACATTTGTTTAAAAAATTAAACATTAACAATTAAAAAGTAAATTCTAGCTACAATTACAAGCAAACGAAGAAATATTACGAAACAATTTAAAACAAAAAATAAAACTTAGACGTTACCAAGATTTGTTGTTGTTAGTAATAAATAATAAAATAATAGTAAATATTGATATTTCTAAATAGCACTAAATAATTAACTATCGTTGTCGCAACGAACACAGTGTTCAAATTTACAAAACGGAGACAGCGGTCGTTGTTCACGTTGTGAATAAAATAATTTTTAACAAAAAAAAAACCGACTTCAAACAGGAAACTAAAATGTAACAAATAAATTTACTTAGCACAAAGTAATTCTTATTTTGATTTAGTTAATCAGAAATTATAAAATAAATATTTTATAACTTTGAAGTCGGTGCCTTCAGTACTATATCCACCAGATATTCACCGAATTTGTGAACTTTATGCCGTGCGCGGTCTCCGAATACTATTATAAGAAGATAATTAATTACTACAGGATAGATATTCCGTAATAATTACCTGCCAATATTAGCTTGAGGGGTGAGAAAAATCTAGTTATTGTTTTACTTGGCACCGACTTCAAAATTATAAAATATTTATTTTATAATTTCTGATTAACTAAATCAAAATAAGAATTACTTTGTGCTAAGTAAATTTATTTGTTACTTTTTAGTTTCCTGTTTGAAGTCGGTTTTTTTTTTTGTTAAAAATTATTTTATTTTACAATTTTTAGTGATGTGTAGACCTAATTAGGATGCTTCTCGGCAGTATTAAGTAAGCCCAACAAAATAAAACGCTTCAGCCTGTAATATCCTACTCCTGGGCATAGGCCTCTTTCTTCATGTAAGAGAAGGATCAGAGCTTAATCCACCACGCTGCTCTACTGTGGTTTGGCGGATATATTCCTTACTATAATAAACAATGAATAAACGCTTCACACTCAACGGCCCTCAGTAGGGTTTTCTCCTGTGTCGGGAGTCCAGAAACATACACAACACACAAACACAAACGCCCAGACCACGAAAAACATCTATATGGCCAATACAAATGTCCGTCGTGAGCGGGGATCGAACCCGCGACCGCCAGCGCAACAGCCAGTGCTGTGACCGCTGCGCTAACGCGTCGTCATAAGTACCTACTATATATGAGTAAAGATCGCTATTAGGTGTTCGTGATATACAACCGGGACTGACAGCCTAGCATGTTCTCCGGGACCGAACCGAAACCTACAGACCGAAAATAAATATTTGTATAAACATAAATATACACTCCGAGCGGGAATCAAACCCGCGACCGTCGGTGTTTAGGCGCCGCCGACACGGCACATACACCATTATATCAAAGCGGTCGTCAAACAACAAAAAGTAACTGCTATAAATTATTGAGGAATTCCCTCGACTATTTATGGGCTCCATCATCAGACCTGTAATGGCACTTTTAACTCATATGGGTGCAAAGTTCTCATCAATAGAAATGAATGAAGCTCAAACAGCAGGTGATTGCTGTAAATAGTTGAAGATTTCCCTCGACTATTTATGGGCTCCATCATCAGACCTGTAATGGCACTTTTAACTCATATGGGTGCAAAGTTCTCATCAATAGAAATGAATGAAGTTCAAACAGCAGGTGATTGCTGTAAATAGTTGAAGATTTCCCTCGACTATTTATGAGCTCCATCATCAGACCTGTAATGGCACTTTTAACTCATATGGGTGCAAAGTTCTCATCAATAGAAATGAATGAAGCTCAAACAGCAGGTGATTGCTGTAAATAGTTGAAGATTTCCCTCAACTGTCTTTCGACTCCATCATCAGATCGACTCCAGACCTTCATTAAATAGTAGTGCTTTATAGTAGTTAAGGAAAAAGTGATAAAACGCACTAGTCGTCACTACAATTTTCGAGGGTTCCCCTCGATTTCTCTGGGATCCCATCATCAGATCCTGGTTTCCTTATCATGGTACCTAAGTTGGGATATCTCCTTTCCAACAAAAAAAGAATTATCAAAATCGGTTCATAAACGACGAAGTTATGCCCGAACATACATAAAAAAAAATATATATATATACGGTCGAATTGAGAAACCTCCTCCTTTTTTGAAGTCGGTTAAAAATAGATAGTTTTGCTTCGTTGTCGCAGCGACTGGTAGCGACAAAACGGAGACAGCGATCGTTGTTCACGTTGTGAAAAATAGATAGTTTTGCTTCGTTGTCGCAGCGACTGGTAGCGACAAAACGGAGACAGCGGTCGTTGTTCACGTTGTGGAAAATAGATAGTTTTGCTTCGCTACAAAACTAGCTATCGTTGTCGCAGCGAATAGATAGTTTTACAACTATCTGTGCTATATAGCGCACATAACTAGTTTTCAAAATTAGCGCTAATTGACCTCGCTTTACGCGAACGCATTGATTGGTTAGTTAATAATTAGTTTACGTACATTTATTATTCAAAAACATGTCTATGCCGGCTAGTAAAAAAGAACGTAAAAGTTTAAATTTGGAGATGAAGATAAAATTTTAAAAAAAGATGTAGAACAGAGGCAAGGCTATAGAATTTGGACTAGAGTTTGGCCTCTCAGAGCCTACTGTACGTACAATTGTGAAAAATCGTGATAAAATAATGAGTTCCAGTGAATATGGGACGCCTACTAGCGCGAAGAAAATTACTCGTATGAGACTTGCTATTTTAGAAAAAAAATTACTTGAGCGCAAGAAAAATTCTACTCAAAAAAGTTGACGAGTATTTCTTGAAAAATAAAAAATTATTTTTTATTTATTTAAAAAATAATAAAGTTTATTTTGCTTGTTATTTCATTGACCTCGTTATACGCGTATTTCGCTTTTAGCGCGAATTTGATCGGAACGCATCTTTCGCGTAAAGCGAGATATTACTGTAGTTGTAAAATTAATCTATATTTATGGTTTAAATGTGTTTCTATTTCCTCAAGCTGCCTAATTATCTGCCTTTATATGGAGGCAAGGAGATTGATGGTTTGGTAATAATATTGATATTTCTAATTTTTTTGACACATTTAATTTTTTTTTTTTTTTTTTTTGGCATTTTTATAGCTTTATTATTGTATAGGCTTTTGACAAAAATGGGGTTTTATTGATTGTGGAAACCTTACTTATTTTGCAGATATTTGATATTGGTAAAGGCCAGGACACACCAATAACTGGAATCCAATTCCATAGAGTCGCAAACACCAGCAAGTACTTCATATTCGTTACAACACCAACAAGATTGTACCAGTTTATAGGACATGCTATGATAGCAGATGATAAACCATCCCTCCAATCCATATTCCATACATATCTCACAACTCCAGAGACTGGATTCCAAGAAATACCATCCACCTTAAAATATTCAAAACTTCAATTCTATTTTGATAAAACAAACACTCCTAAAACATTTGCTTGGTTGACAGAGCCTGGTATATTTTATGGACAAGTAAGATTATGCTTAAAAAGACTTTATATTTCTATTTATTTATTTTATTTTTTATATTTAAATTTGCACTTTTTCTATTTACAGTTAGACCCAACGTCGCAACAAAATTCCAACTCACTTTTTACCCAAAGCGAACTCATTAACTATCCATCAAATGGTACTAACAGCAAAGATAATACACCACTCTCTTTCGTCTTAACAGAATTTCATGCGATTCTTATGTACCCTGATAGAGTTAAAGCTGTATCCCTGTTGAATCAAGAACTTGTCTATGAAGACAAATATTCCGAAGTTCATGGAAAATTAAAGAACATAGTAAAAGATCCGATAAGACGAACTATTTGGGCCGTCACAGGCAACGCTGTCTTTAGGTACAAAGTCAGTCGAGAAGCGAGAAACGTATGGAGGATTTATTCAGACAAAGAACAATTCGATTTAGCAAAACAATATTGCCAAAATAATCCCGCTTTTATAGATATCATAAACGTGAAACAAGCGGAATTACTTTTCACTAAAGGCGATTACGAG
Source organism: Melitaea athalia (assembly GCA_905220545.2). Classification (NCBI taxonomy): domain Eukaryota; kingdom Metazoa; phylum Arthropoda; class Insecta; order Lepidoptera; family Nymphalidae; genus Melitaea; species Melitaea athalia. The sequence continues at coordinate 6,448,010 of HG992184.1, forward strand.
AAAAGCGCAGAGATTTACGCGGAAACGCAAAGCAGTTTTGAAACAGTTTGCTTAAAATTTTTGGAAGTGGAGCAAGTTAATGCGCTAAAAGTTTACTTAGGAAAGAGACTAAACGCTATGGATGACGACAAAACTCTAATATCGATGATTGTGATCTGGATGACAGAGCTATATTTATCGCAGTTGGGAACAATGAGACGTACCGGTCAAGAGGATTCACAGGAGTACCATCAAATACAGAGTGATTTCGAAGTATTTTTACTTCAGCCAAAAGTAGTCAAGTGCATGCAACATATAAAATCAGTTGTCTATGACCTGATGTCCTCCCATGGAGACAAACAGAACCTTATTAAATTGACAGTAATCAACGAGGACTATGAAAATGTAGTCGCCCAAAACATTTACAAGAAATCGTACATGGAAGCTTTAAAAATGCTGACGACTTTGAAGAAATCTGATTTGTTTTACCAATTCGCGCCATCTCTATTGGAGGAAATACCCAAGCAAACGATTAATGCTCTAATCTCTCAAGGACCTCTTCTAAGCCCTTCAAAATTATTACCAGCATTTCTTTCTTGTAAGAACGATGAAGTCCATATTACTGAAATTATAAGATATTTGGAGTTCATGCTTCAAAATTACAATGTTAAAGATCATGCGATACATAATTACTTGTTGACGTTGTATGTGGAAAACGACCAGCAAGCTTTAATGAGATATCTTGCAAGACAGGGTCAAGAATTGACAATGGTCAACTATGATGTTCATTATGCTTTGAGGTAAGTTTTGTACTCTAGCTACACTAGCAAAATGTGCAACACTGGTGTGTTTGTTAATATTTGGTTACTAGCTGCTGCCCGCGACGTCGTCTGCGTGCGTTCACTGCTCGTTCCCCGTAGGTGATAGCGTGATAATATGTAGCCTATGTTCTGACCCGACTTCTTAATAATATTCGTGCCAAATTTGAAGTAAATCCATGCAGTACTTTTTGAGTTTATCCCGGACATACATTTGAAGAAATAAAGGTTCACTGCTCGTTCCCCGTAGGTGATAGCGTGATAATATATAGCCTATGTTCTGACCCGACTTCTCAACAATATTCGTGCCAAATTTGAAGTAAATCCATGCAGTACTTTTTGAGTTTATCCCGGACATACATACAGACAAACAGACAAACAGACAAAAATTCTAAAAACTATATTTTTGGCTTCGGTATCGATTGTAGATCACACCCCAAGTATTCTTTTAAAAAAATATTCAATGTACAGTTTTGACTTTTCTACCATTTTATTATATGTATAGATATTGGCTTATATGTATGGGGTCGTTCAAGTATTACGTAACGCAAATGTTGAAGATTTTTGACCCCCCCTCCCCCCATGTAACGCGCCGTAACGTTTTCCTGTACCCCCCCCCCAGCCCATAAACGTTACGTAACACCCCAACTGACCATTTTTACCCAAATGTCACAACTTTGTTGCGAAAACTACCGAAAAGTCGCTTAAAAAAATCGCGTTTGCGGTAAGTATAAATATATATATACAAAAAGGGATATTAAACGAAAAGGGTTGCCAATTTGGGAGATTTTAGTACACTAGTTTTTTTTATTTAAATAAAAAACAACGTTACGTAACGCGTTGTTCGAGACCCCCCCTCCCCCCCTAATAGCGTTACGTAATACTTGAACGGCCCCTATGTTATTATAACTCATTACATTACAACAATAAGCTATCATGAACGCTGGACCATCTAAAACCTTTTGAGTCATTTTCGAATAAGTACGAGACGAATAATGTATTATTTTCATAGGAGTATGTTTATAGTTTTAAATATATTATTTCAAACATTTTTTATGTCAAATGATTTATTATATTTTCGTTATATCAAATATTTTCACAAATAACATAATTATATATATAACGCGTTTTTTATTATCGTTTTAGACACCATGTAAACATTTGTGATACATGATACAACTACAATTATCAGTCTTTTGACTTCCATTCATAGGCTAGTAAAAATTTCAACAGCGTTAGCCTTTTGCATATGCTTTTTTTACTGTACAAATAAATAAATGATTTCAGGCTATGTAGAGAGAAAGGTCTCTCCGAGGCATGTGTGAAGCTGTCAGCTCTACTAGGCTTGTGGGAGTCAGCGGCTGAACTAGCATTAGAAGTGGATTTATCTTTAGCGAAAAGTCTCGCAGACATGCCGGATGATATAAGCTTGCAGAGGCGATTATGGCTGGGCATCGGTAAGACAATGATATAGATGGTGTTTTAAGAAAGTTTCTAATCGTCTGTGTTGTCAATCTTTGCCCGTTTTACAAACCTAGATCCCACGAAACTTTTTGTTCTTACTTCTTACTAGTTTCTTTATTAGCTTTGTTGTGACCTTCATGGTACATCCATAGGTAATAGAAAATTGAATTATTGCTTTTTTATAAACGTACTGGCCGTGACTTCTTTATAGTTACAATTTACAATCTGTATGTCATTTATATTAACATGTTATCGATATTTTTTATCTTACAAAAAATAAAATAAAATGTAAATCTATATATATAAAAGCGAAAGGTCACTACCTCATCACGAAGTCTCAGAAACAATAACACCTACAAACTTGAAATTTGGCAAGTAGGTTCCTTATAGGGAGTAGACATCCGCTAAGAACGGGTTTTACGAAATTCCACCTCTAAGAGGGTAAAACGGGGGTTGAAAGTTTGTATGAAAGTCCTATGTTTTTGAAGTAAGAGACTTGAAATTCAAAATGTATGCTCTATAGATGGTGTGGAGGTGTAATAATTATGTATTTTTAGAAATCAACCCCTTTTGGGGTTGAAACAGGGGGTGGTAGTTATATGTGAGCGAGATGAAAACTTAAGTATAAGTATATTATTTGCATCACAAAAATAATTAACGCCCAACGAAGTGGGCACAGGTCGGCTAGTACTTTATATAGGGAACGTTCCCATGCTACGTGACCCATTTTTTCGATTAACGCCCCCCCCCCCTCTTGATGACTACCCGCAGTATTGGCTAAGACCCCCCCCCCTCTCCTTCGAGTTTACAAGTAGTAATTCAGAAGTATGGTTTAAATAATTTTTCAAACACGTCACGTAGTATGGGCAAGTTCCCTTATTCAGTCAGTAACTAAACTTTTGTTGTAAGGAATATCAATAACTAGTAAAATTAAAAGAGTAGAAACATTTTAGCTGAACATGTTATAACGAAGAATCAAGATATAAAAGAAGCGATGAGTCTGCTCGAGGAGTGTCCCCTTATTAAAATAGAAGATATCCTGCCGTTCTTCAGCGACGTCGTTACTATTGATCACTTTAGGGAACCAATTTGTCAATCTTTGCAGGTAGAACAATATATTTAATAAAATATTCTTAAACCTAGTATACCTTTATTAATGTTTTTAAAACCTAAATATATCTTTTTCATATAAGTTTATTTTTTGTCTAACTTTTTTGTTTTTTTTTAGGAATACAACAATCAAATAGAGGAATTAAAAGCTGAAATGGAAGATGCCACAAAATCGGCTGAATATGTAAGTCCTAGTCCTTATAACTTGATATACAGAGCATGCTTAACGTCTCATTATTTTTGACACTTACTATGGTAATGTTGCTATTTTGAATAAAATCAAATTCATGGCAAAATGCACCTTTGACGCCATTTGGTCCTTAAACATTGCTTATAAAGCTGATCACATACTAAAACAATTTTCTGTTAGAATTATATCGCCGTGACCAGATGACACTATCAAAAATTACGAATTGATTGTTTTGTAAAATTATTTTTAGTCTAAAAGTGGTGGTCTCTGTACGTCTGGCGTCTCTCTCTCTCTCTACTGTATCGACGATTTGAGGCTTGGCGAATTCGCTACATAGCTAGTCGACTAAAGCTGTAGCTTAGTCCGTCAGCCGTGACAGTGGTGTGTGCGGCAGGTGCGCGGCGAGATCCAGTCGTTCCGCGCTCGAGCCGTCCTGGTGAGCGTGGCCGACGTGTGCTGTCTGTGCGACATCGCCCTCCTGCTGCGGCCCTTCTACCTGTTCCCCTGCGGACACCGCTTCCACGGCGACTGCCTGCTCACCGAGATGCAGCCCTCCCTGGGTATGTACAGCCCACTCTAAACAGCCTACTCTAAAGGGCCCCGTAGATGATCAAATATTTGATCAAACTTCATATTAAATTTCTGTTTGACAAACGTGTTTGTCAAATTATTTGATCGTGTGCGGGGCTGCGGGCTTTTTTCATGTGTTTGTTATATGAAAACATGAAGTTTGATCAAACAAGTTTGACAAACAAGTTTGCTCGTTTACGGGGCCCATAAGACTCGCGCTGGCCTCCCTGAACCTTTTCGTTTCGGTTTTTTTAGGTGACTATACACTACTGCCTTTTCCCACATACATACTACTATGCTATAAGATATACTCGAGAAAAACTTAGTACAATTGTGACAACCCTTAGTGGCAACCGCTTTTTATCTTGCTCAAAATTTCAGATAGTACCATATCCTTACAGAAGTTAACAACTAAATAATCCTACCCTATAGAAGTAGGAAGGTTAAGAAGTAGGTTAAGTGCTTAAAAAATGATGACGAAGCCAAAAGATTTAGGGTTGGTGGTGACAAATTATTACAATAACAGGACTAATGTGAGAGGTGGTGAAGTATTTGTCAACAACAATCTCAAACAGAAATAACTGTTAATAACTACTACATGAAAATAATTAAACAATAATAATATACACAAAATTAATATATCTATAAAGTACACACATGCCACATCCAGTTTCGCATAGTCTGAGGAACCTTTAAACATATTCATTTGTAAAAAAAATTTTGTAACTACCTCCAATATTATTATACATTTTTTGATTGTACGTAACTGCCCCTTTTTATGTTTATTTTTTAAACTTTAATTGTTTCTTATGAAAGTGAATTGTATTATTCTTATAAGAAATAAAGTTCTTAAACCTGAAGAAGTGTTATTCATGAGGTTAGTAAGGTAGCCAGAACTCCGGCAGGGTTGGGATTAGGGTCGGCAACACAAAGAAAGAAATTTGTAATGGGAAAACTTACTATGAATTGTAAATCCTGAGAATTTTTAATAGTAATAAAATCTTAAAAACTAAGGTCGGTATAAAGGTTAATCTTTCTGATATTTTCCAAGTAATCTTACTCATTTGTCTGCTATATATGGCTGATTATCTGTCAGAACTGTAGGCGTGATGCACTTATTAATTTCTATATATTTCGAAGGCAGTCTTTACAGATACCAAATAATCATATTATTAGATCAAGACTTCCACCATTATAGACGTATTCCTTATATACGTCTGCAATACTAGAAGCATCGCAAGTACGTTACCGACCATATCCCCTATTCCACCCAGGAGCTCTGGTCACCTTACTCACCACAGGAACACAAAACTGCTGAAAGCAGTACTATTTCGCTGTGATCTTCTGTAAGGTACAGGTACTATCCCAGTCGGGGCTGCTCCATTATTTGAGCAGGAAATTTCCTGCTGTGCCCTACCTCAGTTGCTCTAATAACATTATCTTAGACGTATAGAAGGGAGATATCCACATTTGTCTATTACATTTGTAAGATCATCTGCTAAAACTACAAATTAGAAAAATAACGAGAAAGACGTTGCGGATCATGTTTATGACAAAACTCAAATCACTGTAAATCCAGAGAAAATAAATAAAAAACATCAAAGGAATACAAATATTTCAAGTTTTATAGACCTAGCAGTCAATCGTTTTTAAATACAATAATCAGAATAATATTCATCTAACAGCTCCAGCGCGTCGAAAGAAACTTACAGATCTCCAGCGGCAGCTCGCCGTGCTGTCGAACATCGAGCTGTCCACGGTGACGTCGAGCGGGTTGCCCCTTAGAGAAGTATTGAGGAATGAAGTGGACGACATTGTGGCCAACGAGTGTATCTTCTGCGGCGAATATATGATCGCTTGCATCGACAAGCCGTTCATCGCCGATGAAGACTGGGACCGAGTCATGAAGGAGTGGGAGTGAATCAATTATTGAATAAAGATAGCCAGTAAAATGGGAGGTTACGATTTAACTCGTTCCCAGTAGTTGTTCGCATGGGAGTGTTTTAGTATTGACTGGTTTTATTTTTGGTTTTAAATTAGCTTCCAAAAAGTATTTAAAGAACATTAATGGTGTATATTTTGACAGTAATTTGTATAATGATTGTATCTAAAATCCTAACACATAGTAATCATAAATTGTCTCATCGTTTGTATATTATTTCAATGATCATTATATTTTTATGAACTAATGAAGTTTCCTTACGTTAGCATATATTCATATTTTATTAATTACTAGCTGCTGTGCCCGCGACTTCGTCCGCGTGGAATTTACCAAAAAAGTTATTGTTCAGTTCGTAGTTATAAAAAAAAATTTAAAATAAAAGTAGCCTAAGTTACGCCTTATTACATCAGCTATCTGCCAGTGAAAGTCCCGTCAAAATCGATCCAGAGGTTTCAGATATTAGCCGGAACAAACAGACAGACAGGCAGACAAAAATTGTAAAAAATGTCATTTTGGTATATGTACCGTGTATACATACATCCATATGCACATAAGCACTTAGTAAAAAGCGTTTATTTTAATATCAAAAACAGACACTCCAATTTTATTTATTAGTATAGATAATTATTATTTGATCTTGTTTAGTTTAAGTTGATAATAATCGTTAAAAATATGCTGTGATTCTATCCATATTTTATAAATATTCTATTAAAATGTAATCTATGAATATAATATATATATATATATATATGTCCTTTTTTATTTCTTATTACTTAAAACAAATTATCATTAAAAAGATTTTATTCCCATAAAAATGAATATTAACTTTATATGGGTATATGTATATATTAATAAAATCAAAACAGTATGGATTCATACATTTATTGAGAAAATTGTGTTATCAAGTAATGATAAACAATAAATTAATTTAAATATTAGGATTTTAAATTAGAGGACTGTTTCAAATCCTAGATTACATACAGCGTGTCTAATGCATTGTTGCAAAATCAAAAACATAAAATGTACAAACGTAAACAATAATATGTGGCAACACCAGTGTTAGATAGCACAAAGGCACAAACAAATAACATGAAGAAGGAAAGGCAGGTCGTAGGCCGCGTGCGGCGGTATCTAACCGTGATTCTAAACAATTTACTATTTCAAACTATATTTATTGACTAGCAGCACCGTCTACTTCCATCGCCTGCGAATCTGTTTTGTTTGCATCACCCTTAGCATTAGTATCAACCTGCATCACGTCTGCCTTGTCATCTTTATTATCTACACTCTTATCAACTATTGTCTCAGTATTTAAATTATCTTTTTTTTCAGTTACTTCTTTTTTATCTGTAACTTCTTTTTTGTCTTCCGTTTTATTATCTTTAGATTCCTCGTTCTTATTACCACCTTCTTTTTTATTGTCTTTAGAGGCATCTTTCTTATCTTTGCTTTTGTCTCGCTTTTTAACAGTTTTTTTGGGACTTTTCTTTTCGTTACTTTCTGGTACTTTTTGTAATTCAAGAGGTGGTTCTATAGTTCCGTCTGAAGCTTTGGTCTCTACGGGTCGCGTATCAGCTATAACCGGCTGTGCCGAATCTTTATTTACTTCTTGGCATGCCTGTACATCTTCTTTCTTAGTATCTTCAGATTTTTGCTCTTTAATGTTTTCCTCAGTTTTTTGTACTGGTACTGGTGTCGTAGTTTGTTGGTCTTGTTCCGTATGTGACTCCACTTTTTGTTCCTCTTTGGTAGCTTCGTTCATTTCAACATCACCATTTTGTACATTTTCTTGTGTAGATTCTGCTTTTTCGCTATCCGGATTTTGCATCTCAACATCTTGAGGTTGCGGCGAAGTAACACCCTTATCAGCTTTCGCCTCCAAAACGGCTATACACTTCTGAATACACTTTATAGCCTCTTTCCTCGCCAGCCTTATATTCTCTTTACCATCTGTTTCGATATTATCTAATTTAATCAGATTTCTAGTCAACATCTCGTCTAGATATAAGTATTTTTTGTCTTTTTTTGTACCTTTGAAGTTTTCGACATCCGTCATAAGATTGAGAACGTCGGTCTGAATACTAAGAATTTGGGTTATAGGATCGTTAGCTGACGGTGCCGGTTGCGGGGGAGGCTGCGGCGCTTGTGGTGGCGCCTCGCTCTGCGGCGGGTGCTGCGGAGCCGCGGTCTGCGGGGGCTGCTTCTGCTGCGGGGACGGCTGCTTCTGTTGTGGAGGCTGCTTTTGCTGCGGCCTGGACGGAGTTTCCGCTCTCGGCGGTTCTTGATAAGTTTGAGGCTTAGGTGATTGAGATCGCTGCGGAGATGCGCCCCTCGCAAAAGCTTGTGGGTACATCTTCTGTTTTGTGAAGGGCTGAGGTCCTTGTTTGAAGAAAGGCCTGTCGAAACTCTTGGCGAAAGGAAAACCTACTGGGCCATCGTCGGCAAAGTACTGTTCCCTATCGATATGTGGCTGCGGTGGCGGTACGTAGGCCGGCTTCGGGTCCGCGAAATGAGTTCCATGGTCGACAGACTTATTAATTACTGGTTCGTCTCTACCTTCTACGAAGATAGGTATGTGCCTGACGTTGGACGATTGCTCGGGCTGATGTTGTGGCTGCTGGTGTTCCTGGTGGTTCTGTCCACTCATTTTGTTGCTATTTTGATTTACTGTACGATGATCAGGGGGCGCGGACATAGACCTGTGCGCCCTGTCGTCTGCATCAACCACACTTGGATCTGCTGGGCTCTTCTGTCCTAAATCGACAGTGTTCCTCAAGCCGTATTGTGGTAGTGGAGTCGGGTCGACGTGTGAATGTTCCGTGTCCTGTTCAGTCTGTGTCGCTGCAGTCTGTTGCTGAGGCGAATGTGGCTGTGGCGATGATGGCTGCTGAAACGGTTCCTCTCTAGAACCGAACCGTCGGTTCCAATGTGAAGGAAAGTGTTCTCTAAATTCTGGCGGGATATCGTCGAAAGGAAATCTTTCGAAACCTCCGAAACTATCTGTGGAATCTGTAACAAAAGAAATCTTTTGTTATTTATCACACAGCGTTAACAAATTATCTGTTCTGTCGTATTTATTTATAGTAATACTAGCTGACCCCGCAAACGTTGTTTTGCCATATATTTTATTAACCCCCTTAATTCCCCCTCCCTTATAACTTAGGGGTATGAAAAATAGATGTTTGCGATTCTCAGACCTGCCCAATATGCAACAAAATTTCATAAAAATCGGTCCAGCCGTTTCGGAGGAGTATTGTAACTACTAACTAACATTGTGACACGAGAATTTTATATAGGTATAAGATTAAAGAACGAATGGTATAATTATCTATATCATATATGACGATAAAATTTTCGTAAAAAAAAAGTTAGCTTCTACAAAAACTCTAAGGCTAGGCGCGCACTAGTGACTTTTTGTTTTTGACAAAAAGTCACTAGTGCGCGCCTAGCCTAATTTAATATATTGATTTGGTTATGTATTTTTAATAATAAAGCACACACCGTCAATTCCGTCCTGGCTGGACGGACGTCGCTTCCTGGCCCAGGTAGCGGGCCGCTGTCGCAATCGCGCCGCTATGTCCGGGTGGCGCGCCGCGAGTTCGCTCCACGCGCCTGAACCCTCCTCCTCATCAAATGGGAAACCTCGCTGTTGACAAAAAAAAAACTTAATAAAATTTTATGATAATAGGTATATGTATTATACATTAAACTACATTGACAGTTCTGCTTGTAGGTATTATACTTATGGCTTTTGTTGTGTGTTTTAAATTGTAAGTGTTGGGACGCAAGAAAGGCTTAATAAATAACACTGCACAACAAAATTGCAACTTTTGTCTGATGATTGAATTTTATCACATGATGTTTACTAATTTGACTTCACTGATTCTAAATATACCCTCATTTGTGTTGTAACAGCTCTAGTTTACGAGTTATAGTTTCCACTAAAAATTTGCTGTCTTACACTGTTAATTTGCTGATAATAATTAATTAATTAAGTTTTCTTAATATAATTTGATATGGCATTGTCAAGTCGAGTTTGTGTGAATGATCCGAACCATTTTTGTTTCATTTGCGGAGAGTATAGGTTTAAAGGATTTCGTTTAAATGTGACAGCCTTCATAAATGAGGCTTACTAAAACTACTTTGGTCACCCACTGGAAATGAAAAATAAGCCTTGGATTCCGCAAAAGGTATGCAAAACGTGTGTTGAGGTTCTACGTTTGTGGACAAATAAGAAAAGGAATAAATTTCGGTACGTAACCACTATGATCTGGAATGAACCCATGAACCACCACGACGATTGTTATTTTTGTTTGGTGGACATAACTGGCATTAACTGAAAAAATCGAGCCAAATGGGAATTTCCTTGCATAGGGTCGGCACATAGACGTGTTTTGAGCCCTAAGATATCACCTGAACCTCAAGCTGATGTACCACGGGAGGAACCTATGCATTTTGAGGCGAAAACTGACAGTAGTGATAGTGACTTTCCAAAACTGAGTGCAGAAAAGATAAAAAGCGGGCGTTTTTGACGGGCCACAGATATGATCGTTAATAAAAGACTCAAATTTTACGAACATTATGACAAAGATTGAGAAAAAGGCATGGAATGAGTTATTTTGGCTTGTTCAAATTTTTTTGGGAAATAAGAAAAGTTCTGACTGTTCTTAACACGTCGAACAACGAATGAGTCACTTTCAAAGGCTTGGATGTAACATGAGCATCAAGTTACACTTTGTCCACAACCACCTGGACTATTTTCCCGCCAATCTTGGGGATCTAAGTGAAGAACAGGCGAGCGATTCCACCAGCACCTTCGTACGATGGAGGAACGCTATCAAGGCTACTAGAACGCACACATGATGGCTGACTATTGTTGGAGCATTCAGAACACCTCGCTACCTTCAGCTTCAAAAAGGAAATCAATTAAAAGAAAGTTTTTTAACTTAAAAACTAAGTAAAATAGGATTATCTTTAAATGTATAGTGTTTTATTATAAAAAGACCTATGTGTAATATTTTTTAACTAGAGCTGATACAGAAATTTCAGTCACAGATTTGAAAACGTCATTAACAATTGGATTAATATCATGTAATATAACCCAATCATCAGACATGCTTTTGTGCAGTGTAATAGGTAAGTATTAGTTAGATGAAAAACACAATTCATTATCAGAACCTGTTAAGTTTATACATATTATTAAAAAAAATACGCTAAGTTACTTACAATAAATATAAAAGTATGCTGACAAGAATAACTGAACGTAGTAGACTTTTAAATTGTACATATTTTATATTTAAGAATATTTAATTGCCTTGGACTTTGTATTTAGGAAAATAAGATTACATGAAATATCAAAGATAGCGGAGCGAATGAAAACATTATCGTGCGACAGTAAGTCATTTGCGTGGCGAAGAACTTTCCATATTTGGCAGAAGAGGTCGTACAACGACCTTCCCAGTCTAGACTTCTGCGTTACGCCGACTATCATTTCAATACTGTCGTAAGTATATCTCGATGAAATTAATATTCGATTCGTAAAGAAATCTGTTAATATGCCCGTTCACGGCGGGGTATAATCAAATATCATTTCCAATAATTTTATTACGACAGGGACGGTTGGTAAAAGCGAAATTATACACTGAACGATTTAATTTATACTCGCTGTCGTCGATAAACATTGATCAGTTTAAAATTCGTTAAACTGGCGACCTTCGATTAAACGATCGTTTGCGTTTAACATGTTATTAAAAATGTATTACGGAGATGAAGGAGGAGATAGCATATGGAATTGATACTTGTTTTATTGAATGCTACTGCGACAACGTAGATTATTTATTGATTGCAGCATTTATTGCATTTATTATTATTTGCAGTTCCGCATTTGTTCGTCGATTTGGACACTATAACCACATATTCGCTCTTTCGGTCGATAAAAACCAACTTTCTTTACAATTCTCGACGCAATAAAATATTTTTGGAATCATCGACGTGTTTCATATTTCGTATTAAATAACAGACACAAACACACACATTTATATATATTGTATATACATTAGATACACATACCAAGAGACACTGACCATCAGCCAGATCTGGGTTTTTTTTTATTCAAGTATAATTTAAAAGTACAACAACAGTTTACAAGTTGCACTGCCTCAAGCATATCCCCAAATATGTTTACCAGATCTCTGATTATTTATTATATGGTTACATCTCGTACGGGATGTATGTAATGTTTATAGTTTGTACTCTTCTAGGACAAATAGGATTCAAAGCGAACAATCTGTTAAGCTTTATTATTATTTACATTGTTACATAAAATATTCACTAGAACTTCATTGTATACTCGTGTTACGTACTAGCCCAGTCGAATTCGTATTTTAGATTTACAAAAATTGGAAGCAGCAATCGAAAAATATCGATCCTACGAAAAAATTGATGGGGACGAAAATTGTAGGAAATTTAATTTTAAACCACTTGTAATACATAACTATTTTTCGTGTAAAATTGTAAATAAACGAGTTAATCAAGAGAGAAAAAATAACCCTTTAAATCAAGATGGCGGATGAAGCAACAAGTCTGGAATCCCTACTTTTTGAATTTAGACTACCAGTGGGCAGTGACCCCCTCCAACGAATTCCGAATGAAAAATTGCTGCTTCCAATTTTTGTAAATCTCAGCCCGATTTATAAGCTAATTCGACTGGGCTACCTATACGTTACCTACGTACTTTGGCAACAAACAAAGGCGCTATAAGTCACCCAGAATAAAATTGGAATTATAAAGAAAATGACTAATTTTCGATCGTTGATTGAAAACAAAACCACATGACAATACGGTTCCGAATTCATTCATTCGTTTTGTTCGACAGCTTTATTAGTTTAAAAATAGCACAGATTATGTCGCCAATCACATAGGTTGGAGAGTACACAAAGTAAATTGATCATTTTACAATGACGATATATAATTATGTTCTCAATAATAATTATTAATCGAACGTTTAATACCGATCCTCGGGGCGCCATTGTTCATAACTCATTTCCGTGATACAACCATTATCGAGTTTAATGAAGCGGTTAATTCTTATTGCATTCGAGGGTTAATTTATTTTTATAATTAGATGACAAAGAACAAACACGAAAATATTTTCTTATGTTAACAATTATTTATACGCCTATGTATTTATTTAATTTTCAACGTTAACTGCCCTGCCTAATCAAATTATTATAGAGCTATTTAGCTGATCCGGCAAAAGTTGTTGGAATCGAATAGATTATTAACAGTATGTATCTAGCGGCCTAAATTATTTATGTATAGTGGTATAAAAAAATTCGGCCAAATGCGAGTCGGACTCGCGCACGAAGGGTTCCGTACCATTGACTAGGTAATATAAATAAATGTACATAGAATATAAATAATTAAATATATGTATTTTATAAATATCGAGCAAAAATATGTAAAAAATTGCGTTTTTTGTATGGGAGCCCCCCTTAAATATTTATTTTGTTTTATTTTTAGTATTTGTTGTTATAGCGGCAACAGAAATACATAATTTGTGAAAATTTCAACTGTCTAACTATCGCCGTTCTTGAGATACAGCCTGGTGACAGAAGGACGGACGGACGGAGGACGGACGGACGGAGGACGGACGGACGGAGGACGGACGGACGGACGGACGGACGGACGGACGGACGGACAGCTAAGTCTTAGTATTAGGGTTCCGTTTTTACCCTTTGGGTACGGAACCCTAAAAAAGTAAAAATTGCCTACAGGCTACGACCTATTCTCATACTTACTAAATATTCGCAAAAAAAAAAAAAAAAAAAAACAGTCGTCGTTTCAGAAGAGTTTTGTAATAAACATCAGACTAGCTGACCTGGCGAACTTCGCACGGCCTTGTTTTTTTTTCGTGAATATATAATTATATGCCGAGAAAAAATATAGCCTACATTTTAAGTTGGACAAAGTTACATAATTATCTGTGCAAAATTTCGTTAAAATCGATCTAGTAGTTCGTTCTAATCGTTCTAGTAGTTGCGGATTAGCCTGGACGAACATCGTGATACGAGACTTTTTCTTCTTCTTTTACTTTAAGACATACATGTACTAATACTAGCTGACCTCTTTTTCTTCTTCTTTTACTTTAAGACATACATGTACTAATACTAGCTGACCTGGCGAACTTCGTACCGCCTTATTTTTTATATAAATAATTCCTGAGGGGTTATACTAATTACCTGCCCTGCTTTCACAAGAGTATAATGTTTATTCAATGTGACGTCATGAGTAAATTGTAATTATATAATGTCACTATAATCATGAAATTAAAAAAAAAACCTCAAATACCTCAGTAGGCTTAAAACTATATGTAACTGTTGTAAGATGGATTAGATCGATATCGATCTCGCGACCGCAAGCGCTACACACATTTTTCATGTCTCGTCGTTATCATAATTATTTATGACAGCAATGAGAGACACGTCACATAGACTGACAACAAGTAACTTTATTATTTACTAATAAATAATAATAATATAACTGAAAAGGTTAACATAACAATAAATTGAAAACCTAATAAGGAATATAATTTACAAGAGGACAAAGAGCTATTCATATTGGATTATTTGTTATACTAGCTGCTGCCCGCGACGTCGTCTGCGTGCGTTCACTGCTCGTTCCCCGTAGGTGATAGCGTGATAATATGTAGCCTATGTTCTGACCCGACTTCTTAATAATATTCGTGCCAAATTTGAAGTAAATCCATGCAGTACTTTTTGAGTTTATCCTGGACATACATTTGAAGAAATAAAGGTTCACTGCTCTTTCCCCGTAGGTGATAGCGTGATAATATATAGCCTATGTTCTGACCCGACTTCTTAACAATATTCGTGCCAAATTTGAAGTAAATCCATGCAGTACTTTTTGAGTTTATCCCGGACATACATACAGACAAACAGACAAACAGACAAAAATTCTAAAAACTATATTTTTGGCTTCGGTATCGATTGTAGATCACACCCCAAGTATTCTTTTAAAAAAATATTCAATGTACAGTTTTGACTTTTCTACCATTTTATTATATGTATAGATTTAGTTCCTTTTACATTTTAGAAGGTATTATTATTCACGCTAACGACACGTGGGCGTATTGCCATTGAATTCGACAAGGAAAAATATTTGTAATATCATAATATGCATGCATGAGCTGTAATAAAATATATAAAATTAATGATAAATATTGTTTCAATGCATTCATAATTATCAACGACTATAATCGTTGGAAGGAATCCGTGATAATCCTTATCACAGGTTTATATTACTATTAGTTTGTATGTAAAACAACCACAGTACCTACCACTTACAATTTGCACAGTAAGTATTTAAAAAAACAAATGTAAAACTAAAATCGAAACCAAATAGTTAGTAAGCTATTATAACCCACGCGCCTGAACTTTCCCAAAGGTTACTTAACATCATGTTCTCAAGAGTAAAACTCGATTTCATGTTGTGTTGTGATTATTTAATCGTTTTATCGAGAATGACATCAGCGCGTGTAGGAGATACTGAGCTGCGTCAGAGCTGGATAAACAAAAAATAAAATAAATGTTATGAAGATTTTTCCGACTATTACAAATGTTTTTTCTCAGTACGTCAATTAAACCATATACATAGATGGACTGTGTACAGTGTATTAATACTTTATGAGATGACATGTATTCAGCTATCGACTACTAGTTGCGTAATTAAAAATAAATAAAAGAAATATCACATTAGACTCCACAACAGAAAAGAACCTAATTATCATTATAAAGTATGTATCTCAGATATAAATGTTCAATGTTTACATGGTTTACATACTGCCGACTGTGTAATTAAGCAAAGGACATATAACAACATAGATTCCGTGATTGAAAACGTTTTAGCAATGTCACCAATATCAAGTTTTAACATTTGTAACAATATCTCAATTAACTACAGTTCAATTTAAAAAAGATAGTGGAAAAATGTCTATTTAAAAATGTTTAAGTATCAAACATGTTTAATCTATACATATAATAAAATGGTAGAAAAGTCAAAACTGTACATTGAATATTTTTTTAAAAGAATACTTGGGGTGTGATCTACAATCGATACCGAAGCCAAAAATATAGTTTTCAGAATTTTTGTCTGTTTATCTGTTTGTCTGTTTGTCTGTATGTATGTCCGGGATAAACTCAGAAAGTACTGCATGGATTTACTTCAAATTTGGCACGAATATTGTTAAGTAGTCGGGTCAGAACATAGGCTATATATTATCACGCTATCACCTACGGGGAACGAGCAGTGAACCTTTATTTCTTCAAATGTATGTCCGGGATAAACTCAAAAAGTACTGCATGGATTTACTTCAAATTTGGCACGAATATTATTAAGAAGTCGGGTCAGAATATAGGCTACATATTATCACGCTATCACCTACGGGGAACGAGCAGTGAACGCACGCAGACGACGTCGCGGGCAGCAGCTAGTTCTAAATAACATTAATGCACGGTGTATGAAACCGAAGTCATTGACCGACAAATAACATTGCAATTTCGCATCGACATCACAACGCGAAGACATCTAATATGATAAAAAGTAATAACTAAACGACGAGACGAGATAAGTTTTGCACGTTAACATTTTTTTTATAGCATTATAAGACATTTTCTTTATTCACAACGATATAACAAAATATTCATGAGATACGATAATA
Source organism: Melitaea athalia (assembly GCA_905220545.2). NCBI lineage: Eukaryota > Metazoa > Arthropoda > Insecta > Lepidoptera > Nymphalidae > Melitaea > Melitaea athalia. Next base: position 6,464,821 of record HG992184.1, read on the forward strand.
AACTATTTAAATATTAAAGAACTAGCTGCTGTCCGCGACGTCGTCTGCGTGCGTTCACTGCTCGTTCCCCGTAGGTGATAGCGTGATAATATGTAGCCTATGTTCTGACCCGACTTCTTAATAATATTCGTGCCAAATTTGACGTAAATCCATGCAGTACTTTTTGAGTTTATCCCGGACATACATTTGAAGAAATAAAGGTTCACTGCTCGTTCCCCGTAGGTGATCGCGTGATAATATATAGCCTATGTTCTGACCCGACTTCTTAACAATATTCGTGCCAAATTTGAAGTAAATCCATGCAGTACTTTTTGAGTTTATCCCGGACATACATACAGACAAACAGACAGACAAACAGACAAAAATTCTAAAAACTATATTTTTGGCTTCGGTATCGATTGTAGATCACACCCCAAGTATTCTTTTAAAAAAATATTCAATGTACAGTTTTGACTTTTCTACCATTTTATTATATGTATAGATTATAACCGAGAAGGACGTTACAATACTTACGACATCGTATAGCGAGTGATAACTTTATTATTAATTGTGACAACGTAAAAAATAATCGAATTATAAACTAAAAGGAGATATCAATTATCATTTGTCTTCGTCTCTGTCAATGTAATGAGGTTAATAAGAAAACGACAGGCTGCGCTTTTTATGGCGCGAGTCACATATCCGGCGGTGTTTGCTCGCTAACGAAAAAAACCGACTTTAATTACATCGACAAGTAATACAACGTAGGTAGACGAAAGAGTAGTTAAGTAAATACGCATTATTAAAGATAACTCAAAAAGTACTCGGTTCTGTAGAAATCGGTTCACCTTCACCCATGCAAACGTTTTGAGGTAACATACATTTAACAAAATGCAGTCGAATCGAGAAACTCCTCCTTTTTTGGAAGTCGGTTAATAAAGTATTAATCTCGAATGATTTCACGTTGTCACACCGTATTTGCATCGTACACGTAGGCGACGTGACGCACTACAGACGGACCGTTCGCAGCCGATATTTTACCTTCTAAGCCAAACGGCGCTGACATCATCGGCTAAAGTTAGACAAATGTTTACTTAAAACGAGGATTTGCCGAAGCTGGTGTTCGCGGACGAATCCGTGAACTTGTCCGATGCTACATGCAAAATCTTCGTAATTTATATATTTGCGTTCGTTGAATACCTACTTGTACTATGAGTATAGTCAAGAGTAATTTTGGGTAATTTATTGCTTTCGATTTTATAGATTTACTACTTACGTTTTTGCATATAGGTATTTCAAAATTAACGTGTCCAACACTTTCCAAATACTTTTCTTTTAACTCTTATAAATTTTTCTATTAACATTATATTAAGCTCACCTATATTCTAGTATGCAATAGGAAATGTCCAGGTAGCTGAATAAACAATTGTTTCAAAAATGGCCTTGTTAAAATAACGATTTTTTTTTAAATATTTAATTAATTTGAAGGTGAACTTTGAATTTAAACAGAAAGGAAGTTAAGCTTAAACATTTAACTGTTTCATTTAATTCTTTTTTATTTTTTTAAACACAAGTAAGCTGTGAATAAGTCTAGCTTGATGATAATCAGACGTTTATATTCAATATTCAAACACGTTTGTCTAGATATAAATATCAATCACATAAAATGAATGAAAACCTATTAAAGGTTATTTTAATAATAAACTTGGAAAGAAACATAGACTCAGAAAGGGTTATGCGAAATATTAAAAGATGAAAAAAAGCTTCTCAATATTTTAACCGGAGAACACGCAATGATCGTGGATTGAACCATTCTCAACATATGACCAATACATATATCAACCGTCAGTTCAAAATAAACTTCAAAATAACACAAAACAGTTACGTAGTAATCAAACCAAAACTACAACAGAAGCGGCGCCTTCCTATCGATACTGTATTTGGAGCAGCACTTAAAATGTTAAATTACGCAGACGCGGAATTATCTACAACAGAAGGGCCTATAAGTGAACGTTTAAATAAGGATGCTATTAAGAGATTACTTCAAGATTGTTTCTATGTATCTACACGCTATCCTAATATTACAAATGGCGTGTGAATTGCCGTAGAAAATTTGGAAATGAAATGGAAGCAAGAATGAAGACGAAGATTAATATAAATTTTATAATTATGAAAATGTTTATTTCTTAAATAGAATTTTGGATGACCAAGGTTCGTGTAATTTTCTTTGCGTTTCAAAAACTAGTTTTCTGGGAAATTTATTATTTTTATGACTTCAAGCTATTTACCACGAAAAATACTTTTTCAGTTTTTCTTTACCTTAAGAATTGTTAGAACTATTTAAAAAAAACAAAGAGTATGCTTTCGACCACACAACTGAAGTAAAACTTACGAAACGTAATTCTCTCTCTCTTTCTTTCTATCTTCACTAACTTATATCTCCCTCTCAACTTCCGTTCGGCTCGCTCGATCATACTTTTCGTAACGCTCTCGTCACGCATTCACCAGCTCACTTCCCAAGTCAAACGTGCGTAAAGAACTTTCCCGATCTTTCTCTCTCCTTGGAATATTAATAAGTTTAAGTGGTAAAAAGTAGCACATCTATGTCATCTCTACGACCTCGTCCCCTGAGGTCGCGTCCGTAGAAAACATTTTATTGAAGAGCCCACGTCTATAAATGGCGTTACGATAACAGCTGCGCGCGCGCCGTTGACTCACGGTCCGCGACGTGACAATTTACATCGGCTTTGTTTTATATTTGAGGTAAAACAATGAATTATTCCCACGTGAATATTATCAATAGGTTTAAAGTAGCTTAAAGTGTTTAAAATAAAACTATGTTTTTATAAACAGACATGTTCTCTTAAGTATCTGTGTGTGGATCGATCATGTAAAAACAATTAAAAATTTCAGTTTTCGTATTATTCTTCATTAAAACAATCATTTATTTTAAAACGATTTATCAATGCAGATGCTTGATGTGTATGGTTTATTTTATATTTTTGCATTGCGTTTTTAATATCTATAGAAAAATCATAATAGATAAAAAATGCTTGTTATCTGCAATTCATTAAATTATAGATATAGTTACAAGGGGTAGGGATGTGAAAAAATAATCGATTTTTATTTTAATCGATTATTTTTTTCTAAAAATCGATTTTTAATAATCGATTTTTGTATTAATATTAATCGATTTTTAATAAATCGATTATATAAATTACGCGTTTAAATCGATTTTTATAAACAGTGCCATCTATGCGATGCATGAAAAAAAAAGCGAAGAAAGTTTCAATTTTATATACAGCGCTATCTATGCGGCGGATGGAACAACTCAAAGTAAATTCATTTTTACTTCAAACGGTGCCAATTTGTTCTATGTACCTATAGATACGTGTAAAGTAGTTTCAGTACTTTTAGTGTAGTGAATAAGATAATATTATAATAATTATAGTTGTTTGTAAACAATTAAGCAATAAAAATGTCTTCTAACCGTAAAACACCAAAAAAAATTTTATTGTTAAAACTGAAAGATTAACGAAAGATTTGTTTTATATTACACAGCCACAGCGTATTCGTTTAGTTTTTGAAGTGAAACTTCTTTAGGCGCATAAGGGGTAAAATTTGAGCTACCAGTAACGCGGCAGAGTCATGACGTTCAGTACTTGAATGGGTGACCGGTTTTTTTTTTCAACTAGTTTCTTTTTTTTTTGTATTTTAAGTTCGTTGACTCTTTAATTAGTTTTTTAACTGTTTTCTTTTTAATTATTTTTTTTAATTAGTTTGCCAAAGAAGTTTCACTTCTGACATGTGTACTTTGTACGCACCCAATTTTATTTAATTATCGTTTCGTTTTAATTTTTTTATTTTAAAAAATATTTATGCCAATTTTTTGAAGTGAAACTTCCTTAGGCGCATGAGGGGTAAAATTTGAGTGACCGTGGCAAACGTGGCAAAACCGCTGGGAAAACCGCGTGACCTTAGCTTTTTCTTTTTTTTCCAACTACTTTTTTTAATTCGTTTTTTATTATTAGTATTTTTTAAAATTAGTTTGCCAAAGAAGTTTCACTTCAGACATGTGTACTTTGTACGCATGCAATTTTTTAATATTTTTATTTGATTTTTATTTTAGTTTTCGAGACAATAAGGTTGTCATTTTGTTGGGATGCTCATCGTTTTATTTTTATTACAGTAAAACGTTTAATGGTACTGAAAATTTGTATTAATAATGATATTTGGTTACCTTATTCCTTACCTTGAAAGTTTAAAGGAACTTTCACTCTGATTTTTAGTTTTGAATTGGTTATTTTTTTAATAATACTTTTTATTTGATTTTTAATCTGATATGAATTTTATTGGAATACTTATGAAAAGCACGTAGATTTTTGAATAATAGAAAAAAATCGATTTTTTTCGCAAAAATCGATTATTATTTTTACTAAAAATCGATTTTTGAGAAATCGATTAATATGTAATCAAGAAAAATCGATTTTTATTTAATCGATTTTTTTACATGAATGTCACATCCCTAACAAGGGGAGCCCTCTCCATGTAAGAGCCCTTTCAATAGACGATAGTTTTGGTTCTAGCGATAGTAAAATTGTGCGTGACCACCCAATATAAAATAATTTAAAACCTTTTTCTCACAAAATTTTTAATCACAATATATTTACGAACACATGCACAACGTCATGTGTAAATAGTAGCACTGCATTAACCCTACGAATAAACATTTAAGGAAAAAAGATACTTAAAATTAAATCTTATTGAACTTATTGTATTTAAAAAATAATAAAATAAATGAATGACTGATTTTTAATTCATTGATCAGTTTGTAAGACCTAATTATTAATTTTCTTATTAATATAAATCTTTATCAATGAAATTACCTCATTCGTAGAGTTCGCGTAATACTCCGGCGGCTTATCCACAACAACAGGTGATTCCATAATTCAATAAACACTGGAATGTATCACAGTAACACACAACACTACGATACGACAAGTTTACGAGAATATTGACGCTCAACGTAAAACGTTCTCTCCTATGTTTCAATACGAACTGAGTCAGATGGTAGAGAGCGATTTTATTTATACACTAGCACACAACTCTCGAAAAGTCTGGACTGTTCGAGAGTAGCGTGGCTGCGGCTCCTACGTACTAAAGTACTACCGCATGGCTTTATTGATTTGGAATCTTACATTGCTGGTTTTATACAGACGAAAAGTTAATAAACAGTATACTTTCAATAGCCAGCTAGTAATTTATATTACATTCGTTATATTCTAGACTTAAAATACCTGTATAGTAAGTAAGCTTGTACAAAATTGATTGGGAATTTTCGAGCAGCTTTTCGATTTTTCATACATGGGGGGCGTTATGAGTTTTCTAAAAAAGTACTTATATATTTAATAATTTATATCTATATCTATATATACATATAAAAATCAATGCCACTTTTCGTTGTAATTTTATAACTCAAGAACGGGCTCACATATCCAAACCAAATATTTAGGCTTTGTTCGGACTATTTAGTAGATGGTTTATGTGGAGTTTACACAAAATCGGTCGAGCGGTTCTTCATTTATCACATTTTTTGTAACAAAGGAGGATCATTTTGTTAATGGGGATTTTGCTGTCAAATTGAAACTTCAGTGTTGACAGTACAAGCATGTTGTTATGTCATTCATTTCTGTCATTTCATTTTGGACGTGCTTCGATTAAAGCAAATTAAGACAAAAAACCCAGGGATATAGTACATCACAAAAATAATAATTAACGCCCAACGAAGTGGGCACGGGACGGCTAGTATCTATACTAATATATAAAGCTGAAGAGTTTGTTTGTTTGTTTGTTTGTTTGTTTGTTTGTTTGAACGCGGTAATCTATAGGTAATCGCGGTAATCGGTAGTATTATATATAACTAGCTTCTGCGCGCGACTTCGTCGGCGTGGACTCCGCTCCTATTGGTCTTAGCGTGATGATACATAGCCTATAGCCTTCTTCGATAAACGGGCTATCTAAGACTGAAAGAATTTTTCAAATCGGCCCAGTAGTTCCAGAGATTACCGCGTTCAAACAAACAAACAAACTCTTCAGCTTTATATATTACTACTATTAGTATAGATTATTGAAAGAAATAGTCTAAGCAATATGTAAACGATGACTACTTCATTTATTTTTGCATTAGCATCATTGAACTTTTATATTTTTGTAATTTACTTTAAAAAAAATTAACCTTTAATTAAGCGCTCGGAGTCTCCCTGACCAGGGTATTTAGTTGTTTTTTGAAGTGAAACTTCTTTAGAATCGTTGTGATTTCAAACCGGATGCAACGGCAAAACAACAGGGAAGCCGCAGGGCCGCGCTGCAAGCCGCTAATTTTAATTTTTTTTTTTAATTAGTTTGCCTTAGAAGTTTCACTTCTATCGTGTGTGAATCGCACACACACCTTTTTTTTACTATTTACACTAGCTGCTAGTGTCTCTCCAGTCTAGTTACTAGTAACTTAAAATTTCTGGCAACTTCATCAGGTTAGCCCTTCCCCCATCTTTGAGGTATGTGTAGCAGAAGTGGTTAGACATGGTCTATGGGCACTTAGGGACTTTGCGACCCCGTGCGACTACTAGCGTAGTTCAAATTTAGTTTGGTATGTTTTTGAATTTTATGGTTTTTAACATGTTTTGATTTTATTTTATCAATTTCGATAGAGTTAAACTGTTTATTATAAAACATATATTATCATAAAATTAGAGATAGAGCGTTTATTTCAAATTTTCGTATGTCTGCTAGGGGTCGTAAATAAAATAAGTTTACAAACGAGGGAGAGGGGGATGGCTTTGTTTAACGTGATAAGATATAACAACGGGGTGTGTCTAAGAAAACGTAATGTTCTACATTTATTATTTTTTTCTCATAACTAGACCGTTCTTAAAACTTTTTGATGACAACAAAATGTCATGATAGGGTGTTTTTGTGACGTATTATTTGCTAGGGGGTGTTAATGAAAGAGTGACAGCATTACAAAGTGGGAGAAAGGGTAAAATTGTTCGTGACATATTTTGTGAATGGCCCATATATTGTTTCGTTTGTTCTTGGCCATAAGCTATGCTATGTATTTACTTTATTATTTTCATTAAATTTTAGTCTGCTATGACGATGACGTTTTTCTTACAAAAGGCATTTTCAGAAGAAACTCGTAAAAGCTAGTGTAGTCTGATGGAGGTTTCCATTCTGATGGTGAAGTTTCAGGCCCTACAACAACTAACAGTGACTTTCAAGCAATGAAATGAGGAAGATGTCTCATGTGCCTACAAAATTGCAGTTGAAGACCGTGAAGTCTCGTACCTAAATGTGCCAAATATACCTGTGACTACAGGAAGAAAATGTGATAAATGTTTATTATTATAAATGTTTATTGATTTTCTACTTCCGAATTTATTTATTTTTTTGTAATATTGTCAATTATATATTATATAATCGTTATTTTTTTAAATGATTATGATTACTTAAAATTTGCTTACAAAGGTTCTGTATCTAGAGGGTATCAATGAAACTTTGAAACTATAATTATGTTAGCTACGTCTTTGTCACTGTCAGTGAAGTGAAAGGACTGTAATTTATGAACTGTACTAGAAGGAAACTCAAGCACTTATAATTTTTTAACCGACTTCCAAAAAAGGAGGAGGTTCTCAATTCGACTGTTTTTTTTAAAACGTATGTTAGCTCAGAACTTTTGACTGGGTGGACCGATTTCGATCAATTTTGTTTTAATTGAAAGGTGTAGTGTGTCATGTGGTCCCATTTAAATACTTATGATTGAGATCTGACGAGTACTGTTAGAGTTATATCTAATAATGCGTATTTACTTGACTACTTTTTCGTCGGCCTACGTTGTATTATGCCGCATAACTTTTTACTCGGTGTACCGATTTTGACGATTTTAACTTTAATCGAAAGCTAATACTTGTCATGTAGTCCTGTTTCAATTAGATTGAGATCTGATTACAACTTTTTGAGTAATCATAAATAGCGCGTATTTACAGAGCTCTTGGGGGGGATTGGGGATAGGGTCGGCAACGCGCTTGCGATGCTTCTGGTACTGCAGGCGTCTATAGGCTACGGTCTTAACATCAGGTGAGCCGTACGCTTGTTTGCCAACCTAGTTACATAAAAAAAAATTTACTTGACTATTTTTTTGTCGTATTACGTTGTATTACTTGTCGATGTAATTGAAGATGGTTTTTTTTTTCGTTTGCGAGCAAACACAATTATATTGCGATTTATTTGTTCAATGTGTATAAGGTACTACGAGTATGACTTGTAAACGACATTTAATAAAATAAACTAAACTTATTAACAAGAAAGGCTACATACATATACAACAACATATCGCTCATCCAGAACGACATTGTCACAATTGCAAAAATCGCTAAAATGACTTTTTCATTCCAAACGATCTCATTTCGTACATACTTTCTAGTGTAATATTGTCAGAATTATTTTTTCAATAGTTTTTGATAGATGTCGCTAATGTCGTTAGTGAATCGGCTTTTTTGAGTGCGATCGCGTAGCAAAATTGGCACATTTGACAGTTGTGCGGGGAGCCCCGCAGTGTTTAGACGGATTGGAGCCTACAACGACGCAATTGTAAGTTATGACAATCACTTCATTTATTTTTAGTGCAACATTGACATAATTGACACAATTGTGTCTTTGTCGATTCTATAGAAAGAACGTTAGCAGCTTGACTTATTTGCAAAATTACGTTTTATTTTGAATTTATAATTGCAAACTTATGTTTTTGATTAGTACTTAACCACATATTTTCTTGAATCAACTCATTTTTTGATAGTTACCTACGTCTTAATTTCGCAATTCCTTTTTCAAGTGTAAATTTTTCTATAAAGTTAACGCAAATTTTAGTTAAATACAACAAAATTATTAACACCTACTTTAAAGTATTTTTTTAAAGAAAAAACAAATAAATCAATAAAGACGCATGCGCCGAAATAGCGTTCTATTTCAGCGCATACGTCTGTTTTGATTTATTTGTGTTTTTTCTATTAAAATAATTCATATAACTTTATTATTCAACTAGGTATTTATAAAAATAAATTCATTGGAAAATTAACTTGATTGGTAATAGACGTTACTTTTGAAAGATAAATTCTTAAAACACTATACATTTTATGTACATTGGTGAAGGGAAAACAAAACATTAGAATAGCCGCTTATTTTTTTTTGAATTAAATTCTTAAATTTTAATTTACTTATATTGTGTGTATTGTTTCAGGAAAATGCCTAAGTCAAATAGAATCCAGCAAATCGTTAAAATAATTAGGTCAAGAAGGCCGAGTACCGTCACCATTTTCAAATAATGGAGGTTAAATTTAGAAAATTAATTAATTTTAGAAAAGAAAATTATGCTAACAAAAAAAGATTTCTCTGACACTCTCCACAAAAAAAAAACTGTTATGCTAGTAATGCTTAACTATTATATCTCTTATATTGTTCCGAAGAGTGTAATTTCGTTCATTTGATTGGTATTATTGGACTTTACCCTTTTTAGGGTTCCGTACCCAAAGGGTAAAAACGGGACCCTATTACTAAGACTTCGCTGTCCGTCCGTCCGTCCGTCCGTCCGTCTGTCACCAGGCTGTATCTCAAGAACGGCTATAGCTAGAGAGTTGAAATTTTCACAAATTATGTATTTCTGTTGCCGCTATAACAACAAATACTAAAAACAAAATAAAATAAATATTTAAGGGGGGCTCAACAAACGCGATTTTTTTGCCCTTTTTTGCTCCATATCAATAATGGCAACAGGTAGGCACTTGAAATATTCACAAAATACTCAGTTGTATTTTTACTTTAATAATAAATAATAAAATTAATATTTAAGGGGGGCTCCCATACAAAAAACGTGATTTTTGCCTATTTTTGCTCTCATACAGTAAAAGTGATTTTTTTGCCCGTTATTACAATTAATGTACCTAGTCAATGGTACGGAACCCTTCGTGCGCGAGTCGGACTCGCACTTGGCCGATTTTTTATCTCTGTACTTCATTTTAAGTTTAAATAAATATTTTTGTAATTATAAAAAGTAAAGATTTACCTGAAACTTTCTAATAACTGACTTATAAGCAAGTGTGGTATTAATAATATTTAACTATTATATTGTATTGTTCTGAAGAGGAAAGTTTAATTTCATTGATATGTATTATTGTAGTAGGTACATTTCTCTTAATTTTGTTAAGTTTATAAATAATTTTTTATGGTAAAAAGAAAAGATTTATCAAAGGTTTTTACAAGAAATTGTGTAATAAATAATTCTGATAGTAAGCATACTATGCTTGTGTCCTAATATTGCTTGAATACAATAATTTGTATAAAATTTTGATGTTTTATTATCGATTATTTCCTATTTATTTCTGCATTGACATTGTCATAATTACATACTTAAGTTTTTTTTTTCAACAAAATGTCATAAGTGTAGGTCGTGCTTCTTTTATTCTGTATTTAATGTATGTTTTTTCAAATTTATATAAGAAATAAATATGGATAAACTTACTTTATTAACTAACCTGGGCAAGTATGTAAAACATAATTCGATAATATGAAAAACTTCCCTAAATTTTTAGTCCCAAACTTTCAAATACTGATACTGTAAAGTTACAAAAATGTAATTATGACACTGTCGTTCTGGATGAGCGATATATAAGAATCGTAATTTTTGGAGTTTATTTTGTTTTTTACAAACTACATACATATATGCTCACTATGAAATCTTTTAACCCAACTGTTTGACTCCGCTTCGCACTTGCACGGTTTAACGTAAGCAAATATGAATCATTTTCTCAACATTTTATTTATAAAATGACTACAATATAAAAAATGACAAAATCTACATATTTATTCACGACAAAAATTTCATCAACTCAAAAAAATCGACGGCCCTTCAGAGAACTGTAGAAGGAATGATAAATAATTTATCACTCTATCAATGACAGTTCAGATAATCAGAAAAAATATATATACGTATATGTTGGTGTTAACTTACTTTTAGTAAAACACCGTGGTCCGTGAATACTTTAGTACTATGTATAATATGGCATTGGATAAAAAATCTTTGCCAATTCAAGGTATCCTAATCCATTGGACTGAGGTAGGGCACAGCAGGAAATTTCCTGCTCAAAATATGGAGCAGCCCGACTGGGGTAGTACCTCGACCTTACAGAAGACCACAGCTAAATATAATACTGTTTTCAAGCAGTATTGTGTTCCTGTTGGTGAGTAAGGTGACCAGAGCTCCTGGGGGGATTGGGGATAGGGTCGGCAACGCGCTTGCGATGCTTCTGGTGTTGCAGGCGTCTATAGGCTACGGTCTTACCATCAGGTGAGCCGTACGCTTGTTTGCCAACCTAGTTACATTAAAAAAAAAATCCTAATCCATAATATAAATGCTTTAAATCAAAGAACAATTGGTAAAACAAAATTGATATTGGTGAATACACATAGTTCGCGAGCAACTCTATACATCTATAGTCTCTACTGTTACCTATTATAAAGCTGAAAAGTTTGATTGTTTGTGCCTCTGTGTAAACGCGCTACGGCGCTAATCTCAGCAAATAGTGGTTCGAATTGAAAAATTCTTTTTGTGTTGAATAGCCCATTTACAGAAGAAGGCTAAAGGCTCGAAAATGTTTTTTATTATCATATCAAAATTTTTTATCCAGCGGGGGAATTTTTTTTGATAATATGATAATAAAAAACATTTTCGACTTTCCTCATGTGTGGGAAACACAAAAATAAAAATAATACGAAAGGCTATTATTATTTTCCTCAAATTAACGCGGGTGAAACCGCGGGGCAAAGAGCAGCATGGTAGATTAAGTATATGTATATATATATATATATATATATACTAGCCGACCCGTGCCCACTTCGTTGGGCGTGAATTATTTTTGTGATGCAAATAATATACTTATACTTACTTAAGTTTTCATCTCGCTCACATATAACTACCACCCTCTGTTTCAACCCCAAAAGGGGTTAATTTCTAAAAATACATTATTAGTACACCTCCACACCATCTAAGAGCATACATTTTGAATTTCAAGTCTCTTACTTCAAAAACATAGGACTTTCATACAAACTTCCAACCCCCGTTTTACCCTCTTAGGGGTGGAATTTCGTAAAACCCGTTCTTAGCGGATGTCTACTCCCTATAAGGAACCTACTTGCCAAATTTCAAGTTTGTAGGTGTTATAGTTTCTGAGATTTCGTGATGAGTGAGTGACCTTTCGCTTTTATATATATAGATATATATATATATATATATATACATATAATAAAATGGTAGGAAAATCAAAACTGTACATTGAATATTTTTTTTAAAAGAATACTTGGGGTGTGATCTACAATCGATACCGAAGCTAAAAATATAGTTTTTAGAATTTTTGTTCTGTTTATCTGTTTGTCTGTATGTATGTCCGGGATAAACTCAAAAAGTACTGCACGGATTTACTTCTGGCACGAAGCCACGAATATTATTAAGAAGTCGGGTCAGAACAGAACATAGGCTACACAATATTATCACGCTATCACCTACGGGGAACGAGCAGTGAACGGACGCAGACGACGTCGCGGGCAGCAGCTAGTATGTATATAACTTATTCTAACTATAAATTGTTTAAATCGAAATAATATTACATTTCTCAGAAAGAGTTCGTAAATTAAAATAATTTTTATTATTATTAATTAACTATGTACCTATCAATATCTTACTAATAATAAAAGTTATTTGATCCAATATAGGTACCCATTACGTTAGCGATGTCGATAGTTCAGACTTCAGACGTTCTAAAAATAATAACATTTTCATAAGCACGCGGAAGAAACGCTGAAATATTCGTATCAATCATTAATCGACATGTAATAGAAACGTTAAAAGTCATTAAGAAAAAAAAAAAACTCAGTGAACGTGAAATTGTAAAATAAAAATTAAAGAAACATTAGAAAACAATCAATTGTACCAACAATGTAGACGATATAATTATAAGAGTTGACTCTATATACACAACTATATTATAGTATATAATTATATAACCTGTGGTATAACTAGCTGACTCAGCAAACGTTGTTTTTCCATTATTAACCCCCCATAATCCCCCTCCATGTACTTAGGGTTTACATGTTACTTTCTAAACGTAGGTTTTTTGTATTGTACTACTCGCTTTTTGTTGTAAACTGGCAGGTGTTGAGTTCTATAGAAGTATTTATAATTTAGTTATTAGTATATTATGTTACTTTTCAGTTGTTCAGATATATCATTTTTATGTTTTCTTTTGTTTCATGAGGGAAAATTTCTGATTTTGAGAGAAAGCTTACTCTTATTAATTTGACACTCATACGACTTTACTGTAATGTAGGTAATTAATGTCATGTAGATGACAAACTTTTTAATTTAATTAAAATTTTAGTTCGTCTTGGACAATTTGCTCTAAATTTTATAAGTAAAATATTAAACTTTTTTAAAGGTAACTTTATGATATTGGTTTGTAGTCAGAATTACGCCTTTATTATTCATTGCCTTTTTTATTGACCATTAAGTGTTTTGTCAATTCATAGTTTACATCAAGGGTGAGCACCTTTTTAATCAATGCGAAAATTTTAATTATAATTTTTTTTGGCGGGCCGCACATAGATTAACTCGTATTAACAATTTACGAAACATTTTTTATACTAAATATTAGAATAAAATAATATAAAATTTAAAAAAAAAGTTAAGATTTCATATACAAATTTTAATGCAAGATAAAAAAAAAACAAACAAGATAAGAACAGAAAAACGAATATGCTTGGAATTTTTAATGAGAAATTTAGCAATATTTTGACGCATAAACATGTTTTAACGGGACGCTTGCGGCCCGCTGGCCGCCGCTTGCTCATCCTTGGTTTATTTACAATTTACATAGTCTGCAACTCGGCACAGACAAAACATTAATAAAAACCATAAATAATTGTGTTTTCTCGCAAACGAAAAAAAAACCGACTTCAATTACATCGACAAGTAATACAACGTAATAAGACGAAAAAATAGTTATGTAAATACGCGCTATTAAAGATTACTCAAAAAGTAGTAATCAGATCTCGGTCAAATTTAAACAAGACTACATGACAAGTATTAGCTTTCGATTAAAGTAAGAATCATTAAAATCGGTACACCGAGTCAAAAGTTATGCGGTATAATAAAACGTAGGTCGACGAAAAAGTAGTCAAGTAAATACGCATTATTAGACATAACTCTAAAAGTACTTGTCAGATCTCATTTAAATTAAAATGGGACAACTTGACATACAACACCTTTCAATTAAAACAAAATTGATCGAAATCGATCCACCCAGTAAAAAGTTCAGAACTTAACATACATAAAAAAATAAAATAAAAAATACATTCGAATTGAGAACCTCCTCTTTTTTGGAAGTCGGTTAAAAAGTACATATTTACTCGGTACTCTTATGATTGGTAAAAAATAACCTACTTTTCAATTAAGGAGCATATAAGTACAATTATTTTTACGTTTCGCTCGTGTGGAATTCTTACCTTTCCGATGAGGACAAAGAGTGGCCTATTTCTGTCCGTACGTGTCTGTGAGTCATGTTAACGAAAATTTTCACAATAAACAATTGAAAAGTGAAATCTGCATAAACAAACCTTCTTATATTAACATTTATGATATTAATACTACAGTAGATGGTGCAATCAGAAGCATAATTTCTATGTAAATACCAACATAATTTTGATTACGAATTATGGTTTTAGCGTATCTTTATATATAAATTACCTTATCCACAATTGTAAATAACATAAAAACGAAACGTACTTAATTACTTATTCGATACTTTGTTTGTGCTGTGTGGCTACGGCACTAAAGAATGTAGCCACCCCCTCTCTTCCCGTGGGTGTCGTAAGAGGCGACAGGGATAACACAGTTCCACTACCACCTTGGAACTTAAAAAGCCGACGGGTGGCGGGATAACCATCCATGCTGGCTTTGAAATACACAGGCTAAAGACGGGCAGCAGCGTCTTCGGTGCGACAAAGCCAGCCCTGCGGTCACCAACCCGCCTGCCCAGCGTGGTGACTATGGGCAAAACACATGAGTTCGCGTAATAATGTCGGGCGCGAACTTGTGGAGGCCTATGTCCAACAGTGGACTGTGATAGGCTGTAGTGGTGGTGGTATAATAAAAATGAATGTTGCTAAACGCATAACTGGAGAATGGCTCGATCAATTCGGCTGTTTTTTTAATGTTCCTTAATTAACGCAAATTAAAAAAAAAAAACGAATTTAAAATACAAAAAAATAGTTGAAAAAAAAAAAACAAAAACCCAATGTCACGCGGTGTTCCCAGGCGGTCACCCATCCAAGTAGTGGACGTCATGACGCTGCCGCGTTACCGGTCACTCGTATTTTACCCCTCATGCGCCTAAAGAAGTTTCACTTCAGAAATTACTCTAAAATCTTCTCGGAATAGAAACTATCGCTTTGCACATCAAACTTGGCAATAATTTTTTGGATCACGTCTAGACATTAATACCGTTAAGTGTCCAAAGTAACCGTACACTTGAATGAGTTCTAATTTCAGAGATATAATATTATAATCCTTAAGGCAAATTATATTCACAATACGATGCATGATGGATGGTAGGGTTTCAAGTATCAAGTGACTTGTATAATATAACACGAAGGATACGAAATATTATATTTTTAACCCTTGCCTAATAATACGGTAAAAATTTAATAAATTCAATACTACTGTTAAATTGATATATGTGTTTTTATGATTTGTATGCTGTCGGTAACAATGATGGGCAATGTGGCTGGAGAAGTCGTGGTCGAGAGATTTGGTCGCAAAAAGTAATGTTTGCATAATCCATAACTATTTCCTTTCTGAAGATGGATGAATGAACATGTAATCCTTATTATCGTATAATATTAATAAATTACAATAATCAGCAGGCTTTTGGCAGCGATCGATGGCTAATTAAAGGTCGTTGCCCTGATCTGAATATACGCAAATCATATCAAATTAAATGAGGATCTGAACACATTGAGCAATACAATTCCTTATAACATGAGCGTTCAGTGACCTGTGATAATATAAATGAAATCAATGAATTAGAATCATGTAGTATGTTTATATGTCTGAGCGACTGAGCGTTACATCGATCGCTTATTACCATACGGTCCGGTGGTAATCCGGCCCCCGGCTAATCCGGCACCCCCTGTAATCCGACATGGTCTGTTTGAATATTTTGCTAATGCATGATTGAACGAGTTATAACTTGTACGCACTAGTAGGTACTATTGTGCTCGGCGCGTAGGGTATTCATTTGTTTGTACACAATTATTTCCTAATGTAAAGTTATTGCATAATTTTTGTAAGTTCTATAGCATTAATGACGTTAGTTTTATAATAAAACGTAAGCTCTCTATTGAGTTGTTTAATTTACTAGACATACATAATGAAGTATCATTTTTACTCCTGAATACATATATAACCCTATCATTGAACCTGTAATTTGTCGGATTACAAGGTACTCTTTTTAAAAAAATCCGGACTATAGGGGGTCTTTGGCAGGGTACTCTATAATCCGACAAATTCGGTAATCCGACACTGCCCTGCAACACGTTTGTCCGATTACCGCGGGTCCACTGTATTCGAATGGGTATGATGGTATGAAATAAAGTTTTTTTTTTTAAATAATTGACTTATGTCTATGTAGTTACTTTCTGTTGTCTTTTTAGTAAATATCTGAATTTAAAGCTCTAATTACTAATAGATTTAATTCTGTACATTGAAAGATTAAAAAAAAATTGCGTGCGTACAAAGTGCACATGTCAGAAGTCAAACTTCTTCGGCAAACTAATTTAAAAAAAAACTAAATAAAAAAAAAGAATTTAAAATACAAAAAAAAAAAACTAATTGAAAGAAAAAACAAAAACCCAACGTCACGCGATGTTCCCAGGCGGTCACCCATCAAAGTACTGACCCTCCCTGACGTTGTCGCGTTAGCGGTCGCTCGAATTTCGCCCCTCATGCGCCTAAAGAAGTTTCACTTCAAAAAAAATTGGAGGTAGGTACTCTATAACCAATATCTTGACATATATGAAACTGACTACGATTTTACTTTATAGATCGAAAAAGGACACTAAATACTTTTTATGCAGAAGATGAAGGTTACAAAGTCATAATTCTTTAATACATAGTCTGATATCATTCATGGCACTTTAGTTATGAAAAATATATTTTAAAAATTGTCATGTTAATAATCAAGTCTTTGGTTTACCAAATCCAAATAACTTGATACTAGGAACATACAGAAAAAACTTTTAACGTACTGTTTACCTTAAGCCGGCGTATCTACTATTTTATCGTAAGAAGTAATTGAATAAAGTACAGTATTAGAAGTAATTGCAACCGCAAACGAAGTCGCTAAAGAAGTAAAATAAAAAATATTACTATTAAAACTTAAGAAAATGGAATAGTTATGTGGAATACTTTCATGGACATTTAAAACGTTAGTGTTAATAAAAAGTAGTACAATTTTATTTCGGAATCGCCCGACCTCCGCCACCACCACCTCCTCAACAACAAAATAAATGTCAAACGATTTATGAAACTTTAAACTCGCGCATCAGAAAACCGAATAAACCAAAGCACATTAGCATTATACACGTTTTACAAACTCATTTTCATTTGGTCCAATATTTTTTGGGTTAGTATAAATAAAACGTGTAGAAAATTAAATGTCCGAGCAATTACAATATAACCAAAATTTTAGAGCAATATTGTCTCCGAGAATCATGTTAATCATTGCTTTATAAATAGTATACTTAAGATGTAGTATACTTAAAACGTGGATTTTCAAATATAAACTATAAACTCTATAAAGTCAAAATATGGTATGGATATAATTAAGAGACATATACAGCGTTTCCACAAATAGTCCTTTCTAAACTGAAAATACTTCAGGGTTAATCTTTAAACTATAAACAATCTTACTGGGGCGTACGTAGGAGGCCCTGTGTTCTAAATACCTGTTTACATTTGAAGTTTTGTAACAAATATATAAAACGTGTAACAGGGTTTAGGGTTTTCAAAATGATTTTATCGGATACATAATTTATGACAGGAAAAATATGGATGATAACCAAGACGTGGCGACAACGCCTTGTATATTTTAATGAGAGTAAACACTGACTGATGGTAACCCTAGCTGTATTACCACCTAAACAATTGAACTACATATTTCTAAACGCTAGAAGCAACAATCTGTCATTGTACTCACGTTTCGCTTCATTTTCAAACAGACATCGTCAACGCGCGTACCTCGAGAGTAATAATCGTTTTATTCTGTTGATTTGTGCTAAAAATTTTCAATAAGTCCCTTCCAGTAGCGCTCACTTGTTCAACTCAGCGCGTTTTGATGTAAGGTGGGTGGGTGAGACGACTCCCCGAAATAGAACTTTTGGAATAACTCTACACAAACTATATTCCTGCGTCACTGTTGACGAGATGAAGATCAAGAGCAGACGTATACCGGAATGTGTCTTGTCTATGACCCGTTTTTCTATTATTTTTGCAATGACTACATATATGTAAGCATTTCGTATTTAGTTGTCAATACTTACTTAGTATACTATATGACGTAAACCAACAAACAATTCTAACAGATCGTCACAATCGTATTATATTGATATATATATAGTCTGGCGATAATCAAGAAGATAAATGCTAAATAAAAACAATTCCTAAAACTTTTTAAAATATACGCATCCAGTAGCAAAATTTAATATATGTTCGTTTAAGAAACGGATATGACTATTTACGATGCAAGTAATTTTCATAAGACCATGAAACTTAATATTAATAGGTTTTTTTGACGAGGCCGCAGCGGGACGCGTGCGCACCTCGCATTTCTTCCTCGACAAGTGCAGTAAAAGGAGAGTCCTTGGGCCCACTATCGTGAATCATTAGCACCTACGCGCGCTTTTAACAGAATGATTGGTTGACACCGTAGTGCTTACCGGTACCGCAATAGTGCAGCGCAATTTACGATAGGGTTGTCCTTTAACAATTATTATCGATTTTGTTATCTAGTTATTATGAAATTAATTAAAAAATATAAATTTTAGTGTACCTTTTAGTTTTAATTAAATCCACGTAGTTACGACTATTCGTTTAATGTAATAAAAATGTTTATCTACACTAATGTTGTAACATTCTACTTATGTTTCCAATACTTGACTTATAATTACTACTGTTATAGCGCAGACAACAAAACACTCAATTTAAGCAATTTCACATGATGGTATAATATCCACATCGATATCGTAAAATCTCATTATAACATCGCGCGCATGCGCGCAGCTGCGCTCTCATTAGTTAGGTTTTAATGGCGGCAAAATCACTGTGACAATACACGTACGCGTGAATTTAATTTAATAAATTAAAAGTTAAAAATGGATAGCGACGATGATATTTGTACGCCTCCGGATATTCTAGAATTGGCAACAAAATTACAACTAATTAAAAGTAAGGCTACATTGATGAGTCTTTCATGAATAAAATTCAAGTCTCAAATACGATCTTGAACAGTATAGAAAACAAGACGAATGAAGTAATTATAAATATTCCGACTCCGTCTACGAGCTCTACTGCTTACCCCGCGACCGCTACAGCTGCTGGATCAATAATTAACATTAACTTTCAAAATTGTACCATCCAAAATTTGAACAATTATTATAAATAAACTATTGTCAGCTTTTACTCTTGTTGTTTGATTAATTGCATTAGTGAAGATAAAGTAGTGTATGCAACTGCATATAACACGGGTATTAAAACACTCGCTACTATTATGAAACTCGCTGCGCTCGTTTCATAAACTCACACTTGTGTTTTAATACCCTTCATTATATGACAGTTGCATAAACTACTATAATAAACCGATAAAGTACGAATTAAATTTGAAAAATATAAAATGATTTTGACGTAAAATTTTATTAGAGTTTAAGAACGCTATCACATTTTTTCACAAATATCAGTGATTTTAAGGTACCATTTTAATTGATTACGAGTCACACTATGAGGATATCTTGATTTTAAACGAAAGATAATATATTAATCTCCAGAGTAACACCATAAAAATTCTATAGCCCCATACAAATTTTTCACACAAACAGCTTTTAACCATCACAGTAATCGCAAAAAAATGAAAAAAGGCGGGTCTGAATAGGAACCAGTATAGCTAAATACACTGTACTAAGAAAAATAAATACACAAATATATTGTTGCTTATTTAGTCCTCTGTGCGGATAGCTAAATATTTTATATAAAAATAAATAATATTTCCATTTATGAGAAAAATAAGAAACGCTCTCAAATTTCTTCATACATATTTAACTCGTGAACAATCGTCGTTCGTCATTCCGCGCTCAAACACGCTCGTCGAAGCATGCCTGTATCGCTTCACCGCAAGTAATAATTGCGTAAAAAAGTTAGTTTCTTGTGCATACTGCGCTTGGACGAAGTTGATACTTTACAAATTCTTACGCAATCCATAACTTTTATACCCAAGATCTTCACAATCTATTGTCCTTGCAATGAATTTGGTTTATATTTAATTTATATTAATTTTTTTTTGTATTTTTCAAGGTTGTCTGGTAGAAATCGCTTGCCTAGCGATAAGACCGCCTTTGTGCATAACATTAGTTTGTAAGTTTTTTTTTTTTGTATACCTTTGTATGTTAATGCACAATAAAGTATATTTATCTTATTTATATTTATCTTATTTTAGATTCGTTTTTTTTAAATTAGTTTCTTTAATTGTTTTTTTTTTAATTAGTTTGCCAAAGAAGTTTCACTTCTGACATGTGTACTTTGTACGCACGTAATTTTTTTAAGTATTTTTTTTATTTAATTACAGTGGACCCCCGGTAATCCGGCCCCCGGCTAATCAGGCACCCCCTGTAATCCGACATGGTCTGTTTGAATATTTTGCTAATGCATGATTGAACGAGTTATAACTTGTACGCACTAGTAGGTACTATTGTGCTCGGCGCGTAGGGTATTCATTTGTTTGTACACAATTATTTCCTAATGTAAAGTTATTGCATATTTTTTATAAGTTCTATAGCATTAATGACGTTAGTTTTATAATAAAACGTAAGCTCTCTATTGAGTTGTTTAATTTACTAAAGACATACATAATGAAGTATCATTTTTACTCCTGAATACATATATAATCCTATCATTGAACATAGCTAGCTAACAGAGATAGTAGGGGGTAGAGCAGCAGTGAGCGTAGGACCGGGATAACGTACCACGCAATTTGTAGGACAATATTACTATTATATTATATAGATAATCACTAACTAAAAGAAAAAAAAATCAGCTGGTTAGTAATAATTTTTGATGACCTTACGAGGTCATCAAGTTGATGACCTCGTAAGGTCATCAAAAATTAATTTTTTTTCTGATTTTTTAAAAATAAAATTTGTAGGACAATATTACTATTAAATTATATAGATAATCACTAACTAAAAGAAAAAAAAATCAGCTGGTTAGTAATAATTTTTGATGACCTCGTAAGGTCATCAAAAATTAATTTTTTTTTCTGATTTTTTTTGCTACGCTCACTGCTGCTCTACCCCCTACTATCTCTGTTAGCTACCACAATCGAGAGTTTTCGAAGAGGAATTTTTTGTTCGCCTCATCAAAATGTAGCCACTCCCAAAAAATTAGCTTGATACTGATCAGGTAAAAAAAAAATGTACTAGGGATCCCTACCTATTATTATATTTTGTTGTATAATGGGGCGAACGAATATAAGATAACCTGACGCCTTTAGACATTCTCATAAACAGAGTAGGAGAGAGGTGCCGTGAATAGACACGCTGATAGTACGTACTTAGTAAGACTTATCAAGTTCGACTTTAAACTTAAACTAAATTTACTTTATCAATACCTGTAAAATTAAAAATTAATACTTTCAAGTACCAAGATTAGTTATGCCGGTAAAATCAAGCAGCAGCGGTTTCAATGTGTGCGTAGACGCGTAATGTTATTATATTGTGTTTTGATTTAGATACCTAAACTTGAGCGAGTTCAAAATGTGATAGCGTCCTTAAAATGAGGTCGTAATTTATACGCTATTATTATTTAAATTAAAAATATACCAATATATATATATAATGGGACAATTTTTAACTACAATCATGTTGAATATATTATTTTCATAAGTCGGTCAGCCCTACTACATCAGACAATTATGTTATAGTATTACAATAATAATGAATAACACGTTATGGCGATTGCGCCATTGCTGGATGACCGCATGTTATTATCAATTTTAGAACAATCTTGAAAGCGAAATCGTTATTGATCGTAAAGGTAAAATTAATGCTTTTGTTACTTCGGATTATTGAAACTCGGGACTCCTTAACCTAATTCGTATGAAACACGGAATCTTCGGCGCTAGTATCATTTGAGAATACTTACCTTTGGTAACAGACAGTACTACGAAATGCTATTTGCTTTTATGTATACATATATTCTATTTCTTAATGGTCATGACATTTTTTTATTATTTTATAATTTCGACCATAATCTACTTGACGCAGTATATAAAAATAAAATTTTAAATTTTTTAAACGAGTTTTAAAAAACATAAGTACCTTTTTACATCGTCGAGACATCTGCATTCTTTGTGTACCTAACTACTACCATTCTCAAATATTATCTTTATGTGTAAAATAATTACAAATACAATATTTAAAAAAAACACTGGAATTGGTAGGGCCTTATAAACAAACATATGACAAAATACGTAAAGCAAATCACACATTTAAGAATGATTTATTTTATTTTAATATGAAAATATTTCCACCTGAGGCGTGGGCTGAATAATTAGTGTTTAATCCGTTACGTGACGTGACTAGGTAGGAATACCAATACAGGTAAGTATTAAAAATATTCGTGTCATGCTATAATTGTGTCACGCGATTATAATGTGACGTAAATAATGATACAAATCCATACTAATATTATAAATGCGAAAGTATCTCTGTCTGTCTGTCTGTCTGTCGCGCAATCACGCCAAAACTACTGAACAGATTTAAATAAAATTTGGTATACAGATAGTCTAGAGTCTGAGAAAGGACATAGGCTACTTTTTAATGCGAATAAAAGGGTGTAAGGGGTTGAAATGTGGGAATGAAAATTTGTATGGAACTATGTTCGTGTTTCGTAACTGTCAAACATTTAATGTTCATCCCGTCGATATGGTAAACTCTCCGATAAAATTAAAGAACGTATTTAAATAAAGGTTTTGAATCGACAACATATATCCACAATATACGGATAGTGGCGTATTTTACATTTAAAAAATGTATAATAATGTCAATAATGAAAACAGATTGACATAATATAATAATTATATTGGTTGTCAAATATAAAACGTAGTGGTTATACATATACTCTGGTCAAATATTTATGCGTGCGTTCAGAAATTTATTTAGTGTAAACTAAGGAAAATATATCAAGCTAATTAAATCTTATACTATTAAAAAAAAGGAAAGTATTTTTTTTCCTCAAATCAACGCAGCTTGTAAAACCTAACAACAAACACCGCGTAATCTTAACTTTCAGCAAAGTTAGTTACCTATATGAATTAATAAAGTTAAAAGTTCTGCTTAGATAATAGCCAATAATAGCCAATACATTGGCGCAGCGGTCACAGCACTGGAATGCGATGGCTGTTGCGCGGGCGGTTGCGGGTTCGATCCCCGCACACGACAACATTTGTATTGGCCATACAGATGTTTGCCGTGGTCTGGGTGTTTGTGCAGTCCTTGTGGGTCTCCCCACCGTGCCTCGGAGAGCACGTTAAACCGTCGGTCCCGGTTGTTATCATGTACACCTGATAGCGATCGTTACTCATAGTAGGTAATATATCCGCCAACCCGCATTGGAGCAGCGTGGTGGATTAAGCTCCGATCCTTCTCCTACATGGGGAAAAGGCCTATGCCTAACAGTGCGATATTACAGGCTGAATCGTGATATCTAATTAAAAGGGAGATATACGACGTTTTGGTATAGTAGTCCTTTTAGGTATTGATTGACCACGCGCCATTTACCAATTAGGATATTTTGTTGGCGATGTATGATTTGTATAACATAAGTTGAAATTGGTAGGAATATTCCTTTTGCCGAGTAGAGGTCAGCTAAGAACGGATTTTACGAAATTCCAACCACAAGAGGGGGTTGCGGGGGTTAATAACATATATGGCAAAACAACGTTTGCGGGGTCAGCTAGTATAACATAAGTTGAGTTCGAAAGTTTTTTATCAACCATTCGCTATTACGTGGTGATTCAACATCCTAATGTAAACAACATGGAATATAGCGTTCCTTTATAAGGAATGTAGAATCACACGTATACTATTTAATATTTATTGAGGTTGGACACAGCCGGAAATATCCTGCTGAAACCCTGAAGCAAACCATCTGGGGAAGTATCTCAACCTTTCCTAAGATCACAGATAAATAATATGGTGCTAACAAGTAATCTGGTGTTTGTGTGGTAAGTAAGATAGCCAGAGCTCCTGGGGAGTGTCAAGGGTAGGTTCGGCAATGAGTTTGCGATGCCTATTGTTTTCAAGCTTCTATGTATAGGCAACGGTAACCGCCTATAATCAGGTGGGCCGTACGCCTGTTTGCCACACTGGTAGTATAAAAAAAACTATATTATCTACAAGGAGTCTCATCCCTAATACCTGCTATACGGTTGCTATATTTAGAATAAAAGTTAATCTTGTTTGAAAATTAATGGTTTGTAAGCAGAACGAACAGATTCATAAATATAGCAACCAGGTTTAAGTTAACTTTTCACGTCATGCACTTTTACACAGTTCAACATGAGTTGAATCTTGGCACCAGACAGATTAAATGATATTGCTAGTCAACTATTACGAATCGTAAGAGATGTAATCGTAAGAGAGTTTTCCAATGGATATTAAACTGTAGTGACCATGAGTACGTCGAAGGCAAAACGAATATTTTTATATAAAACTATTTTATGTCAAGACACATTTAAATCAGCACAAAATAATAGCACAGGAATAAAGAAGTCTAATGGCCGAATTTTCTTTAAACTTCGTTAATATACACTTGTAGTTATTTTAAGCTGAATCCTAGATTGTTGGCATTGAAAGAGATAGATTCAAAAAGTTCTTACAGTCTAAGAATTTAATGTTGTCCGACACAAACAAAATACTGCGCATTTACAAATACACTGTGTGTATAGTTAAATAATGCATTCTATTATATCAATGAAGATCCGAAGGTGCAGCGGTCGCAACGCTGGTTGTAGCGCTGACGGTCGGGGGTTCGATCTAAGTATAAGTAGAATGAAGTAAACACGAAGTAAAATTTGTGATAATTATGTTGATGAAAATTGGTCACTTGATCGCTTCATCAAAATTGATCAGCTATAAGACGATACACCGTAATAAAATGTCGAATTTGAGCAATTAATTGTTCTTAAAGAGTGTTCAGGTTGTGAGTGAGGTTGTGTGTGAGGAGGAATCATTATTCAGTCAGTCAGTCAGTTCAGCCTATTGCAGTCCACTGCTGGACATAGGCCTTCCCAAGTTCGCGCCAGACATCCTCGTCACGCGGTGTTTCCAGGCGGTCAGCCATCTAAGTACGACCGTCACTAACGTTGCCGCATTAGTGGTCGCTCATATTTTACCCCTCATGCTCCTAAAGAAGTTTCAATTCAAAAACAAAAAAAGTATGACAAAGGGAAGACAGTCCAATTTTTTCCGTATGTAAGTCAACCCAACGACGCGACGATGACAAAAATTACCTACAATGTTTTAGTTCCAAGATTTTCTGTGCTGTCTCAAAATTAGCGACATGCTATAAAATTGAGAATTGCTATTAGGTAAACACTTTTTTTCTCATCTCGAGCTTTTTTCTGACGTTCTCTTCTACGATTTATCAAAGAACAGTTATAACAGACAACACTACAAAGATTTGAAACACAACTGATCGAGTGAAACCACGAGTAACGACTAGTGTCACTCTAATTCGAAACTAATAACGAAATATCTTCGAAAATGTTCGTACGTACACGTGTCTTATTTGGCACACATATACATGACTCATTACATTGACATAATTATAATTATATTGATTGACTGTGCACAAAATATTTGCAGGGTTTTCCAAGATTTGAAACAGTGTATGGTCGTTGTTAGGGTAAGCCATATAAATAGAGACAAATTTATTTTCTTAATAAAATATAATGAACATAGGTACGAATAAGAATTCGTTGGAAAAATAAGAAATTAATCATTGTTTTCACGTGTAAATAGTGACAAAAATGATTATAATTTTGTTTGAATATTAAGACATTGACCTATTGTTATTATACATTGAAATTATAAGCTGTGCCAAGAGGTTATTATTTTAATTTTTATTACTGACAACCTCACCCAGCGAACTTCCAACAGCCATATTTTTTTCGTGAATATATCGATTTTATCCTAATTCTTAATTTTCTCATATATGTACAAACTTCTGACAATAACGAACGCAAAAAAAGAATTATTCAATTTGATACTGTCGTTCAGTGTTTAGCTATGTACTTTTCATTATTATGCGCTATCATTTTGGCGACTGATAGTTAATAATTAAAATATATTATAAGTGATTTACACTGTATTTAACGTTCGATCAATTAAAATAAAAAACAAGCAATATAAAAAACACCTATTTATTTTGCTTTTTGTTTGTCGATTAAAATCACACAATAATTGTCATTAGTACAAAAACGTTCTAGAATGTTCAGAAAGCTGAGTGCACAATTATCGAGCACAATGCACATAGGTACGTCGACGGTATTTCCTGTCGTGTACCGGCGCAGTATAAAGTGTATTTATAATATCTTCTATTTTTTGTAATACACTACTGACTACTGAACGATGCGACCAGAATGGTACGATCCTGCTTCCAACTGTTTGTTCTTGACTGCGATTAAATTATAAAACAAAATGTTGCATTTTCCAGCTCAATGGGTTTTGCCCTTGCATTACATATTGATATTTTTTACGACCATCAAAAATACAAGTAAATAAAAAGTATTATTAAAGAGGGACTTAAGTGGGGGTCATTATCTAACAGAAATAAAATATGAATAAATTCTTAACGTACGAAAAAAGACAAATATTTTGAAGTACACCATAACAAAATGCAAATCACGTAACTTTCTTTGTCACCTATACGTAACTCAACGCCCTAAACGTAAAAAAGAAACTTAAGAAATTCAGTCCAACAAAAATAATATTTATTTAATTTTTTTACCAACTAAAAATTTTAATATTACCTAAAAATTACAGGTGTTGATTCCGAAATAATAATAATTATGCAATAAGTAATTACGTGTAAGCGCAGGAAAAAATCTGAAAACAAAAGAAAGTTAAAAATAGAGGGGTTCCCCATACAAAAAAAAAAAAACTTTTTTTAATTGTAGCGTCTGAACCGTTATAAGTGGATATTTGAAACTTGCACAAAATATGAATTGATACATTTGCTATATAAAATAAGTATAAAAATAAAATGAAGTCAAAAAACAAAGGATGTCCACATACAAAATACTTGTAATTATTCATCCGATTGCTTTCAAAATCGATATCTGGGGACATGGTTGGTCTCAGAAAAAGAATCTGATAACAGAATGAGAAATAGTAGCCGCCATCTTGAACTTTTTAGTTATTCGACCGATTGCTTTCAAAATCGATATCTGAGGATCCGGTTGGTCTCCGACATCTAATCCGTTAAAAGATAGAAAAAGTAGCCGCCATCTTGAACTTTTTAGTTATTTGATCGATTGCTTTCAAAATCGATATCTGAGGATCCGGTTGGTCGCCCACATCGAATTCGTTAACAGAATGAGCAAGAAAAAAGAATAAATTTCAAATAAATATCTCTACAAAAAGTAATGATATCCCACCAAAAACATAAATGTGAAAAATGACAGCCAAGTTCAATAATAAGAATATGTTGTTTGTGGACTTCGCCGAAAAAAGTATTGAGATCTAAATGAGCGCCAAGTTCTACAGAAAATATTAAATTAAGCTAAAGATTTCACTTGGCTAGTTTTTACTTAAAAACAACATTAAAAAGCTATTAGCCAAATAAAAGATGAATTATTTATTAGTGAAAACTGGCAAAGTGAAATCTTTAGCTTAATTTAATATTTTCTGTAGAACTTGGCGCTGGCACATTTAGGTATGTTTTTGGTGGGATAAATCATACAAAACCGAGCTAAATAAAATCATGACACCTTTTCACTTATTCGTTTAATATCTAGATAAATTCCTATTGAAATCAATTTACGTACATGTCTATTATACATACAATAATATAGTGGGATCCCGGAAAGACTTCAAGGCGAGCCTAACACATGAGGCAGATGTCACTCACCTTAAATGTTTCAATTCTTACATGAGATGCTCCGACTGTGTAATACCAGATATGGAATGAGAATAAATACTCAGAGAACAAAGGACTATCGGTGACAAAAAGAAAAAAACGAAGTATAAATTTATTATGTACGTTTATATTTCGTAAAAAACAATCATAGGTACTTAACGTCAAGGCATAATGAATAAACGATTTCGTCCTACCGACATAATCAAGTCTCTGTAAGGAGTGTAAGGAACTACAACTTTAGAATACAACTGAGCCTTGCCAAACTTATATTTTATAAATTATTATAATAAACATGAACTAATTGAAAGCTCATAAAAGAATTAAGTTTTTTCTTAACATCTGTATTGTCACAAGTTTAGGTGGACTCTTATATACGCCTATCCTCGGATTTTCGACTATAAATTAAGCTAATTACAGTACAAAAGGAAATTCACGAGCCAATGTATGAATTAGTGAGTGGTATTTCTTCTATGTGGAGCAACAATTAGTATAACCATGTCTAAAGTTTATTACTATTTATATTTATTGCCGTGTTATGATTTACAATGAGTTTTATATAAGTTATATACTCAAGAGTTGGCTACTAATGAAACTACTATATTAAGAAAAACTCCCAAAACAAACTGCACGAATCAGTTGAAACACGAATTAAATAGTAGAATCGATTCCTATACAAATAATTTCAGAAGTCGTGGATTAGTGCTGTGGTCACATAAAGTGGCTGTTGCTTTAGTGGTCACAGGTTCGAACCCCCGCACATGACGAATATTTATATATGCCATGCAGATATTTATAATTATAATAATCTGAGCATTTGTGTTTGTATGGTGTGTGCCATATATTTAATTATTAAACCTTGGCCACGGACCTAGCAGCGTAATAATATTGGAACTTATAAGCAACATAATATGGAAAAATAGCATTACGGCACAAAGGTATAATTGAGTATTATTGTATGTTAAATGAAAATGGAAACAGATTACATCACAGTCCAATATCTACTAATCTTTCCTCGTGTCAATATTAATACCTACACAAACACTAGTATATCGTGTTCATGTCTAATCAGTGAAAAAAGTGATTGAATTTTATGTGATATGATGACCTATAAATGTGTTTTTTACCGAAATACCAAAATTGAGTTTTAATATTAAAGTGTGCCTGCATGTTAGTGTGTATAGCTCCAAATTAATTATTAAATAATCACCAACTCTTCTTCTACATAGACAAAAAGGCTTGTGACCATGACCAATTAGAATATCAATATTTACAAGACTTTCTGAATGATTCTTAATAACCAGACTTAACGTCTATGGATCTGGAGTAGGAGTAGATTCTTTGGCAGGTGCAATAAAACAATTGATAGAAAAATACTAAGCATAACAGAAAAATAATAAAATTTTGAAATTAATTACAAAAGGTTTAACTTTGGATTATTATCATAGTAGTTTTTACCCGCGGCTTCTCTCGTATTGAATTTTTTTTATAAAAAGTATCCTTTTTTACTTCTAATACCTCCAAGAATATATGTGTACAAAGTTTCATCAATCGCTTAAGTAGTGTTCTCGTGAAAGCATAACAAACAAACTTACATTCACATTTATAATATTAAAATATTAGGGATTAAATTGGTAAATACTAAAACTGAGTAGTAATATCCAATATGTAATATTAATCGGATTTTTCACTTACATAATTAAACTACATCTGCCACCTAACTACTAAAACTAACAATGTTTGTTAGTGTAATAATTTAGTGAGAAATTTGCAATCAAAGTACCTTGTCACTTATGATAGGAATATTCAATCATAGATCTATATATATATAAAAGAGAATATCCACCTATTGACTCATCACGATATCTCTGGAACCATAAGCCGTAGAGACTTGAAATTTGGTAGGAATATTCCTTTCGCCGTGTAGAGGTCAGCTAAGAACGGATTTTACGAAATTCCACCCACAAGAGGGGGTTGCGGGGCTTATTAACATTTATGACAAAACAACGTTTGCGGGGTCAGCTAGTATTAGTGATGCAACGGAAGTGTCTTAACGGAACCAGAAACGGAAACAGATGTCAAAAGTAAATTTTAGCAGAAACGGAAACGGATGCAGAAACGAAAGTGTAAATAATATGAAAAAAAATTAATAAATTTACAAATACATTTCTTTATTAAGTATTAAATACACACCAAGCCTAGATAAGAAATAGATATATTAGAAATCTACAATAGAAAACAATATTGCAACTTAAAATTATTTTAATATTCAAAATTTAGTAGTGGTAAGTGAAACTTTCAACTCTCAACCGTCGTAAATTTCCGTTTACATCTCCGTTATAAAAGTTGCGGAAACAGAAGCAGAAACTGATGTAGAAAAGAGTGCGGAACTTCCGCACTTGCGGAAACAGAAACAGAGATCTGTTGCATCACTAGCTAGTATATACATATAGATACGGATTGAAGGCTATATACCTATATCATATTTGAATGTTACAAAAATTGGAAACATCTACATTTTTTACCCTGTCTGCTTCATGTGGAACAACCTGTACATATATATATATATGCTTTAGTTTCTTATTAATTTACCTCTTAGGCACGAGCGGCCAGCCTGCTTTGAAGCAAGGGTACAATTAAATTCATTATTAACCATCTTTATGAAATTTGAGGTTGCAAATAAAGGTAATAGTGGTAGTAATGTAATTAATCTATATCTATACAAATAAATAAAATTGGAGTGTCTGTTTGTAATATTAAAATAACCACTTTTTACTAAATGCATATGGATGTATACTCGGTACATTATATCAAAATAACATTTTTTACGATTTTTGTCTGTTTGTTCCGGATATTCTCTGAAACGTCTAGACCGATTTTTACGGGACTCTCACTGGCAGATAGCTGATGTAGTAAGGAGTATAGGCTACTTTTATTTTAGAAATTTATTTATGTTATAATTCTGCAAACTGAAAAATAATTTTTTTGTTAAATTCCACGTGGACGAAGTCGCGGGCACAACTATTTAAAAACCATTATAAAAATCTGGACATGATAAATGCTCCCAGAACAAAAGTATTATTTATGACTATTATAATAGTTAAACAAATAATACAAACATGTTCAAATAATTATTAATTAATAAACTGGAACAAGTTACCAGAAGAAATTGTTTTGGCCTCTACAATCAATGTATTCAAAAACAGACTCGATGGCTGGTTAAAAACAGAAAAGCTGTCGCTTTTGCAAAAATGATTTTTTTATTTTCAACACATCTGATATGGACACATCAGCTTAATAGCTGCTTGTTTATAAAATAATAATAATAATAATAATAATAAATAAATAAATAAATATCTTATAACATACACACACTGTCATCTGTTCCCGAGTTAAGCAATTATGATAATTATAAAACTTTAAAATTAAGTAAGAACTAAGAATTTATGTTTACGACTGTATAGCGACACAAACAATAACACTGGAATCTGAATGACACAATCATCTGAATGTAATTATTCTAAGAAAAACTGTTACGTTTTTGAAGGTCATGTTCACAGATAACATAGCATTGAATTATGAAAAATGTTGCTGCCAGCCTACATAATAAAATTGTCTTCATAAATTAATTACTTGGCATTATGTACTCAGAAGCTGAAAAAAAAAATGTGTTCCATTGCAATGATACAGATTAAATTTATTGAGAACATATTCTTTAAATTTTAGATGTTTAAAAGAAAACCAAAGCTTTGCAAGCAAAGTTACAACTATTTTATACTGAATTTTTCTTATCTCACAACAGAAAAATTACAATAATTGTCATTGATTTATAAATTTAATGAGATTAATGCAACACTTGTTACAAGGTGTTACATCTCTATATATATAAAAGTGAATCGCTGAATGTGTTGCTAAGCGCAAATCTCGAGAGCAGCTGAACCGATTTCGCTAATTATTTTTTTATAATATTCCTTAAAATACGAGGTTGGTACTTACGGAGAGAAAAATTTTGAAAAATTTCTGAAAAAGTCTAAAAACAACACTTTTCTATATTCCCATACAAAAAGATTCGTAATAATACTTAAAAGTCAATTTAAACTTTAATACCATACAATAAAGTTTAAGTGTTAGTGGAGGGGTTCCGGGAAGGATAAGTATTAATAAAGAATCGACTGTTAGGCGGTACGAAGTTCGCCAGGTCAGCTAGTAATCTATATATATATCATATAATTATATAAAAGAGAAAGGTCACTTCATCACGAGAACTCAGAAACTATAACACCTACAAACTTGAAATTTGGTAGGTAGGTTCCTTATAGGGTGTAAACATCCGCTAAGGATGGATTTTACGAAACTCCACCCCTTAGGGGGTAAAGGGGGTTGAAAGTTTGTATGAAAGTCCTATGTTTTTGAAGTAAGAGACTTGAAATTTAACATGTACACTCTATAGATGGTGTGGAGGTGTACTAATAATGTATCTTTAGAAATCAACACCTTTTGGGGTTAAAACAGGATATGGTAGTTTGTATGAAAGTCCAATGTTATTGAAGTTAAAGTAATTATGGCAGAAGGATTTTAAATTTTTTATCTTTCTTTTATTTTTTCTCTTCATTAGGCATTTATCTTTATCAAATATAATTAAAAATTATGTGCAAATAACTAACTCCACGCGTACAAAGTCGCGGCCGCTAGTATTTTATGAAAAGCATTATAACAGCAAAAAATAAATATGTTAATTCTGCCTCTATATGTAGTTTGTCTTTAAAAATCTTGTTAGAAATATTAGTGTAATATGATTTTGCCTTTAATTATTATAGTCAATAATATTCATTGATGAGGTCTTAAGTACATTAATAGAAATCTACAAGAATAAAAAATAAACTGTTACTTTTATATTATTTTTTAAAAAACTAAAAAAATTAAATACAACTTCTGTAAGTAACAATTTCTGTAAGTTATGATAAAATTTGAGAAGTATTGTTATATAAGCAATATTATAATTATATAAGCACAAATATTTTATTGCAAATTAGTTATCCAACACCAATCCTTATAGAAGGCCATAACCATATAATACAGATATGGAAATTCATTAATAAAACTGCAGCGCTGAACTCCATTCAATATTGTGACATACTTCTTTATATTGTACTCATTTTTTTTTGAGACGGGAAAATGAGAAGTATGTTACAAGTTACTATTTTACACTTTAAATATTTATAATAGAACTAACCTCACAAGCAGGCAGTTAGATGGCACTCTGGAGCACTTGTGTTATAGGCAGGCATCAACAGTCCTGTGGAAAACCATATCAGTGTTGCTTATACATTAAATAGATCCCATATTAGTTTGTAAAAATTAATTGCCAAACATTATTATACAGTCAAGGATACTATAATTGGACCCGAGCCAAGTATTTTGTACTGAAGCAAGCGAAACTGAAAATCATCAATACAGTCATGGTTTAAGCAGTAAGTTGTCACCTAGAGGCGAAATTAGTAAAGTGTAAACAAATATGGGATGATGGCCAAAAAATATTGTATAACACCCAGTACACAAAAAAGTGGAAAAAAACGTGCATGGTAAAATCATGTGCAAGGCAAAAAATTAAGCGATGTTAGATATCCTAGAGCAGTGTTAAGATACTCACAAAACTTCTTCCTCGAAAGGGCATTTCACTCACAAGCACAAAAAATTGACAGTTGTTCACTATAAATTAATATATGCTTAATGCAACAAATTATGAAATTAACTTTAAATCACTCGTATCACGCACTGCACTAGCACAATTTCTAAACAATTTTGACCGTCTCATTCGCTGTTCTCACTTTCTCAGTAGATAAAGTTTGACAATTGACAGAACTATTCTCTTTTCTAGAACAATCATATTAAAAAGTTCCTATACACGCATACTACAAACAAGTTGTAAATATTGATATCGCAGTTCCTATTAACCCCGTTTTACGACTTTTCTAAGTTGGTAGGACCAAAAAAACAAACAAATAATATTATAGCGTAAAAAATAAGAGGCATTTTAAAAGTAGCGTAACGTTATAACGTATAGCCGTTGTGCCTATACTATACGATACTCTTTGTACAAGTTTGTCTATAAAGTCGTGACATTAATGTTTGAGGAACTAACATTAATCATGTGTCTGGCAACTAGTCTTGGGCTTAATCGGACATTGTTGGGTGCGCGCACTATTCGTAAAATTCGAAAATTGTACTAGTACACCTTATTAGTACTATTAGTACTTAATAGTACACAGATTTTTTGAAACGCGTCAACGCGTCACGAGCTACGAATTTTTAAACCTCCATACCACGTTGAACCGAAGTTAAGCAACATCGGGCGTGGTCAGTACTTGGATGGGTGACCGCCTGTGAACAACTGAACACCTCGTGACGTTGGATTATTGTTTTTTTTCCAATTTTTTTTTCAATTAGTTTGCTAAAAAAGTTTCACTTCTGGCGTGTACTTTGTACGCACGCAATTTTTTTTTTTCATCATTTTGGTAATATTAAGTGTGTTAAAAACACTAAAGATACGATTGTGAAATAACAAACCTCATTATTATAATATTATACACATTTTTTGATTTCCCTTCATACTTCAACAGGCTTTTAGGACTGTCATTCTGTTATTATTAATTAACCATCACCGCAGTAAAAAAAAAACACACACACACACAAACAAACCTTAATAAAGAAATAATAAAATTTTATAAACATACATAACGTTAACAAATTCCTTTTACGTAAAAGCGTATTTAACCAGCAAACGAAAAAAAACCGACTTCAATTGCATCGGCAAGTAATAAATAATAAATAAATTAACAAACGCACTAGTCGTTACTACGATTTTCGAGGGTTCCCTTCGATTTTACTGGGATCCCATCGTCAGATCATGGTTTCCTTATCATGGTACCTAAGTTAGGATATCCCCTTTCTAACAAAAAAAGAATTATCAAAATCGGTTCATAAACGACGAAGTTATCCCCGAACATACATAAAAAAACATATACATATACGGTCGAATTGAGTAACCTCCTCCTTTTTGAAGTCGGTTAAAAAGTTTTTTAAATTAATAAAATTCTCAATTTTACTAACCTACGCTAAACAAAAACTATAGGTAGGTAACAAAAACAAGTTTACTTTTACGTAAAAGGAATTAGTTTACGTTATGTTCATAAATATTTAATTAAAAAGGGCACAATAAAAGTATTAAAACGCGAAATGCACGACGCGATGTAACTTGTACGGTCTTAACACAATTCAACAGCTCTGTTTCATTTTAGAGCTAACGAACGGTGTACGAATAATATCATCTCGGACTGTACTGTGATCGCCTAAGCGCCTAATCGGACAGTCGGACTGTAACCGGACACCGTACAGTCGGACTGTAACCGCACACCGTACAGTCGGACACTCGGACAGTGACACAATCTTAAGCTTGTCGTACCGCGGTGAACGTAGTTTAACAGTACTGTACTGTTACAGTGTGCTGTTAGTCCGGTTAGGTACGAATAGCGATTGACGTTTGGTGCTATTACATTTAGTACCTCAATATGTAACGTTACCTTTTAGCACATCGTACTTGTGCTACCCAAGACTACTGGCAACACCAACCAAACATAAGTACTTTCGCTGTCAATACTATCATCGAGTTATATATTAACTTATACATTATTACATATACAACATTATATTTCCATTCCATTAACATTTTTTAAACTTATCTTTTTCAGGAAAATCAAAGAGTACAGTTAGACGGATAGTCAACGAAGGCTTTAAAAATGATGGAAAGTTTGAAACTCCTGGGAAACATAGGAAAGGCCGGCCAAAGAAAGAAATGGATAATTTAATAATTTTAGATTTTAGAATCCGATGATAAGTGAAAGAAGTGCTGCTGTTGTCGCTTCTTACTTGAAATATTAATTCGTCTCTATATTTTTGTATAATGTTCTGTCTCGTTCATAATAATCCTTTTCTATTTTTTTTACAAGTTCGCAACAATTTTTCCAGTTTTCAACTGTGATGTTATTAAATGCTTCTTCTGTCAATTGTTTCACGTCACGAGACCCAATATTACTTGCAGCTACCTTTTTTTGTGCCCAAATTAGCTCTATTGGGTTAAGATCACAGTGGTATGGTGGAAGCCAAACTACTGTATGCCCATGTTCTCCTAAAATATAATTTATCTCATATATAGGATTTGGTTTTTTATTTTTTACTCAAGTTAATACATTCCTTAGCGATGAATCAAATGGAATATTATTTTCTAATAACCATAATTTTATATCATCGACACGAGTACTGGTGTTTGGTGTTTTGTTTGTAATTACTGAATGGTAAGGAGCATTGTCAAAAACAATAAAATAGATGGCTCGTGTAGGTTGGGAATAAGTTTTTCCGTAATCCTTTTAGTGAATTTATTCGCATTCATTTCAGAGTGATAATCTTCTATTTTATTTTTTCCACTAAATAAGAGTAGACAGTTTGGAACAAAGCCTTTTTCACTTCCAGCATGTACAGTATGAGTCGTGAATATAACTCTCATCAATATAACTAATATTTTTTGCAATTCTTCTTTTAAATTTCTGTTTTATACGATAATATTTAGATAATCCTCTCTTTTCGCTGTAATGTGTACTTTTTCATTCAAAGCAGATCTATTTCATTGATATTTCTTTATAAATAAAACAAACAAAATATGATATGTGTCTTATTTATTTACTCATTTTACCTAAACGAACTGACATTTTCGCATCTATTCAAACTCAGACTCATGTTTTTAATAGTAGGTAAATAAAATATTGCAAGTATCAAAGTCATTTATGTCATACTATACAGTGTTGCTATGTGTTTGCTACGTGTTATTAACAGCGCCCTCATTAAATTTCACGACTTTATAGACAGACTATATGTACGTAACTGGTATCGTGGGGGCCGTGCGGCCCCCATAGTATAAGTAGTTGTATGTTTGCTTCTAGCAAGTAAGTTTTAACTTATATGTTCTTGAATAAATGGTCAGATATAATAAATAATAGGCTTGTTTTATGTAATCAAATAGTTTTTATTAATATAAATCTTCTTACTTCAATACTAGAAGAGATCACAAAATAGTATCAAAATTTTGGTAATATTTTTTTCTACGTTACAAATATCCATGAAAATTTTAGTTTAAAAAGTTCAAATAAAAAATAACCTTATTTTACTTAATCTATAATACGTAAACTAAAAAACAGGTACCGTTTTATAATCTCTAATAAAAATTTCACAAAAATCAACATGAAATAAATCAGTTCTAATCTTAAGGCTCTGTCGACGAGTACCTGAAGGTGCTGGTGGGTTTTTATACCACTTGTATTTATTTTTCCCATAGTAACTGCTGGACAGACTAGGTCCTGCAATATTTTCATTTTCACTTCCTGAGGAAAATGCTTCCATATCAGAATCCACGTCCTGATTATCGTTCAACAAATACAATACACTATCACTACAACATTCTTCTTCTGGACTGCTACCAATCACTGATTCGGAATCAGAATCGCCGTGTAAGAGTTCTCCTATTATTTTATCACTCAAAGGGTGCAAAATCTTCAATAAATAACAGTAAAAAATAACAAACATATAAAAATTGATATGTAAAAAAACTTACGTAACTGGTATCGTGGGGGCCGCGCGGCCCCCAACACGTGCCTTCCTGACTCCCAGTAAGTGATACAGTGCTGAACGTCCGGCACCCGCCGTGAGTTGTGAGTTTGTGACGTAATGAGAAATGAGAATACTTAAAATCGGAGCTGCTCACGATGCTTAGTTTATTAGAAATCCAAGAAAACGTCATGCGTGGCGGCCGCGCGTCCCCCACGATACCAGTTAAGGGTTAATGTTGGTTACGATAAAGTATGACGGTTTTGAAGAATAATTTTTTATTTAACCGATTTCAAAAAAGGAGGAGGTTATTTAACCGACTTCAAAAAAGGAGGAGGTTACTCAATTCGACCGTATAATTTTTTTTATGTATGTTCGCCGATAACTTCTTCGTTTATAAACCGATTTTTATAATTATTTTTTTGTTGGAAAGAAGATATCCCAAGGTTGGTACCATGATAAGGAAACCAGGATATGATGTTGGAATCCCAGATAAATCGAAGGGAACCCTCGAAAATCGTAGTGATGACCAGTGCGTTTGTTAATTTTTTTCGTCTACTTACGTTGTATAAGTTGTCGATATAATTGAAGTCAGTTTTTTCGTTTGCTGCTAGCAAATACAATTATTCAATGTCATGTTTAATCTAACGTTCTAATGTAAAGTAAATACACGGCAATTTTGTAGTTTTTATTCCAAAACACGGCAATCCAGATACCAAAAACACGGCAACTTAAAATTTCGTGATGGCAGCCCTGATCTTTCATAAACTTGTCAAAAACTTGAGATAAGAGATAACCTCTTTGGAGATAACTAGGAGCTTAATCAAATCAAATCAAATTATATCGCCAAGATATCGCTACATGCGTACATAGCTTTCGAAATACTTTTTCTATTAATTTAATGTGATTATTATATTTAATTGAACTCATTTCAACGCCTCCGGTATATAGATTTTTAATTGTTTTTGTAAAACACTGTCCATTCTAAAGTTGTTTTGATAGATATGTAGCTTCGTTGTAATTAAGTCCTACATTTATCTATAAATTATCATCATGGATAATATTTTGGTGCAAAATAAAGTTAAACTATTATTTGAGAAGGTTTCCGAACCTCAATATGTTATGAACAACTACTACGTTGACCACTTTTTTATAAAAATAAATTCCAATGACCCGGGTAAGTGCAAGACAAACTTTTAATCTCTTAGTCTATAAATTATGGATACTTACACTTATTCTATCCTAAGATTATTGTTTTTAAACAAAACATTTGTTTTTTTGTAGACATATGTTCCTATGTTTCGTTTTCACTAATATTAATCTTTATATTATTTGAATGTAGAAAAAGTAGAAAAGCTGTCTTTAAGGATTATATGAATATAGTATAAACTGAAAATATTCTAGACATCTAACTTAATTGGCTAGTATTCTGAGTCATATGCCGTGAGTTACTAATGAGGATCAGTAAAGTTCTAGCAAATTCAATAGAACTAATATCCACGTTATTCTCTATGACATAAGAATGATATTTCTTTTTGAATTATCCAAATCGGACCATTACTTACGAAGATATTAAGTTATAAACATTATGCCGTTCCTGCCGCTACGTCAGTGTAACTGTACTTGGGATGCGTGTGACGTCACTCGGACGTTCCATGCCAGTTAGCCCATAGTAGCGACAAGCTGCGATGGTGTTTTCATTTAAACTATCTGTCCTACAAAAAATTTGTAAGGACATAATTTGTAGCAAATTGCTTTGCCTACAAATATGTTCATATAACTTTTTGCCGAAATTTAAAAATTGAAGAAGTTATAAGCAAAAAAGTGAGAAAATTTCTATAAAGATTTTCTTTTTTGCTCTATAACTTTTTTTTATACATTTCACAAAAAAATACCTCTGACCAGTCTTGTAGATGGTTTTTTTTAGGAAATTTTTCTCTACAATTTTTTAAATTTCATTCATTTAAAACGCTGTTACACCGCTCCAAACTTGACCGGGTTCGTCAATGCTCATGAGAATCCGGTCAAAACGAAATGCTTAACTTAGTTTTATGATCCTTTTTTTATTGTAAATATATTCTTAAATTTTTTTTTTTTGTTAAATCCCTGCCTAAACAACTTTACTTATTCATTGGCATAAGCTGTCTGTGGGGTAGGCCTACTGGGAATACCACGTTAAAAAAATATGATTTATGAGATATTTGATTACCTAAGTAGATACATTCGAAGAAGATTAAGAGAAGTCAACGCATTTTTGGAAAACATTAGTATTTCCGAAACTGGTTGAGATTCAAAAGTACTCTTCTACACATATGTATAATGAGGATCAATAAAGTTATAGCAAATTCAATAAAACTAGTATCCACGTTATTCTCTATGACAGTGGTCGGCAACGCGCGGCCCGCGGGCCGCGTGCGGCCCGCGGAGGTCTTACTTGCGGCCCGCGAATGTTTTGTAAATAAGTTATAAATATCACAATAAATGCATGAACGTACCGCGATCAGGTAAATTAAAACGAAACTGGCAGATATAATTATGATGTGACATTTTTCATTCAGCGACAGATTTGGTGAGTTTGAAAAGTTTCAAGCAAAGGAGATTTTTGCAAACCCTTTTTCCTGTGATATTCAGGAAGTACAGAGTCATTACAAATGAACGTGTTTGATCTGCAATGTCATTACATTGCAGATCAATCGCAGCATGCGTCTAGAAAGACCTGTGTAAACAATCCAAATAGATTTTGTTACATTTGTGGCAAATATACATTCAAAAAATTCTGTTTAAATGTGTCAGAGTTCGTTAAAAATGCTGACATGGAGTACTATCGACGGCCATTGGAAAC
Source organism: Melitaea athalia (assembly GCA_905220545.2). NCBI lineage: Eukaryota > Metazoa > Arthropoda > Insecta > Lepidoptera > Nymphalidae > Melitaea > Melitaea athalia. The sequence continues at coordinate 6,505,860 of HG992184.1, forward strand.
AAACAACAAGCACTGGATACCCAATATAGTGTGTAAAACGTGTGAAATTTTTCTTGAATAAAGTTTGAACGTGGTTTGAACAAAATTTCACAGAGATTAATGTTTGCATATTTCAAGTTTTACTGTTAAAAATTTTCGGCATTGAGGCAGAAATAATAGTAATTATTAACATATTCCTTGTGCATAGCGTTTTTAGATACCAATGAGAAACAAATATCAAAAAATCTTGTGCAGTAAGGTCCGGCAAATTCGTGAATTGCGGTGGCCCAATACTTTTGCACACTGTTGAAATTCATTTACCGTTGTACAATATTATATTTTATATAATTATTAAAGTTATAATCTTTATTATGGTCCTCTCAAACAACTCGAACAAAGAACAAGTGAAAGAAAAAAATATTTTGTCAGTTATATGGAAAAAACAGGGTGGCCCAAAACTTTTGCACGATATCCAGATCGTTTCCAAAATTGAGTGCTGAGAATTTAAAAGCTGGAATTTTCGAAGGACCACAAATTAGAAAATTAATAAACGCCAACCCGCATTGGAGCAGCGTGGTGGATTAAGCTCCGATCCTTCTCCTACATGGGGAAGAGGCCTATATATATAGAGGGATATTACAGGCTGAATCGTGATCGTGATCGTGATCGATGTAAATTTTACTGAAAGTATGACAACTGCTGAAAAAATACCTGGAATTAGTTTTTTTGGCCTGTAAAAAACTTTTCGGGTAATAAGAAGTCCGTCGACTTTCCTGACCACGTCAAGCAGTTACCATTATACGTTCAGCACCTTGGATATAACATGAGCATTAAGATGCATTTCACTTATAGCCACCTTGATCGATTTTCTGTAAATCTTGGACATTTAAGCGAGAAGCAGGGAGAACGCTTTCATCAGGATATTCGCTTCATGGAGGAGCGCTACCAGGGCTATTGGAGTGAAAGTATGATGGCTGACTACTGTTGGATTATCCAGAATAGTAGTAAAACTCCAAGTTATTCAAGAAAGCTACATAAAAGAAAATGTTGTTTAAATAAATTGTTATATGACGGGAAACCATGTTTTTTTGACAAAAATAGCTACCCTTCATATCTCAAAATGTAGAGCTGCTAGCAAAAATCTGAGTGCAAATTTAGAATTAGAGTAGAAAATGCAGCTAGATCCATAAAAAAAATCCATACAACAAAAATGCTGTTGTGCTGTATAATGTAAGTATTACGTGTACGTATAACATTCCGTATGTTTTAAAAATTTTAATAGCATTTTCATTTTTTCTATGGGATATGACCAATTTATAATTATGTAGGTATCAGGTAGAGTCTAGGGTTTAAATTATAAGTGCGGCCCGCCTTTAGTTTATTTGGCCACCTCGTGGCCCTTGCCTACCAAAAGGTTGCCGACCACTGCTCTATGATATAAGAAAGATATTTCTTTTTGAATTATCCAAATCGGATCATATCATCATCATCATACGAAGATATTAAGTTATAAGCATTATGCCGTTCCTGTCGCTACGTCAGTAATAATAAATAATAAACGTTTCACACTCAACGGCCCCCAGTAGGATTTTCTCCTGTGTCGGGGGTCCGGAAACACACACAATACACAACCACAAACGCCCAGACCATGACAAACATTTGTATGCCCAATACAAATTTTTGTCATGTGCGCGGATCGAACCCGTGACTGCTAGCGCAACAGCTAGTGCTGTGACCGCTGCGCCAACGCGTCGTCATGTAAGCGGGATCAGTGTACGCGGGATGCGTGTGGCATCACTCCGACTCATAAAACTCACTCCGGATCATAAAACTAAGTTAAACATTTCGTTTTGACCGGATTCTCATGAGCATTGACGAACCCGGTCAACTTTGGAGCGCTATAACAGCGTTTTAAATGAATGAAATTCAAAAAATTGTAGAGAAAAATTTTCCTCAAAAAACCATCTACAAGACTGGTCAGAGGTATTTTTTTGTGAAATGTATAAAAAAAAAGTTATACTTAGAGCAAAAAAGAAAATCTTTATAGAAATTTTATCACTTTTTTGCTTATAACTTCTTTAATTTTTAAATTTCGGCAAAAAGTTATATGAACATATTTGTAGGCAAAGCAATTTGCTACAAATTATGTCCTTACAAATTTTTTGTAGAACAGATAGTTTAAATGAAAACACCATCGCAGCTTGTCGCTACTATGGGCTAACTGGCATGGAACGTCCGAGTGACGTCACAGCCTTCCGCGCGCGCCGGCCAGTTAGTAAACTCCGCTAGTAATTTGATCATAACTTCGTCAACTTTTGTCGTAGAACAAAAATTTTTGCACTGTATGTTAAGGATTTCTTAGTTCTATAAATCTGCATTCTCAACTAAAAACGTTACGGATCCTCATTCAATTGCATTTGTTTATATTACTTATAAAAAAATAATTTGCAAAAAAAAAAATTGTAACTTTTATCTGTATTAGCTTAATTTTGGCCAGGTTGGTGATGTTAGTCCACCCTGGCACACCTCTCATCCTACTGAAAACCTATTTCAATAGTTCAAATAAAGTGAAAACAAATATTATACTAAATAGTTGTATGATGTTATAGGTTACCTTTGTTCTCCCCTCCTGAATCGACATTTCAAATTGTTGGAGCTTCAACCCAACAAATTATAATTTGTAAAATGATGTTTCAAATATGCTAAAGCTAACTTGAACAAACTTAAAGATAGAATTTTTTTATTTGATTTGATATAGCCCATAGCTTAACTGGTGTGGTTTTTCATTTCAGATGTTGTGTGTCTGAAAACATGGGCTTGTTGGCCGGGATTGCTTCTAAAAACCATTGAACATTTTGATTCATACCATAATACAGTAAAAGTTTTTCTGATAAGACTGTTAGGCGTTTTTGCCGGAGTAGAGGTACATTTCGCCAAAATTTTTTATAAAAAAGAAGAAGAGCTTTCTAGAGCATTCACTGAAATTAATTCAGTAAACATGAACCCAAGTTTGAGAGTGGCATATATGGAGGTAGCTCTCTCTCTTACGAATCACGGCTCTGGGATTTGCTGGCTTTTTGATACAAATGCTTGGAAAGAAATTCTTAGCTTGTGCAATGAAAAACAAACAGTTTTCATTGTTCGTCAAACATATAAATTTGCAGCTACATTTGTTTGGAAACTAATGTTCTTAGGATGTAGTGCCAATGTCAATACAGTTTTGAATCATATAATAAGACCTTTTACTGAAAATGATTTCATGAGACTAGATTCCTTATCAAGTGAAGAAGAAGATGTCCTGTGTAAAACACTTGAACCCATGTATCAAATGCTTATAGCGATTATAAGCCACGAAGATCATATTAAAACTCCAAATTGCGTAGTAGAGTTTTTGGTCAAAGATTCAAAAGTTATTACATATTGTTATATAGTTTTAGATAGATTGAGGAGGAAAGACATATGTCTACTTATCTCTAAGTTTTTGTTTTGGTTAACCATAGCAAAAATGTTTTATTCGAAGCCTATGTTGCCCAGTATAGAGTATACTAAAGAAGATTTCATGGACCTTAGTGTACTGTATATCAATACTATTCATGCTCACATTAATCGTCGCTGTGCATCATTAGTATTCGATTACTGCAATGCTTGCAATTTAATATGGGCATCTCTCAATAAAACAAAACAGGCAATGTTAGAAATTGATGACAAGAAATTTGATTTCCAGAAGCAACTTTTAGTGATTTGTCTTGTACCGCCTATGGTTTATGCTTGCAATGGAAATGGTTATGAGGCAAAAATACAGGACTACATTTCAAAGATAATGAACTCACCTTGTGAACATACAACTCGAACTGCCTATGCATTGAGAGATCTGATGGAGCAACTGGACATTCAAGCAACTACGTTACAAAGTGTCAAGCGTTTAACTTGCTTGAAAGATTACTTGAACAATGAACAAGCAAATTTGGTATTTCAATCTCTGTTCCTAATTCTTCAAGAATACAATCCAATAGACTACGAAGGCGAGATGAAGGTTGAGCAAAACTCTGTAGACGATCAAGAAAAAGTACTCGTGATGACGTATGTTTTAGACACCGTGCTATCGCTTGTTAAAAATTACAATATAAATTGGCAAGAGAGCTTTGAAGTTCTGTGCTTGTACAACGTTGTATTTAATGTTTTGAAGAGATCAAATCTTTCGTGCAAGGTAAGGCATTGAGATCAAAGGGTGGATCCAGCTTTGGCGCCAGGGGGGGGGGTCATATAGTCGTGGTTAAGGCGCCAGGGGGGGGGGTCACAGTCGTGGTCAAGTCAAAAGAAGTTATAATTTAATTTTGATAATGATAGATACAGGTGAAAAGTAGGTATTTTATTAATTTATGTAAGTACTGTACTTAAAATTATCTATATTCAGGGCCGAGCCGCCCCTGTGTGCGATGTGTGCGGCGCACACAGGCGCCAAGACAATAGGGGCGCCGCCATCGAAATTATTTTTGTTACACTTACTCAACAACATATTCTTTTTTTCAACAATAAATATTTTTCAATAATACTTGATTGTCCTCCTGCGTTTCACACGTAGAGCTAATTAGTATTATAAAGTTGACCTAGCTTTCTGTTCAATTATCGATACAACTGGAGCTGGATTAACGTCCTTTACAATAGAAAAACTAAACAAACTTAATGTGGACATTGACATAAACAATTTAAGGGGACAGGACTATGATAATGGATCAAATATGCGCGGTAAGAATAATGGTCTTCAAAAAAGATTGCTGGATCTAAATCCTCGCACTTTATATGTACCATGCGCTAGCCATTTTAATAGTAAACGACGCTGCCACTCTCAACCATCACACGACTGGGTTTTTTTAGTAATGTATAAGAATTACATAAATATTTTTCGTCCTCTACCAAAAGATGGGATTTATTAAAAAATATGTCCCTAATCTGACCTTAAACCATTGTCTGAAATAAGATGGTCAAGCAGAATAGATGCTATCATACCACTGTCTACAAATTTACCAGAAATTTCTGATGCCTTATATGAAATATCAAATGGTATAATCATATTATGATCAGAAGCCAAAATATGACGCTAAATGTCTAGCAGAAAAAAAGCTCCTTTTCATTCATTTGTTCACTAAATATATGGCATATGATATTGACAAAAGTAAATTTTGTGAGCAAAATTCTGCAGTCCATTGATATGAATATGCATATGCAGCATATGCAAGTTGCTTTAGATGCGGCTTCAACGCAATTAAAACCCACGCAAATTTTGAGGAAATTGTAAATGATATTGCTATGAAAATTCCTGAAAAATTTGGTGTCGAGTCTGAATTTGAAACTTCGAAATCCAGACCCCTAAGACGTCGTAAAACTCCAGAGAGTTTTGACTATAAACGCGAAGACCACGGAAGCGAACTGGTTTTACCTATTTAGGAAAATATTATCTTAGTATATAAAATATATATGGATAACATTTATTTCGGTCAAAATTAACAAATAATCAAAAAAAAAGAATGGAAAAAATTGCTGTGTAATTACGGCAGTAAAGAATATAGCCACCCGCTCTCTTCCCATGGATGCCGTAAGAGGCGACTGAGGGCAGTCTGCGCAGACTGCGACACAGTTCCACTACCATCTTGGAACTTAAAAAGCCGACCGATAGCGGACCATTCTCAACTACTGGCTTTGAAATACACAGGCCGATGACAAACCAACCACCTACCCGCCTGCCCAGTGTGGTGACTATGGGCAAAACACATGAGTTCATGCCGTTTTTGGCATGAACTTGGGGAGGCCTATGTCTAGCAGTGGACTGCAATGGGCTGAAGTGAAAAAAAAAATAAGTTGAAACGAAGATTCGTGAAAAAAAGAGGCGCTTCATAGGTTTCGCACACAGGCGCTGTGGGAGGTCGGCGCGGCCCTGTCTATATTGTAACAAAAATCTTGTTTAATCATTTTAATTAGTGGCCCATTTAGGGCCTGGACTCAGCCCAGGGGGAGGTCATGACCCCCCCCCCCTGGATCCGCCCTTGTTGAGATCTTGATTTGCTTCGCACTCTTGAGTGTATAATATTAATAAATTTCTTCTTTTCAGTTTGTAGTAACAGCATTGAACGTAATAGCGATAACAGTGAAAAAGTTCCTTCCGCCAAATCTCTCTCTTTTAATGGATTCTAAACCAGGCTCAACTATGCACGAGCTGGGAAAACTTATTTACATGAAAATGCACGACATCAATTGGGAAGTTCGAGATTCGGCTCTCGAGTTATTATATGTGTGCACAGACATCGCATTTATCAGTAAGATTATGATTTTATCAACTATATAACCCAATTTAAGGAAAATGTGTATTGAATTTAAACAAGCTATCCCTCATCAATTTTTTTTAGGTCCGTAGTTCTCGTAAGTAGGGCCGGATTTCGAGGTTTGTAGGCTCTGGTGCAATGATAAAGTGGAAGATTATGGTCAAATATTTTTAATTTACCAATTTACTGATTGGAATAGACAATTAGACAATTATGAAATAGAGAATAAATAAATAAATAATAAATAAATAAATTATGGACGTCGTAATTAGTATTCAGAAACAATAAAAGTTGCTATTTTTGTACAAGTTTTATAGTTAAAAATGCCAACAATGACTGAAAATATTGAAATTTGGAAAGTTTTTTTTAAATCTCTATTATATGGGCCTCTTCCGTGTGGAGACTTCGACTTCAGTCTAATATCCCTATCATATCTAAACATGCAGTCTTTATTATACATATATAGAAACAGTTTACAAGAAATTATTTCTCAATTAATTTTTTCTATCTTTTAGAATTTCCACCATTCCAACACCAAATTCTCTCTAGCAATCTTATAAATGTGGCTGCTACGATGGCAATGTTTGATCACGAGTTCTATGTACGTGTATCGGCCTTAAAGTGCCTTGGCGTGGCAAGTAAGATCTCTCCTCTATGGGAGCATCTTAAGCAGGAACACCAAGATATACAGGTATGAAAACTAACGTACGAGAAATAATCTTCTTGTGCGGGAGGGATGTCTGTGTGTATATGTCATAACATGGCTTATAATATTCATATGGGTTATTGTTATTACTACAAGTATTTGAACGTAGACTTTACTTTCAGGAAAAGCTTTTATTATTACTTTATAACAATCCGGAAGGAATTGTTCGTAAAGAAGCCTGCAAAGTTTTGTGTGAGATTTATCAGAACGTCAAATTAACCCGTAACTTCAAAGTAATGCTATACGATTACATGGTAACCGCGGCCTTATGTGATTTCCACTGGGAAGTTCAACTGAGTGCACTAAAATTCTGGAAAATTGTAATACAATCGTTTCTAACCGATCAGGGCATGCTAGATGGAACATTTCCTCCAGTAACATTCTCTAGAGAAACGCGAAAAATCGTGACACTCAATGAAGCAGAAATTCAAAGACGTCTGATACGAATTCTAGAAGAGCTCGCGTCCATTGGATGTCTGACAATTTTAATAAAGTTACTTCACGATGATACGGAAGTCGATATCATGGAAGCCGCTCTTGGTATAGCTATAGAATTAACAGATATTCTCGATAGGTACAAGGTGCCACAAAACCTTACTCCGAACGATGCCGAAACAAAAGGCGTCGACGATTTATTAAATAAAATTAAACTGGATTCTTTAAGTTTTCTAAAATCTGAAAACGCCGAAGACGGGGAAACAGGGGAAATGGGGGAACAGAGTAAAGCGGAAAATGTAATTGAGAGTATAATTAACGCAGACGATATAAATTTATTAGCGAGCATATACGAACGACACATGAGTCTGCAGTCAAAGGAAGCGGACACGGTGAAGAAGACTAAGTGTCGACTTTTGAGGTTTGCGTCACCGCACATGTTCGTGTCTTTCATTAGGAGTAAAGATTTTAAAGAGATTATTGAACAAAAGAAAAATTGGAAAGATGGTATTAAAAGTCTTTCATCTTTACTAGACGACGTTCTAGGTATATATGAAGTTAACGAAGAAGTGAATGCCTTAGATTGTTACTGAGATTGTTTAGTAAATGATTATTAGATTTATTACAATGTTGTAAATTAAATACATAAAATATATTTTCTTGAATATATTATAATTAGCCATATGTTTCTGTTCTTTTTTTTACTTAATGATAAAAACTCTAACATTTATAGGTAAATGTGTTTTCAAAGATTTTTGGTTAGATTTTGCATACTATTTTGATTTTATATTTTTTATCTCTATATATATAAAAATGAATCGCTAAATGTGTTGCTAAGCGCAAATCTCGAGAGCGGCTGAACCGATTTCGCTAATTTTTTTTTTTTATAAATTATTATCTCTATATATATATAAAAATGAATCGCTGAATGTGTTGCTAAGCGCAAATCTCAAGAGCAGCTGAACCGATTTCGCTAATTCTTATTTCATAATATTCCTTGAAGTACAAGGATGGTTCTTACGGAGAGAAAAATTAAAAAAAAAGCCCTGAAAAGTCTAAAAACAACACTTTTCTATATTCCCACACATAAGATTCGTAATAATACTTAAAAGTCAATTTGAACTTTAATACCATAGCATAAAGTTTAAGTGTTAGTGGAAAAAAATAAAAAAATAAAGAATTGACTGTTAGGTGGTACGAAGTTCGCCGGGTCAGCTAGTATTTAATATATTTGATATTTGATTTGTTTACGCACTTATCTATGTATTGTTAAGATACCTGGTGTTGAAACGACTTTTTTTAACCATAAGAATCAAGGAGAAAAAATTTAAAATTGTGATAAAAAAATTTTTGTCTCAACGAATTTTATTTAGACTAGAAAAATATAATGATAAATTAATAGCTGTAGGTACTCAAAGCATTGCTTACGTGCGATAAGATTCGCTTTAATGTTGTTCCTTTACTTTTACGTAAGTATGGTGGGAAAGTAAATAAAGTAATATAAAGCTGAAGAGTTTGTTTGAACGGGTTAATCTCTACTGGATCGAATTGGAAAAAAACTTTTTGTTTTAGATAGTCCATTTACCGAGGAAACCTAAAGGCTATGTAATATTTTATTTTAGTACTTTTTTAAAAATTAACGCAGGCTAACCGCGAGGCAAAGCTAGCTAGTGCCTTAGTGTATATAAAATAGTCATTTAGATTATTTTTTACTATACAGGGTGTCCCGCGATAAAGTGCAACCCCGAAAGGGGGTGAAACTAGACAATAAATTATCGCCAAAAAACAGAAAAAAAATTTTTTATTTTTTTTATTGACGAATTGAGATTTTTATATAGCTTACGTAGCCTCTTTGTACAAAAAATGATGATTTTTGTACGTGTTTTTTGGGATACAGGCGTAAATTTTTTTTATTTGAATGGCAATATGGTAAGAAATAATAATAAATTATAAAATTTCCTGGTATTGGGGGCATAATTCTGAGAAAATTAGAGATCATTGAAAAAAACAGTCATAAAAAATGTTTTTTTTTTCACAAGAAGCATAGTTAAAGACATAATGCCACTTTTTTGCGAGCTAATTTTTATTTTATCCTTACCGCCAAGTACGTGGCGTAATATTTTATTTTATTTTAAAGTAATCGACCCACTACTTTGGAAGAAATCATCATTTTTTGTACATAGAGTCTACGTAAGATATAAAAATCTTAATTCGTCAATAAGAAATAAAATATTTTTTTTTTTAAAAGTTTTTTCTATGTTTTTTGTCGATAATTTATGGTCTAGTTTCACCCCCTTTCGGGGTTGCACTTTATCGCGGGACACCCTGTATTTTAAAATAACATTTAAATTAAACATATTATTCACATATTCTTATCTTTTAAGTGCCTACCTCACGACTTAATTCAAATGTCAATAACCTTTAGTGGAAAAAAACATTTTAGTTAATTTTTTTATCAGGCATTTTGATATTAAATCAAAAAAGTACCTATATAACTTCTTCGTACGTAAATATATTACAGGTTGTGTACCTTCTTGAAGCCAATTTTTATAGTAACTATTTTGAGGTACCAACTTTTTTAATGTTTCATGACACGGAATGACTGGGATTTGCCATACAATGTTAAATATGTACATGTATCGTCAGAGACATAAATTGAATTTTGGTTAAATTTTTATACTTGAGGAAGTTATCTACCATAATGGTTTTAGCATAGACTATTTGATGACTGATCTGCTTAAACCCCTGGGTTGTTCTTCCTCTCGCCTGGGGCGGGACCACGGGGACGCTGAGCACTTCCGCGATACCGTCGGCGTTTGCCCAAACTAGGGCCCGTCGCATAAGCGACCTCCGAGAAGCTCCCTCGAACACTAAGGTCACCTCACTCCTCGGGACCGTGCAATGCGGATAGATCCCCATCTATCGCCCGCAGGTCCGGCGTTACAGCGCCAGGTTGGCCAGGTAGGCCCTGCGCCTTCCGCGGCCAGTCGGGAGCGAGTTCAGATCCTTTTCCCGCTATCGCTCTGCCGCTTTCTTCCGCAGCATTGATTTTTGACCGACTTCCAAAAAAGGAGGAGTTTCTCAATTCGATTGTTTTTTTTTTACGATGACCGTGGACCGATTTCGATGAATTTTTTTTAATCGAAAGGTGTTGCGTGTGCCATGTGGTCCCATTTAAATTTAATTGAGACCTATCAAGTACTTTTCATGTTATAGGTATCTAACTAGCGATCCGCCCCGGCTTCGCACGGGTGCAATGCTGATACTAAATATAAAAGGATGAACTTCCGTTTAGCCCATACCTCCGATCGATCTGAATTTTGGTACACATATGGATTTTGGCTCGCTGATTGAGAATATCATACTCATAATAACCCTATACCGGCTATACCTATCTAACTTCAAAAACCGATTCGGAGCACCCCACTATCCACGTGGTCTCGGTCTGTCCTAACCCTAGAGTGTTCTGTAGAGAGCCCGGAGCGGCTGATGGGCGGCTGGCGGGGCCTAAATCCATATGTGTACCAAAAGTCAGATCGATCGGAGGTATGGGCTAAACGGAAGTTTATCCATATAAAATTTGCAATGTAAGCGCAAAAAATGTGTTTATTTACGACATCACATTAGAAACCTCTAAAACTATCAGTGGTCCTCTACTATATTATGCATGTATTATACATATAAATCTTCCTCTGGAATCACTATAAAGAAAACCGCATCAAAATCCGTTGCGTAGGTGAAGCGACTACCTATTTTATACTATTGTAATGGTAATTCGTATTTGGTTGACTATTTTTTGTCGACCTACTCTGTATTATACCGCAAACTTGTCACTGGGTGTACCGATTTAGATAATTCTTGTTTTTATCAAAAGCTAATGCTTGTTTTGTGGATTCATTTAAACTTGATCGAGATCTGATGACTACTTTTTGAGTAATCTTTGATAACGCGTATTTACTATTTACTTGACCATTTTGCGTCTATTTACGTTGTATTACTTAATTACTATTACTTGTCGATGTTATTGAAGTCGGTTTTCTTTTTCGTTTGTGAGCAAACAAATATTTTTAAATAAAATTGCTTGCAAAATTTAAAGTGGTATAAAAATACAAAAATGATTCCAATTATGTAGTTATTTTAATTGTGCCAACTGTTTTTGGTCAATCTTTTTACCCTAAATACGAAGGTCTTAGGGGTTATACATACTTGCCAAGAACATAAATGTCTTTTACTTTCAATAAAAAATAATCTCTATATATATAAAAATTTTAATTTAGATTAAGCTCCGATCCTTCTCCTACATGGGAAAGAGGCCTATGCCCAACAGTGGGATATTACAGGCTGAATCGATATATATAAAAATGAATCACTGAATGTGTTGCTAAGCGCAAATCTCGAGAGCGGCTGAACCGATTTCGCTAATTCTTTTTTTATAATATTCCCTGAAGTACAAGGATGGTTCTTAGTTTCTTACGGAAAAAAAATTTAAAATTTTCCCTGAATAAGTCTAAAAACAACAATTTTCTATATTCCCATACAAAAGATTCGTAATAATACATACTTAAAAGTCAAATTGAACTTTAATACCATACCATAAAGTTTAAGTGTTAGTGGAGGGGTTTCGGGAAGGATAAGTATTTAAAAAAAAATAATTAAAGAATCGACTGTTAGGCGGTACGAAGTACGCCGGGTCAGCTAGTATTAAATAAAATTAAAAAAAAAATGTTTTATATTTTAATTACTAATTTACCATAATACACTAAAATTATAAAATATTTAAACCTAATCAATTTCTATAACAGCACCAACTTTAGTTAATGCTTCCTTTAATTTTTCTGCTTCATCTTTGGAAATATCGGCTTTAACAACTGTAGGTACACTCTCAACAAACTTCTTGGCTTGCACCAAATTAAAGCCTTCTAGGAGACTCTTGATTTCTTTGATGAGTGCCACCTTCTGTTTATCGTCAAATTTGGTCATTTTAACCTGGAAATAAACATAATAATTTTAGATATTTGATTATTGAAATAAATATATTTTATTACGGCATATTCAAATATGTGGATTTTCCTATGCATACATAATAGAGAAAACACTCTTTTCACAATAAATGGCTTCACATTTAGGGACTTACAAGGACAGACATCCAAAACGTTAGAAAATATTTGTACACATACAAATATCCAGGCTTAAATCTACTTTATGGACCGTCGATTTAGATGTTCATATTTTTTCAATATATAGTACCCATACAGTGGCAGATTTAAACAGTAGGCTGAGTAGGCTGGAGCCTAGGGCGGCAAATTCTAGGGAGCGACAATTTTATTTTTTAAACGTTATAATATAGATCCAGAAAATGAATGGCCAAGGCCATACCCACAAGGTCAGCCGGAATAATCGCTTGACCATTTAAGACCGTACTAGGATAAAGGGTTTCGAGTTTAGAGCTTGGTAGGGGCGGCAAAAATTGAATAGCCTACTGGCGGCATATTTGTAAATCCGCCACTGTACCCATATATAGAAAGTTTTTTGTGAATTCTCAGGTTGCAGTTTTTTTTTTACTTAAATATATTTTTATGTTTACTTATTTACTGTCACATTATAAATTTTGAAGTTAGGTACATTAGGGTTAATTTTTTTTGTAACGAAATTATGACGATATATGGTCTAATTTTGAAGTTGGATAGGTTAGGGTTAGTGTTATTATTTTTTTTTTTGTAAAGAAATTATGCCAATCAACGGTCTAATTTTGAACTTAGATAGGTTAGGGTTATTTTTTTTTTGTAACGAAATTATGCCGTTAAACAGTTGACGGTCCATGATGTAGATTTTAACCGTTTAAAAGCTTAAACGAATGCAATACTTTTTTAATGTTTTAAACTACCTATAATAATGAGGCCAATAACATAATTATGTTGTAACTGTACATTTTATAAAGCTGGATTATAAATAACAATAGTAATACCGTAAAGCTTGTCTTCACTGCTTTTGGTGTAGCTTCCTCTTCTTCCTGAGCTGCCGGCGCGGCCATGGCAGCAAAGCCTCCCATAGGCATTACTGGTGCGTCAGGCAAATTCAATCTTTTTTTCAAAACCTGACTCAGTTCTGACACTTCTAATAAATTAAGATTTGTGATTTCAGATACGATTTTTTCAATTTTAGAAGACACTGGCTTATCAACACCTTCTGGAGGCGGAATGGTAAGAGGGTTGATCGCTTCGGCTACTTCTTGATTTAAGACAGTGCTGAAAATGTTTAAGTATAAAATTTACACCTTCAAAATATATCATACTAGCTTCTGCGCGCGACTTCGTCGGCGTGGACTCCGCTCCTATTGGTCTTAGCGAGATGACACATAGCCTTCCTCGATAAATGGGCTATCTAACACTGAAAGATTTTTTCAAATCGGACCAGTAGATCCTGAGATTAGCGCGTTCAAACAAACAAACAAACAAACAAACTCTTCAGCTTTATTATATTGGTATAGATGAGAATAACAATAACAGTGAATAGATGCACTAAATAACAAATATTACTAACATCAAGCTGTAATATTATAATTATTAATGTATTTAGACATAAAAGTTGTTTCAATATTACATGGATACATAACCTAGAAATGTAGTTATTGGAATAATTACCATCTTGAGAACGAACGCCATTGTCGTGTTGGAAGCCGTCTAATTAATCTGATGCTGTTCATATTGTAAATAAAATAATTTACACTTGAGTACCTATATATTTTATTAAAAATCTTGACACCGCCTGCCTTTAAACTTTTTTTATTTGTTGGGTTGCCACATAGATAATAGATATAATAAGGTTGCCAGTTGCCAACTTCAAAAATCAAATCTTTGTTAGGGCCAGGCAGGGGCCCGGCACACTGTGGGCTGAAATTCGCGTTTCATAGACATTCAAATTTATTTTTTCAAGTGACGCTTTTTTTGCTTGAATGGGATTGAGAATAACTGCTATATGCCTTATATAATGATCTTTCAGGTTTATAATCGTAAACAGCGCACTAAGGATTTTTTTTAAAAAAATTTGTATGGAGTCGACATCATAAATGATGATATCTCCATAATCGCACAATTGCGCCTAATATCCTCTTAGGTTATTAAAATACAAATTATTTTTGATTTTTTGACATACTTCATGCTAAGGTCAAACGTGCGTTTTTTTTTTTAAAAATCTTTTAAATTTAATCTTTTAATTCTGGCTAAACTACAAGTCCTATGAAAAAAAGTTCAATGGCAAAGCTGTAGGTATTATAAAGATCTACAACTTTAGTATTTACACTTTTTTCACATAACCTCAAAATTTATGTGAAAATTTTAAAAAACCAAATTTTTGTTTCGTTTTTTTTTTTTTTTTTGTTTTTTTACAAAATTTGGTGAAAACTTACCTTTTTATGTCCCAAACACACTAAACAGTTGGAAAAAATAAAAAAATAAAAAAAAAAACAAAAACTCTGTTTTTTGAATTTTTCACATAAATTTTGAGGTTATGTGAAAAAAGTGTAAATACTAAACTTGTAGATCTTTATATTACCTACAGCTTTGCCCTTGAACTTTTTTTCATAGGACTTGTAGTTTAGCCAGAATTAAAAGATTAAATTTAAAAGATTTTTAGAAAAAAAAACGCACGTTTGACCTTAACATGAAGTATGTCAAAAAATCAAAAATAATTTGTATTTTAATAACCTAAGAGGATATTAGGCGCAATTGTGCGATTATGGAGATATCATCATTTATGATGTCGACTCCATACAAATTTTTTTAAAAAAAATTCTAAGTGCGCTGTTTACGATTATAAACCTGAAAGATCATTATATAAGGCATATAGCAGTTATTCTCAATCGCATTCAAGCAAAAAAAGCGTCACTTGAAAAAATAAATTTGAATGTCTATGAAACGCGAATTTCAGCCCACAGTGCGGCAGGGCTAGGAATACCTCGGAAAATTTTAGTAGCATTAGTGAGTTTTCCAATATCAGCACTAAAGCGCATTATGCGGTATAATGCTCAATGCTCAACGTTGAAAGTTCCAAAGCTACAGCAACGCTTCACACAACGAGTACTCTCAAAAGTAGGGCTTCAGTGTGCGTGCTTGCAATGGATACCAACTCAGTGGTGGCTCAGTGGTTTAGTGTTGTGCGCCACTGAGTCGCATTATGCTCTGTAATTGGAAAACGCACAATATAATGTAACTCGACTGATATAACGGTAATTATGGAATAACGTTATTTTGGAGACATTATACCGGTATATTTTTTACCGGTACTTACTCATATTATAAGTATAATAACCTTATATTTAACGTTGTTTATTCATACCGTTACCGTTAATAGGGTATTCCACTGTGTTTGAAAAAGTACTTCAAAATGTTGATTTTCTAATCAAAAGCCTCAAAAAAATATATTTTGACAAAATAAACACGCTTTCATGCCATAAAATTGATTTAAATTTTAAACCTTTTTTATTACCGCGAAAACGCTACAGCCATTTTGGTGACGTAATATGTGCAATAACAAAACTGTATGACGTATGTAAGAGAGTAACATAACCTACCAGCCATCAACAAATTAGTAATGAATGCATATTATTTCAGTTGGAACAAGATATGAAGAGTTATTATACGAAAGTACACAACTATTACTCCTTGAAGTTAAAATTGATAGAAATTACAGATATTAGATATGTACCCTAGCTGATCTAAATACTGTTTTAATTCAGCAGGTATTTATTGTAACAAAAATTGTGCCAAAAAGTTCATAGGCATTTGACGTATTTTTCATGAGCATAACTTCACAAATGATGCAGGTGTTTCTTTTTCTCCACGAGGAACATGTTGCTGCATTTGTCCCCTAGTGTGGCCTACACAATGTTCTGCAACATTTGTCCCGCAACATTGTTGAGGGACATGTCCCGCAACATGTTCCTCATTTGTCCCCTAGTGGATACATAGCTTGTCAGGATGCAGATTTTTTTTTTTACTTAAAGATATTAAAATTTTTTTTTACTTATTTAGTATTTAGTGTCAATTATAAATTTTGAAGTTTAATCGGTTAGGGTTATTTTTTTTTTTGTAACAAAATTATGTCGATATACGGTCTAATTTTGAAGTTAGATAGGTTAGGGTTATTTTTTTTTGTAACGAAATAATGCCGATAAACGATTGACGGTCCATGATGTAGATTTTAACCAATTTTTTAAATTTATTGCTAAGAAAATTGAACATTGAAAATTTTCTTTTAAATTATAAAAAAAATATTTATTCCGTAACTGTTTGAAATAATTGTAATCTATTAGTAATGTAACATTTTATACATTGTAAGACATTAAATTTTATTTCAATAAGAACTATTTGTACCTGATTAATTAAGAATTATGAACTTCAGGCTCTTCGTAGGTACTTAGTTAAACACTTGCTCTTCGTGGTTTTCTTTATTTTTATTTTTGTAATTATGAACAAATAAGATTGTGTTGTCTTCATTTTGATAACATTTATTATTGGCTGATTCATTCAATGGTTCGATCAAGTCATTACAATGTGGACAAAAAAGGTAAATTTCTGTAAAATAAATTAGTTAATAGTTTCGTTAAAAGTTTTGAATTCTAATGTTTGTAACCTCATCCATACAAGTATATATTTTTATTATAATTATACTTTATTGCACTAAAAAAAAGAATGTAGGGTAAACCACCCAATCGTTGGCACTCTTCCAATTGTTGGCACTTTAGAGTTTAGTTAAATAATACAAGGAAACTATAAACTATTCAAGTTCAGTATGCATTTAAAAGTAAAATAGTATTAATTTTCTATTACAAATTGGCAAAACTGTTCTAATAACCAATGTATAGATTTAAAAACAACAACTGACATTTTGTGATAGTGATTTGGAGTCGTTTTTTTTGTTTTTTCTTAAGGAGAGAGCTTTATTAATCGTAGTATATCACAGCTATTCGGCTTATTGATGCTTTCGAAACAATTTTAAACACTTAATTACACATCTAAGCAGTAGATTCAAAGATTACTTTTTTAATTTATTTATCACATTCTATTTATTTAATGTGCCAACATATGGATCAATAAATTCATCAAAATCCTTTTATTGGCATTAGTGCCAATTCTAGGATTTCTAAGAATATTGTCAACAAGCGAGTTTATGATCTATCTGTAAAGGTTTTCAATTAAATTATTGTTTGCACATCAATATTTTTTTCTATAATAGCTATTTCCAAATGTTGGCCCACAGTGCCAATAGCAAAAACTAATTATTGGCAGTAGTGCCCATAATAGAATATGGTGTGCTAATAACCGGTGTATTTTTTTTTTTCATATAGAGTACAACGAAAACAATGAAGAAACGAAATGAAAAGATACAAATAAAAATACAAAGTACACATGTCAGAAGTGAAACTTCTTTGGCAAACTAATTGGAAAAGTAGGCGGTATTACAATTTAAAAAAAATTGAAAAAAAAAAACAAAAAACCCAGACGAAGAAAATAAAATATAGAGTCGGTTAAATGTCAACCGCATTGGCGCAACGGTCACACCACTGGTTTGTGCCTGTTGAGCTGTGGTTGGGGGTTCAATCCCTGCACATGACAAACATTGGTATTGGTCATACAGGTGTTTGCTGTGGTCTGGATGTTTTTTGTAGTCCTTGTGGGTCTAACTACCGCGCCTCGGAGAGCACGTTAGGCCATCGGTCCCGGTTGCTATCATGTACACCTGATAGCGATCGTCACTCATAGTAGGGAATATATTCGCCAACCCACATTGGAGCAGAGTGGTGGATTAAGCTCTGATCCTTCTCCTACATTGGGAAAGAGGCCTATGCGGCCTATGCCCATCAGTGGGATATTACAGGCTTAATCGTAGCGAAGCGTAAATGTCAGACATGATAGGGTTTCCCTAAACGTAAAGAAGATGTTTTGAATAGCGTATCAGAATTTATAAAAAAAAAGCGGCTGATCTAACCCGTTCAGAGACAACATTCCAGGAGACAAATGGTTTAAACTCTTCTTAAAGTAGCACCCAGATATTGTTGTAAGAACTCCTGAAGCAGTCACTGCGGCAAGTATTTCCGTATCATAAAATGACATAAAAGGATGGTTTCAGGCAATTGTAAAATTTCTAAAAGATCACGGTTTGTTGAAATTCTATTAGACCCAAAAAGAGTCTTGAATGGTGACGAAACAAATTTCGTTCTTTCTCTGCTGAAAGTTTCAAATAAAAAACGATGATTGATGGGAAGTTATTGTAAACTATTGTGTGTTTGAAACAGGGATTCCAAAATTTTCATACGTTAAAATACAACGTTTTTATAAGTTTTTATCTGGGCATTTTTTGATCAGGATCAATAGATCTATCGATCGAAAAATGCCCAGATATAAATGTTATGTATAAGTTTATGTTTAATATTTTTATGAAAACTTTAAATACTGGTATTTAACATACCAAAATTAAAGCAGACTTTGTAAAACAGTGTTTTAATTATACATTATTTTATAAGTTTAATGATAAATAAGTACTTCCTATTTCCTACTTTAAGTACGTGCCAATAATTAGACTAGTAAATGCCAATATTGAGAATTTCTATGCCAATAATAGGATTTTCTGTAGTTTTTCGGATTTAAGTGTAAAACATTTATTTAATACTATTCAATCACATAAAAATGATTATAAAGACAAAGATTAAAGTATTTTCTTTTACTTTTTCACATGTTTTGTCTACTAGGTTTTGCAAATGAGATTTTATGATAATTTAATTTCAGACTGACACGAATCTCAGTCTTAAAGTGCCAACAATTGGGTGGTTTACCCTACATAAAATTATATATATATTATAGTTGATGGAAAAGGTGGACTTATCCCCATAGATTATACACTTATACTTGCTTATGCCTAGATGAGATCTCTTCCAGTCATCCTGCAACCAATGGTCATGACTCATGAGAGAAGAGAGATAGTACAGAACACTATTACTCCTACCGGAGAGAGAGAGTGTCTTATAGCGGGGGACACAGAGCAAGAAATAACAACGTAAAGAATAGTTAAATAACTGTAAAATATTAATAAAATTTGTCACAGTCTGAATTAACTTTTTATTATTTCCAAAAAATTAAGACGAAAAATATTTTTCAGCAATTAAATATTACTAAGTTACTAACGATATACCTAGTTATAAATAAAAATTTTTGATCAATGTCAACTTAAAGAAAAAACACTTGTTAATTTTCTGCAACTGAGTTGGTGTCGATTGTACGGTGTGCCGTTGTACGCATCACGCAAAAGCAGTACTTTTAATGTGCTCGATTGACCAAAGCGTTGCTGTAGTTGAAACATTCAACGTTACGCATTAAGCCGCATAATGCGCTTAAATGCTGTAATAGGAAAACTAGAAACTTGAATGTGCTCGATTGAGCGAAGCATTGCTGTAGTTAAAACATTCAACATTGAGCAATACGCCTTAAAATGCGCTTTAGTGCTGCAATTGGAATTCACACATTGTGACATTTAAAAAATGACAAGTATTTATAATTTTATACCTGTGACACTTGACAAGTTGACAGTGACACTGTGACTGTGTGACAATAAATACGAACTTTGACAGCTTCGACTACTGTGTACCTATAAAATTATATGTAAATTATAAGTAATTTTTGCTTATTTTATTTATCATGTACATTTCTTACTCATTCTCGTTGGTAAACAGTCGCCTTTTTAATTTAAACGAGTGTTTATTCGATATCATATCATTGAATATTTCTTAACAAATTGTGTAGAAACAATACTTCATTATATTTACATTGGCTTATGTTAGAACTGCCTTCTGATTTATTATTAAGGTAAGCACGTAGCTTAAGACGTAAACTATTATTAATTGAATAAAATCGTCCGCAATTTGTAGTCGCATTTGTACAATTTTTCTTATTATATGATTAATTATTTCTTATTAAATTATAGCAAAACATTTTCCTGGATATAATATTACATTCTTCTATCTATATTAAGTACATTCATTTTGCTTCAGCCTGCAATATCCCACTGCTGAACATAGGCCTCTTTCCCCACGTAGGAGAAGGATCAGAGCTTAATTCAACACGCTGCTCCAATGCGGGTTGGCAAATATATTCCCTAGTATGAGTAACAATCGCTATCAGGTGTACATGATAACAACCAGGACCGACAGCTTAACGTGCACTCTGAGGCACTAAAATAAAAAAGATATATAATAGGGAAAGTTTTTTAAGAATTTGAAAATAGCAAAATGAATAAAATATACATTTTCCATTATAGTATTCAAAATCATGAGATTACTATGATAAATCTCTTTTTTATGTTAAGGAAAGAAGGTAACACACATTTAAATTTTACTAGTTATGTTACAAATCAAGGATCTACACCCAGTGTGTCTGAAAAATAAAAAGAGACCTCTATTTGGTAGCAATCATGTCCACAATCATTTTGTCTTATCTTACATTCTCTCTTTTTTTTCTTGTTTTTAGTTCCTTCATTTTCTTTACGTCTTTTTATGGAATGGATTATTATTTTATAGAAATTAACAAATTTTTTACTTAGAACATTTTAAATAAAAGTTATTAGGTAAGAAAGATTGTGAAGAAGATTTAATTTCTAAATAATATTTTTGTTGCTATAACAATAATTAATCAGCTATTTCCTGCTCTTGATCTCAAGAATTTATAGATCAATTGGTACTTTCCTGATATGCATAACTTAAAACTTTTAAAAAATGTATTTTCAACCTTAAGTATATAACAGAGTTCAAAATAATTACTAATGATTCACTCTAATGCAGTTTCGTGTGATTGCGCTTTAAATTGCATAAGAGTGCATCAATTGCTTTTCTTTCTTGTTTAAAAAAGAAAAGGTTGAAGAAAAAGTCTTCTCGTTATTTGTGTGTATAAAATTAAAGAAAACTCTGTAATTGTACGTCAGACTTTTCTCTTTTTATCTGGCTGGTTTAAATAATAATAAATATACATAGGATAATAAGGAAAAGAAAAATAAATAAAAAAACACTCCCTTTATTTTTAATTGTTTTTTTTTCTTTTAAAATGTGTGAATCTAATGAAAAAATTCTGACGTTTTATTAAAAAAAGGGAAAATTTGACTGAAGATACGAAAGAAATTTGTGACGTTTATAGACCCAATCCCAAAGAGTATATAACCACTACGTTTTAATCCAGTGTCAGTAAGCATACAACAAATTTTATTCAACCATTTTCCGTCTGGAAATTTTGATGTCAAAGATGCAGCTCGCTCTGGTTGTGCTCATTCAGAATACTTTTATGCCATTTTTGAAAAAGTAGGATAAGATTGTCATATTAGTAATTACGAACGAGCCGAGAAACTGAGGATTGACCAATAACAGAAGCTGTTTTGAAAAGACCCATTTAAAAAAATCTGGTTGTACAAAAAGCTCGATATTTGGGTGCCTAATGAATATCATTTGCGTCTCTCT
This sequence comes from Melitaea athalia, assembly GCA_905220545.2. NCBI lineage: Eukaryota > Metazoa > Arthropoda > Insecta > Lepidoptera > Nymphalidae > Melitaea > Melitaea athalia. Next base: position 6,527,791 of record HG992184.1, read on the forward strand.
ATTGAAACGTAAGAAAACGGTACTATTTTTTGAAGCTATACTTCTTTTGGCGCGTTTGGGAAATATGATAAGGGTAAGTTTTTACGATGCGCACGCACACCGTCACAAAAAACCGACACCCCGAAGTTTGCTAGTCAACGAAGAAGTAGTTAGCAACGTGAAGCTAGCGTTCTGTGCGTACAAGTAAGTATACACACACACACTTCTTTTATTATAAAAATTAAATCGGCAAACAAGCTTACGGCTCACCTGTTGGTAAACGATTGCCATACTATATACTTATAGACGCCTGCAACACCAGAAGCATGGCAAGCACGTTGCCGACCTTACCCCTAGGAGCTCTGGTCACCTTACTCACTACAGGAACACGACACTGCACATAAAAGTAGTATTATTTAGCTGTGATCTTCTGTAAGGTCGAAGTACTTCCCCAATCGGGCTGCTCCAGATTTCTAGCGGAAAAAATAGGCCACCTACGACAAGAACGTGCACGTTTATAGTCCAGTGATAGTCAAGCTCCACAGACTGGCGAAACCCGGATTAACACACAATAAGATAAATGCGTGTGTGTATGGTGTTATTGGATAGGTGTTGTTCATATGAGCGTTTACCGCCGGGAAAAAACATCGATTCGGTTTTCTATTGCCAACATCCATACCTACAATAAGATTCAAGCAAGAAATTGAAAAAACCGGTTGGAATTAATCAATAGAAGAGGACTGGTTTCTTCATCCCGATAACGTCAGATCACAGACATCTTTTAGAGAAAGCTTGGTTGTGAAGTGTTAATCCACCATAATTATATATTGTCGTGATCTTGCACTATCAGATTTTCACCAGTTTCGGTCTCCTCAGGATTCTTTGGGTAATGTATCAATAGAGGATTGTCAAAACTGCTGGTCGCATTTTTTGGTAAAAAATTCTAAGATTTCTTCAAGAATGGGATTATATCACTAGATGAGATGAGAGAGATGGCGACAAATTATCGTAAAAAAATGGCAAATATCTAATTTGTATAAAATTTTGTAATTATCTGTAATTTGGTCCAACTTGGGAGATAGGGTAGTTTTTATCTCGATTGGACCCTGTAGGTGGCGCTGCTATCGGTATGTAAGCAATCAAATTTGGTAGCTGTTTTCCGGGCAAGACTACGTCTGCCGGGTCCGCTAGTACTACATAATTATATTATAAAAAATGTATGTAATTCAAATTTAAATAAAATAATAATTAAAAGAAAACTAAAAACCCGCCTGCATAAAAAACAACTAATAGGTAGAAAAGGAACTGAAAAGGCTGGAACAAGATAAAAATTCAAAATTACACAAAGCTAGCGAAACAAATCGAAACAATATCAAATATTATGTAGGTACTATACACTTAAAAATATCAATCCGGTAGTCCTTCAAAATTTTATGCAACATCGTACATAATATGCAGTCGGAGACATGCACAAAGAGAGAATGATTTGACTTATCCTTCAATTTCATGTCTCCGACTGCATATTATGTACGATGTTGCATAAAATTTTGAAGGACTACCGTATTGATATTTTTAAGTGTATATAGTCTGGCTAACGAAAGATGAGACTGAAAAAACGCGGCATTTTTAAAAAAACCACACCCTGGCAACTTCAAAGACGCGCCATCTTGTTTATTTGTGCCTTTTAAAGTATTACCATACTCTGATTCGGATTCTTCCCAATCTCTGTTAAAATCGCCTAATGATATCTCAATTATGCAAATCCGTTCAGCAGTTCTAGAGAAATTAGGTAATTAAGAATATTAGATAGGTACATACGTCATACATACAAGATACGCGCGAAAAACATAACCCTTCCTTGGCAGTCGGGTAAAAAGAGTTGATTTTTTACTTAAAACACGAATAAGCTTTTTCTTCGACCTAATATAAGTATATAAAATGGTGTAAAATAACAAAAATTTTTTTCTTTTTCTAACTTTTAATTAACTTTGTTATTAGTTTTAAGATTTGTCAATAAACTTTAATTAAAACAAATTCAATTAGTCAAGTTACTTATCAGTTTTGTAACAACAAAACAAAAAGTTTTTATTACTTGTATAATTCCGTAGCAAAATCTTAAAAAATGTTTAAGGCTCCGTCGTTTGACAAAAGTAGGCATTTAACGTCTACCCCGTCCCCCTTGGACACACGTCGCGCGAACTCGTTGCTGTTGAACTTAGTTCGTGACCTCAAAGCATCAGTGGCTGTAAAGCGAACTAATTTGATTTGACTTTAAAATAGAAATGCATTTATTATGATCATTTTTTAAAGTAGTGATAAATATGTAATACTTTCGTAAATAAATGAAATAAGTAAATGATTTCAGGGTTATTTATTATAGACTGTTGGACATAAATAGAATAAGCTATATAAAATAAAACAAATTACATATTAAATCTATACAAATAAATAAAATTGAAGTGTCTGTTTGTAATATTGTAATACCCGCTTTTAACTAAATTACATATAATTATACATGATGCAAATACCAAAATAACATTTTTTTATAATTTGTTTGTCTGTCTGTTCCGGCTAATCTCTGAAACGGCTGGATCGTTTTTGACAGGACTTTCATTGGCAGATAGCTGCTGATGTAATAAGGAGTAACGTAAGCTACTTTTATTTTAGATTTTTTATTAATATTTTATAACTGCGAACTGAACAATAATTATTTTGTTAAACTCCACGCGGACGAAGTCGCGGGCACAGGTAGTTTAAAATAATTATTATTCAATAAAATGTATCTCAATAAAGTAGCTTCATATTTTATCAATAATCTAATTCTTATTTTAATATTAATTAAATATAATCTATACTAATATATAAAGCTGAAGAGTTTGTTTGTTTGATTGTTTGTTTGTTTGTTTGTTTGTTTGAACGCGGTAATCTCTGGTTCTACTGGGCCGATTTGAAAAATTCTTTCAGTGTTAGATAGCCCATTTATCGAGGAAGGCTATAGGCTATGTATCATCACGCTAAGACCAATAGGAGCGGAGTCCATGCCGACGAAGTCGCGCGCAGAAGCTAGTATATTATAACAAAGAAAAAAAAACGGCAACGTCACGCGGTGTTCCCAAGTGGTCACCCATCCAAGTACCTGACGCTGCCGCGTTACCGGTCGCTCAAATGTACCTCATGTGTATGTCATGCGCCTTAAGAAGTTTCACTTCAAAAAAACTAGTTGAAAAAATAAGCGGTCACCCATCCAAGTACTGACCATCGTGACGCTGCCGCGTTACCGGTCGATCAAATTTTATCTTAACTAACATATCTCTCTTAACTTCCGTTCGCCTCAACCGATCACACTTTTCGTAATGCTCTCGTCACGCACCTGCTTACTCCCCAAGTTAAGCGCGCCTAAAGAAGTTTCACTTCAAAAAACTAGTTGAAAAAAAAGCGGTCACCCATCCAAGAACTGACCGTCGTGACGCTGCCGCGTTTCCGGTCGATCAAATTTTACCCCTCATGCACCTTAAGAAGTTTCACTTCAAAAAAACTAGTTGAAAAAAAAGCGGTCACCCATCCAAGTACTGACCGTCGTGACGCTGCCGCGTTTCCGGTCGATTAAATTTTATCTTTACTAACATATCTCACTCTCAACTTCCGTTCGGCTCAACCGATCATACTTTTCGTAACGCTCTCGTAAAGCACCTGCTTACTCCCCAAGTTAAGCGCGCCTATAGAAGTTTCACTTCAAAAAAACTAGTTGAAAAAAAAGCGGTCACCCATCCAAGAACTGACCGTCGTGACGCTGCCGCGTTTCCGGTCGATCAAATTTTATCTTAACTAAAATATCTCTCTTTCAACTTCCGTTCGCCTCGACCGATCACACTTTTCGTAACGCCCTCGTCGCACCTGCTTACTATCAAAGTTTTAAGCGCGCCTAAAGAAGTTTCACTTCAAAAATACTAGTTGAAAAAAAAAGCGGTCACCCATCCAAGTACTGACCGTCGTCATGACGCTGCCGCGTTTCCGGTCGATCAAATTTTATCTTAACTAACATATCTCCCTCTCAACTTCCGTTCGCCTCGACCGATCACACTTTTCGTAACGCTCTCGTCACGCCTGCTTACTCTCCAAGTTAAGTGCGCCTAAAGAAGTTTCACTTTAAAAAAAACTAGTTGAAAAAAAAAGCGGTCACCCATCCAAGTACTGACGCTACAATGAGCGTAACGCTACAAATAGCGTAACGCTACAACAAATAGCGTAATGCTACAATGATCGTAAAGCAACAATGATCGTAACGATACAATGAGCGTAATGCTACAATGAGCGTAACGCTACAATGAGCGTAACGCTACAATGAGCGTAACGCTACAATGAGCGTAACGCTACAATGAGCGTAACGCTACAATTAGCGTAACGATACAATGAGCGTAACGATACAAATAGCGTAACGCTACAAGTAACGTAACGCTACAATGAGCGTAACGATACAAATGGCGTAACTCTACAATGAGTGTAACGCTACAAATATCGTAACGCTACAATGAGCGTAACGCTACAAATAGCGTAACGCTACAATGAGCGTAACGCTACAATGTGTCATCCTGTTTCATGCGAGTCGCTGCGCGGCGCACCCTTCCCTGTCGTTTTTCCGTTGCATCCGGTTTGAAATCACAACGATTCTAAAGAAGTTTCACTTCAAAAATCTAATTGAAAGAAAAGAGGTCACCCATCCAAGTACTCGTCGTGACACTGACGCGTTACCGGTCGCTCAAATTTTACCCCTCATGCGCCTAAAGAAGTTTCACTTCAAAAATGTTAATTTGGTGTAATATGTACCGTGTATATATACATACATATGAATTTAGTTAAAAGCCGTAATATTACAAACAGATACTCCATTTTTATTAATTTTTATATAGATAAATAGTGTTTACAAAAACTTAAACAGCAACAAAATAATTATATTAAACTAGCGGACCCGGCAGAAGTTGTCCTGCCCGGAAAACAGCTACCAAATTTGATTTCTTACATACCGATAGCAGCGCCACCTATCGGGTCAAATTGAGATAAAAGATTCCCTATCTCTCGAGTTGGACCAAATTACAGATGCTTACGAAATGTGATAAAAATTGGTTCAGTACTTTCGGAGCTACATACCGATAGCAGCGCCACCTACCGGGTCCAATTGAGATAAAAACTACCCTATCTCTCAAGTTGGACCAAATTACAGAAGCTTACAAAATTTGATACAAATTGGTTCAGTAGTTTCGGAGTTACATACCTATAGCAGCGCCACCTACCGGGTCTAATTGAGAAAAAAAGTACCCTATCTCCCAAGTTGGACCAAATTACAGATGCTTACAAAATTTGATACAAATTGGTTTAGTAGTTTCGGAGTTACATACCTATAGCAGCGCCACCTACCGGGTCTAATTGAGAAAAAAGTACCCTATCTCCCAAGTTGGACCAAATTACAGATGCTTACAAAATTTGATACAAATGGGTTCAGTAGTTTCGGAGTTACATACCTATAGCAGCGCCACCTACCGGGTCCAATTGAGATAAAAACTACCCTATCTCTCAAGTTGGACCAAACTACAGAAGCTTACAAAATTTGATACAAATTGGTTCAGTAGTTTCGGAGTTAGATACCTATAGCAGCGCCACCTACCGGGTACAATTGAGATAAAAAGTATCCTATGTCCGTTTCCTGGTTCTAAGCTACCTCCCCACCAATTTTCAGCCAAATCGCTTCAGCCATTCTTGAGTTATAAATAGTGTAACTAACACGATTACACGACATTCTTTTATATATATAGATCTATACTAATATATAAAGCTGAAGAGTTTGTTTGATTGTTTGTTTGTTTGTTTGTTTGTTTGTTTGTTTGTTTGTTTGTTTGTTTGAACGCGGTAATCTCTGGAACTACTGGGCCGATTTGAAAAATTCTTTCAGTGTTAGATAGCCCATTTATCGAGGAAGGCTATAGGCTATGTATCATCACGCTAAGACCAATAGGAGCGGAGTCCACGCCGACGAAGTCGCGCGCAGAAGCTAGTTTAAAATAAATAGTGAATTTAAATTTTATTACTACTAGGTGTATGGATATTGAATGCATACTACGTAATATTAAAAATACAAAAGACGGAACGCTTTTTTGAAAAATTTTGCACACGTCTTGCCTCTGTAACGTCCAACGGGACAGTGTGAGTGCCGCGAGAGCGCCCAGCGCTTCGAAAATCACTTGAATAATCGATTAAAAAAAATAGATGTAATAAATAAATTAAAAAGCGGCAGAAGCGGATCCAGTTATATATGAACATTATTTTGGTAAGTTACTCATAACATCAAATCAGTTATTTTAATAATAAAGCCGAAAATATGTAGTAGAAAAAATGAAGCGAAAAGAGGTAACTTTGTGAATTTATTCTATCGAGCCAAATTTATCAAATCATGTTTCCAACGTCAAAAGTGGACAAAATATACCCTCAACAATATCAATTAAATTTATTAGATTTAAATTTCACTGTTTACTATTTCAAAAATGAATTCATATAAACGTGTTTTGCAACAATATCTGAAATACCTCGCCTTAAACATTTTTGCAAAAAAAAAAAAAAATGCTGACTATTTTTAGGATTCCGTGTCCCTCGATTGTGTATTACTTTTAGACTTGTATTAATCATTTTGCAGATTTTATTATATATCATACTAGCTGTGTCCGCGACTTTGTCCGCGTGAAATTTAACAATTTTTCAATTCGCTTAGTTATAAATTAAATTCTAAAATAAATATCCAGCAACTAAGATAACAGGCTAGTTTTGTTCTAGACAAACCCTTCTAAAATTTAATTTGAGGGTAACACCCTCATTGTAACAACAATCGATGAAAAACCAACAAGTTAAAGAAAATTGAGGACAGGCCTGTAGTGCCATCAGCAACGAATCAGTTATTTCAGTTATTATTTTGATTTTAAAACCCTATTATTTTTTAAATTATCAATTATTGCTGTGTGGCTACGGCATAGAATTTAGCCTCCCCCTCTCTTCCCGTGGGTGTCGTAAGAGGTAATAACATAGTTTCACTACCACCTTGGAACTTAAAAAGCCGACCGATGGCGGGATAACCATCCAACTGCTGGCTTTGAAGTACACAGGCCGAAGACGGGCAGCAGCGTCTTCAATGCGACAAAGCCAGCCCTGCGGTCACCAACCCGCCTGCCCAGCGTGGTGACTAATATGGGTAAAACCACAGAAATCTAAATAATAAGTCAATTATTTAGATTTCTGTGGGTAAAACACAAGAGTTCACGCCATTATTGGCGCGAACTTGTGGAGGCCTATGTCCAGCAGTGGACTGCGATAGGCTGAAATGATGATGATGATGATGATCAATTAAGAAATGACCAGTGCGTCTCTTATAGGCTGCAAGTCCTAAGTCGTCTTTTAAAATACGCAACATATTTCTAGGTGCTATTTTCATCTCCCGAGATAAAATCTTTTGCTTTCGGACAGGATTTCTTCGAATTCTTTCCCTTACTGCTTTGATCGTCTTTTTCGTATGAACACTACGTGGACGGTCAGATCTTTTTCTGTCACAAACAGAAGAGGTTTCATTGTACCTACCAGACCTACCTATCAATAGCCCGGTACACAAAAATTTGACTAATACCAAGCGTATGGAGAGTTTTAAAAATTTTATTTGGCTCCATACTTAGGTACTCTGTGTAATGCAATCACAGCGGTTCGGTTTTCTTTATCACCCCACTGCATTTGAATATCACAAAATATTTTACAATGTATTTGCGCGAAAATGAGAAAACAATGAACAATCATATAAAAATGTCAGATTCCAAATTCAAATGTAATCTTTTATTTATTTTTAATTGTAACAGTATCTATGGCCAGACTATGTATAATTGTATATCTATACATATAATAAAATGGTAGGAAAGTCAAAACTGTACATAGAATATTTTTATAAAAGAATACTTGGGGTGTGATCTACAATCGATACCGAAGCCAAAAATATAGTTTTTAGAATTTTTGTCTGTTTGTCTGTTTGTCTGTTTATCTGTTTGTCTGTTTGTCTGTATGTATGTCCGGGATAAACTCAAAAAGTACTGCATGGATTTACTTCAAATTTGGCACGAATATTATTAAGAAGTCGGGTCAGAACATAGGCTATATATTATCACGCTATCACCTACGGGGAACGAGCAGTGAACCTTTATTTCTTCAAGCGTATGTCCGGGATAAACTCAAAAAGTACTGAATGGATTTACTTCAAATTTGGCACGAATATTACTAAGAAGTCGGGTCAGAACATAGGCTACATATTATTACGCTATCACCTACGGGGAACGAGCAGTGAACCTTTATTTCTTTAAATATATGTCCGGGATAAACTCAAAAAGTACTGCATGGATTTACTTCAAATTTGGCACGAATATTATTAAGAAGTCGCGTCAACATATAGGCTATATATTATCACGCTATCACCTACGGGGAACGAGCAGTGAATCTTTATTTCTTCAAATATATGTCCGGGATAAACTCAAAAAGTACTGCATGGATTCACTTTAAATTTGGCACGAATATTATTAAGAAGTCGCATCAACATATAGGCTACATATTATCACGCTATCACCTACGGAGAACGAGCAGTGAACTTTTATTACTCAACGCATTCTGTAACAACGTGTAATCTAACGACGCATATTTGAATTTTGTTGTTACTATGCCATGCTACAAGCTAGCTTCACACTATAAAAATTACGCAGTATAAGTAATTTAGGCCGATAATCGTAATTAAATGAATATCAGTAGTTCAAGACAAATTTAAAGCAGCGCCTTCTATGAGATTTCAAAAACATCTATCTTTTATTGTAGATAGTATTTAGTTTCAGCATTGCAACCGTGCGAAGCCGGGGCGGGTCGCTAGTGTTTATTATATTACTCACATCGGTACTTTATAGTTACTCATATCGGCGTAACTTTTCGTCTTGAACATATATTTGTTTCCAGTTTGGATGTCTGCCCTTGTGGGTCTCCGCACCGTGCCTTGGGGAACACGTTAAGCTGTCGGTTCCGCTTGTTATCATAGACCGGTTGTTATCACACCCGGTTTTAGTTAGTTCTTTAAAAAACGTCACAAAAATTTTTCATAGTATTTCATGAACATTCTATAAATATACTAAAACAAAGGAAATCAATAGGGTTTCACGACATCGAAGTTTCTAGACTTATTCAGATTTATTGCGTAATTTGAACCGGCTGATGATTTTTGCAGTCGGTTAAAAAAGTACAAAGCTAGGTATGAAACCTTATTAGGTACAAACTTCGATTGTACAAAACTCTCTTTTGTTGCTACGTAACTTTGGAAACAATAAATTAAGGAATAAATTTAAAAGAATTCTCTTATTATATACCTAATGGTTTCCAGAACATTCCCGAAATATATTAATTGACTTTTATTTTAATCGTTTTCGTCGATTGGATGGTAGACGGCTTCATGCTTATCTTCTTCTTACTTATGAGATCAACATTATTTGTGTGCCTACCTATTTTTAACATGATACAAAATAGTAGATACTTACTTATACCTAAACCTTTATACCCTTAATTTGATTTCTTCAATTAAAACCGGGTTATTGATTGTACTTCGAATGACAGCAAGAACTGAGCAAATTTTGACAGTAATTGTACACTAATTCTTAATGCACGCCTCATAAGTGAAGCGTTGAGCTGGGTACTACTGTCACTTAAATAAAAAAATATATCTACACAATACACACACGGTCGTCTGTTCCTAAAGTAAGCAACTTAATGCTTGTGTTATAGGTAACAGCCGACTGGTATAGCTACCTTTATAGCTACCTTTTTTTACGATAAACATACTTATAAATAATACATATATGAATATATAAATAAATATGTATATTACAACCTATGATGTTCAAATCTGCTATAAACTATAAACATGCTATAGACTAAATGCTAAATTTTTTTAGCATGCTATTTTATATGCTATAATTTTAGCACATTGTTACAAAACTTGGCCGCGCTGCTCGATACTCGATATACGGTAATCTGTCTCAGTCACACGTTAGTATTCGTGCCACTATCTCTGTCTTGAGCTCTATCGGCTACAAAAGTTTTCGTTTTTATTGTTGTTAATTTTTATTATTAGTATTAGTAATTAGTTTATTAATGTTATAGTATTCAGTTTGTTTTATTTAGTTTTAATTGTTTTATCTAGTGTTAGTATTAATTTTGTTTTATTTAGTGTTAGTATTAAGTGTGATTTGATTTTGCAGCGACAACGGCAGTGATTAAATAATAATTAATAATAAGTGTAAATATGTGTTAAATAATAAGTGGTAATGTGTATAAAAAGTATTAAGTGTAAATATTATTGTGTTGTTTGTGATAAAAATCTGCCACTATCGAAAGGTGAGGTATTGAAATTGAATTTTTAATTTATAAGTTATTTTTGTAGCATCTTAAAGTGTTATGATGTTTATTTTATTGGTCACTGTATTAGGAAAATTTTATTCGTACATTGATTTATAATAAAAATAAAAATGGGTAATGACAGTTTTTTTTTTCGTGAGTGGACATACGCAAAAGTTCGCAGAGATGAGACGATAAAACGCTAAAAAGTAATGTTATCCCGCTCTAGCCTCGCTGCAGCGCACTGTGTACGTTTAGCGTTTGACACGTTATAGATTTAGCACGAAGTCATAGTCAGTATAGCAAATGCTATCTGCTATAAACATTTAGCATGCTATACTTTTATGCTATATGCTATATTAACCACCACTAATTACAACCAGACTCGGGGTGGGAATCGAACCCACAACCCCTGAAACAGAAAGCAGGGTCAACCTGCGCCAACGGGCTAGTCAACTTCATGCAAAACAACTGATTTTACAAACTTAAAATGTCTCTATTTATCAAATCATGTTTATTTGCTGCTATCAGATGTTGATTTACATATAGCATACATTTTTATGCGTACTATGTTCTATCATTTGTTTAGTTTTGTAAACAACATAAAATTTGTAGATTGGATTGAGTTGATTTGAAATTTTGTCATTTTGTACTTCCATATTATTATGCATGCTGTATTCACCTTAAAAGGCAGCACATTTAGTTTTAAGTTTATTTTTGTATTTACATTTATTGCATTGTATTGATGTAGTTGCCACTGGTGGATTAAATAAATAAAATAAAATAAAAATAAAATATATACACACATATCAAGAACCAACACTTTTTTTTAACACTCATGATATTTTTTATGCTTTTTTTGTTATTTTAACTAGTTAAAAACTGTTTAAAAAAGTTCTATCTTTGACGTCTGTATGTGCGGATCCTGTATGTTCTCGCGATAACGGCTGAAATACTCTAATAATCGAGTATTTTTTTTCTCTTATGCTTCAATATGATTGGGAATAGAACCCTATCACTTTTCACGGTGTGATTCAATGTGGTTTAATTGTTATTAAATAAACAAAAAAAAAAATCGTCTGTTCTTCATAGTTGATTAAGAGGCGTGCTCTTTTGGATTTTCCAATTTTTTTTTTCTTATTTCCTACACGTTATATTATTTAACGCCATTCTTATGATTCTAGAACAATTTCATCCAGATACATATTACCTACATCTACATAATTATGTGTAGGTACTAGGTAGGTACATGTATTAGGTGTATGGGTTCAAGAATTTTACTCGATCTGTAATGCTAACTGTTCTTGCTGCATTGTGCTAGCTACTTTTATTTACCTTTTTAACCGATTTAATAAAGAGGGAGTTTTCAAATGTGTTATATAAATAAATAATATAGATATATGTGTTAATATAATATAATGTGTAATTACCTCATAACTTTTTACTGGATGGACCAATTACGATGATTCTTTTTTAAATCGAAAGCTGGTGCGTGTCATGTGTCCATTTTTTGATCGAGATCTGACGACTACTTTTTGGATGATGCCTAATAATGCGTATTTAACTATTTTTTTGCAGTTGATTTTTTTTTTCGTTTGCGAGAAAACAATTTTTATATATTTGAGGAAATATTTTGTAGTTTCCTGGAAATTCAAATACTATATTTTATAAAGGAAACCAGTACAAGCTTATGTAATTATGCAGTTTATTCAAATCGACCATGGGATCTCTAACTGATGCGACATACATATGCAACATAATCGGAAAAACGCTAACCGAGGATTCCGTATAGACTTGAGTCATAATTTCATTTATGTATGTTCTATTAATTTTGGATAGAAAGAAATAAACGCAGTCAAAAAGAAATAAATTTCTTTGACTATAAAACTGATGAACTGACTACTGACTAATTTATCTAGTTTTTACTAATTAGGTATATTTAGTTATTTACTATAAACACTAAAATTTACTCTATTCTTTCGAAAAGTTTTTTTTTTTTAATTTAATTATTATCTAAACGAAGTTAGATTTAATCAAATACAGAAACTTAAGCTAGAAGCTTAGATTTTTAGAAATTCTTACGAAGATGGTAAAAATAAACTTCACGACACGACAAAAATCAACAAGATGTAGGTGTAGTGTAGTAGACGTGTACCGTTTCATTACTTATCGCTTCAGCAGTTCAGCCTGTAATATCCCACTGCTGGGCTGTGGGCATAGACCTTTTTCCCCGTGTAGGAGAAGGATGAGAGCTTAATCCACCACGCTGCTCCAATGCGGGTTAGTGGATTTATTCCCTAGTATGAGTAACAATCGCTATCAGGTGTACCTGATAACAACCAAGCCCGACCGCTTGACGTGCTCTCCGAGGCACGGTGGGGAGACCTACAAGGACTGCAAAAACACACAGACCACGCCCCACGGCAAACATCTGTATGGCCAATACAAATGTTTGTCTTGTGCGGAGATCGAACCACAGCCACAAACCACTGCTGTGACCGTTGCGCCAATGCGTCGTGCATTAATTATACATATTATACAGATTATTTAATACATAATTACTTGATAGTTTTTGCTGAATTTAATTAATGTCGAGAACTGAGGTAGGGCACAGCAGTTTTCCTGCTCAAAATATGGAGCAGCCCGACTGGGGTAGTACCTCGATCTTATAGAAGACCACAGCTAAATAATACTGTTTTCAAGCAGTATTGTGTTCCTGTTGGTGAGTAAGGTGACCAGAGCTCCTGGGGGGATTGGGGATAGGTTAGGCAACGCGCTTGCGACGCTTCTGGTGTTGCAGGCGTCTATAGGCTACGGTAGTCACTTACCATCAGGTGAGGCGTACGCTTGTTTGTCGACTTAGTAACATAAAAAAGTGCTGTTTAATGAAACTTAATATACCTACCTACTAGATATAGGGACCTTTAGTTTACATGCATATCTACCTTACTCAGTTAAACAAGATCCTTGTGTTATGCATTTTCGTTGTTTTGGAATATGGTTTCCTTTACATCTACCTATATAGGCCATATACATACATTAAATTATACTGGTTAGTAATTACAATGGTAGCCTATTGTGTGATATTGGAAACGCAAACACTAAGTAAAGATATGGTAATATTTTTCAAACAGTTTAAAATACCTATTCAAGTTATTATGTTTTATAGGTATAATAGTCTGTATAGTGTACATAATTATGTACTTACATTTATATATATATTTTGTCTATGTAGGTAAAATTTTGGTAGTGTTGGTAATTTTGTTTTTCTTGACGTATCAAAATTAAAGGAATTATTATTTACTCTTTAACCTACATAAAAAAAAGTTCTCAATTCGACGGTATTTTTATGTGTGTTACCTCATAACCTTTTATTGGGTGTTTCGATTTTGATAATTCTTTTTTAATCGAAAGCTGGTTGGTGCTTGTCATGTGGATTATTGTATCTTATTGAAATATTTAGGACGTCCAACGCGAATAATTAAAATATTTAGGTAGGTACGTAGATTTATTTTAGGGGCTTGTTGTCTATAGGTAGGTAGATATTCAGTTTTATAGCGAGAGTGTTACTAAAGAGACAATTTTCTTATTATGCTAGGCGCTCTTATAAATCGTTATAACACATCACAATAGATAGGTAATAAAATTATATGCCGTTGTACACATATAACGTAGAGAACTGGATATAATAGAACTCTATTAAGTCCTCCAGATCTAGAAAAGAAAAATATCCCGATTTAATATAAAGTTATTAAAGGTATTGGGGTTTCTCTCAAGGACAGAATAAGAAATGAGACTATCCGTGAGAGAACGAAAGTAACCGACATAGCCCACAGAATCAGAAAGTTGAAGTGGCAGTGGGCTGGTCATCTGTGTCGCAGGACCGATGGCCGTTGGAGCAGACGTGTCCTGGAGTGGAGACCGCGTATTGGCAAACGCAGTGTAGGACGCCCTCTGGCCCGCTGGACCGACGATCTACGTAAGATTGCTGGTGTAGGCTGGATGGGGATTGCGGAAAACCGGGATGTCTGGCGCGAGCTTGGGGAGGCCTATGTCCAGCAGTGGACTGCAACAGGCTGATATGATGATGATGATGATGATGAAAGGTACTTATATATAAATAACGTTTTATAACCAACCTCGTTCGAGTGATTTGTGCTAAAATGATATTATTCACGAAATAATTTTACTAGCAAAGTATATCTACTTGTTTTTAGTTACCTATTATAATTATGTATATCTAATAATAATTTTTAGTGAAAAATGTTCAATTTGCTTTTAATACAAATTACTGTTTTATCGTTGACTAGCTGCTGCCCGCGACGTCGTCTGCGTGCGTTCACTGCTCGTTCCCCGTAGGTGATAGCGTGATAATATGTAGCCTATGTTCTGACCCGACTTCTTAATAATATTCGTGCCAAATTTGAAGTAAATCCATGAAGTACTTTTTGAGTTTATCCCGGACATACATACAGACAAACAGACAAACAGACAAAAATTCTAAAAACTATATTTTTGGCTTCGGTATCGATTGTAGATCACACCCCAAGTATTCTTTAAAAAAATATTCAATGTACAGTTTTGACTTTCCTACCATTTTATTATATGTATAGATTTCGATTTAGATCATAACTAGCTGCTGCCCGCGACGTCGTCTGCGTGCGTTCACTGCTCGTTCCCCGTAGGTGATAGCGTGATAATATGTAGCCTATGTTCTGACCCGACTTCTTAATAATATTCGTGCCGAAGTAAATCCATGCAGTACTTTTTGAGTTTATCCCGGACATACATTTGAAGAAATAAAGGTTCACTGCTCGTTCCCCGTAGGTGATAGCGTGATAATATATAGCCTATGTTCTGACCCGACTTCTTAACAATATTCGTGCCAAATTTGAAGTAAATCCATGCAGTACTTTTTGAGTTTATCCCGGACATACATACAGACAAACAGACAAACAGACAAAAATTCTAAAAACTATATTTTTGGCTTCGGTATCGATTGTAGATCACACCCCAAGTATTCTTTTAAAAAAATATTCAATGTACAGTTTTGACTTTTCTACCATTTTATTATATGTATAGATTATGTGGGTTAGATCATAATTATGTGGGTAGCGGCCTATATAATTAAATATTTAATTATATAGGCCGCTAAGCACTAGCTGTTATTTTACTCGTAGTAGGTACGAGTATATAGGTAAGCGGGATGAATGTCTTTGACGGGTGCCTGAAACTACGTAATTGGATACGGAGAAATAGGGCGACCTAGATTGCTATTTGCTTACAGAAACATGTTATTAATATGAAATACTTCCTGTATTTGGCTTATACTGAAGTTTCTATTGTTAATGTTCGTTGGTAATAAATGAACTACCTTATTGTTTTATGCGATGTACCTACCTATACCTACCTACAAGTTTTTCAAAAGATATTCGTGCCCTCTGCTATGGAAGCCCTTTATTTCTTTTATTAAAATGTTGTATAGAAATTACTTTTCCATTCAAAAGAAGCCTTATTTGACTTTAAATGTCGAAAACAAAAGATCGTAAAATATTGACGTAGCCGGAGTGCTGAAAAGTTTAGAACACGTTTCGAATATAAGAATGTTAAAATAATAACTTGGCAAATAAAGGAACACTTCTGATTTTTAAATATACATAGTACGAGTAGTTACCTAATTTCCTTATTTGATGAAATGCTATACAATTACACACATGATACACTAAGACGAAATTGTAGGAAACGGGAAGTGGACCTTATATAGGTAAATATTTCAACAGTTTTAATATAAACTTATTTTAATAATTATTTAACTAACAGTCCTCTGCTAGACATAGGCCTCCTCAAGTTCGCGCCAAAAATGGCGAGAACTCATGTGTTTTGCAGGACTGGCTTTGTCGCACCACCGAAGACGCTGCTGCTCGTCTTCGGCCTGTGTATTTTAAAAGCCAGCAGTTGGATGGTTATCCCGCCATCGGTTGGCTTTTTAAGTTCCAAGGTGGTAGTGGAACTGACGTGTTATCCCTTAGTCGCCTCTAACGACACCCACGGGAAGAGATGGGTGGCTATATTCTTTACTGCCGTAACCACACAGCATTTAAACATTAAACTTTAATGAAAGTAAAAGTATTCGAAGAAAAAAACGGAATAGTTGTGCTAAGAATTCTACCTATAGGAAATATGGAATAATATACGGTATACCTACTATATTTATACTTATAAGTTTTATAATTTTTTATTTCATATTATTAGCAGCACTCGTAACTACCAAGATGATGGGTGGCAGCGTGCTATGGTTTCGACATGGACTGCGTCTGCACGACAATCCGTCGTTGCAGGCAGCGTTACAAGATAGGAATATAGCCTTCTTTCCTGTCTTTATCTTTGACGGAGAAACGGCAGGTAAGCACAATCACGTGTCATTTTGAATCATGACAGGCGCGTTGTCGACCCTATTCTCGCAGTCAACATAGCTTGTTTCCAGGAGCAGTGGATACTGGATACATAATTCACAAGCAACATATTACTTGACAGTTAATATTATTTTGATGTAATCTTCTTTAAGAGGTATTTAACTAGTCAGGCTGCTCCAAATTTTCAGTAATATATTTCCTGCTATGCTCTACCTCAATAAAGTTTTAGACTTTAGAATTTTCTAGGTATATGTTTGTCGTTTTCTTGCGTTTGATATCTTAATTTTAAATTCCATATTGCGTTTTAACGCGTGCAATGTCTTTATTCAATCACAATAACTGTTAAATATTTAGATTTCTTTAGAATTTTTGAAATAATATCTAGTAAAGGATAAAATTCTTCAATAGGCACTAAAGAAGTGGGGTATAATCGGATGCGGTATTTGCTCGAGGCCTTGAATGACTTGGACACCCAGTTTAAGAAGTATGGCGGAAAACTTCACATGATAAAAGGGAAGCCTGATGTCGTATTCCGGCGTCTTTGGGAGGAACTCGGTTAGTATATTATATACACTAACAGAAACAGACACGTTGACGTTTCTGTGGTCATTTGTTTTAGGAAAAACTACGTTAGGCAGTTTTAGAAATTTAAGCATTTTATGCCTCTCATAAATGAATGAGATATTTTATATTATTGCTAAAGTAATAAGATTATTATCAGCTTAAAAAACAGAAGCTTAGATTCAGATAATTTAGATTTTATTTTTGAGAACCTAAGCAATAAGCTTTTTAACAAAATTGTTTAAGTTTAGAAAATGTTGTAAGCCTTCTAAACTGAGAGAATGTGGTTTTTTTATCAGGTATTCGTAAGATTTGCTTCGAGCAGGACTGTGAGCCCGTATGGCGCGCTCGTGATGATTGCGTGCGAAGTCTCTGTCGAGAAATAGGAGTGTCGTGCTCTGAAAACGTCTCTCATACCCTATGGGATCCAGATACAGTCATAAACGCTAACGGTGGCATCCCACCATTGACCTATCAGATGTTTCTGGTTTGTGAACATTTTGATATTTTCTAGATTTTTTATGGTTGTGTTCTTAACTTGTTTTATGTTCTTGTTCAGATAAATTTAATATTTTGTCTGACGTTCTTATTGACTAGAGTACTAGACTGATGACTACCTCTCATATTTTTTGGTTAGAAATGCAGTGCTTTCTAAAACAACAAAATAATGGAGCTGTAGCCTAATGTGGGGGTAAAATTGATTATTATTTAAGTTATATTTGGGATAAGGAAAGAGATTTGCTTCCAATTCCTTATGGACTAAGTCTACTATTACGTACCTACCTTATGTAGCAACACAAAATCAAGTAACCGAATATCTTAAGGGCTGTTTCACGCCTCTACTAAGAACGTGATAACTTTGATTTAATAAGACTATTAATTATAGCATTTCTACGAAGAGTAGCCAATTTGTTATAGCTGACCACAACAAAAATTAAACTTTTATAGTCTTATTAAGACAAGTTAAACTGTTTGATTAAATACGACATGTTTTCAGCATACCGTTGGCATCATTGGAAACCCACCTCGTCCTGTGGATGACGTAGACTTGAAAGGAGTCAACTTCGGTACTCTTCCTAAAAGCTTCTATGAAGAATTTACTGTTTTCGATAAGGTAAATTATTTTTGATTCGATCAATGTTATTAATAAAACCATTTTTAAATCGAAAAGGGATATTCATATCTATTCTTGGTGGTTATTTATTTATTCAAATTATATTTTGTCCGTTAAAAAGGTTCCAAAACCGGAAGATTTAGGAGTTTTTTTGGAAAACGAGGACATTCGCATGATACGTTGGGTGGGTGGTGAGACAACCGCGTTGATTCAGATGCAGAACCGCCTCGCCGTTGAGTACGACACTTTTCTCAGGTAAAATTAAATCTCTACTTCTACTTCCTTTTTTATTGCATCATTAAATAGTATTGCTACAAAGGAATAGAATTTGGCAAGTTATGAAAAACTAATCGAAAGATTTCCTCGTGATGTTAGGATTCGTTTTCCCAATTTCCAAAACTCGCATTACTAGGGATTTCAACTGTATAAAATAGTATGTATTATTTTAGTAATTTTCTCACTTACTTTTTTTCACAAATAAATAAATAAACTTTTCACATTCAACAGCACCCATTAGAATGTGAACCGTGTGTCAGGGCCGGAACATGTTTCACATTCGGATCATTGCATAATATGACAATTACTAGCTGACCCCGCGAACGTTGTTTTGTGGATGAAATTCCGTAAAATGAACGGATTTTTATTTTAGCTGACCTCTACTCGGCGAAACGAATATTCCTACCAAATTTCAAGTGTCTACGCCTTATGGTTTCAGAGATATCGTGATGAGTCAATATATAGGTGGTAATAATCTCATATGTACATATATATACATTTGTATATGACCTACACAAATATTTGTCATATGCGAGGATCTAACGCGTGATTGTTAGTGTATTAGCCAGTTATTGTGAACACTTGGCTAACGTGTCGTCAGAAATAATAATAAGTAATTATAAATATTACAGAGGCTCGTATTTACCGACGCATGGTAACCCTGACTTGCTCGGATCGCCGATTTCCTTGAGTCCAGCACTTCGTTTTGGTTGCCTCTCAGTTCGCCGGTGAGTAGGCGTAAAAAGAATTATATTAAAAATATATTTTTAATCATAATAATAACGTAATCTTTTCTTCTAGGTTCTATTGGTCTGTCCAAGATCTGTTCCAACAAGTGCATCAAGGGCGTCTCTCTGCGACTCAGTTTATTACTGGTACAGTACATGTTATGATATTCTATAGTTGATTATACAGAAATACAGACTTTGTCTGGTCTAAATTTTGTCCAGTTTAAACTTTTCGATAGGCAAGTTATCATAGGCATATTTGCTTATAAATTATATTTGATAAAAAATATGTCTTATTGAGTTATCTGATCGGTGTAAGTCGATCTTCCACGTCTCTTAGACCAAAAGATTTGTTTATAAATTATATTTGATAAAAAATATGTCTCATCGAGTTAACAGATCGGTGAAGGTCGATCTTCCACGTCTCTTAGACCAAAACTATGAACTTTCAATTTAATTAAAAATGCGCGTACTGTAAAATGCTGACAGGCAAACTGTCAAATAAGAAAATTTTAAATACCCGTAAGCGCGCTCTGACTGAAAGAAACTTACCACATATATGTATGTACTAGTACATATGTAAATAGAATATCGTAGTAAAATTTTGTTACAAATTACTTTTAGAATGACAAAAGAAGTAAAGGAGACAACGTTAAAAACGTTTTGCTTTAGAATATTCATTTACCTTTGTAATATTGCGTTATATAATGTTGTACTGTTTATTCACGTCAATAAAATAGTTGTCTGTGCAACTGACGGGTGGAAGACACGTTCACAATTGATTTAAAATACAAACGTTCGTTAAGAAAAGAAGTTTAATTGAATTTTATAATATACCGATTGTCTCATGGGCTTTTTAAGCACTTTTGATTCGTCATCTTATAAATTACTAGCTTCTGCGCGCGACTTCGTCGGCGTGGACTCCGCTCCTATTGGTCATAGCGTGATGACACATAGCCTATACCCTTCCTCGATAAATGGGCTATCTAACACTGAAAGAATTTTTCAAATCGGCCCAGTAGTTCCAGAGATTACCGCGTTCAAACAAACAAACAAACAAACTCTTCAGCTTTATATATTACTAGCTTCTGCGCGCGACTTCGTCGGCGTGGACTCCGCTCCTATTTGTCTTAGCGTGATGATACATAGCCTATAGCCTTCCTCGATAAATGGGCTATCTAACACTGAAAGAATTTTTCAAATCGGCCCAGTAGTTCCAGAGATTACCGCGTTTAAACAAACAAACAAACTCTTCAGCTTTATATATTAGTATAGATAATATTATATAAATTATAACCAGTTATGATTCTGCTTTTTGCTGATGCGCGTGGCTTGTAGTAAACTTAAGCAGAAAATGACAATCGCTATTTTATTCATGTACAATCATTGAGTTACTATTTACGCTAGTAATAATTATTAGACATGCGAAAAACAGTGCACTGAAATGTAATGTAATATTACATTACATTTCGTACTGAGTAATATGGCATCACACCATCACACCGAACATTACCCGAAATGTGTACTGTTCGGAGTGAGTTATTTCTTATGAAATTTCCTATATCACGTAATTTTCATCACACCAAACATTACATGAGATGTTTAAATGTACTGTTTACACTTTAGCATTAAAAAAATTGTAAATGAGTTGGAAACTAGCTGAAAATTCAGTTATTTTTTATTATTATTTTTTTTGGTTTGATTTTCTAGTTTGTTTTAAAATTAGCTTTGATTTGTAAAAAAAGTTGATTTCCTTTCATAATTACGTATTAAGTAACCCCAAGGAAAATTGGGTTTTTTTATTCCAGGATTAGGACACTGGACAGGCAATACACATGGACAAGTTAATTAATACTAGATGCGAACCGCGATTTTATCCGTTTAGTTTCGTTTCCCGTGTGATAAAAGTAATTTGTGTAGCGCATCGCCGTGTCTCATTCAGTACAGTGAAGTTAGACAGAGCTGGATATAGCAAACAGATAAGAAATCCGACATTCCGACCGAACAGATCGCGTAATGTCAAGTGTGATGTGTAATGCTTCATTTCGTCGAGTAATGTGTGATGCCATATTTCATGTTCGGGTAATATTACGCGTACCTAATGTATCAATTGCATTACTTACACATGTCTAATAATTATTCAATGTGTACAATGAATACTCGTAGTGTTAGTTAATTGCAAAATTAAAATAATTAATAATAAAATAAATATATAAAACACGTTGACCACTTAAGTCTTTGCTGGATGGGTAATCAGACCTTTCAAAAACTGCTGTTATAGACTTATTCCTAAGTCGTATGACTTATGTATTTCTTTTTTTGTCTATTTTATTCCAAGGTCAACTAATATGGCGCGAATATTTCTACACCATGAGCGTGAACAATCCGAACTACGCGCAGATGGCAGGCAACCCTATATGCTTGGACATACCCTGGAAGGAGCCGGAAAACGATCAACTTCAAAGGTTTTATAATTTATTTTTTGTTTTTATACTTGGAGAATTAGTTTGATTAAGCACTGGCATCGCTGAAAGGACAGATATTTATTTAAAAAAATATAGCAACCCTCATGTAAGATTATATGAGATAGTTATGTATACTAATAAAAGGAAAAATGAGATAATGATATTGGTGCATAATAGATATTAAAAGTAACACATCCTGAATTTATACAATTTAAACGGTTAAGAGATTCTTTCTATTGGATAAACCACTTTTGCATTTTAACAATGTCTGCACTCTGCAGTAAGTGCTAAATAGGTCAGTCTTTGGGTATGTATCATGTAGCTAAGAAAAAGAGACATATGAGAGGGGCATCCGTACTCATTCGTAATCGACAAAGATTTTTATAAATGCGAGACTACTATAGTTGACGGTATTAACTAACTTTTACTTATTAAGTTTAAATATATGTTGGTGAACAAAAATAAATAAATAAATAAAATAAAATATGTACACAATACACACACGGTCGTCTGTTCCTAAAGTAAGCAACTTAATGCTTGTGTTATAGGTAACAGCCGACTGGTTTAGCTACATTTTTTTTTTCGATAAACATACTTGTAAATAATACATATATAAATATATAAATGAATATGTATATTAGACCCAGACTCGGAGTGGGAATCGAACCAGCAACCCCCGGAGCAGAAAGCAGGGTCACTACAAGCTGCGCCAACGGGCTAGTCAAGTAACTACGTCAACTGAGGAACAGTTGGTTCTCATTAGACGTTGGGCTTGAGTGATGAGGCCCTTGTTGCCCTCAGATGGAAGGAGGGCCGCACGGGGTTCCCGTTCGTGGACGCGGCCATGCGGCAGCTGCGCACGGAGGGCTGGCTGCACCACGTGGTGCGCAACACCGTCGCCTCCTTCCTCACGCGCGGCACGCTGTGGCTGTCCTGGGAGCACGGCGTGGCGCACTTCCTCAAGTACCTGCTGGACGCCGACTGGTGAGCCTCGTCCCCTCCTAACTGGGAGCCTTCTTCCTTGGTGGAGGCGTCCTTCCTTTATGCTTTATGCTGTGCGTAGTCTAGCAATACGTTTAGAAGTTAACTGAACTTGTTGTGCAAGTAGCACTAGTTCAATAGATGTTAGAAAAATAAGGATGTTCTTTCATACGACTAAGTCGACTAACAAGCGTAGGGCCCACTTGTTGGTAAGCGTTTACCGTAGCCTATAAACACGTGCAACACCAGAAGAATCGCAAGCGCATTGCCGATCCTATCCCCAAACCTTTTCAGGAGCTCTGGCCACCTTACCACAGGAACACAACACTACTTATGAGTTTTACTTAGCTGTATCTTCCATAAGGTTTAGGTACTTCCCTAGTTGGGCTGCTCCAGATTTTGAGCATGATATATCCTGATGTGCCGTTGTGCCCCACCTCAATAATATTTTAAGGGTATTTGAAGTTAGTGGTTGTGTTATCTTCTTCAGGTCGGTGTGCGCCGGCAACTGGATGTGGGTGTCGTCGAGCGCGTTCGAGGCGCTGCTGGACTCGGGCGAGTGCGCGTGCCCGGTGCGGCTCGGGCGCCGCCTGGAGCCCTCCGGGCAGTACGTGCGCCGCTACGTGCCCGAGCTGGCGCGCATGCCCGTCGAATACATGTACGAGCTTCTTACTCATCTCTACCAATCTTATTAAGGCTGCTTATAACACTGGGTACATTACGTAAGTTTGTAATGTACCTAATGTTAAGATATATATTTTTATTTTTTATTATATTGTTTGATTTCTTGCTGCCTTAACTTTCTGTTATTATTGTTTAGTTTTTTTTGTAGCATTTTTTTTTGACTTTCGTTAAGTGTGCGTATCACCTTATGGCGAAATAAATGTTTTCATTTAAGTATTATTTACTTTCAATAAAATTGTAATCGATTTATGGCCGAACATTGAGAGTATTTTGAAAAATAGAGTGTGTGCTGAAGACAAGTGAAAACTTCATTGCAATCAAGCAATAACGCAATAAGTCCCGAGTTCACCCGATCGAGCCTTTCTCCGTTCAGCAGCGACGAGCCTGCTGTCTCTTTCTCGTTCGAGTTCACTCGGCGGTCCCGAGTTCACCCGATCGAGCCTTTCATCTCAGAGCGTAACGGATCAGCCTAACTTACTACTTATGAAAAAATGTGCGTGCGGTGCGCTAAAAGAAGTTTTCACTTCAAAATAATTCGTGGAGCATTTTGTATTCGATACGGAAGCCAAAAGTGTATATTTTTCTCAATTAATCAATCTGTCTGTTGTCGCGCATCTTTCTGTCATTATTGAACAAATTTGAATGAAGCTTGGCAAGATTTTAGTCCCTACAACCCTAGAGTGCCTTATTGTAAAATAAAATTGCCGTAAAAAAGAAAATCTTCCAAAAATATTAACGGCACCTGCAAGAGCGTCACTATTAATAATAATTAAAATCGTTGAAACCCCGCTAGTTGTTCTACTAGTTAATTATCCCATTAATTTTTGGCATATTTAAACATATTGATTTTCTTTTACAAAATTGTTTTTATCATTTCGTATTGTTTTTAGTTTTGTGTTTCCCACACACGAGGAAATTCTGAAATCTTTTTTATTATCATATCAAAATTTAAATCTAGCGGGATCCGAACCCGCACCCCCGACATACCGTGTCGGTGCTCTAGCCAATTAAGCTATGGACGAAATTTTTGATATGATTTTATTCGGCTAAGCACGGTTGCTTAAAACTGGATAAAATGATATCAAAATTTTCGATCCGGCTGGTACATTGTTTTTATCACGATCACGATCACGATTCAGCCTGTAATACCCCACTGTTGGGCATAGGCCTCTTCCCCATGTAGGAGAAGGATCGGAGCTTAATCCACCACGCTGCTCCAATGCGGATTGGCGGATATATTCCCTACTATGAGTAACGATCGTTATCTGGAGTACATGATAACAACCGAGACCGACGGCTTAACGTGCTCTCCGAGGCACGGCGGGGAGACCCACAAGGACTACACAAACACCCAGACCACGACAAACATTTATACGGCCAATACAAATGTTGTCGTGTGCGGGAATCGAACCCGCAACCGCCAGCGCAACAGCCAATCGCAGTCCAGTGCTGTGACCGCTGCGCCAACGCGGCGACTTGTTTTTATGATGCTCACATTTATTCCTGTGTCCCGCAGCTACGACCCGTGGAACGCGCCGCTGCAGGTGCAGCAGCGCGCGGGCTGCGTGGTGGGGCAGCACTACCCCGCGCCCGTCGTCGACCACCGCGCCGCCGCGCAGCGCAACCGCGCCGCCATGCAGGTAACACGCGGATGTTTGCTTTCAAATTAAAAAAAGAACATCACACATTTTTATATACATATATGTAGTTGTCTGTGCAAGTGTGCAACTGGCGGGTGAAGGCACGTTCACAATAGAGTTAAAATACAAACGATTAAAAACCGACTTCAATTACATCGACAAGTAATAAATAATAACTAAAATGACTAGCCCGTTGGCGCAGTTTGTAGTGACCCTGCTTTCTGCTCCGGGGGTTATGGGTTCGATTCCCACCCCGAGTCTGGGTGTAATATATATTATACATATATTTATTTATATATGTATTATTTATAAGTATGTTTATCGAAAAAAAAAATATGTAGCTGCACCAGTCGGCTGTTACTTATAACACAAGCATTAAGTTGCTTACTTTAGGAACAGACGACCGTGTGTGTATTGTGTAGATATTTATTTATTTATTTAAATTAACAAACGCATTAGTCGTCACTACGATTTTCGAGGGTTCTCCTCGATTTCTCTGGGATCCCATCATCAGATCCTGGTTTCCTTATCATGGTACCTAAGTTGGGATATCTCCTTTCTAACAAAAAAATCATGAAAATCGGTTCATAAACGACGAAGTTATCCCCGAACATACATCACTACATATTATAAAACAAAGTCACTTCCCGCTGTCTGTCTGTCCCTATGTATGATTAGATCTTCAAAACTACGCAACGGATTTTAATGCGCTTTTCTTTAGTAAATAGAGTGATTCCAGAGGAAGGTTTATAAGTATAATACATGCATAATATAGTAGAGGAACTTTTATAGTCTTTGCAACCGTGCGAAGCCGGGGCGGGTCGCTAGTAAATAAATAATAAATCGGCCAAGTGCGAGTCGGACTCGCGCACGAAGGGTTCCGTACCATTGACTAGGTACATTGATTGTAATAACGGGCAAAAAGCGGCTAAAAATCACTTTTATTGTATGAGAGCAAAAATAGGCAAAAATGACGTTTTTTGTATGGGAGCCCCTCTTAACTATTAATTTAATTTTAATTTTATTATTTATTATTAAAGTAAAAATACAACTGAGTATTTTGTGAATATTTCAAGTACCTACCTGTTGCCATTATTGATATCGAGCAAAAAAGGGCAAGAAAATCGCGTTTGTTGTATGGATATGCCCCTTAACCCGCCACCGGTGACGTCAATTTTACTTACATCATTGGTGACGCCGGTCTCATACACCGGGTTTTACAATGGAAGATTTACATAAATATTTTATTTACTGTCTATTTTATATTTATGTATATAATTATGTTCTTTCATAATAAAACAAAGATATTCTGTTAATCACAGCACGTTTATTATATTTTTATTTATTTTAAAACAATGTCACTTATAACAAGAAAATTTGTTAACTTTTTAAACATAACTTTTGTTAGATAATAGAAAACACAAATATTAACATATCTTTTTATTAGTTCAGTCTTATCCCTAAGGATACTAGGACCATACATAAAATAAACAAAAAGTGGCATCCTACCAACAAAAAAGTAAAAAAAAATTGATCTGAAAAATGAATATTTTTCAGTCAAACAGCTTCTGCAGGAAGGCACTTCATGTTCAAGACACAAATATTTTTTGCACTTGATCATCATCATCATCATTTTAGCCTATCGCAGTCCACTGCTGGACATAGGCCTCCACAAGTTCGCGCCAAAAATGGCGTGAACTCATGTGTTTTGCCCATAGTCACCACGCTGGGCAGGCGGGTTGAGGACCGCAGGGCTGCCTTTCGGCCTGTATATTTTAAAGCCAGCAGTTGGATGGTTATCCCGCCATCGCTCGGCTTTCTAAGTTCCAAGCTGGTAGTAGAACTATGTTATCCGTTAGTCGCCTCTTACGACACCCACGGGAAGAGAGGGGGAGGCTATATTCTTTGCCGTAGCCACACAGCTTTTCAGCCGGAGAAGGATTCGCCACTTCGATACCATTTTCAGCTTCACTGTCTGATAGCGTGGATGGCCGTCTTCGTCGAGTACTTCTTATAGAAGAGACTCGAGACGACACTGCTCATTTTCGAATGACATGCTAAAATAAATTTTATAATTTGAAACATGTTATTTTCGTGAAATATCGATAAAATCATGCCAATAAACGAACTGATTTTAGGCAAATACAATAAAGTAATAACAAAACTAAAATAGTAAGTAAAAAATGTATATGGCTCTGATAAACTACGAACAATCAAAAATTCAACTATGACTATTTTACTTACATAATCGGTGACACCGGTCTCACGCACCGGGATGGCGCCAAAACTTCAGAACGTGCATCCGCTTCGATGTTGCGGGGGGGTACTGGTGATGGCCTGATGGGCCACGTAAAATGCGGCAGCTACTCGAGATCACGACAAAAATCGATTGCGCGGGAAAAAGTTATTCGATTTTTTTTAAACTTCCGGTCTCTCAGACATCGAAGTCACCGGTGGCGGGTTAAATATTTATTTTATTTTGTTTTTAGTATTTGTTGTTATAGCGGCAACAGAAATACATAATTTGTGAAAATTTCAACTCTCTAGCTATAGCCGTTCTTGAGATACAGCCTGGTGACAGACGGACGGACGGACGGACGAACGGACGGACAGCGAAGTCTTAGTAATAGGGTCCCGTTTTTACCCTTTGGGTACGGAACCCTAAACATATATATATATATATATATATATAGAGTCGAATTGAGTAATCCTCCTTTTTTGAAGTCGGTTAAAAAGAATAGGTTACTTGATTTTTATATATATTTTGCCCATGGGCTTTTTAAGCACTTTTGAACAGTAAAAGTCGTATTATTACAAAATATATTCAGTTACGATCCTGCGTGGTTGTTGGGCGTGATTAATTGTAAAAACTAAAAGTAGACGACTATTTTTTTACAAAAAAAACATTTTAATACCTAGGCTGTATGTACTCGTAGTAATAGTGTGTATATAGGTTATACATGTGTTTGACGTGAAAATAGTAAATAATTTTATTTTTATGGCCATAGAGATAAGTATAAAGTGCTTGTACGTTTTACGTAATGCCTATACATTTTTCATAAGAAATGAATATGCTGGAAAAATGCAAGTTAATTACATCAGTCAGTCAGTCGGTCAGTTCAGCCTATTGCAGTCCACTGCTCGACATAGGCCTCCTCAAGTTTGCGCCAGACATCCCGTTTTTCCGAAATCCTCATCCAGCCTAGATCGGCAATCTTACATAATTTAATAATAATTAATTGATTAATTAGTAATTAGTTAATTACACATTTTGCTCTAATAAGGTTAGGTTCTTTGTAACTATAGAAAAGTTATAAATTAATACATACTCAAAAAATAGTAAAATTATTAATGTTTTTTTTTTTTGTGTTATTACTTTTATTTAACTTTCCATAACCTTCTTACAATCATCTAAAATATATTAAAAAAATAATAATGTATCAGTTTTATTACAATACTTTTATCATTATTTTCAGAAACTCCGTCGAATGCTCGAAAAGGTACCACCTCATTGCTGTCCTTCTTCGGAGGATGAGGTTCGCCAGTTCATGTGGCTCGGGGAAGAGACTCAGGCTGAGTTTGCTACATCTTAAGAATGATGATATTTTATACATTATTAACTGTTTTTTATTTTTTATTTTTTACAGGAAATACCATGTTTAATCGTTGAATATTTTTATCAGTTGATTTTTATAGATCTGAAAATATTTTGAACAAATATAGTAAAATGTATTTTCAGTAGTAAGTGCCAAAGCCAAATGTAATATTTTATTGCATTTAATTTTCTCAAAGATTTAGAAAAATAAAAATGATAGTTTATTATATTTTTTATGCTCTATAATTATGAATACTAACATTTGACTGATATTTTAAATAAATAATGTGATCATTTTAAAATACATATATGTATATATTTTCGTTAACTGCAACACTGGAACTGTAAGATGTCGAATATTACTTTTTAAGTTTATTTTTAATTTTATTACGAGAAATAAAGTTATTCTTCTCATTTTAAATTCTACGAAGAAATTGAAAAGTCTTAGTATAACACTTTTTAAACTTTTATTGTCATTAACACTATTTTATTAAGTCATGAAACGGTAAATTTACCATGTTTGATGTTGTTATAGTCATTCTAAGTTCCTGATATTGACATAAAACACATTTATACATTGTGTATTTGGATTCTAAATAGATAATTATGTCGTGTTTAAAAAAATTATTATTATTTTTTATATTAATATAATAATGGAATTATATTATATGTTATAATTTTAAGTTTGATCAGACTATTAATTTAATCAGACTTCTTTTAGATTTTCTAAATATTGTACTGGGGGGCGTTCAAGTATTACGTAACGCTAATTGGGGGAGGGGGGGTCTTGTTAAACGTTACGATGTGTTACAGGGGAGGAAGGGGGGGTACGAACAACGCGTTACGTAACATTATTTTTTGTTTAATTAAAAAAACTGGGGTATTAAAATCTATTGTTTTATTTATTTATTACTACCACAAACGCAATTAAAACAATAACAAAAGTAATTTAGCGACTTTCCGGCTAGTTTGCGAAACAAAGTTGTGACATTTGGGTAGAAATGTGGTAAAAATGGTCAGTTGGGTGTTACGTAACGTTTATGGGGGGGGGGGGGGTACAGGAAAACGTTACGGCGCGTTACATGGGGGGGAGGGGGGGGGTTAAAAATCTACAAAATTTGCATTACGTAATACTTGAACGCCCCCTTGGATATTAGACCTAAATAAAATAATTTTATGTTATTTGATGTTCTTAGATGATGTTTTTTACTAAATCACACGAAAAACTATTTTCTTAATAGCATGAATGCATTAAATATTTCAAATATAATTGAAGAAAATGTTAACGGAATGGATAGACAATTTATAAGCTATCAAAAGAAACAAAAACTGTTTAATTAAATTAAACTAATTATTACATTTTAACTAGCAACTCAGAAACTGCGCGAAAGAAACGGGTAGAAGTATACATATGTACGAACGTTAAAAATTAGGCAAATTAAAATTTGATGTTTTGTAATTATTGTAAGTTAGGAAAAATATTGGCACATCAGTATATATCCCAGCCGGGCTAGCATGCGCGCCAAGACAAAAGTTTGTCTACCCCTTTTCTCGTATTATCTCTTTATGTCTACAGTAGCTAGCATGCGTGCACGTGATACTCTTATCGTCACGACAATTGAAGAGATAACACGATGTGGACGCTTAATAGAACGCGGCCAATGTAGATTAAACGTAGTGAAAATTTAGAATTTATCAGTGTTGCATTGTAAAAATATTGTTTTTTTTTTTTGTAAGGGCAGCACGAGTTTCTCTACTCGACAAGGTCAAGTCTTCGGAAGAGAATTATGTCTCTCGTATTGCGCATGCTAAGGTAATCGAGAAAATACTCGATGTAGACAGTATCTATCTCTCTCGTCAAGAGATTATCTCGTTGTACGCATGCTAGCCCGACAAACACAAGACCACAGCTAAATAACACTTGACTCACAAGTAGTGTTGTTTCATTTAGTAAGTTGGCCAGAACTCCTGGGGGGGGGGGGTCGGAGGTAGAGTCGGCAATGCGCTTGCGATACTTCTGGTGTTGCAGGCGTTGATAGGCTACGATAAGTCGATAACGCTTACCAACAGGTCTGGGTTTGGATTATTAGATAGTATATATTTCATGTAGGATATATTATGACTGAACTTACAATGCTTAAGTGAGACTATTGGCAGTTTTTAATTGATTAACTGTTGAGTTTCTTGCACATTTTTCCTCAGAAGAGTAGAAACTACGAATCTGAACTAGTTAATCAAAGAATTAATTTAAATAAAACTGGAAAGTGTCAAAGTTTTTTTTTGTGATCTCGACCGCACCGATTACTAAGATATAGATTATTAGGATACTTCGTATCTTATGATCTTATCTATTTTACATGATATTGATGAAATTATTAATGTGTGACACAACTGGAAGCTATTAAATTCAAATGAATGTATGAAGCGCAGAAGTTACAAAGTTTGCACTACGTAAATATTAGTTAATATATTCGTTGTGTATGAAATTTTAATATTAATTAGTTTGTTGATTTGTTCAGCTTATCGCAGTCCACTGCTGGACTTCCAAACCTGCCATTTGCATTCTCAAGCAATTCTCAATGCATTGCCTTCTCAAGTTTGATATTGATTGTCTATGAAAAAATTTAATATACCTACATATTTTTTGACGCCGCGTTGGCGCAACGGTCACAGCACTACATTGTGGCTGTTGGGCTTTTGCGGGTTCGATCCCCGCACATGACAGATATTTGTATTGGCCATAGATATATTTGCCGTGGTCTGGGTGTTTGTGCAGTCTTTGTGGGTCTCCCCACCGTGCCTCGGAGAGCACTTTAAGCCGTCGGTCCCGGTTGTTATCATGTACACCTAATAGCGATTGTTACTCATAGTAGGGAATATATCCGCCAACCCGCATTGGAGCAGCGTGGTGGATTAAACTCTGATCCCCTTCTCCTACATGGGGAAAGAGGCCTATGCCCAACAGTCTGATATGAACAGGCTGAAGCGTATTTTTTGTAATTTTGTTTTTAGTTGTTAGAGAAAGTAACAGTATTTTGACATATGGAAAAATTGTTTATTAAAACTGATAGAAGGACATATTTACAGTTAAAAACATAAAATATAGCTTAGTACCTATATTTTTTTAAATAGTTATAAGCTTTTGTCATCAAATCCTTAATCCTATCCTTTATAATTGATGTTATAGATGGACTATTTTAATAAATGTGAAACAAAATAATGCATTTTTTATTTTCAATATCGACAAAGGAATTTAATCTATCTATACTAATATATAAAGCTGAAGAGTTTGTTTGTTTGTTTGAACGCGCTAATCTCAGGATCTACTGGTCCGATTTGAAAAATTCTTTCAGTGTTAGATAGCCCATTTATCGAGGAAGGCTATAGGCTATATATCATCACGCTAAGACCAATAGGAGCGGAGCACCAATGAAGAATGTTTCAAAATCGGGGTTTTTTTTTGTTTTGAGAGCTTCCTAGAGAATTGGTCCTATTCCACGGGGACGAAGTCGCGCGCAGAAGCTAGTACTAATATAATAAAGCTGAAGAGTTTGTTTGTTTGTTTGTTTGAACGCGCTAATCTCAGGATCTACTGGTCCGATTTGAAAAATTCTTTCTGTGTTAGATAGCCCATTTATCGAGGAAGGCTATAGGCTATATATCATCACGCTAAGACCAATAGGAGCGGAGTCCACGCCGACGAAGTCGCGCGCAGAAGCTAGTTTTGTTAATAAAATTTAAAAAGAGCAATATGTAACTCAACTTAATAAACGCTTACATACGGCTACCAGTAGAATGTGAATCCTTTGTTCTGGAGTCCGAAGGAGTAAAAATATTTATCATGTGCAGGATCAACCCCATCAGGTGGTTGCTTATCGTTATCGGAGTTGGCAGTGACTCCGATTTCTGCTCCGTGGGGCTGGTGGTTCGATTTCCGCCGAGTGTGGGTGTAATATGTATATTAATTATAAGTATATTAATTAAAAAAAAATGTGTGTACTTATGTACGCACGTAAGAAGTTTTACTTTATTGACTAGCTAACTTCACGTTGCTAACTTCTTCGTTGACTACCTAACTTTAGGGTGTGGGTTTTTTGTGACGGTGTGCGCGCGCATCGTAAAAATTTTACTGTATATTAGAGTGGAGAGAATTATTAAAAAAGGAACATGATTTTGTATTTCTGTCTTTATTTTTATACAATATATACAATTATACATTTATTTCAATCTTCATTAAGAATATACAACAGTATAATAACAAAACAATTTTTAACATTATTATTCAGTAAATAATCAGTATTATCTTAGAGTTGACACTATAAAGCATTTGTTGTTGATTCAGATAACTTATTTGCTAATTCATTAAAAACTTTGCTTGTTGTGCATTCTGGTAGCTCCTTAATAGCTGCAACACCTTTGCCGGCCAATGCTCCAATTCTAGGATCTATAGGTATACTCCCTAGATACTGTATCTTTGATATTTCTGCTAGGGATTTCCCTCCACCAGTTGAAAATATGTTTGTGCATTCACTGCATTTTGGGCATTCATATCTGGAATTATACAGATTAAATTGTTTAGTTAATAATGGTATTGCAAACTTTAACAAGCAATCCTAAGAGGTCCGTTAATAACGTGAAGCTCGAAAAGGGGGAGGTTCGGAAAAATACCACAGTTTGACGAGGGGGCTATATTGAGATATCATGTGTATTTATTTTTCTTTGCTAACAAACACCCTGCAACCTTGATGCCTGTCCAGAACTTTGATCACAATACTTAATTTTCCAAAATTTAATCAGATTATAGCCATATTTAAAAATAATATTCGGAAAATTTCAATTTACTTTACACAAAAAATACATGTGATTTTTGGATTTGGGTAGTGTAAAGCCTCACTTATCACTAAGCACGGGTAAGGGTGTTAAAAATTACTAAAAAACATCATGTGATGATGATAATGGACAACTCGTATAAAAAAAAACCTAATCTATTTATTTTCTACACATACAATAATATTTTAAATGATTATGATATGATATTTAAAAAGTTTTAGTTCCTTACCCACTCATATTTTCAATAATGCCCATTATAGGTATGCCAGTTTTTCTGCAAAATGTTATTTCTTTACGAACATCCTCAATAGCAACTTCTTGGGGTGTTGTTACAAGTATTGCTGAACATTGGGGAACCTGCCGTAGGTTTTCCATTACTGTTATATGTTCATCTGATGTTCCTGTGAATTTAATACAATATTTGAATATAATTATAATACATTCACGAGACAGATTTACCTCAACAAATTTGTTGTTAAGGGTTAACATATCACCATTTAATTAAGTAAGTACATGAAATATTTATCATGTATAGATAAGCAACTTATTCATTAATATGAATATGTTAATACATAGGTACATATAAATTGTTGTAAGGGAGTATTTTCTTTTATTTCTAGTTGGAAAAATACAATTATTAAATTTCCTATGTACTAATAAATTGTAATGCAGATAACAGGAATAAAATCAACCTTTTATAAAACATTTTAAGCATTGATACATAATTTTTCAAGAGA
Source organism: Melitaea athalia (assembly GCA_905220545.2). Taxonomy (NCBI): domain Eukaryota; kingdom Metazoa; phylum Arthropoda; class Insecta; order Lepidoptera; family Nymphalidae; genus Melitaea; species Melitaea athalia. The sequence goes on from HG992184.1 coordinate 6,562,237, forward strand.
TTTTAAATTACTCATAATGGGCCCCGTAAACGATCAAACATGTTTGATCAAACTTCATGTTTTCATATAAAAACCATATCAAAAAAGCCCGCAGCCCCGCACACGATCAAATAATTTGACAAACACGTTTGTCAAACAGAAATTTAATATGAAGTTTGATCAAATATTTGATCGTCTACGGGGCCCTTAATATTTTTGTCAAAATGCTTTAGACAGTTACAATGCTTGTGGTTGTGACCAAACATCTCAAGAGAGTATTATTATGCAACATTTAATTGTTACAAATAAATTATGTAAGAAAATTGTTAGTTTAAGTACCTGGAGGAGTATCAATTATGAGATAATCCAAATCTTGCCAATAAACGTCTTCCAAAAATTGTTTTATCATAGATGTCTTTTTAGGCCCTCTCCAAACTACAGCGTCATTACGTGATTTTAAAAGAAAGCCGATGGACATAACGCCTAATTTTTGTTCATTGTCTAAATACACCGGAACCCAACCCTCAGGACCTTGATGAATATTTTGATTTTCCAAATTTAAAAGATAAGGAACGCTTGGACCGCATAAATCAATATCAAGTAGTCCGACCTGAAAGGTAAATTTGATTTGTCATTATTTTGTAAATTGGAAGTAAAAACATTTAATAGGGATAAAACTTTTCTCACCTTAGAGCCTTTTTCTTTAAGAGTTAAAGCTAACTGTGTGCTGACTGTTGATTTTCCTACACCTCCTTTCCCAGATAGTACTAATATGACTTGTTTTACGTTTTCTAACATTTTATCGAGAGGAATTAAATTAACTATATGGGAAAAAAACAAAAATACCAACTTCCGAAAATCCAATAGAATGATAACAATTTATAATTTTTAACTTAGCATTAGCAAGTCGTCAGTCATGTGTCATCAAATTTCATGTGTACTATTGCTGTCGCTAGTTGTCACTGTCAACAAACTGTCATTCTGTCATGATATTGCGCGAACCGAATATCAGCACTAAAGCGCATTATGCGGTATAATGCTCAATGCTCAACGTTGAAAGTTCCAAAGCTACAGCAACGCTTCACACAACGAGCACTCTCAAAAGAAGGGCTTCCGTGTGCGTGCTTGCAATGGATACCAACTCAGTGGTGGCTCAGTGGTTTAGTATTGTGCGCCACTGAGTCGCATTATGCTCTGTAATTGGAAAACGCACTTAAAGACTTCTAAAAATGTAGTATAATTTGCTATTTGTTCCTGGATATTAGTATGTGTATAAAGATATGAGCTTATTGGTTTTAATGCAAAATACGTATTTGTCACGTATACCAATTTTATTTGTATATAATGAAAATCAATAATCTTGATCTTGAAATTCAATAATGCTACACAAAAAAGTTGAGTGCGAATAATTGAAGCTCATAAGTAGAGTGTTATGAATAGAGAACTCATCAGACTCATCACTATCTTTTTTACTTTTAATAAACATAATCAAATATACAGGTATTTAAATCATTAAAAAAAATTATATACTCTTTGGCGCATGCGCCAAACAGCAACAGTAGCGCCGCCGGCTGCGTTGAATGTTTTTTTTTTGTCAGTTTTGCAAAGAGCAGTTTTGAATAGGTTTTTTGGGTAGAGGTTGTTTCTATCGTGTACCGGTACTCTAATGAGGAGATGCTACAATTTTATCATTTTGTAACAGACTATTGGACGTTTTGTAACATATATAGTTTGTGATATAAGTTACATTTTTAATTTTTTATAATTTTTAAGTGAACAGCAGTGTTAGAAGTGTTTTATTTGCGTAATATTTGAGTTTAGTGGTTGTGCAAGGGTTTATGAAGACCCGAGATTGGGAACAAAATTCCTCGTTCTTGATTATTTTCAGGTATTTTACTCTAATCTTATTTTATATATTTACAGTGTACCAATTTACGTTGCCTTTTTAAAGTCATTTATATTGTTTAGTAAAGGTTCATACTACGAGCGTAGTGTCGTGAGCTTAGTTTGATCCACCCTTAATAAATTTTCCTGAATGGTCACCGGCATTTTTTTATAAAATTATATTGTACGATTTACATATATTAACATTTTAATTTAAATATGTTGAGTATGTTAATAATTACGGCATTTAATGAGTTTAAAAAAGAAAGTAAAGGGATATTTCAAGAAACGTAATAGGCTATTAAGTAATGTGTAATGAAGATATTAGAGATTTAGTGTAAAAGTTGAACAAAATCTGTGGTGTGCTCTGGAGATCTCTTATGAGTAAAACTTGGAAACTGCTATCTCTAATACTCTATTTCGTATTGACCTGGTTAGAGATTTTTTTAATTTCCATTTCATTTTAAGTTTTTTTTTGTAATTTTTAAAAGTTTTTTGCAATTTAATCTAACTTCTATCTTAGCCATTTTTGGCGGTTTTTTGGAATTTTGTCAAAATTAGGTGGTGTAGGGACTAAACAGACCCCAAATTTGGATTTAGAACATTGAAATATGTAAGCCTGGCTGGGTCTGGTCAAAGGTAAAGACAACTTTTTGTTTTGTGGGCCAGTGTATTTAATATATCCCTAGTATTGTGTCATGTTTATGGTTTTACATTAAATTAATATGGTAATCGGTTACTGTGTTTATCATTTGTATTTAAATTAGTTTATACAATAATCGCCTATGCGCTTCTAGGGCGTTGTGTGTTTTTGTCTGATGACAAACTAATAAATACACCTGTTTTCTTTTTTTAAGTATACATTTCACCACTAGTGTTCAAAAACAAAATCAAATAGGTAGGCTTCAAAAGAACTTGAATTTTCATTTAAAAAAATAATATTATATTACTTTAATTAATTAATTCGAGTTCAAATTAAAGCTACCACGGATTCAGAGTATGGATTCTGCAGAGAAGAATCGGCAAGAGAGTAAAACTGAGAGTAGTCACTCTCAGTTACACTTTTAAAGAATCTCATTTACATAATATGGAAAAGCTGTATGGTGTAGAACCTTAGCTTATTATTAGTTTCTTACTATTAAAAAAAATTACAGTTCACTGGCAAATTTATTTTGACACATACTAAACACATTGCATTTCCTTGACATTAATTTATTATATTCCACTACCTTACAGTAATAGCATAGTAAAAGTTCTTCTGTGTAATAATTCCTTATAAATTTTAAAGTTCATTTCCTTCTATTAGACCGGGCGCTGGATGGAGTTGAGTATGCAAAATGTGAGGACCGCATTCGGTGAATGGTTTTGAACTCAGAAAAGCATGCAAATTATGATTCTGAATGTTGCCAGGAGCCATATTGGTCCAATTTTTTTTTACACCCCACCCCCTTAGACATGTAGTAAATGGACTGAACACATGGTTTGATATCATTATAACGATTGTTTTAGTGAGAGTATCCAAATGATTTTTATGATTACAGATACTTACAGCCTGTCAAGTGAAAAAACAACAGGAAAATTAAAAATAAAAACAATAATTATTGATAAAAAAAATTATTTAATTCAAAAAAAGGGAATTTGAATATATTACAAATGAAAAAATGATAATTATCAATCTTTTTTATTCTGACAATCGTTATTTATTCATTTGCATAAAGAAATACAGTCAATATGTAATTTCATATAAGAGCAAGCCATTGTTTTACGATTGGATGCACATTTACACGGTTGATTCAACAATTCCGGCAGTGGTTGCTTGGTCATTTGTCGTGGGTACAGATTACCATCCTTCCTTTCATAGCCTAAGAACGTGTAATCAATTGGCTGTAGTTGAGTTTGGTCAGTATTTACTCATACATATGTTTGTGCTGAGAAATTTTGAATTACTGCAAGTATCTTTTTGACGCTGACGGTTTTTACAGGAAATCTCCAAAATCATTATTCGCTCTTGAAATTGAAAATTACAAGTGTGGTACAAACACGCGGCAGTATATTTCAAATCTACCTATTTCAAAAATTTACGTTCTTGATTACAATAAATACAATTGACAGATATGATGATATATCAATAAAATACTTGGAATCAACTTTACGGAGTAAAGGTCGAATGATGAAAAATTTTATCATGTCAAATAAGCACACCAAAATCCCAACTGATTGTAATAATTTCTTTTCAAGCACTGAAAATAAGTTACAGCTAGTTCGATTTCTATGTAATGCTGCCCGTAGATATGCACTAATAAATGAAGATTGCGAGTTATATATTTGTGGAGGATGATCCCCAAAATGTTTCAAATTACTAGGTTCTTTATTTTTTTTAGTACCTGACCTGAATTCTAACCATTTAAAAACGGATTCAAGGATGTTTTGTCACATTTTCACGAAAATCAAATTTGGCATATCATAATCATTAGCTCTGATACAGATGTTTTCATTCTCGGATATTACTTCTGTAACAAGCTTGCACGTCTAGGCTGTTTAGGTTTATGGTTCGACGGTTCCTATAAGAAGAAATTCATTTCAGGCTGTCATTTGGCTGCTCAATCCCTTGGAGAAAATATTTGTGGTTTTATTTGCTAGCATTACACGCTCTGAATGGTTGCGATTCGACTTACAGATTTGGTTCGAAAAAAAAATGCTTTAAAAGCTGCTTCGTTGGATTTTGTACAAGAAGCTCTAAAGCATCTCTGAAATACATACCTAAGTGTCGAACAGCTAAAAGAATTGGAAAACATTTGCACCTATCTTTTTTCAAAAAAAAAAAAAAACTCAACGGCTGATAAACTTCGGTATAAGTTATCTTCCCAAAATATCGGTTTTGCCTTAAATTTATTAAAAGTTATTTATTTGCACATCAGATGCTCTACATTTACATCTATTAACATATGTATGAGTAAATACTGACCAAACTCAACTACAGCCAATTGATTACACGTTCTTAGGCTATGAAAGGAAGGATGGTAATCTGTACCCACGACAAATGACCAAGCAACCACTGCCGGAATTGTTGAATCAACCGTGTAAATGTGCATCCAATAGTAAAACAATGGCTTGCTCTTATATGAAATTACATATTGACTGTATTTCTTTATGCAAATGAATAAATAACGATTGTCAGAATAAAAAAGATTGATAATTATCATTTTTTCATTTGTAATATATTCAAATTAATTCCCTTTTTTTGAATTAAATAATTTTTTTTATCAATAATTATTGTTTTTATTTTTAATTTTCCTGTTGTTTTTTCACTTTATGCAAATGAATAAATAACGATTGTCAGAATAAAAAAGATTGATAATTATTATTTTTTCATTTGTAATATATTCAAATTAATTCCCTTTTTTTGAATTAAATAATTTTTTTTATCAATAATTATTGTTTTTATTTTTAATTTTCCTGTTGTTTTTTCACTTGACAGGTTGTAAGTATCTGTAATCATAAAAATCGATTGGATATTCTCACTAAAACAATCGTTATAATGATATCAAAGCATGTGTTCAGTCCATTTACTACATGTCTAAGGGGGTGGGGTGTAAAAAAAAATTGGACCAATATGGCTCCTGGCAACATTCAGAATCATAATCTGCATGCTTTTCTGAGTACAAAACCATTCACCGAATGCGGTCCTCACATTTTGCATACTCAACTCCATACAGCGCCTGGACTATATTATTATTTAAATTTACATCACAAAGTATAGGTAGTGTTTAACAAGATTTTGATTGTTTATTATTTTTGCAAAAATTGAAATGCATATACATAGATCTTTGATTAGAATAAATATAAATTAGTAAATAATAATAATAAATAATAAATATATATGACACACACACACACGGTCGTCTGTTCCTAAAGTAAGCAACGTAATGCTTGTGTTAGGTATAGGTAACAGCCGACTGGTATAGTTACATTTTTTTTATCGATAAACCTACATATAAATAGGTACTACATATATAAATAAATATATATATTACACCCAGACTCGGGGTGGGAATCGAACCCACGACCCCCGGAGCAGAAAGCAGGGTCACTACAAACCTGCGCCAACGGGCTAGTAGTAAAATGTTGTAATAATAAAAATAATTAAATAAGTGTGCTCAGTTCCACTTCCAGCCCCATGACCTTGGAGATAACATCAAGTCATAAATAAGGGTGTAGTAAATGTTCATTTTCACCCCTCCTGAGTCACAAGTTCGATGAGGGTTTACTTTTAAAATATCTTAGTTATTGGTTGCATAATATTTTTAAAACAAGATTTCCTGTATGTCGAAATGGTTTTGCTATAAATGTTTAAAATGTTGCTTTTTTCAACATGGTTTTTTATTAGATGAACTTTGAGTGTGACGGCAGATTTGCGCAATGGTCGCAATTACTGGCTATTGCGTTAATGGTCGCGGCTTCGATTCCTGTCACGACAAAAACCTGTAACGGCTAGGCTTTGTTTCTCAGTCTGGGCGTTTGTTGCGTGTATTTCCAGATACGCAAAATTGGATTCGTCATTTTGCTTACGGTTGTCGAGTTTGTGTCGCCTTTTTATTGTTGTTTACGATGACTCAGTGTGTCAATTCAATAGATTGTAACTGTAAGCTAGTAATCATATTATAAACTTACTGTGTATGTCGCAGTTACCTGGTATTATTCGCGAGAAAATTTCGAAATTATTAGCATTTGCTTCCTGTATGCTACACGGAGACTGCAACTATAGTTACATTTCAAGATTCGAGGCTTTTGGTGTTAAAAGCCTAACATTAGCACAGCAGCCAAGTTATGACCTTAGTAACATTGTAAGTAAATTTTATTGTAAGTAAATTTTATACCAGTATTGTTATTTTATACTAAAAACTGTACTGTATATTTGTAAGTGCTGTTGATTGAATACATATTAAACTATTAAACTAAAAAAAAAAAAAGCCTAACATTACTTTAACAGTGATATGTTCAAAAAGAAATTCTGTCTCGTTACTCGTTCCTAAATAATTACAATGTTTTCAGAGCAATCACAAGACTGATTGATCAATGAACCGAATATGCCGTATATGATTTGAAAAAGTATTATAATGATGTAACTCTTTGCAAGTAGGCTTCTAAACTGTACAAAAAAAATGTACATACATGTGTTAAAGGGATAACCTAATTACAATTTGTCGTGTCAGGAAACACGCAAATTGACCTAGACATCTATGAATAATTTGTAGTAAAAAAATAACACATTGTAGCAAACCTACGTGTGTTACTTTAGAAAAAAAAAACTGATATAGGTACCTTTAAATTACGGAATGCATAATTATGTACCAAAAAGACTTATAATTTGAATACAAATTTTTAATATTATAGGAAGTTTTTTAATCTTTTTGGTACTCTGGATGCACCGAGGCGCCGCGTTGGCGCAACGGTCACAGCACTGGTTTGTGGCTGTTGCTGGCGGTTGCAGGTTCGATCCCCGCACATGACAAACCAGTTGTTATCATGTACACCTGATAGCGATCGTTACTCATAGTAAAATAATCCAATCAAATGGGAATATATCCGCCAAACCGCATTGGAGCAGTGTGCTAGATTAAGCTCCCTGATCGTTCTCCTACATAGGGAAAGAGGCCTATGCCCAGCTGTGGGATATTACAGACTGAAGGGCGGATGCACCGAGCCGAGATAAGCATAACCGTCAAACTATTCAAATTTAAAAACAAGTTTTTAATTAAAATGACCATTTCATCTCTGTAGCCTAAACCTTATTTCCTAATACGTACGTAGCTACTAGCAGACGTCAAAACTATTGGCTAATGATGATTTTAGTCAGTCGCTAATTGTCTATCTGAAATGCGTATTACTCCATATACCTCTCAAGGGATTTACGACGCGCGCTGAGAAGCAAGAAACATATCCCTTTGTTCGTTTTATACCGGCATGCATGAAACAAACGTGATGTTTGATATATTATAAACAGTAAAAGTTCTTTTAAATTACTTTTTTCACCTTTACTTATCGTTATTACTATTTCTAAATACTCGTTTTTAAATTGTTAATTTACAAAACACATGTAAGACAACTTTTGAGTTTTATCATGTTAAGTTGTATTGTGAATATTTTGTCCTTTTGTCGTAAACAACTAAACAGTATTGTTTTTTAACAAGATGTAACTTGTATTACTACTATTACTATTTAGTGTATTTCAGACCACAGTACTGCAATTATTGCTTCCGTGGAGCTCAATTAGGGTTGCCACCTTTTTTTTCTCAATTAAAGTACATTGGGTATTATAGGTAAGAAAAAAAAAGTACATAGTATCAACATAAAGTACAATTTATTTTTATTTTTTTTTAATTTAAAAACATATTTTTTTTATTGCTTTTTGCAGCTTGTATCAAATTAGTATCTCTACTTAACAATTGCACAACATTTTTAGACACACTTCAGCTTATCGCAGTCCACTGCTGGACATAGGTCTCCACAAGTCACACACTCATGTGTTTCGCCCATAGTCACCATGCTGGGCAGGCAGGTTGGTGACCGCAGGGCTGGCTTTGTCACACACTCATGTGTTTCGCCCATAGTCACCATGCTGGGCAGGCAGGTTGGTGACCGCAGGGCTGGCTTTTGTCGTACCGAAGACGGTGCTGCCCGTCTTCGGCCTGTGTATTTCAAAGCCAGCAGGTGGATGGTTATCCCGCCATCGGTCGGCTTTTTAAGTTCCAAGGTGGTAGTGGAACTGTGTTATCCCTTAGTCGCATCTTAAGACACCCACGGGAAGAGAGGGGATGGCTATATTCTTTACTGCCGCCACCACACAGCAGCCCACACCACATCTTTACAATTACAGTCCATATTTAAATTAAATAAGTAATTCATTTTTTATCAAATTCAGAGACGCTTTGTTTCGTTCGTCTCGACATTTGTTATTCATCACAGCAAAAAATCTTTGAATGCTGACGTAGTGGTACGATAGATAATAAGAATGAAATTACTTTATACAAGTTTATTAAATTGTCATCACTCTTATTAAATACTTGCTGCCATTTTTGTGCAGTTGATAGTTCTGCAAAACCCTTAGAAGTACATATATAATATTAATGTAAAGCAATTTCTCCATAAAGATCATCGATATTTACATTATAAAGTTTTCGCAGATTAAAATTTTCAATTATGTTAACAATATTTTCTCTAAGACTAACCATAATCCCATAAACATCTAAAATTGTTATGCAGTTGCCTTCTAGACATTTAACAGCTTTATTAAATACTAGCCAACTTGTGCCCACTTCGTTGGGCGTTAATTATTTTTGTGATGCATATAGTAAATACCTATAGTAAGTAGTATACCTATAGTAATACCTATAGTATAGTAAGTAAGATACCTATAGTAAAGTTTTCATCTCGCTCGCATTTCTCCGACTTGATTTACATATACTATTATTTTTCACTGAATTTTTTTGTTCAATAACAATAAAATATAGCCTATGTCACTCCTGAATAGTGTAGCTTTCAATTAGTGAAAGAATTTTCATGATTGGATCAGTATTTGCGATGATTACCTCCTACAAACAAACAAAGTTATAGAAACGAAAAGAGTGACTACAAAAATGCTAATAAATTTCAATCATATCATCAGATATGATCAGAAATTGTTAAAAATGAGTGTTTAGGTGATGTGGCGCTGGTGAGTAGCGACATTTACGACAGCAAAATTTTTTAAAATCCTAAAGAAATCAAATCATGCATAATAAAGTATTTTCGTGTACTTTATTGCTCTCATAAAGTATAGAGTACATTTACCTAAAATAACGTACAATACTTTATTATAAAGTACGGGTGGCAACCCTAAGCTCAATGTATGTGTGTATTAACAGTGTCTATTGTAAATATACGTCAATAATAAATCCAATTTCGATGTTAAATGTGGTCTTAATAACATTATTACACTATACAACATATACGTCTAAATATAAGTTTAAAATTAATCTACGCTATATTTAGACCTATATCTTGTACTAGCTTCTGCGCGCGACTTCGTCCCCGTGGAATAGGACCAATTCTTTCATACATGATTTGTGCGAAACTAACCGTTTACGCAGCGGAAGCTCTCAAAAGGAAAAAAACCCCGATTTTGAAACATTCTTCATTCGTACTACGCTCCTATTGGTCTTAGCGTGATGATATATAGCCTATAGCCTTCCTCGATAAATGGGCTATCGAACACTGAAAGAATTTTTCAAATCGGTCCAGTAAATCCTGAGATTAGCGCGTTCAAACAAACAAACAACCAATCAAACAAACAAACTCTTCAGCTTTATTATATTAGTATAGATAAAGAAACGTTACGATTTATTGAAGTAGGAAAAGCTCGAAAGAACGCTAGTAGCCGTTTACTGTAAAATCATATTTTTAAATATTATATACTAGCTTCTGCGCGCGACTTCGTCGGCGTGGACTCCGCTCTTATTGGTCTTAGCGTGATGATACATAGCCTATAGCCTTCCTCGATAAATGGGCTATCTAACACTGAAAGAATTTTTCAAATCGGCCCAGTAGTTCCAGAGATTACAGCGTTCAAACAAACAAACAAACAACCAAACAAACAAACTCTTCAGCTTTATATATTAGTAATAATTAGGTAATTTTGTGTATTCATTAAAGCACACAAAATATTAAGTATTTGAATTCCATAAATGAATTAAAGTCGCACAGAAAGCAACACAGCAAACGAGAATCAAAAACAGAAGCAGTCGAGCTATTCGAGAACCCGAAACGCTGTTGTGTAAAAACTCGTACCGGCTCGGGAAATATTTTCTGTCGAAAGCAAAATAAATAATTATTCGTTTTGAAAACGTTTAACGTACACTTTGTTATATCGTTTTATACAAAGTCTTTTTGTTTGTTGTGTACTGGCTCTTGCTTGCGACTTGCCTTGAATTTGTATAAATATAATTATGTACAAATTATGTATTATGTAGTGTGTATGCATAAACATATGCTATCAAAAGTATTAATTTTTTCCAATTTACGCAACATTTTTTATAGATGTTCTGCTTCTGTTAGTCGCAGAGTGATTTTATATAGCCTATTTATGCTTTCTCGATAAATGGCCTATTCAACGCTAAATAATTTTTAGTTTGAATTAGTAAGTAGTTCCTGAGATTACCGCATTTAACCAAACAAGCTCTTTAGCTATAATTATAGGTAATATTGTTATAGATTTTACTGATATTACTAGTATACTTAAATGAAAAAGTTTCGTATTCAGCTTGTAACATCCATTGCTGGGCATAAGCCTCTTTCTCCATGTAGGAGAAGGATAGAAATGGAAAGTTTGAATTAGTGTAACTTCTTTGTTCAGTATATTTTTAACTAATTTTATAGTGCAAAATTACACACCTTTTAAACCGTTGGTTAAATTACAGAATGCAGTTAACTTAAAATTATTTTATAGTCGAACTACTAAATGGCTATAATTATGTAATAACTCAGTAATAGTAAAGGCTGAATTTGCCTCGAGGTATACTATTCATGCATTCATAGAATAGATTCTATTTTAGATGTATGGATTGTAATTTGTAGCAATTGCAGGGGTGCAGAGTGAACTAGACAAGGTATACACCGTATACATCAAACAAAATAAAACTGCACATTATTCTGGGTAAGCATATTACGTAGCACCCACAAAAAAAGGAACGAAAATGAAATTACAATAACGAGTATTTGATTTTACTTGAATAAAATCCTTAAAACGTTAAAACTTAATATCATTTCGCTAGAGTTACTTGCATTCCTACTGCGTGTTTTTAACTCGTTCACCGTAGAAGTTACCATAGTCACCGTTTCACGAAGGATTTGATTGTTTGTTTGCATTGAATAAGCTCCGAAACTACTGAACCGATTTGAAAAACTCTTTCACTGTTGCGAAGCTACACTATCCGCGGGTTACATATAGGCTATATTATAAATTTTTTATATTAATTTAATTTGATTTATTTTAATACCCGTGCGAAGCCGGTGCGATCCGCTAGTTATATAATACATTTTCTTTTCTCAATAAATCCCTCGGTAAGTATACCTACAGAGAGCTAATCCCCGTTTGGCAATGCGTTCACAAAAATATCTAGGTCATAAATCACCAACATGGGGGATCGCCTATTATTGGCTGCATCCAACTGGGAATTGTTTCTTTTATTAGTTTTATAATCGTGCGGTCGTATCCCTTCATTTTTATGTTAATAACTTTAGTTATTATGACTTGTAATCTTGTTTATACGTATGAAAACAGCTGGCGATACTTAAATTAATTTTGTAATTGCAGCTAGTCATACTTTATAAAATATAAAAATAACTTTTTGTTGTTAAATTGTATACTTATTATTATTCATTTTTATTTTGAAAATGATTTGTGAAATACGTTTAAACTTAAATCGAGTTTGTAAAACTTTATGACATGTTCAAGCATGTAGCTTGAAGCGCAATTCTAATTTCCAAATAACTTTCATGTTATCAGCCCCTAGAGAATACGTACCTACTCGTGAAATTAGTCAACTTTTAAGAAGCGGACGATCAAAATTAATTGGTTTTATAGTTTAATACCTGCATTATTTTATTCTTTATTTACATTGATGTTTATTTATTAAAAACTAGCTGACCCGGCGAACTTCGTACCGCCTAACAGTCGATTCAAATTTTTTTATTCCTTCCTGGAACCCCTCCTCTAACACTTTATTGTATGGTAATGTATGTAATAATAATATGTAACTTTATGGTATGGTATTAAAGTTCAAATTGACTTAAGTATTATTACGAATCTTTTGTATGGGAATATAGAAAAGTGTTGTTTTTAGACTTTTTCAGGGAATTTTTTAAATTTTTCTCTCCGTAACAACCATCCTCGGACTTCAAGGAATATTATAAAAAAATAATTAGCGAAATCGGTTCAGCTGCTCTCGAGATTTGCGCTTAGCAACAAATTTAGCGATTCATTTTTATACAAGGTGTGGATGACAATAGAACGATAATTGAAAACACCGTTAGTACTAGTATAAAGAAGTATTTCAAAACCATCAGATAAGTCCTAACATCAAAATAAAAAAAAAAGATTTTTTCATACAAACTAATTCAATATAATTTAATAAAATTTTATAACATCATTTTTGTAAATATAGGATCACTGACCTGTTACACGCGTCATCGCGCGGTGATCGCGCGTGGCCTTCTTTCTACGCGGCAAAGTTGCGTGGAAATGGTTTGTGCTTGTACCTACAAAACTTCATTATTTTGATTGAATAAAAAATAGTAAGTTAGAAAAGTAAATTAAAATAAATTGTTACGCATTTAAAATTAAATTGAATAAAAAACTATTTGATTTAAATTTTCTCAAACCATCAATTTTTTTTTAAATATGCAGAACTGATCAGTAGCCGATACTGAATAAGTTATTTTTTTTTAAACATTAGTTATTATAATATTGTTTGGTCTGCGAACTGTCACTAAATGGCAATGATTAAAAATTGTGCCTTTTTGTGGCAGTCGATGCCATATCCATTATTTCTTAATCTATGATTTTAAAAATAATAATAGCTGTCCTTGAGTCGTTAACCGCCGGTTTTAGGGTAGGTCAGGTCTTTAGTCTGATACATACGTAGAAATTTTAAAAAATGAAAAATCATAATTTGTGGCTAAACTACTGGATGTATTTTATTGATTTTTTGTATGTGGGCTTGGAATGTCATTACATATACGCTGTCCAAGTTATCGTTGTATTATCATCCCCACCCTGTATATATAGAGAGAGATAGAGATTCAAAGAATTTTAACTGACAGTATTAGTATTTAACGGTGTGACAAAAATCATTGTTGATTTATCCGCACACCGACACACATAGTACCTACATACAAACAAGTAAATGTGTCTTTATTCCGATAACAAAAAATAAATCTTACCAACATTTATTTCGAAATGCTAAATCTGTTTTGTCATTGTCTATTCGGGGATGGACTTAAAAGCAATGGGTTTAGATTGAATCAACAATTTATTATTGTGATTAAATTATTTAAATTTGAATTCGTCACCGTTCCAAAAATGCGGGCGTGGCGGACTTTCAGAGTTGGCAAAATTTGGTAACCGTAAAAATAAGTCAAGAGGAACCGCTTAAAAATATTAAATTAAGAGAACATTGTCCTTTAGAAGTTTGAAAATTCAGCAGTGAAAAGTCTTATTCGTAAAATGGGACGTAGTGTTGCACGTTCTATTGTAAAAGGCTTGCAGTTTAAAACCGTAGTTTGTTCAAGTATTCGACCACTGCAGCTCTCGCGCTTTCGGACCAACTTTGAATTGGGTTAATGTTTTCTATTTTTTTCGTACTATACCTACACTTATAGTCCAGCTGTGGGATCGTTTGATCGGTCTCGTAGTGCTCGTTAGTGGGAACTTTTAGTTCTAGTTCTACACTACTTCTCGCTTTGTCGATGAAAGAGTTGTTTTATTGGAGAGTATTCGAGTCGGATTTTTCGACGTGACAACATCTAATAAAACGATGAACGCCGGCGGCATGCACGAAAAAGGATGACTCATTGTAGCGTTACGCTCGTATGCTTGCGCCGCATCTATCTTTTTTTTTAATTATTATTATGTTATGGGCTTGCTCTTGACCACAGTCTGGCTTTAGAGCAGAGACGAGGTCGAAGGTGGAGCGAGCTCACCCAGAAGATGCCTGTTCATTCGCACTTTAAAGACATTCGGGTTATATGAACTCGGAAATACACATACACTACTCTTTTCCACTCGATTGGCCTATGCGTCCGAGGAGATGTTTTGTTATGACGTTGTCACGTTAAACTATCGTCCGTAAACCAACTTTACAGACAACCAATTTTTTTAAACTATTTTTTTAAATTACTTATTATATATCTATCTATATCTATACTAATATATAAAGCTGAAGAGTTTGTTTGTTTGGTTGTTTGTTTGTTTGAACGCGGTAATCTCTGGAACTACTGGGCCGATTTGAAAAATTATTTCAGTGTTAGATAGCCCATTTATCGAGGAAGGCTATAGGCTATGTATCATCACGCTAAGACCAATAGGAGCGGAGTCCACGCCAACGAAGTCGCGCGCAGAAGCTAGTCTATATATATATAAAAATCAATTGCTGTTCGTTAGTCTCGCTAAAACTCGATAATGGCTTGACTGATTTATTAGGGTTCCGTACCCAAAGGGTAAAAACGGGACCCTATTACTAAGACTTCGCTGTCCGTCCGTCCGTCCGTCCGTCCGTCCGTCCGTCCGTCCGTGTGTCTGTCACCAGGCTGTATCTCAAGAACGGCTATAGCTAGAGAGTTGAAATTTTCACAAATTATGTATTTCTGTTGCCGCTATAACAACAAATACTAAAAACAGAATAAAATAAATATTTAAGGGGGGCTCCCATACAACAAACGCGATTTTCTTGCCTTTTTTGCTCGATATCAATAATGGCAACAGGTAGGCACTTGAAATATTCACAAAATACTCAGTTCTATTTTTACTTTAATAATAAATAATAAAATTAAAATAAAATTAATATTTAAGAGGGGCTCCCATACAAAAAAACTTCATTTTTGCCTATTTTTGCTCTCATACAACAAAAGTGATTTTTTTAGCCGCTTTTTGCCCGATATTAAAATCAATGTACCTAGTCAATGGTACGGAACCCTTCGTGCGCGAGTCCTACTCGCACTTGGCCGATTTTTTTTATCTTGAAATGTTTGTGGAAGTTCAGGGAAGGTTTAAACGGTGAAAAACATAAATAACATGTAACGGAAAATAATAATAAAAACGACGATTTAATTTTCCAATACAAAATGTTCCTAGCGGGGAAATTTAATGTCTTTTGTCAAAAACGTTGTCAATTAGTTGTCAAATATTTATAGGTGCGTTCAGAAAGTGGTTTGTGTATATTTTTTACAAATATACGTAGGTGATACGAAGTTCACCGGGCCATCTAGTAATTATATTCTATACATAGAAATAAATATTATATATTACTACTTTACTAGCCGACCCGTGCCCACTTCGTTGGGCGTTAATTATTTTTGTGATGCAAATAGGTAATATACTTATAGGTAGGTACTTAAGTTTTCATCTCGCTCACATATAACTACCACCCCCTGTTTCAACCCCAAAAGGGTTGATTTCTAAAAATACATTATTAGTACACCTCTACACCATCTATAGAGCATACATTTTGAATTTTAAGTCTCTTACTTCAAAAACATAGGACTGTCATACAAACTTCCAACCCCCGTTTTACCCTCTTAGGGTTGAAATTTCGTAAAACCCGTTCTTAGCGGATGTCTACTCCCTATAAGGAACATACTTGCCAAATTTCAAGTTTGTAGGTGTTATAGTTTCTGAGATTTCGTGATGAGTCAGTGACCTTTCGCTTTTGTATATATAATATGTAGATTGAAAACAACGTTTGCCGGATCAGCTAGTTTAAGTATACATTTTAGTATTTTTCAATTCAATTTATCTGTAATGCTTATTCGTGTTGACGTTGGGGTGGAAATCCAATCAACTCCCCCACAAGTGAGCTCTCTCAATTTGTTTCGACGACTCAACGCACTACGCCTTACACCGAATTACCCTAAAAATTGGACCTTTGCTGTGGAGCGAACTTAGAACTTTACTTTTCGATCTTATTTTAAGCCTAGGTAAATATAGATTTTAAATAACCGAGGAAATGTACTGACGATTGTTATGTGTATTTATTTAAAGTACACACAAGTACTAAAACAAATTTAAACTACATAATAATAATACATAAAGATACAAGAGACAGGCCGATTTTAATATCTAATTCTTTTTATCGCATAGTAATAAGTCTGTTACGAAAGCTAAAACCAAAATACCTACCTATGTTAATTTATCGGTCAACTTGCCTGCTTGCTTAATCAATTATTAATGTAGGAGAATATTAAATGTTAGTAAGGCGCGTGATGCGCATTTTCCTTACCTTTTTGGTAAACTTTTACAAATTAAATGCCGACATTTAATTTAAAAAAAATGTATAAATAAAAATAATTCGTACTTATATTTTTTTTTATAATTTTTAGGATTTTTTAATATAATTTTCGTAGAAAAATGCTTTCTACTAATCAGAGTAATTAAAATTGTAAAAACGTTTTCGTATTGCAAAATGAAGAGAATGTATTTTGGTCTTTGAGAAATGTTTAAATAGCATTCAATTTGAAGTGTCTTACAGTCCTGTGCTTACAGTTATCATAAGACTTTTAAAGAAATAATTAATCAATAATACGACTGAATAAAAACTTTTACGTCTGTCGCTCCCAAGCGAGCGGCAACTACGCCTTGACATATGGTTGTTTCTCAGAAACTGTCTGACCTTCTGTTGGAAAGATTGCAACACATAATAAGACAGGGGTCCTAAACACTTGGGGTCGAAGACTTGATAATAGAAGGCACAGACTCACTTGGATTAGTAGTAAAATTATAAGTCTATGCTCTTAGATTTCGGTAATGTACTACAGAATCGATTCAGGTATATATTATTTCCTTTCGTCGTTTCTATCATTTACTAGTTAGAGACGGTATGTTCAATATCCATACTATATTGTTGAACAGTAGCAAAATAAAACAGTTGCTATAACATTCAAATATGACGAGATTCCAATCTCTTGTTTTTTTTTTTTCTTTTTTTTTAATTTATTAACAATTATCACAACACTCGTACAAAAAACCGTAAAAAACAACAATCACTCAAGTTTTTGTGTAGCTGATATTACATCTGTGTTGAAACTTCTCTAAAAATCATGCACAATTTTCTTTTGCCATATCAAATATTCAGTACATGTAAAACGTGTAAGACTGCGTGGTAGGCCTAGGCCTAGTAATAGTCATGTCAAAACAGTCCTGTGCTGAATCCTTTTCTTTAAGAGGACTGGAAGGGCTCAACAGTAAAAGGCACTTAAGTGTTCTGTTACGTAATTTATATTATAATCAGTATTGTTGGGGGTTTATATGTATACTTAAATAATTCAATATATTTTTAAATTACATTTCATTGAATAAGGGTTTAATTTAAAAAATATGTTGTACCTATGACTTATAGTTATTATTATTTTATTTATTTTTTTCTTTCTTTGTCAATTTCACACAAATTATTTCACAGATATTATGTAGGATGGAGGAAACACAATGCATATTGTTCGTGGGAGATGATATTTTAAATAGCGTTGATTTCATTATTAATTTTTAATTTAGACCATAAAGATAAAAACTGTCATAACAGCGTGACAAACAAATCAGAGGTATGCTTCTTTTGGGCAGTTTAGGGTACTAAAAGGCGTAAATTTCCCATTTGTATGGAAAGTCACGATCACGATTCAGCCTGTAATATCCCACTGTTGGGCATAGGCCTCTTCCCCATGTAGGAGAAGGATCGGAGCCACCACGCTGCTCCAATGCGGGTTGGCGGATATATTCTACTATGAGTAACGATCGCTATCAGGTGTACATGATAACAACCGGGAGGCACGGTGGGGAGACCCACAAGGACTGCACAAACACCCAGACCACGGCTAACATCTGTCCAATACAAATGTTGTCGTGTGCGGGGATCGAACCCGCAACCGCCCGCGCAACAGCCAATCGCAATGGATTTGTATGGAAAGTAATTACAGTAAAAGATTACACAAAAAAATGATTTTAGTCATTATACACTGTAAAATATTATTCATGAAGAGTAGCGCTAAAATAATATGACGGTAATCGGTAACTTGAAACGAGCGATGATTAGCAAAATATTTAGTGTTTAATTTCCCCGAATCCATTAAATTTATCTTGTTCTACATTTCGTTATTAAACAATGACATCAGTATCGTAATAACAATAGGTTCCCGTGAATGCATCTATGCAACTGCGACCAGTTCACACACGCTTATCGGCCAGTGGGCGGTGTCCGGGATGATAGCGGATCTGCTACTATGTATCTTATGTTTGTGTTGCGAACGTGAATAACCAATAAAAATAAATATTTATATAATGGTTGCGAATGGTTGATAAGATGGAATAGGTTTGTTTAAAGTATCGAGAAATGAAAAGGTGTTTCTATGTATGTATGGATATGTGTATCCATGTATGTTTATATCTATACTCATATTTTGATAGGTATACTCATTTTTTTAGCACACCTACAAACGTCTGCTCTTGTACGTCCTAAGGTTGGCTGGTAGAGAATGCTTTTAGCATTAAGCCCGCCTTTTTTACAATTATGTATGTATTGTGCAATAAAGTATAATTGTGTTTGCTCGCAAACGAAAAAAAACCGACTTCAATGACATCGACAAGTAATACAATGTAATAAGACGAAAAAATAGTCAGGTAAATACGCGCTATTAAAGATTACTCAAAAAGTTGTAATCAGATCTCGATCTAATTTAAACAAGACTACATGACAAGTATTAGCTTTCGATTAAAGTAAGAATCATCAAAATCGTTACACCGAGTAAAAAGTTATGCGGTATAATACAACGTAGGTCGATGAAAAAGTAGTCAAGTAAATACGCATTATTAGGTATAACTCTAAAAGTACTTGTCAGATCTCAATTAAATTAAAATGGGACCACATGACACGCAAAACCTTTCAAATAAAACAAAATTGATCGAAATCGGTCAACCCAGTCAAAAGTTCTGAGCGAACATACATAAAAAAAAATACAGTCGAATTGAGAACCTCCCCCTTTTTTGGAAGTCGATTAATAAAATAAAATAAAATAAAGGTACATTATACGCAGTGCTCGTATGATAAATGTGATAAACTAAAATATATATAAAGAATATTCATTACTAAGGGGAGGTAATGCTACTTTACTAAATTACTACAATACTTTTGTAGGGGATTTTACTCCGTGTCACACCCGTGCCGTAGGCGGGGTCGTTACACACGCGAGTTAGAATGCCCTATTTTGTTTCCTAGTTTAATATGTATTTTTTTTACCACGTCGTGTTTTGAAAATTCTGTAATTGAAAAATATTAGTAATAAAATGCTTACGTTTAAAGTATGTTGATAAAATAAGTGTAATTAAACGTGAATGATAGTACTTTACTACAGAACAAACGCTTAAAAAGTAGGACCCTTATATTGTACCATTAAAGTAGTTTTTACCATGATGGAAGGCTTATTATAGATGTTTTTCTGTTGAAGTATCTACCAATGAAAACAAAGATAATGATTTTTTTACTAATGATTTAATGTACCTATATCTCTATATAATATAAAAATTAATCGCTAAATGTGTTGCTAAGCGCAAATCTAGAGTGCGGCTGAACCCTGAAAAACAACACTTTTCTATATTCCCATACAAAAGATTCTTTATTACCATACCATGAAGTTTAAATGTTAGTGGAGGGGTTCCGGGAAGGATAAGTATAAAAAAAAATAAAAGAATCGTCTGTTAGGCGGTACGAAGTTTGCCGGGTCAGCTAGTATTAAATAAATATATGCCTTTGTGCTTTTCACGTACATATAATAGTCTGAATTTTAACACGCAATAGTAAGATCGTTGTTTAGTCATCACGATCGATCACGATTCAGCCTGTAATATCCCACTGTTGGGCATAGGCCTCTTCCCCATGTAGGAGAAGGAAGGAAGGAAATTGTTTAGTCATACAAAGAGTTAAATATTTAATACAAAAGTTACAATATCGTTTAAATTATTCATCACAATTTGTTTTCATTGTAAAATTGAACGATACGGGAAAATGTGTTTATTAAATTGTATATTTTATGTATAGTTTTATAAAAAAGGGTAATTGCATTCAAGGATGTCATCAGATTAATTAATAAAAATAATAAAATTACAATATGGAGGAAAATATACTACAATAATTATATCATTGAAATATAATAAAGCATATTTATAGCAGCACGGACTAAAAACTCGGATGCTCCATCGAAATGTGATTATTTCGAAATAACACGACTGTTTTAATATTTGTATAATATAGTCTATCTCTATGTGATTTAAAAAAAATATACACTTTACATTTTAAATTCATTTAACTAATTATAATTGCTAACGCCGAAGGATATATGTATATATACATAATATAGATACATAACAATAATGTACAATATATTATCACATAGGCATATTATTAACACATCTATACATATAATTATTACTTACGTTTTAAGTTTCTCACTAACTGTTTAACAACTTGCCGATGTGGCAACATCTATCGAGCCACAAACGAACTGAAGATTCTAAATCGCGCTATCGAAGTTTCCAAAGCGAATGAACTATATATACAAGAACCCGACAACAACCGTTGGGGCAGTAGCCCTACCAGACACAACTCCCGTCTGGTTGGAGGATCCTCCCTTTGCGGTGGTTGATGAGGAACTTAACACCTTGTTCCTCTCGCCACCAAACTGGTGACCCCGAGCATGAACATCAGCGCAGCCTTCGTCAATCTACGTCATCGTGACGTCATCATCGCTTCCTCAAGCTTCCGAGCAGCGAGTCCTACAGCCAGCCAGCATCAACGGCTACTACGGGTATCCTGACCACCAGCATGCAGCGGACGCGCATACCTGGTCATAACCCACAGCCTTCTCAGCGACTTTGGCACAGCACACTGCACTTCGGCCGGTCAACAAGCAGAGACGCACCTCTCTCCTGGTCGACGCAGCAGCCAGCCACTACGCAGCACTGCACCACTCCGACTCACTGGAGAATTTGCAGCATTACCCCGACTCACTGGGGCATCACCGCAGACAGTTCCGACTCACTGTGAACTATGCGGCATCTGGTTCCGACTCACTGGTACATTCCACTGGCCCGGCAAGGATCACAAGATGTATCTGGACGACTCAAAAACCGCTATCGACCTCCAGTCTCGGAGGGGAGTGATGTGGCAACATCTATCGAGCCACAAACGAACTGAAGATTCTAAATCGCGCTATCGAAGTTTCCAAAGCGAATGAACTATATATACAAGAACCCGACAACAACCGTTGGGGCAGTAGCCCTACCAGACACAACTCCCGTCTGGTTGGAGGATCCTCCCTTTGCGGTGGTTGATGAGGAACTTAACACCTTGTTCCTCTCGCCACCAAACCACTACCTAAGTGTCAGTATTTCATACTTGCGATTTCCTGTTCAGACGCCGCGTTGGCGCAACGGTTACAGCACTGGTTTGTGGCTGTTGCGCGCTGGCGGTTGCGGGTTCGATCCCCGCACATGACAAACAATTGTATTGGAATTGGCCATACAGATATTTGCCGTGGTCTGTATGTTTGTGCAGTCCTTGTGGGTCTCCCTACTGTGCCTCGGAGAGCACGTTGAGCAGTCGGTCCCGGTTGTTATCATGTAGGTATACCGTATACCTGATAGCGATCGTTACTCATAGTAGGGAATATATCCGGCAACCCGCATTGGATCAGCGTGGTGGATTAAGCTCTGATCCTTCTCCTACATGTGGAAAGAGGCCTATGCCCAGTAGTGGGATATTACAGGCTGAAGTGATTTTCCTGTAGGGTGCATGGCTAGTACTACGTGTGAATGGAAGATTTACTTGAGTTGAGTTTAAAGCTAAGTTGTTGAAGTTTGTAACCCTGCTTAGAACACAGGCTTTGTAGAAAAAATTATAACTAGTTTAATAGCTATGCCAACAAACAAACAAGTTCGGTGTCATTATCAACACGTCGATACTTATTATGAACTAGCTGACCCGGCGAACTTCGTACCGCCTAACAGTCGATTCTTTAAAATACTTATCCTTTCCGGAACCCCTCCTCTAACTCTTAAACTTTATGGTATGGTATTAAAGTTCAAATTGACTTAAGTATTATTACGAATCTTTTGTATGGGAATATAGAAAAGTGTTGTTTTTAGACTTTTTGAGGGAATTTTTTAAATTTTTCTCTTCGTAACAACCATCCTCGTACTTCAAGGAATATTATAAAAAAAGAATTAGCGAAATCGGTTCAGCTGCTCTCGAGATGTGCGCTTAGCAACACATTCAGCGATTCATTTTTATATATATAGAGATATAGAGATTATTATTAGACTTGAGGCTTGTAAGGTTGTATGTATATCTAAGTACTAGTTATTTAACCGAAATTTTTAGGACTAGTTATCGAATCCGAAGTTTATCAAACTAAAAATTATTACCACATCTAACTTATTCTACACACTGGAACTTGTCTTTAAGTATTTTATTATTCGCTGTGGCAATAAAAATACATTACAAATATGTAGTAATTAATCAGTGCTGTACTTGTGTGCGTTAATTTTCGCCGAGATTGCAAAATCTCGATTCACAGTGTTACTTTTATTGCGAAACCATATTTTAAGGTGACGATTTATCACTTTTGTTACCCGTATGAGATATGGAAATGTACGAGATACATACCAACCAACAAGTAGGTATCAACCTACTACATGTGTATATTATAAATTAATGTTATGTTATGGTTATGTTGGCAAAATTTTAATGGACGTTTCACACGAAAACTTTTCAACCGATTGCAATGAAACTGGTAAGATGATAGCTAAATGATTTTACAAAATTCCACCCACAAGAGGGGTTGCGGGGGTTAATAACATAAATGGCAAAACAACGTTTGCGGGGTCAGCTAGTATTTTAATATGTGCTTCTGATTGTAAATGCTTACATAGTTTAATTATGCTTGTAGTTTATCTTTATTATATTTTTAGGAATGTTTATTGCTCTAGTGTTATCATGAACTTAAGGAGATTTGAGGTTCAAGAAGGTAATCTGGAAGGTCAATGTAAAAAAAAAAATAACCGTTTCGTTACTTTAAAAATATTATTAACGAGTCGCAAACCGACAGAAACGATTCCGTTCCGTTGATGTTTGACGTCATAAAAACACGATAGTGTATGACTTTCCTTATTTACAAACTTTATTTTGTTGTGTCACTTTGTCCAAAGATTTAGTGTAGTAATACAAGAACTAAAAAAATTAAATTTCGAAATCAAGTTGACACCTCGCATAATATATTCTTAACGCCACTTATAATCCCGCAGTTATATCTGACACGGTGACACGCCATAAAAGCGTGCAGGAAGCATAGACAAGAGAATCATAGACAATACTTGGCCCTAAATTATCCCGACCGGACGCGGAGTGCATTGAATCGCGGCATTTCCTTATTCGACGCCCGTCCAAATATGTCTACACGTGTGGATAAACTGGAGGAAGTTTTGGTCAACGTGTCTGAAGTTCTAAACCATAAGCAATTGTATATCTTATCTCTTCAAAAAACCTTTGTAATTTTTCAAAGTAAGAGCTAATTTTTGGCTGAAATTAACTGAAATGAAACATAGAGATTTTGTATCAATGCTGGGCAAAGGGCAAAAGGCCACATTTCCATGTAGATGAAGGAAAAATGAAGGAAAAATGATTGTTATTAAGTCCACATGACATTAATAATTGCTGAGACTTGTTCTTTAACGCTCAGCGATAAACAAGGATCAAATTGTAATATTGTAGTTCATAATATGTGATCAATTTTTACTTTGTAGGTATTATTCCATTATCCCATAACGTGAATAATTAATTTGTCATCGCTCATCCGACCTTGAGGCGTCATTCATTGAACAACTTCATGTTTTTGCTTTGACGTAATAGATACAATTAATTATTATTAGATGCTACATTGATTTACAACCGAGTTTATTATATAAGATAAAAAATAAAATTAACGAGATTTAATTCTCTGAAATCGTTTCAATCGTCGTCACCTAAAATGCATTTTTATTAAGTCAAAGCGTTTTTATTGTGTAATTTTTTTGCGTTTTTATTATTGGGTTGCGACCGACAATGGTCGTCCCGTTCACTACGGATTTGCTTCATCGGATTAATTGAATGAATTGACTCATGTCTTCGTTACTCCGGACTAGTGATTCATCGTTTCCATTTATTTTCTACTTTCTAGATTTAAGTCTTAAGCTCTAGATTAAAAAGCGATCTTCTTGTAGACGGTATTCGAACTTATTTTCGATTTAAATGAACGCGAAAAAAGCTTTAAATCTAAAGAGATTACTAGTGATAGATGTTCTGCTAGAGATTGTGTAATCTATTTTGAACTTAATAGTAACAAAAAACAAAAAAATGCAAAAAAAAAATAACGAAATATAGAATTGATTCACTTTAGTTATCAAACTACATAATATATTCTAGTAGCCTGTCATAGAATAATACTGTTTGCAAGTAGTATTGTGTTCCTGTTGGTGAGTAAGGTGACCAGAGTGTCTTCTGGTGTTGCAGGCATCTATAAGCTACGGTAATCGCTTACCATCACGTGAGTCGTACGCTTGTTTGCCGACCTCATTGTATTAAAAAAAAGAATACGGATGACGATAATACGTCTCCTATCCAAGAAAACGGAATAAAACTGTTCCTGTCTATACTTAAAAAGAATTGATGGTTTTAAAATCAACTGTTATTTTAGAAAGAGTATTGCTGTATTTTACTTTTCAACTTGTAGATGGAATGGCAAGCTGACGCACCATTGGTTAAGCTCATTTTTGTCGTTTAGACTTTCTTTCACCTTCGACGAAGCGATCTGTTTCTGTTGCTTCAGCGATCTTACGTTCAATCAAGCGTTTACGTTCTATTGTATTCTGGAACAATGTTTTATATTTGTAGCATTTAAAATGTTATAAGAAATTTAAAAAAAAAATGTTACACCATTTAAGTAGGTGAGTAAAAAAAAAAAAAAATTTTGGTCACGTTTTTTTAAGAAAATAAATGTTAATTTCTCAGTATTCGTTCTAATAAAGTATTTAAAACGGCTAATTTTTATCTATCAGGAAATATTTTTAGTAACATACATTATTGCCAAATATTAAACAAGATTTGTAGTTAACAGGAAAGTGATTAAAATATCTGACGAATAGAGTGACTCAATTCTGATGAAATTTAAAACAACCGTTTGTTAGCGTAACTACTTAACTACTTAAAATACATTGTAAATAGGATTATATACTGAATTAACTACGCGATTGATGAAGGGATCTCTGGTTAAAACGCAGTTTATGAATAAATTAATTTTATTAGTAGGTATAGGAATTTAGTCCGTACCCAATGTCTTGTGGATTTTAATAGTAATATCACCTTAATGACACGATTATAAATAAAGAGATTTTCGCATAGGCTTTAAAATTCTTTGTTCCAGTTTTGTGTAAAGATAGGGAATAATTGTGTTTGCTAGCAAACGAAAAAAAAACTGACTTCAATTATTGCATCGGCAAGTAATAAATAATAAGTAACTAAATTAACAAACGCACTAGTCGTCACTACGATTTTCGAGGGTTCTCCTCAATTTCACTGGGATCCCATCATCAGATCCTGGTTTCCTTATCATGCTACCTAAGTTGGGATATCTCCTTTCCAACAAAAAAATAATTATCAAAATCGGTTGATAAACGACGAAGTTATCCCCGAACATACTGAAAAAAGAAATATATAATATACGGTCGAATTGAGTAAACTCCTCCTTTTTTGAAGTCGGTTGAAAAATGATGCTCGACGGCCTGGCGTACATAAACAATTGGTTTCAGATGCATCACCGACTTAGATTTCTTTTACATACATTACGGGAATTTGTCTTCGTGTTTCAAACGAAATATCCTTTCCTACTTCGATGACTCTTATTTAAAAATTGTAGTTTATTGGAGTTGATGCTGCAAAGTTCGATGCCAAATTTAAAATTTATAAATAAATGGTACCATTGAACTTAAATAATATAAATATTTTAATACTTAATTACAAGGATTTCATGGTTCACTGCAGTGATCACAGTATTTAACTATTACGTTAGTGATCGTGGGTGTAATCCCCGCACATGATAAATGTAGAGGACATTGAGATGTTTATCGCTGGCTGGGCGTTCGTGAGGACTTTGCAAATCAGCCAGTCAGTTCAGCCTATTGCAGTCGACTGCTGTACTTAGGCCTCTCTAAGTTCGCGCCAGACATCCCGGTTTTCAGCAATCCTCATTCGGCCTACATCGGCAATCGTACGTATAGATCGTCGGTCCAGCGGGACAGAGGACGTCCCACACTGCGTTTGCCAATACGCGATCTTCACTCCAGGACACGTTTGTTCCAACTCAAACTCCATCTTCGGACACAGGACTTTTATTCTACTGAGGACCGTTGAGTGTAAAACCTTTACTTACTCTAATGTACTAAATATTATAACAATTATATTTTGAATGTAATTGAACTAGTATCAGCTTTTTGTTTTACTTTAGCAAATTTACTAGAGACCTCTTAAGACCGTATTCTCGTTAACCATTAGACGAGCTCCTAAGAAGTTTGTCTTCTGAATAGTGGAAGTTTTACACTCTAGTTCCGGTGAAGTTTCCTTGCAGTGAACGTCGGAACGATCCTGTCTGGAACTTGCTTCCGGATTAAGTTAATAACCGTCGCCCAAAGTAACATGTTATAAGATTTAACATAGTTTTATACTTGGCAGTTCTAAATTGGATATCTGGGAATTTAGCTCCGCGTAGTTTCGTGGAAACGAAAGTTTGTGATTATAAAAACGCTATTTGTCATTAATCCTTCAAATGATACGTTGCTCCTCAAATTAAAATTTCCTTATTTCGTAAATCATACTATTAATTTCACAGTTTTAATTATTAAACTATGGTAGCGGTCCGCCGTTGTGCGTACATCTTGGACAAAACTGTTAGATACATTTTGAGTACATCTTCTAAGCTTTATTTCTTAGAAACTTTGGCACACGAAACAGAGACACTAGACAGCAGTTAGTTGACACTAATAAACGAACTAAATTAACCCTAAACGGATAATCCATTAGTAGTTGCACAACTATTACAGTATATAATGTAAGAATAAGTTAAGTCGCTTGTAAGTTTTGCGTGGGAGGCTAAGGATTTAACGATCAAATAATTGGAGCATTCTATCTTGTTTCAATTACGCCCAGGCAAGCGGGAAACTCGATACCCATCATCTATCACCACGAGAACACCGTGTCGTGTCAGCGAAACTTATGAGCTGTTATTGATTGCTCCGTAAAGATTATTGCGCAATCTTTGTTTAGATCTTGTTTTTATTTTAAAACTAGCTGTGCCCCGCTGTTTCATTTGCGTTAATTTGAGTTGAAAAAAAGTACTGAAATATATAGCCTTCCTCGGTAAATGGACTATACAACCCAACAATCCCAGAAGTATTTTTGTATTTAGCGTATTCAAGCAAACAAACACTTCAGATTTATAATATTAGTATGGATGTAATGCTGACATTTTAAATTAATATTGTTGTTAACTTGTTATTTATTAATATTGCCTAAATACGTAGACAAAATAATACTATATTTTGTTTAAAAATTAAAAAAAAATCCCTACTCAAAAAGACTAATTTGGTTTCTCTGCAGACCAATCTGATTGCAGAATCAGGTCAAGGTTTTCATATAATTGTCACGAATGATTTTACTGACATACATGTAGCGTTTAGTCCAATAATCATAGGAAAATAAAAAATAATTCTATTTTATGCTGAAAATCTTTTGCATCATATGGATCGATTTTGACTAAATATAGAACCATGAGAACCATAAGAACCACCGCAATGAAGCTCCATTTTGCTAAAAAAAGGCCCATCGAAATCAGTCTATACGTTCGAGACCTACGATGTCACAGACAGACATTGGTGAAAAACTAACACATCGAAAACATCACTTTTTAAAAGTTAAAAAGTGGTGTACGTTTGGACTCGTGCATTTAGGGACATTTTGAATTTTGACGTTCTTGACACATATTTATTCGCAAATTATTATAAACTAGCTGACCCGGCGAACTTCGTACCGCCTAACAGTCGCTCTGTATTAAAGTTAAAATCGAAAATATTATTATGAATCTTTTGTATGGGAAGTGGGAACATAAAAAAGTGTTGTTTTTAGACTTTTTCAGGCAATTTTTTAAAATTTTCTCTCTGTAAGAACCATCCTCATACTTCAAGGAATATTATAAAAAAGAATTAGCAAAATCGGTTCAGCCACTCTCGAGATTTGCGCTTAGCAACACATTTAGCAATTCATTTTTATATACAGGTTGTCCCGCGATAAAGTGCAACCCCAAAAGAGGGTGAAACTAGACCATAAATTATCGACAAAAAACAGAAAAAAATTAAAAAAATTAAAAAAAAATTTTTCTAGTGCGGCAAGGAAAGTACTTATCCTACTATTTGCTATGAGGTGTAGGTATAGATTGTAATATAATACAAATATACTCGACACCTCCAAGGAATACTATGCAAACCGAATTTTTGGTATTTCCTATTTTTAAACATTCTTCTTCTGTCTTGAAAATTCCTCAATACATATGATGAATCCAGTTGGCCGAGTATTCTTCTAATATGTCTATAGAACAAACAACAGCGCACAATATCCATCTCTTACAACATCCAGATCAAACACATTACATTAGAAAAAAAAAGTAGGTACATGAAAAATAATAAATAAATATAAAATCTGATTTTGAATAATCCATTATTAACCCAAAGATACAAAATGTTAAACGTAAAATAGATAAAATCTGACATGAAACATTTATCGCGGAACAAATGTTGCGAATTTACTCGTATACCTACAAATAATATAACTTGACATGCGATGAAATTCAATGGAATCCAAAATTGGATTGTATCGGATTTATTTGGGGGCAAACATTTCAGTCAATAGCGGTGGGAAACGTCACTCAAAAAGTAGGAAATAAATTTTATTACACGGAAAATAATTTACGTACTTTCTCATTATAACAATTTGCCTATTTTGACTGACGAAATTAATCCCAAAATACACAGATTAAAAAAATTGTAGCTACTCAGTTTCTTGTCGACTCTTCTTAGCAGAATCCACATCCCAAATCGGTATTAGATTCATAATAACCATGGCGAACTTATTAGGTAAAGACTAATAAACTAATAAGCATAATTAAAATTTGTACAATAACGATTGCTGAATCTTACTTGAAAAATAAATTTTTAATTCATTATTTGTAACAATAATTTCAACAATAACTTGAATTGCAAACCATGTGAGCATTTTTAAATGGGACGTTTTCCCCAATATAATAATAACTGTACAAAATAATATTTAACCTAGTTGCAGTTATAAATAGGTACTATTTTGTCTACCGTTTTGATAACGAATGAGTCATTTAAAAATATAATTATGTCATCGTCAGTCAGTACAAATTATTAGATATTATTATAAATTAATATGTTTATATATTATTATAGTAGATTAGTAGCCGAGGACTATAGGCGCACGAGCGCATACACCCGACCTAACTATTCTGCTTTACATCTCGATTGTGAGGTAAGTAGAAAAAAACCGGCATTACGAGAATAAAACATTTTATTTGTTGAAATTTGAAAAAAAAATTTTGAAAATTGTTCTCATTTCACTAAGTATAAATTTCAACAAATCATCATCATATCATATAATATGATGATGATTTGTTGAAATATATATAATATGATGATGATTTGTTGAAATCAACAAATCATCATCATATCATATAATATGATGATGATTTGTTGAAATATATATAATATGATGATGATTTGTTGAAATTTATACTTAGTGAAATGAGAACAATTTTCAAAATTTTTTTTTCAAATTTCAACAAATACAATGTTTTATTCTCGTAATGCCGGTTTTTTTCTACTTACCTCACAATCGAGATGTAAAGCAGAATAGTTAGGTCGGGTGTATGCGCTCGTGCGCCTATAGTCCTCGGCTACTAATCTACTATAATAATATATAAACATATTAATTTATAATAATATCTAATAATTTGTGCTGACTGACGATGACATAATTATATTTTTAAATGACTCATTCGTTATCAAAACGGTAGACAAAATAGTACCTATTTATAACTGCAACTAGGTTAAATATTATTTTGTACAGTTATTATTATATTGGGGAAAACGTCCCATTTAAAAATGCTCACATGGTTTGCAATTCAAGTTATTGTTGAAATTATTGTTACAAATAATGAATTAAAAATTTATTTTTCAAGTAAGATTCAGCAATCGTTATTTTACAAATTTTAATTATGCTTATTAGTTTATTAGTCTTTACCTAATAAGTTCGCCATGGTTATTATGAATCTAATACCGATTTGGGATGTGGATTCTGCTAAGAAGAGTCGACAAGAAACTGAGTAGCTACAATTTTTTTAATCTGTGTATTTTGGGATTAATTTCGTCAGTCAAAATAGGCAAATTGTTATAATGAGAAAGTACGTAAATTATTTTCCGTGTAATAAAATTTATTTCCTACTTTTTGAGTGACGTTTCCCACCGCTATTGACTGAAATGTTTGCCCCCAAATAAATCCGATACAATCCAATTTTGGATTCCATTGAATTTCATCGCATGTCAAGTTATATTATTTGTAGGTATACGAGTAAATTCGCAACATTTGTTCCGCGATAAATGTTTCATGTCAGATTTTATCTATTTTACGTTTAACATTTTGTATCTTTGGGTTAATAATGGATTATTCAAAATCAGATTTTATATTTATTTATTATTTTTCATGTACCTACTTTTTTTTTCTAATGTAATGTGTTTGATCTGGATGTTGTAAGAGATGGATATTGTGCGCTGTTGTTTGTTCTATAGACATATTAGAAGAATACTCGGCCAACTGGATTCATCATATGTATTGAGGAATTTTCAAGACAGAAGAAGAATGTTTAAAAATAGGAAATACCAAAAATTCGGTTTGCATAGTATTCCTTGGAGGTGTCGAGTATATTTGTATTATATTACAATCTATACCTACACCTCATAGCAAATAGTAGGATAAGTACTTTCCTTGCCGCACTAGAGCAGCGTGGCGGATAGAGCTGCAACCCTTTTCCTATATGGAGAAAAGGCCATTGCCCCCAGAAGTTTACAGGCGATTCACTTCAGTACTATCTAAATTTAATATACTATGTATATCAAGATTTTGATGTAATTAAATTGTTAGTAAATAACCTTTAGAAAAATCTATCTTCAACTGTACGGTACATCACAAAAATTGAAAGAAATACGATTCGATATGAAGTCAATTAAAAAGTTTAAATTACCTTGGACTCAATTTAATAACTAAAACTAGTTACGGCGCCTGCTTCCAACTAGCACTCTCAATCAAATAATAATATGTCTCGACATGTTATGAGTTATGACGGTCACACGTACCTATGAGTAATTCTATTAATTTTACAAGGTATATCAAATAAGGTACAATGCTTTTGTTGGTCATTATTGCATTCTATGCAGAAATTTAAATGCAAGTATGTACCTATAAGTAACGTAACTTGATCTTACTAGAATCTTTTCTAGAAAACAAAAACTCAGCGAAAATTAATGTGTTTATTTACGACATCACATTAGAAACATCTAAAACTATCAAGGGTCCTTTACTATATTAAGCATGTATTATACATAATTATAAACCTTCCTCTGGTATTACTCTATTTATAAAAGAAAACCGCATCAAAATCCGTTGCGTAGTTTTAAAGATCTAAGCATACAGACAGCAGGAAGCGACTTTGTTTTATACTATGTAGTGATTTCATTATGGTTTTAATGTTACAAAAATATGTTTACAAAATCCTGTTAGAATTACACGAGTAAGTACGCTAATAAAAATAGGCGGAACAAAAAGTTACCTTCTTACAAAGCTAATTCTATTAGATTGTCATAAATCTTGTGCGATGTCGATACAGTGAAAGTCAACTACATCTACTCGTACTCCGGACAGGTTATTTAAAATATATATCGTGTAGTCAATAAACCTTCGGGTGGCTGGGATCGTTGATTTTATTACCGATCTCCGCCGTACAGTTAAAATAACATGAGAATCAGATATTCTTTGTACTAAGAAACTCAGATAGATTACGTTTTACAGCTTCTTGTGTTATTGATGTACTTATCTTAGTCCTAAAGGTGATCCAGCTATTCATATGCCAGTAATAGAGCAATTTTATATAGGTATCTAAAATCATTAACTTGCAAAGTTTTTTTTCCCATTGAAATTAGTTCCATTTTGGGCGCGTATAATATTCGCTGTATTTTCTAAAACGAATTTCTTTCAGAAACTGTTTGTATTTCAAACTTTGGTTTTTGTGTACCTACCTTAAATACATTTTACATTACAGAAGGATTAACATCTATATAAGTTTTTGATCTTAAAAGGAACGTTTCTAAATGTTTCAGTCAAATGTTACGTCAGTTGATGTTGACGGTTTGTGTATCGAGTGTAATGTAGCGGTGGTGATTTTAATGTATGTCTGATCAAAGAACTCGCCTCGGTCGGCACCGCAATCAGGATCGAACGGATATGCTCCGTCACTATTGTTTCCGCTGCAATTCATTAGTCGGAAACTGGTCCACGATTTATGCTGCATTATCAGCTGCCGTGACATTGATGTGTTCGATCTGGTGTTGTTGGATCGAAAAAAGATTTATCGTGTTTCAGGATATCGTGAAAAGTATTTTTATGTTTTATTATTTATTTGTGTAAAAAGGTGTATTGTAGTTTATTTTTATGTACAAATTTCTTTGGGATAATTCTGTTCGCACGTGGTTATCCGGTGAATGGACCACGTGGGGTGCGGGCGCGGTCGTTCGATACAGCGGAGGCTGCGCGCTGAGCTGTAGCCCGGAACTTCTAGCCGGCCAGATAATTTTGATCCGTGCTACCCCTAACCGTTCCACTTGTTTTGCTATGTCATGAAACATGTCGACAACAGACGGAGGTCACGACTATTTGGACGACTCGTCGCGTGTCAGTTACGCAAGATCTATCTTAGCTACTATAAGGCTAAGAACTCACGGAGCGATTTTCGCCCGCGTCCGCTGCGGTTGCGGGCCCGCAGCTTCTGTAGAATGCAAATATTTATATAAAAAATTAAAGCACATTTCACGACGCGTTTTACGCCCGCGGTGTACGCGGTTGTATGCGGCTCCCGCTGTACCGGCGGGCAACTAGTAGAATCGCGCGGGCCGCGGTTACCCGCAGCCTCGGCGGGTGGCGCCCGCGCGCTTTGCGATCGGTTGGCGGGCGACCGCGGGGGCCGGCGGGCGGCGCGGCCGGAGGTACAGAGATCCGGCCATTTTGCATCAGTGACTTGTTATTACACGTGGCATCGTGACGTTGACAACAAACAATAAGTATAATATTCTAATAAAATGGATATTGAAATAGATCTCTTAATTACCTTAGTACAAGAAAGGCCAGTTCTATCATCGATCATCGCCCGCCACGTTTGCGGGCGATGATCGCAACCGCGGCGGCCGCGTAACCGCGCGAATAACCGGTCTCGTGAGTTTTGAAATAAAACCGCAGATCCACGACCGCGGCGGTTGCGGGCGAAAATCGCTCCGTGAGTTCTTAGCCTAATACTATCGGTTATATTGCATAAAAAATATTTTATCGATTTCATAATGTTAACAGATTAAGCACTTAAATATTAATGATTCGAAATGAAATATTTGTGGTCATTACAGAAATATTATTAGAGATTATAACCACATAATAAAAAGTTGCTCACGTTTTCATAGAGCTACTTTATTTAATGCGTCCCTTTTTAAAACGTAACCATTAGAAACTTGAACTAGTTTTGTATTCATTGTTTTTATAACTGAGATAATGGGTTTTGCCGTCGGGTGTCCCGGTTGGCTCGCTTTATTTTTAGGTCATCTCCAAATGGGATAGGGCTTAAAGAGGTTCCTTGTAAATAACTAAATATCTTATCTGATAGTCTATTAAATATTCAGTTATTCAATTTGTTGTGTTCTTTTTCAGTTTCGGAATATAAAATGTGACTAATCTTGTTAAATCGTCAAATTGAGTTTTAAATGTCGCATCAATAGTATAAAAACATTGTGATATGCAAAAGACGCGCAAAGGATGTACATGTTACACATTAAAAATATAATTGAAATGAAATGCTTCACCCTCTCCGGTCCTTAGTAAGATGAGAATCTTGTGTAGGGGTTTGGTATAAACAGAAACATCAAGAAAACAAACTCTCAGACATGGTTCTTATAGTTTCATGTTATAATACATATATGTATAACTGTATCGTGAACGGGAATCCCATATCCAACTGTTATTGCAACAGCCAATTTATATTTATTTTTAAACAAATAGTTTGTAGGTACTATTGTCTATAAAATATTAAAAAAAAGTTAAATGAAAGGTAATCGCTTACCATCAGGTGAACTGTACGCTTGTTTGCCGATCTAGTTACATTAAAAAAAAAACAGATTTAGATGCCGATATTGCAACGTTTTACGTTCGTTACCTACTCATATACTCGTATGGTGGATACAAGCGGGAGGTATTAACCACTTATTCACTTATTCTAAGCTTCTACGTTTCTAAGCTTTGTATGCAACGAGTTAATGAAATAGGTACCTGATAGGCAATTGAAATCGAATCTCGAAACTAAATATCTCTTTTGTGCCTAAAATAATGGTTATATTTAAAGATATACATAATATGTAATGTATTTATTGCCTCTCACTTGTCCTGCCTGAAACGATTCCGAATTATCCGTCTTATACTTTGTAATTTAGAGTTAAAAATCTATATAAAGATTTTATATGTAGTTTATGTTACTTTAACATTAACTGAATAGTGTTTAATATTGAATTCCATCAAACACAGTTTTTTATCTTATCTGAGCAAACTTTAGCGTGTTTAACGCTAAATATTGCAAACTTTATGACCTAATTTAATGAAATTAAAACGTATTCAACCATATTGCACTAATCTTAAAGATTACATGCTATATAAGTTATTGCATAATTCAGTATCATTGTGTGATCGAATAGGCGTTATTTCTTTAGTGATAAGGTT
The DNA here is from genome assembly GCA_905220545.2 of Melitaea athalia. Classification (NCBI taxonomy): domain Eukaryota; kingdom Metazoa; phylum Arthropoda; class Insecta; order Lepidoptera; family Nymphalidae; genus Melitaea; species Melitaea athalia. The sequence goes on from HG992184.1 coordinate 6,598,071, forward strand.
GGTATTAAATAGATTTATGTAGGAACTTGATGAGAATCTCGGATACGTGGGAGTTTTGTGTTCGAGATAAGAAAGTTCGTTGAACCTACGACTCTATTCTTTTATTATGCTGATTTCCCTTTGATTGAATACGTTTGTACAGCGAAGGGCTGAATTTAAATCTATACTAATATAATAAAGCTGAAGAGTTTGTTTGATTGTTTGTTTGTTTGTTTGTTTGTTTGTTTGTTTGAACGCGCTAATCTCAGGATCTACTGGTCCGATTTGAAAAATTCTTTCGGTGTTAGATAGTCCATTTATCGAGGAAGGCTATAGGCTATGTATCATCACGCTAAGACCAATAGGAGCGGAGTCCACGCCGACGAAGTCGCGCGCAGAAGCTAGTAGCTTTATAACCGAGCAAAATAGGGCAAGAGAAAAATATTGACAGATACCATTATTCTAAAGGTTGTGAAATTAAACTTCTTTGTAGTGTTGTCAAATATTTTACCTTTGGCCTTTTGAGTGTCCTTATTTAACCGACTTCCAAAAAAGAAGAGGTTCTCAATTCGACTATATTTTTTTTTCGTGTGTGTATTATACCGCATAACTTTTTACTCGGTGTACCGATTTTGATGATTCTTACTTTAATCGAAAGCTAATACTTGTCATGTAGTCTTGTTTTAGATCGAGATCTGATTACAACTTTTTGAGTAATCTTTAATAGCGCGTATTTATTTAACTATTTGTTCGTCTTATTACGTTGTTTTACTTGTCGATGTACCTAATTTAAGTCTGTTTTCTTTTCGTTTGCGAGCATCCACTATTATTAAAAAAACTACTGATTATATTACATAGCATAAGTATATCTTATTGGTACTAACATAACATTTAAATTATATATTTAAATTTGACATATATACTGTAGTCAATTTTGCTAAATAAAACATGTACTTAATCTATAATTATTCACGAATATCTTGATTCCAGATGATAATAAACATCTTTCCGCGTTTGTATTTGATCATCTCATCAAATAATTATAGACTTCATGCGAAACAAAAGCATCATTTCCTACAATTTAATTATTAACATCTTTTGCCATATGCTTGTAAAATAGTTATTTTAAATTTTAATTTAAGAAAAAACAACTTAGTACAATTTTATCTTAACAATATTTATAATTATATCGCTACTACCAATGATGTTCTAGTAAACGTAACGTACGTAAGTTACTAGAACATCATTGGCCTACCTTCAAAGTTTGAACTTTCATCGCAACCTTTTTTAGTGTTTCAATGTTTTGTTTGAAATTTAACCCTGTTGATATGACATTACGATTACCTTTAGCCTGTTGGAATGATTCTTTGTTGTACTTTTGGACCGGTGAATGTGTATTGTGTACGGGTTCACGTGTTCTTTTATGTCTTTGTAGCGACTTCGTGCGAGGGTTGCTTCGTACCTTCGGGCAATTCTAATGTTATTGTCCTACATAACATTTTATAACAAATTTTTAGAAAATAATTCTTAGATTTTTTAGAAGTATAAAGTAATTTTATTGAATTGAAATTTACGTATTTGACAGACCCGTTCGCGTTGGCAAAGTTGAGTGACCCTGCTTTCTGATCAAAAGTAGTGAAGTTTGAATAATGCGGATTATTTGATTTTAGCCACTAGTCTCGATAATTTGTATTATTTATGTGTACATATATTACAAAAAAAAAACGCATTTTCATTTTTTTGCAACTTTATAGCGTTAATAAAACTTTTAGTTTAAAGTAATTACTACTGTAAGCCTTACTTTTTACTTCCACTTGATTAGTTACAGTAAACCTGCAATTAGGAGTCTTACAGATTAATTGATTCATTATATCCAGTTAACAAATAGGATAACATGTTCCAATAGTATATTCAACAGATTATTCCATGTAATTTGATTAAGAAGTAAAGCTTTTAATCAATTACGAGTACACTGAACGTTCAACCTCTGCCAGCCACGCTCTTAGCTTGCATAGTGCAGAACAATATCGAAAATATCGAAAGATGAAATTGCAAGAAGAAAATGTGGTTCATTGGATTTTATAAGAACTAATAATTGAAAAGCGGGTCTTGTCCAAGTAATAATATTCTTTTTAATGAGGAATTAGTTTTTGCTTCACATTTATGTTTATTTTACGCTTCTACATGCACTTGTATTCAGGGCTTGTTTCTCTGGTCTTATAATTATAGAGTTTGTCTTGCACATAAGTTGTTTGTATTTTATGTCAAAAATGTTATACAGTAACTTTTAGTTTCACAGATTTCGAACGTTCCGACTTTATAATTATCATATTTCTAGACTATATCTAGACTATAAGTGGAGTTTAATAGTGACGTAGACAAATGATTATTACCTTTTATCTGTCGGATATCGTAATACGTCGAATTAGTATCTGAAACTTTTATCAACAGCTCGTTTTTATTTTAATGCAAGTAAACAACGTTTTAAAATAACAGAAGAATATCTAAAGAATTATTGGCAGCCAACAAAAGTGGTTGGACTTTTCAAGGAACGGCGATAATCTAGGAATAGGAACAAAGTCCAGTTTACAGAAATAAGATATTTCTGTACAACGGAATGCGATATAAGTTAGTATTGCTTTCAAATGTTCATTGCTGGGACTGTTTTATGGAACTCATTAAAATTATAAATAGTAACGTCAAAAGTGTTTGAATGGCGCTTCTTTTAAAATTTCACATGAATACGTCTTTGTATTGAATGAATTTTTAATAATTAGTGTAATGTCAATTAAGGTTACTGGTAAGAATAATTACGTTTAATTAAAATATTAGTTCTGGTCCTCTTAAATAAAAAATAATTTTGTTTGACTTTTTATATCTCAATTTTGTTATGATAAACAGTTGGAATGTTTTATACGTTTAATTAATTAATTATAGAGGGAAAAAAACAAATTATTTATAATCCAGTCATGCTACGTACATAGAGACAAATAATGAATTCAACATACGTTGTACTTAGGTAGGTACATATGTGTGATAAGTACATAATTATTATGTGTGTATATAAGTGTAAATAAGTTTCAAGTTTTGATAGGTATATTTCTTATACGAGAACAAATAAGTGGGTTGCATATTTGCTTATCAGTTATTCGCGTTATTTCGCGAGTAGTGTCGGTAAATTGACCGATTCATATTCGCCATATTGAGACATATTAAGACATTTGAATACTGGGACAAATGATTGAGAGATAACTCGACGAACAGTTACTTCATTACGAATACGACGCTATTATGATTATACTATGCACGACAAATTAATAATCCTTTAATTTGCGCCTAAAATCTACATAGTCTATAGAAAACGGTTATAAAGTTTTAGTCACTATTAAAACTTACATTCGGGACATACGACTCCCGTCGCTCATTGAATGAAATGATGATCGCTGTGAGTACAGGTGAGTACCGTCTAAAATCCGAATGAACGTAGAAAAACGTATACTCATAGCGAGTATCGTATAATATACACGATTACGTTACCTACTTGTTCACAACCAAAAGAACCATTGGTTTCATGTATCAGTCATAGTATAGCCAGAAACCATTTGTGATTAGAACATGTGAATATGTACCACATTAAAAATAGGGTTCCATCCAGTTTTAGTTGGCTGTGTTGTAAGATATGTTTATTTGCCATCAATGTTTAGCTGCAGTGATGCAGCTTGGTTTTATTCCAATCCTTTTACGTAATAGGACGTCAAGAAAGTAAACAATTAGCAAGCTAAAGAGGCAGTCGGCTGTGTGTTCACATGGTTCGCAGGACCGATGGCCCCTATTATACAAATAATTGTTTTATAAATTGAAACTTAAATAAAATAGAAAGTAAATCAATTTATTTATACATAGTATTAATTTCAACCAATCACAATTGATGGAACCAACACAAAGTTCCATAACAAAAAGTATTCATTGTTTCTCATCTTTGTCATTATTGTTGGTCTACAATAAAAAAAGATAACGTCAACGGGTAATAACCGCATGACCCATAATCACTTAACTTGTTCTGTTAGCCTTTTGTTCATAATATATTTACTTATGAAGTTACAAAATATGAAATACCTATAAGTAACTGTTAAACTTTTCAAGAAATTTGAGATTACGATCTGAATATGATGCTGAAATTTTATTTTAAACTAAAATCAATAGAATCCGAATAGAAGGATCACAACTTTCTTTGCCAAGTTTCACAAACGTTTTTTTCATTATATTTTGATATAATATTGTGTCGGTTATTAATTAATATTTCATCGAAAAATAAATTGATACTATCGCAAGTTTTTTGCCATGAACGTTGGACCTTCCGGAATATAATATTAAAAAATCTAATATCGCAGCATGTTCCTGTCGATATGCTCATTATTCGACCTTATCAAGGAGTCCCATAAACAGCCAAGCTGCCAAAGACTGACCAACAGTATTACGAAAAGAAATGCCTCGAGCGTGCTCATATTTGAAAGTTTAATGCTTTGCTAGGTTATGGGCTGGGCGGTTATGGCCCATGCTACCTCTATGCATATCCATCGCTAATCTTGAAAAACTTATAGCTGTAGTGAATGTTTCCAAAGAAACAAACTCTTCATATAAATGCTAATGAATCTGAAACTGTGTACGGGCCTAGCTTCCGAACGACTGCACCAAACTGGACAATTATATTTTATTGCTTTTGTCATTGTCAGGACAAGGTTTAAATAAAAATAAAAATAAATTCGATATTATCACGAAAAAAATAAATAAAAACTGTCGATACGAAGTTCGCTAGGTTAGCTAGTTTGTAATAATAATGTTGATATATCAAATTATTTAAATTGTCTTTTAGGGTTTTTAAGGTTGACAAATTAAAATTTTGTTATGAGGTCACAATTTTCCCGAGTTTGTGACAATTTTAAACAATCCTACAAAAATTCAAAACGAAAACAAAATCGCCAATCGTAAATTACGTTAAATCTGTGGTTTGATGCAAGCTGTGCCGTCATCCTCTACGACAGAGTTAATTGTTTACAGAGGCCGGCGACCGCGCGACATGCAATTGTTTAATTTAATGCCGACCTCGCCAAAGGTTCAAGTATTCGATTAACTAAATCTCGCTAAAATATATAGCTGTTTGTTTTAACTTAGTTTGCTTTGAAATTCATTGTTGTTTTATAATGTTTTTATATAATTAGACATATTAGTACATGTACATAGTAATTTGGGTGTGCGGAAAACCGTTTTTCGAAAACGTTTTACATTTAAGCCTTTAGGTATAATAATAATAGTTAGATGTGAAATATTAATATTTAAAGTACAATGCTTTGGACCTGAATAAACAGAGTAGGTCGTGGCCGGAGCACTGCTAGGCCACTACATTGTTCTCTTTTGAATTATAAGAGGTAAATAGAATTGCTATTGATTATAACTATGTACAAGTTAGACAGTCATGTAACGATGGAAAACAAAACTAAGATAGAATTTCTCTGTTTAATTATACAATGATTTTGTGTATAAATAATAATAATGTGTTAAATAAATCTTAAGTTTTAATAAAATAGAATATATAAAGACATATTCGATATTACAAACACAGTAGGTATCGTAGTATATATCATACGTTCATTGCGCCTTGCGGTTGACATTGATGTAACAGACCGCATCCACCGCGAGCCTAGCTTAGAAATCAATACCACGTTGATACTCCCGCACCGTTTTAAAAATTTACACGGCTTTGTTTGCTTTTTCTTGTGTCGAATTATTTTGCGAATTGATTCAAATTGACACTTACTCCGATTGGTAACTTGACCATCTATACATACTTATTAGTATAGATGGTCAAGTTACCAATATTAGAGAGAGCTAGAGCTTTATAATATTTTATAAAGCTGAAGAGTTTGTTTGTTTGTTTGAACGATCTAATCTCAGGAACTACTGGTCCTATTTAAAAAATTCTTTCAGTGTTAGATAGCCCATTTATCGAGGAAGGCTATAGGCTATATATCATCACGATAAGATCAATAGGAGTGGAGCACCAATGAAGAATGTTTCAAAATCGGCGGATTTTTTTCCTTTTGAGAGCTTCCGCTGTGTGCGCTGCGTAAACACTAAACAGTTACGCAAATTCTACGTAAACGAAGTCGCGGGATAAAGTTAGCGTTAGCGCAAAGTACCTACCCATTTCACGCGAACGAAGTCGCGAGCGGAAACTAGTAATTGTTATATTATAGACTAATATAATTAACATTCGTAAATTGACAATGCGAAAATGACTTGGAACCTACTTAAATACGAATTTTTTAGGGTTCCGTACCGTCATATTACTAAGACTTCGCTGTCTTTCCGTCTGTCTGTCACCAGGCTGTATTGATTTATTGGTTTTGATTGTAGTATAATCCATTAGGTTTTATAAATTTGCTATATTTTTGGTAACGATATACTTAATTATGTATTTGAATACTATCATCGTTCATATTAGATACATATAATACCTATTCCTGATGTAGCTACATAAGCTAAACCTAAGTGTATTAAGTTGTTTATTCTACATGTTAGGTTTACATACTCTTTTGCATTAAGTAAATTGAAATTCCATCACGGTATTTTTTTTACTACTTTCCTAAATAAGCAATCTTTTGTATACTACTGACTACTTAGCGTCGCTGAATCTTCAGTTAGTTCAAAGACGTAAAAGTACTCAAAAGCTTCAAAGCTATCCCTGCTTGAATCTGCATTTTTTAATCTATGAGTTCAATCATTTGGGTCACCTCAATTCTAAGAATGCTTTACATTCAACAGCTATATATGGTTCCAGAAAAAATACAGCATCGACAGAGACAATCATGACAAACATCCGTTTGACCTCTACAAATATTTGTCAATCACCCAGTTTGAGTGATATTTGCATTAAGTACCAAAGCTTGACAAAAATATAGTTGCGCGCGTGTGTGTGTGTGCAACATGGTTGTAACTGATTAGTTAACTAAAGGTTAACTATGTACTTGTTTTTACTAAACTGCAAATTTTCAAGTAGAAATAAACTCTTAAATCCCTCATGGCAAGCGTTTCTTTAAGAATGGAGTATAAAATGCTTGTAAAAATAGGGATCTAGTGTTCGCGTAGTCTGTATACTGACCACTGGTTTAAGATGTTTTCATTCACCAATACTATATTGTCACTCTCTAGATTATATATTTAATAATCTAGATTCAAGTGAATCGTCTAAAGTCTACGTAAACTATTCCGATGCCAGCTTGCGGTACAATGGATTGCGATGATGAATGGTCGTACTCATGTAAATGGGTCAACGTTGGACATTGTAACACTCGAATATGGCAGTGTTACAAAGCCTTTGAAAGGCATGAGAAATCGGACGTCACGATCCTATGATATATTGTAACTGTGTTTGTGTGACCAATCTGTGTATTTTTTTATGATATGCTGAGTCAAGAAAACTTAGTTGCGAATTTACAACTAAATGTTAACGTATTTTTGTAACCCAAACTTTGCGAGAAACTCCAAAATTCGTTTTCTGTTAGGTCGGGAAAAAAGTTTCTTCGTATTTTATATAGAAAATTTAATGTATGATTTTTGATTAAAAGCTCATAACAAATGATGGCTTTCCAATCCCACTATACATTCAACATCACCCTATTGCGGGTCAACCCAGGTTTCGCGATAGTCTGTGCAGCTTGAAGATCGACGATCTCTTTCGTACATTTTTACAAGCTTTTATTTAACTTGCAATGTATGTATTCTGTATCTTTAATGTAAGTTCGGGTGAAATCTTGCAACTCAATTTTGAAGCAGATATCTTCAATCAATTGAGCTGAAATTTTGTATACAAGTTTAATTTGGATGACAATGCATGGTTAACTTTGTGATGCCATTCTAAATCCTACATGGCTGCATATCCAAGAGTGCGGACTAGTTATTTTTAGTGCACTTCTACAATATGGGTACCAAATGAAAGGGCTTGCTAAGAATAATTCGAATAAGGTGACGTCAGATGTGATAACAGACTAAAAAGTTAAAAATAAATTAATAGTAAAAAACCTTTTTAAAAAACAAGCTTTTATTTGAATACGCTTTTTTTTATGTAACTAGGTAGGCAAACAAGCGTACGGCTCACCTGATGGTAAGACCGTAGCCTATAGACGCCTGCAACACCAGAAGCATCGCAAGCGCGTTGCCGACCCTATCCCCAATCCCCCCAGGAGCTCTGGTCACCTTACTCACCAACAGGAACACAACACTGCTTGAAAACAGTATTATTTAGCTGTGGTCTTCTGTAAGGTCGAGGTACTACCCCAGTCGGGCTGCTCCATATTTTGAGCAGGAAATTTCCTGCTGTGCCCTACCTCAGTTAAGCTACTACTACTACTACTACGCTAAAACGAAAAATATAAATTTTTACTTTAAAAGTTTTACTATCTACTTATAAAGTCATTACACATAATCTATATGATATTAAAGCTTGTCGCGAGATATGAGTACTCGTATTTCCTTTATAGTTTGAAAGTTTTCACGGTCTGATTCAATGTGGTTTAATTGTTATTAAATAAACAATTAAAAAAATATCGACTGTTCTTCATAGTTGATTATGAGGCGTGCACTTTTGGATTTTCCAATTTTTTTTTAATGAACAACAATTTATTTGTCCTATTCAAAAATGTTCTTCATTAATATTGTTTTCAATTACACGGCTTAAAATTTTATGGATATAATAAGTACAGTGTATCTATTGTTTTTTCTTTGACCAACATACTTTACTACTGGGTGTTATAATATATAAGGCAGTAGCGTTAAACACACTGTTTACCTGCACACAAGTACACGTAAACCTTCTACTCCTTGGTAGAGCCAGCTCTTTCTGTAGACTTATGATATTTTTTGTTTAAGAATATTCTAACGTTGAAAAGACAGGTTATGGAGGATTATTATTTAGAAGCCTCGGTTAGAAGCTTGCTAGAGAAAAATAGCAATTGAGAACAAGCGGAACGTCTGTTTATAAAATAAAGCGAAGCATATCGTTAATATTACGCCAATAAAATACTCTTAAACAAAATAATTCCTTTAGTACTATTGATTCATTTAATTCCGTAAAAAGTTAAGGAAAAAATATCGAATTATTTTTCCTTAACTCTCGAAAAGGTCATAAACCGCTTTAGTGTGTCATGCCTGTGCACCTAAACACAAACAGTTTAATAGTGAGAACGTTGACCAAGGACGAAGAAGATGCCTTGATACTTGAATATTCATGAAGAGCTATATCATTAATAGATCTATTATTTGATGTATATTATTACTAGCTGACCCCGCAAACGTTGTTTTGCCATATATGTTATTAACCCCCCTTAATCCCCCCCTTATAACTTCGGGGTATGAAAAATAGGTGTTGGCCGATTCTCAGATCTACCCGATATGCACACAAAATTTCATATAAATCGGTCCAGCCGTTTAGGACTAGTATTGTAACTAACATTGTGACACGAGAATTTTATATATTATAAGATTATAAATAATTATTATAGTCGGGTAGCGTCTTTAGGCGTCACGTGTTTAAACATACTGTACAGCTGTTTCCTAATTTTATATCGGGGGGCACGGCAGTGCCCCCGCCAAGTCGAGCGCGAAGCAAACACTGCCGTACCACCTTTACTCGAACCATTTCGCAGCATTTTCGGGCCCCTATTTGAGAACCTCTGGATAAGACCAGAACGCTGAAATTTTCGTCATCCAGTAAGCTATAATCACATACTTAAAATCCAAAATTACAAGTCTGTAAGTCATTTAGTTCCGTAGTTAAGCGAAAGCAAAGTTTCGCATTTACGACACTCACTCACTCATGATCATCAAAATAGAACTAGTACTTCCCATAAACTCAGAGAGCTGAAATTTGGTACAGAGTTAGGGTTTAATAGCTACATAAAGGGAAAACTATAAAAACTAGGATAATCGAAGATCTGGAGCACCTGGTGACCCTGATTAGAAAACACAAGAGCCCAACCAAACTATTAGAAGAGATCGATATACCGCCTTTACAAAAAATGTAATGCGAAAAACAGGGTGTAAGGCGTTGAAAGGTGGGAAAGAAAATTTGTAATGGTCTAAGATCCGGGATATAACAAAATATTCCCTCATCTGTTAATTAGATGAAACAATTTTTTATAGGCTGATTTCAATATTGCGTATTTATAAAAAACAACCTCTGCCCCCATAAGCCTGCTTCAAATAATAATACTTAAAAAAAAAAATTTTTCTTCTAAACAATCTTTACCATCTCATGTTAATTACATGTAGTAAGCTAAAACCGTTAATATTTTACATTATATACCTCAATGTAGTAGGCAGCCATCTCTATGATTGCTACACTTACCTGCAGCCAGGTCAGTAACCTCAGTCAGCAGTAACCTGGCTATGCCTACATTTGACGTTTCTACAAAAAGCAGTGAAATCCCACCAAAAACATTCTGTAAAAAAACTAGCCAAGTCTCGATGGAGCTGCTTGTTTATCTCTAAAAAGTAATGAAATCTAGACAAAGTCGTGCCAAGTCTAAGATTCCTTACTGCGATTTCTTTGTTATTATAGTTAACGTTGTGTGACTTGGCCGTTGAAGGGTACACAAGGGTACAAAACCAGGTGCTACATGAAACCATTGGACCAATCTGTCACCAGAACCGCTACCACTGACGATGGAAAATTGCCACTTGGAAAACGTTGATTGAATAACCAGTCAATCGTAGGTTTGATAAAGCTGCGTATTTCAATAATACTTTTGTATAGGCAAGCCTGAAACAAACTGTATAAAAAATTATTTCCAGTACCGGCGGACTTCTAATCATTGATAGAAGTCCGTCTGTACGTGTATTTTATGTTAGATCCGTGGTCGATTCGACGCTCCAAAAATAAGAGAACAGAAGTCAGCACTGTCAATGCTGAATGCATGTGTTGCACAATCAGCAACCGCATAAAATGAGACAATTGCGTCCAATTACCAATACCAGTATGGGATATTATTCTTAGTTTTGTACCCTTCAACGGGCAAGTCACACAACGTTAACTATAATAATAAAGAAATCGCAGTAAGGAACCTTAGACTTGGCACGACTTTGTCTAGATTTCATTACTTTTTAGAGATAAACAAGCAGCTCCATCGAGACTTGGCTAGTTTTTTTACAGAATGTTTTTGGTGGGATTTTTCTTTCTTTTTCAGATACCTATAATGTTCGTTGTTGATTACGCGGTACGTATTTTTGTATTTATCTTTATTTATTATTGTTATTATATTTGTTTTGGAGTTATAGGGATTTTGGATTTTTTGGGTATGTTTGTGGAGATCTGATATGTAAACGACAACATACATTGTTCATTTACGTTTGATGTCATTAAAAACTACCTTTTTTAATTTTAAATAAGCAGAAGATAAAACTGCATTTATAAAAAAAAAAACGCCACGATTAGAATCTAGTGTTATCAAGAGTACAAATAAGTCAAATAAGTACTTAATTATTTATGCCCTAAGATTAGACCTTATCCACATTAAGACAAATAAATATATTTTTATTAATATAACAAAAATACTATAAAGTAAGTAGTATAATACATCAGCATACTCGTACTCTACATATTAGTTTAATACATACAAGGATGTGCTTCACGACAGTGGCTCTTGACTGTGAAATAATGCAAAGTGAAGTGGTAACAATGAGGTTATATTATGCTTTATAATATTTATAGTATAATTCCACCAGTATGCTAGTATAAAATAATTCTTCACGTTAAAACACTTGTAATGTTTATAATTTTATTGGATTGTAGCAAAAAAGTATGTTGGTAACACTTATTCTATTATTGTCACTTCTATATTCAAATCACGTCAGTCAATCAGTTAATTAATCATTGTTAATTCCTACGCAGGATTATAATTTCTGTTGCACCATAAATCTGACTGTCCAATTGTGAAGACGTATTTTTTTCTATGCGGTCGTTACATTAAAATATTTATTTTATAACAAGGTATAAGAACGACTGTCCTTTTATAACCTTTGCCGAAACTCGGCATTGATTTCCCTTACACTTTTGGTCCTCACGTGTTGTTATTACAATACAATAACGAAGCATTAAGTATAAGATAACAATACAACTGCAAAAATATATATGTATTATTAATCTGTAATTTGTTTGTATTAAAAATTTTTTTATTACAAACAAATTACAGAATTCATTGTATTAAATCTACTTATTATAAAAATAGAATGGAGTTTAAGTAATCAATATAAAAAAAAAGATATCCAATCTACGTAGCCATAAAAAGTCCATTATTATAATGTTGTATGAATGATGGGCATGTTCATTGTTATCGTTTGTCACATTTGGATTGTGTATATTTATGTGCTATTACTGAAATATGTTTTTACTTATTAACTATTTTTATTTGAATTGTTTGACCCTTTAAATTGTACCAAAAGAGTAGAGATAATTTTGCCAATGTCGCGTAACATAGATTTTCTTTTTCTTTTGTGTGTCTATTTAACGCTATCCAGTACGTGTGTGTAGATTTAATCCCGTCTTATAATTGACGTGTTTTAAATAGTTGTGCAATGAAATAAAAGGTTTTGTTGAAAGTTATCGTTTCGATCCAATGAGTTGTAGAGCGATTTCTCTTACCTTTTATCACTTTTTTGTTCTTGATTTGAACAATCAAGAAAACGCTCCAAATTTATAAAAAAAAATGAAAACTTTCGATTAAGGTTTTTTTATTGCTTTTAAATAGTTCACATACATTTTATAACCGGTGTTCATCTGTTTTTAATGACATATAAATGATTTCAAAATAAAATAAATAATGTAATTGTAGTAGTGAATAGAGATGAAACGGATATCCGGTAACTATCCGGTATCCGGCCTATCCGGCCTTGTTTTCACTATCCGGCCGGATACCGGATAGTAAGTCAGTATCCGGCCGGATACCGGATAGTAATTGTTTTTTTTTTTCAGCCTATAATATCCCACTGTTGGGCATAGGCCTCTTCCCCTATGTAGGAGAAGGATCGGAGCTTAATCCACCACGCTGCTCCAATGCGGGTTGACGGATATATTCCCTACTATGAGTAACGATCGCTATCAGGACGTGTACATGATAACAACCGGCACGGTGGGGAGACCCACAAGGACTGCACAAACACCCAGACCACGGCAAACACCTGCATGGCCAATACAAATGTTTGTCATGTGTGGGGATCGAACCCGCAACCGCCAGCGCAACAAGCACAATCCAGTGCTGTGACCGTTGCGCCAACGCGGCGTCGTTCAATTTACGTCACATATATTTTAAGTAAAGATGAAACGTTTATCCGATACCTGTAACCTGGATAAAAAATATATGTTTTTAAGTAATTATTTGCTTCATGCAGTTATAGTCTTATTATCACCTAAGAAATATAATTAGTTTTAGTTGTAAATTTTTAATCACACAATCTATACTTAATATATAAAGCTGAAGAGTTTGTTTGTTTGTTTGTTTGTTTGTTTGTTTGTTTGTTTGTTTGTTTGTTTGTTTGTTTGAACGCGGTAATCTCTGGAACTACTGGGCCGATTTGAAAAATTCTTTCAGTGTTAGATAGCCCATTTATCGAGGAAGGCTATAGGCTATGTGTCATCACGCTAAGACCAACAGGGGCGGAGTCCACGCCGACGAAGTCGCGCGCAGAAGCTAGTAGTAACTAAATGTAATAGAAAGAAAATGAATTTAGTCTTAGTATCACTTAAGAAATATAATTACTTTTAGTTGTACATTTTGAATCACACAATAGTAAATGAATGTAATAGAAAGAAAATGAATTTAGTCTTAGTATCACTTAAGAAATATAATTAGTTTTAGTTTATTTATTTTATTTATGTTTATTTTATTTATGTATTTATGTTTATTAGGAATACAGTTTTATATACATTAAAAATAAAATTTAAGTGACATATATTTACCAGTTAAGTCTTCACATAATACTAGCAGATAGCAATACTATAAGTTAGATTTTGGCAAACTTTGTTAAATTTCACCAAACAGCTAAGTCCCGCCGGATATCCGGCGGCCGGATATCCGGCTATCCGGCCACATGGTTGGCCGGATATCCGGCTATCCGGTATCCGGCCAAACTACTATCCGTTTCATCACTGGACTAGTGAAGTTTATTAAACTAATTACTCAATTAATGTTATGCGTGGCTGAGCTAATGGGCGAGCATCGTAGGATAAATTAGATAAAGGCGCCGCTTCACGCATGCTCGCTTTGAATGAGCTTTGCTTATTCGTCGGCTATTGAAAAGGAGATAAGAGCAAATACACACATGAAAGAATATTTTAACGGCGTTCATCTAATCAATTACTGTAATTTACTGGATATATTTATAAAGCTTCGTTTACTTCGAATATAGATAAGATATGCCACTTATATTTGCTTTCAACTTAATTTTTCGTCTAGCTGTACCCGCGACTTCGTCCGCGTGGAATTTAACAAAAAAGTTGTTGTTCCGAAAATTATTCGAAAACGGGATATTTACCATGTTTATTAATTTTTCTTCGCGGAGCTCGATATTTCGATATTAACTGCGAATGTCTTGTTCACGAGACAACAATAAATAAATTTCTAAAATAAAAGTAGCCTAAGTTATTCCTTATTACATCAGTTATCTGCCAGTGTGTCAGTCAGGGGTACCCACTGCAACTTCTGCTGAATGTTGCATTGTGTATACGGGTATGCGACCCCGGCTTCCCGAGCTGCTACTGTCTCTGGCCCCCTCCCATCGAGACAGTAGTATCCCACTCAAAGTCTGCTTCGGCGAGAGTGGCAACCCATTGCAGATATTGCGAAAGGGCTTGGTACACTCGGCGATTCAGCAAGGCAAGGTGGATGGCCTAGGGCGACGGTAGAGGGCGTACAGTTACTGTCGGCCAGACACATCATCTGACCTCTTCTCCAGTCGTAGCGTTTCACCGTTCCACTGAATCAAGAAGTGGGAGGACGAGTGCGTGCGCCTGCGTATGCGCGAACGCTTGCGCACCTTAATATATCCTGCGCAATTGACCGCTTCCGATACATGGACTCCGAGTACTCTAAGTCCTATGGCGATGGGCTGAGGTAGAGAAGTCCGGCGCGATGCAAGCCGGGCTTTGTCCGATACCTGCACATAGGCGGCCCCAGGGGCGTGATTACACGTCTTGGTCGCCTTCGCATTGCAAGTTTGGGACGACAATGCGAACTCGGCAGCACCTGGGGTGACAGAGCAGCCCTATTTAGGGAAGCACTGCTCTCCTCGCTCAGCCGAGGAGGGGGCTAGAAAAGGTGCCCTAAAAAAATGCTCGTCCCGACGGTCCGTGGTAGTAACCGCGGCTGCCACTGCATCAATCTAATTCGTGGTCGACGTGTCAGAAAGAATAAAGCTATCATGAAACCACCAATCATGACATTTGGCGCGTGGAACGTAAGAACGCTGATTGACCGAGATGGCAATGCCTGCCCCGAGCGCAAAACCGCTATAGTAGCTCGGGAACTTCATCGCTATAATGTGGATGTGGCTGCACTCAGCGAAACACATCTCGCTGATGAAGGAGAGCTGGTGGAACTTGGAGGTGGTTACACTTTCTTTTGGAAAGGTACCCCTTCATCCGAACCTCGTAGGTCTGGGGTAGGATTTGCCATCAAAACTCAATTAACAAAGCGATTTCATGAATGTCCTGTGCACATCTCGGACCGCGTTACCACACTGCGTCTTCACCTGGATTCGGACAACTACCTTAATGTCATCAGTGTTTATGCCCCAACGCTGGACAAGTCTGATGACATCAAGGACAAATTCTATGAAGAATTATCTCAATGCCTTAACAACATCAACAGCAAAGAGCAGATATTGCTGCTGGGCGATTTCAATGCCAGAGTTGGCCGGGACTATGAGGCTTGGCCTGGAGTTCTGGGTAGACACGGAGTCGGCAACATGAACAGCAATGGTCAGTTGCTGCTCAGTCTTTGTGCTCAATACGACCTTGCGATATCGAACACTATGTTTCGGCTTGCCGCCAAGCACAAGACAACGTGGCAGCACCCGCGGTCTAAACACTGGCATTTGATAGACTACGCTATCATACGGCAACGAGACATCAGTCAAGTGCAAGTCACCCGCGTTATGAGCGGTGCGCACTGTTGGACTGACCATCGACTCATTGTCACTAAGCTAAGACTCCGCCTCCGCCGGCCTCGTAGATCCATAGAGAAAAAGCCTGCGTGTTTAAACGTAGATAGGCTAAAGAATCGCGAGGCTAGAAAGGAATATGCCGAAGCCTTATCGGGAAAGCTGTTGCCTGCAAATGAGAGGGATGATATCGGTACTGCTTGGAGAGCTTTGTCTAGTCACATTATGGAAACCGCTTCAGCTACATTGGGTACAAAAGACCGGCGTAGCGAAGACTGGTTCGATGACAACAATGAGGCTCTCAGAGCAGCATTCGACAAACATCGGGAGCTCTTGCGACAGCACAGTAGAAGAGGCGGAAGCATTGCGGCAGTCAAAGAGAGTGACCAAGAATTGCGCAAGCTGTCTCGTCAGATAAAAGATAAGTGGTGGCATGACAAAGCTTGTCAAATGCAGTGGCTTGCTGACACTAACCAGCTTCGGGAGTTTTACTGCGAGGTGCGAAAGCTGATTGGTGTTTCCTACCGAGCAAAAGTACCTCTGAGGTCTTTAGATAGTTCACACCTCCACACTAGCAAGGAGGAAGTACTAAAACGTTGGGCTGAACACTTTAACACTCTGCTCAACGTGGATCGATCAGCCGATCTACAAAACATCAGCTTAATGCCTCAACTCCCTTTATCTATAGAGCTGGATGAGCCACTGGTGCTTGACGAGGTTGTCACTGCCATCAGACAGCAGAAAAACAAGCGGGCAGTTGGCATTGACCATATACCAAGCGAGCTATTGAAATACGGCGATAGGGATTTGCACATGTCGGCGTGGAAACTGTTTGTTCGAATGTGGGAGGAGGAGCGAGTCCCAGACGATTTTAAATTGTCTCGTATTAGTGCCCTCTACAAGAACGGGGGTGATCGTTCCAACTGTAATTCATATCGCGGTATTTCACTATTATCAGCTCCTGGAAAGGTCTTTGCAAGAGTTCTATTGAACCGCCTAAGGGACCTATCAGAAAGGATCCTGCCTGAAACCCAGTTTGGCTTCCGACCTAACCGAGGCACATGTGAAGCTATTTTCTCGGTGCGTCAACTTCAGGAGAAAAGCAGAGAACAGGGACGTCAGCTTTACCTCTGCTTTGTTGACTTGGAGAAAGCATTCGACAGTGTGCCTCGCGAAGCCCTCTGGATGGTACTGGGAAAGCTAGGATGCACAGAAAGGTTTGTGAGACTTCTGCGACTCCTGCATGACAATATGCAGTGCTGCGTCTCCGTAGACGGCGAACAGTCCGACTTTTTCCCCGTTACCTGTGGGGTAAAGCAAGGGTGCGTCCTAGCACCCACACTGTTCGCTCTATACTTTGCAGTAGCAGTCAAGGAGGTCCTACAAACTGTTTCTGAAGGAGTTCGCATTCGCTTCCGCACCGATGGCAATCTTTTCAACTTGGCCAGACTTAAGGCGCGCACCAAAGTCTCGTTTACATTGATCACAGAGATCATGTATGCTGATGACTTATGCTTCTTGGCAGAATCCCCAGACGGCCTGCAACAGCTGATGTCCGCTTTCCACCAAGCATGCTGCAAATTCGGCCTAAAGATCAGTGTCAAAAAGACGGAAGTGATGTCCCTGGACATCCATGGTCGTGAGACACTGACCATTAAGCTTGGCGAAGACGTGCTGAAACAGGTCGATAAATTTCGTTATCTGGGGAACACTATATCAGCTAAGTGTGACCTTGATGCCGAGATCAACAGCAGGATAAGTGCTGCAGCTGCAGCATTTGGAAAACTGTGTTCCAAGGTCTTCTGCTTGCACGACCTTAAGCTTGGCTACTAAGATCTCTGTCTACATGGCGATCGTGCTGCCAAACCTTCTCTATTCTTCCGAGACCTGGTGTGTGTACCGTCGCCATATACGCGCTCTCGATCGATTCCACCTAAAATGCCTACGCACCATCATGAAGATCAGATGGTCCGATCGGGTGCGTAATACCGAAGTTCTAAGACGTGCCAATGTTGGTGGCATTGAGGCGTATTTGATGCGTCGGCAACTTCGGTGGTGCGGTCACTTATCACGGATGGCGGAGGAGAGAGTGGCGAAGCGCATCTTTTACTGTGAGCTGGAGGAGGGCAAGCGAAAGCATGGCGGACAACTCCTCAGATATAAAGATGTTCTCAAACGTCATATGAAAAGATGCAATATAGAACCCTCTCGCTGGGAAGGTTTGGCAGCACAGCGACCGGAATGGCGCGAGATTGTGAATAAGCGAATCCGCGAATTTGAGGAACAGCGTTTAGCTGACCTCGACACCAAGCGCGATGAGCTCAAAGCCCGTCCACTCGCCGCCATTCACTACAATTATGAGAGTGGCAAGCTCACTTGCCCGCTTTGTGCAAGGGAATTCGCAGCGAAAATTGGCTATATAAGCCATCTCCGGGCGCATCAGCGCCAAGGCCTATAAGGGGCTGAAGTGGTCGCCATGGCCGAAATCGGTCGGATTACATTATTATTATTATTATCTGCCAGTGAAAGTCCCGTCAAAATAGGTCCAGTCGTTTCAGAGATTAGCCGGAACAAACAGGCAGACAGACAAAAATTGTAAATAATGTTATCTTGGTATATGTACCGTGTATAGAGATCCATAATATGCTATTAGTAAAAAGCTGTTATTTTAATATTACAAACAGACACTCCAATTTTATTTATTTGTATATATTTGGATGTGTTTGATGGTGGTGATTTCTGAATCTTCGCTCTTATTAATAACGTTCTATTAATATCTTTAATTAGCTGCCGCGAGGATCCCTATTTTCAGCGTTAAGTAAATTAAAATTAAGAATAATAGACATAGAACTCCGGTAGTTCGGACTTATTTATTGGTCCTCCTCTTTAAGGAGCTTTTTTAAAATTTCTTAAATGTTATTAGTTTAGTTATTAACAAAAACGAATTTCCTTTTTTGCAACTTAATTTGTTAATAACGTAATATATTAATAATACTTATAAATTATAAAAATCCTTCCGAACCATTTTTCTAAACGTACGAGTAGGTACTCGTAATTACGGATCGAATGAGCTATGGCTCATATTTTCAGGAGCTTTATCTCTATTTAACACTTTTTGAACTCGTTGACTAGAGGCCTACACTAACGAGTGACCGGATGTTTTTTTTGATAATATTAAAAATCCAAAATGCAAAAAAGATATTTAATTTTATTTATCAATTTTTTACTTATCGTTTATGTTCATGACGGAAATGAATAATCCTTTATCACATTGAAGGTCAAAAGGATTAGTTTTTTCAATATAAAATTGGTATAACCAAAAGACGGCTTTATTGATCACTGTGAGTAGAGTTCATCGAACTTCGACCTTAAAGCTAGTTACACTAATTTAGAAACAGTATCAAGGCTGTTCCCTCATAGAAGACAACAATGGGCGTTTTGTATTGAACTATAATAGTTAATTATTGTCATTTATGTACACGTCTTTGCTGTTTTACGAATGCTTTCATTAATTTTTTATGATGATTAGTTGATATTTAGGGTTCCCTAACAACATGCGGCTTCTATTATATTGTATTAACTTTTGTACTATTATTAGTCGATACTAGATTCCTATAGAAAAGTCCAATATACCCACTATTGCCAGTCCTCAGCGTTTTTGTTGTAAGACGTATACATACTCGTATTATATTCTGTAGTGTGTAAAGTTATATGTTTTATTCTCAGTAAAATATGCAGAAAACTTCTTGAGTGCTAATTAAAGGGTTTAATTCATTGTGGTTTGAGTGATTACTTTTATTAATCGTCTAACATGTTATAACATAATTATTATGTATAAGTTAAAAATATAAAATGCATTTCATGTCCCATATTTATATATTTAGTCTCTCTTGTTGTCAGTCTATTTATAATCATCGCGGGATCACAGCCGTGATAATGATCAGCTGTGTTAATGGTGCTAGTCATGGAGGTGTTATATTATATCCTCAGTATTTTATTTTTATAGTGATTTTATTTTTAAAACTCCTAAAATAACTAAGTTGAATAATATTTTCAAGTATATAAATACAAATATTACACCCACACTCAGGCGGTAATCGAACCCGCAATCCGCGGAGCAGAACCATTCGGGTCACTACAAACTGCGCCAATGGGCTAATCTGCATATATCATTTTAATGTACGATTTTTTTTTTTTTTTTATGTTACTAGGTTGGCAAACAAGCGTACGGCTCACCTGGTGGTAAGACCGTAGCCTATAGACGCCTGCAACACCAGAAGCATCGCAAGCGCGTTGCCGACCCTATCCCCAATCCCCCCCAGGAGCTCTGGTCACCTTACTCACCAACAGGAACACAATACTGCTTGAAAACAGTATTATTTAGCTGTGGTCTTCTGTAAGAGTATAATTATTATGTACCTAATTTTGTTTATTATATACAGTCAAAACATTGATTTTTTACCATGTTGCACTTTTTTAGCATAATAAATATTCATTATTGTTACTTGTTGGTTGTAACTTGTAGTTTTCTGAGAAGTATATTTCTGAGTATTATATAAGTGTTATAAAAAGATAATAAGATACCAGTTACGTGTATGTGGGCAAGCAGATGTTTGTAATTAATTAAAATATACTTAACTATTTAAAGGTCATAATATGTTTATAACTATTTGATATTAATATTCAATTATTTATATTACTATTATAAAGAGGAAGGATATGATTTTTTTTTTCATTTCTGTTTTTAATGGATAAACTCAAAATATCTACTGGACCTAGGGTTACCAGATAGGAGGACTAAAAAGTCTGGACAAATTTTCAAAAAGTCGGGATTTTGGGATTATGGTCGGGACCAACGGGACAAATAAATATTACCAAATATAAAAAAATATTTTTTATTATAAATTTTTTTCCCGCTCTGCCGCGGCCGATCGCAGCGCAGAGGCCAGAGACACCAAGCGCAAGCGCGTTCCATAATCCATTCCGCGTAGAGTAGTTAGTCTAGTCGACAAGTTGATAATGGTCGAAAATAAAGATAATGCTCTTAAAATTATGTGTGATATCTCATTAGATTCGGAATGACGGACGCCTAGAAAAATGTTCTAAAAGCGTGTATTAGTACATAAAAAATTGCAAAAGTTAGAAACAATAGGGTACTTTCCGTAGTGAAAGATAAATTATAAAATTTGATAAAAATTAAAATTTATATAGAAATACACCTAAATATTCTGATTTGGAATCATAAAAGCACATTATTGATTTATTATATTGAAATTAAAAGTCGTATATTTTAATCTGTATATCACGTGACCTAAAACACGAGCCGCCATGGTGTGACGTCATACGGGCAATAACAAAGTTCTGTCAGTGCTGTCAACAGCTATCTATATCAATAATATCTATCAATTTTAACTTCAAGGAGTAATAGTTGTGTTCTTTCGTATAATAACTCTTCATATCTTGTTCCAACTGAAATAATATGCATTCATTACTAATTTGTTGATGGTTGTCATAGTAATTGTAGGTTATGTTACTCTCTTACATACGTCAAACACTTTTGTTATTGCACATATTACGTCACCAAAATGGCTGTAGCGTTTTCATAAAAAAGGTTTAAAATTTAATTTAATTTTATGGCATGAAAGCGTGTTTATTTTGGCCGAAATATATTTTTTTGTGGCTTTTTATTAGAAAATCAACATTTTGAAGTACTTTTTCAAACATGGTGGAATACCCTATTAAAGAAAAAGAAAAAAATGGCCTTTCGGTTTTTGCCAATATTTCATAAACTGTTATTATATATTTAAGAAATTTCAAAAAAAGATTCTGAAAGAGGAGGAAATTTCTAATAAAATCCAATTAGCTGTCACACATAATTTTAAGAGCAGTATCTCTATTTTCGACCATTTTCAACATATCGACTAGACTAAGTGGTAAATGAAATGGTTTACATTTTTTACGGAATTTTAGATTATTAGGTATTATCGCGATAGTTTGAGATTGTTGATTTGTTGTTATTTGTCGGGACAATTAGTATTTTTTCGGGACTCTGGACATCATACGAAATGTCGGGACAATCCCGATGAATCCCGACCATCTGGCAACCCTAACTGGACCGGACTACTGGAGGTTTGTGTAGTCAACGCGGCAGAAGCCGCAGTAGAAATATAGTTATTAAAAAAGGTAAAATACATTATGTTGTCGATTACGCTGAGTTTAAAATAACCCATGAGCAAGCTAACGTGCCCGTTGCATATCGTTATCAGTACGGTTTGGGCAATTTTGTTCATTTTGAGGGGCAAGGCCACCGGACGTCGACCCGGGACGGAAATAGAGGCCACGTGCGCGCAGATGCCGAGGTTGTGTTTACTCCATCAGAAATCGATAGACGGGGAGCTGGCGACCGACGCGCTACGGCTCGGCGCGGACTATTACTTCTTTCTTCAAGTTGGCTTCAGTCAAGCGAATAATCTTATTAAAAATTGGATATAATATATCTTCAACGTCATTCAGCTTCTATAATAATAGAATAAGCCCTGTAATATCAAACTGTTGGGATAGGCCTCTTTCCCCATATAGGAGAAGGATCAGAGCTCAATCCACCACGCTGCTCCAATGTGGGTCGGCGCATGTATTCCCTACTATGAGTAATGATCGCTATCAGGTGTACATGATAACAATCGGGACCGACTGCTTAACGTGCTCTCCGAGGCCGAATCCAGCCTTTTTTATTAAAATTCGACGACCTATTTAACTATGTTACGTGTTGTTGTATTTATATACTTTGTGTCAGTCAATTTTAATCTTAACCTTTGAGTTATTAATCCTATATTCTGTTATAGTACTGGTTTTTGATTTTAATTATAAAATATTTGAACAAAGCTTCACTTTTAATTCAATGCTTAAACTGCTCTTTTATAGGACAAGAATCGCACTGCGAACACTACATATTAAACAGAAATAGGTCTTACTTATTATTTGAATAACTAAGTCCCAAAATTTCATGCAAAGATATACAAAAATATATAAACAGGAACGTAACCGAGTTTTAGGACAGTTGAATATGAACATTTACAAGCATCCGAACTTGGAGTAATAGTGTTTAGTACTAGAGTATTTGCTTGTCTTATTTCTCAAACGACTGTATATTATAAATAACATCCCACGCGTCGCCCACAGTGAGCTACGATGTTCGAACTTCGAAGTGAAAGCATTTGTTGCAATTTAATACGTATTTATTGAATCGCATTTGTTTTTTATTTTTTGTAAGTCGGTATTATTACCAACCTACAAAAAATGCTTTTGTTTTCAATGATCTTGTTAAATTGACTTTTTAGTGAATGGTGATAGCTGTATGGTAAAAGTTACATTTGGGCCAAGACTGGATCTTTCTCGAAGGGCCGTTAGGTGGGCCGGGTCAGCAACACTACATTTTTAAATAAAGGGTCAAGTGATGTTACACACGGTAGGAAATATTTTTTTTTCATAATCTGGAGCAGTCAGACTGCGATCGTCAAAGCTCTCGTGATGTTCCTAGTGTTCCAAGTGTCCATTGGTTATGGAAACTCCTTTACAATTTGGCGGACCGCTTTACACCTTAATGGTACAAAAAAGTAATATTAATAGTTTAAAAAAATACTCGGCTGAAAACATTGCATGCCCTGCAAGAAATCTTAGGACACATAATTATATATATTATATATATATGTATACCGCAGACCACAGAGGAGCAGCCAGGTGGATTTAGCTACAATCCTGTTATTTAATACGGTAATATACAAACGACCAACGGTGAAATGTTCACAAGTTGTTACATTAAGCTTTACTATCTTTTATAGTCAAGGTTCTCTCTTCCAGTTAAGAACCAGCCACTTACCATGCCGAGCCTTATACTGTCGATTTGCAAGGATATTCCTTATAGAAAACATTTTTGTTTTTTAATTTTTTAACAATTTCTTTTTCGCCGCACATCCGATTTATATAAAAACAAAAAAAAAAAAAAAAAACGCTAGAAAACTTGAGATCAAAATGATTAATAACAGTACATTATTTTCCAGCCATTCACAGACGAAGGTTTAATTTATCACAATACAATATTACAGGCCGATGCCTAAAAATATTGTTCGTGTAAGTCAGGTCACCGTCATTTCATTTTTTTTCCTGTACCAAGTTTTAATTAAGCTTCGATATATTAACACGTAATCCCTTTCAGACGTCGACATTGACACATCTATCCGTCAGTCAGCCGCGGCCGGTCCGCTAATGTATTGTAATAGGTGAACGTAATGGAGCTGTCTCAGCTGTCTCTATGATTACACGTGGCCAGCGAACACGCGGTTATTACTATACTACATGCTCGGAAGTGTTTTGTTACCAGTTGTTTACAGCCCAATGTACATATAATTACATAAACTATAATTATGACTTCATCTTTTATTAATTCGATTCAGCCTGTAATATCCCACTGTTGGGCATAGGCCTCTTCTCCATGTAGGAGAAGGATCAGAGCTTAATCCACCACGCTGCTCCAATGCGGGTTGGCGGATATATTCCCTACTATGAGTAACGATCGCTATCAGGTGTACATGATAACAACCGAAACCGACGGCTTAACGTGCTCTCCGAGGCACGGTGGGGTAACCCACAAGGACTGCACAAACACCCAGACCACGACAAACATCTGTATGGCCAATACAAATGTTGTCGTGTGCGGGAATCGAACCCGCAACCGCCCGCGCAACAGCCAATCGCAATCCAGTGCTGTAACCGCTGCGCCAACGCGGCTTTTGTTAATTATTTATAGAAGCTTTTCTGATTTCTCGCGTTCAAACAAACAGATAGTAGCATAAATATAGATTGTAATTATTACTGTTCGTTACTTCGAAATGACTTCTATTATAATTATTAACCAAAATACAGACGATTTAATTTCGTCCAGTCATTCTTGTTTTCGTCTTTGATTACTTTTTAACTCTGGCTATTATTCATAACAAGATGCTTAAAAGCCTTTTCTGAAATAAATTGGCTTCAATTGTTAAATTGAATCAGTAGATTACAGGCGCGCGTAATAAAGAAACAAACATAAAAATACGAATTCATATTATTTTCTCTATGTTGAGCGGTATAAATTTGACGATAGACGGACAATGTTACTTAAGCTTTTACCTACAAGTTTTTTTATTGAGTTACGGCACAGCAGGCAATATTCTGCTCAAAATTTGGAGCAGTCCGACTTGGGTAGTACCTTAACCTTACAGAAGATCACAGCTAAATAAACTGCACTCAAGTACAACAAAGAACGAGTTCCTGTGGTAAGGTGGCCAGAGCTTTTGGGGAGGGTCGAACATAAGGTGAGCAACGCGCTTGTAATGCTCTTGGAATTACAGCTGACCCTATGCTACTGCATCAGCTTACCATCAAGTTGACTGTACAAAAAATTGTTTCCCACATATTTAAGTTTAAAAAGAATTAATACAACGATAATAATAATTATTATAATGGATGTTAAAAAACATTTACTGTGTAGTAAATAAAATTAATTACTGGTCAAGATTTTAATGAAACATTTTGCTAAATTAAAAGTCACATAGTTCCTGGCCATAAACCACGAGTGCTAGGATGCTAACCAATTACTAAAATGAACACCTGCCTATCTATTTCCCTTTTGGTGGACGTAGCCAGCTATTTTTACCCACTATGCATGAAAGTCCCGAGTTGCAGACAAAAAAAAAAAAACTATGCATTAACATACCTATTTATACTAAAGGATTAAAAACATTTGGAAAATTTAAAATAGAGTTATTTTGTGATGGATAGATAACATATTTTTTATACTTTAAGTACTACAATTTGAATAAATCCTAGACTATAAAATTGTATAAGAGTATTTCTTTGTCAGATTTAAAGTTTAATATAGAAAGTGAAATTAAAGGTAGTGTCAGATTTATAGAAAGTAATTTAATCAGCTCGGTTGCTATTCAAGGCAGTCTTACAACCTGAGAACAACGCGTAATAGAAATAGTATGTTTAGCTGAACACAATGTAATGTATTTTAATAATTTAATAACATAGTTTATCTACAGACATGTGCGTATATATTGTATGTATGCATCTCAAAATCGGAATAACTTACTTATTTCATTCTTACGCTAGCTCTTACTAGATAAGTCATGAACAATTACTTATACAAATTATATTAAACAAACGAAACGATTCTCATGGTGTCTTTTAAATTCTTAATAATTATCCTGTCGATTCATCTTTCTCAGAAATCCTTTTGAACTTGAAAATGAGTTACATACCTTTTACTGCGTTTATGTCTCTTCTGATAAGATCCCGTTTCGTTCAATGGTTGAAACATTGACAATGTTACACTCTACCTATTTGCATCTGGCTGCCTGATTTAACTATCGGATTGCGCTCTCGACCCACATGTTTAATTTTCTCGCCACAGTTACATACATTTGACGCTATTTGACGTTACATACGACGTTTAAACGATACATAACACATAATAAAAAAAGTGCTTCGTACTTAGAATCTTGTGTTTAGAGTTTGAAAACACACAGCACAAGCAAGATGCCCAGACCACAGATTAGTAAATAGTACCTACTACGTACCCAGACTACGAAAGCCATCTGTTTGACCTAAACAAATATTTGTCGTTGCGCCAACTCGTCGTTCAATCGAGTTTGAACTGAATTGAAACAGCATTTATGCATCCCGCTATTGGTCGAAGGACTCCTCTATGGAGGAAAAGGGTTGAAGTGTTTATCACACTGCTCCACTATCAGCTGGCGAGTGATGTACCTAATCGACTTACATATTGAGAATAAAGACATTACGAGAGTCTTACGTTTCCGTTACCCGCAAAGTCATAGCTCTGAATACTTCTGAATACCGTAGACGTCTAATGGTGAAAGAAATATTAAAACCGCTCCAGTAGTTTCAGAAATAAATGAACAAAAAATCTCTTTATTATAGTACAGTACTTAAGTGGGTATTCTAGTCTAGCGGCTCGATTTTAAGGTAATTTTACGGACATAATAGAAAAAAAAAAAACTAACTATTTGATCCTTTAATTTTTTAATATTTTTTTTTATTTTTGTAAACTATAAAAATGTATAACAATTGAATAAAAATTCGAAATTGAATTCTGTAGAGGCCTGATTGACATGTTTCCAACCCTTCTGGTGATCAGAAACATAAAGTTAGGGCAATTCTTACTAAACAAGGATCTAGAATTATCCGAAGGTAGCCGATTTGTAAAAAATGATTTTTGCACAAAATGGCGTCTTTTGAATAATCGTGTTTGCTCGCAAACGAAAAAAAAACCGACTTCAATTACAACGACAAATAATACAACGTAGGTAGACGAAAAATAGTCAAGTAAATACGCGCTATCAAAATTTAATAAAAATAAGTCATCAGCTCTCTGTCAAATGGGACCGCAAGAGAAGCATCAGCTTTCGATAAAAACAAGAATCATGAAAGTCAGTATACCTAGTGTAAAGTTATGCTGTGTATACAACGTAGAAGGACGAAAAAAATAACCTCATCTTTTTTTGAAGGTCGGTTAAAAATAGTTTTTTTATTGTCTAGAATACAAGTCAACGATTACGTTATTCGTTTTTCGTTTCGAGATTCGAGATTCGGGAGCGGCTAGAAGTTTTCAAAAGTAGCAGATGCCATTTTAACCGGCATTTAGGCGTTTCGTTAAAGTGACAAAAACCTACCGAAAGGTTTCATAAAGTCAAGATACGACAGCGACAATGAGGGTCGGAGCCCGAAGTCGTTAGCCAGCGCTTCGTTAGGTGAGCCTTAAAGCTATAGAGGAAACTCGTGCGGTCGACAACCCAGTCGTGTCTTTATAAATGCTTACGTGTCAACCACCTCGAGCTTAAAACCGTAATTGCGTGAACGTTACAAGTGATTAGAGGGAAATGTGTCGGAAAAATGTATTTGATGGTTTGAAACGAAAATTACTCGTTGAAACTTTTGAAATAAACGTAATTGTTTCCAAATATTGGAATTGAATTTTTGTCGTTTTGTTTCAATAATATTCGTCACGAATGCTTGTTTATAACAAGTAATATTGAAGTTTATTTATACAAATAGGTCGTCGGAAAACTAGCGTACGGGTCACTTAATTGTAAGCGGTTACCATAGCCTTTATACGCCTGCAACACTAGAAGCATCATCAGAGCGTTGCCGACCTTACCCCCGATCCCTCCAGGAGCTCTAAAAAAAAGGAGCTCTGGTCACCTTACTCACCGCAGAAACACGGCACTGCTTGAATGCAGTATTATTCAGCTGTGATCTGTTATTAGCGTGATCTTCTGTAAGGTCGAGGTACTTCCCTAGTCAGGCTTTTTTTTTTAATGTAACTAGATCGGCAAACAAGCATACGGCTCATCTGGTGGTAAGCGATCACCGTAGTTTATAGACGTCTGCAACACCAGAAGCATCGCAAGCGCGTCTCCGACCCTATCCCCAGTTCCCCCCAGGAGCTCTGGTCACCTTACTCACCAACAGGAACACAACACTGCTTGAAAACAGTATTATTTAGCTGTGATCTTCTGTAAGGTCGAGGTACTGCCCCAATCAGGCTGCTCTGGATTTATCATAAGACACCGTCAATCATGTGTCAGAGGTTCCGAAAGCACAAATGCCCAGACCACGATAAATATTTGTATGGCCTATACAAATATTTGTCAGCAGTGGGTAATGAACCCGAAGCCGGAATTGCATCAGTCAGTTCATCTGATCCCTGTACCATCCAACTGCTGGGTATACTGACTCAGTATGTTCAAAACCTAAAAATATGTATACCTACAGTTTCTACAAAACGATCATTGTAAGGAAAAAATAAATAAATAAGTAAGTAACTTAAGTTATCTAGCGTAAATCTTATTTTATGGTCGGTGGACTCACGTCTGATTTAGAGATACTAAGCTTAGTGTAGTAAGCCAATTAGTTTTCTTAATACATCTAAGTACCATGTATCGAAAACTAACAAACATGTATAAATGGAATAACAAAAGCACGGGCATCATAAGTCCGTGGATATACATTTTTTATTAAAAAAAAAAAAAAAAAAACTGCTGGGTATAGGCCTTTTCCTCCATATAGGAGAAGGATCAGGGCTTACCCACCACGCTGCTCCACTGTGGGTTGGCTGATATTCTCTACTACAAGTAACTAGCGCAATCAGGTATTTATGATAACAACCAGGACCGACATCCATGCTCGAACCCGCAACCGCCAGTACTTAAGTGCCACTAAACCAGAGCATGATGCCTGTACCAGTAAGTCAAAATAGTATTAGTCTTCGAAATAGTATTAAAGCCCACCACCACCACCACTTCAGCCTATCACAGTCCACTGTTGGACATAGGCCTCCACAAGTTCGCGCCCGACATTATGACGCGAACTCATGTGTTTTGCCCATAGTCACCACGCTGGGCAGGCGGGTTGGCGACCGCAGGGCTGGCTTTGTCGCACCGAAGACGCTGCTGCCCGTCTTTGGCCTGTGTATTTCAAAGCCAGCATGGACGGTTATCCCGCCATCCGTCGGCTTTTTAAGTTC
Organism: Melitaea athalia; assembly: GCA_905220545.2. NCBI lineage: Eukaryota > Metazoa > Arthropoda > Insecta > Lepidoptera > Nymphalidae > Melitaea > Melitaea athalia. Next base: position 6,627,847 of record HG992184.1, read on the forward strand.
CAAGGTGGTAGTAGAACTGTGTTATCCCTTAGTCGCCTCTTACGACACCCACGGGAAGAGAGGGGTGGCTACATTCTTTAGTGCCGTAACCACACAGCACAAAGCCACGAAATTTAAATACTAATTTAATAAACGAAAAAACTATTTCATTTTGCAGTAGGTATAAGACACACGTGTATGCAGATTTATATGTACATACCTACATATTTACATTTTCATTAAAATATTTGTTCCCATTCTTATAATAAGATTATATGCAAGCACTTTAATAACAAAGTGAAGAATTTACTCGGATGTTTAATTTAGACCAGTATAACCAGTTTCTTAGCGAGGAGCTTTGTAAGCGATACTTCAGCTCTGCTAGACGGCGAGCTTTTATACGTTCGTGGATCAATTATTTAAATAAAGGTCGCGAACAGGCTTTCCTCGTTGACTCATTGTGACTCATATTAAGCTTTTAGTCGTATACTCGTACATTTATTCTATTACTAGCCGACCTGTGCCCACTTCGTTGGGCGTTAATTATTTTGTGATGCAAATATGTATATACAGTAAAGTTTTCATCTCGCTCGCATTTCTCAGACTTGATTTACATATACTAATATTTTTCACAAAATTATTGTTCAATAATAATAAAATATAGCCTATGTCACTCCTGAATAGTGTAGCTTTCTGTTAGTGAAAGAATTTTTCATGATCGGATCAGTATTTGCGAAGATTACTCCCTACAAACAAACAAAATTAAAAACTACCTCTTTATAATATTAGTATAGATTTAAATTTTTATCGAAAAGTACTGTATCCTGTAAGCGTCTCACTGCTAGCCAGCCTAGCCTAGTGAAGATGGATTCAAGCTTAATTAATGATTAACTAAATATGTTGTTCAAAACTGTTTGGTTTTCAGAACTTCTGTTTTAATATCGTCCACAAAAACGTATCTCGATTTATATCAATTTTGAGTTAAGTATACCACCAATCTCAAAATACCAAGTTCTATTTAGTCACAAAGACACGTATCTCTATGTCATTTTTATTTCTAAAATGGAGGTTAACGTACCTATCTATATTATGCATAAAACAGAAACTAAAACAGAAACTTATCTGAAGATAATTATGTCTGTGTGTAACTAACAATATCCGTAAAACAGAAACAGAACCAATATCGAGATACGTTTTTGTGTTACTAAGGGGACGATATGTAAGTTTCACTTGGATTCTCTCACCATGGAGCAAGCGATGTATTTTATTAATTGTAAATCAAATTGACTTAGTATTAAAACTATTAAACCATGCAACGGTATCAAGTTACTGGGATTTGAATTTGCGACTCTATTGTGTCGACCTTTTTCCTGGGCTACCTCGGTTATTTATTTCATCGCATAAAAAGGCCATAATTTTTGAATTAAAAACTGTTTAATAAAACTTAGAATATTAAAGTTTGAGTATTGTAATAAATTAAAGCCTTATGCCGTTTACTTGAAACAATAATATTCGACAGTTACAGTTGGAAATTAAATAAACTTGATCAGTATTTTCGTAAAATTACCAATCGTTCTGGAATGGGTCTTTTATTAATTTTAATTTCTTTCATGATACCGTGACTCACTTTCAAATAAACGTTAACAAAATTAAGGAGTTTTAAATTAAATTATTTCACTTCCGACGGTAATGTTACGAGTACGTATATAAAAGAAAGCTTTTTAAATTAAATAAGCTTGCGTTAGCTGAATAACAGAAGTTACGCGAGTTATGAAGTAAAATAAAAAAGATAAAAATCAAATAGGTCACCGTTGGTTTATTTTATTAATAAAATGTTTTAAACAAAGTATAAATGCTATATATTTAATTAAACGATAGCTTGCCGCAGTGCTCCTCACAGGAACTAAATCTTGTGATAGCCGTCACAAGTTCGATTACCGCTTATGAGAAGTGATTGTATAGGATCATATAGATACTTCTCGTAGTCTAGGCGCTGTGTAGGAGTTTTATGTGTCTTCCGGTGGGAGAGTATGAAGCTTTACGAGTTAGTTGTAAGTGTAACTAAAATCTCTATCATCATGCACCTCCTCTGTTTTACCACAATTGAAACACTGAAACACTGCAAAACCATTTCATCATTAAGTATTGATTACTTAATAATTAATTTACTTAATCATGATTATTAGAATCATCATTAAGTAAGTCATTTAATGTACCAACTTACCTAACAAGTCTCTAAACTCACTCGTATATTGCATAAAAACTGCATGTATATATTTATACATCGAAAAGTACTTACGTTAAAAGGTATGTTATTCAGAGAACCATATTTTGTTCGTCATGCCCTTCCCTTATACATATAAAGATTAGGTAGTGGAATGTCGAGTGCACACTGCACAAGCGGTAACTTTGACGAAATATTACATTTCGATTATACGAGTAAACCCACTCAGTCGAGGAAACGGATCACAGTACATAATTGTGATAGTATCAATTGTAACCTTAAGGCCAGGATATTTGAGCGTAGTAGGTATTCAGCGCTACCTCACTCCCCGCGCGACTAGTCGCGCGAAGTCTCCGATCAAATGAACTCTCTGACCCCGTGCGCGGCGAGCGGCGAGCAGCAATGAACAAATTGTAAGGCTAAGCGCGCACTAGTGACATTTGTCACTGTCACGTCACCAAACTTTCGTGACTGCGCGCACTTGCAGTGACAGTTTCTTGCATTCGATAAGATGGATCTCGAAGAGACGGTTGTCTGTGTACTCGTTTTTAGAAATAGAAAAAAATACAATAATAAAAAGTATTGGGTTCACCCGCTTTGGAGTGATCCGCGCGTGCGCGTGGTGATGCGCGCACCTTCATTAGGGATGATGGACGCGGTGACAGTGACGAAAAGTCACGGTGACAAAAAGTCACTAGTGCGCGCTTAGCCTTAGTTCTAGTATAATTATTTTAACAGTAGTGCAACTTACTAGGTTTTTTTTTACTTTAATTTATTTCATAATTAATTTATACAGAGTGTCCCGCGATAAAGTGCAACCCTGAAAGAGGGTGAAACTAGACCATAAATTATCGACAAAAACCAAAAAAAAAATTAAAAATTTTTTTTTTAATATATATAAGATTTTTATATATATTATGTACACTCTATGTACAAAAAATGATGATTTATGTGCGTGTTTTTTGGGATACGGGCGTAAATTTTTTTTATTTGAATGGCAATATGGCAAGAAATAATAATAAATTATAAAATTTCCTGGTATTGGGGGCATAATTCTGAGAAAATTAGAGATCATTGAAAAAAAAACAGTCATAATAAAAGGATTTTTTTTCACAAGAAGCATAGTTAAAGTCATAATGCCACTTTTTTGCGAGCTAATTGTTATTTTATCCTTACCGCCAAGTACGTGGCGTAATATTTTATTTTATTTTAAAGTAATCGGCCCACTACTTTGGAAGAAATCATCATTTTTTGTACATAGAGTCTACGTAAGATATAAAAATCTTAATTCGTCAATAAGAAATAATTTTTTTTAATGTTTTTTCTATGTTTTTTGTCGATAATTTATGGTCTAGTTTCACCCCCTTTCGGGGTTGCACTTTATCGCGGGACATCCTGTATAATGAACTTTTTATGGATTTGTTTTCGATCCTGAAGGCACAGCATAAAAAAATGAAACAAACATTTAATACCTAAGAGAAGTAAAAAAAAATTGTTTAATTTTTTATGGGTTTATAGCTAAAAAATAAATCATTTTTATTATTAATATTTTTATTTGTTTCAATTATCAATAAATATTCTTTTCTCAAATATAACGCTTTGGATACACATCGCAACAAAAATCAAAAATCTGTAAAATCAATAAAGCGTGTGATTGGACCTGGTTCCTGAAAATCTTGTATTGGACTTGAAGGCTGTTCATTTTCTTTGGCTGGTAACGGGAGGTTTCTTTTTGGAATGCCACGTTTATGTAAACTTGGACCCGGTTGTTCCAAATTATTAATTGAACTCAAAGGAAGTTCATTTTCCTTGTCTTGCAATGTGATGTTTCTTATGGGCATGCCACGTTTATATCTACTGTCCACGAGTTCTGGCAATAGACATTTAAAGTAAAATTGTACTAGCCTAGGCTCCATATGTGTATACCAGAATTGATCATCTTTATGTATTCGTTCTGTGAATAATGGCTCATTCTCACTTGCCCAGATACCAAGGAGACACACTTGCCGCCCTGTGACATGTAATTGGCCCTGAATTTGGTAGTACCAATGACATTTTTTGTTTATAGTACAGGTTTTTGTATCTTTGTTATATTTTAATATTTGAATTTTGTTTTGTTCAATAGATTTTGCCAATCCAATTTTAGAAACTGTGAAAGGACATTTTATTTCGACAATTATGTCTTCACCAATCAACCCGTCAGGCGACGCTCCAATAAATGGGTGTACAGAATCAATAAACAAGCCACAGGGTAAAATTTCAACATTTTCCTGTCGCTGTAATTGCAGTAATGCCAGCTTTTCGTTCTCAACTCCATGAGCAACGGACGCTACGTGAGCTAAATTTTTTTGATACAATATACTTTTCACCAAGTTAGCTGTACTTGACAATGGTTTTCGCTTGCATACTGGGCCAAAATTAGATGCTGTAATTAGTTTTTGTCGGATCTCCAACCACTCACTACTTTCTCTTTGCAATATAGTACCTCTTTCTATTGCCTTTTTGTTAGAGGTCAACGATTTTAAATTTTTCATAAATTCTTCTTTTGCCATTTCCATATCTTCATGTGACATATCTGGTGCAGAGCTCGAAGGGCCGTAATCGTGTTGTTTTTTGTTTGCCTCTTTTAAAATTCTTTTCTTCTTTACTGGGTGCTGTACAAAATGTTTTCGCTTCAGTGCCCTTTTTCTTTCCATTTCTTCAATTCTTCCACTAGAATTTTTGTTTGTAAACTCTTTTTGGACGGAAGAAATAGCCGATTTTGAGTTAAAGGAGACGACTGCAGCTGAGCATCTACTTTGATAGCCCTGTTTTAGGGAAAAATTTGCTCTTTTCCCTCCAATGAACTTAGCTATAACGCTATTAAAGCATTCGACAATATTAGTGTCGACATCTTCAATCAAGCTACGTGATTTCATGGCTACATTTGAAACAATCGCATTGATTCTGAATGCAAACGTAGAGTTTTGGATGCTTTTTAGTTCATCATTGTTATTTTCCTCCCTAGTACAGTAATAGCTCTGACACATTTTATGATCACCATAAGCATGTAGCAATGAGTTGACAATGTCATTGTGCAAAACCGATATAGAAACACTTCTAGGACTTTTTGAAGCGTTGTGATGTTTTATACATTTCACAATGGTCTTCCTCATTGACATTATTTTTACATTTGTAAGCGTCTTTCGATGTGCTAGCGCATATTTAGTTTCAGTTTTCAATGCTCGCATTTTTTTACAAAAATTACGCAAAATGTGGTTTCTGCACTCAATCTTTTCCACCGTTATATTTTGAGCTTCATATGGTTTAGCTTTTAAAATTTTTTCGTATGTCGACGCGTCTCCATCGCCTATCATTTTTTTGTAAACCAGTCCGTACATTGAAACTGAAGATTTAAAGCCTTCTAATAAAATTTCCGTTTCCATTGAACTTGAAGAACCTTGATAATTTTTAAAACAAGAGTGTTCTTTTGGGGCAACATTTTTATTATCTGCTCTGGCACACATCAAGCAATACTTATTTTTCACACCCATATAAATGACCTGACCAGTTCTTCTCCCAATTATTGCTGCTGTACCTGACGAAGCTTTATAATTAGTACCGTACGACCTCGCACACCACGAGCCGTCAACATAAACATCAATCACGGGATATCCGTTTTCAATCCGGCCTTCCGCAATTGCTATCTCTTTTTCTTTTGCAGCAGCAGCCTCCATGGATGCGCTTGCAGTTTTTTCCCACTTCTCGTAAACCTCATTTTGTAATTTGTTGTAGTAGTTTGGAGAAAATATCGGAACATCCATGGCAGAGCACAATTCCTCAAATTGTGAGAATCCAATGCCAGAAGCCACAATTCCAGTAGTTGCAGCTATGTTTAAATTTACTTGCTCCGTATTATTGGTGTCTTCGGAATGTATAAGACAGATTTTTTTACACATTCTACATTGAAATTTAAAAACCGATGTAAGTCCGAGTCTTTTTTCGCCAACTAAACGAAAGTAATTACTTTTGCAATCAAACAATTCACTATGACTTCCTTTTTTTTGAAGTTCTTCTAAAAGAAAATTTATATCAACAATTCTACGTCCTGTAATAGGATGAAATTCATCCGACATTTTTTCTTGTTCTATAATTAGTGAAACGTCATCTTTTTCAGTATTACTGAAACAATTAAATAATTGATTAACTTTTTTATTTGATATAGTAGAATGTCTTACTTGACGTAATTTTTCTTTCACCAAAATAACTAAGGGTATGATGATTCTACTCCTCTATATGAATAGACTAACTTTAGAACTAGTATAACTTTGAAATCGATAAAAAAATTTCGATGTCTGAAATTAAATTTTTTAGACCAAATTAGAACACCTAGAAACTACCTAAACAACGTAACTTTTCTTCCACCAAACAAAAAAAAAAGATAAGGATTTAATTCGACTCTTCGATATGAACAACTGTTACTATGGGACTAACTTTGATACCGATCGAAAAATTTCGACATCTTTGTACTAAGTGATTAGCTGATTTGGAGTAGAATCATTACCCAAATTATTTTGAGTGAGTATGAAATCACATTATATATACTGACAGTATTATGTCATCAATAGACATTAACTATCATAAAAAATATATGTGCTAAACTTACTCACTAGTCGCAGCTATTTGCAAATAATCAGGATCTATTGCAATAAGAGAGTTATTATCAACACATGCGCCAGTTTCAAAACCTCTGGTGCTTGCTGTCGCTTCAGAGTGTCTGAAAATAAGTTCACATTACTAACAAATATTCAAATAGGCAAAGTAGTTCAGCGTGAAAGTATTATTATGGCAACAATACTAATAGCTCGGGAGCCAGGTTAAAATTCGGTCAATCATTTCCTCCCAATCGAAACTTCGTAACATGAATAAGGGATTTTTTTTATGAATTTTAGTCTTTGTCAGCTGCCACTCCGTGGGTGGGTTGGGCAGTGGCAGCCTCCCAAACATCGAGAAAAAAAATTTTTTTTAGTTATTTCCTCTCACTTCAAAATTTGTCGGATTATAGTTTACCTAATATCTTGAAGGAAACATAACGTCAGCTCGCCATAACATGGTGAGACAGTACACACTGTTCCACTGTGCATTTAGTTGTTGTGAATAAGCCTTTTTTTACATCTTTCAAGGTATAATCCACCATGTTATAGTCAGCTGACGTTATTTTTCCTTCAAGATATTACGTAAACTATAATCTGACAAATTTTGAAATGAGAGGAAATGACTAAATTTTTTTTTACATCTTTCAAGGTACCAGCTGACAAACTTTCCACCGCGATACAGCCAGCTGACGTTAATTTTCATTCATAGTAGCATGTAAACTATTACCATGAAAATTTTTAGTTCAGAGGAAATCACTGAAAAAAAAATTTTCTTACATGTTCAAGCAGCCAGCTGACATATAATCCACCATGTTATGGCCAGCTGACGTTATGTTTCCTTCAAGATATTAGGTAAACTATAATCCGACAAATTTTGAAGTGAGAGGAAATGACTAAAAATTTTTTTTCTCGATGTTTGGGAGGCTGCCACTGCCCAACCGACCCACGGAGGGGCAGCTGACAACGACGATAATTCATTAAAAAAAATCCCTTATTCATGTTACGAAGTTTCGTTTGAGAGGTTATTGGTCATGTCAACCTGTCACGGGCTCCCGGTCTATAAGGAATTTATTAGGCATACTTGTGTCTCAAATTTGGTAGGTATATAGAATAGAATATACTTTATTGCACACCACTCAGAAAAAAATTACATAAAAAAAGTTATTTACATATAGATTTAGTAATATACAAAGGCGGTCTTATCGCTTTAGAGATCTCTTCCAGACAACCTTTAGAAAGAGGAAAATATGCATTGAAAAGGTAGGTGCAGCAGCGTAATTATCTGTGTAGTTCTAGAATAGAACATTATGTATGCAGACATGATGCATTTCCGTTCCCAACATAATAAATACAAAAAAACTTAATAGATACACATAATTATATACACACAAACATACACATATATATATATAATATTTACCTACATAATTATATAACATACAAACATATATACAAATAAACATAAATACATATATACACATAATTACATACATAAAAAGTCGTCACAAGCAAAATGAATAGAAGATAAAATAAGTAAACGTGTTGCAGCAAAACTAAACTAAACCATAGTGAGATAGTACATACTGTTCCACTGTGCATTTAGTTGTTGTGAATAAGCCTTTGGATCTTGGCACAGATGCGCTGAAAAATTAAAATTACTATTTAGTACGTTTTTCTTAGTTGCTCTACTGTTTTTTGTACCTACTGTGTTATGTGAAATTACTAATACAACTTTGGATAGTAATAATTTTTATACTAATAGGTAGATATGACAATACATCGATGGTAACAATCTAACAATAATTATATGATAGCTAAAAATAGATTGTGTGTTCAACTTACGAGTACGTACCTGATCGCTTTTCTCAGCTTCCGTAGTTCACGTCTAGATATTTTCTTTTTATTTCTAGTTTTATTCCCCATTTTTTATGCTAGTCCAACGTTGTTACAGTACTCACGTAATAAAATAATACAATATATTGCGGGGGGAACGCCGCCAGGCAGCAGAGAAACACAGATCCTACTTCGATAACGCCTCGTAGGCAACTGAAGCGAGGCGCGCGGGCCGCTTTCTTATATGATTTAATATTAAGAAAAATAAAAACATTGATTTAAAAAAGTAATCGTTAGATATTCTTCCAAATGTTATTACCTATTTTCACATGTGAATATTGTAACTTAAAGTTTGATATTCTTCAAGTAACACAAGAAAAATAATCAAAAACATCCTCTCTTTGTGTTTTTTTTTTATCGAGTCAAGTAACAATTATCGTGTTTTGAATCGTTGAATAATCGAGAACGTATACTAAACTACAACATATATTTTTAACGGATCAAAAAAATGAATATTACTATGTTTACAGCTTTATCAAAAACAGGTGGTTTCGGATATCCTGGCCTTAAGGTTTGTTTTTCCTACGATTAGGGCATTATAGGCAACGGGCGTTAGCTTATAGAGAAACCATTCATGTTAGGACAGACGCAATGTCTAGCTGATTCGATATAAGACATATAAGATTACATTAATGTACCTATACCTCGCCGTACAACTTACACTATTGTGTTTTGTCATTAAATATAAAATTAGAATTTGTGAGGATTGTCTTAACGAGATGCGATTGTCTTAACATGAATAAGTGTTCTTTATATACGAATAAAACGTCCGCGTATTGTTTACTAATATTAAATCTATACATATAATAAAATGGTAGAAAAGTCAAAACTGTACATTGAATATTTTTTTAAAAGAATACGTGGGGTGTGATCTACAATCGATACCGAAGCCAAAAATATAGTTTTTAGAATTTTTGTCTGTTTGTCTGTTTGTCTGTATGTATGTCCGGGATAAACTCAAAAAGTACTGCATGGATTTACTTCAAATTTGGCATGAATATTGTTAAGAAGTCGGGTCAGAACATAGGCTATATATTATCACGCTATCACCTACGGGGAACGAGCAGTGAACCTTTATTTCTTCAAATGTATGTCCGGGATAAACTCAAAAAGTACTGCATGAATTTACTTCAAATTTGGCACGAATATTATTAAGAAGTCGGGTCAGAACATAGGCTACATATTATCACGCTATCACCTACGGGGAACGAGCAGTGAACGCACGCAGACGACGTCGCGGGCAGCAGCTAGTCAACAATAAAATTATTTAGATCAATTATCTCTTAAGCGTATTAACAAATATTTATTAACTTTATTTACTAATAAGCGATTCAAGGATATTTCCTCTAATCGTAAAACTCCGGATTTTATCATAACTTTTCTAAGAAATATCTTGTCATGTACCAATACAATTAAAAATTTTCTTCATTCACAAACGTAACTTTATTACACACCTAGTACATATAAACTGACAGTGGTAAGTTTTTATCATGTTGTGATCATGGTTGCTGTATCTAAAAAACTTAGTAAACTGCGATAAAATCCGATAAAGTTGTTTCATTATAATGACTGTGGTAAAATTTGATCAAAATTTTGAAATAAGTATTTAAAGTAAACACTGGTTTGCTTAATTGTTTTCAATCTTACGATTAATTAAAACATAGTGAGTACATCTTTGGACAGAGCGCTCTGGTAAGATTTGTATTATACGAGAATTACAACATAACTGCTGACTGACCGGCTGGTACCTTAGCTGCTGTAAGTGTACGCAGATACATACGTATTAAGGACATACTTGCCTTACTTACAAAGTTCTATCTATCGACCTCCGTTGGCCATGTGTCATACTTATTTATACATCAAGTTAGCATGACGCTGAAACTAGCAGCCACTCTTTATATCTCTGCTTCTAAGCAACAGATTAAGTTGTAACTTTACACAAATTTGTATCGTTATATCATCTAACTATGGTAAAAAATCCAAAGGGTAAATACCACCCCTTCTATTTTTTTTTAATTTAAAAAACCAAAAAAGGAGGTTAACTCCATATAAAAGCTAAAAAATATATGTTTCTAAGCATGAAACAAGGTTAAAATTAAAAACAAAGGTCATTTATAATAACAAGAAAGATTAAATAAGAAATATTAGAAAAAAAATTAAAAAATTTAACCACTAATTGTTTTGTTTTTTTTTTGGAATTTTTCTGAACAGACAGTTATATAATATTTGTTAAAGTTATCATATCTCGGCTCATAGAGACTGCATTTTGTTGTAACTTAGCAAAAACCTTTTCTTTACTGTCAAGAAAAGACAAGAAAATTTTCAAAGGGGTTACTCAATCCCTTCTATTTTTTTTATTTTTTTTTTCTAAGACAATGCCTATGTACTATTTCTACATATGTCTATATCTCTGCTCCACAACACTACATTTTGTTGCAACTTCGTAGATGGCCTTATTACACCGTCTAGAAACGATTATAAAAATTTCAAAGGGGTACCCAACCCCTAAAAGTTTTTTTAATTTTTTTTCTAAGACAATGCCCATGTACTATTTCTTCAAATGTCTATATCTCTGCTCCACAACACTACATTTTGTTGTAACTTCGTAGAAACCTTTATTATACCGTTTAGAAACGATTATTAAAATTTCAAAGGGGTACCCAACCCCTAAATTTTTTTTTATTTTTTTTCTAAGACAATGCCCATGTACTATTTCTTCAAATGTCTATATCTCTGCTCCACAACACTACATTTTGTTGTAACTTCGTAGAAACCTTTATTATACCGTTTAGAAACGATTATTAAAATTTCAAAGGGGTACCCAACCCCTAAATTTTTTTTTATTTTTTTTTCTAAGACAATGTTCATGTACTATTTCTTCAAATGTCTATATCTCTGCTCCACAACACTACATTTTGTTGTAACTTCGTAGAAACCTTTATTATACCGTTTATAAACGATTATTAAAATTTCAAAGGGGTACCCAACCCCAAAATTTTTTTTTATTTTTTTTTCTAAGACAATGTTCATGTACTATTTCTTCAAATGTCTATATCTCTGCTCCACAACACTACATTTTGTTGTAACTTAGTAGAAACCTTTATTACAACGTCTAGAAACGAATAATAAAATTTCAAAGGGGTACCAAACCCCTAAATTTTTTTTTTAATTTTTCTTTCTTTTTTTCAAAGACAATGCACATGTACTATTTCTTCAAATGTCTATATCTCTGCTCCACAACACTACATTTTGTTGTAACTTCTTAGAAACCTTTATTACACCGTCTAGAAACGATCGTAAAAATTTCAAAGGGGTACCCAACCCCTAAATTTTTTTTTTAATTTTTTTTCTAAGACAATGCCCATTTACTATTTCTTCAAATGTCTATATCTCTGCTCCACAACATTACATTTTGTTGTAACTTCTTAGAAACCTTTATTACACCGTCTAGAAACGATCGTAAAAATTTCAAAGGGGTACCCAACACCTAAATTTTTTTTTAATTTTTTTTCCTAAGACAATGCCCATTTACTATTTCTTCAAATGTCTATATCTCTGCTCCACAACACTACATTTTGTTGTAACTTCGTAGAGACCTTTCTTATACCGTCTAGAAACGATTATTCAAATTTCAAAGGGGTACCCAACCCCTAAATTTTTTTTTATTTTTTTTTCTAAGACAATGTTCATGTACTATTTCTTCAAATGTCTATATCTCTGCTCCACAACAATACATTTTGTTGTAACTTAGTAGAAACCTTTATTATACCGTTTAGAAACGATTATTAAAATTTCAAAGGGGTACCCAACCCCTAAATTTTTTTTTAATTTTTCTTTCTTTTTTTCAAAGACAATGCACATGTACTATTTCTTCAAATGTCTATATCTCTGCTCCACAACACTACATTTAGTTGTAACTTCGTAGAAACCTTTATTACACCGTCTAGAAACGATTATTAAAATTTTAAAGGGGTACCCAACCCCCTTAATTTTTTTTTAATTTTTTTTCTAAGACAATGCCCATGTACTATTTATTCAAATGTCTATATCTCTGCTCCACAACACTACATTTTGTTGTAACTTAGTAGAAACCTTTATTATACCGTTTAGAAACGATTATTAAAATTTCAAAGGGGTACCCAACCCCTAAATTTTTTTTTATTTTTTTTTCTAAGACAATGTTCATGTACTATTTCTTCAAATGTCTATATCTCTGCTCCACAACACTACATTTTGTTGTAACTTCGTAGAGACCTTTATTATACCGTCTAGAAACGATTATTAAAATTTCAAAGGGGTACTCAATCCCTAAATTTTTTTTTATTTTTTTTTCTAAGACAATGTTCATGTACTATTTCTTCAAATGTCTATATCTCTGCTCCACAACACTACATTTTGTTGTAACTTCGTAGAAACCTTTATTATACCGTTTATAAACGATTATTAAAATTTCAAAGGGGTACCCAACCCCAAAATTTTTTTTTATTTTTTTTTCTAAGACAATGTTCATGTACTATTTCTTCAAATGTCTATATCTCTGCTCCACAACACTACATTTTGTTGTAACTTCTTAGAAACCTTTATTACACCGTCTAGAAACGATCGTAAAAATTTCAAAGGGGTACCCAACCCCTAAATTTTTTTTTTAATTTTTTTTCTAAGACAATGCCCATTTACTATTTCTTCAAATGTCTATATCTCTGCTCCACAACACTACATTTTGTTGTAACTTCTTAGAAACCTTTATTACACCGTCTAGAAACGATCGTAAAAATTTCAAAGGGGTACCCAACACCTAAATTTTTTTTTAATTTTTTTTCCTAAGACAATGCCCATTTACTATTTCTTCAAATGTCTATATCTCTGCTCCACAACACTACATTTTGTTGTAACTTCGTAGAGACCTTTCTTATACCGTCTAGAAACGATTATTCAAATTTCAAAGGGGTACCCAACCCCTAAATTTTTTTTTATTTTTTTTTCTAAGACAATGTTCATGTACTATTTCTTCAAATGTCTATATCTCTGCTCCACAACAATACATTTTGTTGTAACTTAGTAGAAACCTTTATTATACCGTTTAGAAACGATTATTAAAATTTCAAAGGGGTACCCAACCCCTAAATTTTTTTTTAATTTTTCTTTCTTTTTTTCAAAGACAATGCACATGTACTATTTCTTCAAATGTCTATATCTCTGCTCCACAACACTACATTTAGTTGTAACTTCGTAGAAACCTTTATTACACCGTCTAGAAACGATTATTAAAATTTTAAAGGGGTACCCAACCCCCTTAATTTTTTTTTAATTTTTTTTCTAAGACAATGCCCATGTACTATTTATTCAAATGTCTATATCTCTGCTCCACAACACTACATTTTGTTGTAACTTAGTAGAAACCTTTATTATACCGTTTAGAAACGATTATTAAAATTTCAAAGGGGTACCCAACCCCTAAATTTTTTTTTATTTTTTTTTCTAAGACAATGTTCATGTACTATTTCTTCAAATGTCTATATCTCTGCTCCACAACACTACATTTTGTTGTAACTTCGTAGAGACCTTTATTATACCGTCTAGAAACGATTATTAAAATTTCAAAGGGGTACTCAATCCCTAAATTTTTTTTTTATTTTTTTTCTAAGACAATGTTCATGTACTATTTCTTCAAATGTCTATATCTCTGCTCCACAACACTACATTTTGTTGTAACTTCGTAGAAACCTTTATTATACCGTCTAGAAACGATTATTAAAATTTCAAAGGGGTACTCAACCCCTAAATTTTTTTTTTATTTTTTTTCTAAGACTGCCCATGTACTATTTCTTCAAATGTCTATATCTCTGCCCCACAACACTACATTTTGTTGTAACTTCGTAGAAACCTTTATTATACCGTTTAGAAACGATTATTAAAATTTCAAAGGGGTACCCAACCCCTAAATTTTTTTTTATTTTTTTTTCTAAGACAATGTTCATGTACTATTTCTTCAAATGTCTATATCTCTGCTCCACAACACTACATTTTGTTGTAACTTCGTAGAGACCTTTATTATACCGTCTAGAAACGATTATTAAAATTTCAAAGGGGTACTCAACCCCTAAATTTTTTTTTTATTTTTTTTCTAAGACAATGCCCATGTACTATTTCTTCAAATGTCTATATCTCTGCTCCGCAACACTACATTTTGTTGTAACTTAGTAGAAACCTTTATTACAAAGTCTAGAAACGAATAATAAAATTTCAAAGGGGTACCAAACCCCTAAATTTTTTTTTAATTTTTCTTTCTTTTTTTCAAAGACAATGCACATGTACTGTTTCTTCAAATGTCTATATCTCTGCTCCACAACACTACATTTTGTTGTAACTTCTTAGAAACCTTTATTACACCGTCTAGAAACGATCGTAAAAATTTCAAAGGGGTACCCAACCCCTAAATTTTTTTTTTAATTTTTCTTTCTTTTTTTCAAAGACAATGCACATGTACTATTTCTTCAAATGTCTATATCTCTGCTCCACAACACTACATTTTGTTGTAACTTCGTAGAGACCTTTATTATACCGTCTAGAAACGATTATTAAAATTTCAAAGGGGTACTCAACCCCTAAATTTTTTTTTATTTTTTTTCTAAGACAATGCCCATGTACTATTTCTTCAAATTTCTATATCTCTGCTCCACAACACTACATTTTGTTGTAACTTCGTAGAGACCTTTATTATACTGTCTAGAAACGATTATTAAAATTTCAAAGGGGTACTCGACCCCTAAATTTTTTTTTTATTTTTTTTCTAAGACAATGCCCATGTACTATTTCTTCAAATGTCTATATCTCTGCTCCACAACACTACATTTTGTTGTAACTTCGTAGAAACCTTTATTATACCGTTTCGAAACGATTATTAAAATTTCAAAGGGGTACCCAACCCCTAAATTTTTTTTTATTTTTTTTCTAAGACAATGTTCATGTACTATTTCTTCAAGTGTCCATATCTCTGCTCCACAACACTACATTTTGTTGTAACTTAGTAGAAACCTTTATTACAACGTCTTGAAACGAATAATAAAATTTCAAAGGGGTACCAAACCCCTAAATTTTTTTTTAATTTTTCTTTCTTTTTTTCAAAGACAATGCACATGTACTATTTCTTCAAATGTCTATATCTCTGCTCCACAACACTACATTTTGTTGTAACTTCTTAGAAACCTTTATTACACCGTCTAGAAACGATCGTAAAAATTTCAAAGGGGTACCCAACCCCTAAATTTTTTTTTAATTTTTTTTCTAAGACAATGCCCATTTACTATTTCTTCAAATGTCTATATCTCTGCTCCACAACACTACATTTTGTTGTAACTTAGTAGAAACCTTTATTACAACGTCTAGAAACGAATAATAAAATTTCAAAGGGGTACCAAATCCCTAAATTTTTTTTTAATTTTTCTTTCTTTTTTTCAAAGACAATGCACATGTACTGTTTCTTCAAATGTCTATATCTCTGCTCCACAACACTACATTTTGTTGTAACTTCTTAGAAACCTTTATTACACCGTCTAGAAACGATCGTAAAAATTTCAAAGGGGTACCCAACCCCTAAATTTTTTTTTTAATTTTTCTTTCTTTTTTTCAAAGACAATGCACATGTACTATTTCTTCAAATGTCTATATCTCTGCTCCACAACACTACATTTTGTTGTAACTTCGTAGAGACCTTTATTATACCGTCTAGAAACGATTATTAAAATTTCAAAGGGGTACTCAACCCCTAAATTTTTTTTTTATTTTTTTTCTAAGACAATGCCCATGTACTATTTCTTCAAATTTCTATATCTCTGCTCCACAACACTACATTTTGTTGTAACTTCGTAGAGACCTTTATTATACTATCTAGAAACGATTATTAAAATTTCAAAGGGGTACTCGACCCCTAAATTTTTTTTTATTTTTTTTCTAAGACAATGCCCATGTACTATTTCTTCAAATGTCTATATCTCTGCTCCACAACACTACATTTTGTTGTAACTTCGTAGAAACCTTTATTATACCGTTTCGAAACGATTATTAAAATTTCAAAGGGGTACCCAACCCCTAAATTTTTTTTTATTTTTTTTTTCTAAGACAATGTTCATGTACTATTTCTTCAAGTGTCCATATCTCTGCTCCACAACACTACATTTTGTTGTAACTTAGTAGAAACCTTTATTACAACGTCTTGAAACGAATAATAAAATTTCAAAGGGGTACCAAACCCCTAAATTTTTTTTTTAATTTTACTTTCTTTTTTTCAAAGACAATGCACATGTACTATTTCTTCAAATGTCTATATCTCTGCTCCACAACACTACATTTTGTTGTAACTTCTTAGAAACCTTTATTACACCGTCTAGAAACGATCGTAAAAATTTCAAAGGGGTACCCAACCCCTAAATTTTTTTTTAATTTTTTTTCTAAGACAATGCCCATTTACTATTTCTTCAAATGTCTATATCTCTGCTCCACAACACTACATTTTGTTGTAACTTCGTGGAGACCTTTATGATACCGTCTAGAAACGATTATTAAAATTTCAAAGGGGTACTCAACCCCTAAATTTTTTTTTTTTTTTTTTCTAAGACAATGCCCATGTACTATTTCTTCAAATGTCTATATCTCTGCTCCACAACACTACATTTTGTTGTAACTTCGTAGAAACCTTTATTATACCGTTTAGAAACGATTATTAAAATTTCAAAGGGGTACCCAACCCCTAAATTTTTTTTTATTTTTTTTTCTAAGACAATGTTCATGTACTATTTCTTCAAATGTCTATATCTCTGCTCCACAACACTACATTTTGTTGTAACTTAGTAGAAACCTTTATTACAACGTCTAGAAACGAATAATAAAATTTCAAAGGGGTACCAAACCCCTAAATTTTTTTTTTAATTTTTCTTTCTTTTTTTCAAAGACAATGCACATGTACTATTTCTTCAAATGTCTATATCTCTGCTCCACAACACTACATTTTGTTGTAACTTCTTAGAAACCTTTATTACACCGTCTAGAAACGAATAATAAAATTTCAAAGGGGTACCCAACCCCTAAATTTTTTTTTAATTTTTTTTCTAAGACAATGCCAATTTACTATTTCTTCAAATGTCTATATCTCTGCTCCACAACACTACATTTTGTTGTAACTTCGTAGAGACCTTTATTATACCGTCTAGAAACGATTATTAAAATTTCAAAGGGGTACTCAACCCCTAAATTTTTTTTTATATTCATGTACTATTTCTTCAAATGTCTATATCTCTGCTCCACAACACTACATTTTGTTGTAACTTAGTAGAAACCTTTATTACAACGTGTAGAAAGATATAGTCATTTGAAGAAATAGTACATAGGCATTGTCTAGATAAAAAAGAAAAATTAAAAAAAAATTAAAGGGGTTGAGTACCCCTTTGAAATTTTAGTAATCATTTCTAGACGGTATATTAAAGGTTTCTACGAAGTTACAACAAAATGTAATGTTGTGGAGCAGAGATATAGTCATTTGAAGAAATAGTAGGTACATAGGCATTGTCTAGTAAAAAAAGAAAAAATAAAAAAAAATTAAAGGGGTGGATTACCCCTTTGAAATTTTAATAATCGTTTGTAGACGGTGTAATAAAGGTCTCCATGAAGTTACAACAAAATGTAGTGTTGTGGAGCAGAGATATAGTCATTTGAAGAAATAGTGCATAGGCATTGTCTTAGAAAAAAAAAAAGAAAAATTTCAAAAAAAATAAAGGGATTGAGTACCCCTTTGAAATTTAAATAATCGTTTCTAGACGGTGTAATAAAGGTTTCAACGAATTTACAACAAAATGTAGTGTTGTGGAGCAGAGATATAGACAATTGAAGAAATAGTACATAGGTATTGTCTTACAAAAAAAAAGAAAAATAAAAAAAAAATTAAAGGGGTTGAGTACCCCTTTGAAATTTTAATAATCATTTCTAGACGGTGTAATAAAGGTTTCTACGAAGTTACAACGAAATGTAGTGGTGTGGAGCAGAGATATAGCATTTTGAAGAAATAGTACATAGGCATTGTTTTAGAAAAATAAAAAATAAAAATAGAAGGGGTTGAGTAACCCCTTTGAAACTTTTCTTGTCTTTTCTTGACAGTAAAGAAAAGGTTTTTGCTAAGTTACATTAAAATGCAGTCTTTATGAGCCGAGATATGATAACTTTAACAAATATTATATAATTGTCTGTTTAGAAAAATTCCAAAAGTAAAAAAAAAATAATGGTTAAATTTTTAAATTTTTTTTCTAATCTCTTGTTATTATAAATGACCTTTGTTTTAAATTTTAACCTTGTTTTATGCTTAAAAACATAGATTTTTTAGCTTTTATATCGAATTAACCTCCTTTTTTGGTTTTTAAAATTAAAAAAAAATAGAAGGGGTGGTATTTACCCTATGGATTTTTTTCCCTAGTTAGATGATATCACGTTACTAATTTGTTTAAAGTTACAACTTAATCTGTTGCTTAGAAGCAGATATATAAAGCGTGGCTTCTAGTTTCAGCGTCATTTAATATTGGCTGCTAGCTGCTAGCTGCTAGTTTCAGTTTCATAAGTTAGCCACGATTTATTGTACCGTACAAATAAAGCTATGTTCAGAATACGCGTTCTATTAATACGTTTAGTCTAGCGATTTTAAACACGCTTACAAATGTCAAAAAATAAACACGTTAGCATTAATACGCAACGTGGTTTTTATGTACACACCAACCACGTTTTACGTAAACCAGTGGACGATTTGTATTGACAAGACGCTATAATGATGCTATCACATACCTACATTTTTATTTTATCAAAAACGCAAAGATGGCGTCTTTTTCTATGATTCGTACTTTAATACACTTTTATATATCTACTCAGTAAATATGTTTATACATAGATTTGCAAGCAGATTCGTAAAAAGCATACGAAAGACAGAAATGAAAGGTATTGTTTTACAGTTTTAGCCAACTGCGTAAATTGGTCAGGTCTTCGAATTACGTCAAAAAAAAAAAAAAACATTAAATTGTCTGCCATCACCCACAAATGAGCTATTAAAATGAATAAACAAACACGGCAAATGTCCTGCTTTAGATATAAATCATTGTGTTAGTGTCCATGAAAGTTTGAAAATATAGGTAGGTATATTATAATATGTCACAGCTTAGCAGTAATAGCTTAAAGCGGGGCGTTTTTAACGTGCAGTTTGTACAGCGCTTAACGCGGCAATAGCGTGATCAAAGAACCAATGCACTAAGCACGTGCACGTCATGCTCGTGATGCATTACCTTCATAAAAATTCGACGTGCGTTTTGATGAAACCTCGACACGAATCGCAATATACTTGTACAAAGAGATGTCTTCCTTTATGGAAGTAACTTATATCTTTTAACTAGCACTTAGATAGATATTAGTAAGTAATTTATATTTTTATCATTTGTATGAAGATCGGTTAATTAAAATGTTTTCAATGGCATTACAAAAAAAAAAAAAATCATCTCAATGCTTAACCTTCTAAAATCGTAAAATTTTCAGTTAAGTTTATTTATTGGTAGGTATCCTCAACAAAAAGATGATCGAGATAATCACCTGAGGAATAAATGGTGTGCTTTTAAAAGATATGGTCGCACCCAAAAGTGGAGTTCATCAAGTATCCGCAATCCACTTAACATTTATGTTAAAGATCATATTTTATTACTCTATGTTAATTTTATTAAACATTTTATACATTAACATTATGAAAGTATTCCTGCACTAAGCACTTTTATATAATACACTTTTATACCATTTTATTAAAGTAATGCATGGCATGTCGTAATAAAAGTATTTGAGTAAATTTTCCTTAAAAAATGTGGAAATGGAATACGAATTTCTTAATTTCTTAACAAAATAATCTGTATCGTTTTGTTTATAAATAATTTTAAGCTTTCGTTATCTATAAAAAATTATAAATCTTATACTATTAAACGAGCAATTCTTGTATATATATATATATATTTTCTGAATCTCGGAATCGGCTCCAACGATTTTCGTGAAATTTAGTATGCAGGGGATTTCGGAGGCGAAAAATTGATCTAGCTAGGATTCATTTAAAAAAAATGTCGTTTTATCCCTGTTTTTAAGCAATGAATAAATATCATTAGAATACGAAGCTTAATTTCACTACGCGTCAACGTAGCTTTAATGGCGTAATTAGAAAATCGGCGGGCGTCAAATCGTGTTGACCCGGGTTCGAATCTCAGTCTCCAGATAAATTTTTTTTCTTTTTTTTTTAAATTTTACTCGTGATTTATTATTTAAATAAAATTAAAATATAAAAATAACGAGAAAAAAAAGAAAAACAAAAAATAAAATGAAAATACCGAGCTTGGCTCGGTCACCCAGGTACTAAAAATTAATCGACAAATAAGTACGCGCTCTATGCGCGTATAACTTCGCAACGACTGCAACAAATTTCATCCTTACTTTTTTGTCTTTCTTATTGTCAGAAAAGGGAAATGGAATTAAAAAACCCGATTTATTTACGAAAAAATGACATTGCAAAGTTCGCCGGATCAAATAGTTTTAATATAAAAATCGTTATCATTTTGCTATAATGTTAAAAATTTTATCTTACGCTACATCCCATTTGATTTCTAGTTTCTACAGTAGGAAAATGGGATCATAAATATGCCGGGAGTACAATTACTTCAATCTCGCCTATTATTACTACGCCTCCAAGTCGGATTTCAGTTCATCCTCAGCAGAAATAGGCCGTCGTGATAAAATACGTCCTCATATCTTTTAGGTTTCGATTCTAGGCTTTGTATTGGCTTAGGGCGAACACATATCACATGAGGGTTTCTTTTATGTATTGAAGTTTATATACAGTATTTGTAAGAGAACTTGAAAGCTTTAATATGTAAGTTTTTAAGTTTTTACGGTACCTATCAACACTTTATCTATACGGGACTTTCATAATCGGGTGGGTGCGCCAGTCCCACACCAGGAACCAGTAGTAGACCATTTTGACCTTCAAACCTAAATATTAACCGCCTTTTGTATTTCCCGCCATTTTTTTTTAAATTAGTAGCCTTGCCGTACTTTAACCAATCATATAATCGTAACTAAAAGCGGCATACACACCATCTACATCCCTAAAGAACACACAATACGAAACGATAATCGTTGACTTTGATCCGGGCGGCCATTTTACTAAGCACGCGTACGACGGTAAGTTATTTTAATCCTTTTAAAAATTAGTTTATATCAATTATTGAAACCTATTTTCAAGTTAGCTACATAATATAAAGTACATAATAAAAATATTACTTTTAATTTTATCAAAAAATGTTAGTTTACATTCATTTTTGTCAATGGTAAACTAATGGAACACGAATTTTAAGATGTTCCAGTATTATTCCATTTGGTCAACAACTGGTGATAAAACTTTTTGTTCTTTTTTTTATTCTTTATTTAACATTTATATTCTCTTATCATACTGCAATAATTTAATATAATAAACTCTACAATAATTCACTTTGGTCCAGTGGTTGACCAGTGGTTTACTACTGGTGTTGTCTATACTACGAGTTTGTTCCGGTAGTTGACCATCTACACTTTTTCTACAGATATAATGCCGCCGAAAAGAAATTTTTTCAAGTTCAACCAATAAGTCCTGCTTTTGCAACAGCAATAGTATGGCCGTCTGAGTCTCTAACCAGAAAAACCGTAACAGGTTCGCATGCCTGATGCAGTAAACAGCAGTGAATGGATGAAATATTGGAAATAGAAAGAAAAATCAAGAAATAAAAAGAAGAAAAAAAGCTTTTTTTGGCAGCTAATAGAGAAAAAATATATAAAAAAAATAAGCAACAGGATACGAGAAAAGTTAAGCGGCTTAGAATTTATTAGGCTCTGATGATGGCAATGTGTCTGATTGTCCATCTATAGAAGTCACGCAAAAACCAAAGACAGGTGATTACATAATTGTTAGATATGATGGGAGATATTTTCCTGGGACTCTACTATGACATTTTCTGCTGGAAATACTTTCCGTTGGCCAGAACAATGTGATAAAATATGGTGGTAGAGGAGAAGATCGCAATTCCATCCAGGGCAAATTTGTGTCAAAAATTTGATTAGTATTATTAATGTCAAAAGTTAATTTTGTTTTTATTTAAGAACCTTTAAGTTTCATATTTAGTGTTATGTTAATTCATTAATATTTTACTGTAAACTGTGGCAGTTCTGTCAGTGATATGAATCTCTAATATTAGTTACTAAATTAGCCTGTTAAGCGTTATTACGAGTCTTGTAGTATTTAAGGATTATATCAAAGTTATAGACTGATTAAAGGTTGTGATAATTACTGAGTACATAATTGTTTTTGCTACTAAACGAAAGTAACCGACTTCAATTACATCGACAAGTAATACAATGTAAATAGACGAAAAATATTAACAAACGCACTAGTCGTCACTACAATTTTCGAGCGTTCCCCTCGATTTCTCTGGGATTCCATCATCAGATCCTGGTTTCTTTATCATGGTGCCAAACTTGGGATATCTCCTTTCCAACAAAAAAAGAATTATCAAAATCGGTTCATAAACGACGAAATTATCCCCGAACATACATAAAAAAAATATACACATACGATCGAATTGAGTAACCTGCTCCTTTTTTGAAGTCGGTTAAAAAACTTAATTGTATTGATTAGTATTATTAAACATAAAAAAAAATATTCATTAAAAGTATTCGTTTTATTTACTGGTTCACTATTGGCACAATGCTTGGTCTATTACTGGTACAATCTGGTCCACCTTAGGCACATGGCGACTTGCCGCATTCATTTTTAAATACAAAAAAAATCAATAGCTATTGGGAAATTCGGAATAGGCTACATGATTATGTGGTATATCAGGAGTACGATGATTTTTTTTTGCAATAATTGTTGCAATTATCGAGTAACACCATCAGAATTTGTTTCAAAATGTTGCTTAATCGGTTTGCTACTGGTGCACCCACCCTCTATCTTCTATATATTATATTAATATTATTATACATATATAAAAGAGATTTCCACCCATTGATTCATCACGATATCTCTGGAACCATAAGGCGTAGAGACTTGAAATTTGGTAGGAATATTTCTTTCGCCGAGTAGAGGTCAGCTAAGAACGGATTTTACGAAATTCCACCCCTAAGGGGGTAAAATAGGGGTTGGAATTTTGTATGAAAGTCCTATGTTTTAGAAGTAAGAGACATGAAATTCAAAATGTATGATCTATAGACGGTGTTGAGGTGTACTAATAATATATTTTGAGAAATCAACCCCCTTTTTGGGTTAAAACAGGGGACGGTTGTTTGTATGAAAGTCCAATGAAAAATACACCTACAAACTTGAAATGAGGAAAGGCTATAGCTATGTTTTTTCTCAAATTAACGCGGCGGTAACCGCGGGACACAGCTAGTACTTATTGTATAATTGTGTTTGCTCGCAAACACATTATTCTTTTATTTCTTTAGGAGGGGGAAATATAATATATAAATAGCAAACAAAGTCGCGGGTCACAGCTAGTTAGTGATATTTCTAATATCAACAATTTTTCAGTAATATAAGAGAATTAATCTCAACCGAAGTTGGTATCAAATAAAATATTTTTTCAAAGTACCTAATACTCAACAAGTGAAGTAAACTAACAATAAAGACGTTTCAATTCAGCATTACTATATTCAACATGTGGTACTCATACAATAGATATTATATCCTAGTGAAAGTTCACACAATTACTACAATGGATTCTCGACTGCGTATTCGGTAGTTTACAAACACAACTCACTACCCAGTACCCACCCTTTAGATCTGATTCCAGTGTGTCTGACGCCAGAACGAACGCTCTGCTCTTAAAGTTACAGAATTTACGACTCTCACATACGTCGAAGGCGGTATGCAACGAAATATGGTACAAGTTAACAGAAATGAGCTATTTTTTATATCGTTTTGGTACAATCTACTTTGCATTAAACCATTTCAGGTAAAAAAATATGAAGTAGTTTTTCTGCTTCTTTTTTTTTTCACGCGCACTGGCGTTCAGTAAGATGTGAATATATCGGGCTATAAATGTTTGTCATTAGCAACAATCGAACTCGCAGCCGCTAGTGCAATGGCAGGATGACCGCTGCGCAAACACGTTAAATTTTTATATATTGTTTTACTCGTAACAACTTTTTGATATCTGCTTAGTTACATAAACATATTTAAAAATTAATAACAAACTAAATTGTAGTGTAACATAACATACATTTACTGCCGTCAAATAAAGTTCCTTAGTCGCTTTGCTTTGCACTCATCCATGTAACATCAGTTGTAAACACTGAACGAGGTCGCTGAAGTTCCTACTTTGCGCCAGATAACTTTGTCGTAATTCCCTGACAATGCTATAAACAACTAGGTTTATTGGCCTTTCGATGTTGGTACATGTTTTGTTGTCGAGAGAAAGTGTTTCACGCTTTTAGGGACATAACTGTCGTTATTTCTGTGACTTGTTCTCTTGATGTCCTCTAGTTTTTTTTTGCGATCAGGTCCTAATTTAATAAGAATTCCTTTGATTTGCTACGCTAAGTTTCTATTATTACTTACGAGATGTCGTAGCGTCTCAATCTTTGTCCTCTTTTCTTTCTTTTGACTTGACAACGTCTAATAAATCGATGAACGCCGGCGACGATGAACGACGATGACGAACGATGACTCATTGTAGCGTTACGCTCATTGTAGCGTTTCGCTCATTGTAGCGTTTCGCTCATTGTCCCGTTACGCCCATTGTACGCTTGCGCTGCATCTATCTCTCTTCCACTCGATTGGCCTATGCGTCCGAGGAGATGTTTTGTTGTGACGTTGTCAGTTTGTCACGTTAAACTATCGTCAGTAAGCCAACGTTACAGACAATCAATTTTTTTGGTATCTTACATTTATTTATTTTTATATCGTACATACATCCATATATATATATATATATATATATATATATACATATATAAAAGAGTTACCCACCCATTGACTCATCACGATATCTCTGGAACCATAAGGCGTAGAGACTTGAAATTTGGTAGGAATATTCCTTTCGATAAGTAGAGGTCAGCTAAGAACGGATTTTACGAAATTCCACCCCTAAGGGGGTTAAACGGGGGTTGGAAGTTTGTATGAAAGTCCTATGTTTTTGAAGTAAGAGACTTGAAATTCAAAATGTATGCTCTATAGATGGTGTTGAGGTGTACTAATAATGTATTTTGAGAAATCAACCCCCTTTTGGGGTTAAAACAGGGGATGATAGTTTGTATGAAAGTCCAATGAAAAATACACGTACAAACTTGAAATTAGGAAAGGCTATAGCTATGATTTTCCTCAAATTAACGCGGGTGTAACCGCGGGGCACAGCTAGTATATATATAAAAGAGATTTCCACCCATTGACTCATCACGATATCTCTGGAACTATAAGGCGTAGATACTTGAAATTTGGTAGGAATATTCCTTTCACCGAGTAGAGGTCAGTTAAGAACGGGTTTTACGAAATTCCACCCACAAGAGGGGGTTGCGGGGGTTAATAGCATATATGTACTAACTGAGGTAGGGCACAGCAGGAAATTTCCTGCTTAAAATCTGGAGCAGCCCGACTGGGGTAGTACCTCGACCTTACAGAAGACCACAGCTAAATAATACTGCTTTCAAGCAGTGTTGTGTTCCTGTTGGTGAGTAAGGTGACCAGAGCTCCTGGGGGGGAATTGGGGATGGGGTCGGCATCGCGCTTGCGATACTTCTGGTGTTGCAGGCGTCTATAGGCTACGGTAATTGCTTACCATCAGGTGAGCCGTACGCTTGTTTGCCGACTTAGTGATAAAAAAAAAGGCAAAACAACGTTTGC
Organism: Melitaea athalia; assembly: GCA_905220545.2. NCBI lineage: Eukaryota > Metazoa > Arthropoda > Insecta > Lepidoptera > Nymphalidae > Melitaea > Melitaea athalia. The sequence continues at coordinate 6,654,503 of HG992184.1, forward strand.
GGGGTCAGCTAGTATATATATAGTGTTATAAAAAACAATGTTAGTGCAATAAGTTGTAATGTCTTCATCATTTCTTTGAATTCCGTATATTGACGATGCGTTGTTGCAGTGGTTGCAGCACTAGCTGTTTTGGTCGCGTATTCGAATACATCAAATATTTGTGTAGAGCCTACATACATGCCATACAGATGTTTGTCTTGGTTTTGGTGTTTGTTAGTGTGTATTGTGTGTTTCGGGACTCCCGACACTGGAGTTAGTCCTAGTGGATGTGGCAGCTGTTTTTTTCAATGTCATTTTGATAGGTTTTTAGAGAGGTAGGTACCTAAAAACCGTGTCTAATTGTATTTCTATTGTGTGATTTATGTGTTACATTTTACCCTCACTGTATCACCCTCTGAATAATGAGAGTTTGCGGTTCTTATAGCCATATGCTTCCACAATATTTCGTATATTATAATATAAATTGAAATGTAAAAATGTAAATGATATTTATATTTTAAAAACCTCTACAGTATTTTCTTGAATGATTCGTGTACCTACATATAACGATAAGTGAAGTATGAGGTAACGATCCTAATTTAAAATGATCTATCGTAATACTCCCGATGCCCATTAGAAATTAGAATAGTTCGAGATTAAATAGGTCGATATTGATCGATGATAGAAAATTACGCTCTGATTACCAAATTAAATAACATCAAAGGAAAACCGCGTTTTCATACATCAAAAGACTTGAAGACGAACGTTAACATCATATTAATGTAAATAAACATTTATACGATATTAGGAAAAGCTTTTGAAGAGCTCTCAGAAATAAAAACATAATCAAATGTAGCCTGAATTGCGGTACGAGTATTTTTAAATGGCATCCTACCTATCAAATATAGTTACCGTAGTGTAACACTCGCAATAGTACTCTTGCAGCGTGATAGCTCTTGCGTAATTGGCACGCGTCGAATTATCCAGAGTTCGAGAGCTCTGCTCACTGTGATGTTACGCCTCTGCGGCCTGTGTTTAAAGATGCTAAGCGGGGCTATGTAGATCTAGGTTGCTTGGTCGATGTAGGTTCCGGGCGTTCCCTCATCGCGCAGCCTCCGCGATATCGAGCGGCCGCGCCCGCACCCCACACGTTCCATTCACCGGCTGACCACGTGCACTTAAATATACTATGAATAATATATATATATATATATATATATATATATATATATATATAATTTATACATTATTACAAAATTAAAAATATTGCAAACTAGTCTCAAATTATTTTGACTAAAAAATTGCTTTTGCACTTTCACTTTAAAAATAATAATGTTACTCTGTTTAATTCATATATTATGCTTTTATTTTTCTAATTGAAAGTCAAAGAAGTAACAATAATTTTTAAAGCTTGATTTTGTTTCTTAAGTTGCTGCCCGATGTGGGACTTTGAGAAGCTTAGTGAGTATTAAACAATCAAAACAAAACACACATTTACAACTGTAATACATTCACTCGGACGTCATTTGCAACATTAATTTTAACGCGGGTTTGTACTAGTTTTGTAAAGCGCATACGTCATTCAAGGGAAACCCAAAGGCTGTTAGTGCTAACAGCCCCGTATAAAATATTGCTCTGTATTTTAATTAGAACCTCGGACTTTCCTTTTAGGGCTGCAAATTGGACGTTTTTTGAATATTTGTTCGTTCCTAATTCAACGTCTTGTTTACGTTTAGCAAAGTAAATTGCGCCGGTTACTTCTCTGATGTGTAATTAAGCTAATAAAAAAAAGCAATTTTATAAATTGTAACCATTAAAAGACTTGAATTTTCAAATACAGAGAAATACGTGATTAAACATCCAATAAAATAGTTACATGCGAATTTTAAAAATAAAAATTTTTAGAAATAAACAAAAATAATATATATTTTTTAAATAAACTAAAGTTAGGATATATGTAACCATCAACAAATTTTTGCGTATCTACTAGCAAGAAGTGTCGAGAAAAAGTCTTGTTACACTTTTTTCGATCTCGCTCCCATCCCGCTCAGTGCGTGCACCGCGCGATAAGGTACTTCGTTCCAATAAAGTACCAAGAGATTCGCTCATTTGATTATATATTTATATTAAGTGCGAATAAGATTTCACTTTATTATTTTATTGTAGGTTGAAGACCTGCCCTGAACATTTTGACCTTTAAAAACGTTGCTCTACTTTTCTTTAATCGCTAAAATGTATTCTCTTATTACTAAATTCGTAACTTCCGAGGTCGCGTTTCTTACAACCGGTGGGGGACAGCTTGGATATTCTAGAATAATTGAATGTCTAGTATGCAGATTATTCAATTAGGCAATCGCCACGACCAGGCATTTGATTGGAAACTTCCTCGGCTGAAACCTAGGCTCAAATTGTTTCTATATAGAACATTGCACTGGTAATCGACGCTAGCGTAACATGTATCTGGAATACCAGAAATGTAAATCGATTCTGATGCATAACCTGCGATTAACGATTCAATTTATGCTAGCAAATTAATGAATATCTTTAAAGGGTGTATTATAAAATATGTTACATCAAAAATTACTTATTTAAATCCGCGTACCAAACAGGATTTAGCGGATAAAGTGATTAACGATTGGTAAATTAGTTTCTCTCTTATATTAAACCTAATGGCGGGACTAAACTTGTATGGTAAATAGAAAAAGCTGAGGATTATCATTGTATGTACGAGCTGTTTTATAAACCATAAACGTCGGACTGTTATTAAAGTTAGTCAGAATATAGGTCACGAGTCACCACCCGTTACTTTTTGTAGGCGATGACGTAGGTAACTGCACGGCGAGAGTAAAACTGATATAGACGTCAGCCGGTCTGGACGGGATGAAAAAGGTAATACGAGGTCTACTTCTGTGAGAATATAGATTGGAAATGTTTTTACGTCCATTCACGTTAAAGTTGATAAGATGGATTTGCGGACGAGCCACAGGACTATTTATACTTATCCAGATTTCTCGTGTAATTTCTTGAAATAAATCTCATATATATACATATGTATATTTGGTTTCCATTTGGAACCTATTCTGATGTATGGATGATAATTATTTTATTTATAATTATTTTGTTAAAGATCTCGTTGAACATTGAAGTAGTTCTCTTGTTAGAGAACTTTGACTGAAATCTCATTATTTATAAACATAATAATATAACATTAAAGGAAATATTCTAAAATTTTCGTTTTGATTTATTTTGGTTATTTTTGATGTACCTATATTAATATTTTACATTTCATCAAAAAAATTAGGTTTTATGATATAAACATTAGCAACCCGGGTTCAGGAAGTCACTTACATCCGAGTTGGATCGATGTCCGGAAATTCCGGAATTTAGATACCGACGGTCGCTTCCTCACCCTGATGTACTGACGTGTTTATAAGGAATTCTGGAGCAAGTAATATATAAATATTTATTGAAAATAATATTATGGCATGAATTGGGTTCTGTGGGTTATCATAAACAGAAAAATAAAGGCACGATACCTAAATTGGGTGCTGTATTTGTATAAGAACGAATGGTTATCAAATTTATGTGATAAATTTTTAATCAAATAGTACCGTAATATATGTATATGTCGCAGATCAGAAGTAGGTAGGAGAAGAACGGACGGATGACCGAACTACTAAGTATTAAATGGACTCACCGAGCGGGTACCGGATCTATCGCGTGGCGGAGAGACAACTCAGAGGCAGTGCCCGGGAGTTGCGACCCGAGTCTAGGTTTAAGGCGGCGCCGCCTTTAAAATGCGCATTAACGCTCGCCTTCACTGTCCGAGTTGCCCACAATAGAATGTAACAATTAATTCGTGTACACAAACTAACCCTTACAAGAGTCGAGGTTAAGCTACTAGCAGGATACACAAGTGCACTGCGCGACGCCAGAGCCAAGACTGCCCTAGCTGCGGCCGCATCGGTCTTTTATGCACGAAGGAATGACTCGAATAATAGAATGAGGGTAGTTGAATATCGACAATAGCACAGGTACCGACATACACGTCGGAATAACTCAAATAATAGAATGAGTGAGGGTAGATGAATAACGTATGTACCGACATTAATAACTATCTGCATTGACTCTCCGACACGGCCATCCTGACAAGTCACACGTCCCCGTGTGATGCCGTAAAAAGCAAAAAGGTACTGCGATATCAAAGTCTCGTCTCGGCCTATCCTGACCCACACTTAACCAAGGATAAAGCGATAGTACAACCACTTTTTGTTGACACACCATACAACCATACGCGAATCTACCAATTAATCAAAATTGACCAATCGTTTTGGTACAAACATTACTCCATTCTTGCTTTCCACATATTAGTCGCCACTGTCACCTAAATCGAGTGACAGCAGCTCATGCCACCTCCATCGAGTGACGATAACCAACCAAAAGAGTCGCTACTGTCACCTAAATCGAGCGACAGTAGCTCATGCCACCTCCATCGAGTGACGATAACCACTAAGTCGCCACTGTCACCTAAATCGAGTGACAGCAGCTCATGCCACCTCCATCGAGTGACGATAACCAACCAAAAGAGTCGCTACTGTCACCTAAATCGAGCGACAGTAGCTCATGCCACCTCCATCGAGTGACGATAACCACTAAAGTCGCCACTGTCACCTAAATCGAGCGACAGCAGCTCATGCCACCTCCATCGAGTGACGATAACCAACCAAAAGTGTCGCTACTGTCACCTAAATCGAGCGACAGTAGCTCATGCCACCTACATCGAGTGACGATAACCACTAAGTCGCCGCTGTCACCTAAATCGAGCGACAGCAGCTCATGCCACCTAAATCGAGTGACGATATTAACCAACCAAAAGAGTCGCTACTGTCACCTAAATCGAGCGACAGTAGCTCATGCCACCTCCATCGAGTGACGATAACCAACCAAAAGAGTCGCTACTGTCACCTAAATCGAGCGACAGTAGCTCATGCCACCTCCATCGAGTGACGATAACCACTAAGTCGCCACTGTCACCTAAATCGAGTGACAGCAGCTCATGCCACCTCCATCGAGTGACGATAACCAACCAAAAGAGTCGCTACTGTCACCTAAATCGAGCGACAGTAGCTCATGCCACCTCCATCGAGTGACGATAACCACTAAAGTCGCCACTGTCACCTAAATCGAGTGACAGCAGCTCATGCCACCTCCATCGAGTGACGATAACCACTAAAGTCGCCACTGTCACCTAAATCGAGTGACAGCAGCTCATGCCACCTCCATCGAGTGACGATAACCACTAAAGTCGCCACTGTCACCTAAATCGAGTGACAGCAGCTCATGCCACCTCCATCGAGTGACGATAATCACTAAAACATGTTTCAGCAATGGATACTTAAAAACAATGGCACCAACAAAATTAATCTCAATAAAATTGGTTGTATAGTGGTCTACCTTGCTTCATCAGTTAACTTTAATCAAAAAAAACTATCAATCTATCCAATTCGCTCACAGACTAAAGGTTCCTCTAACCGTAATTAAAAAAATAAAGTTTTATTATTGACACATTTAGATCACATACAACGTTCATGGCCCGGCCGCATCAGCAGCTAGTGACAACTACTATTGCCACCCATATCGTCATCACCTCATGTGATACGACCAACACATATCGTTATTAACTCATATGATACGACCAACACATATCGTCATCACCTCATGTGATACGACCAAATTAGCATCAACGGCATTAAACAAATCTAATTTAGCAGGTACATCAGTAAAAGGAATCCTTCGTAAACGATCGTGAACATACCTATAGGTTCTATTACCAGACAACTGTTTTAAACGGTTCCTTATATTTCAGATCTAAACTTAGTTACACAAATACCACAGCCATGTACCATCGACGTCATCCCAACCAAAACTATAGACTTACTCTACTTCGACAACAAGTTACAACCAAGCTTGCAAAATCCTCGAGTAAAGACCTCTAACACCACGGCTCTCTAGACGAAGAGCATTCACAGTACATGTGTCAGTCACCCCTGTGACTACACGCTACGGTCTCAACAGACCACGACCTCCGCCAGTAAGTTAAACTTTGCACACCGCTAACCCACGGACTACTTGGGTTGCCCCAAGAGACAATTCCACCGGGCTACGACCACAAACAACTACACTGGTACAGTTGAACACATTACGGTCGATAGAGTCATTCACTCGAGTCTTTCCATCTACTTAAACTTGAACATCATCATTATCAACAAGATCATAAATTACATCAATATCGTCTGGTACATGACGTGTAAGCATTTTCTTTAACCTTTCGTGAGCAAATTTGTAGGTATGTTTACAACTTTACAATTTAAAGCTTTAAGGGTATACCGATTACCTTCGAGAACTTCTATTACGCGAAAAGGGCCTCGATATTTCGGATCAAGTTTTATTTCATTACGCTCCTCATTTTGTAACAAAACAAATTTTAACAGTCGTTGTAAACGACTACCGTAATGGGCCCATGATTGTACCAAGGTGTTATCAATTAACTCTCTGTTATTTAAACGTCCTTAAAGAGAACAACCAAAGAAACTTTGAAACAGTTTGAATAAATCAATCAAAGGTAGAAAAGACTGAAAACCCTCAATGAAACACTTATTTCTCACTTAAAACCTACAGTTATCCATTCACGATACACACTTTTAAGTTTTTAACTACATTGGATAAGCTATCACACCTATTCACTTACAAATTACAACAATCCCGCCAAAAGACGGCGCCAAAAGCGGCGACCGACCTATCAGAAAACCAGCATTAACTATTAGGAAGATTGCGTCTCTAACTTTACGCTCCCTCAGCACTTCAACACACAACAATAGTTAAAATATCGTGTAAAACACAAAAATACTCGTTACAGAGGGTAATCGGAAATACTCAAACTAAGACGATATTAACACTTTATCACCAACAAGTGGGTAACCACAAAAAAAACGCAAATATAACTGTCCAGAGTCGTGTACCAACGTCAATCCAATTTTCAATGACCAAACTCTTTTTCTACAACACTAACAACTATGTAAGCCACCCTTCCAACCAGCAATCGTGTATCATCCTCTCGATGACTACACACTACAGTCTTTAGAGCGCTTACATCAGTTTTCTGTCACATCACTAAGATGTTCACCATTATGATCGTTATCCACTATAAACTCAATTAGTACACGACCCCCTGGCATCTTTCTTAATCGAATTTGTAAGCAAAAACAAAATATCGCTCGTCTATCCTGACAAAATCGCGACGGCTCGTACTAAGATTACGCTCACGATCTGACATTGTAACTGAATCGAAACAAAAACTGAATCGCAAAATTTATTAACAAAATTAAACACTACACAACTACCTACGTATTACAATAAAACTAAATTCAACAAATAAACCGGTAAATCGAATTACGCAATCGAACACTGAACAAAATACACTTGTACACCGATAAGAATACAACAAAACAACCGTCCTATCAGAAACTTCACGCTCCCTCGGCACTACAATAAACAACACAAAAATATCCGTTACTGAGGGTAATCGGAAATACTCAAGCTGAGGCGATATTAAAACGTTATCACAAACAAGTGGGTAGCCACAAAAACTTAACAAACAACCTAAATACCATGACTACGCTCGCGACATTGAATATTTTAACTTATCAGTTTAAATGATGTCGACTCGACTTGCTCTTCGATCGCACGAATTTAACGGGACTACGCGAACGCGATACTCGTGGCATCGTGAAGTAAATTACTCACTATAGTAACACTCTTAGTGGGCACGAGAACAGTATCCCACTTCTGATGTCGCAGATCAGAAGTAGGTAGGAGAAGAACGGACGGATGACCGAACTACTAAGTATTAAATGGACTCACCGAGCGGGTACCGGATCTATCGCGTGGCGGAGAGACAACTCAGAGACAGTGCCCGGGAGTTGCGACCCGAGTCTAGGTTTAAGGCGGCGCCGCCTTTAAAATGCGCATTAACGCTCGCCTTCACTGTCCGAGTTGCCCACAATAGAATGTAACAATTAATTCGTGTACACAAACTAACCCTTACAAGAGTCGAGGTTAAGCTACTAGCAGGATACACAAGTGCACTGCGCGACGCCAGAGCCAAGACTGCCCTAGCTGCGGCCGCATCGGTCTTTTATGCACGAAGGAATGACTCGAATAATAGAATGAGGGTAGTTGAATATCGACAATAGCACAGGTACCGACATACACGTCGGAATAACTCAAATAATAGAATGAGTGAGGGTAGATGAATAACGTATGTACCGACATTAATAACTATCTGCATTGACTCTCCGACATATATATATATTAAATTTTCAAAATAAAATACAGCAGTATTTTAAGTCAAGCCATACCAAGGTTATGGAGTTAAAGGGTTACAACCATTATATAAGACTTGAATTCTTTATTTATTGAAATCCAGTTAGTTTTTTACTACTGTAAATATGTAAAATAAAAATAACATATTATATAAATATATCGTAGGCGTCAAAAATATATATTTTTATTTCACATTATAAAGTTGATAGTAAAATGATTGTTTCCTATTTTTATAATCACAAAGGGGAAATATAGATATTACTGTTAGGTCTAACTGCCGGGGTAGGTACAGATAGCGAGAGCAGTTTCCGTATGTAATGTAGTATATTAAATGAGGTTACAAATAATTTAAAAAAAGCTTAGTTTTAGTTATGTTAATATAAATTTTGCTAGTCATTTCCCAATAGATATCTATATTATCTATATATTAATACGTGAAGCAAATACTTTGTACCCCTTTTTACGACAATTGCGCGGACGGAGGAGTATGTAATCTCGCATACTACTTATTAATAGTACTCGTATATATAGAGAAGGAGTGCAGAAAGCTAATATTTTTTTAAAATTATGGATGCAAATATATTAAATTAGACACACTACCATGTATTATTGGCACACACACACGCATATTATACTTTTTTGATGATTGATTGTCTGTCTGTAATCAAATTGAAAGACTAAAAAAAATGTTCTTTATTTTCATAATTTTTTAGTATCCTTTAATTTTAATTTTTAACCACCACTTTTTTACCAAATTTTTTACCACTAGTTTTAATAAAAGTGAATGCGAAATGATGATGATGATGATGAAAGAGATGATGAGAGATGAAGAGAGGTTGTTTTTATAAATTCACAATATTGAAATCAGCCTATAAAAAATTGTTTCATCTAATTAACAGATGAGGGAATATTTTGTTATATCCCGGATCTAAGACCATTATTGGAGTTTCTTTCAACATGTATGTACAAGATTTCTCACAAAGCTATTTTACTTTCATAGATAGATAAACTATAAACTTTGCTTTATTACATTAGTGATTGTACTTATAACTTAATGGTTAGCAAGATTTAAAATTTGCTGTGTGGTTACGGCACTAAAGAATGTAGCCACCCCCTCTCTTCCCGTGGGTGTTGTAAGAGGCGACTAAGGGATAACACAGTTCCACTACCACCCTGGAACTTAAAAAGCCGACGGATGGCGGGATAACCACCCATGCTGGCTTTGAAATACACAGGCCAAAGATGGGCAGCAGCGTCTTCGGTGCGACAAAGCCAGCCCTGCGGTCACCAACCCGCCTGCCCAGCGTGGTGACTATGGGCAAAACACATGAGTTCGCGTCATAATGTCGGGCGCGAACTTGTGGAGGCCTATGTCCAACAGTGGACTGTGATAGGCTGTAGTGGTGGTGGTGGGGTTAGTAAGAACCAGGTCTTAAAATATTTTGTTTTCTAATGTTTTCGCGAAGTTTACTAATTATAATGAAACAACATTTCCGACTTTTATCGCGGTTTAGGTATTAAGTTTTTTAGTTGCACGACGCGGACGTTTCGAACGCTTTTCACTTTTCAGCGACCAAGGACTGAGCTACCAAGGACATAGCTGAAGCAAGTAAGGACTGAGGAGTCCTCCCGTGACCATGAGATCAAAAAAAGTTGTTTCGTCTTATAATATTGTATTAATACGTAATAATAATAATTTAATTAATGGAAGGAAATTAATTTTATTTAGTAATCTTTTAAGGGAAATATCCATATTAAATTACAAATCATCGCTTTGGAAATCCGGCGTCAAACAATGTTAACGGGAAATTGAAACTGGGAAGCCCTTTTTGTTAAATTTACTTTAATAAAATGCTATCAGAAATTCTTTTTTTATACTTCGAATAAAATTGAGATAATTGTATTATGTTGTGTTTATACATAAAATAATTTTATTTTGACACTCTTTCATTTTTGAATTATGAATTCATTGAAATAGAAAAACTTCATTCTACAAAAAGGAAAGAGATCTCAACAGAGGTCGAGGAATTGGGTCTTACTAAATCCTACTATGTACCTATTATATGCTATTCACGTGTGAGTGTATAAGTCTCCAGCCGGGCTAGCATGCGTACAACGAGATAATCTCTTGACGAGAGAGATAGATAATGTCTACATCGAGTATTTTCTCGATTACCCTAACATGCGCAATACGAGAGACATAATTCTCTTCCGAAGACTTCACCTTGTCGAGTAGAGAAACTCGTGCTGCCCTTACAAAAAAATAAACAATATTTTTACAATGCAACACTGATAAATTCTAAATTTTCACTACGTTTACATTGGCCGCGTTCTATTAAGCGTCCACATCGTGTTATCTCTTCAATTGTCGTGACGAGAAGAGTATCACGTGCACGCATGTTAGCTACTGTTGACATAAAGAGATAATACGAGAAAAGGGGTAGACAAACTTTTGTCTTGGCGCGCATGCTAGCCCGGCAGTACATTTATCATGACTTCTGAAGCGAATGACCAGTAGGTCTACCATGAATTTATGTTACAAGCGCACATGACGTAACTACAGTAGTAAACGTAGAAACTCAACTGGAATATTTAACTATACCATAATTATTATGAGTATTTCTAAATTTTACTATAGAGTTTATCGAGTACTCGATAAGACTTATAGTTTTAAATGCGTTATATTGCGTATTAGTTACTAATATCTTTATCTTTCTTCCGTATAGAAAACTACACTCGCTAACGTGTATAATCTCTGGAAACTTATGGTAGACGTACAGTAACACACAACAACACCGCGTAGAGACCGCGACAAATATCTGTATGGTTTGTGAAGACATCCATATTTCTTGATTATTCCAAAAATGTTTTATCTGTGCTATAATTGATTAAAAACCAATATAATTTTTTAATTGTAAGATGACAAAAGCACTTTTGAAGCCTACTTACGATACGATTCAGCCTGTAACATCCTACTGCTCTCTCATAGGCGTCTTTCCCTATGTAAAAGTTTACTCAAACTGAGTGATTTGTGAGTTAATGGTTTTTAAATTACATATAATAAAATGGTAGAAAAGTCAAAACTGTACATTGAATATTTTTTTAAAAGAATACTTGGGGTGTGATCTACAATCGATACCGAAGCCAAAAATATAGTTTTTAGAATTTTTGTCTGTTTGTCTGTTTGTCTGTTTGTCTGTATGTATGTCCGGGATAAACTCAAAAAGTACTGCATGGATTTACTTCAAATTTGGCACGAATATTGTTAAGAAGTCGGGTCAGAACATAGGCTATATATTATCACGCTATCACCTACGGGGAAAGAGCAGTGAACCTTTATTTCTTCAAATGTATGTCCGGGATAAACTCAAAAAGTACTGCATGGATTTACTTCCAATTTGGCACGAATATTATTAAGAAGTCGGGTCAGAACATAGGCTACATATTATCACGCTATCACCTACGGGGAACGAGCAGTGAACGCACGCAGACGACGTCGCGGGCAGCAGCTAGTATCTGTATAGAAAAAGTATTTAAAAAATCAAATCCCAATTCAATTTTCGATATTAACCCGAACAATTAGGTATACCATTGTTATTAGATTCCATTTCTTGATGCTATTATAGGAGATGGAGTTAGCTATATTCGGTAGCTTACTTAATATTGTTTGTTGTTTGGACAACCATGGCCGTCAAATTATGTTGCAGCACCAAATACATCACAAAGGAACTGATAGCTTTGTCATCGATCAAGATTCACATGCATTTTTAACCGACATCCAAAAAAGGAGGAAGTTCTCAATTCGATTGTATTTTTTATGTATGTTACTTAAGATTTTCAGAACTTTTGACTGGGTTGACCGATTTTGATATATTTTTCTTTAATCGAAAGGAAAGTCATTTGGTCGCATTAAAATTTATTTTAGATCTAATAAGTACTTTTCGAGTTATATGAAATAATGAGTTTTTACTTGACTATTTTTTCTTCGACCTACGTTGTATACCGCATAACTTTTTACTGGGTAGGTATACCGATTATGATGATTTTTAATTTTTATCAAAAGTTGATGCTTACCATGTTGTCACATTTAAATTTCATAGAGATCTGATTACAACTTTTTGAGTAATCTGTGATAACGCGTATTTACTTGACTATTTTTCGTCTACCTACGTTGAATTACTTATCGATGTAATTGAAGTCGGTATTTTTTCGTTTGCGCGAAAACACAATTATATTTATTGTCAAACTTGTAAATAGAATCCGTCAAAAATCTATGCAAGCTTTGAATAATATAATAATAAAATTATTTTCGTTAAGTGGAATTTTTGAGAAAGTTAAAAAATAATCTTACTCTTTCCTGGTAGATAAATTCTATCTAGAACATATCTACCTTATTACGCGCCACTGTTTGTAATCTATACATATAATAAAATGGTAGAAAAGTCAAAACTGTACATTGAATATTTTTTTAAAAGAATACTTGGGGTGTGATCTACAATCGATACCGAAGCCAAAAATATAGTTTTTAGAATTTTTGTCTGTTTGTCTGTTTATCTGTTTGTCTGTTTGTCTGTATGTATGTCCGGGATAAACTCAGAAAGTACTGCATGGATTTACTTCAAATTTGGCACGAATATTGTTAAGAAGTCGGGTCAGAACATAGGCTATATATTATCACGCTATCACCTACGGGGAACGAGCAGTGAACCTTTATTTCTTCAAATGTATGTCCGGGATAAACTCAAAAAGTACTGCATGGATTTACTTCAAATTTGGCACGAATTTTATTAAGAAGTCGGGTCAGAACATAGGCTACATAATATTATCACGCTATCACCTACGGGGAACGAGCAGTGAACGCACGCAGACGACGTCGCGGGCAGCAGCTAGTCTATACATATAATAAAATGGTAGAAAAGTCAAAACTGTACATTGAATATTTTTTTAAAAGAATACTTGGGGTGTGATCTACAATCGATACCGAAGCCAAAAATATAGTTTTTAGAATTTTTGTCTGTTTGTCTGTTTGTCTGTATGTATGTCCGGGATAAACTCAAAAAGTACTGCATGGATTTACTTCAAATTTGGCACGAATATTGATAAGAAGTCGGGTCAGAACATAGGCTATATATTATCACGCTATCACCTACGGGGAACGAGCAGTGAACCTTTATTTCTTCAAATGTATGTCCGGGATAAACTCAAAAAGTACTGCATGGATTTACTTCAAATTTGGCACGAATATTATTAAGAAGTCGGGTCAGAACATAGGATACATATTATCACGCTATCACCTACGGGGAACGAGCAGTGAACGCACGCAGACGACGTCGCGGGCAGCAGCTAGTAATTTATAAAGGCGGCTTTATCGTTAAGTTGTGACCTCTTTCAGGTAAACATTTGATACTAAAATAATTTAAAGAAAAGGTAAATGATTCATCGTTATTCTATTAAATATAAGTCAATTTTGAACTGATAGGGATTTTAGTTTAAACTTAGAGTAATAACGGTGTTTATGCGCTATGCCATCGCGTTGTTGGCAGGTCGCCATAGCTGATCTTTTAAACTGCACAACTGTGTATAACAGATATCCCAATATCGAAGCGGCGGCGGTATAATTTTAAACCCCTAAAAAAAAATCCCTGCTCAAAATATGGAGCAGCCCGACTGGGGTAGTACCTCGACCTTACAGAAGACCACAGCTAAATAATACTGTTTTCAAGCAGTATTGTGTTCCTGTTGGTGAGTAAGGTGACCAGAGCTCCTGGGGGGTATTGGGGATAGGGTCGGCAACGCGCTTGCGATGCTTCTGGTGTTGCAGGCGTCTATAGTCTACGATCAGATGAGCCGTACGCTTGTTTGCCAACCTAGTTACATAAAAAAAACTTTTGATTTGTTCGTAGGTAATATAGTTATAAAAAGCGTTCATTTGTTTTTATTTTTAATTGTGTACGTCAGACCTTAAGTCTAAACCTAAAAGTTTTATTTCAATTATATTTTTTATTTATTATCAAGTAAATAGATAAGCAATGTGTGTTCAATAATAATTATACGAATTAAATAATTCAGGGAGTGACATTCGAACATATTGATAACAGAGCGGTTGTTGTCACGGAAATGAAGAAAAAAGTGCGTAAATATCTAATGATTTCTAAAAAACAAATGATAATATCGGTTTACATGCAGCACACCCATCGCGTAACACCACAAAATTATGCAATTGATCAAATGTATTTTTATGCGGTTATTTTAAAGGTAAAAATTATGAAATTGTATCAATATACCAATATAAAATTGCGAGCAAATAGTAGTAATTACTTGTAACTTTGAAGTGAAAGGCGAAAGCAAGATAATTCATCAACTTTTCAATCATTATTTAGATTTCACTTTTGGATCTAGATATTGATCTATGCTTTCTGTACTTGTGAAATGTCCTCACTGGCTAAAACCATTCAGTCTCGTGAACAAGACATTCGTAGATAATGTCGAAATATCAAACTTCGCAAAATTAAAATTAAAAGGAACATAAAAAAATTTCCCTTTTTTGAATGGTTTTAGTGATAAAAATAATCATGTTAATTTAAAATCGTATATAATCTATTGAAACTGAAGAATTATGTTTTCATTGAGGTAAGGCATATCATATTGGAGCAGCCCGCCTGAGGAAGTACCTCAAACGTACAGAAGATCACAGCTAAATAATACTTCTGGGGACGCTCGGGAGTATGGTCGATAGTAGAGTCGATCCTTACAATTTATTATAATTAGATGCTTGAAACATTATTTTAGATTGATTGGAAATACATTAACATATATATACTCCAGCGTGTTTTTAAAAAAATTCCACCCTTTAAGCGTGCGTAATGAGAAAAGTTTCTACGTTGGCAAAGCCACAGCAACGAATTTTGTTTTGTTATTCATTTTATTTGGCATTAATTGGTTGCAAAATAAATAAAAAAGAAAGTATGATTGTCGAGTAAGAAGTTGTATTTTACATGTATATATATTAACATAATTTTTATGATTGGAATAACAGTAGGTATTAGGTATAGAAGAAAAGTAGAACATTAAGGCTCGGTCTCCACCAAAGCGGAGAGGAGATGCGAACTGGGAAGAGTTTGAAAGCTGCTTCGGCATGTTGTCACAAAAGTTGTATATTAATTTATTCGAGAACGAGGAATTAGAGGTTGAATAAACACAATTAAGTCTTCAATATTTATACCGTCGACGGAACCATAGCGCGGGCGCCGCCCGGTCGCCCGACTACACAAATCTCCGCTCTGCTGCGCCGCCTCCTCCTGCACGCCAGTGCACGCTCGTGGCACATAACTCTGTAAAAATGAAACATCTCTCCTCTCGCTCAATCCATTTCTACCGAAGCTAAGCGGAGAGGAGATGTGTTAATAACAAAATCTGATTGGTTATTATTGATTATCTGATTGATTACACGTCTCCTCCTCTCTCATTTTTACTGTGGTGGAAACCGGGTCTAATTTCGAGAATTTCACTTAGTTCGGAGCATTCATTCGAAGATGTTACATTGATGGTTAGTAGGTAATATAGCTTCGTACTGTTTACTTTAATAGTCGTCGTTAATGTTCAACGTTCTCATTGTTATAGTCCATCAAAATATTAAATGGTTCTACGAACGCGACGTGTAAACAATGACCCGCGCTTTCTATGTATTATATACAAACATATATCCATCCGTCATTTGTATATGATTGAAGTATCATTGAACGGTACTAAATAATTAATATAATTTTTATCTACGTTAAATTGTAACAATAGTTTTATGTTTTCGTTGATATTTGTGGGTTTTGAATAAAATTTTAACGACTCAACAGACGTAACCGCTTTAAAATCTTTTGTAAGTAGGGGGAGTCCGGGAGAGATTAGTCGCTTTTCACTCAAATGCTCATAAATCTTTTTATAAATCCAAATCGCTATTTTTTATGAATTGTATCTTAAGCTGCATTATTTAGGTATATTTTCTCTTAAGAAAGTTTACTACATCATTAATAGTTAATGAGTAATTAGCGATTTCTCCTAAAGTGGAATTCGGCTAATGTCTCCCGCCTGGGCGGGAGACTTTATCCACCAAGTAGGGAGACTTTACCCGGGTATAATAATAGGCAAAATAATATTATAAATTGTAATTCAATAAATAAGTTTAGTATTACATAGCAAATGAGAACACGAGGAGGGTACTTTGAGTACCTATCTACTCATACATAAGTGATGAATCAACTATTATCACAT
This sequence comes from Melitaea athalia, assembly GCA_905220545.2. Classification (NCBI taxonomy): domain Eukaryota; kingdom Metazoa; phylum Arthropoda; class Insecta; order Lepidoptera; family Nymphalidae; genus Melitaea; species Melitaea athalia. Next base: position 6,671,126 of record HG992184.1, read on the forward strand.
TGATTTATAACTCCATAGCATACTTACTCGTAGTTACTAAGTCGACCGGGAACCATATAACCGCGACCCTGTGTTTTCCACCCCTTCGAGGTACAAACGAAATAAAAAGCGGTACGTTCTGGTACGAACCTAGTACAATCGATTAGAATTGAGAAACACTCATTATTGTTCTACTACTTGAGTTGGCATCGAATTTTCTTTAGTATTTTCAAGTATATGTATAAACGTCAATATTAGTTTTTTAATATATTTTTTTCCAGTTCTGATAATGGTACAATCCGGTACAAACGAAATGCTTCGAGTTAGCATCAACAAAAATGCTGTATTTCTAAGTCGACCGGGAACCATATAACCGCGACCCTGTGTTTTCCACCCCTTCGAGGTACAAACGAAATAAAAAGCGGTACGTTCCGGTACGAACCTAGTACAATCGAATAGAATTGAGAAACACTCATTATTGTTCTACTACTAGAGTTGGCATCGAATTTTCTTTAGTATTTTCAAGTATATGTATAAACGTCAATGTTAGTTTTTTAATATATTTTTTTCCAGTTCTGATAATGGTACATTCCGGTACAAACGAAATGCTTCGAGTTAGCATCAACAAAAATGCTGTATTTCTAAGTCGACAGGGAACCATATAACCGCGACCCTGTGTTTTCCACCCCTTCGAGGTACAAACGAAATAAAAAGCGGTACGTTCCGGTACAAACCTAGTACAATCGAATAGAATTGAGAAACACTCATTATTGTTCTACTACTTGAGTTGGCATCGAATTTTCTTTAGTATTTTCAAGTATATGTATAAACGTCAATATTAGTTTTTTTAATATATTTTTTTCCAGTTCTGATAATGGTACAATCCGGTACAAACGAAATGCTTCGAGTTAGCATCAACAAAAATGCTGTATTTCTAAGTCGACAGGGAACCATATAACCGCGACCCTGTGTTTTCCACCCCTTCGAGGTACAAACGAAATAAAAAGCGGTACGTTCCGGTACAAACCTAGTACAATCGAATAGAATTGAGAAACACTCATTATTGTTCTACTACTTGAGTTGGCATCGAATTTTCTTTAGTATTTTCAAGTATATGTATAAACGTCAATATTAGTTTTTTTAATATATTTTTTTCCAGTTCTGATAATGGTACAATCCGGTACAAACGAAATGCTTCGAGTTAGCATCAACAAAAATGCTGTATTTCTAAGTCGACAGGGAACCATATAACCGCGACCCTGTGTTTTCCACCCCTTCGAGGTACAAACGAAATAAAAAGCGGTACGTTCCGGTACAAACCTAGTACAATCGAATAGAATTGAGAAACACTCATTATTGTTCTACTACTTGAGTTGGCATCGAATTTTCTTTAGTATTTTCAAGTATATGTATAAACGTCAATATTAGTTTTTTAATATATTTTTTTCCAGTTCTGATAATGGTACAATCCGGTACAAACGAAATGCTTCGAGTTAGCATCAACAAAAATGCTGTATTTCTAAGTCGACAGGGAACCATATAACCGCGACCCTGTGTTTTCCACCCCTTCGAGGTACAAACGAAATAAAAAGCGGTACGTTCCGGTACGAACCTAGTACAATCGAATAGAATTGAGAAACACTCATTATTGTTCTACTACTTGAGTTGGCATCGAATTTTCTTTAGTATTTTCAAGTATAATTATGTATAAACGTCAATATTAGTTTTTTAATATATTTTTTTCCAGTTCTGATAATGGTACAATCCGGTACAAACGAAATGCTTCGAGTTAGCATCAACAAAAATGCTGTATTTCTAAGTCGACAGGGAACCATATAACCGCGACCCTGTGTTTCCACCCCTTCGAGGTACAAACGAAATAAAAAGCGGTACGTTCCGGTACGAACCTAGTACAATCGAATAGAATTGAGAAACACTCATTATTGTTCTACTACTTGAGTTGGCATCGAATTTTCTTTAGTATTTTCAAGTATAATTATGTATAAACGTCAATATTAGTTTTTTAATATATTTTTTTCCAGTTCTGATAATGGTACAATCCGGTACAAACGAAATGCTTCGAGTTAGCATCAACAAAAATGCTGTATTTCTAAGTCGACAGGGAACCATATAACCGCGACCCTGTGTTTTCCACCCCTTCGAGGTACAAACGAAATAAAAAGCGGTACGTTCCGGTACGAACCTAGTACAATCGAATAGAATTGAGAAACACTCATTATTGTTCTACTACTTGAGTTGGCATCGAATTTTCTTTAGTATTTTCAAGTATATGTATAAACGTCAATATTAGTTTTTTAATATATTTTTTTCCAGTTCTGATAATGGTACAATCCGGTACAAACGAAATGCTTCGAGTTAGCATCAATAAAAATGCCGTATTTCTAAGTCGACAGGGAACCATATAACCGCGACCCTGTGTTTTCCACCCCTTCGAGGTACAAACGAAATAAAAAGCGGTACGTTCTGGTACGAACCTAGTACAATCGAATATAATTGAGAAACACTCATTATTGTTCTACTACTTGAGTTGGCATCGAATTTTCTTTAGTATTTTCAAGTTTATGTATAAACGTCAATATTAGTTTTTTAATATATTTTTTTCCAGTTCTGATTATGGTACAATCCGGTACAAACGAAATGCTTCGAGTTAGCATCAACAAAAATGCTGTATTTCTAAGTCGACAGGGAACCATATAACCGCGACCCTGTGTTTTCCACCCCTTCGAGGTACAAACGAAATAAAAAGCGGTACGTTCCGGTACAAACCTAGTACAATCGAATAGAATTGAGAAACACTCATTATTGTTCAGTTAGTTGCCAACTTCACATAGGTATAATGTGTTGAAATAATATTTTTCCTGGCGTTAGGTTTCCTATAACACGCAAGGTTGTAAAGCATATTTATTCTGTTCTAATTGCCTGTCATAAACTGAAATCTGTCATTAATAAATTATCGTAAGATAAAAATGAAACGAAATCGTTAATCGATACAATAACCTTTTAATTAATTATCCCAAAGGATAAAGGTCGGCTGCATAATCGAGAGAGCGGCTTTTGACATTTTAAATACCAAGCGATAAATCCCCGATCGCCATGTGGGTTACGAAATGACGTTCAAGATCGTGATTCATTATGAGAGCTGGGGCTGTTTGTGTAGTAGTTTCAAGTGTCCCATTCAATAGCTTTCGTTTAAGTCAAAAGTATTAAGTACTATGCGTACGAGTATAGGTACATATATATACTTTGATAATTTTATTTTTGTTAAATTATATGATGTGAGACGACTGATCGTCTCGTTCATGGTAGGCTTTTAGAGCACATTATACGTGTCAAGTCGTTTAGCATTCTGATGGGACTACTTAGGTGTTCTAGATTTAGTTTCATAAAAAATATGATCTCTCTATCTCTATATGTCAAGGAATTGCAACTCGTTAGACCGGTCTAGTTGAGTCAGAGCTTTCGTTCTTGTTTTTTTTTTATACTATTTTTGCTACATTTGGTGTGGTAGCACTGCTGCATATTTATTGCCTTTAATGTAACCTGTTGGCTTGTTATCGTCTTATAGGTATGATTCTTTATATTTCCAGATATTTTATTTTACATTTTATACCGTACTAGCTTCTGCGCGCGACTTCGTCGGCGTGGACCCCGCTCCTATTAGTCTTAGCGTAATGATATATAGCCTATAGCCTTCCTCGATAAATGGGCTATCTAACACTGAAAGAATTTTTCAAATCGGACCAGTAGATCCTGAGATTAGCGCGTTCAAACAAACAAACAAACAAACAATCAAACAAACTCTTCAGCTTTATTATATTCGTATAGATTTAATAATAAATTAGCTGTAATTATTAAAAAGCTAGTATTGGAATAAAAATAACACGTATGGAAGGTTCTTTCCACAATGCTGTAGTCTGTGTATGTAGAACTATGTACTTACTTACGGTTTTGTGACTCATTTCCAGGTCTACGTTTCACGATATTTAAGAAAGACATTTTTATTCATTTTTTGTTTATATATTTTTTATAAGTTTATGTAAGTAGTAAGTACCTGTTGTAGTTCGTCGTGTTCAATGTTAACACGAAGTTAAAAAAATATTTATATAATTACTAGCTGACCCAGCAAACGTTGTTTTGCCATATATACTCGTATTATAAACCCCCCTTAAACTTGTAACTTAGGGGTATGAAAAATAGATGTTGGCCGATTCTCAGACCTACCGATATTCACACAAAATTTCATAAAAATCGGCCCAGCCGTTTCGGAGGAGTATTTTAACTAACATTGTGACACGAGAATTTTATAAAAGACATAAACATTTTAATTTGAAATTATATTATCGGTTGACAACAGCTGTAACTGACTAAGCGAAAGCTTGAATGGTCTAAATATATTTTTATGACGTAATCGTTAATTTTTTAAACGCCATCCCGTTAAACGGAGCCGGGGGCTTGTTGTGTTATACTTATAAAGAGTATAGTTTACGAGCATATTCGCTAGGGTACTTTAAAATTAATATCGGCTCCTTGGACACGCGCAGTTAAGGCGCAGTTAAGATAGCAGAGTTAGGCCATATGTACTCGTATTTCATTATAATTATATGCAAGTGACTCTTTCGATTTTATCTTGTGAGGTCTGATTGATTATGTTATTAACTTCTATATGTTTTTATCTGCGGAATATCAAATGCTTTCAAGATGCTCAAGCTTTAAGATAGAGGTGACTCTGACGGTCTTTCCAATTTCAATTCAAAGTTCTAGCGGGAAACTCATTTACGATTAGTCTGATTAAATTTATGAATAACTAACACAACGTGAAGTTTCCTATTAATTTCTGTTAAAGTAACAGTATCTAATAATTAAATTATTATTTTTATTGTTTCAGATATGCTGCCGGTAAAAGACTGATCTCCTTAGTTATCAAAAGTATGGCGTAGTAGGTGCTGCGATATTATTTAAAACGGTAAGTTATAAAAAATATATATTAGAGTACAATTAGGTAATGAATACACTAAATAATGCTTTATTTGTTATTAAATTTAACATTTAATTAAAAATTTGTTTCAAACTACATACCATACCATAAGACTGTTCCTTAAATAACTTCAATTCTTTGAAATGTAGTAATTTACAGTGAAACTCGACTTCGATTTTCTTAGAAACAGCCAGGAAGTTCGCTAGATAAGAATTTTATAGATATGTCGTGTATTGTAAATGTCTAGCTAGTTTTACAAGTAAATTATAAGTCGATCCGATTAAACTCAAGATTACAATCGTTCGCTGGCGATGTGTGAAATACAAACGTTTTTCAAAGCCAGATGTTATGGCACATAGCTAATTATAAATCATACAAATTCTACAAGTAAACAAGGCCATCATGATTCGTGACAATGAACAATATTAAATCGTACTGTATGAATAGATTCTTTTATTCAGTATTGAAATTGAACTTTGTAATATTTTATAATAGATAGGTACCTACATACAAAAGGCAGTTGGTTATTAAACGAGATAAATTGAAATTTATCAATTCCGGCGAACCCTGACTAGGAATGTAATTTTAAAGAAATAGTAAAGAATTATTGACAAATAGTAGACTGCAACAAAATCTGTATAACTGTAAAACTAAGTATTAAGTAATTTTAAAGAATATCGCAAAACAATGCACTAGAATTTTCCAGACATGGTTCAAAAACATTATGTTGAATTTCTATTTATGTGTACAATAAAGTATAATTATGTTATGGTGTAATCGTAATTGTTTCCAGGTGTAGTTGTGAGCGGCGGGCATGGGCGCGGCGGGCGCGTCAGACGAGTACTCGCCGCCGCTGCTGGCGCGGCTGCTGCACGCGCTGCCGCACATCAATGTGACGCTGCACCGCGTCAACGATACCTTCGCGCCCAACTCGCCCATATACCTCGAGGTAGACAACTCTATTCGTAACTGAAACTGATGTACATTAATATTAGGTTGCTATATTCCAACGGTTCGTTTCACTTACAATTCGTTAAATTTCAAACATGTTCTAAATTAAACCGTAAGCAAAACGAACCGTTTTCTGTATATATCGATCGAGCTTAATAAGTAAACGCCACTCAATGGCCCCCCAGTAGGATAAAATCTTAAATTCGAGGGTCTGGAAACACACAACGAAAAAAAGATAATTGCCTAGAGCTAGACCAAGAAAAATGATGAGCAGGGAACTATAAAAACAAAATCTTGTGTTATTATTATACTTTGTAAGACCTCCACTGACCTACTGACCCTTCTAAAACGATAGTGCTTGAAAAATACAGCTTAAAAATTTGCAACATTTAAAATATCATACTTTAGAACTATGTATAACGTATTACCAAAGACATAACGTCACGTATTTGATCAAATTGTTCTTAAAAATTTTGCAATGTCTAGCAAACAGGGTTAAAATTAACATTAATCGCTAAATGGTTTACTTAGCGCAAAATTCGAGCTAGAGTAGTTCGTCTAATTTTTGTAACTTATATTTTGTAGCCGGTTCTTACGTAATGATACTTGCAGAAAATCGTAGTATTTTATAAACGTAACGATTATTTCAAGTTCAAGCGTTGGACGGTTCGCAAAATAGGACGTTTGTCGGGTCAGTGACCCGAACAATATTTAAAAAAAAAATGTGGGAGTGATCATCACACACAATCGTCGTCGACTAAAGAGAAAAGATTTTGCTCATTAAATTTTATTTTTAATTATGCCTACCCTTAAATATTCCAAGATATACCTAATTATATAAATTGGTTAAAACTTAACAACTAACGAACAAATTAGGTATATTTAAAGTCGAAAACACGTTTGAATATCAATGCGTCATTTATAAAATTAATAATACGAATTGACATGATTACAGGCGCCTTTCGAAATGTATCCCATTATTCTCGGTAATGCTAATGATAGTGTGAATCGGCGCCGAATTGTATGGATGTGTCACCATCTGTTAAATGACTCAGAGGTTTCTGACCAGACCTTAGGGTTACTATGTAAACATACCCTTTATATTGATAATTATGGTTATGGGCTATTATGACTTAATGATTTTTTTTATATTGAGTGATACTGATGGATAACGGTCGATCGATCCCCGCAAATGGCAAATGTATAAGGTCGCAAATATGTTTATTGTGGATCTGTGCTTGTGCTTGGGTTGTGGTCTTTTCACAAACAGGATTGACATCCTACTGGGGACCGTTAGATTTGAAGCATTTATTACAGTATACCGTGTAGCATGTACATGTATTTCTAAAAACATAATCATTATGTCGATGTGTCTTGAAAATAATTAATATTTATTTTTGTAGAGCTTGGGAATTCTCGGTTCTATACCCGGTGCGTGGCTCATCTTAACTCTGACGGTGCTCCTCATATACTTGCTCACAAGATGTTGCGACAGAAAGCAACGACCACCGAAAAGCATTACCGCTCTCAAAGTAAGTTTTTATTTACTTACTTATCAAAATGAATACTTAAAACGTAGGAGTAATTCTTAATCTTATAAGCTCTTGAAACTTCTAAAAATTACTAAAATAATTTTGTATTCATGAAAAAGTAAAACCTAATGCGAATAGATTTTTTAAACTTTAAGTACAGGTACGCTAATTACCTAAAAATATAGATCACAAATATAATTATTGGAATCCAAATATGTATATCAAATGATTAATTTAAGAGATAGAGATATTCACAGCTAGAAACATTTCGTATTGGAAAATGAAATTGTCGTTTTTATTATTTTCCGTTACTTACTTATATAATTATTTGTGTCCCACCGTGACCGTATAAACATTCCCTGAATGTTATAGAATTCTATGTGAATGAGATCAAATGTTTCTCACATGCGACTCCGTCAACGCCACATGTTTTTATGATACTCATATGGCCAAACGTTTACTGTCGTAAGTTGCGTTTGGTCCCTCGAGTTTTCTGTACAATCTTTATCGACGGTTACTCTAGTTCAAGGGCGTGATGTCTCAAATGTCATGTCTTATTTAGAATTATTTGAAGGGTAGCTTATGACGATAATTAAAGCCGTCCCATTCCTTTTAAACAATTTTGTAGTAAATACTTTAACGAATTGTCTGAAATTGTTTTTCTAGTTTAACTACGAGTATGTATATTATGATAAATAAAATATATTTTTTTTGATATAGGATTGATTTTATAATTTATTTTTGATACAATAAAGCCTTTTTACAATAAAATTATTTCTCTTGGCCTTTTTGTGATCTCCAAAATTTCATTATGAAATCAAGATTCCTATATCATTATATATTTGCGAGCTGATTTCTACTGCTTATTGTCAGCAGCTGTTTAGGTCATAGATTGATGATTTACTTTTTAATTTCAGATAACGCTGATGATTTTGTCAGTGTTATGCTGCGGCGCGATCGGTGTCGGTCTATTTGGTAACGATGACCTCCACAATGCGATGCTACAGAGCATCCAGGCTGGCAACCAGCTTGCGGCTCTGGTTAACACGGTTAAGAACCAGGTATGGGTTTAGATTTTTTTTTTGTAATAGTTTTTTTATTTTGTTTGTAAAAGAAAATTCAAGTGAGTGTCATTAAATAAAACCACATATAGGAAAAACCGTTTCTAAGCTGTGTAATATTATTTTTGTGTAGCTGAATGTTAAATATATTAGGAGTTTCATTACCGCCCGAGTCTGATTCATAAAAAAAATGCATCTTTAACAGTTGAATGTTACCTATAACACAAACATTAAGTTGCTTACCTTATTATAGGGGAGAGACGACTGCGTGCATGTCAAAGATATTTATATTTATTATTTCGTTAGTAACCAAGATCATAATAATACCACCGTTTAAATTATAACTTAATATACAAAAAAGTAAAACTCAATAAACCTTAATGTTTTTTCTTAGTAAAGCTGGTAAGGCTTGTAACTAATCAATTTAAATTTAAATTTTTTACTAAATATTACATTTTAAATACAAATGTTGAAGTTTAGTAGGTTAAGCGTCAAACTGCTACTATGTTACCAACACAATATGTAGATTTTTACAACCTCAATGTAAATCTATAATCTAATAAACTCAGCTTTGAAATTTTAATAAAACATTTTATTTCTTTAATACCACGGCTCTTAAGGCGTAAGCTGCAGTCGCGTGTCGGAGCTGAAACACGTATTTATTTTCAGACATTAAATTAGTCGTGTATATATAATCTGTTGCAGTCGAGTATCCTGGAGGATGTGATGGGGACGCGCGCGCGGGCGCCGCTGCGGCGGCTGACGGACGTGCTGGACGAGCCCGTGGCGAACCAGACGGCGCTGGGCCTGCTGCTGAGCGCGCTGGCCGCGCTGCGGAACAACGCCAGCGCCGCCGTGTCCGCCGCCGACAACCTGCGCCGCCCGCTCGCCGTGCTCGACCTCGACGCATTCATGCAGGTACTCGACGAGTCACCCTGTAACATCCCACTGCTGGCCATAGGCCTCTTTCTCCATGTAGGAGAACGGTCGATGCTTAATTCACCACGCTGCTCCACTGTGGACTGACGGATATATTTCCTACTATGAATAACGAATGCTATCAGGTGTATATGATAACAGCTAAAAGTGCTCTCCAAAGCACGGTGGGGAGACACACAAGGACAGACATCCAAACCAGAAAGAAATATTTGTACAAATACAAATATCCATCCCGAGCGGGAATCGAACCCGCAAACATACGGTGTTTTGGCTCGTACATGGCGCACGCATTACTACACAAGTGCGGTTGTGTCTTTGTAGAGTATGAAGGTAGTCGCCCACTTATAAATATTTTTATATTTTATGATAATAGGAAGGTAAACAAGTGGATGGTCCACTTGATGGTATGCGGTTACAAGTAGCTTATTTACGCCTGCAAAACCAGAAGCATAATAAGCGTTTTGCCGACTATACTCCTGAATCTTCCTGGGATGCTCTGGCCACCTCACTCACCAAATGAACATAACTACTTGAGCACAGTGGTACTGTAAGGCTGAGGTACTTACCCAGTTGGGCCGCCCCGGACATTTATATTCCGTTGCGTCTGTATTATGTTATAATATTTTTCCTTCAAAGATACCTCGTATTATTTAACAATTTTATTTGACACCCTTTTATTTTTAGACTTCGAGATACGTTTCGTGATATATAACGAAATATGAAAGTCAACAACACTAGTGTGTATAAGTAACATTTGAGCAAGTAGTGTATAACGGTGTCGGCAGCGGCTGTGGGTGTGGGAGGCGGCGCGCTGGGCGGGCGGCATGGCGGGCTGGTGCTGCGGCGGCGCCGTGTGCGTCGCGCTGCTGGCCGCCGCCGCGCGCCGCTCGCGCCGCGCGCTGCTGCTGCTCTGCGTACGTACACTGCGCGCTCTGTTCGCGCTGAGAGAACGCTCACTCCTCGCCGCTACGTTGCTTACCTACGCATCTTGATTAAATTAATCGCAGTATATTAGAACGTTGTTTAAATTGATAATTGGAAATAAACGATTCAGACGTCGTAGCTGTATTCTTTTTAAATAATTGTGCTCAATTTTATCGAGACTCATTTTATATACGTCTAGGTCGGCAAACATGCGTGCGGTTCAAGTGATGGTGTAGCGGTTACCGTAAGCAGGAATTTTAGCCGCTCTACTCACTACAGGAAAACAATTAACAACACTACTTAAAAGCTTAAGTTATGTAGTTGTGATCGACCTCGACCTAAAAGAAGATAGGTCGAGATACTTTCCCAGACGGGTTGCTATCCTGCTGTGCCCTACCTCAGTAAAATGTCCGTAAATTCAGATGTGAGGTGACAGTGTGAGTGGTTGCGCAGGTGTGCGCGCTGGGCGCGCTGGTGGCGTGCTGGGCGGCGGGCGCGGCGCTGGCGGCGGGCGCGGTGGCGGCGGCGGACGCGTGCCAGGACCCCGCGCGCGCGCTCGCCCTGCACGCGCCGCACCGCCTGCCCGTCGACGTGAGCGCTCACACATTTACTAGCCGCGCCCCGCCGTGCTCATATATAGCCTTAGCCACGAAGTATAGATAGGGTCCTTCCTGTCCGAACGGTATAGGCTTTTCGATATAATTCATGGTATAAAATAATGTTACCAGTTATTTAGTTCTCTTTTATACCACTTGCTAGTGGCTGCGCTAGTAGCACATATGACGTACGTATAGCGTACCGATGCCATCGCATTGGCTCGCGAATCTTAATTTAAATTGATTCAAATGAGTACCCTGTAATCAGCTGTTGAACAGTGGCGCTCTTCGGCAAAAATTAGAATTAACAGTAATTGTCAGTTAGTAGTTGTCTAAATTGAGACCGTGATTGAGACCATTAATTTGTTTAACATTACGTTCGGACTCCTTCCTATCTATACTTCGTGGTCTTAGCCTTCCTCGTTAAATGGACCACGACAAAAATAATTTTTCTATTTGAACAATAATTACTGAAATTAGTGTGTTCAAACAAACGAAGTCTTCGGCTTTTTAATATTAATATAGATTTAAATAGTTTCCTAACAGAGCGTACAATAAAACTATCCAGTTATATTCATTAATATGCATTCGTGAAGATAACGTCTTATAAAATCTCGAAATTTAGAATCAATAATCATTATTCAAATGACTAATGTTAAATTAAAATCCATACTTGACAAACAAAAGTAACAAAATTTTAAAACATGTAGAAATAAGGTACATAAATGAGAAGTTGCACATCAATGCGATTAGATTTATAAACATATAGAACTTTATATCTTACTTACTATATTCAGTTTTGCACACGAAATGATTCGATTTGATTTGTGTTTGAATTTAATTAGTAAATGTTCTAAGATCCGGGATATAACAAAATATTCCCTCATCTGTTAATTAGATGAAACAATTTTTTATAGGCTAATTTCAATATTGTGAATTTATAAAAACAACCTCTGCGACCATAAGCCTGCTGCAATTTTTTTTATTTTTTTTTATTTTTCCCTCTACTATACTTACCTGCAGCCAGGTTACTGCTGACTGAGGTTACTGACCTGGCTGCAGGTAAGTGTAGCAATCATAGAGATGGTGCCTACTACAGTCAGGTATATATTGTCAAATATTAAGGGTTTTAGCTTACTACATGTAATTAACATGAGAGGGAAAAGATAAAAAAAAAAAATTGCAGCAAGCTTATGGTGGCAGAGGTTGTTTTTAAAAATTCACAATATTGAAATCAGCCTATAAAAAATTGTTTCATCTAATTAACAGATGAGGGAATATTTAGTTATCTCGGATCTTAGACCAAAACTACAATTTGTAAATTCACAACTAGCGAATAAAATTATTCCTGCCTATTCCTGTTCCTATAATATTTCCTGCTGCTTCCTACCTCAATAACATGTAAAGGTGTCGAATGAACTCAATATCTAAAACGAGCTGTACAATACAGCGTGTGTTGTTCGTTGTAGATGGTGCACTACTACCTGTCGTGCAAGGTGTCGCGCGAGAACGTGCTGACGGCGGAGCTGCGTAACGCGCAGCGCGCCATAGTGGCCGTGCGCCAGGCGCTGGCCGTGCTGTCGCGCGGCGCGCCGCAGCTCTTCAACGACCCCAGTCAGTGCACCGCACATTTGTTTCGTACCCCTGGGTCGGCAAACAAGCGTTCGGCTCCCCGATGTTAAGCGATTACCGTAGCTTATAGACGCCTGCAACACCAGAAGCATTAAGGGCCCTCCCTGTAAACGATCAAATAATTTGTCAAATTTTACGTGTTTGTCAAATTATTTGATCGTGTGCGAGCTTGTTTGATGTGTTTGTTATACGAAAACATGAAGTTTGACAAATTATTTGATCGTTTACAGGGCCCTTTAGAAGCGCATTGCCGACCCTGACCTTCAATCCCCATAGAAGCTTTGGTCACCTTACCACAGGAACACAACACTGCTTGAAAGCAGTATTATTTAGCTGTGATTTTCTGTAAGGTCGAGGTTCTTCTCCTCTTTCCTGCTGTACCCTACCTCAGTTGGGAACATTTCGTTTCTCGGAATCGGAGAATAGGAACAGCGGAACTAGAAATGTCTCGCTGCCGGGGATAAGCCTTCCCACTAATATACGAGAAGAGTAACCAAATGTAACGATCAAGTTTTTATGGTAACAAGCGCGACTGATTGCTTTAGAGACGAGATCGGCAACACTAAGAAGGATTAATAAAATAATCGTGATCTTTGTAAATATAACTTTACGTTATTTTATTTTCGTTACTTACCATTCAATCAGGATAATCATCTAGATAGCTAGTAAATATTATAACTAAAACTTAAAAAGCTTATTTGATATTTATAGTACCGCGGTTTTACACGCGTTAATTGGAAAAAAAAAAAAATAGCCTTCCTCGATAAATGGGTTATCTATCTAGCACAGAAAGAATTTTTCAAATCGGACCAGTACTTTCCGAGATTAGCGCGCTCAAACAAACAAACAAACTCTTCAGCCTTATTATATTAGTGTAGATTAATAAATTGTTTTTTTTTTCATTGTCTAACCAAATATAAAATAAAGGCAGAAAATGCAGTTCTAAACCTAAAAGAAATTCTCAAAACAAATGTTGTACGTGCAGACCTGCAGCCGGCGCTGGGCGCGATGGGCGCGGGCACGGGCGAGGCGGAGCGCGCGCTCGTGTCGCTGAGCGGCGCGCTGGAGTGTCGCATGGCGCGCGCCTACTTCGTGGCCGCCGCGCGCGCCGCCTGCGACGGCGGCCTGCAGGTACCGACACCGACACGTGCCGCGTGACACTTGACACGTGACACGTGCATCGTGACACTTGACACGTGACTCGTGACGTCGCACTCGCACCCGGTGGCGTTTTTTATACATCGTCGATACATTAGCGAATTGAGTGAACTTATAAAACATACTAATATACGACACCTAACAAATGAGTTAAACCCAGCATTGATAAAATGTATATTTGGGTTTCCACATAATTTGGAACTGTCATATTTTTTAATTCGTTTTGTAAAACATAGTATGCAGTTGTGAATATTATTAGGTTTTTTGAAGATCTTTAATTCTTCAGTACATTATTCTTATTTATTTCATATTTAAGTTTAACGCGTTACTGTGAAATCGGTCAAATATTAAAAGCCGTTCACATCCTAAATAAATGTAACAATATGTCAATCACTCATGTTTTAAACTAAAGTATTGATTAATTTCAGGCGTTATCTCTGCAATTGTTGGCAGCTATAATCGCCGGATTCCTGTTCACTGCTATCGTTCTAGTCGATTCCCATGCTTGGATATACATCAACCCTAAGTAAGTATCGGTGGATAAATTATTTTAATTTGTAGTTATACAATTACAATAAACCTGGTAAATTACAATAATCTTTGGTGCGAACTTGTGGAGATGTACTGAACTATGTCCAGCAGTGGACGAATTGATGAGTGATGGCAATAAATATGTAAAGAGTTTTATTCAATAATTTTAAAACGGTAGAAACCACAAAAGCTAGCAATAGTAGATAAAAATGCCAACTCAGGAAAAACTGCAATAAATGTCCATTTAGCTGTAGTAGCCATAAATGTCACTACGATAGACAGGATATAAACTTTAAAAAACACAAAAGATCAACTCACTGAAAAATGTCCAATTAAATATAATAGTAATACGTCCGAGATGAAACCTGGAGCCGGCTAGTAAATAATAAGACTCGTGTTTGACCGCACAGACGCAGCGAGTCGGGCGAGGAGCAGGCGCCGTTCCTGTCGACGGGCAGCGCGGGCTCGCGCACGCTGCCGCGCCCCGCGCCCTTCCCCAATGGCAAGCCGCCCTCCTACAGCGCCGCCGTGCAGCTCATGGACCTCGCCGACCGCGACCGCGAGCGCGAGCGCGAGCGCCCCAGGTCAGACCGCACCCTCACTGTCACTACACTTCCCTAACAGCAAGCCTACAGCGACACAGTGTCTCACTCTGGCTTGATTTTTGATCATGAAAGCTAAGCATAAATAAGTAATGCAAGATATCCTATTGCGAATGACAGTGAGTATAGAATGACATGTAAGCCGCAGTTTGCCACGATATATGAATTTCATAATTTTTGAACGTTGTATTTGTTGTGTAGCTTTCTCCCAAATGCATCCTTTTCTCCCACATATAACTGCAGTTGTGGATTACACACAACAACACATATGTACTATGCTTACGAATCGACTTACATATTTTCATTATGTGTGGAAGTTATACATTAGTTGTAACGTCACAAAAAGCATTTTTTATATAACTAGGTCGGCAAACAAGCATACGGCTCACCAGATGCCAAACGATTACCATAGCTTATAGACGCCTGTAACACCAGAAGCATCGCAAGCGCGCTGCCGACCCTATCCCTAATCCCCCCTAGGAGTTCTGGTCACCTTACTCACCAACAGAAACACAAAACTGTTTGAAAACAGTATTATTTAGCTGTGATCTTCTGTAAGGTCGAGGTACCCCAGTCGGGCTGCTCCATAATATTATGTTGAGCGCGAAATTTCCTGCTATTACCTACCTCAGCAATGACGAAACGCATGAACGCTGTGTAACTTTACGTCTAATGTATACGTATATGAACGATTAAATAGTAAAATTTCACGCATAAGATACGAAAGCAGATCGCTATTTTAGTATGATATGCTATTTTACATTATTGCGTATTGCGCACTTGCGTGCGAAGACGCACGTACGACGTATTGCCGGATGAAACAGGGTCGCAAGTACAGTGAAAGTGTAATGCAAGAGTTGCGTGTCCGCAGGTCGCGCATGTCGGGCAGCGCGACGCTGGGGCGCGGCGCGAGCGGCGCGCCGGCGCTGGGTGCGCTGAGCGGCTCGCACACGCTCGGCCGCGCGCACAACGGCAAGTACGCGACGCTCAGCAAGCAGTGCAAGACGCTCGAGAGCAACGACTTCTACTGAGAGCGGGCGGGCGGCGCGCCCAGCGAACACGCACCCGGTGAGCCCGCGACCTACGTACTTGTAGTGTACTGAATATCGTTTATTTCAATTTTATTAGTTTGTAGAAATTTCAAGATGTACTTTTTTGAATTTTTATATAAGTTAAATTTTATGCATATCTTTGCTTATATCTATACAATATTCTGAAAAGAAGTCCCCCGGCCGCGTCTTTCTGTCTGTCTGTCTGAACACGATAAACTCGAAAACTACCAAACGGATTTTTATACGGTTTTCAACAATAGAAAGACTGATTCTTGAGGAAGGTTTAGGTATATAATTTATTATTCTTTTATCTAAATTACCAGAAATATGGCAATAAATGTTGAAGAGGTGGCAAAAAATCTCGCGAACTGGGAGCTTTCCACGCGAACGCCGCGTAAACTAGCAAAGATATAGTTAAGTAATGTACTAGCGAATTCAAAATCTATAAAAATGCTACAAAAAAGTCCACGATAGCATATCTCTATCTCTTATGGTTGACTTACAATAACCACTTTTATGTTCAAATTTCAATTAAAAACATTACGTTATTTTCAAAGATATTTTCTTAGTAGTATTAATCCTTATCCAAATGAATATGTTAGTTAGCTTAGGCATTTACTGCAGATTAAAATTGGCCTTTACACTATATCAATTAGATGAATAATTTTTAAGATATTGTCGTTAGGAGTAATTAGCAGCGAAACATTTAAAGCTCGGCGATCCAGCGTTCTTTCCTTGAGATGCTCGCCGCGAACTGAACAATAAATATTTTGTTAAATTCGACGCGGAAGAAGTCGCGGGCACAGCTAATTTTAAATAATATCGGTTTTAAAATATTTTGAAGTGACAACCTGTAGTTTTATTACTCTTATAAAATTTATAATTGCTGAAATACCTACACTTACAAATGTACAGTGTATACTTTATAAATAATAAAAATATGTTTAACAATTCCAGGTCAGACGAACCGTACAGGCTCGCTGAACCGTTTCGACCCAAAGTACGCCTCGTTCGGGCCGCGCGCGCCCCGCCCGCGCCCGCCCGCGCCGCCGCCCGCCCTCGCCACGTTCTCGCCCGACGCGCCGCGCACGCACGCACACGCGCCGCACGCCGCGCACGCGCACGTCGGCGCCGACAAGTACGCGACCGTGCGCCCGCAGCGCCGCACCGACCCGCAGCCGCTGTCCGCCGCCGCGCTCGAGTACCGCAGCCTGCAGCGCCCGCGCCGCCAGCAGAGCGCCGCCAACCAGCACCGGCGCCGCCACGACCAGCACAACCAGCACAACCAGCGCGACACACGCGATCAACGCGACCAACACAACCAACACAACCAGCGCGACCAACGCGACCAACGCGACCAACGCGATCAGCGCGACCTCTACGCGGTCACGGAATTGTAGGAGCAGCCGCCGGGGACCAAGCAGCTATCTGTGCATCTCCGGTGCTCCTATGATTATAAAACGGCCACGAAACTCTAGACGTGTATCGTGTGGATCAAATCGAATTCGTTTTTTAAATTTCGATCGATCGATAATTCTCTCGTGAAAGTGCGATATTGACATTCCAGTGATGTATCCGAGCGTTTAAGATGAAAGGAAATGATGTTGCAAGGTGAAGTAAAATTTCTACTGATAACCATTGAACATAAAATTTTTCTTATTTATCTAGGACTTCGATTCCTATGAAATTATTTTTCATCGCGCAATAAAGTTTCATTCAAACATTTACTATGCATATCATAGTAATGGAAAGAGTAATGAGACAATTTGACGAAGAATAATTAATATGTTCATAACTATCACTTTTCTTTTAATATCATGTCGTCGCAGATTTTTACTCTGAAAGTGTATTACATAATCTTTGCAGGGTTTGTAAAATAATTTTCGTTTAATGTTCAAATATGCTCAATCGATGTATTATTTGTATTAAGTATGGTCTAACTATTTTATTATATTTTTGTAGCACTAGTATTTGTGTATTTTTATCTATTTGGCACAAAAATTTTAGATACATTTTCAATGATTTTTCAGTAACTCTAAACACGGCCTATGGGTTTGTAATAAATTACAAAATCCGATCTATGCTTTTAATGCATTATTAGAAAATACTGGATTTTTAGTCTTTTTTTGACTTTATGTATAAAGTGTCACTATAATTATTAATAAATTAACATTAAAAAAAAATCAAGTTATTCAAATACTAGACATCTTCGCACCCTTATTCAAAATATAATCATAACAATAAAATATACAATACTAAAACAAAATAGACCGTGTAAAAATTTGTGTATTTGTTTGTAAATGTCGTAATAATATATAAGGAGTCCATAAAAGGCTGTGCTGTGCTAATAATCAGAATTGACCAAAAAGATCAAGCGGTTTTCTTATGTAACCTTATAGCATGTAATGTTGTAACATTATTTGTTATATCTTTGTGACAAATAGTGTTATAACAAGTAGCGTTGTGATTTGTTATCACTTTTTTATGTTCATATTAATCTGTCTTTTTATTGTGATGAAACCAATCGGTTTTTCGCTCAACTTAGCTATAAGGTAAATTTCAAACGGTTTTAGAAAAGTTTAATTAATCGCTGACCCAAAATGACTCGAAGAATATTCACTACGAAATAAATATCGAAAAAAAAAAATACATTTTTGTATACCTTTTCAAAATAATTTGAATTTTATAAATAATGGTGTATGTAGCTCATAAGCAATGTAGTGATAAGGTTAAATTATGTGAACATATTCGATGTAATAATATTATAACATTTACTGATAGCTAATTGAAATGAAGGCTATAGGCTATAGAAAATTGTGTTTGATATTGATGTTTTAGAGGCTTTAAGCCTCCCGAAGTGATGAATTTGTACATCATATAGATAAATTTTTTATAAAAATGTTCATTATACCAGAATATTCCGAAAAATGTGAAATTGTATCAAATTTTTCAAATAATCCTTTTTATTGAACGACACTCTCGAATATGTGACTGAAATTTTCCAAATTGATCCTTATTCTGTTTCAATAAAAGTCAGTTTCAAAATTTTATTCAATAAGAATCTTGTGTCTGAGTAGTCCTAATTTGTCTACTTATATAATTAAAATCGGCTCAAGGTAAGGCGGTTTTAACTAGATCAAAATAGTGGACCTATTTGTATATACACTTATTAGATGTATTTTAATTTCTTGTAACACCGAAAATTTTCGATTTCTAGAAAAATAATCGAAATATTTAATGAAAGCATTCCATCATGTGTAGAGAAAGTGGAATTGGTAGTCTAGTAATTTAAAATCGACCTAAGAATAATACGGTATAAGGTGCAAATTTAAACTGCCATTCGATGATGTTAGTAGTAATTAATAAACGAAATATGTTCTCGCTGTAACACCAAACGTATTTTATAATCGAAGGAATCTGATTACGGAGATGACTTGTCTTGAACATTTGTTTAATAATCTCGATTAAAAAAAAAAACAGTCTGACAGCTCAAAATTTTCGCTCCAATATGTTGTAATTTTCGCGATCATCTTTCTAACCTAATATTCTTATTAGATGTAAATTTATACGTGTAAGTGTTAAGCGAAATGGTACCAGTTTTTATTCCGTAATATGATAGAGAATTTTGTGAGACTTTACAACGATGTTGGTACGTTTTGTAATGATCTATGTAATTCATTTTTTTTCTTCTCAACGTAATTTCACGGTACCGTAAGCAGTGTATTCGCCAAAGATAATGCATAATTTAATATAAGTGTAGTTATTGTAAGTTTAATGTAAGATTTAGATTTTATGTGGCTGCTACGTATTGCCAAATTTTTTTTAATTTCAACGTTCGGCGTTTTACGTACAAATTATATAATGGAAGTGTAAATTTTCAGTGAAATTTTATCCTCTGTATATGTTACAATATTCTCAATAAATAATGCTCAATTTTTTTTTTATTTGATTAATGTGCGCATGAGATACCAGTCATTTTTATTTCGCGTGCATTTTTTCAAATCTCACCGAGCATTATATCCTGTAATTTTTAGGTTAAAATTTTTGTAAAAGAATCTACACGCAATAACGAAATATGCTATATGTGTAACTTCACTGTCTCTCGATGTAATTAATGCACACTATTTAATGACATTTCTTATTAAATAAATTAGGCAGTTGTAATTTTTTTTTATGGCTATTGAAGTTTTCCGTTGCAAAGGTTTAAGCATTGCGATTTACGATGTTTTTTTCACCGAAGCGATGGTCCGTACATAAATGATTATATGGAATAAAGTTACCAAAGTGGAGGTTATTGCATTTTTAATACCTTTTGAATGTGTGAATGTAATGTACGTGCCATACTGTGTTTTTTTTTTTAATTATTATTTACAGAACTAAAAAAACTCGAATATTTCTTGTTTTGTTTCAGAGCACCTCGACAAAGTTTGTAACATTTCGGATGCGTAATTTTTTAAGTATAATTATTCTTTTGTTAATTTATATAATTTATTTTGAATGTGTATTATATTGTTTGTTTTCCATATCTTTTGCTTTATGCATAACTATTTTGCTTTTTGAAGTCAATTATGGTGCGAGAATGTTAAATTTATATACGACCTTTTAGATTACAAGAAATTTTTTGAGTTCCGTTTCCGAAGAACTTTCAACGGAACGTGTCCTCCGTCCGTCTGTCACAAGGCTATTATATACCAATACACCTTTAAATGTAATATTGTTGTTTTCGTAGGATATATAACACTAACCGCTATTACGCCACGTAATAAAAATAAAAGGAGTTTCCACTGTCTTCGATTTCTCATAGCTCAATAATAAAAAATAAAAAAAATAATTTTTTACAGTGGTTTAAAATCCTTTCGTTTGGGAGTCGAACTCTCGCTTGGCCGGTTACAGCCTTGTGACATAATTATCCTTTTTTAAGTTTAATCAATTTATAAATACATACTTAACTCTTTTTCATGTCCCTTCTTTTGTTCATTTCAAATATGTTCATAATAATATAATCTTTTAAATGTTACTGTTTTCAAAAAAAAAAAAAAAAAATATTTCTTGTAATATAAAGGGTTGTCTATTTGTCTATGGTGATGTAATGACTCGTGTAAGGTAAATTATAAACGGTTGATGATAGATCAAGTGTATGAGTTTACAACGCAAATAATAAATGAATTAAAAATGTATTAAGTTGTTTTATTAATAAAGAATTCACCTTTGTTTTAATACCCCTTTATATAATTAAAATTTGTAGATCTAAATTCTAAACCTTACTTTTCATTTGATTTTAATCGCAGTTGGGTAGAATAAAATAAAAATACTAAAATGAATAAAATAAATACCTCACACTCAACGGTCTCCATTACGATTTTCTCCTGTGACACTCCAAACGACAATACAAATGATTGGTATTTTCAAATATTTTTTATAGTGTTTATTTTAACAACACACACACATATATATTAATAAGTTATTACACACAATGAACATTACCGTAGAGTGAATATGAATAAATAAGAATGATTAACTTGCCGAAATAAACCGTGCTTTTTTGGCATTATTGTAAGCCATTATTCCAAATGAATGAAAAGAATGAATAACTTACACAAATTTTGACATTTTTGTATGCACAAAAATTGCATCTTATTGCCATTTTTAAAGGGCAATGCTCCTGAACATTTTGACTCAAACACGGTTTACCTACTCTGATTAGATAAAATTTTCATGACGTTGTTTTCTCTATAAGACATTTGATATGTATTTAGGTAAATTTGACGTTATGAAATAGAAATGCAGAAAGAAATAGTTTATTCAAATTATTTATTACTAGCTTCTGCGCGCGACTTCGTCGGCGTGGACTCCGCTCCTATTGGTCTTAGCGTGATGATATATAGCCTATAGCCTTCCTCGATAAATGGGCTATCTAACACTGAAAGAATTTTTCAAATCGGACCAGTAGATCCTGAGATTAGCGCGTTCAAACAAACAAACAAACAAACAAACAATCAAACAAACTCTTCAGCTTTATTATATTAGTATAGATTTATTTATTTACAAAAATGGTAAAAAATGTTATTTTGGCATCTGCATTACATTACATCCATATGCATTTAGTAAAAAAAAAGCGGTTATTTTAATATTACAAACAGACACTCCAATTTTTATTTATTTGTATAGATATAAAATAAATAAATTTCTAAAATAAAAGTAGTCTAAGCTACTCCTTATTGCATCAGTTATCTGCCAGTGAAAGTCCCGTCAAAATCAGTCCAGCCGTTTCAGAGATTAGCCGGAACAAACAGACAGACAAAAATGGTATTTTTTTATTTCGGCATATGTACCGTGTATAGGTACATCCATATGCATTTAGTAAAAAGCGGTTATTTTAATATTACAAACAGACACTCCAATTTTATTTATTTGTATAGATGTGTAGATGTATAGATGTGTAGATGTATAGATGTGTAGATGTATAGATAATATTATACCAATACTAGTTATTTTCTGGGAATCGTAGGTCAGAGTTTTTTAAGTGTTTCCTCAACATAATATTTTTTTAAATATTTATTTATTTAATATTAACACCAACAAGACATATACTAACAAAATCTGAAAAAGAACGTATTTTTATAACTTATAAAATTAAACTAGAATAGTTATTTTGATGATAAATTTCAGAGCTTGGAGTGTTGGGTATATAATGATTTATGGTTGCTGTGAGTTTCTTTCACACAAAATTATTAACAACTAGCTGACCCGGCGTACTTCGTACCGCCTACAGTGGATTTTTTAATTTTTTATTTATTTTTAATACTTATCCTTTCCGAAACCCCTCCACTAACACTTAAACTTTATAGTATGTTATTAAAGTTCAAATTGAATTTTAAGTATTATTACGAATCTTTTGTATGAGAATATAGAAAATTGTTGTTTTTAGAACTTTTCAGGGATTTTTTTAAATTTTTTCTCCGTAAGAACCATCTTCGTACTTCAAGGAATATTATAAAAAAAGAATTAGCGAAATCGGTTCAGCCGCTCTCGAGATTTGCGCTTAGCAACACATTCAGCGATTCATTTTTATATATACCGGGTGTATTTGGAACGCTTTGAAAGATTAATATACTATTTATATACCTACTATATAATGCATATAACCATTTATCTCAGAAACGTTTTTTTAAGAACATTTTAGGGCTTATGTATTTTGCGAACTCTCGTTGACTGCGAGACGCACGACTGTGTGTGCGGGAGTACGTTGACCTCGTGCCGGTCAGCTGATGGCGCGCATGAACTAGTAGTATTCAATGACATTGCCGATTTTTTTTAAAACACGATTATTTTGAAGCATTATCTTCAAATGTCTGTTTCATTATTTTTCCCAAACCGGATTATACCAAAAAAAGTTAAAAAAGTGGCAAGAAAAAAATTCTTTTCGCGTTTTTTTCACTTGTATCATGTCAGGTCATGACAACACTATCATACCTCTTCGTTTTTCAAAGCGTTCTAAATACACCCGGTATAGAGATAAACGGCCCAAGTAGAAAAAGGTGTGTGTGTGTGTGTGCGATTCACACACGATAGAAGTGAAGCTTCTTTGTCAAACTAATTTAAAAAAAAAACTAATTTAAAATTAGCGGCTTGCAGCGCGGCCCGGCGCTAACTTCCCTGTTGTTGCCTTCCGGTTTGAAATCACAACGATTCTAAAGAAGTTTCACTTCAATAAAAAAAAATTGTAACGTTGACCGCTAGCGCAGTTGTTAATATATCTACTTTAAATGATATAATATCCCACTGCTGTGCCGGTCTCTTTCTCCATGTAGGAGAAGAATTGGAGCTCAATCCGCCGTGCTCCACAGCGGGTTGGCGGATATAGTATGTAGTATCATAGTATGTATGTAGCACGTAGCTTGAAAATCTAGAATAACCAGAATTACACATACAATATATATCTACTATAAATAATATTTGTACAATACTTTATGTATAGGTATAATGTTTTATACCAATGACAGGGTTAATATCGGAAGGTCAAGCAATAAACATGTCGACGGGTGCAAAGTAAAAAGAGTTATATACAAAACAGCTACTTTTCAGGAGAGCGCATAATAGGAAAAAGTGCTCCCATTTTGTCAATTTCAAACTAAATTTGTTGAAATTTTCAACATTGCTACATTATTTACAAAGACAAACACCTGTATTTTTCATTTCTTCTAATTATGTTTAATTTACGAGATATTGCAGTTGTCCGCCTCTACACTGTGCTTAAAAATATGACAACTGAGTTAACTACCACTTGGTCGTTTCTACATAGGAATTAAAAATCTGGATTTAATAAAGTATGTTTCATACATATATATTTCAGTAAGTATAAAAAGTATGACTATTCCAATTATTAAAAATAGTCCATAACTGTCTTATATTCTAAATAAAATCAAAGTTCAAAGCATAATTACGCAGATGTCTTTTTCTACATCGTGAAATTATTTGTTTAACATTGTTGCCGGCCGGCGAAGAACATGCCATCTGACTGATGACGCAATAGGAATGAACGTGCGCTCCCCGCGCGGACTGCGTAAAAGCGGCCAGCGGTAGTTGAACGCATGTACGTCGTGTAATTTTACAAAAAAGCAGTAGTTGTCTTTTTTTACTTGACAAAAGTACAAGAAATGAGGCGATATTTTAATTTTTTCTTTTGCCATGTTGTAAAATATTAGTGTCCGACCGAAGTTTCGGTTTCGGTTTCGGTTTCGGCCGAGTTTCGGCCAAAAATCAAGTTTCGGCGAAAGTTTCGGTTTCGGCCAAAATTGGCCGAAACTTTTGCCGAAACCGAAACTGATTTCGGAAGTTGTCGTGCACGCTCGCCTAACTGTTTTCAATTCAAATGTTTACTGTTGCTTAGTAGTGGGTTACTTAATTCTAAATGTAAGTATGACTGTTCTAATAATTGTGATCTAGGTACCTATCTTTATTAATTCTAACGCCCAGTTTCCCGAAGGCTGATCAACGCAAAAATTAACTAATCATCTGTCAAATGATCCGGGCTCCCTAGTACATTTTTGTCGCTTGATTACTATCAAGCTAATTTTCCGGGAGTAGCTTCATGTTGATGAGACGAACAAAAATTTCCTCTACGAAAACTCTCGATTGTGGTAGCAACAGAGGTAGCAGGGGATAGAGCAACAGTGAACGTAGAACCGGGATAACGTACCACGCAATTTGTAGGACAATATTACTATTAAATTATATAAATATTAATTAACTAACTAAAAGAGAAAAAAAATCAGAAAAAAAAAACAATTTTTGATGATCTCGATGAGTCGCCTTGTCGTCGTCGGTCCTACGCTCACTGCTGCTCTATCCCCTGCTACCTCTGTTAGCTACCACAATCGAGAGTTTTCATGGAGGAAATTTTTTAGCTCCTGGGGGGGGGATTGGGGATAGGGTCGGCAACGCGCTTGAGATGCTTCTGGTGTTGCAGGCGTCTATAGGCTACGGTCTTACCATCAGGTGAGCCGTACGCTTGTTTGCCAACCTAGTTACATTAAAAAAAAAAGTGAAAAAAATGTACTAGGGAGCCCGGACAGATTTGACAGATGATTAGTTAATTTTAGCGTTGATCAGCCTTCGGGAAACCGGGCGTAAATGTATGATTTGATTATCTTTGTCGAGACTGGAACTAAGAGTGTAATAGTAATTTTAGTAATTACTAGCTTCTGCGCGCGACTTCGTCGGCGTGGACTCCGCTCCTATTAGTCTTAGCTTGATGATATATAGCCTATAGCCTTCCTCGATAAATGGGCTATCCAACACTGAAAGAATTTTTCAAATCGGACCAGTAGATCCTGAGATTAGCGCGTTCAAACAAACAAACAAACAAACAAACAATCAAACAAACTCTTCAGCTTTATTATATTAGTATAGATTATTTTTATATAAGAGGTACATAAAAGAGGTTGATGATTCTTCTAAGTACAAATACTAACCAAAGTATTAATTAATAAGATTTCAAAATACCAATACTTAGTATTTAATGAAACAGTAACAATTAGTGATTTGATTATTGATAACTGATAAGCATTTTGCTATGAGAACTTAATTTGAAAAAATAATCAAAATATTATTAATATTTTTGAAGTGAAACTTCCTTAGGCGCATGAGGGGTAAAATTTGAGCGACCGGTAACGCGGCAGCGTCATGACGTTCAGTACTTGGATGGGTGACCGCCTGGGGACACCTCGAAACGTTGTCTTTTTTTTTCAACTAGTTTTTTTTGTTTATTTTAATTCGTTTTTTTTTTAATTAGTGTGAATTGCAAAACCTTGTCCAACACAATCAGGAGCACAAATTAAACCAGTACTAGAGATGCTTCAACTTGATATATTGGATTGTTCAATAATTACACAAATGTATCGTGGCCATATATGTACTAACAAGAAAGAATTTTGCTAGCGCGATTGAATCTACTACTGGCACCATCTAGTCGTAGACGTGTTAAACTTAAACAAAAAAAAAAATTAAATAATTGTAAGTTGCAGCGTTAACGATTAGTTTTTTTTTTAATTAGTTTGCCAAAGAAGTTTCACTTCTGACATGTGTACTTTGTACGCACGCAATTTTTTTTTCCTATATTATCTATACTAATCTTATAAAGCTGAAGAGTTTGTTTTTTTGTTTGTTTGTTTGAACGCGCTAATCTCAGGAAGTACTGGTCCGATTTGAAAAATTCTTTCAGCGTTGAATAGCTCATTTATCGAGAAAGGCTATAGGCTATACATCGTAAGGTTAAGACCAATAGGAGCGGCGCACCAATGAAAAATATTTCAAAATCGGGAGGTTTTTTTCTTCATTTTGAGAGCTTCCGCTGCGAGCACTGAGTAAACAGTTAAAGGTTCGCAAAAATCATGTATGACAGAATTGTTTCACTTTAAAAGTTCAAAAAAAAAAGTCCGCGACAGCATATGTCTATCTTTTAAGGTTGGCTCACTATAACCTTTTTTATGCTAAAGAAATTTGTTCTAAAATAGTGCAATATTTGCGAAGGTGTTTTTATAAACATGACATATATCCTTATGCAAATAAATACCTTTTTCATCACAAGTATTTATTTTAGAACAAAATTACCCTTAATACCATTCGATTTTAATAAATATCTTAGGTCCTAAGATATTTAGGACCTATGAGATATAGCAGTTTTTAAAAAACATTGCAGCAAAAATATTGTAAATCTGAAAAGTTTGTTTGTTTAAACACGCTAATTTCAGAAACTACTGGTTGGAATTAAAAAAATCTTTTTGTTTTGGATAGCCAATTTAACGAGGAAGGCTATTTTTTTCCTTCAATTAACGCGTATGAAACCGCGGGGCACAGCTAGTATTAAATAAATGATTACAACAAAATTAATATACTGTGTTTCCATTTCATGTCAATAAAAAAAATGTGTGTAAAATGGGTAACATGCACCAAATTTCAGTATTTTATACTTGACCACGTGAGTTTCGGTTTCGGTTTCGGTTTCGGCCGAAACTGTAGCCACGGCCGAACATTCGGTTTCGGTTTCGGTTTCGGCCGGAAACCGACTTTCGGTCGGACACTATAAAATATAGAGTTTTTAGTTAGTTACTGAAATAAAAAAAAAATCTCAAAATTGTAGTTAGCTTTTTTTACTTTGCACCCGTCGATGTGTACCTAAACTATCTTAATGTAAGCTCGAGTTTGCTAGTTTACGGATACCTGTGTAGGTAAGATTAAAGGCAAGCGTTTTCTATTTTTTAACCGACTTCCAAAAAAGGAGGAGGTTCTCAATTCGACACGTATGTTTTTTTTTTATGTATGTTAGCTCAGAACTTTTGACTGGGTGGACCGATTTCGATCAATTTTGATTTAATTGAAAGGTGTTGCGTGTTATGTGGTCCCATTTTAATTTAATTGAGATCTGACAAGTACTTTTAGAGTTATATCTAATAATGCGTATTTACTTGACTACTTTTTCGTCGACCTACGTTATATTATACCGCATAACTTTTTACTCGATGTACCGATTTCGATGATTCTTACTTTAATCGAAAGCTAATACTTGTCTTGTAGTCTTGTTTAAATTAGATTGAAAACTGATTACAACTTTTTGAGTAATCTTTAATAGCGCGTATTTACTTGACTATTTTTTCGTCTTATTACGTTGTATTACTTGTCGATGTAATTGAAGTCGGTTTTTTTTCGTTTGCGAGCAAACACAATTATTATAATATAACGAGTACATACCACCCACCATGTAACTGGTCCGAAATATCGACAACAATCGTGGTACGCTGACGGTTGCGGGTTCGATCCCTGCACAGAACAAACATTTGTATTGGTCGATCACGATCACGATTCATCCTGTAATATCCCACTGTTGGGCATAGGACTCTTCTCCATGTAGGAGAAGGATCGAAGCTTAATCCACCACGCTGCTCCAATGCGGGTTGGCGGATACATTCCCTACTATGAGTAACGATCGCTATCAGGTGTACATGATAACAACCGGGACTGACGGCTTAACGTGCTCTCCGAGGCACGGTGGGGAGACTCACAAGGACTGTACAAACACAGAGACCACGGCAAACATCTGTCTGGCCAATACAAATGCTGTCGTGTGCGGGGATCGAACCCGCAACCGCCCACGCAACAGCCAATCGCAATCCAGTGCTGTGATATCTGTGCCAACGCGGCGTCGGTCGGTCGGCAGTTGTATTGGTCATACAGATGTTTTCCGTGGTCAAGGTGTTTGTGCAGTCCTTTTAGGTCTCCCCACCGTACCTCGGATAGCACGTTAAGCCGTGGGTCCCGGTTGTTATCATAAATGCCTGATAGCGATCGTTACTCATATTAGAGAACATATCCACCAACCCGCAGTGGAACAGCGTGGTGGATTAAGCTCTGATTCTTCTCCTACATGGGGAAAGAGGCCTATGCCCAGCGGTGGGATATTACAGGCTGAAGCGAACGTTTTTCCTGATGGGCTTTACCTCAAAACTACTCATAATATTAATCAATATTATTATTATAAGTTAATCTTAAAAGGTGTATTCATTTAGTTATGCTAATAACATGTTTACTGGACATTAATTGTCTTTATTAAAAAAAAAAAAATTGCGTGTGTACAAAGTACACATGTTAGAAGTGAAACTTCTTTGGCAAACTAATTTAAAATTATATGCCTAGATTTACAAAGTAGCGCGACGCGCCCTTCCCTGTCGTTTTTCCATTGCATCCGGTTTGAAATCACAACGATTCTAAAGAAGTTTCACTTCAATAAAGGTGTGTGTGCGATTCACACACGATAGAAGTGAAACTTCTTTGGGAAACTAATCTAAAAAATTAATTTAAAATTAGCGGCATGCAGTGCGGCCCGACCGCGTCCTTCCCTGTCGTTTTCCGTTGCATCCGGTTTGAAATCACAACGATTCTAAAGAAGTTTCACTTCAAAAAACGTTTAAAATTATCATACCCGGGTTATATAAAAATGTAAATAAATCACTTTGAAAGTAACTACATATAATGTAAATTAAATCTGAACTCGCTTGCATCTAGCCAACACACACGTTTGCTTACTTAAGCCCACAGCGCGACTTCCACTCACAAATTCAATTTGTTTGACTTTGAAATTAGTGTACCTGCACGGCTGCTTGCTACTTTTTAAATTTGTTGGAAATCTATTCGCGTTTAAATATGTTTGGTTAGTTGACTTTAGCAGAATTCTAGAAGAATAAAAAAATTGCGTGCGTACAAAGTACATAATTGTCAAAAGTGAAACTTCTTTGTCAGACCAATTAAAAAAAACCTAGTTCAAAAAAACTAATTAAAAAAACGAATTAAAAAAAAACTAATTGAAAAAAAACAAAACCAAAAAGCCTGCAACGTCACGCAGTGTTCCCAGGCGGTCACCCATCCAAGTACTGACCGTCATGACGCTGCTGCCTTACCGGTCACTCAAATTTTACCCCTCATGCGCCTAAAGAAGTTTCACTTCAAAAACACCATAACACGTAAATTTTTTGTTACAAAATTGTAACTATTATCAGTAAAGTCGTTCTTTTTTTAGATAGGGTATACGTTCTTTTTTAGATAGGGGATATACTATTCATCATTTCATCATCATTTCAGCCTATCGCAGTCCACTGCTGGACATAGGCCTACACAAGTTCGCGCCAATATGGCGTGAACTCATATGTTTTACCCATAGTCACCACGCTGGGCAGGCGGGTTGGTGACCGCAGGGCTGGCTTTGTCGCACCGAAAACGCTGCTGCCCGTCTTCGGCCTGTGTATTTCAAAGCCAGCAGTTGGATGGTTATCCCGCCATCGGTCGGCTTTTTAAGTTCCAAGGTGGTAGTGAAACTATGTTATCCCTTAGTCGCCTCTTACGACACCCACGGGAAGAGAGGGGGAGGCTAAATTCTTTGCCGTAGCCACACAGCAATATACTATTATACTATTGCCTTATATTATTGAAGAAATGCAAAAGGTACTATTTACCTTTTGCATTTCTTCGTAAAACAAAAACATCACGTTTTAATGATCACGTTTCGTCCAAGATTTTCGATGTGCGGGGGAATATTGGCATGTGCATTACTATAGATAATATAGATATGTAGGAATTAGATAAACTATTTTGAAATATTTCACAATATTTTTCTTTTGAATTAGGTACATAATGTAATGTACGTTATAATGACTAAAATGGATTTGTAATTCTCTAGGAATATTGTCCAAGAGACCAACCAGAAATAGCCAGAATAAAAAAAAAATCGAGTAAATACCTACAGTTACATAATAGTACCACAACGACTAAATAAATATGAAATATTTTCTAGCAGTAGGTAAATATTTTTTACAAATCCAAAATAATATTACGTTGCTGCATAAAATAGCTAGTTTCAAGTGCGGTAAATTCATAAAAGCCTGTTCTGTAATTTTGACAAAGAATATTAATAAAGCCTTTAAGCCATTCCACTCTCTAACTAAGCGTTGAAGTTAGTCGAAGCGGACAAAACAATGCCTGGAGGGGTCAGAATAGAAAATGCCTTTATTTTTCAGATACTGTAGCTTAATTTAGTAAATTGAAAAGGTGAAAATGTTTTAGTAGGTCCGCTGTTGGTTAGTTTCATTAGTTACCCTGCCACCGAAGAGCTTAAACTTTCAGTAAATAAGTCTGACACAAAAGACTTTTCAATTCCTTTAAAATGAAAACTGCGTATCTTGAATTTCATGAAATTATTGTTACGATTGCAGAAGGGTGATGCAAAATTAAATATTAAAATTTATTATGCTTCGCTTTTCTGCACCAAAATTGCCCTGCAATAATATCCATTGTGAATATATTATGTGTTATTTTTGTCGTATATCTATAGATAATTGATTATAGCTTATAGCGACACTATTATGGAAAGTCTTAAAATTAGCAGTTGTATCTCGTACAGTGACTTGGAGAGTGTATAGCCACAGCACAGATTAGTAAATAGTACCTACTACGTATATAGCTAACGCTTCTTTCTACTTTTTCTGTTCTTAGCTATTTCCATCGGGGTGTAGGAGACAACTAAGTACGGACCGTTTTACTGCTTTAATAACTACGCATAATTCTCAAGTCCTTCAAGTATGTGTAGACAAACATCCTCTGTTCGTTTATCTCTATCTTCTATATATATAAAAGAGACCCACCCATTGACTCATCACGATATCTCTGGAACCATAAGGCGTAGAGACTTGAATTTTGGTAGGAATATTCCTTTCGCCGAGTAGAGGTCAGCTAAGAACGGGTTTTACGATATTCCACCCCTAAGGGGGTTAAACGGGGGTTGGAAGTTTGTATGAAAGTCCTATGTTTTTGAAGTAAGAGACTTGAAATTCAAAATGTATGCTCTATAGATGGTGTGGAGGTGTACTAATAATGTATTTTTAGAAATCAACCCTTTTTGGGGCTGAAACGGGGGGTGGTAGTTTTATGTGAGCGAGATGAAAACTTAAGTATATGTAAGTATATTATTTGCATCACAAAAATAATTAACGCCCAACGAAGTGGGCACGGGTCGGCTAGTATTATATAAAAATGAATCGCTAAATGTGTTGCTAAGCGCAAATCTCGAGAGCAGCTGAACCGATTTTGCTAATTCTTTTTTTATAATATTCCTTGAAGTATGAGGATGGTTCTAACGGAGAGAAAAATTTAAAGAAAATCCCTGAAAAAGTCTAAAAACGACACTTTTCTATATTCCCATAGAAAAGATTCTTTATTACCATACCATGAAGTTTAAATGTTAGTGGAGGGGTTCCGGGAAGGATAAGTATTAAAAAAAATAATTAAAGAATCGTCTGTTAGGCGGTACGAAGTTCGCCGGGTCAGCTAGTTATAAATAAAAAAACACTTGAAAAATCTTACGTCAATTTTTTTTTAAAATAATCTTTTAAGATAAAATGTTTAGAGATCTTTCTTAAACAGTTCCCAGAATTCCGTGAATTCGACACTCGACGAATACCTGAACAGCTGCTGGTGCATGTAGTGGAACGACACGGCGACGTCGCGCGGATCCCTCGCTACGTAAAATACCTGAAAAATATGCTTCTTTGTTATCCCTGTTATTTTATATTCCAGTCTAATTTCGAATATTTAACAGGAGGAATGTCTTTCGCGTCAATATTGAATATTATTTAATTAATTATATTTATTTAATTATTTGTAAAATTTCGACATATTAAATAAATATATACCGAAGCATTAATTCATTCAAAAACTTCTTATTACGTTTTTCTATAGCATTATTGTTACAAAAGTGACTGTTGCGGTATTTTATTTTATATGGTATCCTCAAGTCACTATTTTAATAATACGGATCTGAACAAAAAATGATATTTTGGAGATTGATTCTAGGTCGGTCTTTAGTTTCTTTTTTATTTTAGTTATAAAAATAAAATATTAACACAATTACAACCACCCTGGTGTAGTGGTGCGAGTAGTCGCTTAAAACACCGACGGTTTGCGGTTTCGATTCCCGGTCGGGATGGATATTTGTATTTGTAAAAATATTTATTTTCAGTTTGGATGTCTGTCCTTGTGGGTCTCCCCACCGTGCCTCGGCGAGCACGTTAAGCCGTGGGTCCCGGTTGTTATTATAAATGCCTGATAGCGATTGTTACTCATAGTAAGGAACATATCCGCCAACCCGCAGTGGAGAAGCGTGGTGGCTTATGCTCCAATCCTTCTCCTACATGGAAATAGAGGCCTATTCCCAGCAGTGGGATGTTACAGGCTGCATGTAGGCTGAATGCTAAAATTAAACTTGTAAGAATTTAAGCTAATTGAGGTATTAATCATGTCTGCGTGGAATAGAGAGAATTACAGCAAAATTGCCCTGTTGACTTGCAACTCGAAAACAAATTAACCACCTTGATTGTCACCAGTGGAGGTAGG
The DNA here is from genome assembly GCA_905220545.2 of Melitaea athalia. Lineage (NCBI taxonomy): Eukaryota > Metazoa > Arthropoda > Insecta > Lepidoptera > Nymphalidae > Melitaea > Melitaea athalia. The sequence continues at coordinate 6,704,515 of HG992184.1, forward strand.
GTTAAAATTTGTTTGTTTTTGACGACCTAAGTAAAGGTAAGTTCGAAAAGCTGTGAGAGCTATTGAGAACACATACATACATACAACACATAACTATTGAGAATTATTTATTGACTACATGAGTCTCTTAATAATAAATATATCCTGTCTTAAATGCCATCCTTGGAGTCTGTGGACATGGATTTATGCAGAGCGCTCTGAGGTTAGACATCCGTTGAAAAGCATTTCATTAAAATGTATTCAAATCAGCCGGCATTAGTATAACTATTTCACCTGAGCTAAAGAAGGCGACAACCCAGATGTCCTACCTTCCAGATTGTAGATGACCTCGGCAAGGTCGCCGCAAACAGCCGTCCAAAAATACGCAAGGCCGAATGTAACCTACAAAATTAATTTAATACAAACATACTTGAAAAAAGTGTGTGCAATTCACATACGGCAGAAGTGAAAGTCCGAAAAAGTCGTAGGAGGGTAGGCTTTTGCGATTTGTTCTATCGACGATGATCAAGGTCTCGTGAAAAAGGTCGTAAGCGCCATGCAAAACGCGTCGCTTACGCGTTTTGCTTTTGAACAGTAATGTATTCTATCTCATTATCACCTGTACATTTATGTGTTTGTTTCTTTATCGTGATGCATTTTCGTTTCATCGAGTTTCAAATCACAACGATTCTAAGGAAGTTTCACTTCATAAAATATGAATGGTAATATTATTAGTCTCACAATCAACCCCTCACGTAACGTATGGGATGTGAATCCTGTGGCGAGTGTGCGAAAAGTAACACAGTAAACGAGCATAAGCGCCCTGACCATGACAAACATTTGTTTGGCCCGACAAATATTTGTCATGTGCAGGTAGGTACTTCAGACTGTTGCTGTGACCACGAGCGCCAAGGTGTCACATCAAATACTAGACGAAAATTTTAGCCAATTAAAAATGAAAATTTCACTAGTCTTATTATAATAATCTATATAATAAAAATGAATGTTGCTAAGCGCATAACTGGAGAATGGCTTGACCAATTCGGTTATTTTTTTTTGTATATTCCTTAAAACCCACGGAAGGTTTTTATAACAGTAACAGACAGAACGAAGTCTGTCCGGGCAGCTAGTAGGTATATTTATAAAAGTTGAAATAAATTGTACTTGTTATTGTACATAATATATCAAGCGCACGAAGTTACAATGTAACGTTTACGTTGCATTTTCGATGCACTAGCTACGAGTACTTGCACCAAACCATTTATTTCTCTCTGATCTCAAAATGGTTTGCACGCTGTATCTGACAGGGTTATTATAACCATAATTTTGTGTGCAGTGACGCGGAACGCAAATTGGATATTTTAAAGGACACTGGCTTGTAAAATTTAGTTACAATCGACTAAGATTCTGGCTAAGCATTGTAGTTTATTGAAAATGTTTCGGATATTCCATCAGGATAATTTATTAAGTTTATTTAGTAAACTTTGTTTGTATATACGGGGTAATCTTCGCAAATACTGATCCGATCATGAAAATTCTTTCACTAACACAAAACTACACTATTCAGGAGTGACATAGGCTATATTTTATTGTAATTGAACAAAAAATTCTGTAAATAAGAAAAAGATAAAAATATAACTCCAAAATGGTATATATAATAACGCCATCTCTCGCCGTCAATCCGTTCTTAGCTGACCTCTATACTCGGCGAAAGGAATAAACCTACCAAATTTCAAGCCTCTACGACTTATGGTTTCAGAGATATCGTGATGAGTCAATGAGTGGAAATCACTTATATATATATATATATATATATATATATATATATATATATATATATATATATATATATATATATAGATAAACAAAGTATGTAATGTCCCAAATACATTTATCTGTGGTCTACATGTCTCATTTGAGTAAACTACATATATTTTGAAGTTTGTGCTCGCTAACTCTACAATAAGATGTTTCCTAGACATCTCGAAGAATCCACAATCGTCTTTTGATTACCTAAACATGGGTTTACCTTTAGAGCAGTGGTCGGCAACCTTTTGGTAGGCAAGGGCCACGAGGTGGCCAAATAAACTAAAGGCGGGCCGCACTTATGATTTAAACCCTAGACTCTACCTGATACCTACATAATTATAATTGGTCATATCCCATAGAAAAAATGAAAATGCTATTAAAATTTTTAAAACATAATTATGGAATTTTATACGTACACGTAATACTTACATTATACAGCACAACAGCATTTTTTTTGTATGGATTTTTTAATGGATCTAGCTGCATTTTCTACCCTAATTCTAAATTTGCACTCAGATTTTTGCTAGCAGCTCTACATTTTGAGATATGAAGGGTAGCTATTTTTGTCAAAAAAACATGGTTTCCCGTCATATAACAAATTATTTAAACAACATTTTCTTTTATGTAGTTTTCTTGAATAACTTGGAGTTTTACTACTATTCTGGATAATCCAACAGTAGTCAGCCATCATACTTTCACTCCAATAGCCCTGGTAGCGCTCCTCCATGAAGCGAATATCCTGATGAAAGCGTTCTCCCTGCTTCTCGCTTAAATGTCCAAGATTTACAGAAAATCGATCAAGGTGGCTATAAGTGAAATGCATCTTAATGCTCATGTTATATCCAAGGTGCTGAACGTATAATGTGAAATGTAACTGCTTGACGTGGTCAGAAAAGTCGACGAACTTCTTATTTCCCGAAAAGTTTTTTACAAGCCAAAAAAACTAATTCCAGGTATTTTTTCAGCAGTTATCATACTTTCAGTAAAATTTACATCGTTTATTAATTTTCTAATTTGTGGTCCTTCGAAAATTCCAGCTTCGTCTTAAGCTCTGTGAAGTTTTGTTCAAACCACGTTCAAACTTTATTCAAGAAAAATGTCACACGTTTTGCACACTATATTGGGTATCCAGTGCTTGTTGTTTGTTTCCAATGGCCGTCGATAGTACTCCATGTAAGCATTTTTAACGAAATCTGACACATTTAAACAGAATTTTTTGAATGTATGCCACAAATGTAACAAAATCTATTTGGATTGTTTACACAGGTCTTTCTAGACGCATGTTGTGATTGATCTGCAATGTAATGACATTGCAGATCAAACACGTTCATTTGTAATGACTCTGTACTTCCTGAATATCACAGGAAAAAGGGTTTGCAAAAATCTTCTTTGCTTGAAACTTTTCAAACTCACCAAATCTGTCGCTGAATGAAAAATGTCACATCATATATCTGCCAGTTTCATTTTAATTTACGTGTTACCTGATCGCGGTACGTTCATGCATTTATTGTGATATTTATAACTTATTTACAAAACATTCGCGGGCCGCAAGTAACACCTCCGCGGGCCGCACGCGGCCCGCGGGCCGCGCGTTGCCGACCACTGCTTTAGAGTATGCTATTCTATAGAAACATTTTTTTAACAAACGAATTTCTTTTATATGCCCAGGGCCACCAACAAGCCGGTACGTCCTAACGGATACAAATCGGTTACCAGAAGCATCGCAAGCGCGTTGCCGAACTTACCCCCGTCTCCCTCCAGGAGTTCTGGCTTTTTTACTCAGCACAGGAACAGAAGTAAATCAAGTAATTTATTACCTAAAATATTTTTTTGCTAATTTGTCTCCTTCCTCCGTCACTTGTTTGATTCGTTCTGCAAAAAAAAAATCTTACATATTTTGAGCGTTATATAAAAAATACTCTACATAATAATATAGGACGTATCGTCAAAAGTGTTCTGAATGTATTTTGTTTAATGTATCCCTCGAGGTTATGAAAACCTTAAAGAGTTTTATCTGGAAGTTTGTTTGAAATGTCTTTTTGAAATTGGTACCTATTATGATGATATCTTTGACAAAGCTAAGGGCCGTATAACGAAAATTTAAATCGAAAGTTGATATCTAATATGTATTTTAACTTATGGGGTATTTTGAGCTTCGGGCGTTTTAATATTTGTATTATACTGATAAATATAATTTAATACTATTCATGTTCTGTCCGGAAATGAATTCACAAAGTCCGTTCGAAAAGCATCTTCGTACGAGTGCTTTATTAAACCTTGTATTTAATTTATTATAAAAGTGGGTAATACATATTATATGCTGCATACACATTTTTTGTGTTTCCCACACATGAGGAAATTCTATAATGTTTTTTACTATCGTATCTGGAGCAGACGTGTCCTAGAGTGGAGACCGCATTTTGGCAAATGCAGTGTGGGACGTCCTCCAGCCCGTTGGACCGACGATCTACGTAAGATTGCCGGCGTAGGCTGGATGAGGATTGCGGAAAACCGGGATGTCTGGCGCGATCTTGGGGAGGCCTATGTCCAGCAGCGGACTGCGATAGGCTGATGTGTGTGTGTGTGTATCGTATCAAAATTTCGATCCAGCGGGATTAGAACCCGCACCACCGACATACCGTGTCCGGTGCTCTAGCCATTAAAGCTAGCCATTAAAATAAAATAATACGAATTAAAAATAGCATGTGTCGTCTCTTGTCAAAGAATTCATTATAATATAAAACTTTGAATAGTTGGGTGCTGTAAAGGACTCGCTATAGACGGCACCACGGTTGCTTAGAACCGAATAAAATCATATAAAAAATTTCGATTCGGCGGTTACATTGTTCCATAGCTTAATGACGGTTAATGTTAACTTAACGGTGATATGTTGATTTTAAACAATGAAATAATGAGTAACTATATTCACTATCTCAACGACCCCTTAAAACATTTCGGTGAGTGTTTCGAAACTACAATTTGCTAAGGAAAACCACGAACGTTGTAGGTACTACATTGTCGGTGTGTCTCAGTTCATAAGATTGTTAATTAATTGCTTTATTTTAATTATCTTAGTACCTACTATATTTACTTAGGTAGGTAACAACCGCACTGGTGTAGTGGTGCTAGTAGTTACCTAAAACACAGACGGTTTGCGGGTTCGATTTCCGCTCGGGATTGATATTTGATTACAAATACTTCTTTCCGGTTTGGATGTTTATCCTTGTGGGTCTCCCCACCATGTCTCGGAGAGCACGTTAAGCCGTCGGTCCCGGTTGTTCTCATAAATACCTGATAGCGATCGTTACTCATAATAGGGAACATATCCACCAACTCGCATTGGAGCAGCGTGGTGGATTAAGCTTTGATCCTTCTTCTACATGGGGAAAGAGACCTATTCCCAGCAGTGGGATGTTACCCTACTCAAAACAAAATAGGGCCCACCCGAGCTTATCTCGATGTTTTGAATACTCGTAATTTTTAAAGCACGTATTGGCGTAGCCTAGCATTCCGTTGGATCGTTGACATGTTTACGAAGCTTTATCGATGTTTTAATCATTCTGTTTAATATTATTCTCAAGTGGGGAGTCAGAAAAAGTTAAGTGCTCCAAAATCACCCTTTTCTCAAATTCTCAATCACTTGTGTTCATAGTCTCATTCTGAATGCTACTGTTGCACATCGTTATTTTTTAAATTTTAAATTAATTTTAGTAATATTATTCGTGATTATGCCTGGTTCTCGCGTTCATATGGATATGGGAACGGCAGCACGAGCGGTGGCTATGATCCAGGAGGGAAATTCTCAGAGATCAGTGGCAATACAGATTGTTGTGTCACATCGACCTATCCGGAATGCTTGGGGTCGTTATCAAGAGACTGGTAGTGTTGCTAGAAGACGCGGAACAGGAAGAGCTCGGGCTACAACAGCTCAAGAGGACCGGTATATCAGATTGTACGCACGTCGGCAGCGGAAAATAACCGCCCGTGCCTTACAAAATCAACTGCGGCAATCTACTGGCATGCGGGTGAGTGATCAAACCATTCGGAATCGACTTCATGAAGATGGCCAAAGATACAGAACACGCGCTGTTCGACTGAAATTGACAAGTGCCCATCGTGCAGCACGATTAATGTTTGCTCGCGACCACTCAAACTGGTCTATGGATAACTGGAAGACAGTACTGTTTACTGACGAAACTAAGGTGAAATTTTTAAGTGACGATCGTCGAGTGCGCGTATGGAGAAGGGAAGGCGAACGTTTTTCTGAACCCTGTGTCCCCGGAACAGACCGATTTGGAGGTCCAAGTGTCATGCTGTGGGGCGAAATAAGCCTACAAGGCAAAACCGAGCTGGTAATTCTGGATGAAGGTACCGTGACTGCTGCTAGCGACGTCAAACGTGTAATCCGGCCTCACGTGATCCCATTTGCACAAAGAATAGGTGAAAACTTCGGGTTGATGGAAGATAATGCCCGCCCGCATACAGCCCGCATCGCTCAAAGAGCACTCTCTGATGCCAATATTAGAGTTTAGCCGTGGCCAGCCATGAGCCCCGACCTTAATCCGATAGAACATCTGTGGGATCGATTAAAAAGAAGCCTCAAGGCAAATTACAGCAACGTCCACAGCCGACAAGACCTCATAAATGCTCTTAAAGTCTGTTGGGAGTAATTGCCTAAAGAAAACATAACCCACTTGATTGAAAGTGTCCCAGAAAGGCTCAGAGTATGCATACGGTGCAGAGGGGGCCCTACACGCTAATAATACCAAAATAAACCGGTATTTTTTTAAGAATAAAGGCTATATTGAAACTTTTGTCTTGTTGCTTATTTTTGCAAATTTTCTCTAAAACCGTTAATGTTGCATAATTTGCATAAAATTGCTAATTTTTGCCCAAGTACACGTTAAAAAAATTCCATACACCTTGTTCATACATACTCATTCATAAAAAGATAAAAAAAGTAAAAAGTTTTTACACCACAGCAAAAAAACAGGGTGGGCCCTATTTTGTTTTGAGTAGATATAGCATTCGTTTGTGTATTTGACCGCAATAATTTCGGTTGAAAATTTAGTTTTTATAGAGCTATTTTTATGTTAAGCTGATTTGGTAACGTAAGATTACGTAGTAAGTTGTAAAATATCACCCTATTGGTGATGCAGAGTGCTAAAGATTAGTTATATCAGAGTTGTTATAACTCTGAAATGCTAAGTTGGTAATTAAGTGGGTAATTAACATGTCTTTACTACAAATTTTATTGTTAGTAAAATCTCCCTTTCATTATTCAGTAACTTTGTAATTACATCGTAGCCTCGTTATTCCAAATGTCAGAATGTCTGAACAGTAGGTATTCCTTAAGTTATAATAAAAATTCGTCTTTCGATAAAACAATCCAAGGTTGCTGTGACATCGGAACGAGAATCTAGACGACTAACTCTTGGTTAAATGTAGGTATTGATTACGGAAGGTATAAATTCCGTCGCTCTGCCACCTATAAAGAGACTACACTTTGTACCATTTTAAGTAGCTATAATTATGAAAATAGAATCCAAGATTTATGTAACTGTCAAAATTTTCTTAGGTTCGCTAATAAATCAAGAAAGTAATGATTGATATGATTTATAACAATTATTATATTTCACACGCCTTTAGGTTTTAGAACAAAAACAAAAAAAGAAACATATTAATGTTTCCACGTACGACGTAAATGTTAAAAATTACCTGTAAAATTTACTGTAATACAAGTTAAGTAAAAAAAAAAAATATTTAAGTTCTTCAAAAGCACTTATGAATCGTCATTTTAAAAATTAAATATAATTATTTTAATTTTGGGAAATTAATAATTACCATTAAGAAGTTATCATCGATTTTCAATTTAGATTTTGTAGATAACTATTCCGCTCTACTTTAAAAAAAGTTTAATTATTATAAACTTAACCATTTCTATATATTATGATATATATAATTATGTTCATATTCTAAATATCACTCTTGTTTTACATCAAAGAAAAGAATGGGTTCCCACTTTTTTTTGTTCGATTCCTCCAATAAGATATACTTTCCAGTCACGAACTCTCTCTATCAAACGGAATGTTATACGGACTGAAAAAGGACTTTTCAATTATTATATTTTGGAACCGAGCCAAGAATATTTGGACCATATCGCTTAACAGGCGCACTATCTTCTACCATTTTAATAACAAAGTGGTTTTAATTAAAATCGCGGTCGGGTTTACAATTGGTAGCGGTATTCTCTGATTGTTTTTATATTTTGGTACTTCGGTATAAGTGATGTTGGTTAAATATTTTGTTTTTAACAATTGCCGTCTGCACAAATTACTTATTCTCCTACTCTTATTAGATAGAAAAAAACACTTGGGTGTCTTAACACTTTCACGCGAACATACCAATATTGTAGGTCTATGCGATATTGCACATCATTTTTTCATAGAAATTCAAGCGGCGTCTAATGACGTTGTGCAAATAGCTGATGACATTAGTATTTAAATATACTGCTCTGACGTACTAAGACGTCGACGTTAAGATACGCTATGCTACAATGGTCACTTTTTTGGTCCAATTTACATATCTAAAACAAACAAAAAATACAAAGTATGTATTTTTAACACATTCAGACTTATTTCAATAAAGTAAAATAAATTGATATAACATAATATTATATAAGGTCAATATTCCACGTGAACACAGAATCGGCGCACGCACACCCCCGCGACGCGGCACAAGTCGATTAATGTAATAAAACCTCTTAGGCGAAACGACGTATAGTGACGTTGTGCGCTACTAGTGGGTACTTAGTATCAGGACGGAATGCCATCAAAGAAGGCAAAATAAAATCGGTGTGGTGTAGCACTACAATTTTTAGAATTCGATATGTTGTGGCACAGCAACCGAACTTTTAAACATTAGTATGGCCAGACACCGTACCATTACGTTGTGCTCAATAAATCGAGTTTTTGTTGAACGTAATAGTAGGGGGAGTCCGGGAGAGTTTAGCAGGTGGGAGACAATAGCCACTACTTATAGAATCTTTGTAGTACTAGATTTTGAGACATTGCCACACATCTTAGACTCCATAGGCACCCCCCACCATGCTCACGTGACGACGTTATAATCGGTAGTTTGGTTTAAGAGTGAGAAGTAGCAAGACATTTTCGTACCCGGTAAGTAAAATTTATCAATTTCCGATTTTTGAATTCTGTTATTTGCTTTGAATAGATTCTAGGACGTAATTTATATACATCGTAAGTGTGATTATCCTAGTAACATTCACGGTAGACAATTTTTACTTAAGTGTCATAGTTTTTGTGAAAATGTAATAACGGACAGCTTGGCGTGGGGTGGGAGACATTAGCCAGGCGTCGGGAGGAGACTTTAGCCACTAATCTCTCTTGCAATCAGGGTAGTTTCTCCTGCAATAATATTTTATTTTATTTCAGATAATCATCCAAAATGTCTTTCAAATATAAAATAGAAACAACTAGGAACAGAAGCAATTTTGATCAGTCAGTAATAAGAAATGCTTTAGTTGACATTGGTAAAGAAAAATCTACTAGAGGTGTTGCTTTAGAATATGGAATTGATTGAAATACCTCATGAAATTAATTAAGAGACAAGTTCAAATTGACTAAAATAAATGAACAAGGAATCCAGTTTAAAACAGCTCTGATATTTACAATCGAGAAAGAGAAAACACGTGTCAATTATCTTCTAACTTGCACCAAAAGGAATTATGGAGACTTAACCAAACAGGCGGCTCTGAAGCTGGCATATGAATATGAAACAATTACTTCCAAAAAGTTTCCAGTTTATTGGAATTCAAACACTTGCTTATCTATGCTTATTGTATAAGTAACTAAGTATGCTATGAAGTATAGATCAATGTGATAATAGTTGATTCCTCACTTATGTATCTTAAAGATACTCAAAGTACCCTCATCGTGTTTTCATTTACTATGTAATACTATGTGCCGTATTTTTATGATTAAATTTATTTATTGAATTACAATTTGTAATATTATTTTGCCTATTTTTATACCCGGCTAAAGTCTCCCTACTTGCTGGGTAAAGTCTCCCGCCCAGGCGGGAGACATTAGCCGAATTCCACTTTCGGAGAAATCGCTAATTACTCATTAACTATTAATGATGTAGTAAACTTTCTTAAGAGAAAATATAGCTAAATAATGCAGCTTAAGATACAATTTATAAAAAATAGCGATTTGTAAGTATAGAAAGATTTATGAGCATTTTAGTGAAAAGCGGCTAAAGTCTCCCGGACTCCCCCTACGTTGTGCCATATCATATCTACCAATATATGACGTACATATACGTTGTTCGCATGAAAGTGTTAATATCCTGGGTGCTCGGTCTCTATTCATTTGGATTTTTTGAACTGTAGTTTGTATATATTCACAGCTTTGTAACAGTGTGATTTCCTAGTAGTATTAATAAGTGCATAACAGAAACAAAGCTTTATATTATATTAAGTTTTTGAATCCAAAATTTTCAACGTCATTATTTCGATAGTACTTGAAAGATTCTTGTCGTCTCTTCTTAACAGAATGTACATGTCAAGATGGTAGTAGATTCTCATTAATTATTTATTAAACATTGCAAAATGATTCAAGGCAATTTTCAAAATAAACTTGAGTAAAGCATATTTTGATTTTGATTGAAATACGCGAATACGCGAGATCCACTATCTATCTATACATATGCAAAAAACGGCGCAAAATAATTTTAAATATTATTCATGTGTGCATAATTTTCCTGTCGCACGGTGTAAAATTTGAATGAGCTTACTCCCTAAGATAGTTGCTCAATTTTAATTACAAGAAAGCTGAAACGCAATCGATCCGTGTTTTAGATCAAAGCGAATGAGAGGAGGTAACAAAGGTGAAACTGCTTTGAAGTGTCATCCAGTTAATGAGCGTCTGTGGTGCGATTTCACAGAACTCGACACGGAACATTCGTCTTTATGAATTTCAATGATTTTCAATTTACCTGTTAGAGTTTTAACACTGTATATTTAACACTATACATCTAAATTTCATTTATTTGATACAAAATTTATAGTTCTTTTATTGGGTCACAGTTGACTTGCTTTTATGTTATTTTTTAATTTATAAGTTTGTTAGAATTATTGTGTTTGCCCGCATAACAACATAATAATCAACATAAACAACATAATAATCAACATAATAATCAATGAAAGTACACACATTTATACGAATAAGTTCTAATGGTCTAAGATCCGAAATAGCTAAATATTCCCTCATCTGTTAATTAGATGAAACAATTTTTTATAGGCTGATTTCAATATTGTGAATTTATAAAAACAACTTCTGACACCATAAGCCTGCTGCAATTTTTTTTTAAATCTTTTCCCTCTCATGTTAATTACATGTAGTAAGCTAAAACCGTTAATATTTTACATTATATACCTGACTGTAGTAGGCACCCATCTCTATGATTGCTACACTTACCTGCAGCCAGGTCAGTAACCTCAGTCAGCAGTAATTGTATAGTGATCCAATCAATGGATTATACGTTGGACTGAATACGAGAAAAGGTACATCCGTATGCTCTACATAGTACATATGTATATCTCGAGCATTAAATTGAATTATTAATTAATATTAGGCTGGTCATTGTAGCGTACAGATTCAATTATTCGGTCCTTCAGCATCAAAGAGATACTAATGATGGCACAGCTAACATTCATATTATGGTATATTCATCTGTAGTGTTTAAGAAATATAATTTGGGATAAGTTTTTTTAACATCGTACTATGACTTTATGAGTTTACTGATTGCAAACAAATTTTTTATTCAAGCCAAATATATCGCACCACTAGATGAAAACTCCAGGAACTCAAAAAACCCGTTTTTTCAGAAATGACGAAAAACTGATTTCGGAATATTTACTTGAGATATCGAGAAAATAGTAATACATACATAATAGTCACATGTTCTAAAGCCTGTTTAATGACATATTTTTAATACTATACCCACAAACATTTAAAAAAGACATTTTTTTTAGTTAATTGAGTTTTCTTTAGGCAATAAGAAACTTTCTTGTGGCATATTTAGAATTACCTTACTTTATCTGAAGTAGAAATGCGTTACATTACTTTGCATCTTAAAAATATACGACCTACTGGTAGTGTTAAAACTCACTAAGTCGAAAACTGGCTTTATAATATAGGTAAAACATGATCCAGAATCGAAATAAAACTATTTTGTAATCAAATTAAAATGGATGTATATTTTACTTAACAACAAAAGAAAAAAAATCACTATTTTAGTGACTTATATCCAAATATTATATTATTTCTTACTTTTATAATTACAGTTGTTATTAGAAGTTTTTTCTACGTAACAAAAAAATATCGTAATAAGACTTTTTTTTTACGTAACTAGGTCGACATACAAGCGTACGGCTCACCTGATGGTAAGACCGTAGCCTATAGACGCCTGCAACACCAGAAGCATCGAAAGCGCGTTGCCGACCCTATTCCCAATCCCCGTCACCTTACTCACCAACAGGAACACAATACTGCTTGAAAACAGTATTATTTAGCTGTGGTCTTCTGTAAGGTCGAGGTACTACCCCAGTCGGGCTGCTCCATATTTTGAGCAGGAAATTTCCTGCTGTGACCTACCTCAGTTACACTCATTTTTGTCCACGAGTTCTTTTATAATAATCTGTTTGTTCATATCAGTGTGATCCTATTTTGGCCATATTAATACTATACTCGTATATTGTACCATACTATTGTATCATAACGCTGTTGGATTGCCTACTAAAATAAAAAATAAAAAAAATATCTTTAACACTCTCTTTAACTGCAGGGTCTAACGTAGGATGGTTTTTATGTTACTCTCTTTTTTCTCCCTGTACAAAACCAGTTTCCGTCTTTTTAATACATAATGCAGTTTTAATTGCTTGATCTCCCAAGTCAAGAGTTGCCTTAAAGAAGTTATTACAGGCGCTAACGTGCGTGTTATTTTCTTCAAAATAGAAGGCCTTATTTAGAGCCCGATAGTTATTTGTCAGAATCTGCAAGCTGAAGTGGCAGTGGGCAGGCCATATTGTAAGAAGAACCGACAACCGATGGGGAAGAAAGGTTCTTGAATGGCGACCACGTCTCGGCAAAAGAAGTACAGGCCGCCCTCCGACCAGGTGGTCGTCAGTCCTGACGACCTACGGAAAACAGCGGGAAACCTACCGCCGGGAGGCCTACGTCCAGCAGTGGATTTGTAAAGGCTGATGGATGGATGGATGAATGGAGTTATTTGTGCTTGTGTATCGATATTTGGGCTTGATTTCATTAGAATGTCGCACAATGACTCTCTTTGACGTTGAAGTTTTTTTTTTAATTATTTAACTAGGTCGGCAAACAAGCATACGGCTCACCTGATGTAAGCGATTACCGTAGCTTATAGACGTCTGCAACAACAGAGGCATCGCAAGCGCGTTGCCGACCCTATCCCCCAATTCTCCCAGGTGCTCTAGTCACCTCACTCACCAACAGGAACACAATACTGCTTGAAAGCAATATTATTTAACTGTGATCTTCTGTAAAGTCGAGGTACTACCCCAGCCGGGCTGCTCCATATTTTGAGAAGGAAATTTCCTGCTGTGCCCTACCTCAGTTAAAGGAAAGGTCACCTAATCCCCAGAATGTATCAAAAAGCTTTTGACGAATAGTTGTGATGAGTGTTGTACTGCATTTAAAACGATATTTTTCTCCGCAAGGTGCTCGGATTTTGCGAGCGGGTATGTCTTTGTTTAGTTTACCCCGGGACTTATATGCCTTACCAGAATTTTTAAGAGTTTTGACTACGTGAGCTTTCCACATTTCTTCATCTTCTTTCTCTCTTGACTGTTTTTTCTTACTCTTTACTATTTCTCGCGCTAAATGTTCTTCGGTATTATTATCAAGTATCAACAGTATTATTATTGTTTCTTGAGCTGATGATTGAACTGCTGCTGGAGCTGCTGTGTGAGCGGCTTGATGAACTCGAACTGGTAGACGACGATGACAGAGAGCGAGGTCGAGGTAATGGGAGAGTAGTAGGAGACTGACGCAAAGGGGAGAAAATTATTTTTCGTTTCGGTATATGTTTTTTGTAGTTTGGATCTGCGTCTGAGTCGTCAAAATCGCTTCCTTCGCCGCTGTGGATGGGTGATACTGTAGTATATTTTTGTTTAGGAACTCGTCGTCGTTCATCACTATTAGTTGACTGCTCATCGAGAAACTGCGGTGATGAAACTGACCTTAACTCCTCAACAGGTATTTCAGGCTCCCCCACACTTTCAATTATCTCCATACCAGAGGATTGAGTTGCTGGCTGATCAGGAATCTGTTTTTCTGCATTGACGAGATCCAACATAACTTGCGCCCGGATTTTCATTTTTCTATATTAAATAATGACCTTATCATTTAAAAAATCAAGTAAACTCAAGCAAGTCAAAAATCCTAATTATCAATCGTTAATGAGTTACGAAAATTAAAAGCGAATAAAAAAATCTACTTCAAATTTGAGATTAGAAAATACTATTTTATGAACAAGTTATTATTTTATTAAACAGGCGAAAAAAACAAATTTAAAGATTCATTCAAGTAAACTATTGTAAGTCGGAATTCATATTTTCTGTCAGGTAAACTAGATTATTTCGAAATATATTTCAACAAAACGTGACACAACATTAACAAAACCCCCGCAAGTCAAAATATACAGTTTTGTTTATCAATCAAATTTCAGCAAAACTTAATCAACTCGAAATAAAATATGAAACTTACCTTATTAACTGCACATAAACTCCAGCAACCCAAAATATGCCACTATACAAATGTCTTTTTGTCAAGATAGTCAGGAGACAACTCAAAATGTCGGAGTATGATTCGCGCCATCCAGGGTAAGGTCATTCAGCTAAAGGAATGTTTCGCGATATCTTTCGACAACGGTTGGAGCTATCGTTACGGGAGTTTTAACTCCGCGTAGGTATTCATGCCAGGATTTCGAAAACGCCACTAACTCAATATTGGTATTTTTTGAGTTAGTGACGTTTTCATCTAGGGGTGCGATATATTGACGTATATTCGAGTATCCTAATTAGAGTATACTAAACGTACCTAACTGATAATAAAAAGGCCTATTTTTTGGAAGATGAATATATTCTTCACCGTTTCGTTCATCCCTAGTTCGTACGTCAGTAGAAACACGTGCTTAGTGATAAATGATGTAACAATAGGACTTCATTAGCGAGCAGCACATTAATTAATTTCACGTCACGGAATCTACGACGCAGTCAGGATGTCTGCTCTGATTTCCTTTGTGTGAGTATCTTTGTCTTTATTTTAACAGTATTGCTAATGAGAGGTCGAATGTAACGGTTTATTATAATGTGAACACTATATTGTACTATACCGTACTTTTGCTCAGCCATGGGACGCTTAAAGTCCCTTGACTTCAAACTTCCTTTTTTAGGGCAAAATCCTCTTTTTGCTGTAAAGGGCAAGGAACTAAGTACAATACCAGAACTACACGCTGTAAAGTAAATTTTGGTTGATATACATGTTTTATAATAGCTTGAGAAATATGTTTGTCTTTTCACGATCTTCTTTTTCCTGATGAGAATGAAACGAGCCATAAGGCTAATTTGGTACTCGAAAAGCTCAACGAAGCTCAGTCAACATAGCTCATGTGAGCCCGTATTGGACACGTGAACCTGTAATAAGTTATTGAGAGTTTTGGTATCCACTATGCCATTTCGGTTTACATGAACTAGTGATATATGTATGTATGTATGCATGCATAAATAAATAATTATAAAGAGGTAATAATATAGTGTAAATGCTATGTCGGCAAGAAACAGTGCAAGAATTCCGACAGTATTTACCCGTCGAATTGCATTTCCGATTATTTTGAAAAAAATTAACTAGCTCTCCTATCAATTGTTTTAGTGTTGTTTTTAACTTCTAATTACTCATAGTTTTATATTATATTTTTTAAGCAGATGTTAAAATATATCGAGAACTATACAAAAATATGCAAGATTAAAAATTTGTGCTACTCAAAATGTTTACAAACAATTTCACATCTTTTATTCGAAAATATTATTAAAATATATTCCAATATAAATTTAAAGCAATCCTCTAGTCTATTATAAATCATCTGAAAATTTAATAAACCCTGAGCTGGGTAAATAAAGTAATTGATCCCTGTAACGGTTGTTCACAGCAGCCCACGAGATGCTGAGCGTATGTTCAGACATCTTATTTATTAATTAATACATTATTTTTATTTAAACTTCTTTACCCACGCTTGATTTGGGGAGTAAGCTGGTGAATGCGTGACGAGAGCGTTGCGAAAAACGTGATCGGGCGAGGCAAACGGAAGATATACCTAATATATATAGATGGAGCTAAAGAAGTTTTATGTCAGTCGCGTGGCCTAAAGCACACTCGTTTTTTTATTTTTATAAATTGACACATAATAGGCGGGCTAACAAAGCGCGGACACAAAAGGAAAAATAATAGGGTACTAATTAATGTACCTGTTATACACGCGCTGCTGTGACAAGTATGTACAATTTTTGATACAGTTTCTTGTGATTTCTTTTAAACATTATCTACATTTTTTGGATACTGCAATATGGGTATAAAATATAAGCGGTCATCATGAGGATTTTAAGTAGTATATCATGGCCATATTAAAAAAAGTACAAAAAGTTTTTTTTCTTTTCAGTTTTTATTAACGTTATTTTGTATGCTATCGGTTTTTTTTTACTTTTTTTATTTATTACTTGTTATATTTTCTATGCAAAATAATTACAAATTAAAACTGTAATATAAGCCGACCTGAAATGAGTGAAATTATGCTCTGATTTTATAATATTTTTACAGTTGTAAACTTTTAAACATTCATGGTCACTTTAAACACTTTTATTTTTACAGGACCTACCACTATTGTCATTTTGAAACTCGTGATATTTAGCCAATGTTGCAGACATAATGGTTATGGGTGACTCAGGTGTCGGAGGAAGTTACATGTGACCTCTGCAACGTCACCGGAATATCGGGATTTCATAATGAAAGTCGAAGAAAATCCTGAAGAATCAAAAATTATGCATACTTATGGTTGCGCTCAAGATATTTTTATAAACATTTGCAATCTATTTACAGAGAAAGAAGAACAAAATTTGTCTTTACTCTTTGTTTTATTTCTCGTTTAGAGGAACGTATTTCCTGTTTCAACGTACGGTGAACCTGAACCATTGGAATGGAACGTGATCGAATGAACACGGAACGACGGTGTTTGTAAACCTCACACAGGTACAGCCTTCAGCTTGAATCACCACCGAAATAAAAGCGCAAAAATAGTTCTATTTTATTTTCACTGATGTAGTTATGGAAGCAATTTTCGCGTTTTTTTTGCAGAGTTAGTAAATAAAAATAAAACGATTAAATAAGTGATATGATAGTGGAAAGTTTGTTGTTTGTTTTCAACTGATTTTGTAGATTTGAAAACTAAACAAAATGTTGTTACCAAATATCTATATTAACTGATTTAATTAAACAATCATACCTTAAATATTATATAGTAGCCTTTATCTTAGAATTGCTCAAATTTATGTCCAAAATTTATTTATATGTGTATGGGTATCCAATTATCCATATGACGTGTGTTGGTATCATTATGTTACATCATAATATATCATATCAGGGTATCAGAGCCTTACTCGTATTATACGGGTATTTTCGAAGAGAGTTTGATGTCTATATATCAGTCGCTTGTTACCTAAAACTTATATATAATATATTAAGTTGTCTCTAAAGCAGACGACTTTGTGAGTGTATGTAAATGAAATCAAATCAACACAATAATACTTGAAATTGTTTTCGTAAGTCCTCAACGATAACGGAAAATAATTACAAGCAATGACTTTACTTGAAATTCAGTGATTACCTACTGTCTACCATCGCCCACAAATCATCCGCATACAGCAGTGATAGAGGTTACAGCTCCGCTGCAATGCAAGATCAACCAGTTACATGTCAATGCCCTTTTATACCCGAAAAGCTGTGATTAAGAAGTATACATTTAAATAATGCTTATGAATGAATAATATATCGAACATCAAAAACTCGTAGAGAATTTAATTAAATGTAAAATTTAATAAAACTTAGCAAATAATATCACAATTTGTAGCAGTTGGTTGTTTTGCAACAATTTCATAATTAAACTCGCTTCGTAAGTTCGTATTCACCGGGCTACATTATTTTGTCTACGCAAGCATTGCAAGTTTCAGATTTTGAATCAACTTCAAAAAAAGGAGGAGGTTCTCAAGTCGATTTTTTTACGTGTATAACATGGATGGAACAGGATGGGTGTTTGTATTTGTAGAAATATTTCTTTCCGGTTTGGATATCTGTCCTTGTGGATCTCCCCACCGTGCCTTGGAGAGCACGTTAAGCCGTCGGTCCCGGTTGTTATCATAATTACCTGATAGCGATCGTTACTCATAGTAAGGAATATATCTGCCAACTAGCAGTGGAGCAGCGTTGTGGCTTAAGCTCCAATCCTCCTCTTACGCGGAGGAAGAAGCCTATGCCCAGCTGTGGGATGTTAACAAGCTGAATCGTTGGGACAATTCTTAGCTTGTGTTGATGTTTTATGGTTTGATTTAAAACAAAATAAAATTGTCTTTAAAATTTTTTACTAACGAATTGATTTAAATTAACCTGTGCTTTTTATATTTCAACACTATTCTACTTTTAGATTTGCTTACAAGTAAATTAAATAAATAGATGTGATTGATTTTAACTATTAAAATTTTCAAACTAAGGGCCTGTGCAAACCACGTTTTTTAAACGCGATACAGACGCGATGCAAACGCGCGTGTGACGCGATACAAACGCGATGCAAACGCGCGTATGTCGCGATACAAACGCGCCGTCGACGCGCGTTTAAATCGATACAAACGCCAACAAACTGCTCTGTAGGATAAAAACGCGCCGTCGACGCGCGTGTCACGCGATACAGACGCGATGCAAACGCGCGTATGTCGCGATACAAACGCGCTGTCGACGCGCGTTTTAGAAACGCGCGTCGACGGCGCGTTTAAAAAACGTGGTTTGCATAGGCCTTAAGGAAATACGAGTAGGTACTCATATCTCGCGACAAGCTTTTCTATCATATAGATTTTAGTGTAATGACTTTATAAGTAGATAGTAAAAGTTTATTTTTTTCGTTTTGCGCATTCAAATAAAAGCTTGTTTTTTAAAAAGGTTTTTCACTTTTAATTTATTAGTCTCCATGCTTTGTGATGCGTACAAAACTATTAATGTATATTGGGTCTTTCTATGTTTCCCTTTACTAGACCTGGTTCATATGTTTTGTCATACTTTCTCTTATGCATAAAGCAGGAGCCGCATACAACCGCGTACACCGCGGGCGTAAAACGCGTCGTGAAATGTGCTTTAATTTTTTATATCAATATTTGCATTCTACAGAAGCTGCGGGCCCGCAACCGCAGCGGACGCGGGCGAAAATCGCTCCGTGAGTTCTTAGCCTAAGTCTTACACTTATTACAGCTTTATTACAAGCCATTAGCCATAGCGTCTTGTCAAACCATTTATCTAACAAAAATCGCTGTATTAGTGGTAATACCGGCGATTATAGAATGATAGTTTTGCTTCGTTTCTTATATTTTACTGTTTGGGAAAAATTCTTATCCTACAACATAAACATGCTTTATCTTAAGCTGGTGTTTCAGATGTTAATACACGAAACAGCAAGAAATTTCTTACAAAAAATCTGGAACAGCTCGACCGGTGAAGTCCTCGACTTTAACGTTATGGAATATATAGCTATAGCATAACCAAATAATACTGTTCTTAAGTAGTGTTATGTTCCTGTCATAGGTAGATAGCTCTGGAGCAGTTGGAGATAGGGTCGGTAACGCAATTTTGATACTCATTTATATGTATATAAATTAGTACATTCAAATGTATTCATTTGTCCTAGTCTTTTCTTATCTATTTACTAAGTCTCGCCTCTTAGACATACTTTATAAATGAAAATTGTATTATCTTTTTACTTCTATATAATGAGCAATAACCTGCGCTTCAAATGGCACTTACACTTCGTTTAATCAGTTAATTACAATAAAACAAAACAGGTACAAATATACTCCTTAATGGCTTAATCTAATAAATTGTACTGTTGAGTAACAAAATAAAGGCATTGCAGTGCTGAGACAGACTAAAATAGCAGGTTTAGCATAAGTCTAATCTATCCTATGGAAAAAAATATCCTATGATACAATTTAAGAGTATAGCTTAAGGTGATCAATAATTTAGCAAGTATCACAAACAGTATAGCATAGCATATTGAACAATATGAAAATTTCTATGCGAACGTTTGCTGTAACAACTAGTTACATACTAGAAAGACTAAAGGAGGCTGACAGGAACAAAAAACATAACAGAAATATGACTTAGAGTCCACATAGATATTAATTTAATAATGACTGATAGCAATATTTGAAAACAAATTAACTGATATCACTTATCTGATTCAAAAACTTAGGCTTCTCAAAACTAAAACTCTTAGTGACTCTATTCATCGCTAATTTTAAGCAAAAATAGCCCTAAAACCAAAATAAATAAGGTTATAAATTGTGTGACGTAGAGATTTCTGACACACCTTACATTTTCATTGGGTTTTAACAAAATTAAACTTTAAAGTTTCGATTATAAGGTTGATTTTTAAATCAAATTTTTAATATTTAAAATTTGAGTTTGGAGAATCCTTCTTGTCGTAAGATTTCTTAAAGTTCGGAAGAAGTTTAATAGCTAATTAATCTGTCTGCATCGTGGTCTGACCAACTGAAACTTGATTTACATTACGCTGAAATAGCATTTACAGATTAAGAGCGTGCATAAGGCGAGCAAAAAATCAGATTTCACCCGCGCGCCCGATGAAACAAAATATACACAAAGCCTCGTGTCAGAGTGCGATAGACGATATAGTTTTGAGCGCATTACGAATGTAAAAAACGACAAATATGTTATTTTGTATATAATTCCGAAACTAAAAGTAATTACATTAAATGCCTTGGCATAGCCTTTACTCATATTTAAATGTAATTAATTATCAAATTATTGTCTTAATGGTCATAACCATATCGAGTATAAATAGAAAAAATATAAAAATTAGAGGTTACTTCGTGATTATATTTTATCGAGGAAATTTCCTTCTTTTATGTTTTTGATATGGGTCAACCCTTGCAAATATCACCTAGTTTGTCATATATTTTTATTTTAAGATTTGGTCTGGAACTTTTCATGTCAAAACAAATAGAAGATGGTAATTTTGCATTATGCGCACTCTTAAAAAAATCGTTATAGTTTTGTTAATTTCATTATTTATTTATTTATGTATTTATTTATTGGCTTACCAATTAAATACATATTAGATTATTTCTACAGTTATTTTTTTTTATTAATAGCATTTAATAAGATGTAGGTATTTAAATTATATGTATTGTATCTATGTATGCACAACATTTAAAAATAAACTTAATTAATATATATTATCTATTTGTTCTATACTAACTAAAGAAAGAGGACAATGTAACAATCATAAATAGCACTTCAAGTGATTTTTTTTATATTCAATGGTGCCTAATATAAAAGCATACGGTCCTCCCGAAGGTTACTGTTGCGGTGTTGCCTATGGATGCTCGCAACATAAGCATTGCACTTACTAGAAGCTCTGGTCACCTTACCACAGGAACACAACACTACTTATTTGTGCTGTGATCTTCTGTAAGATCTCCAAATTTTGGCAAAAAATTTTTGGTCTAAAATAAATAGACAAATTGAAAGAAAAAATCGCCAAAGGAAGATTTTTACAAAAACATACCTATTATAATTATGATGTAACCTTGTGGTGAGTAAGGTGGCCAGAGTACATATCTGGGAACGCGCTTTGTCGACAAGCAGGATAGTGTCGGATAGGCAGTATCGAATAGGTAGGTAGGTATTGATAAATATCAATATGTTGCATACTTTGTTTTTTAATTTCAAATATAGAAACATTGAAATAAACCGAGTTTGACGTGAACGTAACGCAATGAAAACTAATTAATATCGTGTGGGCCTAATTAATGACTTAGTGATTACGAGTCATTTGCATATTCAAATGATGCCAGCTTTAGTATAAGCGCATTTTTTATTTTCATGAAATTTTAGTGTTTGAAGTTTGAACATAAATCCCAAAATACTAAGATTTATAAAAAAGAAGATTCACTACAAGTAGAATTGGAATTCGTTATACAATAGTATATTTTACATAGGTCAAATTTTGCTCGTATGAATAAAAGGCAACTTAAGGCAGTGATCCTAGGATTAGGCGCTGTCCTATGTTTCGTATGTGTGCGTGGTATCCTTCTTGTTTGTAATTGACGCGACACGTAACGAGATGTTGTAATTTTTGATGTGACGTAAATTAAAGTGATAAAGTAAGACAGTCGTTGGTGTGACGTGTTTGGCGTGTGGCGCTTATCACTCACGTAAGAGTAAGACAATAAGAAAGCAAAGAAAAAGCAAAGCTACATGTAAAACCACACAAATTTAACACTGAACCTCATATTTAATGTTGCTTGATTTGACATATGAATATACATATAATACGGACAGTAGTTTATTACATACAATATGATATACTTATATAATATGTCAAGCAAAAATGTGTAGTTTCAATTGGATTTTATAATATGCCCAATGTTTCTAATTCCGATATAAGTATTTGATTTACGGTGAAAAGCTTTCTTCAGCTCCTAATTTCACTCTCGAGTCTCTATCTCTTTCCCTCCATCTACCCCTCTCTCTTTCTCTCACAAAATGAGTAAAATTATCGAATTCTTATTGTGATATTAAAATGCTATTGGATTGTTTTGGAAATTCATAGTCTCAAAAAGTATATTTTATTTGTAAAAGAGCGCGTGGTAATTTTTTGTGTTCAGACATGCACTGAACACAAAAAATGTCCGCTGACTGGTGTCTCCCAGTCAGCGGACCTATGCACTTTCCTGTATTTACCATCTATTATTTTTCCAATGTTCGAATACTCACTCAGTAAGGCACTCACACATTCCGATGAGGCTGCGCAGATGTTATGCAGCTTTGGTGCCTTATGCAGTTCACGGCACTCTATGCAGAATAATTACATATATTTTTTTTTCTATTTCGTATGTCTATCTCAACCAAATATCTTATTCTTCGTAAGACTATATATTATAGACCATTATTAAAGGGATTATGATTAGATAACGATAAAATTTATTCGTTTATTTCATTCGTCTGTTAATGTTAAGTCATGCATGCTATTCTTTTTTAATTTTCGTTATTCAAGGCCATTAAATTCATTAAAAGTAATGAATTTCAAACTTTACACATAAAGTAATAAAGTTAAAATTAGTAAAAATAATTAAATAAAAATTAAATTGACGAAATTTAGTGTATCTCAATTAAAATTTGTCGTTTGTAAGAGTTAGTGTTGTTATCAGAAAACCCGATGGATATGTAATTCTTTTAATGAAATGGCTTGTTTTTGAGTGGTTGAACAGTTCGGTGTAACGTCTCGGTGAAATGGCACCTTGGTTGGAACTACCGTTTGATATTCAGGATGTTACCCCTGAAGAAGACAAGATTATAAAGAAATGTACGATAGGTGGGTTATTGTGTCGTGTTACATTATAAAGTTTATGTTGATTTGGTTGGTGTTAAGGTAAGGTTTGGATGATTTATTCGTTTTGTAAATTAAATAAATAGGTTTGTAATTATTTTTTTTACTCATTTTTAAAAGGAAAACAAAATTATAAGCAATTTTGCATTTTATTTTTGCTTAAGTCCCTATCACCTATAATGTCGTTTTTATTATCTTCCTTTACATTCTAAGATTTATATTAATAAAAAAAATGCTAAATTGATTTCATTTTATAGTAAATTATTATATAAAAAATAATTAACGTATAATTTCTGAAATTACGAAATAAAAATGTATTTATGTAGTAAAATATTAATAAACAAATACGAATTCGTAAAAAGTACCTAGGTTGAACATATAGTTCTAAATATTTGATTTGGTTCTAGTAACATTTTTCTTTGACTTGATATTAATTAAACGAATGTCTATAATAAATAAAAGTCTAACAAAGTTCTTATTATCTTTTTTTTAAGGGGGATACCAATTTTAACTGAAGTATTGATATCCTGTTCGAAAATTTGGACCTACAAAAGATCATAGCCAAAAAAAAAAAACATAAAATATACAATTTTGTCGAATTAAATTAAATAGAAATACGTTATTTCGATAAGATAACTAGCTGACCTAGGCCTACTTCGTTGGATGTCAAATGTTTTTCCGCTCGCTAGTCCGTTTATGTTACGTAAATAGTTTTTTATTTATTTATTTGGGAAACAGTTAATGACAATTTACTTGTAATTTTTTTTTAATTTGCTAATTTAATATAAAAATAATCCAATCAACATACTTATAAATATTTAAAGCAAAGACAATCTTCGTTATTATGCCTGTAATGGTCTTTACGATTAAATAATTTATATTAATACGGTCTAGCTGACCCCGCAAACGTTGTTTTGCCATATATGTTATTAACCCCCGCAACCCCCTCTTGTGGGTGGATTTCGTAAAATCCGTTCTTGGCTGACCTCTACTCGGCGAAAGGAATAATCCTACCAAATTTCAAGTCTCTACGCCTTATGGTTCCAGAGATATCGTGATGAGTCAGTGGGTGGAAATCTCTTTTATATATATAGAAGATTAATATACCAAGCTTAATAATAATGCTCATAAGTAATGTCACTTTCTGAAGTTTAATAAACTTATATTCTTATATACAACCATACTACTTATCACTCAGTGTTGCCTACCATAGATGGTTGATTAATGGTGTCGCGTACGTTTTTTTTTATCTATTAAAGACTGACATTTTTGCACTACATTTCATTAACGTCAACGTAAGCGGATAAAGAAAATAGTGCTTTTTATTCCGACTCTTTTTACACATGAAAATGTTTTGATTGAAATCGTATGGTTATGGAATTAAAAAATCAGCCATGATACAAAGAATTTTTAAAATCGCATCAGCAGTTTCAGTAATTAGCCTGTCAAATCTCTATACAAACTCTAAAAATATAGGTACATCTTTATAATATCAGTATTAAACTAAAGTTGGTACTAAAATGATATAGGTACATAAAAGGTTGTTATTGAATATATTGTCGCAAGCCATTGACTTATGCGGGGTTAATGTTCGCCTACAGTTTTTCGATAATCATTTAAAATTTTAAACGTTCTACGTACATTGATGACAACATATAGACATTTAACTTAAAGTATAATAATTTAAGTTGAATTATTCTTATCCTTACCCAAATGTTTACAATATGTAAATAAAATATAACATAGTGACACAAATAAACGTATAATTGTGATACAATTTTCATTGTGTAAGGATTATGCCCTGTTAGGCTTGAGTTATTAAGTAATAAAACTCATGTTGTTATGCTCTTTATAATCTCTAGATAACAAAAATAGTTTCATCATTAAGTACATTGTCTAATTTCTTAAGTAGTGTGGAATGAAATTATGGTGTAATAATGTAAAATGACGTCGCGTTGGCGCAGCGGTCAGGGCACAGGATTGCGATTGGCTGTTGCGCGGGCGGTTGCGGGTTCGATCCCCGCACACGACAACATTTGTATTGGCCATACAGATGTTTGCCGTGGTCTGGGTGTTTGTGTTGTGTGTGTGTGTCCTTGTGGGTCTCCCCACCGTGCCTCGGAGAGCACGTTAAGCCGTCGGTCCCGGTTGTTATCATGTACACCTGATAGCAATCGTTACGATTAAGCTCCGATCCTTCTCCTACATGGGGAAGAGGCCTATGCCCAACAGTGGGATATTACATGCTGAATCGTGATCGTGAATGTAAAACCTTACTACTCACTATGCACTACTATTAGGTACTACTTATACTAGAAACATGTTTTACAAATAAAGCATATACGGTTCAGTGTTATGCAGCATCAGAATTACCTTTTTTATAACGAGTTACATGCAATTGCCCAAAGATCAGCATTAAAAAACTGTATATTTGTATAAGCTTAGTACAAAAGTAATTCTTTCTAGTGGGTTAGTATGCATGAGAATCCGGGATTTCTATGTATATAATTATATATCCTTTATTAATATGACTGTAATGACCTTCAGTAGATTTAATGAAAAAAATAATTAAATTATATTTCAAAAAATACGGTTTCATGGAAAAAATAACGGAATTTTTTATACGAGCGTACAATGTATGAACCCATAAAAGTGTCGAGTGTTTGATAACAATTGTCATTAGAGGCACTTTATTTATAGATAAAGATTCTACTAATACAGGTTATATATATATATATATATATATTCTTTATTGCACATAAAATTTTGTACACTTATTTGTATACAAAGTTAGTTTGCAACGGTGGACTTATCCAGGGCCGTCTTAAGCATTTTCCGCGCCGGGGTGCGGAAAATCAGCCCGCGCCCCTGCTGTTGTAAAAAAACGCAATATAATTTTAATCTTTTAGTTATTAATTTATAGAAGCTCAACCCCAAGTTTGTGGGGTGCAAACACCGTTTTCGTGATATCTCGGAAACTATGCGTCCTACAAAAAATTCATAAAGACATAATTTGTAGCAAATCGCTTTTTCTACAAATATGTTCATATAACTTTTTGCCCTAAATTTAAAATTAAAGAAGTTAAGTATAAGCATAAAAGTGAGAAAATTTCAATAAAAATTTTCTTATTTGCTCTTTAACTTTTTTTTAATAGATACATTTTACAAAAAAAAAAAAAATCCTCAGAACAATCTTGTAGATGGTCTTTTGAGGAAAATTTTTCTCATATTTCTTTTTATTTTCATTCATTTTAAACGCTGTTAGAGCGCTCCAAAGTTGACCGGGTTCGTCAATGCTCATGAGAATGCGGCCAAAACGAAATGTTTAACTTAGTTTTATGATTTTTTATTTATTGTAAATACATCCTTCAATTTTTTTTTGTTAAATTCGTACAACTTTACTTATTATTTATACATTCCTAACTCTAACTTTCTTACTATAGGTACTATACTTCTCAGGATATATATGATACAACATCAGCAGCCTGTAATATCGGGAAACTAAAATTTATAAAAATTATGGAGAAACATCCTGAATAAGCTGGTGATACCGCGCTATTCCTGAGTGAGAAATTCGATCCATCTTTGCTGACTCTTGTTGGCGAACGTTTTTTCGTAGCTTTATACGGCGATGATAAAGACGAATCACTAGACGGCATGCGATACAAACGATTTGCCAAGACATAGTGACTAAAAATTCATTTAGTTCATCATCGCTACCTGCAACACAAGATGCAGCTCATTTTCACAGTCTCCGAGTATATCACCAGGTCTAGTCCTGACTCGGAAGATATCAAAATCCTGAAGATTGGGGCTGGAAAAAGCATGCAAACATTTGGATGCCAATACAAGCTTCCAAGCCTCCAGCACCCCCCGATCTCATGTAATTAATTTTCTGCAGATGCAAAAGAAATTGTGAAGCATGTGTGGCTGCAGAAAAGCAGGCCTCCAATGCTCTACAGTATGCCTCCATTTTTCTGGCAAAACATGCAGTAACATCATGGAAATATCAAAGTTAATGGAAGAAAATTAATTCGAAGGTGAACTTCCAACTATGACTCTAATTTTTACTCCTTTCATACCCCAAACCTTCACATTTGACGTTGAATTACATTCTGAGCCACAGCCTGGACCATCAAAGATATGACAAAATTTCTGAAAAAAAAAACGAAAAGAAAAAAAATCGGCAAGATGTCTGTGGAGTAGACCTA
Source organism: Melitaea athalia (assembly GCA_905220545.2). NCBI lineage: Eukaryota > Metazoa > Arthropoda > Insecta > Lepidoptera > Nymphalidae > Melitaea > Melitaea athalia. Next base: position 6,732,294 of record HG992184.1, read on the forward strand.
CTGGGAATACCACGTAAAAAAAACGCGCACAGACTCTACCTCATAGGTGGCGGGGAAAACAGCAATGAATAAGTAAGTTGTAGGTAGGGATTTAACAAAAAAAAAATTACATCTCTCATGTTCGGTAAGTAGGTTCTTATTACCTCCAAATGGGGCTTGTAGGAGTTGTAGGTGACTCATTAACGCTCTAGGGTAATAGTGTAGCTAGAAACGCCCTAGGGCGGTAAGTAATTTAAAAAAAAAAACACTTCTTTCTTTCAAAAAGTTCGCCGCGTACATCTAACCATCATATTGGCAATAGACATCATGCATTCAGCCCAATAACCAAAGAGGTCGCTTTGCTATTCAGCCTTGTCTTCGTGTGAGTGTCATCAATTTTAAATATCGAACGGCGAAGCTCAATTTCGATCTTGAAAAAAAAATTTGAAAATTGTTCTCATTTCACTATAAATTTCAACAAATAAAATGTTTTATTCTTGTAATGCCGGTTTTTTTCTACTTACCTCACAATCGAGATGTAAAGCAGAATAGTTAGCTCGGGTGTAAGCATCAATTGCACCCTCGAACTATAGGCGAAAATAAGATCATAAAACTAAGTTAAACATTTCGTTTTGGTCGGATTCTCATGAGCATTGACGAACCCCTTTGGAGCGCTCTAACAGCGTTTTAAATAAATGAAATAAAAAAAAATTATGAGAAAATTTTTCCTCAAAAGACCATCTACAAGATTGGTCTGAGCTGAGGTACTTTTTTTTTGTAAAATGTATAAAATAAAAGTTATAGAGCAAATAAGACAATTTTTATAGAAATGTTCTCACTTTTTTGCTTATATTAATTTTAAATTTAGGGCAAAAAATTATATGAACATATTTGTAGACAAAGCAATTTGCTACAAGTTATGTCTTTACGAATTTTTTGTAGGACGCTTAGTTTCCGAGATATCACGAAAACGATGCTTGCGCCCCTTTTTCCAAGATGGCGGCCGGGGGACAAGGGCGGAAACCACACCACATGTCTCAAAAGTAAAATTGCGTCCTCTAATAAATGTAAAGCTCATGTAACATTTCAATGGACTACCTATATTTTTTATTATGTACATACGTGCATTTGACGTAATAAAGTGTACGAGACGGTGCAATGACGTTGACATTTAATGAGTTTAGAGGTCAAAATTTTTTCCAATTTCTAGCATTCGGCGCCCCCTAGGACCCCGCGCCCGGGTTCACTGCACCTCTTGCACCCCCGGGTAAAGACGGCCCTGGACTTATCTCTAAAAGAGATCTCTTCCAGCCAACCTGTGATAGTGTGAACTAATGTAACATAGCAGGCTAAGAAAGTGCAGTGATGTAGACAATATACAGATTATTGAAAATAAAAAGCTAATTAATTAATATTCATAACATCATACGATATATATATATACTATATATATACATACTACATATACACACTATATACCTACACACGCCACTACTTATATAAGAATATACACATAAATATTACATAATATATATATATATATATATATATATTTATGTGTTATGACTAGTGCTGGGACACGTTTTTTATTCAATATTTGTTTTGAGGACATCTGTATGTTATCAGGTCAGGTTCCAATATATTTATGTATCTAATGAATCTATGGAGGACATTCAAAAATTGTATATAAAATAATACCAATAAAACAATATAGATGGCAGTACTTGTATTATTTCAACATTTATTTACAAAATTGCACACTTCATGGTTATCATTGAATGTCCCAGAACAACCAAGCGTTATATATATTATTATTATTATAAATACAAGCTTTTATTTAGTTTTTCTGATCACTAGATTGAGCTGAAATTTTGCATACATGTGTAAATCGCGTGACGACGCAATATTATGGTGACATGGTGCTGATCTGATGATGGAGCTGGAAGGTGGTCATAGGAAATCTGTAATGAAACTACACAACCTCATCGAGTTTGGACTCGTTTGATTTGTCTTGACAAGTACTTTGGTGCTAGATGGTAACCAGGGTCTGATGATGGAGCTGGAAGAAGGTCATCGGAACTCAGTAATTAAACGTCATAACCCAATCGAGTATGGGCTCGCTTGATTCGTCTTGACGAGTACTTTGGTGCTAGATGGTAACCAGGGTCTGATGATGGAGCTGGAAGATGGTCATCGGAACTCAGTAATTAAACGTCATAACCCAATCGAGTATGGGCTCGTTTGATTCGTTTTGACGAGTACTTTGGTGCTAGATGGTAACCAGGGTCTGATGATGGAGCTGGAAGATTGTCATCGGAACTTAGTAATTAAACGGCATAACCCAATCGAGTATGGGCTCGTTTGATTCGTCTTGACGAGTACTTTGGTGCTAGATGGTAACCAGGGTCTGATGATGGAGCTGGAAGATGGTCATCGGAACTCAGTAATTAAACGGCATAACCCAATCGAGTATGGGCTCGTTTGATTCGTCTTGACGAGTACTTTGGTGCTAGATGGTAACCAGGGTCTGATGATGGAGCTGGAAGAAGGTCATTGGAACTCAGTAATTAAACGACATAACCCAATCGAGTATGGGCTCGTTTGATTCGTCTTGACGAGTACTTTGGTGCTAGATGGTAACCAGGGTCTGATGATGGAGCTGGAAGATGGTCATCGGAACTCAGTAATTAAACGTCATAACCCAATCGAGTATGGGCTCGTTTGATTCGTCTTAACGAGTACTTTGGTGTAAGATGGTAACCAGGATCTGATGATGGAGCTGGAAGAAGGTCATCGGAACTCAGTAATTAAACGCCTTAACCCAATCGAGTATGGGCTCGTTTGATTCGTCTTGACGAGTAATTTGGTGCTAGATGGTAGCCAGGGTCTGACGATGGAGCTGGAAGAAGGTCATCGGAACTCAGTAATTAAACGACATAACCCAATCGAGTATAGGCTCGTTTGATTCGTCTTGACAAGTACTTTGGTGCTAGATGGTAACCAAGGTCTGATGATGGAGCTGGAAGATGGTCATCGAAACTCAGTAATTAAACGTCTTAACCCAATCAAGTATGGGCTCGTTTGATTCGTCTTAACGAGTAATTTGGTGCTAGATGGTAACCAGGGTCTGATGATGGAGCTGGAAGATAGTCATCGGAACTCAGTAATTAAACGTCATAACCCAATCGAGTATGGGCTCGTTTGATTCGTTTTGACGAGTACTTTGGTGCTAGATGGTAACCAGGGTCTGATGATGGAGCTGGAAGATTGTCATCGGAACTTAGTAATTAAACGGCATAACCCAATCGAGTATGGGCTCGTTTGATTCGTCTTGACGAGTACTTTGGTGCTAGATGGTAACCAGGGTCTGATGATGGAGCTGGAAGATGGTCATCGGAACTCAGTAATTAAACGGCATAACCCAATCGAGTATGGGCTCGTTTGATTCGTCTTGGCGAGTACTTTGGTGCTAGATGGTAACCAGGGTCTGATGATGGAGCTGGAAGAAGGTCATTGGAACTCAATAATTAAACGACATAACCCAATCGAGTATGGGCTTGTTTGATTCGTCTTTACAAGTACTTTGGTGCTAGATGGTAACCAGGGTCTGATGATGAAGCTGGAAGATGGTCATCGGAACTCAGTAATTAAACGTCATAACCCAATCGAGTATGGGCTCGTTTGATTCGTCTTGACGAGTACTTTGGTGCTAGATGGTAACCAGGGTCTGATGATGGAGCTGGAAGATGGTCATCGGAACTCAGTAATTAAACGTCATAACGCAATCGAGTATGGGCTCGTTTGATTCGTCTTGACGAGTACTTTGGTGCTAGATGGTAACCAGGGTCTGATGATGGAGCTGGAAGAAGGTCATTGGAACTCAATAATTAACCGACATAACCCATTCGAGTATGGGCTCGTTTGATTCGTCTTTACAAGTACTTTGGTGCTAGATGGTAACGAGGGTCTGATGATGGAGCTGGAAGATGGTCATCGGAACTCAGTAATTAAACGTCATAACCCAATCGAGTATGGGCTCGTTTGATTCGTCTTGACGAGTACTTTGGTGCTAGATGTTAACCGGGGTCTGATGATGGAGCTGGAAGAAGGTCATTGGAACTCAGTAATTAAACGGCATAACCCAATCGAGTGTGGGCTCGTTTGATTCGTCTTGACGAGTACTTTGGTGCTAGATGGTAACCAGGGTCTGATGATGGAGCTGGAAGATGGTCATCGGAACTCAGTAATTAAACGTCATAACCCAATCGAGTATGGGCTCGTTTGATTCGTCTTGACGAGTACTTTGGTGCTAGATGGTAACCAGGGTCTGATGATGGAGCTGGAAGATGGTCATCGGAACTCAGTAATTAAACGTCATAACCCAATCGAGTATGGGCTAGTTTGATTCGTCTTGACGAGTACTTTGGTGCTAGATGGTAACCAGGGTCTGATGATGGAGCTGGAAGATGGTCATCGGAACTTAGTAATTAAACGTCATAACATAATCGAGTATGGGCTTGTTTGATTCGTCTTGACAAATACTTTGGTGATAGATGGTAACCAGGGTCTGATGATGGAGCTGGAAGATGGTCATAGTAACTCTGTAGTGAAACGACGCAACCCCATTGAGTTTTTGGCTCGTATGATTTGTCTTTACGAGTACTTTGGTGCTAGATCGTAACCAGAGTCTGATGATGGAGCTGGAACATGGTCATCGGATCTCAGTAATTAAACGTCATAACCCAATCGAGTTTGGGCTCGTTTGATTCGTCTTGACGAGTACTTTGGTGCTAGATGGTAATCAAGGTCTGATCCGATGATGGAGCTGGGAGGTGGTTATAGGAACTCAGTAAAGAAGCTTCACGAGGGGGAATTCGTCATTTTTTCGAATTATAATTACGAAACAAATGTAAAAATTTCAAATAAAATTCATTAACTCAGCTATTTTCCAATAAATTTTCATGCGGTTTTCTCTGAAAATATTCCCGTGACTTGGAAATCCTGATATTTATCACTAAATAAGTAAATATAATAAACGCTAGTGCTTCAAGAACTAAGTGATCGTGTTTTTTATAGACATTGTAACATAACCTCACTTTTACAAAACATCTAATAACTCCGCTCTCAGATAGCCAAAATGTACATAATTTTTAGTGAGATATCAATAAGCCTAAATACATTAATTGATACCATTTTCATTTCATTACATTTTGATCCAAGAATGTATGAAATCGTATCCGTTTCCTTTAAAAATTCCTTTCCTTAAAATATTGTTGTCATTGCGTCTATTCGTTATAAGTATTATTAAAGTTCGCAGAAAAGTGGACATAAGGTGCCAATCAAACTACTAATGCGACGTTTCGATCGTTTATTTGATCATCATCAGGCATCTACAAAAGTTAGACACGTGTTAGACATAGCCAGTAGATCGCTGCATCAGCATACTTGCCTATTGCTCACGGCACCTACGACCTGCATAGGCTCCACGTTTTACAAGCTCAGCAACTACAAGCAGCATTGACGTCAATCATTGGCGTCAATCGAAGATTTCCTTTGAAGCCTGAAATGTGGAAGCGACACTCTTTGATCCCACATCGACTAAAGCAGTCATTAGTTATAAGATGTAGTTTAAAGATTACTATTTTATTAACTCTTGGTACGAGCATCGACCAATTGTCATTACTTTAGTTTAGTTATAAGAAGTAGTATAAGATAATATTGTATTTATACCGAATTAATACATAAATATTAATTATGTGGTTTCTTTTCAACCTCCTGACTACTGCAAACGTAACTCACGCTGTATGCAATCAATAATGTATATATAAAACAACAACCTTCACACGCAGTATTTAATTGACATCTTTATATTATTAAAAATCGCTAGTATGTAAGATCCCCTATAGCTAACGCATTATAAAATATTGTTGTTTTTAATTTAATTTTAAATAACTGCAAACTATGAATTTTGAAAAATTGATACTATAACATTTAAATTTATCTAGGTAACAATACGTACAATTTGTGTTATTATATTTTCTATATACATTTTCAGGACATCAGATTTTTAAATTTGACTCTGTTCTTCATCTAAAACATCAATTACATACACGTAAAGTTGTTGATTGACAATGTATTGGTCTAAGATCCGGGATAAAAAAAAATATTCCCTCATCTGTTAATTAACAGATGAGAGAATATTGACGGTTTTAGCTTACTACATGTACTTAATTAACATGAGAGAGAAAAGATTTTGGTAGTAATAAATAAATAAAACAATAGATTTTAATACCCTAGTTTTTTTATAAACAAAAAACAATGTTACGTAACGCGCTGTTCGAAACGCCCCTCCCTCCCCTGTAACGCATCGTAACGTTTAACAAGACCCCTCTCCCCCCAAATTAGCGTTACGTAATACTTGAACGCCCCCTTAGCCTTTAGGTACGGAACCCTAAAAATGATGTTCTGCATGGGGTGACATAACGTTTTCTGATTGGTGTTCACTGTCATGTGAAATTATATTTTCTTAACTCGTTTTGTGAAAATATCAACAATCTTATATCATAATTAATTTTTAGTCACTAATCCATCCATGGCTATTATCGTTAAAGGTTGCATGCAATGTACCTATATAATGATATTTTTCTTATCAGGTTTAAATTATTATGTTTATATTTTTAGTTCTTTTTATTAACAAGAACATAATAAAAGCTTGTTTTTTATCCTTTACTGTTTACGAGAAATAATGGCTTATTTATGAAACGATTTTAAGCAATAAAGAATTAATCGTTATCCAATTAAGTACCTTAAATACATTGTGCATTTAATATACATCAATATGGTCCTTTACAGTATGTAATTTAAATCAATGTTTTCAAAGATATCATAGATTTAAAATGCAGGAACATAGCGGTCGCAGTGGTACCGGTCGGCGTGGCTGGCGGCGCGGTGGCCGGCGGCGTTTGCCACTGTGGTCTGTGCCTATATAAATGTCGTGTCAAAGGCCGCGCTTCGCCCTACCCTATTCAATTGATTTAAGCTATGTATTCATTAAGCAACATTTGCAAATTTTGATTTTCGTTAAGTGTGTGTATCACCTTATGGCGAAATAAATGTTTTCATTTCATTTCATTTCAAAGAAGCTTGTAACACTTGACGCTCAACATGTTTGGCAACGTCGCACAACAGCGAAGCGACCTTGCTAGTTGACCTTGTTAGTCTTATTGTTTGTTTACAAAAATTTTAAATAATAAAAATAATTTAAAATTAATAGTTGTTCTATCAGGCATTCTTCCTCTTTCACACACAGGGTGGGTTCCCCCTTTTACTTTTAGGCCTAACTCTGGCTACCTTTATACACGGGGTAATAAAACAATAGTGGATACTTTTTTTATAGTTTACAGGGTTGGTTCTTGTTTTTTGTATAGGTACATTGTTAATCTAACTAATGGTTTGTACATTCACAACTTATCTATACAAAATTTAGTCGACATTTTTATTCTTACAACTTAAGACTAAATGGTTACGAATTACAAAATTATTTTAACACTTTTATATTATTCACAGTGAAAATGTATACTAATAAATTAATAATATAGGTACAAAGAAACAGCTATTTACATGAATAACAATATTAAGCCTATTAGTTCATTATGTTCTATCATAGAAACTATAGCTTAATGGCAAATAAAATATGATATACCTAATTATATGCTTTTGATTCGATTTTTGTCAAATATCTCGAGAAAAGAGCATCAATAGTAGTATGGTCTCTCGTAAGTCGTAGTAAATTGAAGATTCATCGTAAAAAGGATAGCGATAATAATTTTTGCTGCGGCAATCGGGTTGTGACTTGAAATTTCTGTCATAATGTTTACTCTGGATACGCTACGCCCAACGATTTTATATTTTGTCTGATCAACACCCCAGATTGATGAGAAGATTGGTGCGATCTGGTAGCTAGGGATTACCGAATTATTATTTAGCTTTTAGTGCATACACTAACTACATCATTTTTATTGTAATAAAACCGTTTAAGATAATAAAATAGTTTATTTTTTTATTATATAGATATAGAAGATTATGTGAATTCGAATTGTCTAAAATCTAATCCTACGCAGGCGAAGTTGCGGGCACCAGCTAGTTCCACCATACATTGATACACTAGCGGCCGCACTCAGAGACGTTCAAATTAGTCCTTATGGATACTTAAGTAATTGACATTAAGGCCCGTATTTATAAATCGCTCTCAGATACGATCTCAAGAGCGATCTTAGCTTATAGGCTCTCAGGATGTAATCACGATCTCAAGATCACTACTATTTAATAAATCGTCGTCAAGACAGTGTTGTCAACTTTATTTTTCAGAAGATCATACCATATACTAGAAAAGATCATATTATGCCTAGTTGCCTACATTTCAAGGAAAAAAATCGTACGTAATGAAATTTCAATAAAATAACGTAAATATTTTTAAAACAGAATATCGTTATAATTTAAGGCTCGTCTTTAGATTACGGGCTGTCGATTTATGGGGTTTTGTGGGGTGGAAAGGGGAGAGAGGGAGCGGGCTACCCCTTGTTACAATTCCCACCCCGCGGAACTCCATGGTTATGGAGATATACATGGTTAAAGTTTTGAGGTTAGAATAACGCTATTAAGCTATTACACTACCTTGTGGGAGAACCAGGGGCTAGGCACCTCCCCTCCTCGCCCCCCCACCCTAGAACCACATAAACTGACAGCCCGTAATCTAAAGACTAACCTAAATTTAAATCAATATTTATCACTATAGCCTCGCGCGCAACTTCGCCGCGTGGATTATGATCAATTTGTCATACATAGTTTATGTGAAACTTTAACCGCTTACTTAGCGGAAGCTCTCAAAAGAAAAGAAAAAAACCCAATTTTTATTTTATTTTATTTTAATTATACGCCAACAAGGTAGACACCAACAAATTCACAACAATCAACAGCACAGGGTACAAACAATTAAGTGTTACCTCAATTATAGGCACATACAGCTTACTTAAGAGTGTTTCATTACAAAAACACGTAAAATTGATACATTTAGAATTAAATCAATGAAAATTAAATTATTACAATAAATTTAAAAACAAATTTAAATTAAATAAAAAAAATAAAAATGAAACGATAAAATTAAAATTGACATTACAAAATTAAAATGAAAATTAATATGAAAGATTAATAATAAAACAATCAATTATAAATTATGAACAAATTCAGTGACATTAAAATCAATAGACATAAAAATTAAAATTAAAATTGATACAATAATATTGAGTTATTACATGACGTCAATGAAATTAATATTACAATAAAAATTATGAATAAAATAGAATAAGCATTTTGAAACATTAGTCTTATCGTGATGAAATAATTATAAACTATAGCCTTCCTCGATAAATGGGTTATCTAACACTAAAAGAATTTTTCAAATCGAACCAGTAGATCCTGAGATTAGCGCGTTCAAACTAACAAACTCTTCAGCTTTATAATATTAGTATAGTACGCGCGCGAGTTCATGTCCATCGGGGCCTGAGGAGGCGGGCGGGGGCAGCGCGCCCCGCCTTCACCCACCTCGCCGCATTCGTCCGCACTCGAATGTTGTCCTTGACGCACGCTTGTCGATATTGTCGATACATGGTAGATACTAAGAACTATTGACCGCTATTATATTGCACTACTGGCAAAAAGATGGATTAATTGAAAATGCGATCGACAAATTTATAATTGAACTCGGCGACGGCGAAAATAGTGACTCCGATTCAGCTCTGTCAGTTATCTTAGCATCTGATAGTGACTAATTCGTGTTTAGGGTTTTGCATTTTATAAATTGTTTTCCTATTTTTGTAATAAATAATTAACAAGTATTAGGTGCATTTACTTCATGTTGCATTATTTTTTTCATTTTTTTTTAAATAAATATCTTACAACATTTACACACAATCGTCTGTTCCGCTTCCGTCTGATATAGCCAAATATTTTTTATATATTTACATACATATATGATATATCAATATATAAATACAAATATTACACCCCGACTCAAGCGGGAATTGAACCCGCAGCCCGCGGAGCAGATAGCAGGGCCACTATAAACTGCGCTAACGGGCTAGTCTATTTAAATTATAATTATTTACTTACTTAAAGATGGGATAGATATTAAGGTTGACCAAATGAGATTATCGATATCGACAATACCATAGGTCACAAGAACTACCGCATTCCTCAGGATGGACATGAATTCGCGCGCGTACTATAATTATAGGTATAGATTTAAGGAACATGAATCAACATTTAACATTAAGAATTTTTATATTTTTAGATATGAGAAAAGTTACATTGGTGTATTCTAAAACTCAGATGAAACCGTGATTAGGTGTAATTTCGGTAGATACAGATTTAAAATCTCTTTTTTATTATAGATCACTCCCTCGTCCTATTTTTTCGTTTGGATAATCATGCAACTTTGACCTTGGTGAAAAGTGCGAGCGTCAAGTAAATTATTAAATTACTTTAACGTGTTTACTGATTTTTTATTTATTAGTTAGTATAGTTATTGTAGTTTAATGGTGTAGTCTAGGTAGATCCTCTAGATATATTACATATATTATATTTAAAAAATGTGTATTTAAAATAGTTTAATTCGAATTTTTGAAATGTGTACCTACTATCTAATTGGTTTTTTATTAAACAACTAGCAACTCGCCCCGGCTTCGCGCGGGGTTTTTAAAGAAAATATCTTATAAATCAGAATAACATACACGATTTAACATATAAAGATACTAGCTGTGACCGCGACTTCGTCCGTGTGGAAATAAAAAAAATATTTTTCAGTTCACAGTTACAAAATAAATACATTTGTAAAATATAAGTAGCCTAAGTTACTCCTTATTACATCACTAGCTTCTGCGCGCGACTTCGTCGACGTGGACTCCGCTCCTATTGGTCTTAGCACGATGATATATAGCCTATAGCCTTCCTCGATAAATGGGCTATCTAACACTGAAAGAATTTTTCAAATCGGACCAGTAGATCCTGAGATTAGCGCGTTCAAACAAACAAACAAACAAACAAACAATCAAACAAACAAACTCTTCAGCTTTATTATATTAGTATAGATTTATCTGCCTGTGAAAGTCCAGTTAAAAGCGGCCCAGCCGTTTCAGAAATTAACCGGAACAAACAGACAGACAGACAGACAAAAATTGTAAAAAAAGTTATTTTGGTATATGTACCGTGTATAGGTACATCATAATATGCATTTAGTAAAAAGCAGTTACTTTAATGTTACAACCAGACACTCCAATTTTATTTATTTGTAACTAGCTGCCCGGACAGACTTCGTTCTGTCTGTTATGTTTTATTTATTTATTATAAAAACCTTCCGTGGGTAATTAGCCGAATCGATCGAGCCTTTCTCGACTTATGCGCTTAGCAACATCCATTTTTATTATATAGACTATTTGCCCGGACAGATTGCGTTCTGTCTGTTGTTTTTTTTTTTTTTGTAGTATAAAAACATTAAAAACCTTCCATGGGATTTTTAAGGAACATACAAAAAAAAATTAGCTGAATTGGTCGAGCCTTTCTCGAGTTATGCGCTTAGCAACATTCATTTTTATTATATAGATATAGAAGATTGTGTGAATTGTACAAAATCTAATCCTGCGCAGGCGAAGTTGCGGGCACCAGCTAGTTCCACCATACACTAGGTACCTAAACTTTCGGACGCGAGGCGCGGGGTCACGGGGCGCCCACTCAGCCCGGTCGAATCACGGCGACAAGAAATTAATTTAATAGCGCATTATTTTGATTTAGCTATTTATCTCCTATGGTATTCATTTAATTTGCTTTGTTTAAAGGAAAAAAATAATCTTCATGAAAATATAATAATATTTGATGTTAAAAGTATTATTAAGACATATGACGATTTTTTAAGATATTTTAATACTTTTTAGGGTTCCGTACCCAAAGGGTAAAAACGGGACCCTATTACTAAGACTTCGCTGTCCGTCCGTCCGTCCGTCCGTCCGTCCGTCCGTCCGTCCGTCCGTCCGTCCGTGTGTCTGTCACCAGGCTGTATCTCAAGAACGGCTATAGCTAGAGAGTTGAAATTTTCACAAATTATGTATTTCTGTTGCCGCTATAACAACAAATACTAAAAACAAAATAAAATAAATATTTAAGGGGGGCTCCCATACAACAAACGCGATTTTCTTGCCTTTTTTTGCTCGATATCAATAATGGCAACAGGTAGGCACTTGAAATATTCACAAAATACTCAGTTCTATTTTTACTTTAATAATAAATAAAAAAATTAAAATAAAATTAATATTTAAGGGGGGCTCCCATACAAAAAAACGTCATTTTTGCCTATTTTTGCTCTCATACAACAAAAGTGATTTTTTTAGCCGCTTTTTGCCCGATATTAAAATCAATGTACCTAGTCAATGGTACGGAACCCTTCGTGCGCGAGTCCGACTCGCACTTGGCCGATTTATTTCAAACTTATATATCCAACAGGGTTAGTATCAGGCGAGCCGCACGCTTGTTCGCTGAGATAGTTGTACCTACTTAGGTATATAAAAAAAAAGTTTTATCGAAAACGCTGCATAAACAGAGATGTAGGTAGGTAACATAAAAATGTGTGGTAGAATTATTCCTCTTTCAAAGGTCTACAAAAACAGTCCGTGTTAACTTTTAAAAATATTAGCTACTATCATACTACTATTACTATGTATACACTTGGGTGTAGCACATGAATTGTAGAAAGTAGCGAGAAATGTCACAACATGGTCACAACACAAAAAGTTGAGAAAAAGTCACAAAATTAAGTCCACAGGTTTTTAGAGGGTACTGAGCACTATAATATTAGGTATGTAAAAAAGTTAGGGATTGTCACGCACGACAGATCTATCGCCGCACGCACTCAAGGTTTTAAGTCGCAATTTTGCCCGTCTCCGCGAACGAAAACAGGTATAACGCACTGGTTTTTCAGTAGATTTTCACAAAAAGTACTTCACTAGTTAGAGGGTAATGAGACGAATAGTTTGATATTCAACACTCTACGAAAAGTTAATAAATTACTTAAAAAATGAAATTTTAAAATTGCTTTGGGTAGGCTACTCGTTCTATAAACTTTATTTACCTATAATATAATTTATTTAATTCAGATTCACATCCATACAAGTGTTAGTAACATTTTATAACTTAAAAACTAATGTTAGTAATACACTTTGATTTAATATAATTGTGCGTATAAGCACAGATTAGTAAATAGTACTACGTACAGATACTTAATACTGCTATAATAGCCTACTCCTTCGCGTCAGCAACCGCTGCATGCTAAAATGTGCCTAAATGCTCCAGTGTACAGTTGTGATTGCTTCGCACCACGCGATCCCACAGCAACGGCAGGGCTGACTCTTCGATAAAATTAAATTAACATAACTCTTTGTATCCATGTTATTGAGAACTGTGAATATATTCCGACTATATGTGGTAGTTTTAAATTGTATAGTTTATAAAATATATTTTTCTTTATAAATAGGTGCTGACTGTTAAATAAACTGACTGCTAAATTCATTAATACACCTAGATAAAACATTCTTATAGAGGACAGTGTGTAGATAAAATAAATAAAAAATATTCAAAAGTTACATGTGTTTTATGATTGTATAATTTTTTTATAAATTTAATACTCGTAATTTAATAATTTTCGATTAAAACAAGAATTATCAAAATCGATAAACCCAGTAAAAAGTTATCCGGTTTAATATAACGAAGGTCGACGAAAAAATATCAAGTAAATATACGCATTTTAGATATAACTCTAAAAGTACTTGGGACCACATGATACGCATTCACGCATACCCTTTAATTAAAACAAAATTTATCGAAATCGGTCAACCCAGAGAAAATTTCTGATCTAACATACATAAAAAATACAATAGAATAAAAAATAATTAATTTAGAACGTCCTCCTTTTTTGGAAGTCAGTTAAAAATTGAACTACGTGCGTGCGATTCGTTTGCGACAACCTTATCTGGCCCGAGACCGCTCGGCTGGGCAGTAGGTAATTATAGCGATTAGCGCGCAAGTACATGGAGTGACGATAGTCTGGTATAAGTAGGTAAACTGATTTCATGTTCCTTTATTACAATTATGGATACCTATTGACATAAAAAAATCGAATCATACTAAAATTCAATCAAAATAAAAATAAAAATCCAATCAATATCGAAACTCAACCAAAATTAAAATTAAAATCAAAGTCAAAATCAAAAACACATCCATACCAAAAATACAATACAATAATTATTATTAGCCGATATAATATTTTGTTTGATCCGATATAATTATTATCGATACAAAATATCCAATATCGAAAATTGTATTACAGACGATATTTTTTTGAAGTGAAACTTTGTTAGGTGCATGAGGGTAAAATTTTAGAGAACGTGTGACCGACTGGGGAACTCCACGTGACGTTGGCTTTTTTTTAATTTGTTATTTTTTTGTCAATTAGTTTTGCCAAGTGTTATTTTTATTTAAATGTAACTAACTAAACACTGACAGCGGAGCTTTGTAAAGAGCAGTTTTTCGACTTTCGCAACCGGACAAATACTAGTTTATGTAATACTAGCGACCCGCTCCGGCTTCGCACGGGTGCAATGCTGATACTAAATTAATATAAAATATAAAATAAATATTTGCAATCTAAGCGCAAAAAATGTGTTTATATACGACATCAAATTAGAAAACTTTAAAACTATCAGTGTTCCTCTACTATATTATTCATGTATTATAGATATAAACCTTCCTCTGGAATCACTCTATTTACAAAAGAAAACCGCATCAAAACCCGTTGCGTAGTTTTAAAGATCTAAGCATATATACAGACAGACAGCGGGAAGAGACTTTGTTTTATAATATGTAGTGACAACAAATAGGTTTAAAATATTAATTAGAAGATATTAATACGTATTTAATTTTTGAAATTTTGTAAATATTACCCAAAAAGGAATACTTACTTATAAAAATACATTGATATTTTTATTGAGATTTTTGTACATTAAAATAATTTACATTTTATATGAAAATTACTATTGATAATATTGAGCTAAATACAATATTATTTTATAAATACAAAATCTTTTGAAAATTTTATCGATATATCGACGTCGATATTTATAACTATTTTAATAAATATCGATATAGCGACAGCCACCCCGCACAGTGGGCTGAAATTCGCGTTTCATAGACATTCAAATTTATTTTTTCAACTGACGCTTTTTTTGCTTGAATGCGATTGAGAATAACTGCTATATGCCTTATATAATGATCTTTCATGTTTATAATCGGTCAGGTTATAATTTTATTACAAAATTTGGTGAAAACTTACCATTTTATGTCCCAAACACACTAAACAGTTGTAAAAGAAAAAAGAAAAAAAAAAAACAAAATCTTGGTTTTTTGAATTTTTCACATAAATTTTGAGGTTATGTGAAAAAAGTGTAAATACTAAAGTTGTAGATCTTTATATTACCTACAGCTTTGCCCTTGAACTTTTTTTTCATAGGACTTGTAGTTTAGCCAGAAATTGAGATAAACTGTTCTTTTACTCTTACAACCCCCTCCCTACCACTGCCCGACCTCAGATCGACCGTATTTCATTTTTCTTTTCTTTTCCAATGTGTTTCATCCTACTATAATTTTCTTTGATTTTTGCCATTTTTAAAGGCTAAAGGCACTTGGTCTATAAGCCTTTTTAAGGTTTTTAATGAATTTCACTTTCTAATATACTACACAATTAATTTGAGTAAATGTAAAGTATATATACCCTTATGTAAAGCTTGATATTATTTAAAAACAAAAAAATAAAGAAAAAAAAATTGGTAATTTTTTTAAAGGTTTAAAAAAAAGCACGTTTGACCTTAGCATGAAGTATGTCAAAAAATCAAAAATAATTTGTATTTTAATAAACTAAGAGGATATTAAGTGCAATTGTGCGATTATGGAGATATCATCATTTATGATGTCGACTCCATACAAATTTTCTTGAAAAAAATTCTATGTGCGCTGTTTACGATTATAAACCTGAAAGATCATTATATAAGGCATATAGCAGTTCTTCTCAATCGCATTCAAGCAAAAAAAGCGTCACTTGAAAAAATAAATTTGAATGTCTATGAAACGCGAATTTCAGCCCACTGTGCCCCCGCTCTCGGCTCTCCGCAACCAATGGCAGCGCTCCTGCGCGGCCTCCTCCGCCGCTAGCCAGTGTTGACAACATAGGTGATTTTTCACCATTTAGGCTACTCTAAGTGGAAATCGGTGACAAAAATATCTAAATAGCGACTGGTCGCCTTTTAAATAAAATAAATAAATAAGCCTTTTATTATTTCCTATTTTTTACATATAAATTATTACAGTTTTCATGTATTCCTTTTTTTAACATTAAAGTAAACAATATTAATTTGTATTAATTTCCTTCATCATGTTATATTTTTTTAACAATATTTGTTCATAAGTTTTAATGCACATTTCTAATTTTTGTTTTTTTTTATTATTATATTTTGTTTTTTTTTTTTGTAAATGACATTTTGTTTACTTTCGTTAAATGTATGTATCACCTTATGGAGAAATAAATGTTTTCATTTTCATTTTTTATCATATTTTTAACCTAATACCATATATTACTAATGTAATTTCTAATAATATGAAGAATAATCAAGATCCTTTATTCTTTTATTAAACTTCTACTAACATTTACGAAAATTATCGCTTTTAAACAACATGCAAGAAATTAGCTTCACCAATAACTAATTCTTATTATTCTTAGAATAACACATACTTTTAAGGTAAAAAATGAACTCTGGTCGCCTTTTAGGCTACTGAAAAAATTTTGAAGAAATGAACTAATCACAACACAAATGAGCATTTAAACGTAGTGTGAGAAAATTTAGAGAAAAAGATGGCCACACCCGTCGTTAGTTTCGGGGAATACCTGTAGCTATAACCTGACCAAATTTAAGATGCAATCAAGATACAGTGTTTGCTTCGCTTTTCATAACTATTCTAATTGTGTGTATTATACTTAGCGAAATAGTTCGTTATAACCGTTATTTTTAAAGGAAAAGTTCTACTGTACATAATACATTTGATCAATTGGGCGCTAGCCAGTGAAGTGAACGGGTCCCCTCGCTATGTTGCGAAGCATACGACCCAGAATTTTTTTTTTGCCATAACAGTATTAACATACTTATCTGTCTCTCTGATAAACTTCGGAAAAAGAAACGACAAGTGTGAAGTGACTGATGTTGATGTTGTTCAAATATCTTTTTCAAGTAAGAATTATTATTTAATATTTATAGTTCTCTCGTTTAAAATTGTCCAGTAATTAAACAAACCTTATCCAACCAGTGTAAATCATTGATAAGAATTATAATATACCTGTATTTTTTTCGTCTTCATATATATTACTTTTAGTTTAATAAATAATGATGTAATCGTTTTGTCTAAATGATCTATATTTAATAAACAAAAGTAGCCTTAGTTACTCCTTATTACATAGCTTATGTAATTAAAAATAATGATGTAATCGTTTTGTCTAAATTATCTATACTATCATAAATAAATTATTTATATAATAAACAAAAGTAATTAGGAGTAATAATGTAAGTAATTAATGTAATTAGGAGTAACTAAGGCTACTTTTATTTTAGAAATTTGTTTATTTTATAACTCTGCGAACTGAACAATAACTTTTTTGTTAAATTCCACGCGGACGATGTCACGGGCACAGCTGGTCTTAAAATATACGTAATTTTTTTTATTACAGATGATAAAAAATCGCTTTTAAAATTTTATTGAAGAAACGACAAGTGAACGACGATGTTTGACCTCAAATATCTTCTTCAAGTAAGAATTATTATTTATCGTTCTCTCGTTTACAATTTTCCAGTAATTATACAAACCTTATCCAATTAGTTTAAATCATTTATGACAATTATAATATTCCTGTAGTTTTTAGGGTTCCGTACCCAAAGGGTAAAAGCGGAACCCTATTACTAAGACTTCGCTGTCCGTCCGTCCGTCTATCCGTCTGTCACCAGGCTGTATCTCAAGAACGGCGATAGCTAGAGAGTTTAAATTTTCACAAATTATGTATTTCTGTTGCCGCTATAACAACAAATACTAAAAACAAAATAAAATAAATATTTAAGGGGGCTCCCATACAACAAACGCGATTTATTGCCTATTTTTACTCGATATATCTAAATAAATGGTAAGAGGTAGGCACTTGAAATATTCACAAAATACTTAATTGTGTGTTACTTTAATAATAAATAATAAAATTAAAATTATAAAAATTTGGGGGCTCATACAACGAAAATGACTTTTTTGCCGATTTTTGCCCGCTATTAAAATCAATGTACCTACTGGTGTTTACCTAGCCAATGGTACGGAACCCTTCGTGCGCGAGTCCGACTCGCACTTGGCCGATTTTTTTTCGTCTTCATTTATTACTTTGTTTAAAAAATAACGATGTAATCGTTTGTCTAAATTATTTATACATCTATACAATAAATAAAATTGAAGTGTATGTTTGTAATATTAAAATAACCGTTTTTACTACATGTTTATGGATGTATAATACACGGTACAAATAGGGTTGCCACCTTTTTTTTGTCAATTAAAGTACATTGGGTATAGGTAAGAAAAAAAAGTACATAGTATCAACATAAAGTACAATTTATTTTTATTTTTTATTAAATTTGAAAACATATTTTTTATTGCTTTTTGCAGCTTGTATCAAATTAGTATCTCTACTAAACAATTGCACAACATCTTTACACACACTTCAGCTTATCGCAGTCCACTGCTGGACATAGGTCTCCACAAGTTCGCGCCAAAAATGGCGCGAACTCATGTGTTTCGCCCATAGTCACCATGCTGGGCAGGCAGGTTGGTGTCCACAGGGCTGGCTTTGTCGTACCGAAGACGGTGCTGCCCGTCTTCGGCATGTGTATTTCAAAGCCAGCAGTTGGATGGTTATCCCGCCATCGGTCGGCTTTTTAAGTTCCAAGGTGGTAGTGGAACTGTGTTATCCCTTAGCCGCCTCTTAAGACACCCACGGGAAGAGAGGGGGTGGCTATATTCTTTACTGCCGCAACCACACAGCAGCCCACACCACATCTTTAGAGTCTATATTTAAATTAAAAAAGTAACTCATTTTTTATCAAATTCAGAGACGCTTTGTTTCGTTCATCACAGCAAAAAATCTTTGAATGCTGACGTATTGGGAATAGGTAATAAGAATGAAATTACTTTATACAAGTTTATTAAATTGTCATCACCCTTATTAAATACTTGCTGCCATTTTTGTGCAGTTGATAGTTCTGCAAAACCCTTAGAAGTACATTTATAATATTAATGTAATTTCTCCATAAAGATCATCGATATTTACATTAAGTTTTCGCAGATTTAAATTTTCAATTATGTTAACAATATTATCTCTAAGACTAACCATAATCCCATAAATATCTAAAATTGTTATGCAGTTGCCTTCTAGACATTTAACAGCTTTATTAAATAGTAGCCGACCTGTGCCCACTTCGTTAGGCGTTAATTATTTTTGTGATGCAAATATATACCTAGTAAAGTTTTCATCCCGCTCGCATTTCTCCGACTTGATTTACATATACTATTATTTTTCACTGATTTTTTTGTTCAATAACAATAAAATATAGCCTATGTCACTCCTGAATAGTGTAGCTTTCTGTTAGTGAAAGAATTTTCATGATCGGATCAGTATTTGCGAAGATTACCTCCTACAAACAAACAAAGTTAGAAACTTTTAACTTTACCTCTTTATAATATTCGTATAGAAAATTAATAAGTGACTACAAAAATGGAAATAAATTTCAATCATATCATCAGATATGATCAGAAATTGTTAAAACCGGCCAAGTGCGAGTCGGACTCACGCACGAAGGGTTCCGTACCATTGACTAGGTAATATAAAATATATATTTAAATATATGTATTATATAAATATCGAGCAAAAATAGGCAAAAAATTGCGTTTTTTGTATGGGAGCCCCCCTTAAATATTTATTTTATTTTATTTTTAGTATTTGTTGTTATAGCGGCAACAGAAATGCATAATCTGTGAAAATTTCAACTGTCTAGCTGTAGCCGTTCTCGAGATACAGCCTGGTGACAGACGGACAGCGAAGTCTTAGTAATAGGGTTCCGTTTTTACCCTTTGGGTACGGAACCCTAAAAATGAGTGTTTAGGTGATGTGGCGCTGGTGAGTAGCGACATCTACGACAGCAAAAATTTTTAAAATCCTAAAGAAATCGAATCATGCATAATAAATTATTTTCGTGTACTTTATTGCTCTCATAAAGTATAGAGTACATTTACCTAAAATAACGTACAATACTTTATTATAAAGTACGGGTGGCAACTCTAGGTACAAATACCAAAATAACATTTTTTACAATTCTTTGTCGTTGCGTACTTGCGTCCATTCGTTATAATTAATTTATTAAAAAGATTTTCAATCATATCAAAATTTTTTCGACCCAGCGGGATTTGAACCTGCGCCCTCTGATGTGCCGTGTCAGCGCTCTGCTAACTGAGCTATGGGTCCTCATCTAGCCGTGTCGAAATTCTTGATATGATGATTTTAGGTTTTTAAGCAAACCTTGGCGTCGTCTATAGCGAGTTCTTTACAGATCCCGACTACTCAAAGATTTCATATTACAATGAATTCTTCGACAAGAAACGATACCATGCTATTTTTAATTCGTTTTTATTTTTATTTTTGTGTTACCCACACATGAGGAAATTATAAAGATTTTAAATCATATCAAAATTTTTTCGACCCAGCGGGATTTGAACCTGCGCCCTCTGATTAAATTAATTATATTATATTATTGGAGTTATCAGGGAAGTGGACATACTTCACTTACTTCTCATATAACAAAAGTGGTTTTTTAGCCGCTTTTTGCCCGATATTAAAATCAATGTACCTAGTCAATGGTACGGAAACCTTCGTGCGCGAGTCCGACTCGCACTTGGCCGATTTTTATTGTATAGATGTAGTATTTATAATATGTATGTTTATTGAAAAAAAAAATGTAACTATACCAGTCGGCTGTTACCTATAACACAAGCATTAAGTTGCTTACTTTAGAAACAGACGACCGTGTGTGTGTGTGTGTGTGTGTGTGTGTGTGTGTGTGTGTGTGTGTGTGTGTGTGTGTGTGTGTGTGTGTGTGTGTGTGTGTGTGTGTGTGAGTGTGAGTGTGTGTGTGTGTGTGTGTGTGTGTGTGTGTGTGTGTGTGTGTGTGTGTGTGTGTGTGTGTGTGTGTGTGTGTGTGTGTGTGTGTGTGTGTGTGTGTGTGTGTGTGTGTGTGTGTGTTGTAGATAATTATATTTATTTGTTTATATTTATTACTAGCCTCTGCGCGCGACTTCGTCGGCGTGGACTCCGCTCCTATTGGTCTTAGCGTGATGACACATAGCCTATAGCCTTCCTCGATAAATAGGCTATCTAACACTGAAAGGATTTTTCAAATCGGCCGAGTAGTTCCAGAGTTTACCGCGTTCAAACAAACAAACAAACAACCAAACAAACAAACTCTTCAGCTTTATATACATATTAGTATTAGTATAGATTTAAATATATTGAAATGAAAATGTTACCATACAAGTACCTACTTCTTAAAATATTATATGTTGCTACTTACAATTTATTTAGATTAATAATTTTTAATTTCTTACTAATTTTAGGAAAATATATACTATTACGTTATTTAACTTGATTTATTTTTCTATATACATATATTGTTAATCATACGCAGCTTTTTACTGACTTCCAAAAAAGAGGAGGTTCTCAATTCGACTGTATTTTTTTCAACTACAAGTACAACACAAGTACTTTTAGAGTATGCGGTTGTCCTTCTTATTATAGACTAGCCCATTGGCGCAGTTTGTAGTGACCCTGATTTCTGCTCCGGGGGTTGTGGGTTCGATTCCCACCCGAGTCTGGGTGTAATATATATATTTGTGTATTTATTTAATTCTTTGAAATGATTTTAATTTTCTAAATTGTATAAAATATTGTATTTAAATATATTAAAATGAAAATGTTACCATACAAGTACTTCTTAAAATATTATATGTTGCTACTTACAATTTATTTCGATTAATAATTTTTAATTTCTTACTAATTTTAGGAAAATATATACTATTACGTTATTTAACTTGATTTATTTTTCTATATACATATATTGTTAATCATACGCAGCTGTTTAACCGACTTCCAAAAAAAGAGGAGGTTCTCAATTCGACTGTATTTTTTTTCAACTACAAGTACAACACAAGTACTTTTAGAGTATGCGGCTGTCCTTCTTATTATCGACTAGCCCATGCGAAACATTCTATATCTATGGACTAGCCCGTTGGCGCAGTTTGTAGTGACCCTGATTTCTGCTCCGGGGGTTGTGGGTTCGATTCCGACCCCGAGTCTGGGTGTAATATATATATTTATTTGTGTACTATTTATAAGTATGTATATCGAAAAAAATGTAGCTAGACCAGTCAGCTGTTACATATTATAACACAAGCATTAAGTTGCTTACTTCAGGAACAGATGACCGTGTGTGTATTGTGTAAATATTTATTATTATGACTCGTTTTTACAACTTAAATCCACTTTTCATAGTGTTGAGCGTGTTACAACGGAAACTAATTACACAACTCATGTTCTCATCCTTAGTATATACCTATCCTATAACTCCACATTGTTAAACTTTAATGTATAGGTAGGAGCCAGCTGAAGTGACAGGATAGAGACAATAAATTTTGATTAATGATTATACTGAAATAAATTTTTAAACCTACACAGGATGAGGATATAATAACCATTTTAATGAATCTAGATTTCCTTGGGCTTTTAACCGACTTCCAAATAAGGTGGAGGTTCTCAATTCGATTGTATTATTACAAGCTTTTATTTAACGTGCAATGTATGTATGTATGTATGTATGTATGTAACTTTAATGAATGTTTGTTCGGGTGAAATCTTGCAACTCAATTTTGAAGCAGATACCTTCAACCAATTGAGCTGAAATTTTGTATACAGGTTCGATTTGGATGACAATGCATGGTTTGTATGTATGCATGTATGTATGTATGTTTGTTCGGGTGAAATCTTGCAACTCAATTTTGAAGCAACCAATTGAGCTGAAATTTTGTATATAGGTTCAATTTGGATGCCAATCATTGCATGGTTAACTTTATGACGTCATTCTAAATCCAATATGGCGGCATATCCAAGAGTGCGGACTAGTTATTTTTAGTGCACTTCTACAATATGGGTATCAAATGAAAGGGCTTGCTAACAATAATTCGAATAAAGTGACGTGATAACCGACTAAAAAGTCAAAAATAAATTAAAAGTAAAAAACCTTTTTAAAAAACAAGCTTTTATTAGAATGTGCTAAAACGAAAAAAATAAATTTTTACTTTAAAACTTTTACTATCTACTTATAAAGTCATTACACATAATCTATATGATATAAAAGCTTGTCGCGAGTTTGCTTGTAAACAAGTAAATTAATTAAATTGATGTGATTGATTTTAACTATTAAAATTTTCAAACTATTTTAGTTTATCTGAGATAGGGCACAGCAGGAAATTTCCTGCTCAAAATATGGAGCAGCCCGACTGGGGTAGTACCTCGACCTTACAGAAGACCACAGCTAAGTAATACTGTTTTCAAGCAGTATTGTGTTCCTGTTGGTGAGTAAGGTGACCAGAGCTCCTGGGGGGGATTGGGGATAGGGTCGGCAACGCGCTTGCGATGCTTCTGGTGTTGCAGGCGTCTATAGGCTACTGTCTTACCATCAGGTGAGCCGTATGCTTGTTTGCCGGACTCGTAACATAAAAAAAAACAACTAAGGAAATACGAGTACTCATATCTCGCGACAAGCTTTTCTATCATATAGATTATGTGTAATGAGTAATGACTAAATAAGTTGATAGTAAAAGTTTTAAAGTAAAAATTTATTTTTTTCGTTTTAGCACATTCTAATAAAAGCTTGTTTTTTAAAAAGGTTTTTCACTTTTAATTTTTTA
Organism: Melitaea athalia; assembly: GCA_905220545.2. Lineage (NCBI taxonomy): Eukaryota > Metazoa > Arthropoda > Insecta > Lepidoptera > Nymphalidae > Melitaea > Melitaea athalia. The sequence goes on from HG992184.1 coordinate 6,756,456, forward strand.
TTTTACGAGTAGATGCCCGAAGATCTAATATAAGATTGAAACATCGCATGAATTTACAATAATTGGTATTTTAACTGGCACCTTATGTCCACTTTCCTGATAACTCCAATAATTTTCGACGGGACATTTACTGGCAGGTAGCTGATGTAATAAGGAGTGACTTAGGCTTTTAATTTTTAATTTATTATTATTTTTTATTTTAATTTAAGTATTATTAATATTATTTACATTATAATGTACAATTGATTTACTAAAGTTTTTTTTTTCAGCGAACGAATGTGTTACCTTATTCGAGCAACAAAATGATCATCAAAAAATAATACAGGAAGTGACTCAACATCATCTGGATTGATCTACAAGTAAATTTGAAAAACATAGATTAATAAAGCTTTGCACTGTACAATATCAACACTTAAATAATAATTCATTTTATAATATAATACATAATAATAATAAAAAAGTACTTAATATGGAAAATTTGGCTAAAATCGGTCTTCAAAGACAGCAAGGTAGAGAATTCTTAAAATTATATTAAGTTTAGAAGTAAGTTTTATAAGTAAGTTAGTTATAAAGTAAGTAAAGTAAGTTATATAAGTTTCACCCCACAAAATCGATCACGATTCAGCCAGTAATATCCCACCGTTGGGCATAGGTCTCTTCCCCATGTGGGGGAAGGATCGGAGCTTAATCCACCACGCTGCTCCAATGCGGGTTGGCAGATATATTTCCTACTATGAGTAACGATCGCTATCAGGTGTACATGATAACAACAGGGACCGACGGCTTAATAGAACGGGAGCCAGGTTAAAATTCGGTCAATCATTAATTCTTCCCGATCGAAACTTCGTAACATGAATAAGGGTTTTTTTATGAATTTTCGTCTTTGTCAGCTGCCACTCCGTGGGTGGGTTGGGCAGTGGCAGCCTCCCAAACATCGAGAAAAAAAAATTTTTTTAGTCATTTCCTCTGACTTCAAAATTAGTCGGATTATAGTTTACCTAATATCTTGAAGGAAACATAACGTCAGCTGGCCATAACATGGTGGAATATACGTCAGCTGGCTGCTTGAACATGTAAAAAAATTTTTTTTTTCAGTGATTTCCTCTCAACTAAAAATTTGCATGGTGATAGTTTACATGCTACTATAAATGAAAATTAACGTCAGCTGGCTGTATTGCTGTGAAAAGTTTGTCAGCTGATACCTTGAAAGATGTAAAAAAAAATTAGTCATTTTCTCTCACTTCAAAATTTGTCAGATTATAGTTTACCTTTTTTAGCTTCGATCCTTATCATTATATAAGGGAAATAGGAGCATATTAAATATCTAGTATAATTTATATTATACTTTTACAGGTCCGTACAGGGATATTTGTGAGATAATAATTCCTTAGTTGTGGAATTACAATTTTTGTTTGATTTTAGCGCAAAAAAAATCAATTTAGTGGTAATACATGATAAAAATACTTCACTTTACTGCTTTTCAACTATCTGATTCAGGATTATTTTCTTATGTGTAATCATAATCGTAATTGGTTATCTTAATTTAAAAACTATCACTATCTTTTTATACACCGGGACCTATACGACACCTGAACCACAAGGAGCACTGAGCATTGGTTACGCCATAACCCTTCCTTTTACATATTTTAATTTCCTTTTACATTTTCCTTTTTCAGTAATTTCCTCTTAACTAAAAATTTACCTGGTGATAGTTTACATGCTACTATGAATGAAAATTAACGTCAGCTGGCTGTATCGCGGTGGAAAGTTTGTCAGCTGGTACCTTGAAAGATGTAAAAAAAAAAATTAGTCATTTCCTCTCACTTCAAGATTTGTCAGATTATAGTTTACCTAATATCTTGAAGGAAAAATAACGTCAGCTGACTATAACACGGTGGATTATACGTCAGCTGGCTGCTTGAACATGTAAAAAATTTTTTTTTTCAGTGATTTCCTGTCAACTAAAAAACCTGGTGATAGTTTACATGCTACTATGAATGAAAATTAACGTCAACTGGCTGTATCTCGGTGGAAAGTTTGTCAGCTGGTACCTTGAAGGTGTAACGCAGCAGCTTACGCAAACTATAATCTGACAAATTTTGAAGTGAGAAGAAATGACTATTTTTTTTTACATATTTCAAGGTACCAGCTGACAAACTTCCCACCGAGATACAGCCAGCTGACGTTAATTTTCATTCATAGTAGCATGTAAACTATCACCAGGTAAAATTTTGGTTGAGGAAATTACTGAAAAAAAATTTTTTTTCAAGTTCAAGCAGCCAGCTGACGTATAATCCACCATGTTACGGTCAGCTGACATTATTTTTCCTTCAAGATATTAGGTAAACTATAATCTGACAAATTTTGAAGTGAGAGGAAATGACTAATTTTTGTTTACGTCTTTCCAGGTACCAGCTGATAAACTTTTCACCAAGATACAGCCAGCTGACGCTAATTTTCATTCATAGTAGCATGTAAACTATCACCAGCTAAATTTTTAGTTGAGAGGAAATCACTGAAAAAAAATTTTTTTTTTCATGTTCAAGCAGCCAGCTGACGTATAATCCACCATGTTATAGTCAGCTGACGTTATTTTTCCTTCAAGATATTAGGTAAACTATAATCTGACAAATTTTGAAGTGAGAGGAAATGACTAAATTTTTTTTTACATCTTTCAAGGTACCAGCTGACAAATTTTCCACCGCGATACAGCCAGCTGACGTTAATTTTCAATCATAGTAGCATGTAAACTATCACCAGCCAAATTTTTAGTTGAGAGGAAATCACTGAAAAAAATTTTTTTACATGTTCAAGCAGCCAGCTAACATATAATCCACCATGTTATGGCCAGCTGACGTTATGTTTCCTTCAAGATATTAGGTAAACTATAATCTGACAAATTTTGAAGTGAGAGGAAATGACTAAAAAAATTTTTTTTTTTTTTACATTTTCAAGGTACCAGCTGACAAACTTTCCACCAAGATACAGCCAGCTGACGTTAATTTTCATTCATAGTAGCATGTAAACTAACACCATGCAAATTTTTAGTTGAGAGGAAATCACTGAAAAAAAAATTTTTTACATGTTCAAGCAGCCAGCTGACGTATAATCCACCATGTTATGGCCAGCTGACGTTATGTTTCCTTCAAGATATTAGGTAAACTATAATCCGAAAAATTTTGAAGTGAGAGGAAATGACTGAAATTTTTTTTCCTCTCGATGTTTGGGAGGCTGCCACTGCCCAACCCACCCACGGAGTGGCAGCTGACAAAGATGAAAATTCATAAAAAAATCCCTTATTCATGTTACGAAGTTTCGTTTGAGAGGGTATTGGTCATGTCAACCTGTCACGAGCTCCCGGTCTATAACGTGCTCTCTGAGGCACGGTGGAGAGACCCACAAGGACTGCACAAACACCCAGACCACGGCAAACATCTGTATGGCCAATACAAATGTTGTCATGTGCGGGAATCGAACCCGCAACCGCCCGCACAACAGCCAATCGCAATCCAGTGCTGTGACCGCTGCGCCAACGCGCCAACCCCACAACATACCGGACCTAAATTATTTTTTTGACGTCAATTGATTGGCCATCCTGTATTTGTTAGTTCCTTTACTACATTGATCTACAAATAATTTTGAAAAACAGAATAATAAAGCTTTGCACTGTAAAATATCAACACTTAAATTATAATTCATTTTATAATATGTTTATTAATATTTGAATTAATTAAGATTTCATCATCGTTTACTTGTCGTTTATTCAATTTTAAAAGTGATTCTATATCATGTAATGAAAAAATTACTTATATTTTAAGAGATAATTTAGACAAAACGATAACATCATTATTTTTTAAACTAAAAGTAATAAATGAAGATGAAAAAATTAACATGAATATAATAATTCTCATCAATGATTTAAACTCCGCAAAACGAAAATAATAAACATGGTAAATATTCCGTTTTCGAATAGTTTTAGTAATAGAAGTAACCATGTTAATCTAAAATCTTGTAATGTGTTTTGTTTATTTAATAAATTTTTTTTGAAAAATACTGTTTTTTCTTTCAAATACCTTATTTTTTAGTTACGTTATAGTAGATGTCATTGTGGCCAGTTAAAATCCTTGGATCTGGCGTTGTGACAAAGAACCTACATAATCATAAATACGAGTCATCAAAGATTATTCAAAATGTACTCATTATATCTCCATTATATTAAAATACAACCCATATGACAAGTATAAGCTTTTGATTTATAAAAGAATCATCAAAATCGGTAAACACAGTAAAAATTTATGACGCTTATTATCACGTAGGTCGACGAAAAAATTCAGGTAAATGACGCATTATTGGTTATAACTCGAAAAGTACTTGTCAGATCTCAATTAAATTTAATTGATTCCAAATGACACTCAATACCTTTCGATTGAAAAGAAAAAACTAAATTACAGATGCTTTTAAAAGTTAGCTAAAAATTGGTTCAGTAGTTTCAGCGTCACGTACCGATAGCAGCGCCACCTACCGGGTCTAATTGAGATAAAAACTACGCTATCTTCCAAGTTGGACCAAATTACAGAGGCTTACAAAATTTGATACAAATTGGTTCAGTAGTTTCGGGAGTTACATACCGATAGCAGCGCCACCTACTGGGTCCAATTGAGTTAAAAACTACCCTATTTACCAAGTTGGACCTAATTACAGAAGCTTACAAAATTTGATACAAATAAGTTCAGTAGTTTCAGAGTTACACACCGATAGCAGCGCCACCTACCGGGTCCAATTGAGATAAAAACTACCCTATTTACCTAGTTGGACCTAATTACAGAAGCTTACAAAATTTGATACAAATAAGTTCAGTACTTTCAGAGTTACATACCGATAGCAGCGCCACCTACCGGGTCCAATTGAGATAAAACTACCCTATATCCCAAGTTGAACCGAATTACAGAAGCTTACAAAATTTAGTACAAATTAGTTAAGTAGTTTCGGAGTTACATAACGATAACAGCGCCACCTACCGGGTCCAATTAAGATAAAAAAGTTTCCCATGTCCGTCTCCTGGTTCTAAGTTACCTTCCCGCCAAGAGTATAAAAATTATATGGAAAAATTAATTTTATTAATGTCACTTTTTTATTTAACCGATGACATGTTTCTTTTGACGTTTGGAAGGGACATTAATTTCGTATATGTTGGCTAAAAAGTTCGTCTCCTTTCCCCGAGATGGCGTCACTGAGCCAGTGGCGCCATCTCGGAGAAACGATACGAACTATTTAGCCCAATATATACGAAATTAATGTCCCTTAACTATACAATATTTACGAAAAAATTCCTCAAAATCCCTATATATCCCTTTTTAAATTTAAGGAATAATACGGTCCGTGTCCTATATATAAAAATGACCTAACACTATTCGCTCCATCGAGGAACCCTTTTCCCAAGATTAATTTTGCGTGAAAAGTAATTTCCTAAGACGTTTAGTGTTACATGAACATTGGGCTACAATTTTCCACGAACGAATTGTCTCGGTCCGTACTATACATTAGATATATATATATATATATATATACGGAGAAATATTTCTAATTTGTGCCTTGAACGGAGCTGGAAAAACAGAGGGAGCGCGACTTTTAAAAGATAGCAATGAGATTAAAATCATTAAATCTTAATGAAAACCAGTGGTTCTTAACCTTTAAGGATGTCTTTTTAGAGAACTTATTTATTTAGTATAATTATAAAGTATTGTATAGGTGTGGTTAAGTAACCTGCGATATTTGATTTTGCTACTGAAATATAAGTGAAAATAAGCAAACAAAATCGAACTCCCTACGAGACTCACCCACACACTCTATGGCTTCGCGGATTTATGTTACCAGGGACTTAGTGGTCCCTGGTAGCATCCGAAGTAGTGGAGTCCACATAGGTTAAGAATCATTGGTACAGACAATAATTGACAATAAAAAAAATAATCGAAAATCATAATGGTAATAAGTTTTCATAACCCAATCATGTTACACTCTTTTTAGAGAGACAAAGTTCTTAGAGTGGGTTAGCAGTGCGCTGGTAATGCACCTGGTATTGCAGACGTCTATAGGCTACGGTAACTGCTTACCATCAGGCGGACCGTTTGATTGTTTTCCACACTTGTGGTATAAAAATATTACATATATTTATAATTATTGTCTTTGCTCGCATGAGAAAACAAAACCGACTTCAATTTACATGATACGTAGGTAGTCGAAAATATAATCAACGAAATACCCATGATAGAGATAGCTCAAAAAGTAGTCGTCAGATTTCGATCAAATTTCAATGGGCTCACATGAAGCACAAGTTTTCGATTAAAAAAAGGAATAACAAAATCGGTACACCCAGCAAAAAGTTAAAATCCAAAGTCAAACATTATTATTAGTCACGGCTGAAGTGTGACGAGAGAGTTGACAGCACAGAGTACATTGAATATACGGGTAGTTGACAGATCTCGTACAATGTTAGAGCTGGCGCGCACCACGATTTTTAATCGCGCTATTATTTAATCGCAGAAATGCAACGTATGAGTTAGTATGACAGTGCGCGCACTACGACTGAAAAATTGCGGTGATTTTAAAATTGTCATTTGTCACATTTTCTCGCGACTGCTCGCGACGCGATTATCGCGAAAATAAAATGCTGTGTATTAAATTGCATGATCCCGCGAGCACTGCGATTTTAAAATCGCGCATTCGGACCTCATTCGTGTTCCATCTTTCCAAGAGTAAGCATGTCAGCGCCTGCATATAAAAGCTTGTCGCGAGATTTGCTTGTAAACAAGTAAATTAAATAAATTGATGTGATTGATTTTAACTATTAAAATTTTCAAACTAAGAAAATACGAGTAGGTACTCATATCTCGCGACAAGCTTTTAAATTATATAGGTTATGTAATGACTAATGACTTTATAAGCAGATAGTAAAAGTTTTAAAGTAAAAATTTATTTCTTTTCGTTTTAGCACATTCAAATAAAAGCTTGTTTTTTTAAAAAGGTTTTTTACTTTTAATTATAATAATTTGGATGCTGAGATAATTGTACTACAGTATACTGTAATAATTGTAAATATAATAATTCTCATGTTTCGTACATTCGTCGTGCTATTGTAACTTATTGTAAATATTGTGTGGTCGTATCTTAGTATTCTGTCGAATGTTTGAATTTTCATTCTATAATAGCCAAAGAATTTTTTTGGGATGGATGGGGTGTTTCTGATAAAAGAAACCTTTGATAATCCTATCCGCTGTTAAAGGATGAATCCAGTATTGGCGAATTTTAGTATTTTTTCTTCTAATCCTCCGAAGTCTACACTAATATTATAAAGAGGAAAGATTTTTTGTTTTTTTGTTTGTTTGTATTGAATAGGCTCCAAAAGTACTGGACCGATTTTAATGATTCATCACTAATGGAAAGATACATTATTAGGAAGTAACATAGGCTATATTTTATTTCTTAAAAACTTAGACGTGTGCAAAAAAATACGCGTTATGTTCACCAAGGTGTAAAAAATCGTCTCAAATATATATTTCCTTCGCGTGCGCTACTTAGATAAATGGTTAAAGATAAGACAAAATGATGTACGGCTGAATTATAGGACTAAAAAAAGATCTACAAAAAAATTCACAAAACAATTATTGTATCCGAGCGAAGCCGGGGTGTGCTACTAGTAGTAAATAAAGACAAGCGACTTGTACAAAGTCCATGGTGCAACTGAGCAAAGATCGCGATTTTTTAATCGCAGTGCGCGCACCCTACGTTCTGCGATTTTTTATAGCGCGATTTTAAAATCGTGTCGCAAAACTGAAAATCGCAGTGCGCGCCTGCACTTACGCTGACAGATAATACTGTCAAAACTGACACAATCATATCAGCTATCAGTTCGCAATCACTTATACGTGGCAGCGTGACAGAGTATCTGATCATCTCGATAGTTTACGCGACTGTGTACAATCAGAATAAAAAATGTATTCAAGATAACACCTATAAAAAAGATACAGTCGACCTCCTTCTTTTTTTGAAGTCGGTTAAAAAAGATAGCCACTACAGCCTATCACAGTCCACTGTTGGACATAGGCCTCCACAAGTTCGCGCCCGACATTATGACGCGAACTCATGTGTATTGCCCATAGTCACCACGCTGGGCAGGCGGGTTGGAAAAAAAAAAGATAGACTCTACCTTAAAAACCGACAATGTAATAAAGAAATATCTTTTCTTTATTTTTAACGGCTAGCAATTGACTCTAGAAATGAAACCGACTCCACTGGGAGTGTACTTGACTGTTCTAGATTGTTCTGAATTTAATCAAAACAAAATGAAGCATGGAAGAGAAATATTTATTATAATAATACTTGAAATACTTTCTCTTTTTTGTCACATTAAACGACGTTTGTTCTACATTAGCTGTGGACATTAAAGTAACACCTATATAAATAAAAGTGAATTGCCAAATTGGTAGGTCGCAGAAAAAATTTACAAAAAATTTTATACATTGACAAATAAAAAAATAAATGGCATGATGAAGTTCAACGGTCAGCTAGTTTACCATTATTATAATTATGGTAGGAGTATAAATCTTGGGCTTACGATTAGAACTATAACAATCTAAGTGACTAATTGTGAATAAGGATTAATAAAAAAATGAAAAAAAATTGAAGGACTATTTTTAACTAGTGGTATATTTGTGGTATTAGATTGTATAACATTTAAAAAAATAACTATAAATTTGTGTATGTAAAGTTAGTTTCGGTAATATAGGATATATTTTATAGGATTTTACCTAAAACCACGGTAATTTTTTTTATTTTATTAACTATCATATCTCGTTTTTAATTAAATTCAAAGATAATTATCGATAAAGTGAAATTTTATATTTTACACGGTCGTAATATGTTCACGGAACGAGTATACTTCGCTCCACAATGTAAAATTAAGCGTATATTAACAGGCGATCACCGTAATTAAATTATTCGCTCGGTATTTTGTCGATAGCCGAATCAAAGATTGTGTACGAAAAAATTAAAAATTAAATTCAAAACTTTTATTAAAATTTATAAGCTTTTACTACTACTTTATTTGCTAGATAACAAATAATTAACTACAAATAATAGATTAATTACTAATTTAACTATGTCAATGTTATTATGGCGGGCAGTTTTAATTTTAATTTTCTTTCACATTTAGTGAAGTTTGAAACGACTTAAAAATGCTTTGGAGATATAGATTCTATGGTATAGACCTATAAAATTAAACTGTAACTGATTTACGCCTGTACAGAAAATATTTAAGAAAAATTTATAAAGGGTCTTCTAAGATCTCTATAGACTAAAAATATTTTTAATTTTTTTGTCTATTTATATGTTTGTCCGCATTTAACGCAAAAACTACTGAATGAAATTTGAAGCATTTGCGTATTTCTGAAGGCCTTACTTAACTGGCGTATATCTTATACGCCATCTTAATAAGCCACGTAGAGCCAGAGACATGTGAAAGAAGTCACGCGCACAGCTATAATTAATAAAAAACAAATTTGACGTAACTATCGTATTCTTTTTAGATTTTTTATTTACAGGTTATACCAAGCCCTTCGTCAAATGTGGGAAGAAAGGTTACATAATGCCGGGTGCGTTCAGGACGCACGCTGAAGGGATATACAATTTTCAAGTCCGACCTGATGATACTTGGGTGATCACGTTCCCTAGATCAGGTGAGAACATACAACTTGACATCGAATTGTAATAATATTACAAATGTGCTTGCGTGTGCGTCAGTGGTGCCTCAGAATCTATCGGTTCGATTTAATCACATCTTATCGGTATTTACAAACACAAGTGTAACCGTACCTGCCCTTTAGTTGAAAATGAAAATAAAGTTAACTTTAATATCGTAAAAATAAAATAATTATGTACGCACAGGTCGACGAACAATAATTTTAGAGGTATAAGTAAGCTATAAAAGTGAGGGATTATGTTACGTTTTAATGTATGTATGTGTGTATGAATTAGCTGTGTGATGTCATTCTAAATCCAATATGGTAGAATTTTAAAGATTTTTTATGTTTCCCTACTATATGGGTGTTTAATTAAACTATTAAAAGACTTGCTGTGAATACCAGACTGAGAAACCTGTCCAGTGATAGCTAACATGTAATAAAAAATTAAAATTAAAAAAAATAATTAGTTTTTATTTAAATGCGCCAAATATACAAAAAAAAAAAATATAACTAAACATAATTTATATGATATTAAAGTTTGTCGCGAGAATTACCTATTTGGATAAACAGGTAAATTAAATAATATGATTGATTTTAATTATTAAAATTTTCAAACTAAGTAAATACAAGTACTTAAATCTATATCATCGGCAATATACAATCAAACCAATAATAATTATTGATGAGACTTAACATGCGCCGACACACTTACTCCGCCCCATATCAGGAAAACATATAGACTACGGAAAAACCTGAAACGACTAAAATTCAAAAATGTTCGCCACTACTTCTAAATAACATCTTTGTGCCGTTTGCAATCGAAACACTTGGAGCTTGGAGTAGCGGTGCTAAGAAATTTTTAAAAGATTGAACTCTGCGTCTAATTTCCTCCACTGGTGACAAGAGGAGCTCTAGTCGATTGGTACCATTTATTGTAACAATGAAAATAGTTATGTTGAGTAGCGCCTCATCCGCGTCATACTCGTACTTTGCTGCGTAGTATTCTCCCGTTTAGTAATAATAATATTATTTAAAACACAATTATGCGTATGTGTATGGCCATACAGATGTTTGCCGTGGTCTGGGTGTTTGTGCAGTCCTTGTGGGTCTCCCCACCGTGCCACGGAGAGCACGTTAAGCCGTCGGTCCCGGTTGTTATCATGTACACCTGATAGCGATCGTTACTCATAGTAGGAAATATATATTTGGGTTGTCTGGGGAAAATGGCTAAATAGCCATAAGTCCACCCATTGTACTTCACAGTCTATAAATTATATTTGTAGTTGTGATGTACAATAAAGTATAAATAAATAAATAAATAAATAAAAATAGTACAATTAGAGGAAGATGTAAAAATTTATAATAATTAAATTAAAAAGTATTATACTAGCGGGATTGTTTTTGAGCTTGTTTAGGGCCTTTGATTTAGTCAATTATGAGGTTTTGGGTGTTAGGGGAATGGTTAGCCATAGAGGTATGTTGGGTAGGGGGGGTCATTTGGAACCTATTTAGGCTAACTTACCTATATGCAAAGTGTTACGGATTTTTTTTAATGATTTTTTTTTCATTTTTCGAAAAAAGTGCTGAAAATTAGTGATTTGACCATCATATCTTTTTTGTTTATTGATATATCAACGCCATTTCTTTTTTGTTTTGATCATCAATACATTGCGCATGTAAAATAAATGTGATTTAATTTAGAAAACATCTACAAAAAAAATTATGGGCCAAAGAAATCTTGACAGAGACAAAAAGTAAATCAAACCTTCAAGTTTAGGTATAAATTAAAAAAAAATTAAAGCCTCCAGACAATTTAAAATAATTTAAAAAACTACTCTAGTTAACACTGTTTTAAATAATATTACTTTCATTCACCTACCTTACTTACTTTTTTTTTAAATGATGAAATAACGAAATGGTTTCTACCTGAACCCGCACTCTACGCTGACAATTATAACAATAATTGTTATCACGCAGGGCGGTATGTCCCTGTATAGCACATGGTAAACTACCTGCTGTCTCTTTTTATCTTGGAATTTGGGGTAAAATTAATGCTGTGAGGTACAACATACACATAGGGTACACATAGGGTGAAATTAATGCCGGTAGGTATCAAAATAAAACAAATCATAAATTCGAGTAAAAAATTTATTTTATTTTTATAAATACAGTGAATTCGGTCGTGAATTTCCACAATCTACATTACTGGAAATAAGGATGTAAATCCTCGCCTGATGAGAGCAGTCAAGATTTTTTTTTTGTTTTTTTTTTTTTTTTTTTTTTATAATAAACGCTTCACACTCGACGGCCTCCAGTAGGATTTTCTCCTGTGTCGGGGGTCCGGAAACTCACACAATACACAAGCACAAACGCCCAGACCACGACAAACATCTATATGACCAAAACAAATATCTGCCGTGAGCGGGAATCGAACGCGCGACCGCCAGCGCATCAGCCAGTGCTGTGACCGCTGCGCCAACATGTCGCCAAAATCAAGATGGTAGTTTACCATGTGCTATACAGGGATATACCGCCCTGCGTAATAACAATTATTGTTATAATTGTCAGCGTAGAGTGCGGGTTCAGGTAGAAACCATTTCGTTATTTCATCATTTAAAAAAAAAGTAAGTAAGGTAGGTGAATGAAAGTAATATTATTTAAAACAGTGTTAACTAGAGTAGTTTTTTAAATTATTTTAAATTGTCTGGAGGCTTTAATTTTTTTTTTAATTTACACCTAAACTTGAAGGTTTGATTTACTTTTTGTCTCTGTCAAGATTTCTTTGGCCCATAATTTTTTTTGTAGATGTTTTCTAAATTAAATCACATTTATTTTACATGTGCAATGTATTGATGATCAAAAAAAAAAAAGAAATGGCGTTGATATATCAATAAACAAAAAAGATATGATGGTCAAATCACTAATTTTCAGCACTTTTTTCGAAAAATGAAAAAAAATCATAAAAAAAAATCCGTAACACTTTGCATATAGGTAAGTTAGCCTAAATAGGTTCCAAATGACCCCCCCTACCCAACATACCTCTATGGCTAACCATTCCCCTAACACCCTGTATATATATATATATATGTAGACGAAAATATACTCTTTGGTTTTACAGAAAACCAGCTCATTTTCCGATAAGAAGAAATCGCAAAAACATGCCTTTTCAGCTGATTAAGATCAATAGGTATCTTATTCAAAGTGCTTAAAAACAGAATCATAATTGAAAGATTAGCGTAAAAAAATAACAATAACTGATAAAATATTTGATAAATTCAATCAATTATCGAACTACAATAAAATCTAGAGAACTCTATAATAAAACATAATCTTCTGATCTTAATCTAAATTTTATCTATTTGATTGACTGGTATCATAATTTATTACATATTGATATACTCGTAGTAATAATTCGATAAAATTACCTACGTCATTATAGAAAATAATCATTTTAATTTCTCTTAATTATATGCGTCACGAACAAAATTGTGATAACATATTAAAATTCGCTTACTTCAATTGATAAAAGTAATCATGAGGGATTGATGGATGATAAGGTGATAGAGTAGATCCTTTCATTTGATATTTTATTTGTAAACACCTTTGGTTTTATTCGAGTAAATCCCAAACATGTGTAAATTTCGTAATCAAAAGTACAATACTATGTGTTTATTTATTTCGGTATCCAGCAATCTACATAACAAGCTATATTTGTAAGTGGTCCGGTGATTTTAGCGGGAAAGAATAACAAAAATAAACCCTCGATGTATTGTTAAAAATTTTCACATTTACATACAGTAAATTTTTTGTTGATCTGTATGTGATCGGGAATTGTTCACATTTGCGATTTGAGACCCGATTGGTTAAATTGGTTAAAAAGCCCCTGAACAAATATAAGTGATCGCGTTAGTTAAAACAGTATATTATGAAATCAGTGTTTTTCTCTCATTTTTCGAATTACTAAAAAGAACAAAATTCTTAACTAAAAATTTGTTTCTCAACTAGGTATTTGTTTCAATTAGCAATAAACCATTAATGTAATTAATATCGACAGTCCGCATGCTATAAAAAAATAAAAAATTTGTTGACCAGTGTAACTTTTAAGTCCTTACCTTTCCTCAACAAGTTTTTGAAAGGTTTAAGATTAACTTATGCAAAAATAGCAATAAAAAGCCTAAAATAACTTTAGTTTTTTATTATATGTAGATGTGTACTTATAGGTACAACATGGGCACAAGAAATGGTTTGGTTGATACAAAACAATTTGGACTTCAAAACAGCTCAAGAAAAACCACTTTTCGATCGGTTTCCAATGCTCGAGTAAGTATTGAACACGAAACATGTCATGAGTATTTTATTTTCTAATACGATATGTATGAAATTACAAAAATATACCTGAAAAGAGAGATAGTCCCGGATAGCCCATGCAAATGTATCACATAGTTTACGTATCTGCGCTTTACCTTTATATATGAATGTATGAATCACTGTCTCATGGAACATAATTATAAAAGCATAACACGTTCACCTATAGCTGTCCCGTGAATATTAAGCACGGTACTATGGTGTAAACCGTTTTTTGGATTTTTATCCTGTTTGTGTTGATCATTACTTTTTTAATTACAGAATAACTTCACAAATACCAGAAATAGGGTTAGAGCTAATCAAAAGAAATTTCATGAATTTGGGTTATTTTCAAGGGTTGAATCAAGCAGCTAGGAGTCCAAGTTGGAAGAATATAGAGAAAATAACAGCGCCGAGATTTATAAAAACACACTTGCCACTATCTATGTTACCCCCAAGCTTATTGGACACTGCTAAAGTTATATACGTCGCTAGAGATCCGAGGGATGCGGCGGTTTCATACTACTTCTTATACAAAATGATCTGTAAAGGTTTAATGAGAGTTACATTTCAAAGATTCTGGGATGCATTCAAACGAGATTTGTGTAAGTTTTGATATATTTATGATAACTATAATAATTTAATAACTTTATATATATATATATATATATATATATATATATATTATATATATACACTAGCTTCTGCGCGCGACTTCGTCGGCGTGGGCTCCGCTCCTATTGGCCTTAGCGTGATGATATATACCCTATAGCCTTCCTCGATAAATGGGCTATCTAACACTGAAAGAATTTTTCAAATCGGACCAGTAGATCCTGAGATTAGCGCGTTCAAACAAACAAACAAACAAACAAACAAACAAACAAACAAACAAACAAACTCTTCAGCTTTATTATATTAGTATAGATATACGAGTATAATTAACGATTTTAGGAATTTTCGTTTGAAATAACCAGCAGTGGGATTATTACAGGCTGAAGTATCGAACTGTTATTGTTTTGTTTATACAGGCAGTCCTTGACTTACGTCGTTTCGATTTACGTCGTTTCAAGTTACGTCGGACAATGTTTTGACACTATTCCTCAAGCATACGTAAATCGTTTCGATTTCCGGCATAGGAGAATTCACTTGTCGTACATATAGAACTTACTTTTGATAATAAAGTATGTATATTGTATATCCTTTGTTATAAATGCAGTTTTTTAAATTTTGAGTCTAAATTTTGAGTGGACCCTAACCAGTTTTACATGTAGGTAAACATATGAAAAAATATGTCTCGACCTACTCTGCCGTAAGTACGAGGACTGATTGTAATTTAAATCCATTTCAAATAGTATCAGTTGTGTGATTAAATTTGTTTATGAAAATAAACATACGTAAATAAGCTGCAGAGTCGATAATTCCTTTTGTAATACCTACTATTGTTTTTTTTTTATCTAGATTGATAAATGAGTATGCCTGTACCTGACTTGTACTAATTTTTTTGTTTAGCTAAATGTAATATTACATTTTTTCCAATAGCATTTTTGAACTTCTTTTACTATACCTATAGGTTCTTATGGAACCTTGCACTTACGTTGTAATATGTATGTTTAAACTGAAATAGGGCACAGCAGAAATTTCCTGCTCAAAGTATGGAGCCGCCCGACTGGGGTAGTACCTCGACCTTACAGACGATCACAGCTAAATAATACTGTTTTCAGACAGTATTATGTTCCTGTTGGTGAGTAAAGGTGACCAGAGCTCTTGGGGGAGATTGGGCATAGGATCGGCAATGCGCTTGCGATGTTTCTGGTGTTGCAGACGTCTATGATTTACGGTAATCGCTTACCATCAGGTGAGCCGTACGCTTGTTTGCCGACCTACTTATATTATAAAAAACAATCTTAGAATTTTGTTAATTAAGTTAACTTGTTTGATTTTGATGAGACGCTTGATACTGAACTGAAGAGATGAACAGTGGAACTTAGAAAAAATGTCTTTTATGCAATGAACTGAAACTAAAAAATACACGAATTAACTTCTGCACAATAGGCCTGCACTGTGTCTTAGATATACGAAACGTAACTGGCTATGAGAGAGAGAAAGAAAGAAAATGTGTGCTCGCACCTCTCTCTCTCTCGCTCCGTTCATCTCACCCGATCACACTTTTCGTAACGCTCTCATCACGCATGTACTAGCTTACTTCCAAGCTACTGCCAAGTCAAGCGTGCGTAAAGAAGTTCTACTTCAAAAATCAAATCTTTCACCATTATAATATTATTAATAGATATATTTTTAAAGAGATAACTCCTTGTCTTATTGCCTCCACTTACTACCTCCACCACTACTTGGTGACAGGAGCGCTGGTGCATTTTTTCCCCAGAAAATCGACATAGTGATTCAACGGGGAAATACTGCCAGCATTCTTGGCACCATTCCACGCGGACATGATTTATACCGTAACTATCTGTAAATATTTAGTTCTTATGTTGTGAATTGTAAATATGTATAATATTGTAAAATTTCAAAATAAATGTTTGAAAAATTATAAATAAGATTATTTATGCTATAATATGTAGAGAAATGTTAGCTAGAAGAATATGTCGGGGAATCAATACAGATAGTTATTAATGTCGGTACCTGCGATATTCACCTACCCTACATCATTCTATTATTCGAGTCATTCTGTCATGCATAAAACGAACGGTGCAACCGCGGCTCAGGCAGTCTTGGCTCTGGCGTGGCGCGGTGCACTTGTGTATCCTGTTAGTAGCTTAACCTCGACTCTTCTAATAGTTAGTTTGTGTACACGAATTAATTGTTACTGATTGGGCAACTCGACCGGTGGTGGTGAGTGCCAATGCGCATTATAAGGCGGCGCCGCCGTAAACCAACACTCGGGTCACAAGTCCCGGGCACTGCGTCGAGTTGTCTCTCTGCCACGCGATAGACGGTACCCGCTCGGTGAGTCCATTGAATACTAAGTAGTGTAACTATATTGTGTTAAACTTATATTGTTAATTAATCAATTAATCATTCCGGCCATCCGTCATCCTCTCCTCACTTCTGATTCCTACATCAGAAGTGGGATGCAACCTTAACGACCCACATCGCGAAAGTCGTGCGCCTACAGTAAGTTGCAATATTTCGTGGTGATTAGTGGGTACATCGATATTTTATATTTTAGTTCTTTTTGGTCGTTTTGTTTTATTCTTATCGGTGTACAAGTGGTTTTTGTTCAGCATTCGATTACGTAATTCGATTTACCGGTTATTTGTTGAATTTAGTTTTATTGTGATACGTAGGTAGTTGTGTAGTGATTAATTTTGCTAATAGATTCTGCGATTTAGTTTTTGTATCGATTCCGTCACAATGTCAGATCATGAGCGTAATCGTAGTGTGAGCCGTCGCGGTAGTCGTAGCGACAGTCGTTTAAGGAAGATGCTAGAAGTTCATGTACCAATTGAGTTTAATGTAGATGATGATCATAATGGTGAACATCTTAGTGATGTGACAGAAAACTGATGTAAGCACTCTAAAGACTGTAGTGTGTAGTCATCAAGAGGATGATACACTGTGATGAATGTGTGATCCAAGAGGGATACACTGTGACGTGATCCAAGAGGGATACACGTAGATTGTGGAGCAATTGTAATTGCTGTTTGGCTTGTGAAGCCTTGGAAGGGTGGCTTACATAGTTGTTAGTGTCGTGGTAGAAAATAAGTTTGGTTATTAAAAGTTTTGATTGACGTTGGTACATGACTCTGGATAGTTATATTTGCTTTAAGTTTTTGTGGTGGGATGCTGTTCTCGTGCCCACTAAGAGTCTTACTACAGTGAGTAAAAGTAATCTTTTTCACGATGCCACGAGAATCGCGTTCGCGTAGTCCCGTAGTTGAATTATCGTGCGATCGAAGCGCAAGTCGAGTCGTCATCATTTAAACCGATTTAATAGTAGTAGTAACCTGTCTCTTCATAAACTTTTACTTGGTATGACTGAGGAATAAACTAAGTTCAAGGTTACAATATTCAATGTTGCGAGCGAAGTCGTGGTACTTGGGTTGTTTGTTAAGATTTTGTGGTTACCCACTTGTTTGTGATAAAGCGTTAATATCGTTTTAGCTTGAGTATTTCCGATTACCCTCTGTAACGGATATTTTTGAGTTTGTTTCTACTATCTTACACGATGTTTTAACTAATATTATTTGTCGAAGTACCGAAAGAGCGTAAAATTAAAGACGCAATCTTCCGAATAGTTAATACTAATTTTCTGATTACTCAGTCGCCATTTTTATCATCTATTGGTGGGATTGTTGTAAGTTGCAAGTGAATAAGCAGTTATTGTTTAATTACGTAGTTTCAATTACGTGGCGTATAAGTGATTACTGTAATAATAATTAATTCGATATAGTTAAGTGTGTATCGTGAACTATAGATTAGAAGTGAAAAATGATTGTTTCATTGAGGGTTTTAGTCTTTTTCTACCTTTGATTGATTTATTTAAACTGTTTAAAAGTTGTTTTAGTTGTTCTGTTTAAGAACGTTTAAATTAAAGAGTTAATTGATAACACCTAATTGGTACAATCGTAAACCTATTACAACTGCAACAGTTGTAGGTAGGTAACCTCAGATTAATAATTTTGTTTATGAGTAGGTATGTAACTATTAAAAATTCTTACTATACTCTGTCCATTCGTTTGTTCTTTTAACAGTTCAAGAAAATTTGAAATTAGTGACTCCCTCACACGATACCAATTTGATTTGCAATAATAATCGATTTTTATATAAGAAGAAATTTCAATCGATATTAGTTAATTACGTAGCCAGTTTGTTAAATAAATAAGTAGACAGGTATGTGATTTCCTAACTATGTTGTTATAGACTTGATTTAGACTTTATTAACCACGCGTTTTAAAGTTAAATGTCACGAACGCGTGAGCAGTTACATTTTAAGGCAGTCGTTGTAGGTAACTGTTAAAAGTCTTGATACGAGTATGTTTCCATCTGTTCTAATAATTATTGTGTAACTTTGGGAAGCAAGGGTTGTAAATGGAGCTATATGATTTCGCTACTTCCTTCATAGGGACAGTTAGGCTTTTTAATATCCTATTGGCGATTTTGTTCTGTTACAAAATGAGGACCGTCGTCAAACGAAACTTGGTCCGAAATATTAAGGCCCTTTTCGCGTAATAAAAGTTCTCGAAGGTAATCGGTATACCCTTAAAGCTTAAATTATCAACGTACCTACAAATTTGCTCACGAAAGGTTAAGAGAAATGCCAGCACGTCATGTACCAGACGATATTGATGTAATTTATGATCTTGTTGATAATGATGATGTTCAAGTTTAAGTAGAGGGAGAGACTCGAGTGAACGACTCTATCGACCGTAATGTGTTCAAACTTACCAGTGTAGTTATTTAGTAGTCGTAGCCCTGTAGAAGGTGTCTCTTGGGGCAACCCAAGAGTTCATGGGTGCGCGGTGTGCGTTTAACTCTGGCGGAGGTCGTGGTGTTTGATACCGTAGCGTGTAGTCACAAGAAGTGACTGACACGGGTGATCCATTCGATGGATATGTGTACTGAGATGTATGTGACTGACACATGTACTGTGATTGCTCTTCGTCTAAAGAGCCGTGGTGTTAGAGGTCTTTACTCGAGGACTTTGCAAGCTTGGTTGTAACTTGTTGTAGAAGTAAACGTGCGTGTATAGTTTTGGTTGTGATGACGTCGATGGTACATGGCTGTGGTATTTGTGTAAAGTGATTAGTTATAATTGGTTTGATGATAATTATGATTCAACTACTATGACTGCCAACTGATACTATGACTGCTAACTGATACTATGTCTGCCAACTCTAATACTGACTTTGTACAATCTGAATCTTTTTACGGGCTGGTGTTCACAGAACTGACGACAGTACTTTACAGATGAATGGTTAAAAAAAGAGAGATGTGGTAAAAAGAGAAATGTGAAAAAAAAATGAAAAAAAAAGCATTAAAAAAAAGTGATGAAATGTAAAAAAAAAGCGTTAAAAAAAGAGATGAAAAAAGAGCATTAAAAAAAAGCATTAAAAAAGAGATAAAAAAAAGCATTAAAAAAAGCATTTAAAAAAAGGCATTAAAAAAGCATTAAAAAAAGCATTTAAAAAAGCATTAAAAAAAGCATTTAAAAAAGCATTAAAAAAAGCATTAAAAAAGCATTAAAAAAAAGAAAGTAAAAAAGTATAAGTTTATGATGATCATAAGTGATGATGACGATAAGTCATGATGATGACGATAAGTGATAATGATAACCATATTTAAAAAAAAAAATGACTGCTGTGACTGTGACTTACTGGCGAACCAAAACCAATTGTTTCTGGTCGGAAGGTTCAGTGTGGACCGGACCAGATGATGTAGGAGTCTCGCCTGCTTTTAGTGGGCGACGACTCAGACCAGACTGTTTGTAATGATGAGTGTAACGCTGTAGGAGTCTCGCCTGCTTTTAGTGGGCGACGACTCAGACCAGACTGTTTGTAATGATGAGTGATGCGCTGCAGGAATCTCACCCGTTTGAACTATAGGGGTTTTCATATTTTAAACCTAGATCAGTGATACTTACCATATTGATATGACTGTAATGATAATGATGTTAACCATATTAATTGTGACTGGTGTGACTGATTGACTTACTAACTGAAACCAATTGTTTCTAGTCTAAAGGGTCAGTGTGTACCGGACCAGATATTAAGATGTTGAATAGATTTTTGTCAGGATGGTCGAGCGATATTTTGTTTTTTTGATTAAAAATACCTAAGGTTGTAATAAATAGCGCGCGAGGACGCACGCACGTCAGAATGGCCGTGTCGGGGAATCAATACAGATAGTTATTAATGTCGGTACCTGCGATATTCACCTACCCTACATCATTCTATTATTCGAGTCATTCTGTCATGCATAAAACGAACGGTGCAACCGCGGCTCAGGCAGTCTTGGCTCTGGCGTGGCGCGGTGCACTTGTGTATCCTGTTAGTAGCTTAACCTCGACTCTTCTAATAGTTAGTTTGTGTACACGAATTAATTGTTACTGATTGGGCAACTCGACCGGTGGTGGTGAGTGCCAATGCGCATTATAAGGCGGCGCCGCCGTAAACCAACACTCGGGTCACAAGTCCCGGGCACTGCGTCGAGTTGTCTCTCTGCCACGCGATAGACGGTACCCGCTCGGTGAGTCCATTGAATACTAAGTAGTGTAACTATATTGTGTTAAACTTATATTGTTAATTAATCAATTAATCATTCCGGCCATCCGTCATCCTCTCCTCACTTCTGATTCCTACAAATACAAGGTAAACTCACGAGGGTAGTTTGGTCTACTGCTTCTGCTAAGGAAAAATAAACACAAATATAAGGTCAGAATTTTAAATGATAAACAATTTTCAGTACCTTGGTCTCCAATAATTGAACACGCAAATGAAGGTTGGGAGCAACGTCACAACAAAAATCTTCATTTTATTTTCTACGAAGACATGATTACTGTGAGTAGAAACTAGCAATATAAAACATTCTTTAAAATATGCTACATAGTAAATTTTTATATTTCTTTTTTAATAAGGTTTTCACCAAATAAAGCATTTAATTTATTGCATGTCAAATACTTCTTACAACAAATTATAATATGTATTAGATGAAAAGAAAAATATCAGACAAGTTTATTTTTCAGTTTATAATTTAAAACGTAAAGATATGGTCTAATTATCCTTTAAATGGTACATTATATAGATAGGTACTTTTAAATTATACCTCACATTAGCGCTTCAGTAGATGATTTATAATCCAAGAGCCCGTGAGGGCTAGACCTTCATCATTTTATAAAAGCTGAAAGATTCTCAGCGCATACTCCCAACACAGCTTGAAGCAATGGCCAAATATGAAGTTTAACTCATGGTTACTTTGGCAGATACCAGGTATCAAAGACGTACAAAGTGGCAATTAACTTACGTCGTTTCTTAATGCGTAATTTTTTAATATTCTGTTCGAAATAATATTAGATATCACGTTAACCAGAGTCACAAACTTTTATAACTAAACTTACGTCATAGTATAAACTGAACTTCATACGTGTTACTTGGTTACCTATTATAAGATTTTTCTTCAGTTGCCGGTCAATTTCGATAGCTCCAATCCCGATCTAGACAAACATTTAGGTTGGCCGTGGGTCCGAGTGCGAAATAATTTTATACGCCTTTGATACCTGGTATCTGCCAAAGTAACTATCTATGAGTTAAACTTCATATTTGGCCATTGCTTCTATTAGGAATTTTCAGCTTTTATGAAATGACTATAGTCTGGCCCTCCTGGGCTCTCGGTCTTATATTACTGATGTGTTGCTACAGGAAATGATCAGCTGACGTAAAACTTTAGTTTGTTAAAGCCATATATTATTGAAGTTTAGAATTGAAACTTCAACAATCAATTGAAAATATGTTTTTTTTTACAGGACCTACCAAAAGTGATACGCGGTGTAAGTGAATTCTTAAAGCGAGATTTGACAGAAAAACAAGTTAATCTGTTGGCAAACCATCTCAGATTCGACAACATGCAGAAGAACAAGACAGTTAACAATACCATACATACTAATAGCGAAGTGCAGTTCATACGGAAAGGTAAAGATACATATTTTCATGTTGTTGCTACTATGTAGATACATTATTGAATTTATGTGTGTAGTCCAGTATTTTTATGTACACTTTAGTATTTTATCTACTTTAATACATAAACGTTAAACCTCGAAGCGTGTTTATAAGATTTAAATAGCTTTCTCCTTGAGGCAGATTTTCTGTTCATCAATACGGTAGGTACCATATATGTTATTCAATGAGTACATATACTCTGTATCTGTATGATTGTATTCGATCACAATCGTTTTAAGATCTAGTTCATTTTAATAATTACCAATATTATAAAAGAATAGTAGTAAACGTTCTCTTTCTTTCAACTAAGTACGAGTACAATGAAGAGTTTGTTTTTAAGTGCCACAGAAAAAAAATATACAATTTTTATATACAGCACTAAGTTAGATACACGTCAAAAACAAACTATTCTCGAAAAAAAAAGATATGAAAAATTTTGATTTTTTTATTACCATTTCAGGTGAAGTAGGAGGATGGAGGGAACACTTCGATGACAAAATGGAGCTTGAAGCAGAAGAGTTTCTAATCTCGAGACTAAAGGGACTAGATTTAGAATATCCATCATTTAGCATTTATGAATGTTCATACTTATAGAGAATGATGTTTTAAGTTATTTGAAAGTATGTATTTACTTTTTCCTCAATTTCTTGTGATTGTGAGATTCGACTTTCAACATAGGTTAAGGTTTTAATATTTATATTTATTGTGGCAACTTTTTAAAACATTGAAATGATAGTCGATAAACGTCTGTGAACCCAAAATATTATGTATTATAGTTGATGTGTACCCATATGTTTTGGTTCATGATTCAGCCTGTAATACCCCACTGCTGGGCATAGGGCTCTTTCTCCATGTAGGAGAAGGATTGGAGTTTAAACCACCACACCGCTCCACTGCGGGTTGGCGGATATGTTTTGGTTACAATATTTTTTTTTAGTTTCGATGACAAATTACGATTAATTACATTATTTTTAGTAAGTACTTAATAATTATGTATTTTAACTCACTCACTCACTTCAGCCTATCACAGTCCACTGCTGGACATAGGCCTCCACAAGTTCGCGCCAAAAATGGCGTGAACTCATGTGTTTTGCCCATAGTCACCACGCTGGGCAGGCGGGTTAGTGACCGCAGGGCTGGCTTTGTCGTATAAATTATTTATTAGGTGTCAGTTATTATTTATAGATATCATTTAATACATTTTTTTATTGTCATTGTACCAAAGTTGATCAGCAGAATCCCTTTTTAGTTGTATAATAAATACATCTTAAACAATTTTAAATATTTTTAAAATTGGTATGTTTTATAATAATTGAACGTGCAAATTCAAAAGTATTTAATATACTTAGTTTATGAATCTCTGAAATAGAAAAATTTTGTGATCCAATCGAGAATCGATGTCCAAATCGAGCTAACACCGTCCTGTTGTTCCTTGTAGATTAAGTTTAATTTGCATCTATGTTAATACATTTTTAAAAATAATTTGCATGTTTTTTAAAACGAATAAATTTAAAGCTACATTTGTAATAATAAAGCACTGCAGTTTGATTGTTTGTTTGAAAAATATAAACTTTTTTTATATCACTTGGGTGGCAAACAAGCCGGTCTTCCAGTAGTGAGCATTGTATGTACCACAAAACATAATTTGCGGACTTAATGATAAAATAAAGTTTCATTTTCGATATTTCATGTTGTAATAATAATTGATATAGGATACTCCTGTATTGTGTAGGAAGTAGATCGGTGCTTAATAATGATTCGTGCAAATGACCGACATAATCTTTCACATGCCGACAGTACTCATGTTGTAAAGGTTATTATTTTCTTGCGTCAAATTTTCTCTTTTTAATAACCTTGGATAATTTGATTTATTAATATCGCGGATCGATACGTTCATCGAGATATCTATTACAAAATACCACTATAACAAGTTATGTACCTACTAGTGTTCGTAGTGAATAACTTTGATGTGAACTTAACTATCATATTGAGTTTCAGCCTGCAACCGCGAACTTAAGCGATACTTGCCGAAGTTATTATGGTAAGTGGCTTGGAACTGATCGATGTAGTTTGTAATATATAGTTATAATTTCTTGTTTGGTACTAAATTATAATGCCATAATAGTAGCCTTGCTTATTTATGACATTATTTTTGACTTTAGTAGTGGTCTGGTGGGTGGACCGTTTTTTTCTAAATTTTTAATTTTATACCTTAGATCAGCGGTCGGCAACCTTTTGGCAGGCAAGATCTACAAGATGGTAAAATAAACTAAAGGCGGGCGCACTTATGATATTAACCCTAGATTCTACCTGATAAATGTATAATTTGTCATTATATAACATACGGAATTTAATTCGTACACGTATATACCTACTACATTATGCTTATACGTAGTTTAAACGTGCGGCCCGCGGGCCGCACGTTGCCGACCGCAGCCTTAGATTAATAGGATAATATGTCAATGTTTTATACTTATCTTATATTTCAATTTTTAAGAATCGTCTACAATGTATTAGATAACTTAAAACAAAAATGAAAAAAATAAATTATATCGGCAAAGTCATCAAGTGACCAAAATAATTAGAGTGATTGCGTCTATTTTACGTAACAGTCTATTTGCGAATTTTAAGTAAGACAATAAACGAAGGTTTAGCATTGACTGAAGACATACATTGTTATAACAACAACATAATATACACAGCTATAATAGCAGTAATTAACAAAGATAAATCGAAAACATTTCAATTTATATTTTCAGTAATATAATGTTCACTGTTTATTGACTTTTTCTAAGTTACCTACAGTGAACAAATGTTTGAGAAAAACATCAGTTTGTAATATTTAAACTGATTTAAAATTATTTTACACAATATTCTGGATTTCAGGCACTTGCTTCTTTTAAAAGATATAAATATCTGCCAGAAGTACTGAGCACTCCTTCATATGAACTTTAGACATTTTAAGCAAAAATCTACGTGTGCAGGATATATATGGAGCATTAAATAAGCACTGAAATACTCCGGTCGTTCCTGTCTCGATTTACATTTGGTTCATAATCGACCATTTCTACTTACGGAATTATTTCAGATTTTTTATGTATTTATTTGATGACTGATTCTGATGTAAAAATGAAATACGAATTAAAGTTGCGAAAGTCGTTGTTAATGAAGCTTTTGCGCAATTACACCAGAACGCAAATACATACATATATAATACTAGTTGACCCGGCGAACTTCGTACCGCCTAAGCCTAACAGTCTATTCTATTATTATTATTTTCTTAATACTTATCCTTCCCGAAACCCCTTTTTAAACAAACTTTATGTTATGGTATTAAAGTTCAAATTGACTTTTAAGAATTATTACGAATCTTTTGTATGGGAATATAGAAAAGTGCTGTTTTTAGACTTTTTCAGGCAATTTTTTAATTTTTCTCTCCGTAAGAACCATCCTCGTACGTCAAGAAATATTATAAAAAAAGAATTAGCGAAATCAGTTCAGCTGCTCTCGAGATTTGCACTTAGCAACATATTTAGCGATTCATTTTTATATATATAGAGATAGAGATAATATTAATACATCTCGAAGATTGATTCGAAACCGTAAAAATCGTAAACTTGTACAAGTATTTAAGATAAGGAAGTACCTAAATGAATAAATCATGAGTAAATCCATATAAACTACATAGGAATTGCTTCGTAAACTTCTTGAAACTTTTCTTTTATTTCACTTCTATTCTTGACGTGTATTTAGGTCAGTTGTTTTAGTACTTTTTTGTGACTGTTTTAGACTGTTTCTTTTATCACAGCGTTGACAGAAAGAATATATACCCTATGAGTATGACACTAAAGTTTTTTGGTTGGTGTAATAAGAAAATAATCTCTATATACGAGTTTGAATGCAATGTATGGTACCTACTCACATATCAACACCAGATCACCAGAGAAATGTAATTTAGGAAGAAAATTACCTAAAGATGTCACTCTCTGACTTGTACTTTAATACAATTTAAGAAACAGGTATTTGGAGATTGTTTTTAATTTTTTAGTTACTACTTCTGTACGCCTAATGAAGAAAATGTGGTATTTTTATCATTAACTTTATGTAAGTATTCAGCTCTAAAAATGAATAAATCCTACTGGATAGCCTAACATTATGGGACTATACTATTGAAATTTCTGATTTTTTTATCCAAATGCGTACGAGACCGAGGTCACTGACGAATAATAATTAATAACAAAAATATATATGTTAAATAATGCTTTGCATTATTACACGAATAAGGAAAGAAAAGTATGTTTTCATCTTTTATATTTCTCTTACTTTAATATCATTACGTTAGTAAAGTAAGCCCGTAGATATAATAAAATTATTGTGTGGTGTTTGTACATGACAAATATTTAGGAAAACGAATTAAATAATTAATAGAAACTAAAAAACCATTTTCAGTATTTTTTCTCTCTTTTAATGCTCTACAAGTCTACAGTGTAATCACCATGTGGTTTTCACAGTTGCGATCCTGGAGTTCAACTTATGGTCTAAGAGACGTGGAAGAGCGACCTTCACCGATCTGATAACTCGATGAGACATATTTTTTTATCAAATATAATTTATGAACAAATATGCCTATGATAACTTGCCTATCGAAAAGTGGTCATAGCTACTTTTAATTTAATTAATTTTACTTAATTTTTTTTTCATCACCTTCACTCATATGATAATCAAATGAGTTTTAACCACGTTTTATCTCAATTTATAGTTTTTAACACACAGAATATGCCTAGGTAGGCTTGCCTACTTATTTTCGGTAACCTGGCAAGTAGATGTGACCAGGTAGGTCAATATATATACCTATATTCGATACTACATCGATCTGTTCGAATCGAAATTGATATCATAGGTAAGATATTGCAATTACAAAACCAATCATATAGGCTTGCCTGCAAAAACTATAAAAATAAATTCAAAAAACAAAAAATAGCCTTGACCACTTTTCGATAGGCAAGTTATCATAGGCATATTTGTTTATAAATTATATTTGATAAAAAATATGTCTAATCGAGTTATCAGATCGGTGAAAGTCGATGTTCCACGTCTCCTCTACTATTAAAATTGATGAATTTTTGATACAAAGTTTCGAATTAGAAAAATTACATTATAAACAATTCTAGTAAAATAGTAAAGTCGTTTACATTTATCGCGAGACATAACTAGTCTATACAAATAAATAAAATTGGAGTGTCTGTTTGTAATATTAAAATAAGTGCTTTTTACTAAATGCATGAGGATGTATACACGGTACAAATACCAAAATAACATATTTAAAGATTTTTGTCTGTCTGTCTTCCATTCGTTTCGGTTAATTTCTGTAACGTCTAGAACGATTTTGATGGGACTTTTACTGGCAGATAGCTAATATAGTAAGAAGTAACTTAGGCTACTTTTATTTTAGAAATGTATTTATTTTATAATACTGCGAACTGAACAATAACGTTTTGTTAAATTCCACGCGGTCGCGGGCACAGCTGGTAACAAATAAAACTAATCACTTAAAACATATTTTAGCAAATAATTACTTTTCAGCTTCTTTGTTATATTTCTATCAGGCTCACATTACCTATACATTTATACAAGTTTATATAAGTTTGTAAAAATATTATTTCGAGATTGAATTGGTAAGTAGCTCATATAGATAAATGTAGTCAGTATAATATATATTGACAATGATATATGATATTAAACTAGGCCTTATTAATTCTTACATGTCGCCACCCACTGTTCGACTCGTTCCAGAATGCAGTAAATCAAAACGGCTTTGTAATAACCTGGGCGATAAATCATACAATGTAAGTTGGAATTTTCGGTTAGTTTCTTTGAGATTTTTATAATCTTGCGTTTACCGATTCTTTTAAAAGATGTATATTTTATTTTTGAAGTGAAACTTCTTTAGAATCGTTGTGATTTCAAATTCGATGAAACAAAAATGCGTCACGATAAAGAAACAACCACAGAAATGTATAGTAGAGAATGAGATATAATACATTCATCATCATCATCATCATTCATCATCATCATTTCAGCCTATCGCAGTCCACTGCTGGACATAGGCCTCCACAAGTTCGCGCCAATACCTAATGGCGTGAACTCATGTGTTTTGCCCATAGTCACCACGCTGCTGGGCAGGCGGGTTGGTGACCGCAGGGTATATATATAATACATTACAAACTAATTTATATTCTCGGTGAAAAAAATCTCTCATTTAACTTTAATTCATTAACCAGACCTATTTATTGATATATTTAATCACTACATAGTATAAAACAAAGTCGCTTCCTACTGTCTGTCTGTCCCTATGTATGCTTAGATCTTTAAAACTACGCAATGGATTTTGATGCGGCTTTCTTCAGTAAATAGAGTGATTCCAGAGGAAGGTTTATAATTATGTATAATACATGCATAATATAGTACAGGAACACTGATAGTTTTTTCAACCGTGCGAAGCCGGGGCGGGTCGCTAGTAGGATATAAAATACTTTCATCCATTAACCAGCTAAAAAGATGTTAAAAATATCAAGTAATTAATTAATTAATATTATTAATTAATTCTGCACAACGCCTTTTAATTAATTAATATTATTAATTAATTAGGCAAAAGGCGTTGTGCAGACGGGCAGGGTACAAATAACGCAGATTTTTATTAAATCACAACCGGTAAAAGGATTTAACATTTTTTCATATAAAAATCGCAGCAATCGTAAACTACACAACTTTTGCTGCTGTAACTGGCAGCGGTTTACAAAACTTGATAAAATTTAACGGCCGTGTCAACGAATTTGCTGCATGTGCGCCGAGACTAAAAGTTCGCCGTACAAACTGTCTCCTGTTTAAAAAAAAGGGAATCCTAAAGCATTTTTTTACGCAGATTTATTAAAAACAAGCTAAATGAACCTAGGCACATTGCATATAGAAATACAGAGAAGTAACTCAACAGGCCCACCCACGCTTTCTTCTGAAATAAATTAAATTATTTTACAAATACTTGGTTTCAGTTTGGGTACTTGTCCATACGGTTCCTTACGGTGATTTGAAGAGGACATGCATAAGTCAGTCCCGCAGTTGTTATATAGGATGAAAGAGAGACAAAAAAAAATTAAATTGGAAGAATAAGAAGAGTCCGTATAAGTCACCACTCACCATATCTCTGTGAACATTATTGTTCTAGTTTGTAATCTACATTCTAGTATCTATTGGAAACAATTTAAAATGAACTGGTACGTACGTTACTTCTGTTCTGTTAATTTTAATTTTTTACTACTGTGACTGGGCAAATTTAGTTGCTGGCTGGGTCCGTACTTCTTAAAATGTCAAACAATAACCTAACGTTATAACGTAGTCTCACATATATTTTTGTTTACCAATCAAAGACTGAATCTATCTGTATCTATTTGAATAGTTGTAATACCTTAACAGTGCAAGTAATATCCCGAAACAGTTAATGTACTGTATTAAAAAAGAAAAACTTCTCGGGATATTTATTTATTTATTATTTATTTACACTTTATTGTACACCAAACAAGAAATAAAATAAATAAGCAACATTAACAGCAATTAATAGAAAAATGTACAAAGGGCGGCCTTATTGCTTAAAATCAATCTCTTCCAGGCAACCTTAGGGTAAAGGAGATGATATATTGAAGGTGTAGGTGTACAGTAATGTTATACTTTTTTATTATACTCAATAAATAGACATATATATATATAGATAAATTATTTTCATATATATATATATATATATATATATATATATATATATATATATATATATATATATATATATATATATATACATTTTATATATTATACATGTTATTATTATATTCGGCTTTATTTTAATTGTCTGATGTTCAGCTACACCCCACTGGGATAGCTTACGCCAAAATACTGTATCTAGTAGGTAGATGTCATCTAGCTTATCAATAAGAGCGTATGTAACATATTTAGGAAAAGCTGAAGCATTCTAATAATAACGATAAGTTGTCTCAGAAGCTTCGCAATCTTTCCACAATTTCCAAACAAACAAACCATTCCTGTTTGTTATATAAACACACATGAAGACAAAAACAGATAGAGATTATCCACACCAAAACCGATATTAACATAATAAGCCGAGCTTCAATTTTGCATCACCAAGCCCTATTATCGTATACTTTCGACTGAAGTGAACACTAAACAATGGAGGTATTGTGGCAGGCTTTATTATAAATAGATCATCACCACGAACCATTAATAATTACATTAATCATGCGATAAACCGTGACTGAAACTAAACACGAGTTAATACCGCTTTTTGTTACATTAATGATCCGCAGAATTAAACTTTTAAAAGGAATGTGAAACAGTGACAATCGCTCTGGTGTAGTGGTGCATGTAGGCGTCTAAACATCGGTGGTTTGCGGGTTCGGTTCCCGCTCGGAATGGATATTTGTATTTGTAAAAATATTGCATTTCGGTTTGGATATCTGATCTGTCCTTGTGGGTCTCCCCTCCGCGCTTCGGAGTGCACGTTATGCTGGCGGTCCCGGTTGTCATAATAAGTACCTGATAGCTATCGTTACTAGTAGGAAATATATCCACCAATCCACAGAGGCGCAGTATGGTGGATTAAGCTCCAATCCTTCCCCTACATTGAGAAAGAGGATAACCTATTCCCAGCAGTGGGATATTACAAGCTAAATCGTCGTGAAACAATTTAGCACGTTGATATGCATTTATTAAAGTAATGTAATTGTTGTTCGTTTAAATTCTAACTACAAGTTTAGCACGGGTTTCATTAGTCTTGAGTTTTAATCTTCGTTGTTGTTTCATTGTTTGACAGTAAAAATGCGAATTAATAGTAGCAATTGAAAAAAGATTGTTGTAATTGTAATAAAAAGAACCTATTTCAGGTACGTATGATAAATATTTGAGTGTTTATTACAAAGGGATTTTGTAATATCATAAAGGAACTTGGTGTTTTTGATGCTAAAAGGCTAAATACGTATAGCATAATATATCTTTCTAAATTAGCAGTCTTATCAACAAGGTATATTTTATAAATAGTAAGCAAACAAAGTGTCTAATACAGTTAAATATTTCCGCGGTACATTATGGAAAACAAAGAGCTGTCAAATTTAGACAACGAACTTAAACCCACTTAATATATGAATAGTTAATCTCGGGTTGATTCCGTGATATGTTGATACTGACTTAATATAATATTAACTGTGTAGGAGTGACTGAAGAAGAGCAGTACCTCTTTGTTTATAATATCTCTTCTTCTTCTTTTATTGTTATATAATAGATCTTCTATATATCTTCTATATATATTTTTACATAATAGATATATAGGTATTAACTTTTCGTATTTTCTAGTAAAAAGTTTCAATAAAATCATTAATTGTATTGTTTGTAACTGGCTGGATTTGATACCATGAAAAGGTGACATTTTAAAAATTAAAAAAAATGCGTGCGTACAAAGTACACATGTCAGAAGTTAAACGTCTTTAACAAAGTTATTCAAAAAAATCAAATTAAGAATACAAAAAAAAAAAACTAATTTAAAAAAAGCCAATGTCACGCGGTGTTCTCAGGCGGTCTGCCATCCAAGTACTGAGCGTCATGACGCTGCCGCATTACCGGTCGCTCAAATTTTACCCCTCATGCGCCTAAAGAAGTTACACTTCAAAAAAACAGCTTAAAGCCACTTTTAATTCGTTTTTATATCCGCCAAATTGATGAATCACGGAATAAATATATACCTACGGCTTTAGAGTCAATTTTATTAAAACTGATGTTTTTAACTTATATTACTAATTCGTCACAAATCACATGGATAGTCCGATAGTCCTAAATAGTATACGAGTAAGTGATCTAAAAGTGAAATGTGTGAAGATTAGTACTTTCTAGACTATCTACCTATTTCTTCTAATGTTACGCTTACGGTAGGATAGTTTTGTCCTTTCATCGATTTGTTAGGTAGAGTAAATACAGATCAGTTAAAGGAACTTGCGACTCTACCGAGACTATCGTCTATCAAATTAGATAATTAATATAAACTCGCATATACAGGGACTTCGTTAATATAACTTTAAATTCTTAATTTTGCTATTTTGCTTTTAATGATTTCGGAATTTAGCTAAAGAGTAAAATCAGTTCTGGATTTTAGAATTAAACTTAAGTACATATATTTATTAATAATTAAACGTATATTATATTTACAAATTAAATAGTAGATAATATATTTTTATTTAAACAATAAAACTAGTCAAGCCTAATTGACGCGTTTCAAGACTTCCAAGTGAGCGTGTATTGCCCCCTGAGGCCTCGCTCGCACACAAATAGGACGAATGTAGGTAAGTCTTCTTCGAACTGTAGGTATAAGTAAGAAATTATAAGAAAAAAATAAAGCCAGTAAAATATTATGCTAAATGTCAAAAGAAAAGACTGTTTCACAGTTTGTGTGTCGTTTTTTTTTTGTTGTAATCTATCATCTCTTCAGGACTACAGAGCGTACCATTTGTATATAATATAATTGTGTTTGCTCGCAAACGAAAAAAAAGCGACTTCAATTACATCGACAAGTAATACAACGTAATAAGACGAAAAAATAGTCAAGTAAATACGCGCTATTAAAGATTACTTAAAAAGTTGTAATCAGTTTTCGATCTAATTTAAACAAGACTACAAGACAAGTATTAGCTTTCGACTAAAGTAAGAATCATCGAAATCGGTACACTGAGTAAAAAGTTATGCGGTATAATATAACGTAGGTCGACGAAAAAGTAGTCACGTAAATACGCATTATTAGATATAACTCTAAAAGTACTTGTCAGATCTCAATTAAATTAAAATGGGACCACATGACACGCAACACCTTTCAATTAAAACAAAATTGATCGAAATCGGTCCACCCAGTCAAAAGCTCTGAGCTAACATACATAAAAAAAAAAAAAAACATACGTGTCGAATTGAGAACCTCCTCCTTTTTACCCGACTGCCAAGGAAGGGTTATGTTTTTCGCGCGAATCTTGTATGTATGTATGTATGTATGTATGTAATATTCTTAATTACCTGATTTCTCTAGAACCGCTGAACGGATTTGCATAATTGAGATATCGTTAGATTCGTCTTAGCAGCCCAAGTGTTCTTAGATAGGTGACATTAAAAAAAAAACAAACATGGCGGCTGTGCGAAGCCATTGTAGTTAATGAAGAAATATTTTTTTTTTTAGAATACTATAATATGGGTATCAAATTAAAGGGCTTGTTAAGTACGGAACCGTACCCTCTACCATACGGTACCCTATGTTAATAATGCCGAGCAAGCATTTTTCACTAAACAAGGAAAGTCGATGCAGCCCATGTCGCAACATCCGACCAGCAACGTGCCGCCGACGCAGCGATTTCATCATAGCGTTATTTTAATTTCTTAATTAATATTTTAAATAATTTTGTCATTCCTAATTCTAACATCGAATAGGTTTCACCTCTAATAGTTTGTAATTTTATTATAAGTAATTAAAGTAATTTCTAAGTAATTCTGGTTTTTTTTGGATCCTTCGGCTGCAGTAAACGTAATTGGCGCAGTCGGTAGGATACTCGCGGGCTGGTTCGCGAGCATTAGAATTATCTCAAATCGATATTTACGTTCGCGAGTCGCCTGGGAGGCTGTCAAGTCACCGCTACGAGTATCCAGAATCTACGGAGCTGCCAAGCTGAGTGGAGAATCCAAGCATCGATTCACCGAGAAGAGCCAGAGATGAAATACATGTGAGTTACACCTGAATCTTTCTCGTGTTGCTTCCTTTTGTCCTAAGTTATTTTATCCTCAAGATTTTTCATCACGAAAAGCCTTGTCCCCGGGAACCTGCATCGCGTCAGGCTCGCCGTTATATATTAGATAGTCATAGAAATATAGATAGTAATTTAGATTCTAATTTAAATAATTCATTTAATTTAAACATGTCACACGACCCCGACGTAATTTTTAAGGCCTTACGCCTGGTGCCTGAATTCGATGGTAACCCGAATATATTAACCAGATTTATAAATATATGTGATCAAATAGTTTTACAATATGCGAGTGCCGAGCCAGGTAGTGAGTTAAGTAATTTGTGTCTCTTAAACGGTATATTAAATAAAATAACAGGGTCCGCCGCCTCAACTATTAATTCAAACGGCATCCCTGACACTTGGACTGGAATAAGATCAGCATTAATTAATAATTTTTCGGATCAGAGAGACGAAACGGCTTTGTACAATGACCTCTCTTTAGCTACACAGGGTAATAAATCCCCTCAGGAATTTTATGATCAATGTCAAACCTTGTTCAGCACCATAATGACATACGTAACATTACATGAGACTTTACAGACGACAATTGAAGCTAAGCGGACACTTTATAAAAAAGTTACAATGCAGGCTTTCGTACGAGGGTTAAAAGAACCTCTAGGTTCACGTATTCGTTGCATGCGTCCGGAAACTATTGAAAAGGCTTTAGAATATGTTCAAGAAGAATTAAATATAATGTATTTACAGCAGCGTAATGATCCTCCTAAAAATAATACTCAAAATACGTCTAAAGCTACTTCACATAATATAGTATTAAATACGCCCAGCGCTATGCGACCCGTACCTAACTGGCCCGTTCCAGTTGAACCGCGTTATCACCAGCCGCAACCCCAAGGTTTTAGATTTAACTTTCCTAACGCACAGCCCCAAGCTTTTAAATTCAACAGTCAACAAAATCGTTTCCCTAGTCGAACCCAGCAAATGTTTCGCGCACCGCCACCGAATTACAACCCCCAGAGTAATGTGTTTCGTTTACCGCCCCGACCAAATCCCCAACAAAATTTTAATGTGAAACCAATGAGTGGAGTTCAACATTTTACCCCCAAGCCTATGATTTCAGGTCATGATTGGCGTAAATCCGGTAACCCACCACCAACTAATTATTTGAAATCACGCGAGGTCAATCTAAATGAATTTTATTCACCCGATTATTCATACTATACTGACTACCCAGACTACGACTATTATACAGACCCGAACGACTACTTTAACCCCTATGATTATACTGCCAACCCGACTTACTGTAACAATAGTTATGACAACGAAATAGTAAGTGAGTTAGAAACTCAACCAGGCCCTAGCTGTGAAACCCAGCCTCAGGATTTTCAATTAGACAAGAAATTAAAAGAGCAAGGATAGACGTTAATTTACAGACTCAAAGACAGTTACCTTATATCGAAATCTCACAGCCACCCTTAAAGTTTTTGATAGATACAGGTGCAAATCAGTCATTTATTAGCCCCGAGGCCGTACAAAATTTTTATCCTAATTATCCTTTAAACTATGACCCTTTCGAAGTAACAAACGTACATGGTATTAGTAGAAATGATTATTCCGTAACATTGCCTTGTTTTAACGAATTTAATGAAGATAATAATATTAAGTTATTCGTTTATCGTTTTCACGACTATTTCGATGGTTTAATAGGATTAGATTTATTATCCGAATGGCAAGCAAAAATAGATTTAAAAGATTTTAAATTAATTACACGAAATTCAACAAACTTTATTAAGGTATACAACTCCCGTAATATTAATTTATATGAAGATATTATCCCAGGTAGAAGTTCAAAATTAGTAAAAATTCCCATTAACGCCCCGGATGGCGAAGTTTTTATTAACGAACAGGTTTTTTGTAATTGTATAATCCACGAATGCCTTACAACCGTTACCGGTAGTCGCGGATACGTAGAAATAGAAAATCCTTCCCCTAACGACGTCATATTTTCTTTAGATCAGCCCGCTTACGCCGAGGTATTCAATTTTAATTGTGAACCCGTAAAAAAATCAAACCGAGTAAACGAGGTATTATCACGATTACGTACCGACCACCTTAATGAAGAAGAGAAGGCTAACTTGTTAGCACTTTGTACTCGTTATTCTGATGTACTTTATATAGACGGAGAGCCATTAACTTTTACTAACAAAATTAAACATCGCATAAGAACAAAGGACGAAGTTCCTGTATATACTAAAAGCTATCGATATCCGTTTATTCACCGACAGGAGGTTAGGGATCAGATCTCAAAAATGCTTCAACAAGGAATAATTAGGCCCTCAGACTCTGCGTGGAGTTCACCTATATGGGTAGTACCGAAAAAAATAGACGCATCCGGCAAACAAAAATGGCGTCTTGTAGTAGATTTTCGTAAACTCAATGAAAAAACCATAGATGATAAGTATCCGATACCGAATATTAACGATGTCCTTGACAAGTTAGGCAAATGTCAATATTTCACAACCCTAGATCTTGCTAGCGGATTCTATCAGGTCGAAATGGACCCTCAAGATATTTCGAAAACAGCATTTAATGTAGAGCACGGTCATTTTGAGTTTCTTAGAATGCCAATGGGTTTAAAAAATTCACCATCGACGTTTCAAAGAGTCATGGACAATGTACTTAAAGGTCTTCAAAATAACATATGTCTAGTATATTTAGATGATATAATAGTCTATAGTACATCCCTTCAGGAACACATGGAAAACCTCGAAAAAGTTTTCCAACGACTTAAAGAATCCAATTTTAAAATACAGATGGATAAGTCCGAATTTTTAAAACTCGAGACCGCCTATCTCGGACATATTATTAGCGGAGAAGGTGTTAAACCTAATCCTGATAAGATATTAGCTATAGAAAAATACCCCATACCTAGTACACCCAAAGAAATAAAGCAATTTTTAGGTCTACTCGGTTATTACAGGAAATTTATCCCTGACTTTGCACGTATCACAAAACCCCTCACATTTTGCTTAAAAAAAGGTAGTAAGGTAGTCCATAGTCCAGAATTTATAGAAGCTTTTAATAAGTGTAAGACTCTTTTAATTAACGACCCCATCCTTCAATATCCTGACTTTAACAAAGAATTCAATCTCACCACAGACGCTTCAAATGTAGCCATTGGAGCAGTTTTATCTCAGGGACCCATAGGTTCTGACAAGCCTGTTTGTTACGCGTCTCGTACATTAAATGATAGCGAACTTAACTATAGCACAATAGAAAAAGAATTATTAGCAATAGTATGGGCAACGAAATATTTTAGACCTTATTTATTTGGCCGAAAATTTAAAATAGTTACTGACCACAGACCTTTACAATGGATGATGAACCTGAAAGAACCTAATTCACGACTAACAAGATGGCGACTTCGACTGAGCGAATATGACTTTACGGTTATATATAAGAAAGGTAAATTTAATACCAACGCAGACGCACTTTCTCGTGTTCAAATTCATATCAGCGAAACTGACGAAATTAGATCGGTAATGGACAGCATTAGAGAACTTGAGATAATGATTAATAACCCGTCCAAAGCACCCCCATCTCAACAGGTAATGGACAGCAGTAGAGAGATTGAGTCAATGATTAATAACCCATCCGAATCACCCCCACCTCAACAAATAAATTCCTCGACTGACACCGTACACACTAGTAATGAACAACCTATATTAGAAGTCCCGATCACTGACGTTCCTCTTAACAAGTTTCACAGACAAATTTACTTTACTGTAGTTAATGACGTAAAACGACGACCAATTATAACTAAGCCTTTTGAAAATCATACGCGGATAGCTATTCAGTTATCAAAACTTAATTTAGAAAACGATGTTGTCAATTCTATTAATGAATACGTTAACCCGAAAGTTAAAACAGCTATTTTGATAAATCCTCCCTTAGAAATGTATTCGATAATACCAATTTTACAAGAAAAATTTAAAAGCTCCTCTCTTAACCTTGTATTAAGTAAGATTGAATTAGAAAACGTTAAAGATTATCTTCAACAACAAGATATTATCCAGAATTATCACAACGGTAAAACAAACCACCGTGGCATTAACGAATGTTACCTCGCTCTGTCTAGGAAATATTATTGGCCGAAAATGAAAGATCAGATCACTAAATATATTAACGAATGTACTATTTGCGGTCAAAGTAAATACGATAGAAATCCCATTAGACCTCAATTTAATATAGTACCCCCAGCCACTAAGCCATTTGAAATTGTTCACATGGACCTCTTTACAGTCCAAAACGAGAAATATGTCACATTCATTGATGTTTTTACTAAGTATGGTCAAGCGTATCATTTACGAGATGGAACCGCCGTTAGTATCTTACAAGCATTATTACTTTTCAGTACTCACCACGGAATACCGTTAACTATAATTACTGATAACGGTACGGAATTTACTAATCAACTTTTTTCAGAGTTTATTCGTCTACACAAGATAAACCATCATAAAACCTTACCTCATAGTCCTAACGATAACGGTAACATTGAACGATTTCATTCGACCCTGTTAGAACATATAAGAATTCTTAAGTTACAGCATAAAGATGAGCCAGTAATTAGATTAATGCCATACGCTATTATAGCATACAACAGTTCTATCCACAGTTTTACAAAGTGTAGACCCTTCGACTTATTGAACGGACACTTTGATCCTAGAGACCCCGTTGATATAGATTTTACCGAACACCTTTTGCAACAATACGCGATAAATCATAAAAAACAAATGAAACAAGTTTATGAAATAATCAATGAGTCCTCACTGAACAATAGGACAGCCTTAATTGAAAATAGAAATAAATCTCGTGAACCAGAAGTAGAATATGTTCCAGGACAACAAGTTTTTATTAATAACCCCTTTGTTTCTCGTCAGAAAACTGCACCTCGCTACACACAAGACAAAGTCTTAGCTGATTTACCAATCCACATATACACTTCGAAAAAACGAGGCCCCGTAGCTAAATCGCGTTTAAAACGTGTACCTAAAAATAACCAATTGTTACAGGATTCTGCTATTGCTGACAATACACGTGACGTATCCTCAAACCGTAAGACTTGAAAGCTTAGCTGACAGACCTGGACGTTTACCCTACAAATTGAGACATATCAGACTAATATGACATTATCATTCCATTATACAGTATGTAAAATTAACTGACATTGAAGATGAAATATATTCTGTACAGACACAACTTAACATATTTAAGACTAGACTGAACAATGAAACTTACATTCTTTACGAGTACCAAATTAACTATTATCTTACAAACAAGCTTAACAAGGTATTAAGTCAAGTTTAATCCTTAGAAGTTATAAGAATTATAAGAGGTCTTGTAGATAGCCTTGGATCATTAGTAAAAAAGTGTTACTGGTAACTTAAACTTCAAATATTGCAAAATTATTCAAATGTTGCAAAATAAAGAGAATAAATTTATTTCGGAATTCAATAGTCACATTAGTCTTAGTAAAGAATGGATGGTAGGTACAACATAAAGGTATTTTAGATCAGTTAATTATAAATTAATAAAAAAAAAAATAATACATTATAATTTCTTTTAGAAGTAAATAGTCGTAGGGATAACAGTTAAGTCCAGTCGGCGCAGTTTGCCCAATTATTATTAGGAATTATAAGTACTGTAGAGGATTAGTATTGCTGTAGAGGATTTAGTGCTAGAAATAGTTAAGTTAGAAAATATTATGATTTAATAAAACCAAGTTCCTGCTATAATGATAGAACAATAGTTATAGTTTACAAATTTCCTATTATGTCCTTAGACAGATATAACTTGTACAGACTATCTATCGTTTCAAATGAAAAGCAACTAGCCCTTATTCCTCCCTTTCCTTATATAGCAACTAATGAGAAAGCATTCGTGTACATAGAGGCTGAATGCCCGAAGTACAGCACAATATTATATCTCTGTGACCAGAAAATAAGTCATCAAACTCGTACAAAACCAGACTGCATTCAAGAGCTTATTACTGACAACATCTAAAGGAAACCTACTACTTCACAATAGATAAACTGAATAATCTTGACAGCATTCATTATAAAATCCTACCAGAAACAGATTGAGATTACAGATATAGATTGATAAGATACAACCAATTGTTTTATACCATACAACGATACCATTCTACATCCTGATATCAGTAATCATCGTTGTATTAATGAGGCGAAAATATAGATCTTAGCCCTTAAGATCAGAAAATTAAGAGAAGCAGCAAAATCCTAAGACACCTGTATATGAAGATGTGGATAAAGACACCAAGAGACGAGATGAACTTCCAGCAACATTTTCTCTGAAGCTGACAAAATAGTTGCTGTTCTGCGGGTGGAGGTGTTAAGTACGGAACCGTACCCTCTACCATACGGTACCCTATGTTAATAATGCCGAGCAAGCATTTTTCACTAAACAAGGAAAGTCGATGCAGCCCATGTCGCAACATCCGACCAGCAACGTGCCGCCGACGCAGCGATTTCATCATAGCGTTATTTTAATTTCTTAATTAATATTTTAAATAATTTTGTCATTCCTAATTCTAACATCGAATAGGTTTCACCTCTAATAGTTTGTAATTTTATTATAAGTAATTAAAGTAATTTCTAAGTAATTCTGGTTTTTTTTGGATCCTTCGGCTGCAGTAAACGTAATTGGCTCAATACAAGGATTTCAAAAATGTATATTATGATTATTATTACTGTAATAATAATAATGAAATACAATAAGAAAGTTTAAAAAATGTTGACTTTGCTCTTTCCCATGCCTAAGGCAAGCAAGATGCGAGCCGAGCTTCTTCCTGGCCTCCTAGGCAACGTTCGACGGTCAATTTCAGGGTGTAGCCTTTCCCTTAAAAAAAGAATTATCAACTTCGGACTACTCTGTAAAAAGTTATGCTCGGTCAAAGATAAAAATGATATATTATACGTGGCAACTTTAGAACGGCCTCATTTTTTTCGTCGTTAATAAATTACTTAATCAACCACATGATGTAAACTATTTTAATGAATTGAACCGATTACGTAATTTGTCTAACTAAAAAGACATAAATAAAATAATAATTAAAAGAAAACAAAAAACCCGCCTGCATAAAAAACAACTAATAGAAAATGAACTGAAAAGACTGAAACAAGATAAAAATTCAAAATTACACAACGCTAGTGAAACAAATCGAAACAATATCAAACATTATGTACTATACTTAAAAATATCAATACGGTAGTCCTTTAAAATTTTATGCAACATCGTACATAATATGCAGTCGGAGACATGCACAAAGAGAGAATGATTTGACTTATCCTTCAATTTTATGTCTCCGACTGCATATTATGTACGATGTTGCATAAAATTTTAAAGGACTACCGTATTGATATTTTTAAGTGTATAGTACATAATGTTTGATATTGTTTCGATT
This sequence comes from Melitaea athalia, assembly GCA_905220545.2. Classification (NCBI taxonomy): domain Eukaryota; kingdom Metazoa; phylum Arthropoda; class Insecta; order Lepidoptera; family Nymphalidae; genus Melitaea; species Melitaea athalia. Next base: position 6,798,520 of record HG992184.1, read on the forward strand.
TGTTTCGCTAGCGTTGTGTAATTTTGAATTTTTATCTTGTTTCAGTCTTTTCAGTTCATTTTCTATTAGTTGTTTTTTATGCAGGCGGGTTTTTTGTTTTCTTTTAATTATTATTTTATTTGGAAGTCGCTTAAAAATGAAAAAATCTTGATTTTTAAGGCAGTTAGGATTTGTTTATGAACCTTGTGTTACATACATTGACAATGATGATGAAGAGTAACGGTAACTTTTTCGACAGAATTAATACACACACTAATAATAATTTATTATAAGTAAGTAAGAATACTTAATACTTATGTTCGTCATTTTCTTTATTTAGTAGAGAAATCAATAATTTGTCATAGAATTTTCGGGGATCAGTTAGTTGCAATTTATTCTTATTTATTTTCTATATAAGAAGGCTTTATGTAAGTAGTTTGTGAACTGGTTTTTTTAGTAATGTAAAATTGCATTCTTAATGATCGTTAATAAATATACAACAGAAATGAATACATAAAATAAAAATAAACTTAATCACAGTTTTCTCAGTGCCGTTTCTCGCCACATTACTTACTCCATGTCTAAGTATTCATAATAATTAAAAACTTCCGACTATAAAAGAGGACGAATGACTATAAATGAGGATAGTTTGGCGCGGATAAACCATTACAAAAGTTCAGTGAGATTTTACATTTTAGTATTTATTAATTGCAATACAGAAGTGTATATTTTCTTGTTATTAATCCCGTTTCGTGATTTATTGCTTAATTATTTAGTTTTGCGACTTATAATACAATAAATTTCAGTTCTGTCACTTTTATTGAGGTTTATGGTTACTACGTAATTCTTAAGATTCTAAAGCCCTGTTTCAGTGATTGTTGATAATATTTATCTCGCCCATAAGTTACTGACGGGTTATCAGAGACTTTTAGCAGGAGGTAAATAGCCGGTTGAATGCCCATACAGCTATAGCGAAAACTAATATCTCCCAGTAAATGATGAAGTTTGATGGTGAAACAAAAAAGTGGGAAACTGTTACACATTGGATGTATAACTATCAATCATTATCATAATTAATTATTAATGCTTTATTGTACAAATCACCGTAAATACGGGATCAATACTCAAAGCATTTTCTGTACTTTGTAGGTATGCAAAATCGAAAACTGAACAAACCCATATTCAAATGAAGAAAAAATAATTATAAAATAGGTCCAAATCATAAAACTAAACATACATATATCATGCATATCTATAATATGCATATCTACTGCTTCTGGTAAATAAATTTCTTTATTGCAGTGTTTTTCAACCTGTGGGTCGCGACCCCCTGGGGGGTCGCGAAGCTTCTGTAGGGGGTCGTCAGAGGTCTAGAGAACTTTAGTAAAAAAACAATAAAGATAAAAAAAGTTGATTTATTAAGTAAAATAATTTTAACAAAAGGATATACTCATAAGCATTTTTATGTTAATACAAACAAATTAACAAAAAATGAAATCCTAAGACTCATGTTATAATTATGTGAAGGTTGTGCTTGTTTTTGATTAACCAATTTCTCATTAAATCGTTTTCCAAATGGAAGCGATTTCTTACGATTAGGTACGTATGTATATGTGCGTAAAATGCGTTAGTTAGTTATCAATTGGTTACGTACTCGTTGTATCTTGTATGTAATTGTAAAATAACGTGTTAATTACATAATTGCATAATTATAATTATATCCGAATCCTAAATCCTAATTATGGAGACGTATAAAAACGTCGTATGGAATGAATATTTGTAACACATAACATACACATACATACATGATAAAAAAGCGAAGGGTCGGGAGTCGCGAAATATTTTTTCATACCAATCAAAAAGGTTGAAAAACACTGCTTTATTGTACGAGTACAAAGAAATGCGCAAGAAAGGCGATTAACACTAATGTATTTTCTACAAAAAGTAGACTAAAATACTTGTAATAAAACAAAAACAATGTTTATTACTTAGCTTGAATAATTGATACCATTAACGTAATAATTACATTGTTTATATTTATTTTATCACTATTTTATGGATACCTACAGTCTACATGTGAGTGAGAAACGACATAATATGAGGGAAGGTCAATGAGGTAACCAAACCCATTAAAAGTCGATCTAACACTAAGTTTATTAAGATTATTTTGAGTATTACAGACGTCATCCACACCAGGCAAACAGCAATTTCGTAACAAATAACCTATGTTAACGGAAGTTATTAGATTTTTTTTGTTCAACTAGATCGGCAAACAAGCGTACGGCTCACCTGATGGTAAGCGATTACCGTAGCTTATAGACGTCTCCAATACCAGAAGCATCGGACGCGAGTTGCCGACCCCATCCCCAGTTCCCCCCAGGAGCTCTGGTTACATTACTCATCAACAGGAACACAACACTGCTTGAAAACAATGTTATTTAGCTATGATCTTCTGTACGGTCAAGGTACTACACCAGTCGGGCTGTTCCATATTTTGAGCAGGAAATTTCCTGCTGTGCCCTACCTCAGTCGATTAAGCAATGTGAGCTTAAAGCTTTCAGTACTTAGTTCAGGCGCTTTCGATATACCTACCTATTACAATCAGCGCCTTTTTATTCCTGATATGGCTTGCGCCTGATACGAAATATTAGTTGGATAACATTTTCGTTGAAATGATGAAAAGTATTTTTATTTGAAATAAAATAAAGTGGATTGGAAAATGCTTGGTTTAAGTTTTATTTTACCTTTTTAATGGTAATTTATTTATTTTTTACCTTTAAACGAATTTACTTGGATGAACCAATAACTGTAAATCAAGGGAAATAAATTAATATTTTTGCAACATTTATTTATGTAATAACGTAATAGCATAACATTTATGTCGTTTTATAAATATGGTACCTACATATTCTCTAGGTATTTACAGAAAGGTACGTAGTTTTAAAGTATACAATAATAAAATTTTGTGATTTACCTGAGTCTACTAGAAAACTCTGCTTTGGTCTCATTTTCCGCCATATTTGTTCCGCTATATTTGTTAAAAGTTGCGCCTCTGCTCTTTCTTATCCGCTTTCTATTATTTATAATACATCTCTATCCACCGGAACTTTTCCGACAGTTTGGAAGAAGGCTAGAATTGTTCCATTATTAAAGAATGGAAGTACAGAGTTGGTTAGCAATTATAGACCCATCGCTATTCTTGCAATTTTTGCAAAGATCTTCGAAAAGATTCTGTGTCCCTTGTTGCAATGGCATTTAAAACAGTCCATCTCTCCTTTTCAACATGGTTTTTGCACTAATAGATCTACATCTAATTTTTCCGCACAATTTCCAACCCAAACGATATCTCACTACTTCAGGAAGATCTAAATCGCTTGAGCTCTTGGTGCGATTGTAATAATATGAGTCTCAATATAAGCAAGTGCCATTTGGTCAGTTTCAGTAGACTTAAGTCTGATCCTCAGAGGTCTTATAAAATAAAAAATATCACCCTTCAGGAATGTAGTGAGATTCGTGACCTAGGCATTATCTTAGACAAAAAATTACGCTTCCATTCTCACATTGACTCCATCTGCAGAAAGGGATTCAAAAACCTGGGCTTCATTCTGCGTAATTGTAACGACTTTAAAAACCCTAACACTATAATTACCTTGTTTAACGCTCTGGTGCGTAGTGGGCTTGAATACACGAGTGTAGTCTGGAACCCACACTATAACATTTATGTCAAGAGACTGGAAAGCATTCAAAAGCGTTTTATGTGGCATCTTGTTTTTAAATACGGCCTAGCTAAAAAAATTCCATCTTACACACAAAGATTAGCGCATTTTAAAATGAATACTCTTGCCGATCGAAGATGCTTGTTGGACAACATGTTCATATTCAAATTAATTAATGGTATTCTAGATTGTCCGGAATTGTTATCAAAGGTACAAATCACAGCACCATCCAAGTCTTTGCGAATGTGTAAACGCATGATTTTCTCAGTGAATTCTTCTAAGACCAACCTGGGCCATAATTCCCCGCTAAACAGGATAATGAGGTCTTATGGTATTATAAGTAGGAGTAATGAAATTGACATATTTAATTCCAATGTATTTAAATTTAAGAGAGAAATCATGCGTATTTTGAGCAGTCTTAAATGTTAACGATAAAATTTTTATTAATCTAGATTTCGTTTAATTTTTGCCTATTTTTTTTAAGTAGTTGTTTATTTTTTGTTTTATTTCTTGCTTGATTATTGTTTAGTCTTGGTTTTGGTTTAATTTTCTTATTCTTTGTTATTTTGGGTAAAGTTTATGTAATTTTTTTTAGTTTTTAATATTGTAATTTTGTGTAGCAATTGTTATTGTTATTATTTTTTTATCATTTGGAATTCAACGTAAATTTTTTTTTTGTTGTTTGTTACCAAATTTTGTACATGCTGTTATCACCTTTAATTAAGATACCACTTGCTTTTTTTGTACTATTTATGTAACTGCAATGTTTTTAGTGTGTATTTTGTTGGTGATCTAATAAATAAATAAATAAATAAAATAAATAAATTTTATGTTCGGTTTAGTATCTTGTGCATTTCTTTCTGCTTTTATCATCCATCAATCCTAATTTTACTAGGTCGTTGGCGCACTTGCACTAACCGTGCTTTCTGCTCCACGGACTGTTTATTAGATTCCCATTTCCCTGGGTATGTGTGTTAAAAATATAGCTGTATCATTCCACTATTACCTTAACACATTCAATCTCTGTTTCACCAGTTGTAAATAACGCTGTTTTACAGTAAATTATATCCAACAGAAGTTAAGAGGGAGATATAAGTTAGTAAAGATAGAAAGAGAGAGAGAGTTACGTTTCGTAAGTTTGACTTCAGTCGTATAGTCTAAAGCACACTCGTTATTGTTTAAATTGTAGCCAAAGAGGTCCTGTTGGCCTATTCTACCTCCTATTGTTAAAGTCTATATGTACATAATTATATGTAACTAGTGGTGGTTAATATAGCATATAGCATAAAAGTATAGCATGCTAAATGTTTATAGCAGATAGCATTTGCTATACTGACTATGACTTCGTGCTAAATCTATAACGTCTCAAACGCTAAACGTACACAGTGCGCTGCAGCGAGGCTAGAGTGGGATAACATTACTTTTTAGCGTTTTATCGTCTCATCTCTGCGAACTTTTGCGTATGTCCACTCACGAAAAAAAACTGTCATTACCCATTTTTATTTTTATTATAAATCAATGTACGAATAAAATTTTCCTAATACAGTGACCAATAAAATAAACATCATAACACTTTAAGATGCTACAAAAATAACTTATAAATTAAAAATTCAATTTCAATACCTCACCTTTCGATAGTGGCAGATTTTTATCACAAACAACAGAATAATATTTACACTTAATACTTTTTATACACATTACCACTTATTATTATTTAACACATATTTACACTTATTATTAATTATTATTTAATCACTGTCGCTGAGGGGGGAAATCCCAAAATCAAATCACACTTAATACTAACACTAAATAAAACAAAATTAATACTAACACTAGATAAAACAATTAAAACTAAATAAAACAAACTGAATTCTATAACACTAATAAACTAATTACTAATACTAATAATAAAAATTAACAACAATAAAAACGAAAACTTTTGTAGCCGATAGAGCTCAAGACAGAGATAGTGGCACGAATACTAACGTGTGACTGAGACAGATTACCGTATATCGAGTATCGAGCAGCGCGGCCAAGTTTTGTAACAATGTGCTAAAATTATAGCATATAAAATAGCATGCTAAAAAAATTTAGCATTTAGTCTATAGCATGTTTATAGTTTATAGCAGATTTGAACATCATAGTATGTAACTTACTATAACCCGTCCATAACGTAAACTTTCTTCTCCGTAATTGACATACCTAATAATTTTAAGCTGTCTTTTATTTTCCTTGTATAAATCCGGGTTATCATTCTATCTATCTCTATTTTAATCTTTTCCTTCAATCTAGAAAGAAGTTAGAGAATGATATTAGATTATAAACTTTAATACCTACATAATTAAATAATCGTTGATATGGACGGCAACACTGGATATTAAAATGTATTTGATAACATTTAAGAGTAGTTATGTGTGCTTTTGATTATAATATTTGTAGATGCTACGCCTCCTTTGACGCCATACGACCTTGAGTGGCCTGAATCTATGAATAAACAACGCACAATTGGGCCGGCAACATTTTAACGAATAGACTCGTGTTTCGATTAATTTATAGAATTTTTGTTCTTCATTCCATGTTATAGACACATTAGGAGTTGTGTTTCTTTTTCCTAATAGAAAAATAGTATAACACCAGTAAACTCGCATTATGTATTTCAAATTAAAATTGTATTCAGTAGCTATTTGAAAAAAAAAAGAAACATATATACTTCTCTACTACTCTACTCTACTATCTCTATTTGTTCGCTTCAGCCTGTAATATCCCACTGCTGGGCATAGGCCTCTTTCTCCATGAAGGAGAAGGATCAGCAGTATTCAGCTTAATCCAACAAGCTGCTCCAATGCGGGTTGGCGGATATACATATCCACAGTAAGGAATATTCCCTACTATGAGTAGCGATTCCTATCAGGTGTACCTGATAACAACCGGGGCCGACAACTTAACGTACTCGCATAGGCACGGTGGTAAGACCTACAAGCACTGCACAAACACCCAGACCACGGCAAACATCTGTATGGTCAATACAAATGCTGGTCATGTGCGGGGATCGAACCCGCAACCGCCAGCGCAACAGACGAGTGCTGTGACAGTTGCGCCAACCCGTTGTCGTTCGTCGTCTATTTGTTCAAAATTAATTAAAAGTAAAGAAAATAATTATTATTAAACATAAAATTGAGAGTGTAGTCATTTTAACTAGTAAATAGCAAAAAGTAAGCACAATGCAATAAAATGTTGTAGATATGTAGATATAAATTTTAAAATATTTACTCAGTAATTGACATCAGTAGAACACAAATCTTTAGAAAGCTTTGTTTCCTTAACATGTGTTAAAACAAATAAACATATTACGTCATTTTAAAATTAAACGGGATTTAAGAACAAACACAAATAAGAATTCTTATCAATGATTATACATTTTGTTACCTAAACAACGTATCGACTATCGAGAACGTCGCTGCTATGCCACTGTCAGTAGCGCTGCGCACACGTCGGCGACAAACGTGTTATTCATAGAACAAAATGGCGGCACGAACGGTCAGCCGATGTTTTATTGTGTCCACGAGGTGTTACAGCTCGAAAGCTGACAAAAATGTCGCGTTCCTCGGCCTTGGAAACATGGGAGGTTTTATGGCGGCAAATCTTGTTAAGAAGGTAATTAAAATTTTGTTTCAAATTATCAGTATGCGATATTGTATTGCTTTATGTAAGTAAGTACATGAATGAATATTGAATTTGAATGAACATGCTCCGTTTGACAGTTAGTACTAGCGTAGTGAACAGTAGTGATGTGAACCTTAAACTAGTCGGTCGTATCAAGAATCGGTATTTGTCGATTTTAATATGTTAAATTTTATCTGTTCACCAAAACGGCTGGGTTGTTAAATCAGAGTTTCTAATGAAACGGTCTTTATGTAATTTAATCTGGCATACTGAATAAAATTAAAAAATAGATACTATCCTTTTCAAATTGAAACATGTTACAACTTACATTTATTCGTTTTGGATGGGTCACATTACTACGCAGCCAGTTACGTTATTCTAGTTCTTTTGATAAAATAGGTATGTGTTGTCCGGTTTCACCGGTTGTGGTTTGTTCTTCAAATAAGTTACGAATAGACTCAGCAAGAGGTAGAACAGGCCATTAGGACCTGTTTCTCCTCAATTAATAAATAATAACTTTTAGATTACTATTTGCGAATAGAAATATCTTATAAATATTAAATACTAGTGACCCGCCCCGGCTTCGCACGGGTGCAATGCTGATAATAAATACTATCTACAACTAAAGATACGTTACAAACTTCTAAAATTATCAGTGTTTCTCTAACATATTATACATGTATTATACATATAAGCCTTCCTCTTGAATCACTCTACCTATTAAAAAAAACTGCATCAAAATCCGTTGGATAGTTTTAAAGATCTAAGCGTACATACAGACAGACAGACGGGAAGCGACTTTGTTTTATAATATGTAGTAATAGTGGAATTCGATGGTAAACAGATTTATATAAAAAAAACTTTTATCTCTCGGATACCATCCACTGTCAAAAGTGTTATCCATAATTGGTAAAATATACCCTAAGGGCCTATTTTTCCTCAATCAATAAACAACAACATTTAGATTCATGTTTGCAAATAGAAATATCTCATAAATATAGTGGAATTTGATGTTAAATAATTGAGTTTGCTCGCAAACGAAAAAAAAACCGACTTCAATTACCTACATCGACAAGTAATACAACGTAATAAGAGGAAAAATTAGTCAAGTAAATACGCGCTATTGAAGATTACTCAAAAAGTTGTAATCAGATCTCGATCTTATTTAAACACTAGCGACCCGCCCCGGCTTCGCACGGGTGCAATGATGATACTAAATACTATCAACAATAAAAGATACGTTAGAAACCTCTAGTCTAAAATTATAAGTGTTTTTCTACCATGTTATGCATGTATTATACATATAAACTTTCTTCTTGAATTACTCTATCTATTAAAAAAAACCGCATCAAAATTCGTTGCGTAGTTTTAGTGATCTAAATTCTAAACAATTAAACATACAGACAGCGGGAAGTGACTTAATTTTATACTATGTATAAAGATAAAGATGTACTGGTGGTCGAGCGTTGCGTCATGCGGGGCAGAGGGGATTGACTCGCCGCGCAGTAGACATAGCATATTAGGCGCTTTAGGAACTTTAAATGTTTCGCTGCTAATTGCTTCTAACGACGATATCTCAAAAACTATTCATCTGATTGATATAGTGTGAAGGGCAATTTTAATCTGCATTAAATGTCTAAGCTAACTAACATATTTATATGGATAAGGATTAATACTGAACTAAAGAAAATAGCTATGAAAATAACGTAAGGTTTTTAATAGTGTCCGACCGAAGTTTCGGTTTCGGTTTCGGTTTCGGCCGAGTTTCGGCCAAAAATCAAGTTTCGGCGAAAGTTTCGGTTTCGGCCAAAATTGGCCGAAACTTTTGCCGAAACCGAAACTGATTTCGGAAGTTGTCGTGCACGCTCGCCTAACTGTTTTCAATTCAAATGTTTACTGTTGCTTAGTAGTGGGTTACTTAATTCTAAATGTAAGTATGACTGTTCTAATAATTGTGATCTAGGTACCTATCTTTATTAATTCTAACGCCCAGTTTCCCGAAGGCTGATCAACGCAAAAATTAACTAATCATCTGTCAAATGATCCGGGCTCCCTAGTACATTTTTGTCGCTTGATTACTATCAAGCTAATTTTCCGGGAGTAGCTTCATGTTGATGAGACGAACAAAAATTTCCTCTACGAAAACTCTCGATTGTGGTAGCAACAGAGGTAGCAGGGGATAGAGCAACAGTGAACGTAGAACCGGGATAACGTACCACGCAATTTGTAGGACAATATTACTATTAAATTATATAAATATTAATTAACTAACTAAAAGAGAAAAAAAATCAGAAAAAAAAAACAATTTTTGATGATCTCGATGAGTCGCCTTGTCGTCGTCGGTCCTACGCTCACTGCTGCTCTATCCCCTGCTACCTCTGTTAGCTACCACAATCGAGAGTTTTCATGGAGGAAATTTTTTAGCTCCTGGGGGGGGGATTGGGGATAGGGTCGGCAACGCGCTTGAGATGCTTCTGGTGTTGCAGGCGTCTATAGGCTACGGTCTTACCATCAGGTGAGCCGTACGCTTGTTTGCCAACCTAGTTACATTAAAAAAAAAGTGAAAAAAATGTACTAGGGAGCCCGGACAGATTTGACAGATGATTAGTTAATTTTAGCGTTGATCAGCCTTCGGGAAACCGGGCGTAAATGTATGATTTGATTATCTTTGTCGAGACTGGAACTAAGAGTGTAATAGTAATTTTAGTAATTACTAGCTTCTGCGCGCGACTTCGTCGGCGTGGACTCCGCTCCTATTAGTCTTAGCTTGATGATATATAGCCTATAGCCTTCCTCGATAAATGGGCTATCCAACACTGAAAGAATTTTTCAAATCGGACCAGTAGATCCTGAGATTAGCGCGTTCAAACAAACAAACAAACAAACAAACAATCAAACAAACTCTTCAGCTTTATTATATTAGTATAGATTATTTTTATATAAGAGGTACATAAAAGAGGTTGATGATTCTTCTAAGTACAAATACTAACCAAAGTATTAATTAATAAGATTTCAAAATACCAATACTTAGTATTTAATGAAACAGTAACAATTAGTGATTTGATTATTGATAACTGATAAGCATTTTGCTATGAGAACTTAATTTGAAAAAATAATCAAAATATTATTAATATTTTTGAAGTGAAACTTCCTTAGGCGCATGAGGGGTAAAATTTGAGCGACCGGTAACGCGGCAGCGTCATGACGTTCAGTACTTGGATGGGTGACCGCCTGGGGACACCTCGAAACGTTGTCTTTTTTTTTCAACTAGTTTTTTTTGTTTATTTTAATTCGTTTTTTTTTTAATTAGTGTGAATTGCAAAACCTTGTCCAACACAATCAGGAGCACAAATTAAACCAGTACTAGAGATGCTTCAACTTGATATATTGGATTGTTCAATAATTACACAAATGTATCGTGGCCATATATGTACTAACAAGAAAGAATTTTGCTAGCGCGATTGAATCTACTACTGGCACCATCTAGTCGTAGACGTGTTAAACTTAAACAAAAAAAAAAATTAAATAATTGTAAGTTGCAGCGTTAACGATTAGTTTTTTTTTTAATTAGTTTGCCAAAGAAGTTTCACTTCTGACATGTGTACTTTGTACGCACGCAATTTTTTTTTCCTATATTATCTATACTAATCTTATAAAGCTGAAGAGTTTGTTTTTTTGTTTGTTTGTTTGAACGCGCTAATCTCAGGAAGTACTGGTCCGATTTGAAAAATTCTTTCAGCGTTGAATAGCTCATTTATCGAGAAAGGCTATAGGCTATACATCGTAAGGTTAAGACCAATAGGAGCGGCGCACCAATGAAAAATATTTCAAAATCGGGAGGTTTTTTTCTTCATTTTGAGAGCTTCCGCTGCGAGCACTGAGTAAACAGTTAAAGGTTCGCAAAAATCATGTATGACAGAATTGTTTCACTTTAAAAGTTCAAAAAAAAAAGTCCGCGACAGCATATGTCTATCTTTTAAGGTTGGCTCACTATAACCTTTTTTATGCTAAAGAAATTTGTTCTAAAATAGTGCAATATTTGCGAAGGTGTTTTTATAAACATGACATATATCCTTATGCAAATAAATACCTTTTTCATCACAAGTATTTATTTTAGAACAAAATTACCCTTAATACCATTCGATTTTAATAAATATCTTAGGTCCTAAGATATTTAGGACCTATGAGATATAGCAGTTTTTAAAAAACATTGCAGCAAAAATATTGTAAATCTGAAAAGTTTGTTTGTTTAAACACGCTAATTTCAGAAACTACTGGTTGGAATTAAAAAAATCTTTTTGTTTTGGATAGCCAATTTAACGAGGAAGGCTATTTTTTTCCTTCAATTAACGCGTATGAAACCGCGGGGCACAGCTAGTATTAAATAAATGATTACAACAAAATTAATATACTGTGTTTCCATTTCATGTCAATAAAAAAAATGTGTGTAAAATGGGTAACATGCACCAAATTTCAGTATTTTATACTTGACCACGTGAGTTTCGGTTTCGGTTTCGGTTTCGGCCGAAACTGTAGCCACGGCCGAACATTCGGTTTCGGTTTCGGTTTCGGCCGGAAACCGACTTTCGGTCGGACACTAGTTTTTAATTAAAAATTTGAACATAAACGTGGTTATTGTAAGTCAACCGTAAGAGATAGAGATATGCTCTCGCGGACTTTTTTGTAGAATTTTTATAGATTTTGAATTCGCTAGTACATTACTAAACTGTATCTTTGCTAGTTTACGCGGCGTTTGCGTGGAAAGCTCCCAGTTGGCGCGATTTTTTACGACTTCTTCAACATTTATCGCCGTAATTCTGCTAATTTACATAAAAGTATACTAAATTATATACACAAACCTTCCTCAAGAATCACTCTAGCTATTAAAAAAAACCGCATCAAAATCCGTTGCGTAGTTTTAAAGATCTAAGCATACATAGGGACATAGGGACATAGGGACATAGGGACATAGGGACAGAGAAAGCGACTTTGTTTTATACTATGTAGTGAAGTAAAAATACAATGATTGCCATTATTGATATCGAGCAAAAAAGGGCAGGAAAATCGCGTTTGTTGTATGGGAGCCCCCCTTAAATATTTATTTTATTTTGTTTTTAGTATTTGGTGTTATAGCGGCAACAGAAATACATAAATTGTGAAAATTTCAACTACCTAGCTATCGCCGTTCTTGAGATACATACAGCCTGGTGACAGATGGACGGGCGGACGGACAGCGAAGTCTTAGTAATAGCGTCCCCTTTTTAACCTTTGGGTACGGAACCCTAAAAAAATGGTATAAACATACGTACGGACGAACGTTTGGTTAAATCGCTTCTGACATTTATATCAAGCGCGTAGATTTACCATGTGATAACTGATAAAAAATTATCGAAATTTTTTTGGGTTTTTTTAAATTTCAACGATTTTTAGACCCGAAGTTTTTAGAACGTGGTCGAGACCTTTTTTTTATGTAACTAGGTCGGCAAACAAGCGTACGGCTCACCTGATGGTAGGACCGTAGCCTATAGACGCCTGCAACACCAGAAGCATCACAAGCGCGTTGCCGACCATATCCCCAATCTCCCCTAGGAGCTCTGGTCACCTTACTCACCAACAGGAACACAATACTGATTGAAAACAGTATTATTTAGCTGTGGTCATCTGTAAGGTCGAGGTACTACCCCAGACGGGCTGCTCCATATTTTGAGCAGGAAATTTCCTGCTGTGCCCTACCTCGGTTAAACCTTTTTGAAGCAATCGATTAGTCCACAGGAGCCGTATTTCTACTATTAAATCCTTATCACAAAATATAGGGTATTAGCTTCATAATGATTTCCAGTTGTTTTTGACATTTATGGTAAACAAATGATAAAAATATACCAACTGTATTTATTTCTACATAATCGTTTTTGCTTATCGTGAAATTACACATTTTTATCGAACGACGAAATACTTAAGTATTACACAACAACGTAAAGAAGACACTGACCTAACGTTTTAGAAAAAGGTCACGAACATCAGTGATAACGAATCAATTAATTACAATACCTAAAGATATTATAACTCTAATTAATAATTAAACCAATAAGTAAAAACAACCACTAATATTCCGATGACCTACATTTGTTAGAAATGGTAGGTATACCAGAAACGACACCCGGGTTGTGGGGCGGTTAATTTGCGGGCTAAATGGCTGTAGTACGACTGTATTTCACTCGAGCCATTGATTTAGATTTTAGACGATAAAGTGTTATTGATAGTGGACAGTCTTCACCAGAAAACGATCAACGAGGCATGTGGCTTTCGCGATATTGCCACCCTGTGAAAGGGACGTTAAAAGCATAATTATACCTATACCGGTTGCTATACACCATGTGCATGATATGTATGTTGGTAAAAATTGAAATATTATACAGGTCCGTAATGTAGTTTATATACTTACGTTAATTTAAGGAAAAAAAAGCCTATAGCCTTCCTCATTAAATGGGATATCAAACACAAAAGAATTTTCAAATTCCAAACAGTAGTTACTGAGATTAGATTTGAGATATTTTATTTTATTTCAGTACAGTTGTCGATAACTCATAAGTGTAAATTAAAACTTTTTTTACAACTCAGTCCTAAAAATCATTAAAACGATGTTATTTACTAAACAGTTCCAATTAAAAATAATAATGAAGTCATTAGTACTTACCTCGGAGAGCACGTTAAGCCGTCGGTCCCGGTTGTTATTATGTACACCTGATAGCGATCGTTACGTTACTCATAGTAGGGAATATATCCGCCAAACCGCATTGGAGCAGCGTGGTGGATTAAGCTCTGATCCTTCTCCTACATAGGGAAAGAGGAAGAGGGCTATGCCCAACAGTGGGATATTACAGGCTGAAGGCCGTAACTTAGTAAGGTAAGTCTCAACTTTAAGTAAGTTGAGACTAACCTTAAGACTATTTAGATGTGCAAAATTCAGTAAGTACGTATCAAGTGATATAATATGTACTTATAGTACCTATAGCTGGTGTATAAAAAACGATTATTCTTAAAAATGTTAGTATAACAAGATAAACCAATTTACTCCTTCCTGAACATTTGGGCTATAGATAACTTTGATATTTGTATTACATATTATACCTATTGCAATTGTTGATCAATGGTTAACGGAGTTGATGTGTTTGCGCGGTGTCATAACAAATCGAATCGAATTATATTCTAAAATTAACCTTTTACCCACAGGTTTATAAATATTCAAGCCGCAAACCTTGGTTTTATATCGTGCGCACTTATATTTTGAAAAGATATTTTAAGGTGAAAGATTTTCTTTCTAGGAGCTACAAATGTTCTTTCTGCGGCCCTTAGTGTTCACAGCCAAATCGTTTTGTGTTTACTACTAGGGTAGGGTGGCAAATAATTGTACGGTCCGCTTAATGCTTGCAACTCCAGGAACAGCGCAAGCTCGTCTTCAATTATACGTCCACTGATAACACAGCGTACACCCAAGAGCTCTTGTTATTATCTCACTACAGAAACTGTCGAACAAGATATTTCCTACCCCAGTCTAGTCTTAGTCCTTTTCTCCCATTGACACTACTACAACGTATGGATGGGCAATATTACAATTATAAGACAACGTATGGCAATCATTTCGATTTATTTAATTAAACATATTATATATACAAATCTTTCAGGAATTACTACCTTTTATTTATAAAAACAAATATTTATTGAGTGTCTTCCAAAAAGGCTTCTTCGTAACTTTTAATTATTATATTCCAATCCTTCTGTTGTTCTGCGTTACGTGCGAACGAAGATACCAATAATGAAATCGCTATTTCATGAATATCAAGAAGATAGTGATAATACGATATTAAGCGTATTAATTAATAATTAAAATATAATAAAATGATTATAATTTTATACTATCGAGTTTAAATTTCGCATTCTTGACGTGTAATTATAGTTTTAAATTAACGATAAAATAACAGCCTGTTAAAATTTATCTATTTATTTTTACTGTCTGGGACAGAGGTAAGATAAGTATGTTAATGATTTTAAAATGAGTAACGATATACAAATTATACGAGTAAGTAATGTTGATAAGAACGCCTTATGAGTTTGTATATTGCATTTTATTTAATTTACTTTTAAAGTAGGTTAGCATTAAAGTATTAAATAAGTCAAGAAAATAGAAAACGATTTCGTAATATTTGAAAATTACAAAAATTTATCACAATGGAATGTAAATTTACATATTTGAGAGAGAGACGAACTTCTTAGCATTCCATGGATTCACCGTGCAGGTACCGGGTCCATTGTGTGGCAGAGGGAGAAAATCAGAGCAGTTCCCAGGACTTGCGACCTAGGTGCCTAGATCTATGCCTAGGTGTAGGTTTAAGGAGGCCCCCTTTGAGATGCGCATCAACGCTTACCTTCACTGCTCAAGTTGCCCGCCCTGCCTAGGCAAATTTGGTAGGAACCTGTTAGTGCAGCCTTTTAGATACTCATTCTAAAATAGAACTTACCGCAGTTCTTGACAGGCCAAGGTCTTATAGAAGGTTATAGAGAGATTTTGCTGGTATAACTCTCGCCCCTACTTCTACCGCGTATAAATTAACCATAACCATTGTATAATGAATTCATGACAACGTATTTATAATTAGAATTTTCGTACGGTTACAAATAGTATTTCAGATTATACGAGTAGTTACTAGTTAAGCAACAAAATTAGAACATTTTGGAAGAACCGCTTATATTTAACAGTTAAATAAATTCTCTTACGTGATAATAAAAAATTGTATATGGTTAGGTTTTTTATTTTTATTTTAATAAACATTTTTAAAAAATGGTATCAATTACAAAATTTACTGATGCAAAGGGTTTAATTACATTATGTGTAATTATATCGATAAAAAGGCTTCATCTCTATCAAAATTTAATTTATTCAAATAAGCATAATGCCAAAGCATGAATATCAATAAAATCGAAACCGAAATGTATCTACTTTATTTAATAAAATTAAATAATGTGTTATGTTATTAGGAAGCTAACTCAGTATTAGAAATGTTGAATATGCTAAATAATATGTACTTAATAACTTTCGTTTATTAAGTCATTGTCACAAATAGGTAACAGAGATATACATATTTTGACCTTTTTTGTTATAATCTGAATAAACATTATATTTACGGTTATGTGTCTGTTATCTCAGTTTTAAATGTAAAACAGCGATGTGACGATGTCGAACTGCGATAACGATGCAGTAGTATGATAGACATAATTATAATGAATTTTGTTATTTAAAATAAAAAAAATCTTGTAACATATGAAGTCACTTTGCTTAACAGTAGCCAGTTCGATTCGGAGTTGATATTGGTGTCACTACTGTGCCTCAGACAGTAGGTAGGTAGGTACATTTCGCCATCGGTTCCAACCGTTATCATAGACACCGGCGTTCGTTAATTATGATAGAGAAATTATTCGACCAACCGTAGTGGAGCAGCGTTGCGATTTAAGCTCCGATTTCTTAATGGTCTAAGGGACGTGGAAGAGCGATCTTCACCGATCTGATAACTCGATGAGACATATTTTTTATCAAATATAATTTATAAACAAATATGCCTATGATAACTTGCCTATATATAATAATATAAGCAAATAATAAAGTTTGTCATAAAACTTTAGCTAAATATGTTAAACTGTTAGATTCAAATTAACTTATATAGTTATTAAAATGAAATAGTGAGAAAATAAATTTCTGCCAGCACTAAAATTCAAACGCTTAAAGAGATCCGATAGGAGTCGATTTCAAAATAAATTGAAAACGGTTAAAGAATCATACTGTATAATAATGAGGAAATAAAAAATAAAATAATGTGTTTAAATTGAATTTAGTTTTCCAGATTCCGTATAAAATATAGATTTTCAATAATTTTATTCCTTGAGTTAAACGGAGTGGTATGAAAAATATGTGTTCGTACGTGTGGTGTGTAAGGATGTGTTTGTGGGTGTGTTTTTTTTTTTGTAAATTGGAAATTTCGTATTTTTGAGATGTTGTTAGCTTTTTGCAAATTTCAAAATTGAATTAAAATGTGATGTAGCCGATGAAAATAACTTTGGATTCAAAATATTAGTTTGAATATTCGTTGGGATTACTTTTTCGTAGACAAACATAAAAAAATTCTTGGTCGTTTGTATACTTGGTTACGTTTCCAAATCGAAATATGATTGTTTTGCAATATTTGATTAGAAAGTTTCATCATGTGTTCCCGCTTCTCAATTTTTCAATTATATGTTATAGATAAATAGACACAAAATTTTATCGTAGATGTCCAGAGATATTCAAATATTGAACCACCTTGAAGCTATGACTGTTTTTAACCGACTTCCAAAAAAGGAGGAGGTTCTCAATTCGACGATATTATTTTATATATGTTAGTTACCTCAGAATCGAAAGGTGATTACTTGTCATGTGGTCCCATTTAAATTTAATCGAGATCTGATAAGTGCTTATCGAGTTTTATCTAATAAAATGCGTATTTACTTCACTATTTTTTCGTCAATCTACGTTGTATTAAATCTCATAGCTTTTTACGGGGAGTACCGATTTTGATGAATCTTATTTTAATCAAAAGCAGATGCTCGTCTTGTGGTTTCAGTTAAATATGATCTAGATCTGATTACGATTTTATGAGCAATCTTTGATAACGCGCATGACTATTTTATCGTCTAAATACGTTGTATTACTTGTCGATGTAATTGAAGTTGTCTTTATTTCGTTTACGAGCAAACACAATTATTTAGGTTTTAATTCATTTTCTTTTTAAATTAAACAGTATCGAGACAAATGATTTACTAGTTTTGTTCTGCAATAAAAGTCAAATCATTTGAGCCCTTGTGAGGGTTATAGCTTACATAAGAGAAAAACGCAGTTCAATTAATTTGCGTATGTGGATATTTGAATAGTAGGTACATTTATGATATTTTGTAGCCTAAAATGAAATATAAACTTTTCACATCTATATATCTTGAAAAATAATTAGTTGTTCTCTAAATTAGCCCATTCACAAACCTCGTCGATTTTAATTATAATATAAATTAAGGTTACCAATAATATCTATTTAAGAATTGAACCCTGTAAGAATCAAGGAACCGTTAAATGCTGCCGCAACTGTTTAATATTAAAATCGTTTCAATTTATGCAAATATTATGTTAAGTTATGTAGATGGACGCTTTTCGCGTAAATGCTTAAGGTTCAATCGTAATGAAAAATACATTAGCTATGTATTATTGTATCAAAAGTTGAATTCACGATCGAGTTATGACCATTCATTTAGTAATTATTAATTACTAACTCTGCTTCGCGGTTTTTTCCACTTAAGGCGCCTGGGGGGGCAAAACGCCGCGCTAGCCGTTTTTTGTGCAGTTTTTTGAAGCTATCCACTTTTTATTGGAAAGAAATATCAAACTAATACAAACACATTTAATTTCTACATAATTTTGATTACATGATGGTGCATTTTTTTATTTTTTTAAAGGATTACATTTTAAATAATCGCCTTACAACGAAACCACAAAAATGAGAAATAATTACTGATACTGTGCGTCTCCTCGTGAAGTAAACATTATTTTATTTTGCTACAGACACTAATGGATTGACAATTTAATAAGGAACAATTCGCATGAAAAATTTTTTCGAAAAGACCTAAATTTGATGTGTTATTGATTTTTTCTAAAATCTGGGCGTATTCACTACTGTAACTCAAGCGCTGTGTATTGGAATTCAGTCTGCCGCAAGGTTTGGAGGGAGAAGCTAGTGTCGTTTGTCACCGTCTCGGCAAGCGCACGCTCACGTCATATTATAAATCTATACGTCTATACTCTATACATACAAATAAATAAAAGTGGAGTGTCCGTTTGTAATAATAAAATAATATCCTTTTACTAAATGCATATCCATGTATACACGGTACATATACCAAAATTACATTTTTTACAATTTATTGTTGTCTGTCTGTCTGTCAGTTTGTTCCGGCTAATCTCTGAAACGGCTTGACCGATTCAGACGGGACTTTCACAGACAGATAGCTGATGTAATAGGCTGTTACTTTTATTTTTATTTTGTATCTCTGCGAACTGAACAATAATTTTTTTTTAATTCCACGCGGACGAAGTCGCGGGCACAGCTAGTAAACAATAATAATTTATTAGCATATTGTTAGCATTTTTTGTTGACTTTTGTTTGGGTTAGTTTTTTTTGTTTGTTATTTATTGTGAAAGGACGCTCTGTGTGTGTATTTAAAACTATTGAGTTTTTTTTAAAAACGCTATTGTTGTGTAGGTATCTAAACAATGGTTTTAGCACCTTTGAAAATTATAGAAACGACATCCATGATCAAGAGTTTTGCTAGCTAATTTAATTTGACCATGTATAGGTTTTTACTTTTTACCTAGACCTACGTTAAAATAAAAAAAATCTGTATATATGTATATAAAAATGAATCGCTGAATTTGTTGCTAAGCGCAAATCTCGAGATCAGCTGAACCGATTTCACTAATTCTTTTTTTATAATATTCCTTGAAGTACGAGGATGGTTGTTACGGTGAGAAAAATTAAAAAAAATTGCCTGAAAAGTCTAAAAATAACACTTTTCTATATTCCCATACAAAAGATTCGTAATAATACTTAAAAGGCAATTTGAACTTTAATACCATACAATAAAGTTTAAGAGTTAGTGGAGGGGTTCCGGAAAGGCAATTGAGTGATGTTAGTATCGTATAAATTAATATTAATGTCAATATTTTAATATATTCTTTACTTTTTATAGCTAACCAGTAACCCGGTGTCACCAATAGCAGAAATAAGTATTAAAAAAATTAATAATTGTGTTTGCTCGCAAACGAAAAAAAAACCGACTTCAATTACATCGACAAGTAATACAACATAATAAGACGAAAAAATGTCAAGTAAATACGCGCTATTAAAGATTACTCAAAAAGTTGTAATCAGATCTCGATCTAATTTCACGAAGACTACATGACAAGTATTAGTTTTCGATTAACGTAAGAATCATGAAAATGGGTACACCGAGGAAAAAGTTATGCGGTATAAAACAACGTAGGTCGACGAAAAATTAGTCAAGTAAAAACGCATTATTCGATATAACTCTAAAAGTACTTGTCAGATCTTATTTTTAAAAAAATGGGACCACATGACACGCAACACCTTTCAATTAAAACAAAATTGATCGAAATCGGTCCACCCAGTCAAAAGTTCTGAGCTAACATACATAAAAAAAAAATACAGTCGAATTGAGAACCTCCTCCTTTTTTGGAAGTCGGTTAAAAAGTAAAGAATCGACTGTTAGGCGGTACGAAGTTCGACGGGTCAGCTAGTATATAATAAAATTTAATTTATTGTTTTCATTTTATTTTTCTACTTACAATGTCTGTGAAATGAAATGAAATGTGATGAATGTGTTGCTAAGAGCAAATCTCGAGAGCAGCTGAACAGATTTTTCTTACGAAAAATTAGAAAAATTGCCTGAAAAGTCTGAAAACAACACTATTCTATATTCCCATACAAAAGTTTCGTAATAATACTTAAAAGTCAATTTGAACTTTAATACCATAACATAAAGTTTAAGTTTTAGTGGAGGGGTTTCAGTAAGACAAAACAATTGAGTGACGTTAGTATCGTATAAATATTAATATATTAATTTATATATTTTTTTGTTTTTACATAATGTAATTGTTGACTTATCAACTTTCTTTTTTCTTTTTTTTAATCTTTTTACTAGCTGACCCAAATTGCCGTTATCCCGAATAGCAATTGAGTGACGTTAGTATCGTATAAATATTAATCTCAATATTTGTCAATATATTAATAAATTTATAATTATTTTTTTTACATAATGTAATTATTGACTTATCAACTTTCTTTTTTCTTTTTTTTATCTTACTAGCTGACCCAAATTGCCGTTATCCCGAATAGCAAAATAAGTATTTAAAAAAAATAATTAAAGAATCGACTGTTAGGCGGTACGAAGTTCGCCGGGTCAGCTAGTTATTTATAAGTTTAAGTAATTATACTTCATTGTTAGTATTTATTGAACGTAAGTGTAGTCACTGAATTCATTACCTAAAATATATACGCACCAATTAACATTTCTTTATTATAAAAAAATAATATATATTTTTTTATTGAATGCCGTGTCTGCGGATCCCTAGATCTGTAATTTTTACGTGTATTCGTAAGTTGTTCACCAAATGCCGCTAGACGCTAGTCGTGTTTTACGAGAGGTGGGGTGCGGCAAAGAGGGAACGAATGCTCAAGGTTATTTGGTTGGGATACCGCCTTAATTTTCGATCCCGTGGGCATAACGGGATGAAAGTACACTGCTCAACAAAGTCTAGGGAACAGGAGGTTTTTAGGGAATATTTTTATTTTTATATATTTTTGTTTTAAAGTTTATATACCAATCGATGCGCAATTTAATGCTTAATTAGTTGCGTATATAAATAAAGGATTCAGTTTTTGAATTACGAGGTAATTTTAATGAAAAACAAAGAAAGTGTATTACAGAACTAAACAAAGAAATTTAATTTAATAAAATTTCTTAAAAATTAAAACATTACAGTTAAGAACAAATATGCGGGGACTTTTTTAATAATTAGTTGGACCCCCTAAGGCATTAACAACAGCTTGACATCGTCGTGGCATACTGATTATGAGACTATCGATTGTCTCTTGTGGAAGAAGACTCCATTCTCTGGAGAGATGTGAAAAAAGTTCATCTGCTGTGTTCAAATTTTGAGGGAGATTTCTAAAAGCCCTTCTCTTTAGTAAATCCCACGCGTGTTCAATGGGATTGAGGTCCGCGGACTGAGCAGGCCACTCCAGCACTTCGATGTTGTACTCGCGGAACACATCCATCACCTGACTCGCAGTATGTGGTCGTGCATTATCTTGCATAAAAATAAAATCTGCGCCCAGATTTTGTCGGTGCGGGATAACCACGGATTGGACTACCTGTTCGCAGTATCGCTCTGCATTTAAATTTCCCCTGATCAAAACGAGATCCGTCCGTCCACCCAGGCGGATTCCAGCCCACACCATGATTGTACCACCTTGGTAGGGATGCACCTCCTGTGGGTTTTGAAGCCGACTCTGCCGACCAGGAATCCGCCAAACACGCACTCTTCTTGAATCTGGATGAAATCCGAAGCGAGATTCATCGCAGAACAGTACATGTGCCCACTGATCTACGGTCCACTGCAAATGTTCACGTGCCCACAATAATCGACGTCCTCGATTTCCATGACGCAGCGCGGGCACTCTTAGTGGTCTGCGAGCACGAAGATTAGCTTCATGGAGTCTCCTCCGAGCAGTCTGGTCACTGATAGCAACCTGGTGCTGCGACTGGAGGGTCTTCTACCAACTGACGAGCCGTAATGGTGGGTTGCCTCCTTGCGACATTTTGCAAAAAACGGTCTTGCCTTTCCGTAGTAACCCTATACCTGCCTCTGTGCCTTTCGGCTACATCGCCAGTAAGTCTGTAACGTACCCACAGTCTGCAGATAACGCTCGCGTGAGAATTCAGAGCAGCTGCAACTTCGCGTTGGGGTAGCCCAGCTTCCAACATTCCTACAGCTCGAATCATTTCTTCCCGCGTTAAATGACGTCGTGACATAATGGCCGTAGTCGCAAAAGTTACGAATAACAACAGTTAATTTTGTTTTTCAATAAAATCATAAAACAATAAAACAAATTTTTATCTTTAAAATTCTCATACAGTATCACTACAGAGCAATCAAAGTGAAAGATTCCCGCCTTTTACGAAAATTCTTTTGTTTCTAATTTTTTTTTTTTTAAATTCGAACAACGTTTGATAAACATTCAGCCTACCTGTTTACCTCAAAGAGATCAGTACTTTTTTAAAGAAGATTTTACAAATAAAGTCATATAGTTGGCTTGTTCCCTAGACTTTGTTGAGCAGTGTAGTTGATTTGTAATTCTGGAATCTACAGCTAGGTACGTAATTTCATTGTAAGACTTTTAGTAATTTCCCTTCCAAACCTGTGACCCCGAGCATGAACGTCAGCGCAGCCTTCGCAAGCTCTCCACTCCTGGTTGACGCAGCAGCCAGCCACTACGCAGCACTGCACCACATCGACTCACTGGAGCATTGGCAACATCACCCCGACTTACTGGAGCATTGGCAGCATCACCCCGACCCACTGGGGCATTAGCAGCATCACCCCGACTCACAGTTCCGACTCACTGTGAACTATGCGGCATCTGATTCCAACTCACTGGAACATTCCACTGGCCCGCCAACCTGCTATCGAACTTCTGTCTCGGAGGGGGAGTGATGTAGCGACATCTATCTCGCGACATACAAACTAGAGAAAACTGACGTTGCCTACATCGCGATATTAAATTCATCCGAGCGATTGAACATAATTATATACAAGAACCCGACAACAACCGCCGGGGCAGTAGCCTATCAGACACAACACCCGTCTGGTCGGATGATCCTGCCTTTTCAATGGTGGGTGAGGAACCTTCCACCGTGTTGCTCGCGCACTCCCAAAGGCTTATTTTGATGGTGAATGATTCGTTAAATTCATATTTTTCGAATTCGTTAAATATAAAACTAATTATTTCTAGAATTCTTAATGACACATTGATAAAGTTTGATCCCACCAAAAACATTCTGTAAAAAAACTAGCCAAGTCTCGATGGAGCTGCTTGTTTATCTCTAAAAAGTAATGAAATCTAGACAAAGCCGTACCAAGTCTAAGGTTCATTACTGCGATTTCTTTATTATTATAGTTAATGTTGTGTGACTTGGCCGTTAAAGGGTACACAAGGGTACAAAACTAAGAATAATATCCCATACTGGTATTGGTGATTGGACACTAGTGTCTCATTTTAGGCGGTTGTTGATAACACATGAATTCAGCATTGACAATGCTGACTTCTGTTCTCTTATTTTTGGAGCGTTAAATCGATCACCGATCTAACATAAAATAGACATTAAGACGGACTTCTATCAATGATTAGAAGTCCGCTGGTACTGGAAATAATTTTTATACAGTTTGTTTCAGGCTTGCCTATACAAAAGTATTATTGAAATATGCAGCTTTATCAAGCCTACAATTGACTGGTTATTCAATCAACGTTTTCCAAGTGGCAATTTTCCATCGTCAATGGGTAGCGGTTCTGGTACAGATTGGTGCAATGGTGTCATGTAGCACCTGGTTTTGTACCCTTGTGTACCCTTCAACGGCCAAGTCACACAACATTAACTATAATAATAAAGAAGTCGCAGTAATGAACCTTAGACTTGGTACGACTTTGTCTAGATTTCATTACTTTTTAGAGATAAACAAGCAGCTCCATCGAGACTTGGCTAGTTTTTTTACAGAATGTTTTTGGTGGGATTTCACTTCTTTTTGTAGAAAGTAGAAACGTGGGCATATTCAGGCATATTGATTTATTTTTTAGAATTTCTTATTTGACACATTTTTTTTTTCTTTTTAGTAACAGTTTTTTTTATTATTACAATACAAATATTTCTTTTCCTTTCTTCCGGTTCTGATTCTTGTACTTGACGTGTTGGTATCACCACCACTCTTAGTCCAATGCATTGTATTTTGACCAAATTTTGAGCGAAATTAATATTTTAGTGTAATTTGTGTAATATTCGAGTAGAATTAAGTTTAAGAGCAGGCAGAGGGGAGGCATTCGCCCAGCAGTGGGACGCTACTGGCTAGATTAAATTAGAAGATGTGATCTGATTTTTGCAATGACAGTTGATTTTTTTATGTACCAACTAGCTAGGCCTCGCGGTTTCACCCACTGTGATTTGAGGAAAAAAATAGCCTTCCTTCTTCTTAAAGGATAACCTTTCTCTTTAAATAGGCTATCCACCTCAGAGGAATTTTTCAATTCGAATCAATAGTTCTTGAGATTAGCGCGTTTAAACAAACAAACAAACAATTCAACTTTCTGGTTTACAATATTAGTATAGATTAGTACAGATTACGATATATAAAACATATCTTTTACACTTCCGCGGCGAAAATATTTATATGATTTAAGACTTTGATTGGATTGACAGAATAATCTGGAATTTTTCAAGGAGACCAATTAATTGAACTTTTTTTTTGTATCTAATTCAATCAATTGAACTTTGTTTTTTTGTAATCTAATTCTTTTGTACATTTATTATTTATTGTATATTTAAGTAACTTGATAATTTTCCTTAGTTTATACTAAATAAATTTCTGAACGCTCGCATAAATAAATATTTGACATCCAATATGTATAATGTCAATCCGTTTTCATTACTGACATTAAAATTAATTTTTAAAATGTAAAATACGCCAATATCCGTATATTGTGGATATATGTTGTCGATTCGAAACCTTTATTTAAATACGTTCTTTAATTTAAGGGTAGAGTTTACCATATCGACGAGATGAACATTAAATGTTTGACAGTTACGAAACACAAACATTATATACATATACTTCCATACGAATTTTCATTCCCACCTTTCAACCCCTTACACCCTGTTTTTCGCATTATATTTTATGTAAAGGTGGTATATCGATCTCTTCTAATAGTTTGATTGGGCTCTTGTGTTTTTTAATCAGGGTCACCAGGTACTCCAGATCTTCGATTATCCTAGTTTTTATAGTTTTCCCTTTATGTAGCCATTAAACCCTATATCTGTACCAAATTTCAGCTCTCTGAGTTTATGGGAAGTACTAGTTCTATTTTGATGATCATGAGTGAGTGAGTGTCGTAAATGCGAAACTTTGCTTTCGCTTAACTTCTGAACTAAATGACCTACAGACTTGAAATTTTGGATTTTAAGTAGGTGATTATAGCTTACTCGATGACGAAAATTTCAGCGTTCTGGTCTTATCCAGAGGTTCTCAAATAGGGGCCTGAAAATGCGGCGAAATGGTTCGGGTAAAGGATGGTACGGCAGTGTTTGCTTCGCGCTCGACTTGGCGGGGGCACTGCCGTGCCCCCCGATATTAGTTTAGAGATCATTTTAAAAGGGGTATATAAAACTAAGGGAATATCAGTTTTTATCGTGCTATAAATTATTGACATTATTGTGTCCTAAATGTGTTTTATTTCGAAAAAGTAGTGATGTTTATGAATGTCATGTCTATGTACTATGAATGTCAAATGTTTAATGTTAACACATCTATCCTCTATAATTTTCATCTGAGCGCAGACTCGTAAAATACAAAAACTATAAATAAGGCGTTTAGAGGGACAGGAAGCCAATTATCTATTCGTATATAGGTTACTCGTAAATATTGAAATAAAAACTATAAAATAGTGCATTTTTTACTATACATTATCAAATTAAAGCCGAGAGTATGAAGATGTTCTAAAGCAAAGTTGCTTAGTACGTTTTTTAAGATAACGCGTTGGCGCAACGGTCACAGCCCTGGCTCACGTCTGTTGCGTTGGCGGTCGCGGGTTTGAAACCAGCATATGAGAAACATTTGTACCTATAGGATATGCAGATATATGCCGTAGTCTGGGCCTTGTGCTTGTATAATGTGTGTGTCCGGACTCCAGACACAAGAGTAAATCCTAATGGAGGCCTTTGAGTGTCAGGCGATATAAGTGAGTAAAGTCGTGTTATCAAAACAAGTTATATAACATCTTATTAATGTGTGTATGTATGTGGGCATGTATGAGTGTAAGTGGATGTATATATTAAAAAATCCTTCAGCGTCGGACCACGTCCTAGCTCTACTAGGCAGTCACAGGACTGTCGATTGGTAGTTCGAATAATAAATAGCCTGTGGTATTATAATGCATGTTCAACAAAAGGCACGGGCATTTAGAGCCCGTGAATGTTTGAAACTAAAATTTTAAAATTTAATATTATTTAATATTTAGTATAAATTTAAAATAAATTTATTTATAGTAACTATTTTTTTTTACACAACGATCAAAAACAAGCGTACGGGTAACCTGATGGTAAACGATTACCGTAGCTTATCTAGACGCCTCTAATACCAGAAGCATCACAAGTTATACGTTGCCGACCCTACCTGCAATCATCCCTAGGAGGTCTGGTCACCTTATTCACAACAGGAACACAACAGTGCTTGAAAGCAGTATTATTTAGCTGTGATTTTCTGTAAGGTCGAGGTACTTGCCCAGTCAGGTAGCTACAGATTTTGAACAGAATATTTCCTGCTGTGCCCTACCTGTATCTACATGTAATATTTTAACACTAGCTTCTGCGCGCGACTTCGTCGGCGTGGACTCCGCTCCTATTGGTCTTAGCGTGATGATACAGAGCTTATAGCCTTCCTCGATAAATGGGCTATCTAACACTGAAAGAATTTTTTAAATCGGCCCAGTAGTTCCAGAGATTACTGCGTTCAAACAAACAAACAAACAAACCAACAAACAAACAAACAACCAAACAAACAAACTCTTCAGCTTTATATATTAGTATAGAGTATATATTTTTAGGTTTAAATAGCGCACTTAAATTCAATAAAATTATTTTCCATACATGAATAGTCGCTAGCAATTATTTTTGCGTGCCGTGCCTCGGAGAGCACGTTAAGCCGTTGCGTCGGTCCCGGTTGTTATCATGCACACCTGATAGCGATCGTTACTCATAGTAGGGAATATATCCGCCAACCCGCATTGGAGCAGCGTGGTGGATTAAGCTCCGATTCTTCTCCTACATGGGGAAGACGCCTATGCCCAACAGTGGGATATTACAGGCTGAATCGTGATCGTGAATTTTTTTTAAGAATGTAAAGCGTCAAGGGCGAAAAAAAGAATTAGTTAGGTACATTGAAATAGAGTATTTATTGTATATAGTAGGTGTGCGATGTACGTTACATTTATAGGCTTAAAGTTACTCATTCGTACGTAACGTGAACGATACTTTTATCTGATATTTCGGGAAATCATTTGTTTAATTTACACATTAAAAGTATTTGTAAAGACCTTCCCTTGTTTTGTGTATAATTTATCAGTAATAATGTTTGTGTGATCAAAATTTAATCTATATAATTAAACACTTGTTCGTACTGAGGAGTATCTAAAGGACATATCAACGCAAATATGTTTAAGCAAACTCAGTTTACGTAATGGCTGATATTTGCATCGTAACGTTTAGTTCAACTCATAAAAGTTGCCGCAGTACCTTAGTATAATAGGTCGTTGGCAGTACCTATACAGTTAAACTACTTTGAAACGTAGTATATGCAATATTAATCCTCAGTGCTACTCGTGATTTAGAAATAAAAAAAATATTTGTTGCTGTGCGTTATGTTCCTGAAGTTAGTAAGGTGGCCAGAGCTCCTGGGGAAGTTCAGGTATAGGGTTGGCTGCGCTTGTGATGCTTCTAGTGTTGTAGGCATCCATAGGCTACGGTAACTGCTAACCATTAGATGAGCTGTACGCTTGTTTGACTTAGACGTATATTTATTTTATTTTATTTATTTAATCCACCAGTGGCAACTACATCAATACAATGCAATAAATGTAAATACAAATATAAACTAAAAACTATATAAATGTGCTGCCTTTTAAGGTGAATACAGCATGCATAATAAAATGGAAGTACAAAATAACAAAATTTCAAATCAACTCAATCTAATCTACAGATTTTCTTGCTAGTTTTATGTTGTTTACAAAATTAAACCAATGATAGAAACACAGTTAGTAGGTACGCATAAAAATGTAAGCTATAAATAAATCAACATCTGACAGCAGCAATTAAACGTATAGAAAAATAAATGCCATAATTATCATTTGACAAAACTTACATTTAGTCTTTTTATGAAATTACGACCTGTTATCACATGTTTAATTTATCGTAATGTATGTATACATAACACTTTACGTAACAGTGAAATATAATAACTCACAAGGTCACTTACTAGATAAATTCGTTTTATTATGTTTTACTTGCACTCCTTACAAAAGATAAATTATATAAACGTTATTATATATTATACGTAAGACTAATAAAGAGAATTTAACGTAAGCATAGGTATCCACTACCACTACAGCCTATCACAGTCCACTGTTGGACATAGGCCTCCACAAGTTCGCGCCCGACATTACGACGCGAACTCATGTGTTTTGCCCATAGTCACCACGCTGGGCAGGCGGGTTGGTGACCGCAGGGCTGGCTTTGTCGCACCGAAGACGCTGCTGCCCATCTTTGGCCTGTGTATTTCAAAGCCAGCATGGATGGTTACCCCGCCATCCGTCGGCTTTTTAAGTTCCAGGGTGGTAGTGGAACTGTGTTATCCCTTAGTCGCCTCTTACGACACCCACGGGAAGAGAGGGGGTGGCTACATTCTTTAGTGCCGTAACCACACAGCACATAGGTATACTTACCTATAATTTAGGTATTGAAAATATTCGCCATTACTTATAAGTATAACGTTACTTTTTTGCTTCAAATGTAAAATCCTACTAATAACAATTTAGAATAGACATTATAAATGTTTAAGCATAACTGTACAAACAAAATCACAATTTTAAACTAATCACACATATAGGAACGTACAATAATTTACATATTTTACGAAAGAGCGCCTTTGACATGTTGGTACAATCGGGTAAAAAAACGTTTATCAGTTTAGACTTTTTTAGTTTTGTTAGACTTTCAAAAGTAGTCGCGTTAGCGCAACGGTCACAGCCCTGGCTGTAGGCGCGCTGGCGGTTGCGGGTTCGATCCCCGTACATGGCATACATTTGTATTGGCCATACGAATATTTGCCGTGGTCTGTACGTTTGTGTATATGGGTGTGTTTCGCGCCGCTGAGTGTGTATCGTTTATTAAATTTAAAAAAAAAAATTGAAACTACTAAAACTTCAATATTTTACGTAAACTGTAACAGTTTATACATATAATCAACTGAGGTAGGGCACAGCAGGAAATTTCCTGCTCAAAATATGGAGCAGCCCGACTGGGGTAGTACCTCGACCTTACAGAAGACCACAGCTAAATAATACTGTTTTCAAGCAGTATTGTGTTCCTGTTGGTGAGTAAGGTGACCAGAGCTCCTGGGGGGATTGGGGATAGGGTCGGCAACGCGCTTGCGATGCTTCAGGTGTTGCAGGCGTCTATAGGCTACGGTCTTACCATCAGGTGAGCCGTACGCTTGTTTGCCAACCTAGTTACATAAAAAAAAAAAAAAAAAATATAATAAACTTGTAAACGGCCAACATTTTTGTATTCAAGGAAAACAATTTATAGGTCTCTAAAAAAATAAACTGAAATTAAGAATTATTACGAGAAATTTTATCTGTATTTTAACTAGACGTATATGTTCCACCTTAATAAATTAATAGTAGATAAAATCAATTACATGCAACAATTCCTCTTTTCAGGGTTTCAACGTCCGCGGTTACGATCCATCCAAGGATGCGTTGTCAGCTGCAGCTAAGGAGGGAATATCCGGCGCTAACTCAATAGTCGCGGCTGTCGATGGCGCGGACGTCGTTGTGTCCATCCTGCCAAGCAACAAAATCGTCCTTGACGCGTACCTTGGCAACGATGGAGTTGTCAAACATGTATGTAAAATAGACTGTATTCATCTTTCTATCTAAAACCCACCAAAATAAAAAAAAAATCGTTAAGTTTAGAACATGACGTTCGAAAATTAGCGGTTCGTAAGCATTTTCTGAATGTAGCAATCGGACTTTAATGGCGTACTTTGATGATTTTTATGTAGTAAGACCACACCAGAACCAGCTTTAGAATAAAAAAATAAAAAAATGCCATTTAAATTTGAATGAAATTTGACGCGTAGTTTTTGACTTATCCTTTACAATATGTATGGTACTGTGTATTATACTTATCAACGTAGATTTAAGTCGGTTTATATTGTTTAAGAACAAACAGTATTAGGTATATTACTTTGCGTTATTGTTTATTATCACGTTGTTAGTTTTTTCTACTTAAAACCCCATCTTTAGAAATACCTCTGAATCTTGATGTTTAAGACCTGTATAACTTACATAATAAGGCTTTTTAAAATAAAAATAAAAAAGATGTGCGAGTTGTAGATACCTACTGACAATTGCTACCATAATCATAAACACGAGTGAAGTCAAGCTAGTCATATAGTTGTCCAATATATGCGAAATGTAAGATATATATTCCCGACAGACCGTGTCAGTGCTCTAGCCAATTAAGCTATGGAACGATGTACCACCTACTTAGATCGAAATAGCCAGCTAGATAAATATTATTTTGATAATATTTAGAATTTCCTCATGTGTGGGTAACACAAAAATAAATATAATACGAATATATATTCCCTTTCAGTAATTATTAACACCACACTATACACATATTTTATATGTCACTACATACGACATAGTACATATTTTATCGCCGTTAAACAATTCATAGAATAACTAATTAAGTACTCTACTGTTATCGTAGTGTAATGATATATGTAATTAAAATGTTCTGAAATTTTTGGTGTCCCCATGACTTTGTTTTAATTAAGGAAAGCGGGAGAGAGTTCGTGACAGATTCAAATAATTTTTGCTCTTTGTGATTTTACTATCTTCTAAATAATTATATATATGCCTTACTTTTGTTTTGTTAATATGTAATGAAATTAAACTTTTACAAATCTCTTTTTTTTAGACAGACTATAAGTAATAGTTTATTAAACATTATACATATTTACAAGTCACTTTTAACATATTTTTTTCCATATTCGCCAGGGACTTTGTGAAATAACTTATTCACAAATAAAGCGTACAAGGCCAACCAAAAGCTAGACTACGTGATGAAATAAAATGAATGAAAAAATAAAACATTTTCTTAAAAAGCTCTATTGCGATGTTTTCTTTATACGAATCTACGCTCGCTCTTGAAGTAAAACAGAATTTCTATGGGCCTCTGATGAAAGACTATTCGGAACAGACGGAGAAGTCAAGTCGCTGGCAATTTTAAAAGGAAATGCGAAATAATTTTTTTTGAAATATCGCATATTTGATAAATATTTTTCGGCGATTTCCGTTTCTGTGTGGTAATAACCATACAAAATCGGGTTTGGTATCGGTTTTAGAATTTTAATTGTTTTTACTAATGAAAAAATTCCCATTTGCGAATAGGATTAGCAAACAAAAATTTTAATACAAAATTAGGCGGAACATAGTTCTAAAACTATTTTCATATTACTCAAGTTTATTTTACTTTTACTGTTTGTTATATTTTAATAGTCGTGTTATATAATTATTATACTCGTATCTATATACGAGTTAATATTGTACTTTTTCCATACATGATTTATGTTTTTGTTTTTCCTTTTTTCTTGTTTTCAGGTGCCTAAAGGTTCACTCCTAATTGACTCAAGCACAGTGGACCCAAATGTGCCCAAACAAATTTTCCCAGTGGCATCCGAAAATGGAGTGAATTTTATCGACGCTCCTGTATCCGGAGGTAAATTTATCGCTTACTGTTCTAGCATTATTTAATGTTTGTATTAACTAACTTTTAATACGCTCTTAGAATCATTTGATGCCTTGGAATTATTATACTTTTATTATATTACAATTTAATTAATTTTTGTACAATTTTGGCAAATAAGTTGAGAAGTTATAGGTAAGTTAATACATTTGGTTGTGCTGATAGGTATACTTTTTAGTAGGATCTAATGCGGAATCAGTTCAAAATTTAGTTTTTAGAAGCTTTTGTTTGACTGCTTTATCAATAAAATCAAAAATATTGTAACATCTGTTCTATACATCGATTAAGCTTAAGGTTTTATGCGCGTTTGGTTTGGATGACAATGAAGCATGCTATTCTAAATCAAACATGTTGGCCTCTAAAAGATATATAATTGTTAATTAATTATAGTGGCCTTGAAAAGAAATGTTATTGGTCCAAATTTAATTGTTACGCATCTGCGTAGTATGAGTATCAAACCCATTTAGACTTTTTCAGTTTAAAATTGTAATGACGTCACTATTTTTTAAATATACATAATTATATATAGGATATGATACAAGTTGATTAGTAATATTTGGTTATCTACAGCTATTATATGAGTATTGTAGAAATTAGAGTAAGAGTTTATTAAAATAATAATGAAAAACCTTTTCTTTCATATAATTCAATTACCTAACTACTGAAATTAAAATATGAGGTCAAGGCGTCGAATAGTTTTAAAAGTAACGTTCTTTTAGTGTAACCTAAATTAAAGGATACTTTAAATTAATTACGTTCCTGCGTTTTATTTAGGAATAAAGAATCTATATAAATTAATATCTGCGGTTTCAGGTGTTATGGGCGCCCAGAACGCTACGCTCGCGTTTATGGTCGGTGGCCGCAAAGAAGATTTCGATAGGTCTTTGCCAATGCTCAAAGCTATGGGCGCCAAGCAATTTCACTGCGGTGATAGTGGTGCCGGCCAAGTGGCTAAGTTAGCTAACAATATGCTCATGGGTATCACTGGTATGGCGACAGCTGAGTGTATGAACATGGGTATTAAGTAAGTAGATTTATATATTTTCTAGACTTTTTCTAACTTGTGTGGTTTCGAACAATCAGATATTTAAAACTACTTTTCCGCTACTGAGTCTTCTTGAGTTCAATGTTATACAAGTTACCTACGTGTCTACTGTTACTATGCCTACATTAGTTTTAGATTATCAATTTAGGTATAAACAAATAAAAAATAAAGTTTGTGTATTTATGTACGCAAGTAAGAAGTTATACTTCATTGGCTAGCTAACTTCACATTGCTAACTTGTTCTTCGTTGACAAACTAACTTCAGGGTGGCGGTATTTTGTGACGGTGTTCGCGCGTATCGTAAAAATTTACTCTCATTATTTTTCCCTAACGCGAGAAAGTATAACTCCAAAAATCTTTTAAATATAACTATAGTTCATTTCTCATGAATCTTCATTTTTAGAGCAGTGTTAGAATCTCATAAATTAAAATTATAATTTGATTGTTTTTTAAAACTCATTTTAATTTAGTAGAATTTGTTTTTAATTTGTTAATTTAATGTAATTTAATTTTGATTTGTAATTTAAGTTCTTTTTATTACAAAATGTTGTAGTACTCGTACAATTTGAATGAAATTTATTAAGTGTAGTATTCATATGTCTATTCTAGTGATCTCCAAGAAGATACGAAAAATAGTAATAAAAAGCAGTTTCAGATTTCATTTGAATTGTTTTATCATAGCTATTTCGTAATAAGAGCTTTAGACATTATATATAATAAGGGTTTCAGAATGTTACCAATGTAATAACATTAATGAATATAATTATGAAAATATAAAAGACATTGTTTTTTGTGTAAAATTCTTATTTAAAAATTAGTCTCTTAAAACAATAAGTATTTTTATTTAAAATTTGTAATTTTATTAATAGTGGAGTGCCTGGGGCGTTAAAAACACGAAAACCTCGGATTTCCGTTACAGTGAATGAAATTTTATAATTCAAAGTGGAATGTTTAGCTAATAATATATACAAAAAAGTTTACCTATTAAAAAATTGTGATCTCGATTCAAAAAAAAAAAAAACGAAATAATTATAATTTTGATAGTTTAAACCCTGTAGAACATTTTTCTACACCAAAATTAAGTTAATTGATACATTCATATAGAGATAGTAATTAGGAAAAAGATTTAACCGACTTCCAAAAAAGGAGGAGGTTCTCAATTCGACTGTATGTTTTTTTATGTATGTTAGCTCAGAACTTTTGACTGGGTGGACCGATTTCGATCAATTTTGTTTTAATTGAAAGGTGTTGCGTGTCATGTGGTCCCATTTTAATTTAATTGAAATCTGACAAGTACTTTTAGAGTTATATCTAATAATGCGTATTTACTTGACTATTTTTTCGTCGACCTTCGTTGTATTATACCGCATAACTTTTTACTCGGTGTACCGATTTTGATGATTCTTACTTTAATCGAAAGCTAATACTTATCATATAGTTTTGTTTAAATTAGATCGAGATCTGATTACAACTTTTTGAGTAATCTTTAATAGCGCGTATTTACTTGACTATTTTTTCGTCATATTACGTTGTACTACTTGTCGATGTAATTGAAGTCGGTTTTTTTTTTTCGTTTGCTAGCAAACACAATTAATTAAAGTATAATAGTATTAGCTCCAAATCTACTTGATTCAACAATATCATCATGATAGCGGTCTATTAGTCGTTATCTAATAGTTTTTTCATCCGGTGTATGCTGTGAGGTATATACCATCGTATCTTTCAACTCTTGCATAGAAAATTGGCAGTCGTCATTCGCATATTTGCTTCATTGCTGCATCTATCATCGAAATTGTCAAACCAACCTTTTTATCAGCAGAGCTCAGATGAATAGAATTTTTAAGAGAATTATAACAATCAGCATGCTATTTTGCTTGGAGTGTTTGTAAATCTGCTATATCAGAAATTCTTTTATGAATTTCTTGATAACAATCGTTTTTCTGTACAGCTATAAAGCTTACAATGGAGTCATTTAAAGTTGGAGTATTAATATATGAGATTTGTCTTCGTCATTTTTTATTTAATTTTGCTTAAATTTCTTTATTAGCTTCTTGACCAGAGATGAAACAGTTTTTTCCCACTCAAAGCTCGATAAATCAGTGCTACTTCGGAGTTTCTTTTTCGAAGGCAAAAATGGAGTATCATTGGGCCTCTTCTTATATGTTTCAATATATTTTTGGCGACAACCTGTATGAGCGTAAATGAATTTAGTTTGAAGATGAGGTAACAAGCCATCTTTTCGTTCTTTCCTCTCCACGTTCTACTGCCTGTCCAAGGTCGTTATGACCCTTCATACGCTCCAACATTTCAAGAAAATATTATTTTACGTCTATTTAGGTATTATTCAACGTATATAATACGAAAAAAAATATATTTTAAATAAAATTATTAATTATTTATAGTTTTTGGTTTAAATAAAAAAAAAATCAAAAGCACAAAAAAAAATTTGGTAAACTTTACACTTTATAGTATAACAAAGAAAACCCCCCCTCGACCATTTAAATTCATTCACTGTAACAAAAGTCTGAGGTCAAAACCCCCAGACACTCTACTATAATATATGTAATAAATTGAATACCTATATATATTGAATTATTAGGGTTCCGTACCTCATTAGAAAAAAACGGAACCCTTATAGGATACTTATTTGTTGTCCGTCTGTCTGTCAAGACACTTTTTCTCACTAGAACGCGTGGAGGTATCAAGCTGAAATTTATATCAAATACTCAAGTCTACACTGTCCCTTGGAGCTGTGAAAAACTCAAACTTTTAAGCCAACGTAATCGAAAAATATAGCCGTTTATGCTGCAAATTTTCGACACTCGCAAGGGAATCAAAACCTACAGAGAAATTTGGTACGAAGCAACGGCTTATAGCACAGATAAAGGAAAAATTGCGAACAGCATAAATTTTTAGTTACGTCATATAATAAAAATATTTTTAATAATTTTGTTTGTGCGGAACCCTCGGTGCGCAATTCCGACTCGCACTTGGCCGGTTTTTTATTTTAATCACTCTTTTTTATTTTTTTAAATATTATAAACATTTGTATAAAAGAAAACTTATTCGGTTATAGGAATTCTTTCACTATTACAATTTTACAAAGCTATATTATAATTACAGAAGTAAAGCAGACAATACAATAAATAATGCTATTACCTACTAAAAGCTGCAAATGAAGTTTCTATAAATATGAACAGAGTTAATGGTATTACAAGAAAGAGAAATCAATATCTATTAATTAATGTTTTAAAATCTGATTTATCTACCGAGTATTCATTAAGTAAAGTAAACATAAATCAAACGGAAATTTACAATTTACAGGCGTTCGAGTTCATAGCTTTTCATTATTGTTAATTTGCCCATCAGTTTCCCATGAAAGCGGTAATACAGTCACGTAGAGTAATAACAAAGGTTTTTAGTAGGGCTGCCTTTAAATGATATCATGTTGATTACCTACATATTTACTAAGTATAGGCTTATACTGAACTAGGGAAATAATATAATTCAAATCTGCGAAATTATCTTTTGAATACGTATAAGAAAAATGGTTTTAAAGATGAAGACATGAAATTTTTATAGAGAATTATGATGTATTTTTGAACCTTATACTTTATTTAAATATTCTAATAAAATATTTTATACTAATTAATTTTAAATTTCATTATATAAGTAGTCCTGTTTTTATAAGTTATTATTATAATAAGCATGTATACCATACTCTCGTTTTAGTCTATCTTCGTCTCTAGACGTGAATGTGGTCTAATTTAATTAAGTAAGACAGACGCATAAAAGCAATTTGCTCGACTATGTCTACTTGTTTAATATTTCATTAACATTTTGATTTAATTGTCAGACAGTTTTGTGTTAGTTGTTTGCAACTATTATAATGAAATTGACTTGTCGCATATTCTAATAATTATACCTAGTGGAGGTCTACCTGTTATTTATTAAACTAAAATAATAAGTTGAATATTCTCTATTATTAAAAAAAAGTATTCAATGGATGAAAACCCTTAAATTTGTGTTCCAAGGTCTCAGCCCTAATTCATAAGGAAACTGCCGATCCCAGTTATATTACACAGACAGTTCAGACAAAATGAAACCTTCCAATCATATTTATATGTAAATGAAAGGGTGCAAGGTTTTTTTTTATTAAACGAGTCGTAGTAAAATTCGTCGTCGATTTGCTGAAGATTTACGACTGGTTATTGCGTCAAAGATAATTTTATTTCGGCAAGCCTTCGTGTGGTGAAATTTTATTTAGAACACTTCCTAGCTACCTTTAAAAGGTCGTACGGGAAGTGAAATATCGCACGGAATTTTACGACTCACTGTGAAAATACTGTTGAAAAATTTCGATTGAAATTGTTCAGGGATCGAATTTTCATTTAAAAAACGCTTTACTAAAATATTTTACTAAGAGCAGTTCCATTTGATTCGAGAATAGAATATTTTTGTTTAGAAAATATGGTAGAAACCATGAAAAAACTTGAGTTTATTAATCTAACAATTATTTATTGAATTCACTATATTATTATCCTCTGAATAAAATATTGTTATAATTACGAATATTACTAATATCACTTTTGAAAGCCATAGAAAACCTAAATATTTTCTTGTGGAGCAGTATTTATTTATTTATTTAATTAATTTATTAAGCAGTAGAACAGTGCGCTAAAATAAGCTTCCGCTCATATATGGTAAAGAGTTATTAGTTTAGTAGTAGAAGGTTTACCGACTGATTCATTTATTCAAACGCTTACTTTCAGGATGGGTCTTGACCCGAAAGTGCTTTTGGATGTGCTGAACAATTCCTCAGCTAGATCGTGGTCCACCGAGGTGTACTGTCCAGTGCCGGGATTGGTGCCAACCGCACCATCCAGCAGGAACTATGACGGTGGTTTCAAGAATGAGCTGATGGTTAAGGTAGGTTTTAGTTAAATAGTAGGTATAGGAAATTAAATTTATTATTAGTATCTAGGAAACAATTTTTTTTATCTCATAATTGGTGTAAACCAAATAGTATTAAGTTAGTACTACATACTCAGTATATAAAAAATCCTAAAGTAATATAAAGTCCGTTTACTAAGGATGGCAAATTTCTTAACTAAAAAAATATTTAAAATGTTGCCCTTTCAACGTACTCGTATAAAATTGAGTTACATTGATGTGAAGAAGTGAAAGTAACTGAAGCAAGATCTGTCCAATTATTTAACTTTAAATTTGAAATGCCGCAATCATTATCTTATTTTTTGATAAATTATGTGGATTTCAGGATTTGGAATTAGCTAGCACCATGGCTCTTGGTATCCGGTCTCCCATTCCCTTGGGTGCTGTTGCAACTCAGCTGTACCGCATCGTGCAGTCTCGAGGCTATGGACAGAAGGACTTCTCCTATATTTACCAACTCTTGAAGGAAGAAGCAAAGAAATAGAATAAATTGTACATTTTATTTTGATTTTTATTTATTTACATGCAAAAAGTTTAGATGAAAGTTTATTCTAAATACGTTGGCATTTAAAAAAAATTTCGATAAATTTTTCGACAAAGATATGTGAGGCACATTGTTGTTTTGTATTTTA
This sequence comes from Melitaea athalia, assembly GCA_905220545.2. Taxonomy (NCBI): domain Eukaryota; kingdom Metazoa; phylum Arthropoda; class Insecta; order Lepidoptera; family Nymphalidae; genus Melitaea; species Melitaea athalia. The sequence goes on from HG992184.1 coordinate 6,838,017, forward strand.
CGAAAATATGATAAGCAATATTAATCATTTTGAACAACAACAAAAGAACAAAATGAAGACAAAAACAATAAATTACCAATCTTTTTTATTAATCTCAAGGATTTTATTATATTTTCTTTTCCACTCGGAGATGGATCGCAAATTTAATGAGGAATTTTTTAACGAAAATATTATAAAAAAAAGAAAAAAAAAAACGCGAAAGCACCGAAGCGCACCTGAGGTTTTAATACAAGGTTAATTAATAATTTATTAAGGAATTTTCGAAGTTAAGAGAAATTTGAAGCAAAGTAAAATTTATGTTTGGTATTCAACGAGTAGGTACTAAAATTATGATTGGGACTTTTTGGGATTAATTTTAGATATAGAATAAATATTCGGTGTACATATTTTTAAATCGACCGCATGTAATTGGGTATGTAACTGTAATATAAGTGGACAAATCGTTCGACAAAAAAATCTTTAAATCGACGATGAATCCATTTAATTCTATAATTAATAACTGAGTTTGTAAAGTAACCTGAATTTTTTTTAGTCAGCTACAAACAAAATAATACCGAATGTTACTAGTCTATTTTCGATTAGCTCTATAGAAATTGAATAGGTAGGGTAGACTGGGTACGGTTGTGCCAGGGTACGGTAGTGACAGTCGTTATAACCGCGAAACTATACGGAATGCGGGGAAGAGTGTAAGGGAAAAAATAAGCGCAATGCATGTCTACACATGTTGCCCAGTATTGCGTTAGCCAGTGCACGACGTAAACAAAAGCAGGGGGCCACATTGCTTTTCAACAGCCAAAAGTAAGTTTTTTTGTTCAGATTCTTTTAATATTTACTTTTATTGGTATACAGATATACTATAGCAAATATTTTTTTGTTGTCAATTGAATATTAGTAGTTAATTACAAATGATTACTTTTTACGTAGATAATTTAGGTTACTCATGATGTTTTATTGTTTTCAGAAGTATGCGTTGGGTACGGTTGTGACAAATGTAGATGGGTACGGTTGTGACATATATATATTCTTTATGTTTTTGCTTTTAGATGCCCAGAAAAAGCTTGTGGATGAAGTAAAACGTGGGACTTCTTTACGGAGAGCTGCGGAAATGCATAATATTAATCGCATATCGTTGTTACGATACATTCGTAAACATGATGAAGTCGGCGCGAATCACGATGTAAACAGCATCAGCATGGGATATGCAGCTCATAGCAAAGTATTTTCGAAGGGACGAGAAGAGCTGTTATCAAAATACATGTACCACACGTTGCGCGGAAATATATTTTGGCCTTACTACAAGAGAGGTACGGAAACTGGCCTTTGAACTGACAAATAAATACATACAAAATAAACCGACCTGCTACTTGGGATGAGAATGAGATGGCTGGTGAGGAATGGTTTCGTTCATGTCTGTACGTGTAGCTCAAACTACAAGCCTTTCAAGAGCTACACGTTTTAACAAAACGAATATTGAAGCTTTTTATAACAACTTGCAGACTATTTTAGACATACACCTATATGAGCCACAACATATATATAATATTGATAAAACTAGTGTAAACTTTATATAGATATAAGAAAAGTATTTTGTGTTATGTTAAACATTTCTAACAATAAAAGTCATTATAAACCATTTCTGTGAATGTTTATGTCTGTCACTACTGACCCCAACCACTGTGACAACCGTCCTTGGGGTGAGGACGGTTGTGACATTTTCTTTTTTTTTTTCAAATTTGATGCTATAACTAATACAGCATAATTTGAGACAAAATTTCAGTATTTTTATGTGGACAAATGTATAATCTACGGTTTAAGTAATTTTTGTCTCAACTAACTAGTAAATTAACAAAATTATTGGCGGTCAAACCGAAATTGTCACAACCGTACCCAGTCTACCCTACCAATTTTGTTATAATTTTATCCGGGAACGACTATATTTAAAATAAATATAATTTAATAATTAATATTTTAAATATTTATTTTTTACTTCACCTTGTGATAATTTTTATTTCCATTCTAAATATTTTTTACATTTTAATTATTATTTTGTGTCTGAGAAATTATTTTGTAGTCACCAGAACTATATAATTATTATTTCTAATTATAATGACATACATATTATATGTTATGTATATGTATAGTTTGTCTATAAAGTCGTGACATTAATGTTTGCAGTTTTCCTTTATTATTCTTTATTCATTTGATTAAACTGCAAAAAATTAAGACCAATCTTCGCAGAAGAGTTTCAAAAATGAGTAAAGTAAATCGGAGTGGCACGCGGGAAGTGATTTTTAAAGTTTTCCAGCGATGTTTGGCGGAGTTCGAAGCTGGACGAATTTTGTGGGTGGAAGCCGAACTACTGTATGCCCATGTTCTCCCAAAATAGTATTTATTTCATATATAGGATTTGGTTTTTTATTTTTTACTCAAGTTAATACATTCCTTAGCGATGAATTAAATGGAATATTATTTTCTAATAACCATATTTTTATATCATCGACACGAGTACTGGTGTTTGGTGTTTTGTTTGTAATTACCGAATGGTAAGGAGCATTGCCAAAAACAATAAAATAGATGGCTCGTGTAGGTTGGGAATAAGTTTTTCCGTAATCCTTTTAGTGAATTTATTCGCATTCATTTCAGAGTGATAATCTTCTATTTTATTTCTTCCACTAAATAAGAGTAGACAGTTTGGTACAAAGCCTTTTTCACTTCCAGCATGTACAGTATGAGTCGTGAATATAACTCTCATCAATATAACTAATATTTTTTTGCAATTCTTCTTTTAAATTTCTGTTTTATACGATAATATTTAGATAATCCTCTCTTTTTGCTGTAATGTGTACTTTTTCATTCAAAGCAGATCTATTTCATTGATATTTCTTTATAAATAAAACAAACAAAATATGATATGTGTCTTATTTATTTACTCATTTTACCTAAACGAACTGACATTTTCGTATCTATTCACACTCAGGCTCATGTTTTTAATAGTAGGTAAATAAAATATTGCAAGTATCAAAGTCATTTATGTCATACTATACAGTGTTGCTATGTGTTTGCTACGTGTTATTAACAGCGCCCTCATTAAATTTCACGACTTTATAGACAGACTATAAATACTAACTTTAAGGGAGCATTTTATTACTACTATTTTTATTCTTTTTGAACTTTATATAAAAAGTTTTAAAAATTTATACTTCAAGCACGATAACCGAAAATTCACTCTTCAAATTCCAAAGCAAAGTAATTCATAGTGAAATAAAAGACAAAAAGATTTTTTTTACCACGATTTTACCCTTACTCCCTTTTTTAAATCAACTCAATAAGAAAAATAAAAAAATCGAACTATCAAAATACTTAAAAAAGTATACACGGAATTGAGTTAAAACATTTATGACACTTTTACCCAAATGAGCGGAACGAAACACAGTGACGGGTAAAAACCGCTTGGTCCATCTAGTGAAATTATAACCTAGAAACAAACACGACCCCGGTAAAAAATACAGTTTCCGCTAATATTTCATTCATAATGAAGTTGGAAAATAAAACAAACCATAACATTTGTCTCTGAATTAAAAGCTTTATTCGTTGAAAATAAAAAGATATTCCATTGTTTACTTTCAACAAATTTTATAGGCATTATATAATTTTAGGACATTCCTTATAATTTAGCTAGCATATTCTATAAATTGTACAAATGTTTAGGATGATTTTTGAAAGCAAATGAATTCTTTCGCAAGTTAAAAGTGCGGCGTTAACAAATAAAAATATAAATTTAAGGAAAATTAAATATACACAAAAAATGTTGACTGAAAATCAGTACAAATAATATACATATATCAGAACGGCGTTGCCGAACCTACCCCCAATAGCTCTGGTTACCTTACTCACCGTCAGGAACACAACACTGATTAAAAGCAGTATTATTTAGCTGTGATCTCCTGTAAAGTCAAGGTACTTTCCTAGTCAGGCAAAGTAACATTTGAAAAAAAAAAACTGTTTCAGATAATGCTTGGTGAACAGCCAAACAAGTTTAACAGGAAAAAAGTAGATAATCCAGATTATAACGAACAATAAAAATTACAGCGATAAAACGGCCATTATTACTAGACTTTTTTTAATTTCGCGCCTGGGCTTAGGCGACAAAAATTCCAGCCGTATTGAGACTTTTTGTCTGAAAAAAAAAAAACGAAAAAAGGACAATAGGAGGGACGGTTTGTGTCATAATCATATTTTACTCAGCACAAAGGTATTCTTACGTTAATGTCACTAGATAATAAATGAAAGTCAAAGGCATGTGGGAATTTTTTTTGAAATATCGTGCGAGCGTTTAAGTTGCATTCAGGAATTTCAAAAGTCACGCTCGTTCCTTTTAGCCTGTAATTATCGTTTGAAAAGTGCACCCTTGTGTTAGAGGACGTCGCGTCAGGCCTTTAGTGACAAACGATGTCCGTAATAAGGGTCCGTACAAAAACTGGCCAAGTGAGAGTCGAACTGCAGACAACGGGTTCTGGACGAAATTTGTCTATAGCAATATATCACCGTAGAAAAACTTGGTTTTAAACTATAAACTTCGGAGTAACTGAATAACAACAACTTTACTAATAAAAGGATACTTCACCAGTCCTTAAAAGCCTGTAATTATTGTTTGAAAAGTTAAAAAGAATTATGTTGGGAATATTGACTGGTTCAATGCCTTTCAGTTACATATTTTCAGTTATTTTAAAATCACGTGATGGAGAATACATCTCCTTTTCATACTATGAAACAAGCGTACGGTTCGCATGATCGTAAGCGACTATCGTAGCCTAGACACTAGGAGCATTGGAAACACGTTTGTCGACCCTAACCCCATACCTTCTCCAGGAGCTCTGGCTACCTCACTCACCACAGGAAGACAACGCTTCACCCGCGTAATTTCTCATCCCGTGGGAATGTCGGGATAAAAAGCCTATGTGTTATTCTAGATTTCCAGCTATCTACGTACCAAGTTTCATTAAAATTGCTTCAGTGATTTTTGCGTGAAAGACTAACAAACATACATATCTCAAAAACTTTCACATTTATACTATAAGTAGGATTATTTAGTTGTGATCTTCTGTAAGGTTGAGTTACTTCCCCAGTCGGGCTATTTTGAGCTTTGACATCGTGATCGATACTCCTGGACTCATGCAAAACGGATCTAAGGTACCTGTTTTTTTTTGACTTAACGGCACCCTGTTTGAATGGCACTAGGGTCCTGACGTCCGCTAGCCATTTACTTGAACCACGCCACATTTATCTTGAGACCGCCGTTTTCAAGCGCAACTACTCTTTTCTTTTTAGTATAACAGCGTAATAAAAATTGAAATTATGTTCCTCTATTATAGTTGTAAAGATATAGGATGTCCTTTGTAATAATCCAAAGTAACGGCGCTTCGATAGCAGGCTATAGATACGTAACCCTGAAACGGAAATAATATGACGCTCAGTCATCCGATTTTGGTAATGTTGATTAAACGTTTTTGTCCTGTTTGCACATGCCGGTAAAAATAAAAGAAAATGACTATGACGGAAAAAGTAAAATTTTGAAAAATAATAAGTCCAATATTACCGGATACCAACAGTCAAAGAAGAAATTGGAGTCATTTGATGAAGACTTGCGTAAGGGATCTTACACTAACATCCTAAGAAATTTTTAAATATAGGTACGTATCTAATCAACTTTAAGTTAAAAAAAGACGCTAGTGGTGTAATACGATCAAGTGTATTTTGTCAATTCCATCGTTGTTTTTTTCACAAGTCATCAATTTATACCAGAATGAAACAAAAGCGTTTTATACACTTAATCTTTTATCAAAAGAAGGTTAACAAATCTATCCCATTACTGCGGTCTGTAAATTGACAAATAATTGTATAATTTACGACAAATTGTAACGCAAAAGAAAAGTAAATCATCAGAAATTTAACGCCCAAATAAATACGACACGACGATTATTTTTAAATCCAATCTCTATCCAATATTCTGAACGCGTAAGCTATCTCGTAAAAGCAAATTAAGGAATATTGTGTAAAAACGTAAAATATAATTTTTTGGAAAAGTAAGCAAAATTGTCGAAAATCTTGTTATACTAACCACTTCGAATGGATATGTAGGTAGGTTACAGCTCGATAAGTTTACTTCAAGTCCAGTTTTAGGAATCCTATAAGATTGTGAAAGAAAACAAAAATTATTCTGAATAAAACAATCTGTAAAAGTTCCACTGTTGGGGAAAGGTTTTTTATTTTATATGGGACAACTGTAAAAAGGTAATACAACCGCTGTGTTGTAGTGGTGTGAGTAGTCGCCTTAAACACTGATGGTTTTCAGGTTCGATTTCCGCTCGGGATGGATATTTGTATTTGTACAAATATTACTTTTCGGTTTGGATATCTGCTTTTGTGAGGCTCCCTACCGTGCCTCGGAGAGCACGTTAAGCCTTCAGTCCCGGTTGTTATCATAAATATCTGATAGCGATCGTTACTCATAGTAAGGAATATATCCATCAAACCGCAGTGGAGCAGCGTGGTGGATTTAGCTCCGATCCTTCTCCTACACGGAGAAAGAGGCCTAGCTACCCACCAGTGGAATGTTACAGGTTGAATGCATAAAAAGGTAATATTAAAGGTTTGACGCCAAAATTGACGCGTTTTTTTTGTATACGAATCGTCATTTTAATTCCAATAAAATAAAATTTACCTGCAATAAGCGATAAAAGAAAAAAGAAAAGAACGAAAAGAATAGAATATTTGGGGGGAACCGTTAAAAGTAGAACATTTCGTGCCTTAATAAGGACAGATGTCAATTTTAATTTAGCGCGTAAAAGAAAATTCTATCTCAAACGTTGTCGGTTCACGACCTCCCGTTAGGTCGACGAGAGACACATTATTCGACATCACCTATCAGCTATCGACATTTTGAACCTGGAATTTTTTTGTATTTTAATTAGTTTAGTAGGTATTTGTAAGAATACGAAATCAGAGAAGGTTAAACGTTCCTTTGTTTAGTATTTTTTCTTATACAATGTTCCTTAACTCATACTTCTAGTAATAATATGATGATGGCACAAGTGTAATGTTGATGATGCTCAGCTTGTAACACTGTCATCTTCATGTATTTTTTTTTCTTTCTTCAGCCCGTAACATATACTGGTGAGTATAGGCCTCGTCCTACATGTAGGAGAAGGGTTGGAGTTTAATCCACCATGATGCTCTACTATGGGTTAGCGCATATTATATTGCCTACTCTGAGTAACGATCTCTATCAGATGTCTATGGTATCATCTGAGATCGACAGCTTAACGGCCTCTACGAAGCACGGTGGGGATACCCATAAAGAGAGACACCCAGACCGCAACAAAATATTTGTAAAATAAAAATATCCAATTATCCATCCCAAGCGGGAATCGAACCTGCAACCGCTGATGTCTAGATATTGAGTTGTTTAAATTATGAGTCATTCCACGTCAAATCAACCAATAAAAAAATGTTTTCAACCTGACCCTTTCAGATTTGGCTGAAACTTTATTTATTTATACTCTCTGACATCCTGAACGCAAATATAGTTTTCAAAAAATTTAATCCCTGATAGTTTTTTAGTTATAAATTTTTAAAAATCGCAAAATCCGCGTTTTTTGACGTGCACTAAAATATAAAATCTTCAATAACTTTGGTTATTTTAGTGCTAGAGAGCTTAATAATAGCTCACTTTAAAGAGGGTTTAATGGGCTTTAATGTGATACCCAACTTGAAAACATTAATGTACAAAATATTTTTTGAGTAAAACTCAAAAATCGTTTTTGAAAAATCTTTGTGTTGGTGTTTTTTAATTTTTGTCAAATTTAAATATGTTTTTATGTATAATTTTGTGAGTACACCATAAAAATTTTAGAGTGGGACCATGATGGGATCGGGAGATATGTTAAAAATACATCACTGAAGTACCTTTCACAAAATTTTCAGTGCTAATAGCCTGGCTCTGATACATAGGCTACATAAAACATAACTTTTGAAATGAAATACAAAGATTTTTATTTATTTTTAACCGACTTCCAAAAAAGGAGAAGGTTCTCAGTTCGATTCTATTTTTTTAAATGTATGTTACTTCAAAACTTGACTGGGTGAACCGATTTCGATAACAAGTGTTTTAATAGATAGGTGGAACGTATCATTTGGTCCCATTTAAATTTATTTGAGATCTAAGAAATACTTTTCGAGTTATATCTAATAATACGTTTTTACTTGACTATTTTTTCGTCGACCTGCGTTGTATTATACCGTTTAACTTTTTACTGGGTGTACCGATTTTGATGATTTTTGATTTAATCGCAAGTTGATGTTTATCATGTGGTCACATTTAAATTTCATCGAGATCTGATTACAACTTTTTGAGTAATCGTTGATATCGCGTAATTACTTGAATATTTTTTCGTCTCCCTACGTTGTATTACTTTTCAATGAATATAATGTGTAATATATTTAAAACACATTATTTTTATATTTAAAACATAAGAATTAGGCCTGCATAACTTAAATTATTCGACATTAAATTAAAATAAAAAAAATTGTGATACTTCAGTGATGTATTTTTAATATATCTCCCGATCCCACCATGGTCCCACTCTGAAATTTTTATGGTGTACTCACAAAATTATATATAAAAATATATATAAATTTAAAAAAAATTAAAAAACACCAACACAAAGATTTTTCAAAAACGATTTTTGAGTTTTACTCAAAAAATATTTTGTACATTAATGTGTTCAAATTGGATATCACATTAAAGCCCATGAAACCTTCTTTAAAATGAGCTATCATTCATTCTCTCTATCTCTAATAGAACCAAAGATATTGCAGATTTAAGATTTTAGTGCACGTCAAAAAACGCGGATTTTGTGATTTTTAAAAATTTATAACTATAAAACTATCAGGGATTAAATTTTTTGAAAACTATATTTGAGTTCAGGATGTCAGAGAGTATAAATAAACAAAGTTTCAGCCAAATCTGAAAGGGTCAGGTTGAGTGCCTTGTTGGTTTGACGTGGAATGACTCTTATGTATTCTAGTCTGAAATTTGTTTTTTTTTTATTCGCCGGTGTATAAGATAGAGCTTTACATGCTAGGCAAAGTGTATCGACAAAATTCAAATGGCATTCCTCTCACGAACAGCCATTACTCGCTGACAGTGACTTCCAATTCTAACGTTTTATGCTAAAAAGAAATATAAATATACAAAATTTTGTTAATTTATACTCTCTATGGTTCAACACAGAGTTCATTTTGAAAACTTAAATAAAGTTTATACGCCTTTTCGGAAACAGGATAAAATCCTGTAAAGTGAAAATTTAAAATTTCGTGTTTAAGTGAAATTTTATTGGAAATACCTGTATTTATTGGGCGTCTTCCAAACTGTTACGATTGAACCGTTAAATTATTTACTTTATTATGGGTAATCTGTATATATTGTTTGGAACGGAAAAACAATAAACGAAATAACTTTTATTGAGTTTGATACCTAATAGTCTTTACTCTAATAAGTATAAGAACTAGACGTGATCTTCATCCATTTGCTTAACGGATAAAAATTAAATAATTATCTTCTTTAGTATCTATGTTAAAAAGAAATTGAAAAATAGTTGTCTGTAAAATTCCTGGATATACTAAAATAAAAATAAAATAATTTTCATCCATTAAGCACATGGACGAAGTTCTTCTCTAGTTCAGAACTTCTACTGTAATATTTTTCTGTAACGTTTATTCACCAACATATAAAGTATAGATTTATAAATACACACCTAGATTTTATAAATACCCAGATAAGTATAAAATCAATTTAGTGACCCTGTACATAGGGATAATTATTGTGATTATACTATATTTAGAAAATGATGTTTTTATTTTTAATCAACCTACGTCAACTAACAGAAAAGGGTCTAAATTCATAAATAAAAATTAGGTTTCAGAAAATAGTCATCTTCGTGATCAAAGTGACATCTACTAACAGGTAAAGACTTTCGTGAAGATTGCTAGATACGAACTATGGTTTAGGCTTCTTGATAAGACTATATTTAGACATATTTTACTAGTAAATTCTTGTTTTTTGCTCGGCTATACATTTAGTAATAAGATACGACATTTTTAATTTATATGATCTGTTTACGTAATATCTTCTTCACGCAACTTTTGACATTTTTATATTTTTATGACGTGACAGCGTCTAATAAATCGATGAACGCCGGCGGCATGCACGAAAAAGGAAGACTCATTATCACGTTACGCTCATTGTACGCTTGCGCCGCATCTTTCTCTCTTCCACTCGATTGGCCTATGCGTCCGAGGAGATGTATTATTATGACGTTGTCACGTTAAACTATCGTCCGTAAACCAACTTTACAGACAACCAATTTTTACTATAAAAGTTAAGGCATAGATACTACTATGAAAAGAGATTCGTTGATGCGATATCGATGCGAAACAGTTGGAAATGACATCGTTCCTGCTTTTCGTTATAATATTCAGCACAACCAGTGCACTAATTTGATTTCCAATACAAGGTTGTCGTGCTCAGATTAAGTTTTAATAGCTTTTCCTAACTGAGATTCGAATTTCGAGTATCCGCAGTAGCGCACTCGATATGTTTAACGGAATTAGTTTTTGGTTCCTCGTTCGAGCGGTCCATGTTGTATTAATTATATACAATACGCTTATCATTATTTCGATATTTAAATTCTATTTTAACAATAATAATTAAAAAAAACGTAACGTAAAATTATAAAATAATTTATTAAATAATTATTATTTATAAACTTACCCAAGTCTCCTCTATATTTTCTTTTAATTTGTCGATTTTAAAGTTACGTAGTATTGAGATGTCAGTTTCGTCAGTTCAGATGTCAATTTCAGCTATGTTATGCCTCCATGTATCTCTATATGACAATAAATGGAATGACGCCAGTTTAATAACACGTTGTAAAAATCGGTGAAACCACCGTTGTTCTCGCTTAAAGTTCCATATCGTAGCTCGTTCAAAAATGAAAATAAATTATCATAAAACCAGTGACAGTAATAATGCGAACGCATTGCAGCATGTGATGACGTAGACCACGCGACAGTATTAAATTAATAGTTTGCGGACCTTTTATAAAGTGCCCGGATTAACACTCTCACCGCAACTTAACGTACCATAAAATGTTGATTGGCATGAACGAGGAGGGACAGCGTAATTTGCGCACATTTTGCGCAATATGCTTAATTAATGTTCAATGTCAGTCCTGAATTTAATATACACTTGTGACAATTATTAGTACAGGATAAGGGTAAGAGCAGGGGAGTGGGAAGTTTCGTTGTATTTCAGCTGTCACTCGGCGCATAAATTTAATACCTACTTCATACTCGTTTTTGTTGAGAATGTTTTACTATCAAATAATTAGACAAATTTAAAAATTCATCTTGTATTTTTATAATTTAATATTTTTACATACATAATAAATACTCGTCTGTATTGGTAGTTGTCGATATTGATAATTTTCGAATTAAAACGATAATTAGATCAGTAAAATTAACTGTAGTAGGTACTCTTGCAATTAATATTGTTTTCAGTAACGTTGCTGATAATTGAAGCAATTATTTTGCAGCTCCGTTTATTTTAAACAATGAAATAATTTTAATTGTATACTTACAGTAGCAACATTAAACTTATTTTACAATTAACAGTTTGGTAATAAGTACCTAGATGTAAATTGCTTGTAAAAATTAGTAGGTACCTAAGTGATATTCCTAGAAAACAGTTTTTAATTTTTTTTAAAGAATCAACTGGATATTTATTATATTGTACTTTTTATGGTGAGGAATGAATTCTGGTCAGCATTGTCCGGGTATGGTGTGAGCAGTATCCTCATACGAGCACTGTAATCTCTTTATAGGAATTCTAGTGCTTGTGTAAGGATAAACGGGGCGTACACTGAATGGTTTAATATCGAAAAAGGTGTTAGACAGGGATGTATAGCGTCACCGTGGCTGTTTAATCTGTTCATGGACAATTGCTTGACAGAGCTAAAAGAGAATGAAAGTGGGTTGAGAATGAATGAGTTACTCGTCAAATGTCTTCTCTATGCTGATGACCAAGTATTACTTGCGTCCTCAGCCGAGGAGTTACAGGAAATGGTAACTGCTATGAATGAAGCTTTTGTTAGAAAGGGAATGAAGATGAATGTAAAGAAGACGAAAGTGATGGTGTTTGAAAGAAATGAGGCAGTGACAGACTGCAATATCGTGATTGGAGATGAACAAATAGAACAGGTGAATGAGTTTGTGTATCTGGGTTCAAAGTTTACAAGAGATGGAAAGTGTAAGAGTGATATTGAAAGAAGAGTGAATGCAGGAAACATGGTGAATGGAGCTTTGCACTCCTTTATGAGCAGTCGGAATGTGTCTAATAAGGCTCGTTTGGCTGTGCATAGGGGAGTGTTGGTTCCGACACTCATGTATGGAAGTGAAAGTTGGGTGTGGCAGAAGAAACATGAAAGCAGAATAAATGCAGTTGAGATTATTTTATTTATTTATTTATTTATTTATTTATTATTACAGAAAAAAAAAATACATTCTTATGTGATAAACAGTGCAAAAAAACAATTTTAGAGCAAAAAACAAGATGAGAGCGTTAAGAAGTATGATAGGAGTTAAACTGAGTGAAAGGATAAAAAATAGTGAGATAAGGAAACGTTGTGGTCTGAAAGAAGATGTAGTGACAAAAATTGAGAAAGGTATGCTGAGATGGTTTGGTCATGTCGAGAGAATGAATGAAGAACGATTGACGAAAAAAGTGTATAAGGCGAGTGTGAATGGAAGTGTTGGAAGGGGTAGACCTAGGCGGACTTTTCAAGACTAGATCAGAGACGTCTTGAAAAAAGGCCAGGTCAAGAGTACCCTAAACCGAAGAGCATGTATGAAAGGAATAATGAAAGTGGATGAAGCGAAACAAGTATGTAAGGATCGTAGCAAGTGGAAAGAAGTGGTCTCTGCCTACCCCTACGGGAAAGAGGCGTGATTATATGTATGTATGTACTTTATATGTTTATATGTTACATTTTAACGTGTTAAATAATTTTACATAAACACTAATAACAATATTAACATTATACATATTTACAATTCCCAATATAGGAACTGACTTTTAAAATGTATTTATTCGCAGATTATGTAGCGTTTTGAGTTAGCATTTTTATACGAGAAAGGGACAATGATGGTAAAACAAATTTAAGATATACCGAGGCCGTAAATTATAATATTTAAACACTAATATCATTATGTGACATATCTCCTCCTTTGTTATGTTCTGAAATTATGATGTGGGTCTTACTTAATTTAGAATTAAGGACAATATTAGAAAGTAAAAACGGTATAAATAATTGTGTTTGCTGGCAAAACGAAAAAAAAAAAACCGAATTCAATTACATCGACAAGTAATACAACGTAGGTAGCTAGTTAGATCTCAAATAATGGTACCAAATGACATGCATTATCTTTCGATTAAAACAAAAATCATCGAAATCGGTCCCATTCAAAAGTTCTGAGGTAACATACGTAAAAAAAATACAGTAGAATTGAGAACCTCCTCATTTTTTTGAAGGCGGTTAAAAAAACAGTTTGTACCCGTCAGCTGTAATTTGAGTAAGCCAGTTTAGCAATTTATGTTCTTTGATAAAAATTAATTGCTTAATGTTTTACTGTGTATAAAGAAATTGATCTACTCGTTTTCAATCGTACAGATCATACAAAATGAAATCAATTGTATCTAATGTGTGAAATCAATTCATACAAAATGTTAAAATGAATGTTTTACTCACAAACAGTAAACACAACACTGCTTAAGAACAGTATTATTTAGATGTGATCTTCTGTAAGGTCGAGGTACTACCCCAGTCGGACTGCTCCATATTTTGAGCGGGAAATAATTTGTATAATATTACATAATTTTATAAAAAATTCAAATCACTCAAAATGCATGTATTTTACAGTTTGTAAGACTGAATGACTAAAATGAAGTTGGTAATGTATAATAACGAATTTGTATTACTTATAGCACATATTTATACTTAATAATTATTATGGGGTTAATGATAATTTTATTGCATAATAATGAACTAACGTATAATTTGGTATTAACAACATACAGTCGATAACACGCAGTATAACAAGAGATCGGGAGATTGTTAACAGCTCGCCAACATGCCTAAATGCTTGAACTCTGTGCCAACGTTTTGCTAGGATATTATTATTTTGTAGATTTACAGCTTTGAGTTGTGCCAAAGGGGTACACGATGACACACAGTATGGATCTTGTTAATCAACTAAAGTGATAGAAAAATTAAAGCAACTATTATTTAAAAAAAAGAAACTAGTAAAATAATGGGGATTGCAGTTTAATTAATATTACTTTGAAGTAAATTACATAATAAATAAATAAATAAAACACTTATAACGGCTCCAAGTACGGTATGAATCCTGTGTCGGAGGTCTGAAATTCACTCAATACAACAAGCACAATTGCCCAGACCACGACAAATATTTGTATGAAGTATAAAATATTTTTCATACGTGTGGACTGTGCATTGAACTCACTGCCGCTGGTGCATCAGTCCATTGCTATGACCAATATGCGAACGTGACGTCTTTTTATGATATTTTAGTGCTCAAGATTGTTCATCTAGCACATCCATCACTATCATCATCACACACACACGTACTCAACCTAAATGTCATTTACAATAGATGTGGTGACTTTGTGTATATGTATATACATGTAAAAACTGAGGTAATGCACAGCAGGAGCTCCCGGGGGGGGGGGGATTGGGGATAGGGTCGGCAACGCGCTTGCGATGCTTCTGGTGTTGCAGGCGTCTATAAGCTACGGTAATCGTTTACCATCAGATGAGCCGTACCTACGCTTGTTTGCCGACCTAGTCGCATAAAACAAAAAACAGTTAATTTAGCTTCTGTGGATAGGCTATAAAAGATTATGCTTACATGAATTGAACAACAAAAACATTAATGTCGACAAATCTTCTAATTCAATAAGAACTGACAGCTATAAAGTATTGTTAATGTTCTTAACCGCAAACATTCAACTATCATAATCAAAACCGTTATGGTAGAAAGTTTTATAAATAAGACGCCAGATTGCTGTAATAAATACAAAATAATAAAGCAAGCGAGAATATAAAACAACAATTTTAATCCAAGATTTCTTCCCCAGAGCGTTCCCAGGAGGAATTTTGAATTCGAAAGACATAAGCCCCTGATGAGGCAATAAAAACTGTCTCATTGTTACTTGAATCTCGACTGCTTAAGTTTCGAGTCACGCACGATCTTCTGTCTTCTACGGGACGTGTTTTGGTTTTTTTTTTCGTTAAAACATTTTTTATCTTAAGACAAACTGTGAGTAAGGTTTTTAATAAGATAGCGACTTGAGATTTGATAAAAGTTGCTTTTTAGTATTATTGTCTTTTAGGTCTAAATAGAATTAGTAGTTATAAATTAGATCATTAGTTGTTTTGGTTGTCAGGGTTTTAATGCACTCACTTTCTTTGTAGTGGTTATAAAGGTAGGTATAAATGTATGCAAAACATACAACTTTAATCGGTAAAGCTTTGCTCTTAACTTTATCATGTCCTTTGTTACCCCACGCGCACGTTAAGCCGTCGGTCCCGGTTGTTATCATGCATACCTGATAGCGATCGTTACTCATAGTAGTGAATATATCCGCCAACCCGCATTGGAGCAGCGTGGTGGATGAAGCTCTGATCCTTCTCCTACATGGGGATGAGGCCTATGTCCAGCAGTGAGATATTACAGGCACACATGCGATCATTTTTAACATTTAAGTTCCTTTTTATTTGATTGATTATGATAGGTTTTTCCTTAAGTTTTCGAAGATAATTTCAGACTACTGTATCATATTTTCAGAATAATTTCAATGACATCACTAAAATATTTTTAAAAGTATATCGTTACACAAGACAAATTGCTTTTATCGATCACTTTATTTTGGATGCTTTTCACTGATTCATATTTTTAAAAAGTATGTCTTATTCTATATTACTATCGATTAGGGAACCTCTTATTTCGTTCGTTAAAATCTTATTACTGTTTGATTCTATTCCATTTCGATGACTTTAGGTAAAACAAATCCTTCAACTTCAGAAAAGGTTTTACGAAGTCTGAGAATTTCATATTCCACTTGACACTTACGTGCATAATTCTTTCTTAAACAAACCAAGCAAAGACCTCTACTCAGTGTTTTCGATTTTCCAAAGCTGCGATTACGACAGTTGTTAATATTTTATTACTAACGACCCGCTCCGGCTTCGCACGGGTGCAATGCTGATACTAAATATGAAATATAAAATAAATATTTGCAATCTAAGCGCAAAAAATGTGTTTATTTACGACATCACATTAGAAAACTTTAAAACTATCAGTGTTCCTCTACTATATTATGCATGTATTATACATAATTATAAACCTTCCTCTGGAATCACTCTATTTACTAAAGAAAACCGCATCAAATCCGTTGCGTAGTTTTAGTGCACCCGCAGATATACAATTTCAAGTTGGCCAACTAAATCGAAGAGTATACTAATAGGTATGGTGACATATGCTAGCCCGCACATCTTCTCCAACTAAATTGTACAACTAAATAATTGGATACCGATCGCATCAGAATCGAAATTCCCTTCCGATTACGCACAATTTCAAAGTTGTACAACTAAATTGTAAAAGTACCCAATTTAGTTGTTCGATAGTTGGCCAATTCACCTTAAAGGTCTAAGCATATATACAGACAGACAGCGGGAAGGGACTTTGTTTTATAATATGTAGTGATTTATTTTGATATTATTTTCTTGTTGAAATCTAGAAATATTCAATTTAGATACGTGTTTTGTTGAAATATGTTTTTTAGGTAAGTGACTAAAAAGGATAAAAAATTCCGTGATGCAATGCAACATAATAAGTTTTGTGTGTTAACCTAAAAGTGCTAAACGTATGGTAAAACTGATCCAATGGTCCATTTAATGTTTTCACGGTGTGTCGTCATATATTCTGCGAAGTGCCAACGTTTCTTTAAGCTAATAATTCGAAAGCGCGAAAGCTTTTTAAATTAAGAAAATGCTATATTAAACTAAAATAATCATAATTTCAAAGTACAATACATTCATAAAAGTATACTTTTTATGTTTGAAATTGCTTTATATTGCTGCCCCACTCTTGGTTGACAGGTAAACATAGTGCATTTGATATTTTTTCCAAATATGCAGGTTTTTTCAAGATACATATTTCCCTTTAATGCTTTATCGTAAGACATATGCTTATTTCATTTATTTAGTCACACGCGAAAATATGGACTTAAAAATTTTGCGGTACTAGGATTTGTTTATTACCTAGTTAAGATCAAAGTATTAAGTAAATTATAATATTTTAGACTTAATTTAAAAAAATATATGTTTAATAATGTATTAGGACAATTGGTAGTGGTATTCGCATTATTTCAGTCACGAATTTACAACACCCCTGAAATAAGACAAACGTTTCGACGCAACTTCGCAAGCAAATTTTGCGGGCAAAAAAATACACCTGAAGAATCCTAAGCGATGCTTTCAAAGGCTCACGAAAATTATCGAAGCCACAAAGGCATTTATTGGCTCCGATGTGTATTTTTTATATTTGTATGTTGAATATGAATTGACGTTTTTCAATATTGCTAAGGTTTCAGCCACGTTTCAGCTAATGCGATAGGTTCTGTATGTAAATACAATATTTTTTCTCTCATTGATGTTCTTGATTTTTATAGTTATAATAGTAAAGTTTAAAAAAATGAAAGTGATTAAAATGAGAGTAGTATGGACATAAAATAACTCATCCAGATTTCACTTATTCATACACCTATCAAAGACATTTTTGTTAATCAGTATAGTTTTCGATCGCTCGCTTCAGCCTATCGCAGTCCACTGTTGGACATATACTTCTCCTCGTGCCAAACTTACCGATTCTCAGCAGTCCTCATCTAGATATTATGGTCAGACCACTGCCACTTCTACTTGCCCTTCGTCAGTGTCCGCGTTTCGGAACCTGTATCAAAACAGGCAGGAGGAACGCGTCCTGCCTGTTTTAATTACAGATGTTTTTCGAGCGTTGCTTGCTAAGAAAACTAAGTAGATAATAAGCTCGAAATAATAATGCATTATAAAATTAAGTTTAGTACTGTGGTTTAGTAACATTTAATTTTGTAAAGTGCATATTTTTAACATAAAAACCCAAAAGAAATAAAAAACATCTAATAATATTAAATGAATCCTAAAATGGAACGATTAGTCCCAATTTTCAGCAACTACGGATATATTTATTAAATTAATTTCAAACCACTCGAAATTAAAAGTCGACAATCTCCCCCGTGTCATGCGTAAACTCGGGTAGACAACCAATTTGGCGCCACATGGGGAAGGAAAAATTGAAAATAGATTGATCCCGTAACTCGAGCGTGTAGCGTGCAATGGCTTAGAAGGAATAGGATTACGCATGCCTTAAAGTAAATCTAGCTTGGTTTAAAAATAACCACGTTGCTTTGCACATGTTTTACAACAAGAATGTGTGAAATATTTGGTAAGGAGGTAAATTATTCTGTGCCTCTTTTTGGAATTTTACAATTGTTGTGTTATTATTTCATTGTTTTTTATTATTTATAAGCATAAGTCGATGCATCAGATAAATGAAGTTAAATATAATATTATTTAGGAGAAGTACAGTCGTCTTAATAGCTTCAGACATAGCAATTTTTATCATAGTTTTAGTTAGTGCCTGTAAAATAAATTAAAATTAATTTTGTTTTCAATTCCTTGTGCGAAGATGCTAACAGAAACCAAGTAAGCTCTGAAATTATAGTAGCAACTTTTCAATTCTCCGACCCTTACATGTACGTAGTGTAAAGTTAGATCAACATCAAAGCAGAATATCAAAGCAACTATTTGTTACCAAACAGTTGCTCTCCGTTCATGTCGGCCGCAATCAAGACCGACCGAACAGTACCTACATATTTCTGTTGCATTTACCTGTGTACCTATATTAAACTTTAGCTAAATACCAGCTTAGACCTGGTTGCTTAAATCTCGCAACCTTTAACACTCGGTCACACTCGCATGCCGACCACGACTCTAAATAAATACTTGTAAAAGTAAAATATGTAGACATAAATAAAATGTTAACAATAAATTATTCTAAAATTGTACAATTCCTTTGAAATATTTTATAACGTTTTATTATATTAAATATCTAATTTATTTTCGCCAACACTTGCACTTCGCGAGCGTCGCCCTTGTAAATTGTAATGTGCAATTAGAATCATATGTCGTTACTCGTTACGCTAATACGATCTAACGCCATTTTGAAAAAATGTCACGCGCTGATTGGCCAATTTAAACCGCGTCCCTGGAGTTCGCAACGAAATAGCAATTATTTTTATCAGAGAAAAAGTCAAACTGTAATTTTCTGGGACAGGTTTTTTGAAGCTCGCCGGGAGATTAAAGGGTTGTGCTCGTTAGTAGTAAATTGGCAGGCATTTAGGACTTTTTTATCTTTTTTTCACGCCACAACGAATATTATTTGTCAATTTTCATATATTTTTATTCGTTACCCTCAAAAGTATATATTTTTTATATACCTACATTTTTTTTTCAATTATTTATACGTATGATGTATATTTTATATTTCTGCTTCATTTATGATACACTATAATATATAAAACAAAGTTTTAACAATTTGGTGTAGCTAATATCCTTGACATGAATATGTAGGCCCATTACTACTCTGTGAACATTTTTTTTTGTTTTTAGGGTTCCGTACCCAAAGGGTAAAAACGGGACCCTATTACTAAGACTTCGCTGTCCGTCCGTCCATCCGTCCGACGGTCCATCCGCCTGTCACCAGGCTGTATCTCAAGAACGGCGATAGCTAGACAGTTGAAATTTTCATAAATTATGTATTTCTGTTGCCGCTATAACAACAAATACTAAAAAAAAAAACATTTAAGGGGGAGATAATTTTTTATTAGTCTAAAACGCCATCTATCAGAAATTAGGAAAACTTCGTCAATAGACTAATAATAATAGTTTTCTAATAGCATTATATATGGCGTCATAATTAAATAAATATTTTACAGAAAATTTACTTATAGGTAGGGATCCCTAGTACATATTTTTCACCTGATTAAGAAAAAAAATCAGCTGGTTAGTAATAATTTTTGATGACCTTACGAGGTTATCAACTTGATGACCTCGTAAGGTCATCAAAAATTGATTTTTTTCTGATTTTTTTTTCTTTTAGTTAGTTAATACTTATACAATTTGATGGTAATATTGTCCTACACATTGCGTGGTACGTTATCCCGGTCCTACGCTCACTGCTGCGCTATCTCCTGCTAACTCTATTATCTACCACAATCGAGAGATTTCGAAGAGGAACTTTTTGTTCGTCTCATCAAAATGAAGCTACTCCCGGAAAATTAGCTTGATACTAATCAGGTGAAAAATATGTACTAGGGATCCCGTACTATTATATTTAGTTTTGTCAATGGTACGGAACCCTTCGTGCGCGAGTCCGACTCGCACTTGGCCGATTTTTTAATTTTACTTAGTTAATTAAATTAAATGTTTTAAGACACTGAACTACCACAAGCTAATTTGATTGGTATTATTAGACGTAGAAATACCTACCTGATTTTATTTTAGTTAAAATATTAGCTGCCGATGTATTTTCATGAATCATGTATTAAAAGTTCATGCCCATGTATTAAAAGCAAGCACTAAGAGTTGAAGAGCTCGCTACTTACTAAATCAAGTTTCGTTTTGTTTTCGCTGTCGTAAAAACATCAAAGCGTTGATTAAATATGTCAGCCATGTTACTCCATTGTCAGCCGTTGTGGTCGTTTTTCGACCAATGAAAATAATCCTACTCGCTCTCAATTTTACTGTTAGTCACTAGAACTTTTACGAAGTGAATATTTAAAAGGAATATTTTTTCGCGTGTCTGCTTTCCTATTTTATTTTGGTGGTAGTAGAATGTTCACGAAAAGTTAAATATGATGTATCGTGTACGTGAATAAATACTACAGTTTTTGATATTGCGATTTGATTGGATTTTATATAGAAATATTTTCGAATTGTAATAGTATTTTTTTGTAATATAAAATTTCACATCGTAGATATGTAAGTCCGGTTCCAATTGCGTGAACTTTGATATATTTAAATTAAAAATGCAAAAGCACTGAGGTTTGTCATTTACCATGAGAAATTGATGTCGAAAACACCATGGTGCTTTTTTTGAAAGTGGTCTTAATTTTTTTAAAGAATTACTTTAACCTGATTAAACCAGATTTCTGTATGTTCTATGCTATGTCTATCTTGAATTTCGAACTAAGTTGAGTTTTAAAATTCATACTAACATTAGTATTTAATGTTGTTTATAAACTCAAATCGACCTAAATGACGAAAAACTAAGCGACTTTTCTGGATTATTTTGTTACTTAACCTCCTTAATAAAAAAAGATGTAACAAGGGTACTTTATAAAAATAACCTTGAACCAAAGTCGTTTTATCGACTGTAAAAATGCTCATGAGGGAAACCGATAATGTAGAGCCGTGATGGATGCGAGAACTTTTAAAGGCAAAACAAAAAGGGTATTCTTAAACAAATAAGAGTATCGGAAGGGAATAATCTATCGGCCCAAGTTTCGTCGTTAACAGTTCGCAACTCAAACAACGGGGTGTACAAACTTGCGTAGTTAAGGTTTTTTATTGAAGATCTGAATAGCAATCTGAAAATGTATACTATCGATTTAATATGGAGAATCATGTAGACTACATACTTTATTACAAATGGCATGTTCAATATATCGTTTTATTCAAAAGATCTGATCAGTCAGAATACAAAAAAGTCGGTCGTGTAGCTACGGCAGAATAGTATTCTATTATTATAGCCACCTCCCCTATTCCCTTGGGTGTCGTAAGAGGCGACTAAGGGATAACAAAGTTCCACTACCGACTTGAAACTGTTAAAGCCTACGGAAATCCGTATCGTTATCCATATAATATAACCAGTACCTGGGTGACCGAGCCCAGCTCGGTATTTTTATTTTATTATTTTTTTATTTTTTCGGTATTTTTATATTTTAATTTTATTTAAATAATAAATCACGAGTGAAATTAAAAAAAAAGAAAAAAAAAGTAATCTGGAGACTGAGATTCGAACCCGGGTCAAAACGATTTGAAATCCGTCGCTTTCCTAATTACGCTGTTACAGCTATATTGATAATGGGGAAATTAAGCTTCGTATTCTAATGATATTTTTTCATTGCCTAAAAACAGGGATAAAACGACATTTTTTTTAAATGAATCCTAGCTAGATCAATTTTTCACCCCCGAAATCCCCTGCATACTAAATTTCACGAAAATCGTTGGAGCCGATTCCGAGATTCAGAATATATATATATATATATACAAGAATTGCTCGTTTAATAGTATAAGATTCAACGGCTGGCTCGTAAATGCACAGACTGGAGATGGGTAGCAGCGTCTTCGGTGCAACAAAGCCAGCTCTGTGGTCACCAACCCGCTTGCCCAGTTTCTTGACTATGGGCGTTGCGACCAATAAGTTCGATGTAGGCACTTCGGATCTCAGTTCCCGGCAGTTATTCCTGGCTAACCGTGATGGTGTGTGCTGAAAATTAACAGGTGACGGGAAGTTGTCAAAATATGTCAATTTCGTGTAATTAATTTTTCAGTATTATATCTGAGATCCTTTTTTTTGGGATTTTTTGACCTGGTAATTACAACCTTTAGGTCAGCTCTTATTATTCTGAGATCCTTGAAGCAATGTCATAGATAATAAAATAATTATAATAATGTCAAATACGTCATGTCTGTATTTGACATTTTTATAATTATTTTATTTCGACCATTGACATGATAAACAATAGTTCATTGTTGTGGTTCACATGTTGGTAGTTTAATGTTTTATTGAAAAGTATGTTTGCGGCCGCAAATACACTTACACTGCACGTTTGTAATATTTGTCAATTTTTGTCGACTATACTTCAAGAATTTTTTTTGCATATTTGTATGGAAACAAAAACTGATATATATTATTAGCTTATATCACTATTTTGTCTATAAAATTGTATATTCTGATATTTACAACAATAGTAAAAATACTTAAATATTTAGAGCTGTTTTCTAAAAATAAAGACATCGAGAATAATTTAGTAGAATAAAGCAAACAAAAATGAAGCTACCACCTACTGAAATATGTACGAGTCCAGTTCATGAAACAAACAAGCGAACCCTTCAACTTTTTAAAATAACTTTGTTTAGGAAACGGTAAATATATGTATAATAAATACAATTTGCTTTGGGTATTTTGTACATGTGTACCTACCATAAAAAGTATTTTGTAGGTGTATAAAAAATATAATTTATTAAGTTCCAAAATGTTAACAACCGCTCTGGTGTAGTGGTACGTGTAGTAAAACACCGACGGTTTGCGGGTTCGATTCTAGCTCGGGATGGATATTTGTATTTGTAGGTACAAATATTTCTTTCCGATTTGGATGTCTGTCCTTGTTGGTCTCCCCACCGAGCCTCGGAGAGCACGTTAAGTCGTGGGTACCAGTTGTTATCATAAATGCCTGATAGCGATTGTTACTCATATTAGGGAATATATCCGCCAACCCGCATTGGAGCAGCGTGGTGGATTAAGCTCCAATCCTTCTCCTACATGGAGAAAGAGGCCTCTGCCCAAAAGTGGGATGTTACTGCTGAATCGCCATCGTCTAAATTATGTTCAACTAATTTGCTTTTTCAAAAGTTCTGTAAAAATATTTTGAAAAAAAAAGTAAGGGATTTGGACATGTTTTGGACAGTATATTTTTAACGTTAAACAAACAATAAGATAAATATACTTTATTGTGCATACAAGTTTACATACAGGTATACAAAAAATGAAACATACAAAATAATATTATGCACAAAGGCGGTCTTATCGCTAGGTAAGCGATTTCTACCAGACAACCTTGATAAAATATATTTAATGTAATGAACATAGAGTAAATCAGATCAGATAATAATCCGGAGTGAAGATATGTTTGTTAATTAATCATAATAAATATTACGGATAACATTAGGCGCTAAAAACGAAGCCCGTTGGGAAACATTACACTAACACTCAAATATATTACAGTGGTAAGCCAAACTCGGAACATTAATTTAATACCTAATGTATCTATTGGGATTTTCATAGTTCAGGAATCGAACGAAGTTACTAATTATATAAGTACGACACAACTTAGATTACTTTTAATTAATTTACAGACGTTCAACGTGATTTTGTTTACGTTATTTTAGAATAAAAATAAATAAAAGCCTCCCTCTCAACTTCGCGTTAGTTAAAAATATTAAAGAAACGCAAACACAAAAGCCAGATCACGACTAACATCTGTTTTATCTATACAAATATTTAACATGAACGCAGATTGAATCCACAATACACGGACATTTCTGAGAGAAGTTTGCGAACCTGTCATCAAAGACGCCGAAATGGTTGACATTTATTTGAAAGTCTATAAAGTTTTTACTTTGTTCGTAATATTTTTATACACATACAAATATGACACAAACGAAAAAAAAAAACATTTATCAAAGTTAATAACAAGGAATAAACTAATTTCATAAATTCATTCTGCGGCGAACATCACACATTAATTAAATGACCACGTATAGGAGGGATATAGGGATATCCAAAACATACAACTAGCGAGTTAGTGGCAAAACTAAATACGTAAATTAATTTAATTTCCGCTGAAAACTGCTGCCTCTCCATTTCGTAGTATAAATACCTATTTGTTAAAATAAATTGATAAATATAACGTGACGTGTGTTCTGTATCGTTGATTAGTTTGTTTGTTAATTACTTTTAATTATAGCTATTTGTATGAACTATTTGGTGTCACAAATTGTCAATGCATCGTTTGTCACAGATTTAACATAATCTATTGGTAATAATAATTTATGTGATATATAGTTACGTTTTTCCGCCATTATCCGCCAACCCGCATTGGAGCAGCGTGTGGATTAAGCTCCGATCCCTCTCCTACATGGGAAAGAGGCCTATGCCCAACAGTGGGATATTACAGGCTGAATCGTGATCGTGATAGTTACGTTTTTATTTATCCTTTGCATAAGCCAGCTAAAGTTTTATAGAACTTTCCTTTTGCTATTATCGTATCAACGCGTTGGCGCAACGGTCACAGCACTGGTTTGTGGATGTTACTCTGGCGGTTGTGGGTTCGATCCCCGCACATGACAAACATTTGTATTGGCCATACAGATGTTTGCCGTGGTCTGGGTGTTTGTGCAGTCCTTGTGGGGTCTCCCCACCGTGGCTCGCAGAGCACGTTAAGTCGCGTCGGTCCCGGTTGTTATCATGTACACCTAATAGCGATCGTTACTCATTGTAGGGTATATAAACAGCCAACCTGCATTAGAGAAGCAGCGTGGTGGATTAAGCTCTGATCCTTCTCCTACATGGGAAAAGAGGCCTAAGCTCAGCAGTGGAATATTACAGGCTGAAGCGTAAGCTTTATTATTGTATCTTGTTCTGTAGGTGCGTAGGTTTGAATAACTGATATCGGTTGTTTGAATCCAGGTAGTTGTAAATTGAGGACCACAAACCTGTCTGATATTTCTTTAAAATTTAGTATTTTGTTTTTTTAGATAGTTTTTATATATTTAAAATCCTTTTCTATAAATCCCATGCATCTCGCCTTTGTGATAAAAATATATTCGTCATATTCTCTTATTTTTTCGCCTTATCTTCTGACTTCGCAAAATCCAGTAATATCCCAATTTATTGATTTTAGAGCGTATTCCAATTCTTCTAATCTGTGGTCTTCCATTAGTGTTCTGACGTTTAAAGTTGCAAGATAAATTTTATTCTTCTCGTTTATACTTAAGGACGTATTTTAGGGGGCGGTGGTCTGACAACCCCACGGAGACGGGTTAGGGTTGTTATAATTTCATAAAATCCAAAAATTTGTACCCCTTTTTACGAAAATTGCGCGATTAAGAGATTAGAAGATAAAGATTGCGCGACAGATTAGTATGAAATTTCGCACACTTTTAGTTTATATAGAGAAGGAGGGCAGAATGCTAATATTTTTTTTAAATATTATCCATAAAAATAGTTTAAATCAATTTAAAAAAAAACATTACATAAACTACCATGTATTTAACACGCCCACACATAATTATAATCTATTGTTTATTATTATTCTTCGACAACGGAACCTTAATAATGTTTAAACTTATAATTTAAATTAATTATGGTCGAATTTCAAACATTGGGTGACCACTAGTAGGTATGTATAAAAATGCTAACTGTTAAAAAATAATAAGTTATTTTAAATGAAACCTTTTTTAAAATTTATTGAAATAGAGAAAATACAAAGTAGTCATAATCGTCTGTGGCAATTATTAATAAGAGTTATCATAAAAACGATATAATATTAAGATTAACAATTAGTGATTTAAAGAAGAATTAAGTAACAAAACTTCGAGAATAACGTAACTGTTCTATCGCTATTACCCCTTTGTAAAGCGAGAACAAAGTAAATTTGAATAAAATAAACATTTCATAAAAATTTATGAGACGTTTAAATTAGGTCATAAAATTTGAGAACAGCTTTTAGTCTATCTGATAATATGTTCTCCATTTTGAGACGACTACTCTATTTAGTCTATATGTTTCGTTTTAACAGAATCTTGACAACAAGGTGTTAAAATATTTGTCTTCTTTATTTATTTTTTAATTCAGCACGCTGCTCTACTGCGGGTTGATGGATAAAATTCTCTACTATGATACAGGCTAAATCAATTAAAATCAAATACATAAGTTTCATTTCAAAAAATCAAGGTTTAGACCGAAGTTATATACCTATGTATTTGTATATATATTTATATCTCAGTCCAGACTATTCTACAGACGCCCAGTGGTCGAAATTCGACCATAATTAATTTAAATCAAAAGTTTGAACATTAAACAAAAAAGTATTAATACGTGTGTGTGTGTGTGTGTGTGTGTGTGTGTGTGTGTGTGTGTGTGCGTGCGCGCGTGTGTGTGTGTGTGTGTGTGTGTCAAATACATGGTTGTGTGTGTAACGTTTTTTTATTGATTTAATGTATTTTAGATGCATAATTTAAAAAAAATATTAGCAACTGCACTCCTTCTCTATATAAACCATAAGTGTGCGAAATTTCATACTCCTCCGTCCGCGCAATTTTCGTAAAAAGGTGTACAAAGTTATTGCTTTACGTATTAACATATAGATATAATAATCAAATAAAAGATTTTAAATAAATTTAACATAGGAACATTTCCTTAAATCTATACTAATATAATAAAGCTGAAGAGTTTGTTTGTTTGATTGTTTGTTTGTTTGTTTGTTTGTTTGAACGCGCTAAGCTCAGGATCTACTGGTCCGATTAGAAAAATTCTTTTAGTGTTAGATAGCCCATTTATCGAGGAAGGCTATAGGCTATATATCATCACGCTAAGACCAATAGGAGTGTAGCACCAATGAAGAATGTTTCAAAATCGGGGTTTTTTTCCTTTTGAGAGCTTCCGCTGCGTAAACGGTTAAAGTTTCGCACAAATCCTGTCATAACAGAATTGATCCTATTCCATGCGGACGAAGTCGCGCGCAGAAGTTAGTAGTTACAATTAGACAAAGTCATAGCGAAGGACACGTTGCCAAAATCAAATACAACAAAATTCATTAATACATAATTGTTTGCACTCTTATTTTATAATCAACTAGCTTCTGCGCGCGACTTCGTCGGCGTGGACTCCGCTCCTATTGGTCTTAGCGTGATGATACATAGCCTATAGCCTTCCTCGATAAATGGGCTATCTAACACTGAAAGAATTTTTCAAATCGGCCCAGTAGAACCAGAGATTACCGCGTTCAAACAAACAAACAAACAAACAAACACAAACAATCAAACAAACAAACTCTTCAGCTTTATATATTAGTATAGATTCATTATTTATAATTAAATATGAATATTATACAATTAGGAATGTCGTTTGGTTCTAATTTAGCCTACTAATTATATGAGACAGACCCTGACGCTAAGGGAATTCCGTCTCTTTCTAACTACACATAGCACTGTAGGGTGATCCAACAGTAATATTTTTGTTATAATATAAATATCCAATACCTATGATTAAATTGTACAATGTATATAACTTATTTATTTTTGACAATTCTAGCGGAGGAAGTTAACTTCGCGCCTGAATGGTTGACAATTTTAGCCTGTAACCTTCACCAGTAAATAAGCTACCGCGAAAATGATGTTTAAAATCGGTTGCAAAATTAGCACGTTCAAACGAACAAAGAATGTCCTACTCTATGGGGCCTATAATATTAATTCTTATTCGTGTGTTAAAGATAAAAATAGAAATGTACTAATGTAAAAAGTAAAGGATAAATGTTATTACAACTTCCATATAAATCTATGGATGTTGTAATAACGTATTTATAATTGGAATCTAAGAATTGTATCTGTATTGACGCCGGTTATTTTTCACACGGTTGCAAATTTAATCAGAAAAATCACTACCCTTGCATGCCAACCCATAGTTTTGCTGCACATGAACGTTTGGTTATGAGTAATTTTGTAATAGATAAATATTTGTTTTAATAGTGTAGCTGTAAAGGCAACTTTAATAAAGACTAGGTGACCAAAATAATTATTTTTAATAATTTGATTATAAAGTTATTTAGTGAATTGGTTCAATAATTTTTAAAAATAAATATAATTAATGAATTTTATAAGTCATTCTCTAAACTAATTATAAGATTGCCTTCACATTTACTTTTCTTTCTATATACGAAAAGAGAATAAAGAGCAAAATAAAATACGTCAAAAACTCTCATTTCTACTTTGTTATAATACTCTCTTTGAAATATAACATGCAGTGGTGTAAAATGCCTTCATACATAGCAAATTTACATAAAAAGAATTCAAATGAAAATTTCCATGTATTTTTCCTTCAACAAACCGCTAGTACAGTGTGTATCTTGTACAGATGTCCCAAGTTTCATTTCGAGGGATTCACGTTACTCTGAATATGCTCCTTGCGTGATGCCTGACATATAAAAGAGGTATTTCTCTTAAAGACTGCTGCGAAGATGTTGAAAAATTGAGGTAGACAGAACCTACAATTTACAATAATTACTTTATTTTGTAGTACGTCTAGCCAGTATTTTATTTATACGTCACACAGTAAGAAATATCTTCTTATTAACCGACTTCAAAAAAGGAGGAGGTTACTCAATTCGACCGTATATATGTTTTTTTTCATGTATGTTCGGGGATAGCTTCGTCGTTTATGAACCGATTTTGATAATTCTTTTTTTGTTAGAAACGGGATATCCCAACTTAGGTACCATGATAAGGAAACCAGGATCTGATGATGGAATCTCAGTGAAATCGAGGGAAACCCTCAAAAATCGTAGTCTCGACTAGTGCATTTCTTAATTTATTTATTATTTATTACTTTCCGATGCAATTGAAGTCGGTTTTTTTTCGTTTGCTAGCAAACACAATTACCTATTCAAAATTTGGAACAGCCTGTCTGGGGAAGAATCTAAACCTTTCAGAAGAACACAGCTAAATAATACAGTTCTCAAGTAGTACTGTGTTCCTTTAGTGAGTAAGTAAACCAGAGCTGCTGGGGAGTGTAAAGGGTTATGGTCGTCAACGTGTTTGCTATGCTCCTAGTATTGCAGTCGTCCGTAGGCTACACCACTACAGTATCCGCTTAGCACAAAAATAATTGTGTTTGCTTGTAAACGAAAAAAAACCTACTTCAATAAAATTACATCGACCAGTAATATAACGTAGGTAGACGAAAAAAGAAAGGGCTAGGTATAAACACAAATGGCGAACACCTCACACACCTTCGATTTGCCGATGATATAGTAATTCTGGCAGAGTCCCTGGAAGAGCTAAGTAGGTACTATGCTAGGTGACCTCCATAGCGCTTCACAACGGGTGGGTCTTAAAATGAACATTGACAAGACAAAGGTTATGTCTAATGTCCGTGTCACACCCATATCTGTCGTTGTTAACGGCGCTACTCTCGAAGTTACATCTACCTGGGACAACTGATCCGAATGGGTAAGTCCAACTTCGAGAGAGAGGTAGGTAACTCGTAGAATCCAACTCGGTTAAAATAAATAATACCTGATAGCGATTGTTACTTATATTAGGGAATCAAAGACCACAGAAATACTAGGGAATATATCCGCCAACCCGCAGTGGAGCAACGTGGTGGATTAATCTCCAATCCTTCTCCTACATGGAGCAAGAGGCCTATGCCTAGTAGTGGGATATCATAGGCTGAATAGTAAGGGATTTTTTTTATAATATAATATATAATAATATAAGTAAGGGATTTAGTAGGTTTACATTCTAAAGGTAATAGCACCGTGTGCCTAGTTGTGTCCGTTCAAATTGATTTTTTTTTTGATAAAAAGTATTCTATGTTACTTCTAATACCTTAAAGAATATGTGTACAAAGTTACATGATGATCGGTTCAGTAGTTTTATTTGTTTATTTGTTTATTTATTTGTTGCACCAACAAGAAATACACTAATACAAATGTTAAGAGGCAAGCACAGTTATTTGGCAAAGTGTATCCTCAATTACAGGCGCAAACCGCATGCACTTGAGCGAACAATTTATTATTATACTAAATATAATTATGATTAAAAGTAAAAACAGTAATAAATTAACAATACAAAAATTCTACTAGAGACAATTACTAAATAGGACACAATTTTCAAAAAACAATTACCAACAATAATATATTATATCTGGTCTGAAATTAAAAGTAAATAATAATAATAATAATAGCAAATTACCGATTAATATAAAAGTAATTAATTATCAAACGGAACGTCAATTCAAATAACGCTTGGATCATCAAAAATTGCTAAAAATGTTAAAAAATGATAAACCACTATCAGACTAAAACAAGGAATAAAAACATTGAAAATTCATAAATATATAAAACAAGTATGAACCAAAGCAAAATTACAACTAACATGATCCAAAATAATAATAATAATTACAAATTAATCAATTAAAAATTTTGAAATATTAAAAATTAAAACATTAAAAAAAATAATTAAAATATTAAAAATTAACACATCAAAAATTAAAATATCAAAAATTAAAACATTAAAAATTAAAAAGAACAATACAAAAACAATAATGCACCGCTTGCAAGCACTCTTATTTTAATGTCAGGGACAGCAATTCTTTGAATTGAGTTAAGGTGTTAGAGAAAATGTCTAGTGTGGTTGAATTACACTGTTTGGCTGATGAGCTAGAAACATCATTTTGCTCCTCGCTCCTTTTATGTGAGTTATGGACACTATTGTAGGTTCTCAATATTCTGTTGAGGGGGGCATAATATCTCCCCAGATTTGATTGTGAGCATCTTTCGGTAAATGGTGTGTACTTCTTGTGTCTAGGCAATCTACTGGGAATGGATATATCTAGATGAGAAAGGAGAGCGGGAGCATCAATTTGACCGTTAATCAGTTTATACAGAAACACAGCGTCCAGCAGCTTTCTGCGGTGGAGAAGCGGTTCCATATGAAAGTGTTGCAAGCGATCGTCATAACTCGGGCAGGTTTTCGATAGATTGCAACTATAAGACAGATGCCACAGAAATCGCTTCTGCACACTCTCCACACGCTTGTTGTATATGTCATAATACGGGTTCCAGACAACGCTACAGTACTCCAAGCCGCTACGAACCAGTGCAGTATATATTGCAATTTTGGTATTCGGGTTTTTCAATTCCTTACATGCGCGTAAAGTGAATCCTAACATTTTAAAAGCTTTTGTGGTAATTTCGTCAATGTGCAAATTGAACCGAATTTTACTATCAAGAGTGACACCCAAGTCTCTTATGTGATCAACCTCCTTAAGCGGTACCTCATTAATGCAGTACGATCTCATAAGTGCGTTCATTTTTCTGGTAAATCGTATCACATAACATTTCTCAGAATTTAAGCTCATACCATTCAACCTGCACCATGAGACGAGGCTATCCAGATCCTTATGCAGCAAAAGCGCATCTTCAACTGAATCAACCTTCCTAAAGAATTTTAAATCATCAGCGTACATGTAAAATTTTGAGTTCATAAAACACTTGCCAATATCATTGATAAATATATTGAAAAGCAAGGGTCCCAGATGTGAGCCCTGGGGAACGCCAGAAAATGCAGTAAAAGGCTTTGATCTGTAACCCCCAGCCACAACCATAGATCGTCGATTCGTAAGGTATGACCTGCACCAATTTAAGCGTGAAAGCGTAACAAACAAACTTACATTTACATTTATAATATTAGTAGTGATAAAATATTTTCTTTGTAGTTATGGGTTGTCTGTAAAAGGTCACTAACAGCGTTATGACTTATGACTGATATTGCACGTTATTATGATTGAATTCTATAATAATAAAATTATTTTATTCAAAGTAATTTTAATATGTACGATAAAAGACTAAATAAATAAATAAACAAACATTAGTTCAAATATAGCTTAAGTTAAAGGCAATGTGATTTACTTGTAATTACCGGGCGACAAGTAGTGAAGATAGGTTTCACAACTTCGCACCAAGTTCTACTGCGCTAATTGTCTAAGTAACAACTGGAGAACTTCGTCCGATTGGCAATTACAAAATTAAAATTTACTTCATTATAATTGCTATTAATGCTACACAGTATAGAGTACAAAAGTTTAAAACTCTATATATTTATCAAACTTTTTCTTTTAAATTTAGTTTTCATTTTTCTTCAACAAGGAATTTTATTTAAATATCATAATAATCATGGTAAATGAAAGTATATTTATATATGTAATAGATTGAATATATTTATTACTAGCTTCTGCGCGCGACTTCGTCGGCGTTCACTCCGCTCCTATTGGTCTTAGCGTAATGATACATAGCCTATAGCCTTCCTCGTTAAATGGGCTATCTAACAGTGAAAGAATTTTTCAAATCGGCCCAGTAGTTCCAGAGATTACCGCGTTCAAACAAACAAACAAACAAACAAACAAACTCTTCAGCTTTATATATTAGTATAGATTAAATATATTTGTCTTGCGTTAACTTCTATTCTTCACATTACCTGATTTGATAGTAAATGATCAACATTAGTAATGACGTTTGATCTTGTTTAATTTACTAATTTCAATTGGTGCATTCAGAGTGGGTACAAATAAGAGATTATAAATTAAACCACATCCACTATAACTACCTATATTTCATTTGTAAGCTATAAAGATTGGTTGAGAATTAAACCAGAATTAATGCATCTATTGCCTATATCATTAACAACTGATACTTTGTAAATACTAGAGAAATGGTATTGAGTATGTTACGTATAGAGTAAATTAAACCATGGTAATATAAAATGTGTTTATGGTGGTGGTTTAATTTAATATCTGTCGTTTGTATTTATTCTGTATACAGAAACTTTTTAGAATTTTATTATAAATAAGATGTCAGTATTAAATGCTGTCTTTCCATTGTACGAAAGTAATGGAAGCAAGTGAATAGAGAATTGTTACGGACATCGCGCCAACATTCAGACTCTTTTAAAAGACACTACAAACAACAAAAGAGTAATAAGAAAATAGATAAAAGATTTTTTGTAATTGTTCAGTGAACGCAAATAAAAAATGCATGTACTACGAATGACTATAAAGCCTTTAAATGTTTTAAATATCTTATTTATGAGTACCTATAAGACTTTTAAAATGCAAAATGTGCGGGTTATGAGATAGGCGGATCCCATTCTATGAAACACTTGAAATTACTTGATTTTGAATTTATATTAGACTGTAGCAAATTATTCAGATTTCGTAGTTAAAAATAGAAGTCCGTGAAATCAAAAGTCTCTAAGATTATGAAGATAATAGCATTCCTCCATGTAAATAAATGCAGGCAGCGACCGTTTCAAGGAACTTGGAATGGGACGTGCTCGTTTAAAAATTTAAATTTACTTTTTCGTTTTGTGAAATTTCCTTTTCTACTTTAACTACTAGTTTCTTATATTTTTAATTATAATAATCTGTGGAATTATTGTGTTGTACATAATAATTATAAAAACATTTGCACGTGGCTTTACTCGGGTTGAGTTTAGGGTTGGTTAAATCTTAATATATAGATCTATTCACGGTTTTGTGCATTGTTTGTGTTTCCGGACCCCCGAAATAGGAGAAAATCCTACTGAGGGCCGTTGAAACGTTTATTTATTTATTTATGAACAGGACAATCGTTTTTATGAGAGTTTTTATGAGTTTTAAAATCAAAACCGAACTGATTACAGCTAGCTTGATGTTTATTTCATTGTATGTAGAATAAAGATTTACAGATTTTAATTTCATTTACAATTTGTGCATGTAAAAGTTTAAACAATGCTTAAATAATAATTATGTATACACACATCATGAAGTTATAGTGGTATAAATCAAAAATAATTAATATGAATGTGGTCAGATACATCGGTTTCGAATAAGTAATGAAAACGGGAAAATTGTTTCGTACACATATGAATATCACTTTTAATCAAAACTTCGATAGTAAATGATAATTACACCTGCCGATACTGTTCGGGGAAAATAATAAAACCACACCATTACACCAGTATTCATTTGGAAAAGCTGATATTTTTATACGAAATTAAATTTTATTTTGATATTTTGGGAAAATCAAAATATTGAAATACCCCAGAGATGTTTTATAAGAGTACAGACTTTCACTTACGTTTAAATATGAAAGGATGAATAGAAATAAATAAAAATCGGCCAAGTGCGAGTCGGACTCGCGCACGAAGGGTTCCGTACCATTGACTAAACTAAATATAAGTAAATTTTCTGTAAAACATTTATTTAATTGTAACGCCATCTATGCCGCTATTGGAAAACTTATTAGTCTATCGACGAAGTTTTCCAAATTTCTAATAGATGGCGTTGGAGAGTAATAAATAATTAAATAATTATCGCCCCCCTTAAATATTTATTTTATTTTGTTTTTAGTATTTGTTGTTATAGCGGCAACAGAAATACATAATTTGTGAAAATTTCACCTGTCTAGCTATCGCCGTTCTTGAGATACAGCCTGGTGACAGACGGACGGACGGACGGACGGACGGACGGACGGACAGCGAAGTCTTAGTAATAGGGTCCCGTTTTTACCCTTTGGGTACGGAACCCTAAAAAGATAGAACAGTAATAAAATCAGTAAGGAATGTAATTTACACGCATATAATGCGTGTCCACGCATCTGTTAGTAGAATGTTGAAGAATATATAAAATAATTTAAAGGAGTTTATTTTAAATACAATTTTGTAGTCGCTATATTTTTTTAACCCACTCAAAAGACTAAAGGATTACAATACACAGGCTTTAAATAAAGTTTAACATCTGGACGGACAGACAGAAAAAAAAAGGAATAATAAAAAGGAAGTCAATAATAAATGTAGCTAAACACGCAAGCTGTTGCCAGAGTATTCCAGAATTTATAAAAGATTTTAAAAGAGTTTATTTTATATAAAATTTTATAAATAAGAAAATGAGTTGTAGCATTCGCCGTCACTATACGTAGTGCTACGGGAGCATGATTCAAAATGGATCTCCCTAAAGACGTCGAGAGTCGAGAAATTATTTCTGTCATTTTCTTTAAAGAAAAATGGTAAAAGGAGGTTTGAAATAAGAATATTATATGTTTGAATATTATTTGTATAAAATATCATATCAATTTTCCTTTAATTTATAGTGAAGATTGTAAAATGTTTGAAACATTAAAAATACTTTTCTTTTATTTAATGAAAAAAAAAATTCTATGTCTACGATGTTGTAAATGTTCCAATGTTTCAAATTTGTAAATTTTAACGTACCTACAGAAATTGTAATGTTGGAATAATATTATAATAATAATAAATTATATAATTGGAAATGTGTTAAGTATAACCACAACAGTATAAAATTACATATTATAAAGTTGTATTATATTTAAAGGAACAAAATATATTCTCCATCAAAAGATTGCAAATCATTAATTCTTAATCGATTCAGCCTGTAACATCAAATTGTTAGGCATCTTTCTCCGTGTAGGAGAAGGGTTTCTTAATTATTGGGAAGGAAGAATACTTAATAATTAAGTAGTAAATATGATATTATACCGAAATAACGTCCTTTAAAAACGAAACTAAATATAATACAGAGGCAGTATACAAGTATACTTCAAGATGGAGGTTCGTTACGAGAACACGATTCAAAATGGCGTCCCCTCGAGATGTCGCGCCGCGAGAAATTATTTCAGGACGTCACTTCCTTTATTTCGTTGAAATATGACGAAGCTGAACAAGGGCACGAAGTTGAAATTTAAAAATTTAAATATTCGAATGTTCCGTACGAAGTAATTTGAATCCATTTTTTTAAAATATATACCAAACATATTTCTACTATACATACCTACTACAAAGGTTACATTTAATGTTTTAAAGGTATGAATACCTAATCAAAGATAGTTGTAGGCCCAATTTTGAAAATTGTTTTTTTGTTTTGTTAGATATTTTATTTATTGATTTGGTCGCATAACCAGTAAACAATTATGACACAACTAAAAGGAGCGAATACTATAAATGTCAAAAAAATCTGTCAAATATTACAGTTCAAAGTGACAGTTAGTATCCAGTTTTTAATGTATTAGAGTGCACAAAGACGGTACGTTGTTGCACGTTGTTTCTGAGTTCTTTGTTTAATTAATCTGTAGAAATGGCACAATAATATTAAATTTAAACTTTTTTCTTTTGTGTTGACAAGTTTTTGAAGAAAGTTCAGCTCAAAAAATATAACTGTAAATATTTCTAAAAAATGCAAATAAACTGTTGTAACAAGATAAAGAGGAAAAGTGTGTTTGTATGTAGGTAATCGATTTGAAAGTAATGTTATCTTGTTGTAAATAATAACGCTCGTACAACCACGAGGAATTTCTAGTAAAATGCGATGGGCTTGAATGGGCGATTTTCAATATCTGCGTTTTTATTGTCTTTTACTGAGTGTCAATAATTACGTCCGTGAGTTCTGTTACGATTGAATCTGTTACTTTCGACTGAATAAAAATTAGTATTCTTTGAGAAATGTTGCAAAGATGAACAAATATTTTATTTTGGAAAAGTATTTTATTACAAATGAATTAATTAAGATTATTTATTTTCTTCAAAATAGTACGGAGTTGCAATATAAAAAATATGACAATCATGTACCTACACTTGGTATAATTGACTAATAACACTCTGTTACACGTTGACTGTTATAGTTAGGTACTGCTTTGCTACTACGAGTAACAGCGTGATATTTTTAAGCCTAAATGCTTTCTTATAAACAGGTTTTATATATGTTACTGTAAACATAATTTAAATATATTTTACTGCAAAAACAGTAAAATTGTTATAGCAGACACACAATGAAAAATACAAGTTTCCTTTTACAGTTGTAAGTAAACCTAGTACATTTCGAAACACCGTCGAGCCTAGATGATGCCTGTACTGTCTGGTACTGGAAATTATTTCTTGTTCATATGACGGTACAGTCTACTGGTGTTTTTGTATGTGCTAATGGGAAGGAAACGTATAAAAAGTATGCGCAGCGCTGACGGATGGCGACCGCGATCCTTCAGAGCCACAAAGGAACCACGCCATTGTGTTTCGAGTATTACTGCGGGATGTTCATGTTACATAAGTTATAAGAAGAAGCGGTTATTATTTTATTGATTTCAGTTTGTCCTTTATTTCATAAATTATGGATTTTTATTGATGATAAGTGGTAATGTACGTAGCCTATAAACGTTTGCAAGACCAGAAGCAATGTAGGCGCATTGCTGACCCTCCTCTGCAGCTTTTATTACCTTAATCACCACGGGATAACAACAATACTTGAGATTTATATTATTCAGCTTATTTATATTATATGTTCTAAGATATATTTATTAAATTATTTATCAAAAGGAGTCATGTAAACTTTTATTGCGGTAGATAGTAGAGGAACTGCAATTTGTTCACGGCTAGTCTAATTGAAAAAGTGTCATACACTCTTTTTTATCCGATGTTATCTCGCTCATATACCTCTTCATTCTAGAGCTGGACATACGCTATTAGCTTTTTATGCAACGTTTTTGGATATTTACAGACGAATTCAATATTAAAATAATGTTGCATAAACAAAAGTATAGTACACGGCCGTAAATAATGCACATCGACTTTTAGAAAGAGACAATCAGCTAATTTGAACTTTGTAGAGCGTTATCTCTGACGCACATTACCTATGAGACGTATCGGACTGTCAGTATTTCATATGACAGATCTAATAGTGTAAGAACCCAGTTCCCAGATCACCTGTCATATTTTTTTGAAGGACAAAATATATTAAATTCAAATTCAAAATATTTTATTCAGCATAAAATTATTACAATTTCTTACTGAACGTCATGAGTCTACTACCAGTTCGGAAAGAAAAAGCCTCTGACCTGAGAAGAACTGGCGAAAGAAACTCAGCGAGACTAATATCATTTTTTTAATCATGTTTTTTTTCCAAAGCAGATTGAAATTTACAATAATTTTATAGGTTGAAATAGCCTGGCGGCGATCACATCATTCCCAAGGCGTACTGTCTTCTATAAAATCGTTAATCGAATAATATCCTTTAGTACACAAACGTTCTTTCACAATTTTTTTAAATTTGGCTGCTTTATATACGTATAAAAATGTTATTAACCAGCTATTTTAGTATTTATCGCCAGACACTAATTATATTACTATATTTTAAAACATGTAGAAAATATTTTAGCAACTCTTTATACTACGATGTATACTGTAATGTTTTGTCAATCAGAAACAAGGAAGTCTGGGGTCTGGGATCTTGGACTATAACGCTCTACGAAGTCGAAATTAGCCGATTGTCTCTTTCCAAAGGTCGATGTGCAATATTTATGGCCGGGTACTATAATACATTTTTTACTTGAATGGTAATGGCAGAAATTAACATATTTTTGAACATGACATATGATTTTTCATTTTCATTTTGACGTCAAAACAAACGGGACAAGTTTTGACATTTAGCTAAGAAGTCAAAATTCGAACAATATGGTGGGAGACGTATTTAAGATCGAGTAGTTCTTTAACTTGGACTAAACGTTGAGATGCCGTGCAACTTGCGTCGTATTTTGAGTTGGTGTACATTGAAGTCTAACCATGCAAATTATGAGGCATAACTATATGCTTCGCACCCTTACTTATGTTTTAATTAATGTTATTCATTATATGTGCTTTAAATTGTGAAAATATTATTTCAGGAAATGCAGTCTGTTTTATAGGAGAATGATATTATCGGACCAATAACGTGATAATCTAACACGTCTGTTGCAGACGGAAATAGAAGAATTAAATAATAAATAAAAAAGTAATTAAATTTAGTTTAGTTTATAGCTTAATTTTTAACAACTCGGTATAACATGCTAGTGTGTGTTCATGTCTTCAAGTTATTTTTATACGCTTAATACAACCCATTATTAAAGAATATCTTAGACTACAGTTATAAATATACAATAAAATGTTATATTCAAAGTCCCACGAGATGTGAAATTATGAATCCTTCGTTGGCCGTCCGGAAACATATCTATATATCTATACAAATAAATAAAATTGGAGTGTCTGTTTGTAATATTAAAATAACCGCTTTTTACTGAATTCATACGTATGTATATACGGTACATATACCAAAATAACATTTTTTATAATTTTTGCCTCACCGATTTTGACGGGACTTTCACTGGTTAATAGCTGATGTAATAAGGAGTAACTTAGGCTACTTATATTTTCTCTAGTAATAAATAAGAATAAGCGTTCACCACGTAAAACTTTTGTATGGATTTTAAAATACCTACTTATCATGGAGATTGAATCGGCATCCGCTAGCTCATGACTGCACAAACATCTATATTCTATACTAATAAATGGAGAGCCGGTTTTTTTGTTCGGTTATACTGCAAAAAATACTGAACCGATCGGAATACTACTTATGCCATAAGATGCAGCATGTTTCGGAAAAGGTTTTAGTATATGATATGTTGGTGATTACTTATCGTGTAAAAAAATATGAACATACAGATGTCGCTAGTATTGTCATAAGAAGAAATGTCGATCATTGTTATGACAACAACCAGTAACATTTTACATATTTAATATTCGCCCCCGCTCATATACACTTACAGTAACATAGAAGGCGTAAGTTTAACTGACCAAGGGGTTTAATAAGATAAAATATGAAGTGAGAAATTTTATTTGCAGTTATCTTATTAATTTTATTAACGTTAATTGTGTCGTTAATATTTCAGATCAATCTTCTGTAAGAGTAACCCTACACGAAATACCTATAGATATACGAATTACCTATATAGCTCTACCACAATAAGCTTATAAATAAATTGCTCATTAGCTAATTCACAATTCCATTCCAACAAAACCCTTAGTCTGAAAATACCACACTGATGCGTAAAGGACTTCATTCGTTAACAAGGATTTGAAGCTTAATTATAATTGAAGGCACTGACGGATTAGGCTTGGTGCCGAGACACTAAAGGGATTTTAAGAGATTGATGTCCTTAGAATCCTTCAATTATTTATTTTTAAATGAATTTCATTTAAATTATATATTGGTAGTAAAGGTTTTACTCTTTTTAAAATCTATTGAATTTAGTTTTTCATTATACAGTATGCAAATATGTATTTGTAAGTTTTGTGTAATTATTATCTATTATCTATTACAAATAAATAATATTGGAGTGTCTGTTTGTAATATTAAAGTAACCGCTTTTTACTAAATGCCTATGGATGTATACACGTTACACAATACCAAAATAACATTTTTTACGATTTTTGTCTGTCTGTCTCTTTGTTCCGGCTAATCTCTGAAAGCGCGCGCTGGACCGATTTTGACGGGACTTTCACTAGCAGATAGCTAATGTAGTAAGGAGTAAATTAGGCTACTTTTATTAACAATTTTATAACAATAACTTTTTTGTTACGCGTTATCGTTATCGCATATATAATTATAGTATATATATTATATAATTATTTAAATAATAGAGCTCGAAGCCAATTTAGACATGGGATTTGTGTTGCGTCAAGAAGTCGCGCGACAAGAAAGTAGGCGCTACAGTAGATTCGTTTTTAACTTCTCTGATCTAGTAGTACAATTGATAGTAATAGTCACTAAACATGATTAAACTTTCGAAAACATCTGTCTAATATTCTGGTGATATTAATTCTTGGTAAGAAAATACTTCTATATTTTTTTCTTTTATATAAACCTAACCGTACATCTCTTACATTTTCTGAATTTAAAACTCCAACTAAACCACAACTCCACAAGTTGTATTTAAACTTCTGAAGTATATCATATGTTATACTTTTAGTTTAACAACTAAGCAAATATACTTTATCATAAACTCTCGGGAGGATAAATAAAATGTAACTGATATTGCTCAAGACCATTTTTTCTTGGAATTACCTCCGCTAGAAGTTTTGCGGTGAATTTCGTCTCAAAGGACCAAAGTTCATTCTTATCGTTTAACTGTTTGGAATAATGCGAATACTTCTTTTATACCTTCTTAATGTTTAGCAAAGTGTACTGAATTTATAATTACTATTTGAGAATATTAAGAAGTAACTAAATGTAAGGTATATAACAAGGTTACTAAGACTAGCTTTTGCTTTTGCAAATATTTCGTACGTTATTTAATAAGATTATATTTGAGTCATTAAATAAATATAAAATTATATTAAGCAATATGTATGCGAAAAACAATGTTTTTGCGATCATTGTACGATTGATAAATTAATAAACTATGGGTTGATTTATGTCTTCCCTATAAATCTGTGTACGTAACACTGTGTTTTGTATGCTTCGATCAATATTAATTCACATAAATATCGCTAACAGACAATCAAACAATTATACAATATAATATAGTAGAATGTTTTACGATTAATTATTCTTCATTTTCTTTCGCCATTTAGGAGAAAGATTGGAGCTTAATCCACCACGCTGCTCCACTGCGGGTAGGCGGGTATATTCCCTACTATGAGTAACGATCGCTATTAGGTATTTATGATAGCAACCGGGACCGACAGCTTAACATGATCTCCGAGGCAAGGTGAGGAGACCCACAAGAACAGACCAGACATCCGAAACGGAAAGAAATATTTGTACAAGACAAATATCCGTCCCGAGCGGGAATCGAACCCGCAAACCGTCGGTGTTTTAGACGATAGTAGCACCACTGAACCAGAGCGGTTGTTAATGGATCACCAGGATCACTATATCATCGGCAAATCGAAGGTGTGAGGTGTTCGCATTGTTGGTTATACCTAGCCCTTCCCACTCCATCAGCTTAAACACATCTTCCAGTGCAGCGGTAAACAGTTTCGGGCATATAACATCCCCTTGACGTACCCCGCGCTGCAGTGGAATAAGTTCAGTGCAACCGTCGTGAACAATTATAATACAAATTCAAAAAACGCTTCGTT
This sequence comes from Melitaea athalia, assembly GCA_905220545.2. Lineage (NCBI taxonomy): Eukaryota > Metazoa > Arthropoda > Insecta > Lepidoptera > Nymphalidae > Melitaea > Melitaea athalia. Next base: position 6,880,814 of record HG992184.1, read on the forward strand.
TCGCACCGCGTTCGTTGTGGAGAGATCCTAAAAAAGTTATGCGACGGTAAACTTTGTGCAAATTCAGATAAAGCTTAACAGCTGTGACATCTTACTCGTCCGAATCTCGTATTGATTAAATTGCGGGCCTTTCAAAGTTTTTTTCGGAGATGGTTTTTGCATGATGTTGTTAGATGATCTTGAGTTATATCAACTCTCAGGTTCGATACAAAAAATCTATTTATATATCTTTATTAATTAATAATTTATTTTAATTTTATCTATATTCATATTAGCTATATTTATTATTATTCTCCTTCTCCTACATGGAGAAGAGGCCTATGCCCAACAGCGGGATATTACAGGCTGAATCGATGTCGATGTCGATATTCATATTTAAAAATATTACATTTTTCTTTGAGTAATAAAGCATCATTATAGTGGCCAAAAGGACTTATATCGATATATTTGATGACTCGTTAGTGCAATGATCACAGTCAGTCAGTCAGTTGTGGCTCTAGCGGTCGCGATCACATATGCGGGGATCATCTCAAGAGTAACCGGGCCACTCAAACGTTTACCGTGGCCTCAGTGTATGTGCCTGTGTATTGTAGGTATATATTTCCGGACCCCAATACAGGAGTAAATCCTAGTGGGGGCCGTTGAATACAAGTCGTTTGTTAATCTACTCTCACGTACAAATATGTTGAAATAAAATAATATTCTCGTCCAAAAATGTTTTATTGGGCTGGAATTCACGGTTCTATCAATTAAGAGAGTGCCGGAAACATAGCCGGTTCAAATAAACAATGGAGATACCGAGCGACTTCGCCTTATCCTCTAATTGGGAATAATAAGGCTCGAAACGTATCGAGCGTAAAGAATTGGGTCAGATACCCTTAGAATTTTACTTAACTTGCGTTCACCGAGCTTTATAAACAATTGTGCAATTTTTGCTGTCAAATTGCAATTTAAAGCCAAGCAAGTTAACTCATGGGTACATTATAATTTTGGTAGCTATATTTTTTCCCTTTTTTCATTATTTTAATACAAAATTTAATTTAGAAGTAGTAACCAATTTGTAATCGACATCTTATGTAATTAAGTAATCGATTGTATGATAATAGTGCAAATTTTGAGAATTGCTTAATTTTATCTTGAAGACATCATCATTTTACGTAATTATCATTAAAGCATTACTACAAGATTATTATAGCAGAAACGAGAAGTTGATCTTTAGCGTTGTAAGTAGGTGTGACTATGTAAAAACATAGTGACCTACTTACAACGCTAAAAATGCACCCCTATGAGGATTTTACCCCGAGGTCCCCTATGAGGACCTTTGTCTCTTTATATTTTACAAAACTTGAGATAATTTATGTTGCCACAATCTCTACAAATTTGGTACATGTTAAAGTATTTCATTAAAAAGCTTAAATACCTCAAGAATTTAAAATCTTAAATATAAATAAATAAATATATATTATAAATATCTCATAATATTCACACATAGTCGTCTGTGCCTAATGTAAGCAACTTAATGCCTGTGTTATAGGTAACAGCCGTTAATATGTAGCGACAAATAAGCTAAAACCATTATAATCCCTCTGAAAAATCCTGTTGGGTAAAGAATACGAGGTACTTTAAAACTGAATATATTACAATATATCAAGTTTAATAGTGAATTTTGGATTTGAACTCATCGATAAGTTTAAAGTTTGTTTAAGCGCGGTAGTTCTAGTGGAAGAAATTGAAATATCAAAGTTTATTCGAAATTTCTACATTTGTAACTGACAATTACCCAGTTTTACTTGAGCGATTTATGTAATGGATATTCATGAAAAGATCTGGGTAAGAAATGCTCGAATTAAAACCTTTTTTATAAACTGTTTTAGGCTCCACTGAAGCTCAACTAAAGATCACCGTGGCAGATGGCTGAAACTTAATGCTGAGTGGCAGACCAAATGGTCACACTATTGATCAGTCATATATAACTGTTTCTTTTATTTATTATATTGTTTACCTGGTTTACTCATATAACGTTATATTTAAGTATTATTGTTATCAATTGTGATTAAATAAAAATGATATTTTTTCTGCGATAGTTTAAGGCTTTCACGGTCACTATTAGATAACATTTTACTTGTACGGGATTTATTGCGATTCTCATGCACGAGCTAATCTCATGTGTAACCTTTTGAGCTAAAGTGAATAAATTATTAAAAAAATTTTACCACTTGTCAGGTTGCGAAAAAATATACAGTTATTCGGATAGTGAGCGTTCCCAAAAGCTCTGGTTGTCTTACTCACCACAGGAGAACGACGCAAGGGCGGATCCAGCTTTGGCGGCAGGGGGGGGGGGGGGGGTCACAGTCATGGTCAAGGCGCCAGGGGGGGGGGGTCACATAGTCGTGGTCAAGTAAAAAGAAGTTATAATTTAATTTTTATAATGATACCTACAGGTAAAAAGTAGGTATTTTATTAATCTATCTAGGTAATGTATTTAAAAAATACCTATATTGTGACAAAAATCTTGTTTAATAATTTTAATTAGTGGTCCACCTAGGTCCTGGACACAGCCCAGGGGGGGGTCATGACCCTGTGACCCCCCCCCCCAGGAACCGCCAGTGGAACGACGTTACTTGAGAGTGTGATCGCTGTGAGGTTGAGGTATATCCCCAGTCAGGCTGCTCCAGACGTAATATTATTTTCATCGTCTTTAATTTATTGCCTAAAACGAGTATTAAACTTAATCATTTTCTGTCTAAAACTATATCTTATACTATTAAACGAGCAATTCTTGTATATATATATTTTCTGAATCTCGGAATCGGCTCCAACGATTTTCGTGAAATTTAGTATGCAGGGGATTTCGGGGGCGAAAAATTGATCTAGCTAGGATTCATTTAAAAAAAATGTCGTTTTATCCCTGTTTTTAGGCAATGAAAAAATATCATTAGAATACGAAGCTTAATTTCACTTGTAGTTAATATAGCTGTAATAGCGTAATTAGGAAATCGGCGGGTGTAAAATCGTGTTGACCCGGGTTCGAATCTCAGTCTCCAGATTAATTTTTTTTCTTTTTTTTTAAATTTCACTCGTGATTTATTATTTAAATAAAATTAAAATATAAAAATACCGAGAAAAAAAAAATATAATAAAATGAAAATACCGAGCTAGGCTCGGTCACCCAGGTACTATCTATACTAATAGAATAAAGCTGAAGAGTTTGTTTGTTTGATTGTTTGTTTGAACGCGCTAATCTCAGGATCTACTGGTCCGATTTGAAAAGTTCTTTCAGTGTTAGATAGCCCATTTAACGAGGAAGGCTATAGGCTATATATCATCAAGACCAATAGGAGCGTATTCAAAATCGGGTTTTTTTCCTTTTGAGAGCTTCCGCGGCGTAAACGGTTAAAGTTTCACTCAAATCATGTTTGACAGAATTGGTTCAATTCCACGGGGACGAAGTCGCGCGCAGAAACTAGTCATGTATAAGAATATACACTTTTTAATCTGTAATGTAGTGTTAATTATTTTCTTTTAAGATTCTGGAATACATAGTACATCATTCAAGCGTTTTCATTCGAGTTTATTACGACAAATATTAAAAGACATAAAACTTATTTTATTCACTGCAAATAAAAAAATTATATTGTAATATTTCTTATAATCCAAGAGATTTAGAAATACAGTTAATTTTTAAAATGATACACATACGCACATATATACTTTTCTAGTTAGAAAGATATCTTTTGTTAGAGAAACAGAGAGAGGCGAGGACGTAACAATGCTTTGTTGACTTTATACTAGAATTTGTGAGTCCAAAGGAAATTTTTCACAACGTACTCTTTAATCTTTTCTGATAGTTGCGCCGCTACACTTCCAGACTTTATTTCTATAACATCTACTTTGAAATGAAGTAGAAAAGAATGTGCGTTTTTTACTTTCCATCAAATAATGGAGAAAGTTATCTAGTAACGTGAAGTAGCAAAAACATTGACTCGACGTTAGCCATTTTTCTTTTTTGATGATGTAATTTTTCTTCATATTAGGTTAAAACCATTTTTATTATTATATCAATCAACGTTATTAGAAAATATTTACTTTTTTTTAAACGCTGCGATAAAAGTCCCAGTGTGATAAATGGCGTTTCTAATGCCATCTGTTTAAGCGCAATCTTAAGCCTACGCACTTGATTGAAAAAGTTCCCTTTACATTTTTCCTTCTGTAAGCGGCTTAAGACCGTCTGAAACAATCAATTAGGAAATTTCATTCCGAATTGTAAATGCGAGGCGAGGGAGAATGTGCTCCGTTTTTTTCCTAAAAAACGAATTTAACAAATAAATAGGATTATAAAATTTGCAACCTAATTGCAAAGACTAAAATAAAAGTGAATTTGAATGTCAAGTGGCATTATTGTATCATATTTTGTTTGAGAAATGTGCATTTTTCAGTTTTCTTCTCATTTATATTGTCAAAAAATATTCTAATAATTTAATATATGCATTGAATTAATTGAACAATATAGTCAACTACTTTGGTATTCAAATTATAATCAAGTATATAAAATACAAATAAGGTATAATGGTGGGTTGGAACACAAATAATATTGTGCACAGTTTCTTTAATTCTATTTCAGTTATGAAAAATTGTTTTTTTACTACAATATTACAAGATACGATTAGAATTAAATAAATTTACGACAACTAGAAAATATAAATCATATTGTGTTAGCATTTAAAAGAACTTATCTTTGAACTTATTTAATTTTTACTTGATGTCAGATGTCTAACTATTCCAGTTCCAGAAAATTATTTCAATTCCCCTTCTTCTTATATTTTTAAAGCGTTTCACCGTAACAGAGATACAAGAAACTCACTCATTACACAAATACTGAGACAAAGGTTTTCTTTGCGAATAAAAAATAACATCGAGTGTACAGGGTGCAGACGGTCTTTTATTTTCGATACGTCTCTAGAAGTCAGATGTTGGCCCCTACTACGAGTATTTGTATTAAGAAATATATTGAATACTATAATATTACAAAAAAAATAAAAAATAAAAATAATAATTAAAATAATATAATAATTAAAATTACCCGGGTAAGACCGGGGATGTACCACCCGGTTTTACCCGGGTAATTTTATATCAATAATTAATCCCGTCGTCGTAAGAATGTCAGGATAAAAAGTAGCCTAGGTGTTATTCTAGTTTTACCGCCATTTTGTGTGAAAGAGTAGTTAACATACATACATACATCGATCCTTACAAGCTTTCGCATTTTTAATATTATTAGCATCAATGGCAAAAATCATTGTATGTTATGGTATGTACGCCAACCAAAACTATTTGCTCACTTGATGGATCGTAGCTGCAGATATATGTAGATAATATATTTAATGTCTAGATTTCTTTATGCTATTAAACTCCGTTGAGCTATGCACTTAGCTGATATTTCATTATGATGAGAAATTCCAGAATCATCTGTTCATATTTGAGGTATAAGTGAGGTTAATATTAAATAATTTATGATAAGTAAGTAAAAAAATTAACGATAGTTATAATCGTAACAACAGCAGTTAGTTCATGAGTGCATTCAGTTCCGAAGCCAAGTGGTCAACTTATTTGCGTTATAACAGCAATTAAGATCTTAGCCTACCATTATTGTATTTGTAAGTGGTACAATAAATAATTGGTGGAAACTTTGCTGGATTTTGTAAAATTAATTTGTGTCAATGTAATTTATTATGTACATCTGTTTGTTTCCTAAACATTAAATAAATAAATAAGTAAATAATTAGAAAAATATGATTATTTTTTAGTATTTGAAAATCTTTCGAGAACAAATAGTAGGTCGTTGGGCATTACGCTTGTTGTAAGTAAAAGAGCCCAGATGTTTCCACGTTTTTATGAGAAAATATGTGTACTATACGTCTCGAGTCTTCTATGGACTTTAAATTAAGGTAAGTTCATACGTAATGCGCTTACATATTCAAGCTAAAATTCAATTAGGAAAAAGGGACAGGTATATACATAGTTTCAGAGTAGTTGTCGCCTTACCTATTACGATGTTACTCTAAACAAGACTGTTTTTATATAATTGTTGTTACGCACTATTCAAATCCTAACCATACAAAACAAAAAATCTGCCTCTTGATAATCCCAGGATCTATTTACTAATCAAATTATTTTAGCTTTTAAAATTCTTCTATAAAACATCACACTGTAACTCACATGAGCGGAGTGGTAACTGGTAACTAACTAATTATTCATGCATTTGATTTAATTGAGCCAAAACATCACTGTTCATTTGTTATAGGATATTGATCGGTGCGGTCAAGGCTGCAGCTTTTTTTAATTTATATATAATGAATTTTAATATGTAAGTCTGAAATATGTTATGTTCAATTATAACAAACTTCAGAACGTAATCTACCCCTTTTTTAATTGCCAATTTGCTGTAACTATATTATCAGTCAACAAAAGCTTGTTGTTTCTATTTGTAAATTGAAAACTCAGCCAAGTGGGACTAGACAAAACAATTACTCGTGTATTTAATTTGTCTGTCAACGTGTCACAATTTTTCAGTGTGAATAAATATTCGATATGTGACTAAGTCTTTGATACCCAAAACGTATCATTTGTTACAAGATTATATAGAAAAGAAATAAGCTTTCACGAATAATATATTTTAACAGCTATTTAATAATATAAGATGAAGTTTTTTTTTATTTCCACGTTTATTTACTAATCAGTAATACATCAATCGTTCTATCATTATGTCTGTCCCCAAATTCTGTTACAAAAATGCTCAAAAGGCAATGTAGTTAAAGTGTTATTTAACTAAATATTTAGGCGTTACTCATAACTTACCTAGACACTCATACAACTGTAGTAACTGAGCACCAAAATGCAGTGAATTATATATGTGATAGTTAAAACAATTCTCCAGAGAGTTTCAATTCCACTTGAAGTAAAGTTTCACTATTGTAACACGAATTTGAATCAGGAATTGTACAATTGAAAACTCACCAAATGAAATGTAATATTTAACGAATTTTCAAATCTGCGCTTTAGTAAATCACAAGGGACTTATAGTTTAGTTGAGATTATCTATTTACATAAATGATTAAAGGCAATGTTTCAATTGATGGATTAACGAGAAAAGTTTGAAATTTTAATAGGATATTCAATTTGTACTGCGTCATTTAGAAAAGTACTTTTCGAAATGTATTCTCTAAATGTTTGAAATAGGACTTGAAATTTTATATGAAGACTAGCTTCTGCGCGTGACTTCGTCCCCGTGGAATAAAAGGAAAAAAAATCGATTTTGAAACATTCTTCATTGGTGCTACGTTCCTATTGGTCTTAGCGCGATGATATATAGCCTATAGCCTTCCTCGATAAATGGGCTATCTAGCACTGAAAGAATTTTTCAACCACCAGTCGGACCAGTAGATCCTGAGATTAGCGCGTTCAAACAAACAAACAAACAATCAAACAAACAAACTCTTCAGCTTTATTATATTAGTATAGATTTGAATTCTATCCATTTTAAAGTTTATCATTAAACGTACTCAGCGTAAGTAAGTCAGCGTTTTTCCCTTGAAGAAACGCCTACTAAAGAAACTAAAGAAACGCCTATTTAATGAAGTTTTGAATTTCACTCTGTAGCCCGTAAAAGTGATTCCACCTCTATATACCTAGTCTCACCGGGCGCGATGGTTTGTGCGTCAGTCGTAGCATCGGTTATTGCACTGGTGGTCGCAGGTTCGATCGCCACTCATGGTCATCTTTTTTACTGGTCATACATTTGCTGTGATTTGAGCGTTTGTGTTTGTGTATTGGATGTTCCCAGACCTGTGGAACTGTGCGGTAAAGTAATGTATTCTGTTCCAAAATATGCACGTTTTCTACGGAATAGTATTAAAAAAACGCGAACGAAGTCGAAGGCAAAGTCTAATTTAAAAGAAAGAGAAAAAAATATTTGAAAAATACTACCCTAAAACATTAAACAAATAGATTTAAGTTTTATAATTTACTTATTATGTTTTGTTGGTTGTACAAGTTCTTGAAACTAATCATATGACCTTTGTTTACTTTATAGTACAGCTTTATGTAATAGTTTCACAGTGAACAATTTATTGAGTAGGTACTTAATAAAATAATTCCGAGAAAATTAAATTCACAATCACGTTTTTGTTATAAATTCGAGCCTTTGTCCTCGGTTAACTTAAAGTAAAGTACTCGTAATACTAAGAAAAAGTACTGGGAAATTCTTTGAGAGGATTATAAAAAGTGAGTAATTTATCCATAGCCTACAATTTTGTAATTTATTTTGTCGGCACATGAAAGACACTAAAATAAAAAAAAGTTACACTTATTGATACATGGAAAATGTTACTATTATCGATAATATGACATATATTATTTTTACACTTTAGAATGTACATGATTACAAATAAAAGTGCCTCGGAGAGCACCTTAAGCTATCGGTCTCGGTTGTTATCTTGTACACTCGATAGCGATCGTTACTCACAGTAGAATATATATTCGTCTACCCGCATCGGAGCAGCGTGGCGGATTAAGCTCTGATCCTTATCCTAAATAGGGAAAGAGGCCTATGTTCAACATTGGAATATTACAGGCTGAAGCGTACAAATTAAATAATAGTGGAAGTTGGCAAGGAAAACTTATATCTAAAAGGAATATCTACCAATTTACCTGTAATAATAATAATTATTACTTACCGTGCCATGGCCTACATGAATGACTTGTAACCTTTCAATTTTAAAAAAAATCATAAAAATCGGTTCACCTATTCAAAAATTCTGAGGTAACATCTTAGATTACATTTAAATAAAAATACAATCGAATTGAGAACCTCCTTTTTGAAAGTAAGTTAAAAAATCTTAAATGATATCACAGATAAAACTCGATGTTATAAAAATTTAAAATTCTACTTATTATAAAACATAAGTAACTTCACTTTTATGTATAAAGCTACCACATAATTGAGACGTTGTGAGTACCAGAGGTAAGTGGAAGATTTGCTATTTCTTAACTTAAACTCGAACTAGTAAAGTACTATGTTGTTTTACATGTTCTTGCTTTACATTTGATAAGAAATAAAACCTTAATTCAGAAAATGCATCTCTGGTTTTACTAGAAAAATAATCGTATTGAAGTCGATCTCATGGGATTGGGTGAATTTGATAGTAGCGTAAAAAGTTAAGTAACATAGATTATGTTACACTTTTGCAAAAAGTTTGCGTTATTTAGTACCTAAAAGACGTTTGTCTCTTTGAGTATAACTTACTTTTTTATAGTTACTAACATTGCAATAATGAATTGCTTATTAGATTGTCTGTTTATTGAAAAACGTTATACATTTAATATATATATATATATATATATACTAGCTGGCAAACGTCTTGCCATATATGTATGTCATTATCCCCCTTAATACCCCCCTCTTATAACTTAGGGGTATAAAAAATAGATGTTGGCCGATTCTCAGACCTACCCGATAAGCAAACAAAATTTCATAAAAAATCGGTCCAGCCGTTTCGGAGGAGTATTGTAACTAACATTGTGACACGAGAATTTTATATATAAGATAATTTTGTTCTGCCACGTAGAAGTTATGTTATTTAATCACTACGTTCATAGTTTCAAATACGATACAATAATTTTCTTTCTTTTATTACGTGTCATAAAACTATAGGTATTATATTAGCTTATACGACTTTATATCATTCATATGTATTGTAATTAACACTGTTGAGCATTGGCTATCAGATCACTATCAGGTGTACCTACGCAGTGGTGTGACCGCTGGGGCCAACGCGGCGTCATTATACATTAATCATTACAAACAAGTAACTGAATCTTTTCTTTTATATTATCTATTAGTAATTTATTTCTAAAGACAAAAAAGTCTGACTGAATTGGGTACAAGTTATCTTTGAAAATATCACACTCAATTTATAATGCCTTTTTCGGTTTTTAAAAGTTTAGATGATATTCGCTGCAAATAAAAGAATTATTATATAAAAAAATTATGTATGTCTCATGAAAAATAAACTATGTATTATGAAAATTAGCTTTCAAAATGCATTCCATTTGAATTTTAACACTTATTCTGTGAACTGTGAGCGAAAATGTTGTTTTCTAGAAATTAGACACCCTTGCCGGCGGGTCGCTTATTTACATACAGAGTGAGTATAAACACTTCTCGTTTGATTATTTCTATTATTCACGCTTCCTTATGCCTTTTCGCACATATTTGTTCATATCCTAGAATACTGTTGGATTATCATTGCAATATGATAACTAATTTGCATTATTATTTGACAACTTCTGGAACTATCGCAACAGTCTCTATTTTTCTCTTCTTTGGGCAAACCTTAAGACAATAAAGTAATACAGTTTTCTAAATACTATTTAATAGTAACGAATTAGGTTTAATACAACCGTTTTAGTGTTCAGGTGCGTGTAGTCGATTGAATATCGGCTATTAATCATCAAAATTATTGAAAAAGTATAACCCTACTCAAGGATATTAAATATGTTGTTTAATTTCATTTTCAAGTTGGGGCTTTATTATCTTATCTTGTTGTAGGATCCTTACCTCAACTAGCCCTTAGTTTTCCAATTTAGGGAGATCCCTGTTGATAATATAATAAAACTTTGAAGTTAACAAACTTAGATGTCAAGGGATAGCGATGCTATTAAAGTAGGACCCAGCACGAAATATTTTGCTCAAAATTTGAAGATACCTGTCTGAGGAAGTAGTACCTCACAGAAGATCGCAATTAAACAATACTGCACTTGTAATATAAGATTTTAAACTCGTGAACAAACATTCGTAGATAATGTCGAAATATCGAGCTCCGCAAAATGAAAATAATAACATGGTAAATATGGTTTTTGAATAATTTTGCACTTGTAATGTTGTACTTATATGGTCAGTAAGAAAGCCAGAGCATCGGAGCTAGAGTTAGCGATGTGCTGGAAATACTCCTGGGATTGCAGGGACAGCCTATGGTTTACTTTTACAGATCGCTAAGCTAAATCATACGTTTATTTTCCAATAAAAAGTTAAATAAAGAACCTTTTGATCTTGAATGACAAAAAATCTTAGTTTTTTTTGAAGTGAAACTTTAAGCGCATGAGGGTAAAATTTGAGAGAATGGTAACGCGGCAAACGTCAGTGCTTGGATGGGTGACCACCTGGAAACACCGCGTGATATTTTTTTTCAATAAGTTTTTTAAATACGATAACGCCTACTTTTTCAGTTTGTCAAAGAAGTGTCACTTCTGACATGTGTTTGTGTAAGGGTGGATTTAGACCAAACGAACAAAGAGCTAGAGCTAGAACAAGAGCATTCTTTCTTGATCTTTGAACACTCGTATTCATATAAATAACAACGAAAGAATGCTCTACGCCTGTTTACACTAAAAGAATTTGCTAAGAATTTGATGTAGTGGGGATAGAATGAGCATTCGCTCGTCTGATGTAAATCGACCTTAATACTTTGCACGCACGCAATTTTGTATTTGAAATGCGTTGTCAAGTAGGTAAAAATAGTGATAGAGACATTTTTTGTATGTAGAATTACATAATTGTGATATCATATATTACAATGTATAAAATAAACATCGGTAATAAAAGCTCACAAGAGTAATGGATTAAGCGCTTACCACGTTAAGCGGCTTAATGGCTTTTAAAATGTAGTACGTGAATATTTTACATTTAATAGTTAAAAATAGCGGTAAATTGTTAGCTAAATGGACTAGTTTAATACATTTTTTTATTTTTGCATAAAAATATGAAAATAATACGTGCGTTTGTTTAGTGTAATTTATTTTGTTTCTAAAGTTGATTAATACTTTATTGAGATCTTCTATGATATCAGATTTCAAATTTTTATTTATTAAAAAAATACAAACCACATACCGTTCACCCAATTTACCGCTCTTTCATTCAGTATGTAACATTTAAGAACTTTAATAAGCATTTTAAAGCCGCATTGCTTTGTTATATAATCTTATAACATTAAAACATATAGGTACCTTTTTTTTCGCCGGTAAAATGCATTTTCGCACTGAGTGTGGGGCTCCCGGCGCTGTCAGAACAGGACACGCCAGACTACCCACTAAAAACCAGCGGTGCCCTCGTCGTCGTAGTGGGGCGTCACAGGATCGCGTTAGCATACACCACGACGCCCCAAACAAATGGCCGCAAACAAGCAGCCGCCCTCGCTTGTAGAGCGCTCACTAGGTACCTACTCTAAGGCTCAGGCATAAAACAATAGCAGTAGGATTATAAGCTAGGTATATATTTTATAGTGATCTGTTTTGTGGAAACAAAGCTGTAAATGTTAATCTTAAAAATTAATACAGATGAATAAACACAAATTTTCAGTTAATTGATTAAAGCGATCGTCAATGATGTTCATTGAGCCGGTAACGATATTCCGAAATTAACACAGCTGTGTATATATCTTTTGCTTAACAGTCTCGCATATTCTAAAACCAAATATCTTGTATGGTCTTTATTAAGCATATTTAATCGATTGACTTTAAAAATATTATTTTAGTATAACGAAAATCAATACCTAATATTTTCAGAAAATAATTGTGTTTGCTAGCAAACGAAAAAGAACCGACTTCAATTGCATCGGCAAGTAATAAATAGTAAATTAATTAACAAAAGCACTAGTCCTCACTACGATTTTCGAGGGTTCCTCTCGTATATAATATACGGTCGAATTGAGTAACCTCCTCCTTTTTTGAAGTCGGTTAAAAAGGTCTGTTAATTTGTATTACAGAACTATATTTCTGTTTTTTCATTATTATTAATTAGAAAAGAATTACAACTTACGAAAAAAAAGGTCCTCTAAGCCGGATTTGAACTAAAAGCCTATGAATGTACTTTAATTAGATTTCAAGAAAATGAATTAATAATGAAAATATTGATGTCGCAATATTTTTTATACAACTAGGACGGCAATCAAGCGTACGGTTGACCGGATGGTGAGCGATTACCTTATAGGTACTATAACAAAATTGTGAAACACAGTGTGAAATCTGAATGTTTATCTTAATAGGTCTTTCAGACGCATTTCGCTAGATATTGCCCACAAAAGTAAATTATGTTGTACAATCCCGTGGAAACCTACTGTTATTTTAATCTCATTACGTGGAATGGCGGCCTTGATGCATATCTTAATTATGTGTCGAGATCGTCTAGATGGATAAGTGTGGAGTTTTAACTGGGTATTGTAACTATACTATACTATGGGGTGTGATGAGAAAGACCCCAACATATATAAATTTATAACATCCTGGTCACGAAGAACCAAAATGTGACACTATCATGGTACTGGCGTTACAAGCTAATATTAAGCTTAAGAGGACATCAAATGTCTTTGGCCTTATAAATGTGATCGTCTAGTATCAATAGGGACTCTACGTTGTGTTTGATTTTTGTTTTAGAGTAACTTAAGTTCTTATTGTGGTATGCCGATGGAAAGACATAGTATATGTTATTAGAAGCCTTGATTTCTATATAAACTCTACAACTAACAAACATCCTACCTAGCCACTAATTTAAAATAACATTTCTGCATAATGACATTAAATTACTGAATTTAATTTAACCTAAAATTTAATTGAAAGATATTTACACTTACCAGTGATATAAATACTATAGATAATTAACTTCTGGAATACTATTTAAAAAGAAAAGAAAGACATTAAATTTTACATCACCTCATAATTAACTCATTTAGAATTAATAAAATTTAGTAAATTCAAACCTTTAAGAATAAATAGGAATAAAACTTATTCATTTAGAATTAACTATCACCTATACTGTTTAACTAAAAGATCTGACATCTCCTTAAGAATGTGTAAATTATAATTGCTAATATTTTTAGTGAATCTAGATAGCTAAAATAGAAATAAAGTTAAATAATTATATTCAGGATATTCTACAATTACATTGATTAATTGAATAGTGTCTAAGTTCCTTTTTTAGATCAAACCTGGAATAATAAATAGCTTCTGATATCTCTAAACAAATGAAATAAATAACAATAGATAAGTAAATGAAATAATGATTAAATACATATTATATAGTTATTAATTATCTTGAAATAATTTATTCAGTTAATAAATTATCTCAGATAATTGTGAAAAGATAAATTGTAGTGTTTGTTTGTATTTGTTAAGCTGTTAGGATGGGGTTTATAGATATTAGGGAATTAAAGGGCCGGGTTCGACTGAACCCGGGGGTCACAACCACCAAATCCCCTCCGACCCATCCGATCCACACCGTGCTGAAGGCACTAAATTAAATTAGGCACAACGTTGGTGCTATTAAATCAAAAGAAGGGTAGTAGGTAAGAGAATGAGAGAACCCAATTCTCTAGAGTAAGTTAGATGGAAATATATCCTGTCTAACAAATGCTTGTCTCATACCGATGCAGTACAATCATGCAATGACTGTATTTGAGTAATCCCTTGGAATGCCATATAGACATAACCAGTGAACTACTAGTATTGATGTAATTACCAAGCTGTAAACAGACATGGTACGAAGATGTGTTCCTCGTGAACAAAAGGAGATCGTGTCTACTGATCTTTTCATTGTGTGCTTACTAGCCACATACGGGAACTTCGGTCACACAACTACTTTGAAGTTCGATCACGAAACCTACAACTTTTGTCACTATAGGATTGTATAGTGTAAGATCCCATAGGAAGACCTACTGAGTTACGAGTCTATACCGTCCTCGCTATAGTGTCAAGCCTCGCCACCATTGTGAGATGGGTCAGACGGCGACTAGCGATTTCGCGACAACGCAACCTTTCGAGTGTCCTATAAGGAAATCAAGAATAAATATAGGTATAAGACCATAACATGTAGAGTGGGTGTATTGTGCAGGTTCGCCCTTGCATGACTCACAGCACTCACATGAAACAGCATCCATTAAACAGAATGGGTTGTTCAATTGAAACACTGAACCAGTAATTAAGTTGTTAAACATTTGAATATATCAGGCTCTCTCAGGAACTGATTGGATTTATCAAGGACATGGTAGTGTCGAGAGATAAATAAAACAATTAAAATATAACATATTTCATTTACTCAATCAGGATCTCTGAGAGTATCTCATTTT
This sequence comes from Melitaea athalia, assembly GCA_905220545.2. Classification (NCBI taxonomy): domain Eukaryota; kingdom Metazoa; phylum Arthropoda; class Insecta; order Lepidoptera; family Nymphalidae; genus Melitaea; species Melitaea athalia. The sequence continues at coordinate 6,895,987 of HG992184.1, forward strand.
CACAATGAAAAGAGATGTATATTTAATAGGTTTTATAATCCATCAAATGTTTGTATGTTTGTACAACACAAGAGGACTTGATTAAGGCTTGGCTTAAATCTCAGTAAATCCGCCTTAGGACTTAACAGAGACCGTCCACAAAAATTAGCAATAAATTAATTGGAAAAGTGAATATGTTTCCCTATTAGTCTAAAATAGAACTTCATACCACTGTCCAAATATAAATTACTAACCTTTGTTGCAGTTTCAAACAACGACCATACACTAGTTTGGACTTATTTCAGTCTGACCAGTGTCTAGTGAAGTTTGTCCATGTCTCTTATCAAAGATAAGGAAACTTACGTATAGTATTTACCATGAACATAGTTCAATTAGGCAAATACAAACGCAGAGGTTAAGTAGGAAGAACACGCAACTTTCTTTACTAGATAGACCAAGACTAGGACCTACCTAGCACCGATGACGCGATAAACTGTGGCTTAGACGGGCCAGGCCTTATAGGGAATACCTATAATAAAACACTGGTGAATACAAACATTTATGGATTCACCTGAACATGGTTTATATAGTTCAATGAAAGTCATCGTAAGAATGAGACACTCCGGTTTTCCAGATACCTCGTCTTGACATTCAATTAAGAACATAAATTCTTAGATCAATGTTCAAAACTACAAGAGTTTGTGTAATGTCAAGGTTCAGTGTATAATTACCTCATCTTAGAATGAATTCAAGAGCTAAAAGTATCCTTGAACCCATTCCAGACTACAAACCACCTTGTTACCTCGTTCCAACATTCATTTTAAAAAATTACAAGTTCTTAAATCAATGTTTGGAACTACAATCTTGTATAGTGTCAAAATGAAGCCAAATATACATATATATATATACATATACATACATACATATACATTCCATAGAAGCACATTTATATGTAGAGAATATTCAACAAGATACGACAACAAATCATTAGTTTGTTTATAGGTCATATTTTTCTAGAATCATCCACTACGCTATCTACTTCCAAAGTAATGACTTCATTAAACAACACAGTAAAATTTCATTTCATTATTCAAATACACCCTAACGAAATTCTATTTAACCCTTACTATAGTCATATCTAATATGATAGTTTTAACCAAAGATTCATTCAATTTATATATGTAATTTAAAGTCAAACGAATGTAATTTCGTTTCATTCTATCAACATCATATTGTGATCATTTATTTAAGCTAGATTTCATTTTATCAGTTAAATTCAATATAATTATGGTCATAAGACTTATTTCATAATAATTTCATTCAATAATCAATCAATAATTAATAGTATCAATGTAAACCTAGATAATAATTCATTAGATATCTTTTATTGAAAATCTCCGTAAAAGTTATAAAAAATCAGTAAGAGAAACGCATCATGAATCATTTTAATTCTACACCAATTGGTGATTCGCATGTTTATATCATAGTGTATCAAAATTGTGAAATTGTTTCACATGCATATATAAAAAGGAAATGTGCATCGAACCAACAGGAACTCTTGACCAAAAGGAACTGCAGACTGTACACAGGTCTTTCAGACAGTTCTCTCAATATGAAATATAGAGATCAACTCATTCACTGAATTTATTTAGCGGATTACAATTAAAGATTTTTATAATAAAGAATTGCACTTAATAAAAATCACTAAAGATAAATTAAAACTATTTCGCGAACTACACTGAAGCGACATGCCAAACACTCGGCCAGCTTACGCTAATGAGATTTCTGATCCAGACCTAAAAATACTTTAGGTATTCTATGTTTAATCTAGGTCAGAAATCCCATCGCTTCGCCAGCCGAAGGGCCGCGACGGCCGAGAAAGCTTACGTGCTTTCTCCCTCAATACTGTATTCCGTATCCCGAATTCGAAAACCGAATCGTATATATCAAGTCCAGCGTCTCCTTCCCCCCTCCTTCATACGCCTACCATAGTGCGTCCCATGATTCCAGAAAAAACAATTCCCACGCCAAACCGAACACTTAGAATATTTCACCTTATCATAGTTTTAACAAAATTTGTCAACGCAATAAATTTAAGCTTATCTCGAGTATATTTAAAATTTATCACCCTAATAATTTAAAACGATAACTAAGCTGTTTGGTTCTCAGTAAATAAATCTCTATCTCAAGTACAACTTAAAATTTGAGACCCTAATGAATTAGAACAATATTCGTTTATTAAAGTAACTGAATTATGTTTACGTGTCAACACACATATAGATTTATGCGTTTGTTATCTCAAGTATAACTTAAAATTTATAGCACTAATAATTTAGAACTGAATTGTGTTCATGTGTCACGTTACAGTATTAGGATTTTTTTTGTGTTAAACTTTGTATTTCTGAATTGAGGTTTCACCGCAATATGTTCACTTGTTATTAAGTTCGTTTATTCAGGTGAAAATTTTACTAACATTTTCTGAGTCAGATATTTGCTTATTCGTGGACAATTTCACTCGAATCTCACGTGTCCAAATAACAAGGATACGAGTTTTCGTGTATTTTGTCCCTATTTCTTTTATTTTTTAACCGACTTCAAAAAAGGAGGAGGTTACTCAATTCGAATGTTTATATAATTTATTTTATGTTTGTTTGGGAATAATTTCGTCGTTAATGAACCGATTTTGATAATTCTTTTTTTGTTGGAATGGAGATCCCAAATTTGGCGAAAACGGGATATTTACCATGTTTATTATTTTGGTTTTGCGGAGCTCGATATTTCGACATTAACTGTAGGCCAGTAAATAAAGCCGTTTTTTCCGGTCAACCTCGCACTAAATTTCCGATCCAATTTTAATTTTTTTTTTAGGTTATGGCTTACTTACTGACCATAAAAACACAAAATGCTGACAGATCCAGGTGGAGCTTCGATCGCAATCTTAAAGAAAAGTTTTTGGCCGATATCTCGGAAACTATCCACTTTAGGGCAAAAGTTATTCAGACCTTTTTTGTAGAGAATAAGATTTTGCATCGAACGGTCATTATGTCAATAGTTAATAGTAAAAATTAATATAAAGGTTCTTTTTTGTATTTAAAACTTCCGTGGGCCTTAAGAAACATACAAAAAATCAAATTAGCCGAAATGGTCGAGGCATTCTCGAGTTATACGCTTAGCAACATTCATTTTTATTTATATAGAATATCTACTTATACACGTCATACAATCGATAGTTTGTTAGATATTTTATTAAGAGTTACTATATTATGTCAAGGGAACTTTTAAACAGAGATATTAAGAAAACATCTCTGTACTAAAACTAAAGCACACTTAGTCAACTACATTTTCGAACAAACTTAAACCAACATAGGTGTACTTTAGTTTAAATTCAATTTTAAATTAGTCTAACGTTTTATCTCTATTTAAGTTCGAAGACCAAAACTCCAGGCATTTAAAAGTTAACACATAATTAGGTTCATTAAAAAAGGAGAAATCCCACGTCCACAGCGGATCGGACTTACTGGCTGGATGCCAACTGTTCATTATAGGGAATAATTGAATCTCCGACTTTCTTTTACTTATCTTTAGATTTCTTTGATTGACTTGGATGTTTTCGATTAGCAGCTATTGGAGCGTTATTACTTAAGTTTTCGGGTCCGCGATTGCTTAGTGAATACACTACTGACTTTAAGTAAAATAATTCTAATTTAGTAGAAAAAATAGCTTTTGTCACAATATAATGAACAAACTGAGATATTACTAATTAAAGGTTAAGAATATAAAAAATAGTGTAATATAAAGCCAAATTAATAAGAAAGCCTTTTAATGTTGAATATTTGTATATTGTTTATGTACTTTTAATTCTTTTTTGTTACGATTTTAAATCAGTTAAACTTTATAATTAAAAAAAAAACATCATAGTCAGAATAATCAGGAAAAAATCATCCTATGTTCACCGAATTCAGGGTAAAAACGATCATATTCACCAAGATAGTTAGATCAAAACTAAATAATGTAATGAAAAATTAGTTAAACTAAATAAAGACATGAATCTTAACAATACTCTCAAACATTGTGGGGTTGCAATATTTTGTGACCACATGAGTGTAGATGATAGATCTTTAATTATTTTTGAAGTTATACTTCTTTTAGCGCGTTAGGGAAAAATGATGAGAGTAAATTTTTACGATGCGCGCGCACACCGTCACGAAAATAACCGACACGAAGAAGTTAGCTAGCCAATGATGTATAACTTCTTACGTGCGTAGATAAGTACACACACATTTTTTTAAATGTCTACATTTTTAGTGTAAATATTAAATAGTTTAGTACTTGACTTCATTTGTTAACTTAATGCTTTACTGCAGGGTTTCTTAACATGTGATCCATGGACCCCTAAGGGGTCCGTGTTATGAAAGCTGGGGGTCCATGGCAAGGCTACTTTGGTTGTGAGTAAATATTTTCACTTTGCGCGTAATCAAAAACAACTCCTCAGTTTGATATTCTAATCCAGCATAGGCAGCAGCAACCGTCACACTAGTTATTTATTTTCACACTAGTTATTAGTTTGATCGCAAACAACAAAAGGTGATTGAAGTAAAGCATCGCTGTGTTTTTTTTTTCATTTTTTTTTTGAAAGGGGCCTCGGACTCTTTGAAATTTTTAAAGGGGTCCATGACTACAAAAAGGTTAAGAAACCCTGCTTTACTGCGTGCTAACTTTCTGAAGATTTTTTTTTTTTTTTTTATGTAACTAGGTTGGCAAACAAGCGTACGGCTCACCTGATGGTAAGACCGTAGCCTATAGACGCCTGCAACACCAAAAGCATCGCAAGCGCGTTGCCGACCCTATCCCCAATCCCCCCCAGGTACATATTCTTTTACAAATCTTTTAGTACGATGTGAGATCCAGAGGTTAACAACCCCTTACCTTCCTCTTACTTCTTTTCATTCCATCTTCTTGGTTCATTTGATGCTGATCATCTTTTATAATCAAGAGAATCGTATCATATAGAAAACCTAAATATACATATACATAATTATATATAAATATACATGTTATTTCAACGTTTAATCAAGTAGTCTTTATTTTAATTAAAGAATAATTGTATAAAACATTAAATTACTATTTTATTCAAAAACGTTTATTTGCTTTATAAACATTATAAGGGAAATATTTTAAAAATTGCGATATAGAATTAATACGTAATGATACAAGGAATATACATTTAGTCAATCGAAAATAGGAATCTCTCTGAGACATCCATTCACGTTATATCGAATTCCAATTTACGTTTTGCATACAGGTGAAGTTTAAGCGTTTACTGAAGATATTACAGTATTAAACGCATACAATTTCGAACTAAGTTTCGGGCACCGAATGTATAACTTGAAACTATCTTATTTAGTGAAGGCGTTTCTACTCGTATGTGTGCATTCTATCTACTGAAGTGAATATACAATCTTACAGGATTTCCATATAGAATTTAAATAAATTTTGTGACTATATAATTTAATTTTATCTATCACTCAATCTTTGACTAGCCTGTTAGCGTAGTTTCCAGTGACTCTGTTCTCTGCTCCTGGGGTGTCATATTCGATTTGTAATTCTGGGTGTAGTACATATGTATTATTTACGAAAATAGTTATCGATATCAGCCGGCTTTTACTTCAATTGTCTTCCTTATAAAAAGAAGATCGTATTTAGATGTATACATATATTTTTCTTTGTTTATTAAGTCAAAAGGATTTTAACCGAATTCAAAAAAGGAACACAGAGTGATACTTTTAATTACGAAATTTGGTATCATTTCCATTGGACGGAAGTAAAACTGTGTAATCGTGAATAAAATCGCGGTATGGGATAGTTTCGATATGAGTGCGATTTGATCCAGTCTGCAAAATCTCACTGCTAAACAGAGGCCTTTTGTCTCCACGTAGGGAAAGGGTCGGAGCTTAATCCACCTCGCTGCTCCACTGCGGGTTAACGGATATATTCCGTACTACGAGTAACGATCGCCATCACGTGTTTATAATAACAACCGTGGCCGACAGCTTAGCGAGCTTTCCGAGGCACGGTAGGGACACAACGACAGAGACCCGCCGGCGCAGCGCTTAGGCTTAAGAGCTTCGTCTATACGCACCACTACACCAGAATGGAACTAGGAATAATATTAAAGGTCTTTATTTTAGTCATTATAAACTTACTTGACGGTATATATATATAAAAAAAGAATTATCAGTTACCTAATCGCTTCATCCTGTAATATCCCACTGTTGGGCATAGGCTTCTTTCCCCATGTAGGAAAAGGATTAGAGCTTCATCCAACACGCCACACGGACCCACGACACCGTCCTTGTGGGACACCGACCCACAAGGACTGCACAAAAGCTCAGACCACGGCAAACATCTGTATGGCCAATACAATTCCTGGGAGGGATTGGGGATAGGGTCGGCAACGCGCTTGCAATGCTTCTGGTGTTGCAGGCGTCTATAGGCTACGGTCTTACCATCAGGTGAGCCGTACGCTTGTTTGCCAACCTAGTTACATTAAAAAAAAAATGTTGTCGTGTGCGGGGATCGAACCCGCAACCGCCAACGCAACAGCCACAAACTAGTGCTGTGACCGCTGCAGCAACGCGGCGTCACTTACCTATTATAATAATATGTATGTATAATATATTGGTATGCTTTTTCTGTGGCAAAGTGCTGTCTCAGTTTCTTTCATTTCATCCCCTCTAGACTTCTATAATTATAGGTTCCTATAAATATTGAAATAAATTAATTATTATTTTAATATAATTAGTTCAATACAAATTGCAAATGAAATACTCACGATTTAGTAAATTATATAATATGTAAATGTATGAAATCAAATTAATATCCTGTTAGTGAATTTGCTATTTACGTTTACGTTTTAATTACTAATAGAATAAATAAACAGACAATAGATACTGATAATTAAACAATATAATATGAATTTCCGTGTCCGTTAATTTAAATATCGTTGTAGTAAATTTTGTTCACTGTGTACGTATGTATTTATTTATTTTCATCTCAATAATACACAATGTAACAAAGGATAAGTCATATTATTAGTAAATGCAACTATTATAATATTTAGTAAAGTAATTATTTTTTATACTTTCTTTTGTAGAAACAGACTACCTGTAAACCAATCACAATGAGCAAATACTTCGTCTTCTATAAAAAAACGGTTAGCTTATTTCTTTATACTGGAGAGAGCCTTGCAAGATTATACAAAAGTTCAATATACAGGTCTCGTAATGTCATCAGAATAATCCAGATTTTCAAACGGTTTATCCTTTTCCATCTCGCTTGAAATAATGAGACATTGCGAACAGTTTAATTTCTAGTGTACATACATAACTATAGTCAACAGCTAATTGTTTTAAACGAACTGGTAAAAAATTATACTCATGAAAGGTTCTCTGACCATTATGTTCATCTGATGAAAATTTGTAGAAGCGTAGAAGCAAAAAACGCTGGATTAAAGGCAGCAAAAGGTGAATATATATAATGGAAAATAAGACATTTAGTTCGCGGTAGAGCTTATTTTGGATAATATAACGTGACATAGTTATTATATCTTTAATGTACGTATGATAAAAATTTTCGATACGCCAGGACGTCACGACGAGGCTCTACCGCAAGTGATTTCTGTACCACCAATGAAGAATGAATTTCAATAAAGAGTGTTGGTAACAAAATTTCTTAAGTAGAATTTGCGATTTTAATTTAGTTTTTTTTTGTTCAATAGCGGAGAGCTAATATCCATTAACCGATTATTCAATCGTATAAATCAAAATTAATTAAAAGTTCCACAACAGTTAATGTCTTTCCGAAACTCCAATTAATCTTACTTTTAATTTTCGAGTGTATTACTTGCTTTTGAAAAAGTTTCACTTAGGTATAGAAAAAACTTATTCAACTTTGATTGTGAAATATTGTTGGAGTTCGGTTTACTTTGAACAAGAACTTTGTGGGTTTCGTAGCTTCAAAGTAAAAAAAAAAAAAAAACTGGAATCGTAACAAAGTTAGGTTTTTAAAACCTAAACGATGTCAAATAATCAATTTTAATAAACTTTACCTGCTGTTTTGAAATCAAATACACGAACAATACCAAAAAAAAAAAAAAACAACGTAAAGTTAACTTGAGTATGTATATTGTATACATTCTATTATTATCTGTATTATCTGTATGTATTGTCTATATTATCTGTTTTTATAGATATGTGTCGTCTCAGCCGAGCAATGTACCATAACACAGAGTGAGGACCATCACCAGGCAAGCGAAGCCGTAACAGTGGAAGATAAAGCAGATTGTAATAACACTACATTAATAAATTACGTCAAATTCAAACAAACAATACAATATACAAAGGAGTCATTAGAAAGTCACTTTAGTTTTTATCATCACGAAATAATCTACCATTAATCTACCGTAATATAATAACCATTTTCACAATGAAATTTCAAACATCAATTCCCTTTATATAAACAGCGTAAACGTTATTACACCTAAACGTCAAGCTACTAAACTTATCTTGACCATAAATTTGAATTACCCTAAAATAATTACTCCGAAACGAGATCATTGTGTCATATCTAAATTAAATGATCATTACGGGGCATAATTTTGTCTAATGTCCCTGTTCAGGGGCAGACATCTTGATATGGGTACTATAATTCGCGCCCTTGTCATACATGACATATTTATGGGGACGGCTAACCCTGTTATGATTTTAAATACCCCTGTTATAATTGTGATAAAAATGACAATCAAATTTTTTGTCAGTTGTTTTTATATCCTTTGATCTAAATTGTGCATTGTAATCACGAGTAAATATGTACGAGTATAATATATAATTATTTAATTTATTATTTTATTTTATTGGGAAACAAACAGCAGACAAATACAATTAAATCACAAAAATAGTAAGAATATTTAAGCCAGCAAAGTTTCCACTTCTATTATCTATACTAATATTAGAGGTAAAGTTTATAACTTTGTTTGTATATACGGGGTAATCTTCGCAAATACTGATCCGATCATGAAAATTCTTTCGCTAACAGAAAGCTACACTATTCAGGAGTGACAAGATAAAATGAAAAAGATAAAAATATATAAAGATTTTAAATCAGCAGGATTTGAACCTGCGCCCTCTGACGTGCCGTGTCAACAATTCAATCTAATCAAGCATTATTATTTGCCTTAGAAATTAATTGGTGATTTTAAAACATTTATATTTATCTGATTTGCTGAAAATAGTGAGAGTGTATTGGAACATATCAAATTTCACCGTACCCTTCTTATGTGAAATGGATTATAACGCCCAACGAAGTGGGCACGGGTCAGCTAGTAATCTATATAAATAAATAAAATTGTAGTGTGTGTTTGTAATATTAAAATAACCACTTTTTACTAAATGCATATAGATGTATACACGGTACATATACCGAAATAACATTTTACACAATTTTTGTCTGTCTGTCTGTTTGTTTTTGAAATCTCTGAAACGGCTGGATCAATTTTGACGGGACTTTACCTAGCAGATAGCTGATGTAATAAAGAATAACTTAGGCTACTTTTATTTTAGAAATTTATTTATTTTATAACTCTGCGAACTGAACAATAACTTTTTTGTTACATTCCACGCGGATGAAGTCGCGGGCACAGCTAGTATATAATATATCTCAGACACCAGTTACGATTAAATTCCCTTAAGTCCCAAAGCAATATTTAAAGCCTAGTTATTTTCAACATTTAAAACTAGCAGATGCCAGAGACACGCGTTGGCGCAACGGTCACAGCAGTGGTTTGTGGCTGTTGCGCTGGCGGTTGCGGGTTCGATCCCCGCACATGACAAACATTTGTATTGGCCATACAGATGTTTGCCATGGTCTGGGTGTTTGTGCAGTCCTTGTGGGTCTCCCCACCGTGCCTCGGAGAGCACGTTAAGCCGTCGGTCCCGGTTGTTATCATGTACATCTGATAGCAATCGTCACTCATAGTAGGCAATATATCCGCCAACCCGCATTGGAGCAGCGTGGTGGATTAAGCTCCGATCCTTCTCCTACATGGGGAAGAGGCCTATGCCCAACAGTGGGATATTACAGGCTGAATCGAGATGCCCTTGACTTTCCTTGCACTGTTTACCGTATCAAAAAAGTATTTGTGTTTAATGTTCAAAAGTAAATCCATTACAATCTACGGAAGAAAAATATACTTCGCTTACGAAGTAGGAATTTTGTTTAGGCTTAGATTTATTACGTCCTTGATAACACGAATTGTCGTGTGAATATATTGGATAGCTTAAATTGAGGAGTTATAATAAAATACAGCATAAATAGCAAAAGCAATTTACTCTATATATAAAACACAAAAACATATACATAAAAGTTTATGTGATGCTTTATTTTGTTGTTGAAAAATTTAAACAAATTTATGAGTCTTTATTGCTTTTAATAAAAATAGAAAAAAAAATATTTTAATCAACTCTACAACGCATAATTACATTTATCACTACAATATATACACATAACTATGTAGTTATGTTTGCTTGCAAACGAAAAAAAAACTGAGTTCACTTACATGAGTCCGTAATATAACATAAGTAGTCGAAAAAATCTACTATATACAAAAAATGAATGTTTGTCTGTATGTCCTTTATAGAATCGTAAACTATGCATTTGATCATGTCATCTTCAGCAAAGTGTTGTTCATGAGCCCACAAAGGTTTCTGAGACGCGCGCAGGGTACCTACCTACAGCTAGTAGGTAGTCAATGAAAGTACCTACGCGTTATTAGAGACAACTCAAAATATACTCGTGATATCTCGATCAAATTATAATTGGGTTTGCTTGCAAACGAAAAAAAAACCGACTTCAATTACATCGATCAGTAATACAACGTTTGTCCACGAAAAAATATTGAAGTAAATACGCATTAGAGATATCTCAAAAATTACTCAGCAGACCTCTATCAAAAAATGGAACCATATGACAAGCATCAGCTTTCGATTAAAAAAAGAATAATCGAAATCGGTCCTATCAGTGAAAAGGTATGAGGTCAAATACAACGTAGATCGACGGAAAATAGTCAAGTATATAATTGTAAGGTAGCTTAAAAAGTACCTGTCCACCACCTTTCGATTAAAAAAATCATCGAAATCGGAAGAAGTTATGAGGACGAGGAGAAAAAAAGTGCGTGCGTACAAAGTACACATGTCAGAAGTGAAACTTCTTTGGCAAACTAATTGAAATAAATAAATAATTAAAAACTAATTGAAAATTAAGGTGAAGTGGGACATGAGGACAGTGACGCCTGTACCGGACGAAGTAGGCGGTATCATAATTAAAAACAAAAACGTCGCCGTTCCATCAAAACGCGTTGCCATTGCCGTAAAAAATTTACCCTCATGCGCCTATAGAAGTTTCACTTCAAAAATTAAATTGAAAACCTTTTCCTTTTTGAAGCCAGTTAAAAACTAATACTGTGTGTTCTAAATTTTATTGTATAAAAAACTAGCTTCTGCGCGCGACTTCGTCAGCGTGGACTCCGCTCCTATTGGTCTTAGCGTGATGATATATAGCCTATAGCCTTCCTCGATAAATGGGCTATCTAACACTGAAAGAATTTTTTAAATCGGACCAGTAGATCCTGAGATTAGCGCGTTCAAACAAACAAACAAACAAACAAACAATCAAACAAACAAACTCTTCAGCTTTATTATATTAAGTATAGATTTAATCGTAAAGAGTACTTTTTATTTGGTATAATGTATTATTGATTTACCTACAAACTTTAAAATTAATATTCAATTCTTATTTAGATAACATTATTTTCTTGTAAATTAAGATACACAGTAAAGTTATAATTAGATTATGGTCTAAGATCCGAGAAGGTAAATCTTCCCTCATCTATACTAATATAATAAAGCTGAAGAGATTGTTTGATTGTTTGTTTGTTTGTTTGTTTGTTTGTTTGTTTGAACGCGCTAATCTCAGGATCTACTGGTCCGATTTGAAAAATTCTTTCAGTGTTAGATAGCCCATTTATCGAGGAAGGCTATAGGCTATATTTATATATAGCCTACACGCTAAGACCAACAGGAGTGGAGTCCACGCCGACGAAGTCGCGCGCAGAAGCTAGTCTGTTAATAAGTTGAAACAATTTTTTATAGGCTTATTTCAATATTGTGAATTTATAAAAACAACCTCTGCCACCATAAGCCTGCTGCAAATAATAATACTTAAAAAAAATTATTTTTCTTATAAAAAATCTTTTCCCTCTCGTTACAACATAAGAAGCATCGCAAACGCGTTGCCGACCCTATCCCCAATTCTCCCCTATATTCATCTCCTCTATATTCACCGCGACACCAAGACGCCCACCGTGGAGGAGTATGTGCGTCGTCTCGCACGCGCTATGTTCGCTCGCGCGGACAGGAGCGCGTGCACACACCTCCACAGCATAGCACCCTTACACGCCAGGCCTCCAGACGGTCGTTCCCTACCTCGTGAGCTCCTGCTGTCACCGACGGCTCCCAACATCGCCGCTGGTGGCGACGACAGCGAAGATTGCGACGAATAGGACACCCGGGACCCCCACGGGTGTCTCTTATACCTCAACATGATGAAGACAAACAACTACCTTAACTGACAGCCACAAGAAGAAAAATTAAAGACTAGGCCATAGCCTACGCTGAAGGTATGGCCCTGGCCCGGCGGGCCAAAACACAAGACCCAGGGGGCGAAGTTCCCCCTGTGAGGAAAAGCTCGGGCGGAGAGGCGTGAGCCTAAGACCCGTACCCGGACTGACCTAGGTCAGTCTGGATGAGCCCACGAACGAAACCAATTCTCCCCAAGTGCTCTGGCTACCTCACTGACCACATGAACACAACACTACTTGAAAGAAGTATTGTTTAGATATAATTTTCTGAAAGGTACTTCTCGAGTCGGGCTGCTCCAAATTTTAGCACGATATTTCCTGCTGGGCTGGGCTCGGCTGGGAAACTCTCACATAAAATGAAATTCTTTGAAATTATTCTTTTCATGTTTTCCATTTGAAAAATACAATTTACTTAAGTTAAAACTTAAGTTTAAAAATATTTAAATTTCGCTCCTGTGAAGTCAGGTTTCGCACTTACTTTATGATCATTGTGTAAGACCTGCCACAGTTAAAATACACGATTAAAACTAAGAAGTAAGTCTACGATCTACTCGTATTAAATATTCTAATAAAATTTTTAATAGCTTCTTGGTAGTACAACAACTCGAGTAAAGAGTAAGACTAATTGATTAATTTGGTTATGTATAACTTATAGTTGATATTAAATATTACTGTATTAATATTAAATATTACTCACAATAATTAGTAAATAATAAAAGTACACAATCCATACTAATATTATAAATGCGAAAGTAACTCTGTCTGTCTGTCTGTCTCGCAATCACGGCAAAACTACTGAACAGATTTAAATGAAATTTGCTATACCTACAGATAGTCTAGAGTCTGAGAAAGGACATAGGCTACTTTTTAATGCGAAAAAAAGGATGTAAGGTGTTGAAAAGTTGGAATGAAAATTTGTATGAGATCTAATGTTCGTGTTCGTAACTGTCAAACATTTAATGTTCATCCCGTCGATATGGTAAACTCTCACCTAAAATTAAAGAACTTATTTAAGAGTGCGCATAATGCAAAATTACCATCTTCTATTTGTTTTGACATGAAAAGTTCCAGACCAAATCTTAAAATAAAAATATATGACAAACTACGTGATATTTGCAAGGGTTGACCCATATCAAAAACATAAAATAAGGAAATTTCCTCGATAAAATATAATCACGAAGTAACCTCTAATTTTTATATTTTTTCTATTTATACTCGATATAGTTATGACCATTAAGACAAAAATTTGATAATTAATTACATTTAAATATGAGTAAAGGCTATGCCAAGGCATTTAATGTAATTACTTTTAGTTTCGGAATTATATACAAAATAACATATTTGTCGTTTTTTACATTCGTAATGCGCTCAAAACTATATCGTCTATCGCACTCTGACACGAGGCTTTGTGTATATTTTGTTTCATCGGGCGCGCGGGTGAAATCTGATTTTTTGCTCGCCTTATGCACGCTCTAAAGGTTTTGAATCGACAACATATATCCACAATATACGGATAGTGGCTTATTTTAGATTTTAAAAATGTATTAATATGTCAGTAATGAAAACAAATTGACATAATACATAATTATTGTTTGTCAAATATTAATGCGTGCGTTCAGAAATGTATTTAGTGTAAACTAAGGAAAATATATCAAGCTACTTAAATATACAATAAATGATAATTGTACAAATGAATTAAATACAAAAAAAAAAACGTTCAATTGATTGGTCTCATTGAAACATTCCAGATTATTCCGTAAATCCAGACAAAGTCAATAAATATATTATATAAATATTTTCGTCGCGAAAGTGTAAAAGATGTGTTTTTACCCGACTGCCAAGGAAGGGTTATGTTTTTCGCGCGTATCTTGTATGTATGTAATATTCTTAATTACCTGATTTCTCTAGAACCGCTGAACGGATTTGTATAATTGAGATATCGTTAAATTTGTCTTAGCAGCCCAAGTGTTCTTAGATAGGTGACATTAAAAAAAACAAACATGACGGCTGTGCGAAGCCATTGTAGTTAATGAAGAAATAATTTTTTTTTTAGAATACTATAATATGGGTATCAAATTAAAGGGCTCAATACAAGGATTTAAAAAATGTATATTATAATTATTATTACTGTAATAATAATAAAGAAATACAATAAGAAAGTTAAAAAAATGTTGACTTTGCTCTTTCCCATGCCTAACCTAAGGCAAGCAAGATGCGAGCCGAGGTTCTTCCTCGCCTCCTAGACAACGTCCGACGGTCAATTTCAGGGTGTAGCCTTTCCCATAAAAAAAGAATTATCAACTTCGGACTACTCTGTAAAAAGTTATGCTCGGTCAAACATAAAAATGATATGTACGTGGCAAGTTTAGAACGGCCTCATTTTTTTCGTCGTTAATAAATTACTTAATCAACCACATGATGTAAACTATTTTAATGAATTGAACCGATTACGTAATTTGTCTAACTAAAAAGATATAAATAAAATAATAATTAAAAGAAAACAAAAAACCCGCCTGCATAAAAAGCAACTAATAGAAAATGATCTGAAAAGACTGGAACAAGATAAAAATTCAAAATTGCACAAAGCTAGCGAAACAATATGAAACATTATGTACTATACACTTAAAAATATCAATACGGTAGTCTTTCAAAATTTTATGCAATATCGTACATAATATGCAGTCGGAGACATGTACAATGAGAGAGTGATTTGACTTATCCTTCAATTTCATGTCTCCGACTGCATATTATGTACGATGTTGCATAAAATTTTGAAGGACTACCGTATTCATATTTTTAAGTGTATAGTACATAATGTTTCATATTGTTTCGCTAGCTTTGTGCAATTTTGAATTTTTATCTTGTTCCAGTCTTTTCAGATCATTTTCTATTAGTTGCTTTTTATGCAGGCGGGTTTTTTGTTTTCTTTTAATTATTATTTTTTTATAAATCTGTACTAATCTTTAAACCTATCCTAAACGGTTAGCTAACGGTAAAGTAAATCCTAAACGGTTTTTTTTTTATTTAATTCATTTGTACATTTATCGTTTATTTACACTAAATAAATTTCTGAACGCACCGCACGCATAAATATTTGACAATCAATATTTATTATGTCAATCCGTTTTCATTACTAACATTATTCTAAATTTTTAGGGTTCCGTACCCAAAGGGTAAAAACGGAACCCTATTACTAAGACTTCGCTGTCTGTCTGTCCGTCCGTCCGTCCGTCCGTCCGTATGTCATCAGGCTGTATCTCAAGAACGGCGACAGCTAGACAGTTGAAATTTTCGCAAATTATGTATTTCTGTTGCCGTTATAACAATAAATACTAAAAACAAAATAAAACAAATATTTAAGGGGGGCTTCCATACAACAAATGCGACTTTTTTTCCTCTTTTTTGCTCGATATCAATAAATGGTAACAGGTAGGCAGTTGAAATATTCACAAAATATTTAATTGTATATTTACTTTAATGATCACTACATACATAGTATAAAAAAAGTCGCTTCCCGCTGTCTGTCTGTCCCTATGTATGCTTAGATCTTTAAAACTACGCAACAGATTTTGATGCAGTTTTTTTAAATAGATGGAATAATTGAAAAGGAAGGTTTATGTGTATAATACATGTATAATATAGTAGGGAAACACTGATAATTTTAAAGGTTTCTAATGTGATGTCGTAAATAAACACATTTTTTTCCGCTTACATGGCAAACGCTGGCTGAACCCTACGAGATAGATCGAAATAATGTACTACAGTATTCTACACCTTGAAAAGGTCTACAAAAAATTCCCCAATGGTATATGTCTATCTCTTAGGTATAACCCACAAAAATCATTTTTTACCTTTAATTTTTACGAGATATAATGGCTTATTTATGAATTGATTTTAAGCAATACAGCATTAATCCTTATCCAATAAAGTATTATAAATACATTGTGCATTTAGTATAGACTAATATGGCCCTTTACAGCATGTAATATAAATGAGTATTTTCGAAGATATTACAGATTTAAAATGCAGGGACATAACGGTTGCGGTGGTACCGGCCAGGGTCATTTTTTAGAAATTGTATGTTCGTACTTTATAATTTTTTAACCGCATTTATAGTAGGTAAATACATTAGGTTGGACTAGGATTAGACTAAAACCATAATTTGTCAAGTCAAGAGTAACCTCAAAAGAAAACATGATTGTATTGTCTAATGACAAAAAATCTGTGAACGTCGTATAAAGACATTCTGTAGTATATTATTATATATTAGACTCCGCGTTGGCGCAGCGGTTACAGCACTGGATTGCGATTGGCTGTTGCGCGGGCGGTTGCGGGTTCGATTCCCGCACACGATAACATTTGTATTGGCCATACAGATGTTTGCCGTGGTCTGGGTGTTTGTGCAGTCCTTGGGTTACCCCACCGTGCCTCGGAGAGCACGTTAAGCAGTCGGTCCCGGTTGTTATAATGTACACCTGATAGCGATCGTTACTCATAGTAGGGAATATATCCACCAACCCGCATTGGAGCAGCGTGGTGGATTAAGCTCTGATCGTTCTCCTACATGGGGAAGAGGCCTATGCCCAGCAATGGGATATTACAGGCTGAAGCGTAGTATATTAATTAGTAGCAGCATTTCACCCGTGCGAAGCGGGGGCGGGTCGCTAGTATTTATATATATAAGTAGTTTAGTTATAAAATAAATCTTTATAAAAAATCAAGTGTCTTGTCGTCATTAACGAAAGTCGAGTTTTAAAAATTCAAAAGAAAATAATTATATTTCGAAGTAGATACGTAATTAAATTTACTCTATAAATTATTAATGTAATTAAAAAGATGTCGTGTTAATATCACATTAACGAAAAAAGCTAAGATATTTTTCTACTTTTTATAAGCCCGACTTGAGTAGTATCTCGACCATACAGAAGATCACAGCTAAATAATACTGTTTTCAAGCAGTTTTGTGTTCCTGTTGGTGAGTAAAGTGATCAGAGCTTTTGGGGGGAATTGGGGTTGCTTCTGGTGTTGCAGACATCTATAAACTACGGTAATCGCTTACCATCAGGTGAGCCGTACGCTCGTTTGCCGACCTAGTTATATAAAAAAATAAAAAAGATTATTCATCTAAATAACTTTAGAATTACAGCATTGCATTATTTATTTAGAAGTTGCGGGGGTTAATCTATACTAATATATAAAGCTGAAGAGTTTGTTTGTTTGTTTGTTTGTTTGAACGCGGTAATCTCTGGAACTACTGGGCCGATTTGAAAAATTCTTTCAGTGTTAGATAGCCCATTTATCGAGGAAGGCTATAGGCTATGTACCATCACGCTAAGACCAATAGGAGCGGAGTCCACGCCGACGAAGTCGCGCGCAGAAGCTAGTAACATATATATGACAAAACAACGTTTGCGGGGTTACCTAGTAATTTTATAAAAGTGCACAACCCCGCTACAGAAGTTTTCACTTAAATAAATAAAAATTCAAATTATTCGAATATGTGTAGTTAGCAAAGTCTTATCAACGTAGCAATCACATAATTATAAAGCTACGCCTTTTACTTTTGAATGATTTATAAAATTAAAATTCGTAAACGAATCTATTAAGCGAATCCTGAGTCTATTATTTACAAACAGATATTATAATTAAACAAATATAAAAATGTTGAAATGAACCAAACTGATTCAGCCTCGAACTATTCCACTGCTGGCCAAAGGCCTTTTCTCCGTATAGGAGTAGCGTTGGAACTCAATTAACTGCAACAAAGGCATACCACACTACAAACCCAGACTACAAACAAATATTTGTACAAATACAATCTGCCCCGAGCGGAGATAGACCCAATGACCGCTAGCATTGAGACTACTCCTCTTACCCCTACACTAGAAAGGCTTTTGTATACAAATATTACCGCTGCTTATGTGATGAAGTTAATCACGGTCTCAGTTATCAAATTATTAAAATAATCACTTATTGGGTAATATTAATAATAATCATTATTATGTACTAGATGGCCCGGTGAACTTCGTATCACCTATGACCTACGTATATTTGTGAAAAATATACACAAAACATTTTATGAACGCATATATAAATATTTGACAACCAATTGACAACGTTTTTGACAAAAGACATTAAATTTTCCCGCTATATAGGCCCGCTTTTATAGGAATATTTTGTATTGGAAAATTAAATCGTCGTTTTTAGTATTTTCCGTTACATATTATTTATGTTTCTCATCGTTTAACCTTCCCTGAATTTAGCTAAATCGGTCAAGCCAATTCTCGAGTTTTAGCGAGACTAACTAACAGCAATTGATTTTTATACATATAGATTATGAAAGAGCTCTAGTATAATACCTATCTATATTTTAATAGAGTTCGCAATATAAAAAAAATCTTACTTTAATTAATTAAAGTCCGGAGGATTGTTTTAGTTCAATATATTAGCTTTTAAACACAAACAATAACAAAACGCTTATAATATAAATATAATACTTTTTATGATAAAAGTTCTAATTAATTTTATTCTGATAAACATCCGTGAAAAGCATGAAAAACAAGTAACAGTGTATATTTTAGCTAAGAACGATCAGCGGATGTTGGGAAACATAAATATTATCATAAGATACTTATATATTATACAGTTATACACGTCGTAGGCAAAGCTTTATATTAGGCATTTCCTGTACAGTCTAGGTTTGATTTTGTTGATTACTGGCCGACCCGAGAGACGTTTGTCTTGAGAACTGTCAAACGCGTGAAGTTTAATCAATAGTTAGGTTTTCTGATATTTTCCAATTTTCTTAATTTTGCGTTCTATATGAACCTTCCACAAAGGATTAGAAAACCTAAAAAAAGCGGCTCGAATTGGTCCACCAGTTGTCAAGCTTAGCACTTAGCAACAGATTTAGCGATCAATTTATATTTATAAAGATCAGTCGGTCAGTTAGTTCAGCCTATTGCAGTCCACTGCTGGAAATAGGCCTCCTCAAGTTCGCGCCAGACATCCCGGTTTTCCGTAATCCTCATCCAGCTTACACCGGCAATCCGTAGATCGTCGGTCTAGCGGGCCGGAGGACGTCCCACCCTGGGTTTGCCATTTATAGAGAGATATTTAGATTTAATTAAAGCATATATTTAGTTGTACGCATAAAGTTTTAATATTTGACTGAAATTTTGTCAAGTTTTTAAGGAAAAATACAAAGATATTTGATAATTCTTCAAACAAAACCCACATTAAAAACGCAAACTGATAAATGTCTTTGCTGACTTCATCATAGAATGATTTTCTGAAGCCACGATTACCAATGCCATACTATATACAGTTATACACGCTTGTTGAAAAACAGACTTTAGCTAAACTAGGGACTTTACGTTAATGACTTAACTGTTGTTAAGCGGATTTAAACATTTACCTACAGCATTTACACCACAAGATATACGAACAAGAAATCCAAGCGATCGTACTTTGTTAGTTATAACTTTGTAACCAAGTTATAATACTCGTAGATACTAAAAAGAAAAACAATGTTTTATTTATATTCATACATAAATAAACAAACTTAACCGTCACGTGTAGGATAAGAATTCGGAGTCCAACAGTCCAGTAAATCTATATGACCTACAAAAGCATTTGTCATGAACCTGCGACCGCATCAACTCAATAGCCAACATATAGGTACTTAACTTACATAAGTATGACAACAACTTGACAGGGTACCACCAAGTAATTTGCAACTTTGGCGGTGAACTTGTACAAGTACCCCTCTAAATTTCGAAATTTTCGCCCAATGTCTTTCTTTAGAGCTATTTAACCAAACCTCCCCGTTTTTCATATACTGGACCATCATTTCTCTTAAAATTGTACAAAATAAACGGTTTAAAAAGAAATAAAATTACCACCTGCAGAGAAACTAGCAATAATTAATATGAAGTTTCCAACTTACAGTTCCTTAACGCCTTGAAAGCCTTTTCGTGTTCTAAACCAATTTTATTGTTGGTAATTGGAGAAATGTGTGGTTCTTACAGCTGCCAATACTTTCGCAATAAAATGATATGAGCGTTGAAAATATCACATCCAATTCCATTAGCTAATCAAACATGTATTTCTGAAAAGTTTTTTTTTCTGTATATAGTACATGAAACTAAAATTAGATAAGATTACCAATTTCTTTTATTTTACAAAAATAAATATGTCCTATATGCTACACACGAAAAGAATATGGCATATTTGTAATGATACTAATTTCTACCCTATTTACTTAATGTTTGCATAGTTTTCGTTCTTTAAAATATTAAAAAAAAAAAAAAAAAAAAACTGGAAGTGTCTCTGAAACGGCTAAATTGATTTTGTAGTGATTCACCAGTGCAAGTAGCATTTATGTAAATATATTTTTACGGTAAGGGCACAGCAGGAAATTTCCTACTCAAAATCTGGTACAGCCCGACTGGGGAAGTACCTCGATCTTACAGAAGATCACAGTTAAATAATACTGCTTTCAAGCAATGTTTTGTTCCTGTAGTGAGTTAGGTGACCAGAGTCTCCCCTCCAGGAGATTGGGGGTAGGGTCGATTACTATCAGGTGAGCCGTACGCTTGTTTGCCGACCTAGTTGTATACAAAAAAATGTTTACTGCAGAAAAATTGTTAAAAAGGAAATCGGCTTGTTAGATGCTAAGATGAGGGCGTTTAAACAATTGTACAAATTCTTTAGCTTTTTATCTATACTAATATAATAAAGCTGAAGAGTTTGTTTGATTGTTTGTTTGTTTGTTTGTTTGAACGCGCTAATCTCAGGATCTACTGGTCCGATTTGAAAAATTCTTTCAGTGTTAGATAGCCCATTTATCGAGGAAGGCTTTAGGCTATATATCATCACGCTAAGACAAAAAGGAGCGGACTCCACGCCGACGAAGTCGCACGCAGAAGCTAGTATTAACATAAATTCAAAATGATTATGTTTTATAGCCCTATTAATTAAATATTAAGCTAAATTTGATGAGCATTTTTATACAAAATGGAATTACATATTTCTATTGAGTTTATGTTTGAAATCGTATAACATTACGCTTCACTCTATAATATGTGAAAGCTACCGCTGTAAATAACTCATATAATTGGTGTGTTTCTCATAGTTTAATTATCACTTTAAATTGAAGCATAATGAGCTTTGAATAATTGTGTATAAATGGAGTAATACGTTTGTATTTCTATGATTAACGGCTTGATTAAGTGCTATAAAATGGAAATAATTGTCTATTGGTTTTTTTACTGAAATTTTCATAAACAAACATTTAAACGTAGAGTAGAAAAGTAGTTTTTAATCTTGAAAATTTTCACAGTAATTTGTAGCGAAATTAGGATTCCCTTTTGTGTTATACACTTTGTTAATAAAATATAATAACAATGTTGTCGCCTTCGTCAGTAAGTGGCGCACTGAACTCAAGTGAAGCACGGGTTCAATATGACTGTGTGTATTTCATCTTGCTAGAATAAATAAATGTTAAGTCCCTTTTTTATTGCCTTCCTCCCTGTACATTCATCGTGTCGTCGCGTCGTGTCGTAGCATCCTCGTCGTACCGTCGTACCCGTATTTTTGAATAGTCGTCCCATACCTTCATATCTGTGATATGAACTACAAAAGAACACAAAAAGAGATATTAAGTATAATTTAAAAAAATATATAAATAATTAAACAAAGAGTTTTTAAAACCACAAGAGAAACTAATAAACTTACGAAGTTTATAACATTATTATTATTTATGTACCTTTTAGGATTCTCTATTCTCGAGTATTAGACCGTATTTTAACCCGCACTATGTAAATTGTATCACCGCATAATTTAGTCCGTTTCATCCAAGTATAGTCCGCATTATGTAAGTGGACAGTTCGTCCGCAATCCGACCCTGTCCGCCATTTCGTGCTTTTAACCTACATTAAAACACGAAAACAACTACGTTTACACAACGAATAAGCGCAGATTAATTGTATGAAATATATAGTTGTAGTGTAACACGAGTATAGATATTTCAATCAACGAAGACGGGCCCCACTATTTATCGCGAGGGGAAACAGTGGGGTGCGGGGAGTTCAGTCCGATCATTAGTCTTGACTGTAGAGGTGTTCGTTATATTAGGTAGCGGATAAAATCACCTATTATTTTTAAATCATTTTATCACCTGTTATTTTTTTTACCTGGGAAGCGTGATATAATATCACGCTTCCCAGGTAAGGTTTGAAAGAATATTTTTATTTTTACTACTTTACCTCAAATGTACACAGAGCCAAATTGTACTCTATGGTCACAAAATTCCTTTTAATGTCCAGAACATCGTATATGTTAGTCCCATGTCAAATCGTATTCTATTGTAACGGACTAAGAACTATTTTCCTTTGAATGTCCAGAACATTCACATTGCGTATAATATCTTAGCTTAGTCTCATGTCAAATTGTATTCTATTGTAACTGAATAAGAACTATTTTCCTTTCAATGTCTTTTGAAATAAATTTTAAAAATATTTTAGTTCGTATTATTATTTTTATTATACTACACGTTAGACTTATTTTTTTCATATTATTTCGTTTTGTTTAACGGTTAAATTTTCAGTATGGGCAACGCGTTTGTTCTCGTATGATGTTCGTCATTTTCGTGAGTTTATTTACGAATTTTACGATTGCGGTGTTGCGTTTTGAGAAACTGTAAATATAATTAATAATTATAATTAAGTTGTTTATATAATTAAGTATAGTTCTTTATATAATTAAGTATAGTTGTTTAGTGAGTAGAGTAAAATGCCACGAAAAGGACAAATGTGGAATTATTTTACTGTGGTGGATGAAATTGCAAAAAAAGCGGAATGTAAATATTGTAAAAATATACTTTCATTTAAAACTACTATAACGAATTTAAAAAAACATATGAAACAAAAGCATTTAATTATATATGAAGAAATAAGTAGAGAAAATAACAGGAATGAAAATAGCGGTAAGTTTATTTTATCTTGTATCTGTAAACGAGTAATTATTGTATTTATTGAAGTGAAACTTCTTTAGAATCGTTGTTTTTTCAAACCGGATGCAACGGCAAAAAGACAGGGAAGGACGAGCCGCGCTGCAAGCCGCTAATTTTAAATTAGTTTTTTTTAATTAGTTTGCCATAGAAGTTTCACTTCTATCGTGTGTGAATCGCACACACACCTTTTTTTTTGTTATACTTTGGATATCTCAGAAACGGCTGTAACCGTTTTGATGAAATTTTGTATACAGATAGTCTTTCATTTTAAGTATCCTATATGTAATATGCATTTGATCTCACAAATAATAAGAGTTGACCTAAAGGTTGTAATTACCAGGTCAAAAAATCCCAAAAAAAAAATTGATCTCACAAGGGTTTCACAGTTGGTAAAAAAAAAAAAAATATTATCACGTAAAAAATAATAAGTGATTTAAAAGTAGCGTAACGTTATAACGTAATATCAAAATGTAGCCGTTACGCCCATCTCTAGTCTTGAGTCGACCACGGCTCAGTGTAGACGTTTAATATGGTCTGCGTCGCTGCGTATCGTGACCCATCGGAAAGTTGCTCTACTTTAATTTTTTTTTATATAATAATAAATATGATATATTTAGTATACTAAAGTAAACAACTTAATACTTGGTAACAGCCGACTGTAATAGCTACATTTTTTTTTCGTACTTATTTAAACTTGCTTATAAATAATACATAATTATATAAACTAGTGGTCGCCCAGAGGTCGAAATTCAACCATAATTAAAAATTTTAATTCAAGAAAACCAAATAATTATGAAAATAAAGAACCTTTTTAAAAAAATTTCAACTTGACTACAGACTTTGACAATCAACAAATAGTATAATATGCCCGTGTGAGTGCTGTAGTGTGTGTAATGCTTTTTTATTAATTTAATGTATAATTTTAAGAAAATATTAGCATCCCGCACTCCTTCTCTATAAATTATTTAAAAAAGTAATATATATTGACATTGACAGATAGGAAGAAAATTGGTTTGAGGCTTGAATAAATTATCTACAAATATTATCAAGTAATTTATATTATTTAAAAAAATATAAAGGAAAAATAGAAAGCATTTTATTTAAAAATAGAAGACGAGTAATTGAAATACTTTGATTTAGGTTTTAGTTTTATCATAAATTTCTGTGATTCATCGAGCTGTGAATCAAATATTTCTGAATTAAATGACGATTCCGACTAATTTAAGGTATGATGATAGGTATATAATTATTACATGCTTCCCTTTTCATAAAATTGTATACTTTCAAGATTATTGGTCTTGCCTAGAAAAATCAATTTAATTGTTATAATAGATTCTGTTAATCTGTAATAATGTTCTTAGAGTTGTTTTATTTGTTTTTTTTTTTAATGTGTAATATCGAAGTTTAATTATTGAGTGATTTTTTTAGGTTATTAATAAATAAATTATTTCCAAAAAGTCGTGTTTTATTATAATAATTTTTAGATACATTATTTCTTTTTACTAAAATATTATTATTAAACAATATCACGATAATTCATTCTATAAAGGACCATCGCGAATTATATTTTATTTTTTAAAGTAGATGAAATGAAGTAGAGCATATTTCCAGTCCGTTGTGAAATTTACTGTCATTTAACTTTGTGTGCGTGTGTCACATTTGTTACTCGTTGCGTAGCAACAGAACTAACATTCTTGTATATACTTGACATTGCACACTTGCACTATAAACGATTGCGGAAAAGAGTGGGGCGCGTCTTCGTTGATTGAAATACCTATATATTTTAAGACTTAATAACTCTTTTTATATACCTATACATATATAGGATGGCAATCAAGCAATAGTCCGCCTGGTGGTGGGCGAAAACAGTACCCTATGGACGCCTGCAACACCTGGATCTTTGCAAGCCCTTTACCTACTCTACTCTCGACAATCTCCAGGAGCTCTGATTACCATAACCACTGTAGGACCACAACACTACTTCAGAGCAGCATTATTTTTATGTAATCTTTTACAAGACTAATATACTTACCCAGTAAATTTTAGCAAAATATACTCGTGTCGATCCCTATCTCAATAAAATCAATTAAAATAATCATGATGGCTTAGTATATACTCGTAGAACGTGGATACAAGGCTGATGTCAAAAGTATTAATAAATATGTATTCGAAAACTTCGTAATGGATTAAAACATCATGAATTTTTACCACGAGAATAATTCCGACTCATAATCAAACTGATAAAGTTGAGTGTTATGAAGAATAAAGCTCTAATTCATTATTTTAGAAGGACTAGGAAGGAAATAATCCTATATTTATTAATCCTTTATTATCTTTTGTTTCACAATAGACTACTATTAAGATTCTTATTACAGAGTGAAAAGATAAAACAATTTTATTATTGTTGATTTTATGTGACTTTGTCTAAAATTGTTAGTTGAAATAGTTGCTTATATTAAAACGAACCGTAGCAACCAATTATCACGCTATCTGACAATTTCCATTGTGGTATTTAAAATTCAAAATCTACATAAGTGACATAATTAACAAACTATCAAATTAAATTAGATTGTTTTAGTCACGATTAGTGTGGAAAACAATTGAAAGTACGTCTGACTGTTTATTTCTTTGAAAAGCAACCAGTAATAAAACAATAAGCGTATATTATATGTCTGTATGGCCAATACAAATGTTGTCGTGTGCGGGGATCAAACCCGCAACGGCGTCATTTATTATTATTTTAATTAATTTTTTTTTAATTATTTAGTTAAAATTACTTCATTTTAATAAAATGTACTTTAATTCAAATTTTTATTAAAGGAGGAAAATAGTAAAAATGTAATCTAAAATAGTGATAGCTTTGTATAAAATAGTGTTTTATGCAACTAAATTATTAATCATACTCTAAACTTAGTGAACGAAACAAATTAAAAAAACAAAAAACAAAAAAAGTCAAAATGTCTGATTGCAGTTTATTTATACATAAAGAACTTAAGTGTCACACTATAAATGACGCTTAGCTCTTAAATTAATGTGGGGGAGAAGCCGCGGGTACTACTAGTAAAATTCGTATCACTTAAAACAATAAGTTCAAATACCACAGCTGCGAGTGCAGTGTGAAGACATCAAAGTATTTTTTTCTCCAGCTATAGCAATTTGCTTGATAAGTTAAAAAGACTTCTCCAGAATATAAAAAAAAGAAAAATGCTCATACAAAATCAGTTGCCAAAAGATAAATATTATTTGTTGAGTAAAATAAGAGTGGCTAAAAATAACTTTGCTTTGTACTCTTAATCGTTACTCCGCATCACGAGTTATACGACCACAAATGTAAATATTAAGCAATAAAAGCTCAACATTACCTCCTATACGTGTAACAAATTAAAGAGAACATGTGCTGAATTCGTCACGTTTTTTTACACTTTCTCTCTTTTTCCCTTTCCTTTTGCCACGCTTTGTTAAACTAAGTAAGATGTATAGAAGAAAGTATTTTATGATTTTCATTATGAATGCTTTTAAAGACACGAAAGTATATAATATCAATTCGTACTACAGGCTTTCACGAAACAATTGTATATTTGTCAACCTTTTTGTTGAGCAGTAGATTCTACCAAACAACCGTGCTTCCGTGCAGTATACCTACGTTGATCAGTAATAAGAGTTTTGGGAGTGCATACAATAATGATACAGATAATACATTGAAAAAAAAAACACAAACTTTATTATATGCCTGGCCTAATTAATGACACAGAATATGCGGTACAGTAAAAATGTTACTTAATTTGTACGTTTCTGTAGGTATTTGATATAGATACGAATTTCAAAATACCCTCACATATGCCCAATCCACTAAACTTTTCTATTCTAAGATTGTAAATCTAAGCTGTCGGTACATATGATGAACCATATACAAGCAGGGAATTATGGTGTAATATTTAAGCCCGGTTTTAATCAAACTGATAAACACGTAGGAACAAAGTGACACTGTCAGAGCTTAGGGCCTGTCTCTAATCCTTCAATTCGTCTTGATCACACGCACGCGCCTGAAAAATTACACTACTGATGTCGATCTCTATTTTTTTTTTCAAATTGTGTATTCTTGTTCTAATAAAAAAAAAATCACGTATAAACAAGTTTTGACCTTTTTGTCATTGCAAAATTTCGTTAGGTAAACCAAAAGAAATTGTTCTGTATTTTTTATTATTTTTAGGGCATGTTTCATCAGTTTACTACAATTTTTGTTAAAGAAGTCGGAACAAATTGTGCCAAGTGGAAGGTTTAATCAGAAACGCACCTAAACTTTGATAATATATTAAAACAATATATAGTGAAATTATTTTTAATTATGAAAAAATTTGCATCATCTTTTAAAGTACCTAAAGTAAGTTTTTAAGTTAACCCGTACTTTAACGTATAAAAGAGTTACTTTCAATGGAATGTTACTTAAATGGATATAGTCTTAATTCTTATCAATTTAAGTACGTTAGACACTTTAAGGATTTTATGCGCATTATGACAGTCCTAATTACTACACAATTGTAACAAATATCTTAGGAATTATTTTTTTTTTTTTTTTTTTTTTTTTTTTTATGTTACTAAGTCGACAAACAAGCGTACGGCTCACCATGGTAAGTGACTACCGTAGCCTATAGACGCCTGCAACACCAGAAGCGTCGCAAGCGCGTTGCCGACCCTATCCCCAATCCCCCCCCCAGGAGCGTTATTAATTATCGCGAAATTATAAAATAAAAGGCTATTCACTCTTCTGTCTATATGTAGTAGCTTCTATTATTATGCGTACAAAATTAGTACACTATTATTAAGTGGTAAAGTAATAAATAATCAAAACGTTTCAACTCAAGTATATACAATAACTCTAAGAGACCTCGGCTACGTACAATTCAAAGTAACTTAAACCGGCTTCCATTAGCCTCCGACTTTGTAAAATAAACAAGAATTAAAAAGTATATTTTAACAGCAAAGTAATCCAACGTGTGCGTTTATTTTTGCACTACGCCAAATGTACGTTACATCAACAGGAAACGTTCACAAAAACTGGAAACAGCTTGCTCGTACCCAGCAAATACCAGTTTTTACCGGATTAAGCCGGCGCTAGTCGGATATGCAAATAAGTGTATGAAAATTTACAGTTGTTGTATGCAAAAGTTGCAGTTTAACTAAACCTTTTTAATACTAAATGGACACTAATCTTTTATTTCTGTAGAGAAAATGTTAGACGTTTTACTTACCCAAACGTTAATGTGAATAAAAATTTGGAGTTTCAATTTTATATCTTACCAACTATAATATAGAGTACATTTTTGCCTAAAAAATAAATACAAATAAAATATAGCAACGGCAATGATCTCGGATAACAAAAGTTATATGGAAAGGGGAAACATGTCACATTATTCATCGTTTTGCAATGTTGTAAACAAAACGAGCCTACGAAGTTTTTGGAAAAATATCCGGTCATTTATTGTAACAAAAAATATTAATTTTAAATTATATTTCGTTCAGATCTAGAAAATACATGAAGTAAAGTTTTAGCGCAATATTATAAAATATCCTTTGTCTACATTACTACATTTGCATATTATTTATAATTTGTTTATTCTGTCTTAATCCGTACTTTGAAAAATTACCTCTAGTCTTCCCTTCATGATATTATCAAATAGTGAAATTTCCGTGTCCATCCCTTTATTCCGTAAAAATATAAATATAAAAGTTAATTAGAGGGAAATCCAACTCCGCGTGAGACTCAGACTCAGTTGTATGTAAGAAAGACAATATTGTACGAGGAATGAAAGAGTGAGAGGCATGAAAGCGAGAACTGGTATGGAAGAGAAAAGTAGTCAAAGTCTACATTTATGTTGGAGGACTAGAACGAAAAATAATAATATGAGCTCTCTATGAAAAATTTATTTATCTATTCTAAGGATAAAAGGTGCCAGTGTGCCACAAACAAAATAAAGCCACAGTAATTTTTTATCTGTTATTATACTTTTACCTGTACCTTTTACCTGTGCCAATACATAAACCGCTGTATGTATATTAAATATAAATTCATATTTCCATTTTCATGCTCCCCGATTTCATCACACACTTCAACTCATAAATCAAAAAAACTCATACAAATTGTCATACTATCGATGAAATGGGTCAACTTTATACGCACCGAACCAACAATGTGATTGTACCCATACATTATCCAGACTAAAATGACTGACGATGCCCCAGGTGTCAGAGCGGTACAAAGCGAATTGAACGAGATGGATGGCCGCGGTCAAAGAACCGTGACAAATTGCCAAAGGCTTTTTTAGGGATAAAACCGCATCATACGAAAATTTGATGTAATTGGTATAATATTGACATGTTAACTTTTTTATTGTTTATTTTTTAAGAAACTTTTTTCAGCACACTAAAAAAGAATGATAACAGACAAATAAGAGAAGACAGGCGTAGATAGGATATATACAGTATGACTACGCAAAAAGTCTAAAGGGTATTTTGACTTCTTGGTTTCGACACGTGTAATAACGAAGGCTATTTAAAGCACAGTTTATTTATCTTAATTTGTATTTTGTTTGTATCAAACATTAGACTGTATAGATACTATGTGATGTGTAGCGAATTCTAATTTAAACATGGGTAATAATGGTCTAAGATTGCTAGACTTACCGGCAGCCAGGTCAGTATCCTCAGTTAGCAGTAACCAGTGGCAGAGGTTGTTTTTATAAATTCACAATATTGAAAGCCTATAAAAAATTGTTTCATCTAATTAACAGATGAGGGAATATTTTGTTATATCCCGGATCTTAGACCATAAGCCTTCAAAAGTGTAATTTTAAATCATAAGTCAGAAATTATTAACGTCTTTTGACATGTAACTTACGTAAAAAAAAAAACATCATGATTCTTGATAGAATATCCCCCTGTATTTTTATGACTACAACTGTAAGATTGTAAAAACAAAAAACAAAACCACTCGCCTTAGTTAACTTTGATTATAAAAAGGTTATTCCAATTACAAAGAAATCATACAACATTAATAAGGTAAATATTGCTCAAATATAGCGAAACCAGTCAAACTAAAATAAAAAAATAAATTTACCTCATCAAACAGTCACCGCAGTCGAGATATGAAGTTTGCGGAAGTTAAATCCATAAATAGTTATCACGCATTCAGAAACATGCACTGGAGTTAAGTTATATTTCTTGTTCAAACTTTGCACACGTAATAACTAGATTAAAGTGAAAGATGAATTGAAGCTGTTTATGCTGTCTTATATGCAAAGTCTACCTATACTTATAATGTTTATGAGAATAATAATACATAGTTTTATTCGGATCTGACGCTATCTAACACATGTTAATTTTAATCGTACTGCAATGTGTAAAAACTAAATTGATTCTATAATTTTCTGTTTCTTTTTTAAATTAGCTACATATCTCTTTGTGAATCGACAAATCCCTGTAATCTTTCCATTCTGATCTTGAGCTTTTCTGTTCCACATCACGCCTGTCATGTCTTATGTCATCGTCAACCCTCGTTTTTAGTTACAATCTTAAAATTTATTTATTCGTTTAACTTCACTAATCTTAGGAGCGAAAGACCCCATTTTTTAAATATTTCAACCTTGAAACCTTGAAAAGCCTTTTTGTTGGAAAAATTTATAGGCCCCGAAATATCACATGACTAAGTAAAATGACTAAAAATGGAATAATAAATAAAATAAGCTACCAAAAACGTGGGTAGCACGTAATTATAATTATTTACTGTTAGTTATGACATTAATATATATAGAGTACAAACATATGAAAGGAAAAATTATGAGATATATTTTTATTAACCTGCAGTGGAACAGAATTATGATTCTAGCTCAAATATTTCTTTCCTCAAATACAGAATGATATTTTCCTCAAACGAAGAAGAAGTCCTCGTAAAACTTTAGGCATTATCTTTTCATGCCGAACTGAATTAACCCTTTATTTTTACTCTTTAGTTGATGACATTTCTAATTAATCTATACTAATATATAAAGCTGAAGAGTTTGTTTGTTTGATTGTTTGTTTGTTTGTTTGAACGCGGTAATCTCTGGAACTACTGGGCCGATTTGAAAAATTCTTTCAGTGTTAGATAGCCCATTTATCGAGGAAGGCTATAGGCTATGTATCATCACGCTAAGTCCAATAGGAGCGGAGTCCACGCCGACGAAGTCGCGCGCAGAAGCTAGTTATAGATATTTATAACGCAAAATTTAAAATAATAATAAATTATAGATAATTAACGATAATTGACGTTGGTCTATATACTCCTAAGTTATATACCTGCGTGAGACTGTGGTAAAGGCGCTGACTGCACTTCACTGCAGAATTTGCCAACACCATTGTTCGGTATATGGGTATAAGCATTAATAGGTTAGAATATGTTGCGGAGCAATCTCTTTGGCGCATCAACGACATTTATTTCAGAATTCAGGCTATACTAATTGACTACTACCATCCGTTAGTGTTCACCACGATCGCAGTGGAGCTGCATGCGTTAGATGTGGATTTTAAATATATGTATAATATAAAATTAAATAAAAGAGGGTAAATCTTTCATTACAAATATATTGTTTATTTCAATTACTAAACATTATTTATAAAAGTTTTGCTAAACTTGTTTTTGTGATCCTTTTTAATATTATTAAAATAAACATAGGATTACAGAGGTTTATATAGCCAAATATAAACAAATATGCAGTGTTGTATTCTTTTTGGGGACTGTAAAAAATCAATCACTTCATTACCATAATTATTTATTGACCGAAACCTATCAAGAAATGTATAATAAATAAATTAGGTTATACTGAGGGAAATACCATAAATTATGTAAGTTAAAACATTTGGACTATGTTACCGCTTTAAATCTTGCCATTTTTGGGCTATTTCCATATTATTTCGGTTAATTTTTTCGAATTATTAACTATGATTATGAAAATTATTTTGCCTACTAAGTAATAAGTATAAAATAATCCCAAATCACGCAGTTTCATACTTAAACGTAGGTTTTTGTGAAATCAGTTATGGTTTTCTGACGAGGGTATGGCATGCGCTTAATAGCTGTAAACAATGCGCCCTAAAAGTTACACCTTGCCGTTTTATTAAAAGTACATTTGGTGGTATATTATACTTTGGATTTTTGTTTAATCCCATATTTTTCAAATAAATAATTCTTTCAAAAAGGTATTTCACAATCCCTTAGTTTTTAAGGATATATTTATACGTCACGGTTGTTATCATAAATACCTGATAGTGATCGTTACTCAAATCAATCGGAGCAACGTGTTGGATTAACCTTTGATCCTTCTCCTACACGGAGAAAGGGGCCTATCCCAGTCGTGGGATGTTACAGGCTAAACCGAAAATAATTTAAAATATCTATATCATAAAGATCGCTGAATTGTTTGCAGGTTTGATTTAGAAACAAAAAAAGATAAACTAGAAGATTACAAAATTAATCTCAGTGGTTTATATCAATTTTTTAGACAAATCATCAATTTTTTGCATTTTTGCTGTATGTCTGTATTTGGGGCCTGCAGTATGCTAAAGCTACTGAATTTATTTTAATGAAATTGAACATGATTCGACTTCTTGATATAAGCTAGGACATAATAGCCAAAATTACTGAAAGACCTGTTACTTGATATGAGAAATAATGTTAAATAAAAAAATTGTCTGGGCCGATGGTTTTTTAAACAGTTTCACTGTATTCAATTTTTGATTTTGACACCAGTAAGTAACATTATTTACATTTTGCCCATTTATTTATTTAATACTAAAATATATTGATCTTAGACGCCGTTATCAAGTGCAGTCCGCAAGGAATTTATGTCCCCTAAGGGAGCTGTTACAATGATAAATGTGGTAGCAAATTATTCGTTGCCGTGAAACAAGGTAAGAAAAATACATTAAAGATAAGGAAAAGGAACGGTCAGTCTAATGTAGAATATCAAACAAATAAACTCTTCAATTATTTCATATTAGCATAGACATTACTTCCATGTCCATATAAATGTAATACAGAAAAAGTCTTTATATGAATACAAACGTTTAGAAAAACTTTTCTGTTGTATGGTAGGTATATTTTCTTTGTTATTAAGAAATAAAATATCTTTTTATTTCTGACGATAGGAGAGAAAACTTCAAGCGTAAGTATCACTGCTAGATTGTTTTTAGACTAAATTTAAATATAAATGTTTGACAATTAGCAAAACGACCAGCAAGTGATATCTTGAAATCGCGCGTTAATTGCACGATTGTATTACGTAATGTTATTGGTAATGTGCTTGGAGTTCATGATTGGCAAACAATTTTAATGAGGTATGTATACAAATGCCTACAAATAATCTAAGTCATGACCTTAAATTGAATCATTATTAAATCATATATAATTATTGAAATATCTTTGTATCTGCAAATTATCAATTACAGCATTCTCTGTTTATTATATAAGACAGAATTAATTGAATTGAAAACGTTTTCCTTTCAAATTGTTAATGTCATACAAATACATATGTTAGTCTGAAATATAGCGCGAAATGTACATAAGAGGTGTTCGGTAAAAGTGATAGCGATTTGATTACTAAAGATAACGCAAATATTAGGCACTTTTATAATATGATCCAACTTGTAGCATCCCACTGCTGGGCATAGACATTTTTCTCCATGTTGGAGAAGGATCGATGTTTAATCCACTACGCTGCTCCACTAGCGGGTATATGCCGCACTATGAGTAACTATTGCTATCGGGTGTGTATGATAACAACCTGGACCGACAGCTTGACGAGGTCTCCGAGGCACGGTGAGGATTAATAAATAAAAAAAATATATTATTTAATTTATAGTTTCAGCAGCAGCAGGCGACCTCAATTGATTTGGGCGCTAGTTTAAAACAAAAATGTATTCGAAAAATAATCCTGTGATTTACAAATTGATACCTTACGGGAAATCATATAAGTGTGATTGCCCTTACACACGTTCGTCGGTTCTTGAGATAGGTAAGGTAAGGCTTATCCTTCAAGTAACAGCTTTAGTAGTATTAGGTAATAGGTAACATTCATAGCGCGATAACTACGCGATTAGAATTTATTTTCATATTTTATAATTGCTTAATTTTAGTTCATATGGTCGTCGCTGTCACTTAAGCCGTAACCCACGCGGACTACAAATCTGCGCAGCTCCAATTAGTGAAGCTTAACGTTAATCCGTGTGGAACAAGCCGAAAATAACTACTACACGTGAATAAGCAAACGCCGGGAGGTTAGTGTGTGTGCGAATTTGTTTTAATTACGAGATGAATCGTCGTTTGTTAAGCGGCAAGATTTTTGTTTTTAATGTGTGACAATTTTTTCAAACCTTTAGTGTGTTCTTGTAATAGCTTTTTGTCCCCTGTACATTATGCTGTGACTTAGTAAAGTGAAGTGTAAGACATTTATCATATTCTTCTTAGTTTAAATAAATACAGTCTATGTACATAATTTTAAGACTGCTTTCTGTAAGTTGAAATTATTTAAATTAAGTTATTACAAAAAAAAAGATATACCTACTTAACATGAAGTCTACGCACACAAGTACATGGGTACGTGTGATAATTGTTTGAACATTAGTACACACACTTCAGCCTATCGCAGTCCACTGCTGGACATAAACCTCCACAAGTTCGCGCCAAAAATGGAGTGAACTCATGTGTTGTGCCCATAGTCACCATAGTCTTAAAAATAAGCTTGTTAAGTTGTTTTTTTTAATTCTCAGAGGATCAGTTGATGTCCATTAATATTTTAAATGTTATTAAATAGTTCGACTACATTTATTATTTACTTCAAGTCTATTAATTTAATTGAATCACACATGTATAAGTTTTGCTACCTTTAATTCGAATGCTTACATTCATTTAATATATACTGTACATTTAAATGTAACATAAATATTGTTAAAAACAATTAAGTTGTCAATTCTTACTTAACATTATGTCCAAGTATTTCAACAAAACACTTACCAATATGGAAATGTAGCTTATAACAGATAACTTAGAAAAAGTTAATGTCGTGCCACCCGATATACTGACTTCGACGGATTTCCTTGACAGTGAAATAGGGTGCAATATGGGGGCTGTGATAGCGGTGGTGAGGGTGCATTAGACGATAATGTGAGAGTACATTCAGCTGAAGCTTATAATGTTCCATAATAATACTGAATGTGAATGTAATGATCTTATATTCAGTCAAGATCATTCGACGGATTGAAGACTTGTTATAAACGTTACATTATGCTAAAAGTGACCTCATGTACTCATATTTTTTAAAACCTTCTCAAACAGAAAGTTTGTATCACAAATGATACGCATTACATTTTTATTACACACATAGTAAGCGTTTTAGTGAGGCATATTATTTATTAAATATTGTTTTCAGTTTTCGTTATTAAATATCTAAAGAATATCGTGACGTAATCATATAGTAATTGTGATTTAAGAAACCACAAGTACGAAAAAACGCTATATTTGGTCTACTCTTCTAATTACTTTCTTTTAATATTTTCAAAGTATATAAATGATCACTTTGTTCCTTAAAAGCGATGAAGCGCAGTGCATTCAAAACGTACACAAAAGGCGGAATTCACGCTTCTGCATTTTATTGCAGTAATAATATCTTTACGTTTATATGTTCTATTAAAAACACCTAGAGTTTCACACCAATGCCTTTGCATTTATCTTTATACACATACACATAAACATTTAGTTCTATTCAGTTTCGAAAACCATGTTTCTACATTTTCATTCAATCTATTTTCGTCTATTCGTTAAGTACTGTAGCACGTGGCGCTTTTACCAGCATCTGCGTGTTTTGTTACACCCTCATTAGCTAATGGACCCTCAGAACACCTGATGCCAACTATCACATCAGATTATTTATTCATCTTCGAGATATATTACGTTAGCTCGTTCTCTGCGGATATTCCGTTATGTAACTTTATGTACTCTTATGTGATTTGACGTAAAAATTTTCGTTCCATTTCTATGATATTCTAGAAAAGAAGTTTTTCAGTTGTGTTGTTTTATTTTTATATGTTATGGTATGACTTTTTAACCGACTTCCAAAAAACGAGGAGTTTCTCAATTCGACACGTATGTTTTCTCAGAACTTTTGACTGGATGGACCGATTTCGATCAATTTTATTTTAATTGAAAGGTGTTGCGTGTCATGTGGTCCCATTTTAATTTAATTGAGATCTGACAAGTACTTTTAGAGTTATATCTAATAATGCGTATTTACTTGACTACTTTTTCGTCGACCTACGTTATATTATATCGCATAACTTTTTACTCGGTGTACCGATTTCGATGATTCTTACTTTAATCGAAAGCTAATACTTGTCTTGTAGTCTTGTTTAAATTAGATCGAAAACTGATTACAACTTTTTGAGTAATCTTTAATAGCGCGTATTTACTTGACTATTTTTTCGTCTTATTACGTTGTATTACTTGTCGATGTAATTGAAGTCGGTTTTTTTTCGTTTGCGAGCAAACACAATTATATAATTATTTTTAACCTGTTTTCTATTTTTTAAGTACCAACAACTTGCCGACCCTATCCCCAATTCCCCCCAGGAGCTTTGGTCACCTTACTCACCAACAGGAACACAACACTGCTTCAGAGTAGCGCTATTTAACTGTGATCTTCTGTAAAGTCGAGGTACTACCCCATTCGGGCTAAACTTAAACAGAATAAATTTTTTTATTATTATTAAATAATGTGCTTTGTCTATTAGATAGAGATTAAAACAAACTTTAAAATTATTTTCTAGCAATTGTAAAATAAAATCCCACAAACAATTTTATTATTATAGAAACAAATTTGTTTGTTCAAACAAAATTCATTTGAATTTTTATACAATTGGACGTAAAAACGGCTTTAATCACCACCTTTAAAGTAAACGTGTCAATGGATTTAGAAATTCCACTTCCGAATTGATTTGCACGAGAAGTCAAACACTTCATCCCGACTTCGTAGAAGCTATTAAATCGGACGCAAAGCTCTAATAATGTAAAGGCAGCAATAATCGTAGAACATGCCCCATGAATATTTAGACGATGCAAACACCTGAAGGTATTGAACCAAGTTAAGGCCCCTTTACAGCCAGCGTTTATTTTCACGTTTACGATCCAACGCGGATGTTTAGATTATTTTTTACGAGCGTAAGAAATTATTGTTTGGTTCAAGTAATGAGCGATTTGACGTCAATATGAGCTAATTATTATTAATTTGATTAATAAAAAATTAGACAGTGTTGTTGTGACAGTGTATGTGTGGTAATTATTTATAATAAACTAGCTGTGCCCCGCGGTTTCACCCGCGTTGATTTGAGGGATTTTTTTGTATTTAATTCATTTGTATCTACATTTATCATCTATTGTATATTTAATAAATTTCTGAACGCACGCATAAATATTTGACAACCAATGTATATTATGTCAATCCGCTATCATTACTGACATTATTATACATTTTTAAAATGTAAAATACGCCACTATCCGTATATTGTGGATATATGTTGTCGATTCGAAACCTTTATTTAAATACGTTCTTCAATTTTAGGGGAGAGTTTACCATATCGACGGGATGAACATTAAATGTTTGACAGTTACGAAACACGCGAACATTGTTCATCATATTTCTATACAAATTTTCATTCCCACCTTTCAACTTATTTAACCCTTTTTTCGCATTAAAAAGTAGCCTATGTCCTTTCTCAGACTCTAGACGTGATCTGTATACCAAATTTCATTTAAATCTTTTCAGTGGTTTTACCGTGATTGCGAGACAGACAGAGTTACTTTCGCATTTATAATATTAGTATGGATTTTAACTTAATTTAACGATTTTATATTCAAGAAGCTCATTAAATTCAGGAATTTAAATTCTATAGACATCTTTTAATTTGCATAGATGAAAATAATGTGAATGTGTGAATAATGAGTGTTTAGGTAATGTTGCCCTTTAAGTTTGTGTTGTACCTACTCGCTTCAGCTTATTACAGTCCACTGCTGGACATAATAACCCACACACTGTGTTTGCAACACGCGATCACCAGTCCATCAGCTATCGGTCCAGCGATAGAGGTGAACAGACTGTGAGCTACTTTAACTTGCTTATTCTAGAGGCTATGGCGTTGATTGTAGTTCTTCCACGGATAGTTTTAGTCTTCGTACTCAGCAGTGAAGAAATACATTGTGAGCACCAGTACTTATAACATTCTGAAACATTCTAAAGAAGTTTTATTAATTTAAATAAATAAGAGTTAATACCAATACAAAAGTATGATTAGATTTAAAAACAACATTTAAAACACCCGAACGTCTATGAATTGCGAACTATCGAACGAGTAGAGTCATTATAATAGATCTGAATCACCGATATTAATTTTTACGGCGACAATAATTTCCAACTGAGCCTGATCACCTTTCTTACCCTGAAACTGAGCGAGCAATAACAGATAGTTAGGGATCCCTAGTACATTTTTTTCACCTGATCAGTATCAAGCTAATTTTTTGGGAGTGGCTACATTTTGATGAGGCGAACAAAAAGTTCCTCTTCGAAAACTCTCGATTGTGGTAGATAATAGAGTTAGCAGGAGGTAGAGCAGCAGTGAGCGTAGGACCGGGATAACGTACCACGCAATTTGTAGGACATTATTACTATTAAATTATATAGATATTAACTAACTAAAAGCAAAAAAAAAATCAGAAAAAAAAATTATTTTTGATGACCTTACGAGGTCATCAACTTGATGACCTCGTAAGGTCATCAAAAATTATTACTAACCAGCTGATTTTTTTTTCTTTTAGTTACTTAATATTCATATAATTTGATGGTAATATTGTCCTCCAAATTGCGTGGTACGTTATCCCGGTCCTACGCTCACTGCTGCTCTACCTCCTGCTAACTCTATTATCTACCACAATCGAGAGTTTTCGAAGAGGAACTTTTTGTTCGCCTCATCAAAATGAAGCTACTCACGGAAAATTAGCTTGTTACTGATCAGGTTAAAAAAATGTACTAGGGATCCCTACCTAAGACGATATATAGCTGGGATAAATTCCGATTTTTTTCCTTTAATAGTGAATCTGTAAACTCTTATATGAAAAAATAAAAACACTCTTTTCGTTTGTTACAGTTTCTTCATTTTGAATGGAGTTATAAAATATAAAACGATTGAACTTATTGACAATTAAAGGGCAAATCACGATTTTTGGGAATCAAAAAAAAAAAAAAAACACCGTGCATATTATACAATTTTGAGGATATATTTATACATAATTAATGAATATACACAGAAATTTTCAAATGAAAAAAAAATAGCGAGTTATTATTATATACTTATTCGCTATCTTCCAAGTTAATAAAAAAGTCTTCCGCTGATAGTTGCGGCCTTCCCCGTGGCTGCCCACGATTATGAAATTTAACAAAATGGTAGACTTCGAAAAAAATATGTCGAATTTTGCTCAAAATCAGTTGATTTGATGGCCCGCCAAAATTATATTTTAATTTAAAATTAAATCCATTAAACCACAAAAAATATTATTAAGATCATATGATATTTCGACACACCGTATTCACACATCACAGCAATTTTAAAACCTAAAACTCGCTGATCTGCTTGATTAAAAGTCACATTTTTTACAAGTAGGTTTTTTTTTATGTAACTAGGTTGGCAAACAAGCGTACGGCTCACCTGATGGTAAGACCGTAGCCTATAGACTATATATCCCCAACCAATCCCCCCCAGGAGCTCTGGTCACCTTACTCACCATCAGGAACACAACACTGCTTAAAAACAGTATTAATTAGCTGTAAACAATTACAAATCACTAAATTACCAATTGCGTTAAAAAAACCTAAAAAAAGAAACCGGAATAATGTAATGCCCATGAGGTGCATCAATAAAATAATATTTTTATTTTGTACCAGTTTTTCAGCGGACGTACTGGTATTCGCGGTAGACTGCTCGTATATACATACATACGAGTATGTTGGTTTCTTGTAAACTTTCGTTTTAGTGAAACTGATCTACACCTAGCAGCGTCTTTTGTATCTTTTTGGTTTGAATACAGAAGTTTTCCACTCATTTTTATCAAAATAACTTACGAAGTGTTCAGTGTAACGGTCACAGTATTAATATATAGATTATATAATATATAAAGCCTCCCTAATCAAATACTCATAAACTAATATAACATTAATTTATACTTAACCTTAGTTTTATAGGAATCAATACAAGATTTTTCTGTTATTTTTAATTATTTTTTTCCACATAACTTTACCAGAATTTTTATGATCACAAAAATATTCAAGAAATCACACCAGTAGATACAGTTCGTATGTGTGACCATTGACAACAGGTATCATTTCATTTATATGGATACATAATAAGTAAATAAGTTAGGATTTATTTGTTGCAGCTTTCTTATATCGTTTTTGATTGTTACTTTATTAGCTTCTAACTACAACAAGCGAGAACGGTTGTATCGTACAAATTCTTTAATCAGAGAAGACGTTATTACTCTTTCAATTAAGAAAATCTTCGACATGATATTCTGTATTTGTGATAAAACAAATATTACCTTCACATAACACGTGGTTCAATAAGTCCCGATACTAAGTACTAAAAAAATGTCTTTTTTATAAAATTAATTTTTATTCATCAACATAGTCTCCTCCAAGAGCGATACAGTCCCTCCAACGCTTTTCTAACTTTTCTATCCCATGTGTGTAGAACGATTTGTCTTTGGCTTCAAAATAAGCCTCCGTCGCTGCGATAACTTAACTATTTGAGTCAAATTTCTTACCCTGAAGCATTTTTTTGAGGTCTGCAAACAGCCAGTAATCGCTGGGGGCCAAGTCTGGCGAATAAGGGGGATGAGGAAGCAATTCGAAGCCCAATTCGTTAATTTTGGCCATCGTTCTCACGGACTTGTGACAAGGCGCGTTGTCCTGGTGAAACACCACTATCTTTTTGTTCATGTGAGGCCGTTTATCCGCAATTTCGTACTTCAATCGCTCCAATAAGCACATGCAATAGTCACTATTTATATTTTGCCCCTTTTCAAGGTAGACGATGAAAAGTATTCCATGCGCATCCCAAAATATAGACGCCATAACCTTACCGGCCGATTTCTGAGTCTTTGGACGCTTCGGGCGGCTTTCACCAGCCGCTCTCCACTCCGCTGCCTGCCGATTGGATTCCGGAGTGAAATGGTATATCCAGGTTTCATCCATTGTTACAAACCGACGTAAAAAATCCTTTTTATTATGATTCATCAGCGCCAAACATCGCTCTGAATCATTGATACGTTGTTCCTTTTGATCAGTTGTAAGCAAACGCGGCACCCACTTAGAAAAAAGCTTTTTCGTGGCCAAATTTTTATGTAAAATAGTGAAAACACTACCAGCTGAAATCTTCACTATCTCGGTTATCTCTCGCACTTTTACCTTCCGATCTTCCAATACGATTTTGAGGACTTGGTTAATATTTTGTTGAGTCACTGCTTCATTTGGACGACCTGAGCGTTCCCCATCATTGGTGTCCATGCGACCGCGTTTGAAGTCGGCATACCACCGACAAAAATGGTTGCTTTAGAGGGAGCTGATCCTACATAACATTTTATAAGCCATTGCTGTGCTTCAACGGTATTTTTTCCCATTAAAAAACAATGTTTTATCAACACGCGAAACTCGTTTTTTTCCATTGTATCGAAATTA
Source organism: Melitaea athalia (assembly GCA_905220545.2). NCBI lineage: Eukaryota > Metazoa > Arthropoda > Insecta > Lepidoptera > Nymphalidae > Melitaea > Melitaea athalia. Next base: position 6,938,477 of record HG992184.1, read on the forward strand.
CAACCGTAGCGTCACTTAAATGTTTCAAAATCAATAATTTTATTGTTCCATTTTTAAAAATTTGACACATATTCTTGTATTGATAGCCAGTACTTTTTAAAAATCAAAAGAGTTTTTAATATATGCGCCATTTCCAGGTTAGTCTCGGGACTTATTGAACGATCTAGTATTGGTCTGTCTGGCAATGAGGAGGCTGACCGATTAGCAAGAGCAGCAGCTATTGATGGATCAATTATTTGCATAAAACCAACCTTTTCGGAAATTTTACCAAAATATAGACATAAAATTAATAACATTTTTAAAGAATATTTTGACGAACGCTCTCTTGAAAAAGGCATTTGGTATAAAACGATACAGTGTCAGCCTCCTCGTATACCATGGTTTGCTAATACGAATATGAAACGTACACTTGTTGTAACGGCACTAAGACTAAGGTCCGGACACATTCCTTTAAATAAATTCGCATATTTAATGAAAAAAGTAGACTCGCCAAACTGTGAATTGTGTAATTATGTAGAAGACGTACAACATGTTTTGATGGAATGCGTCCGCTACAAACGGAGCAGACGAGATTTGGTGTCCAATTTAGGTCTGAATTTATTGGAAGTCGGCTTGTTCAATCAGATCTTGTCTGTACCAACATCCCAATGTGCCAAAACGGTACTAGAGTTTGTTATTAGTAGTATTAAGTTAAGATCTAGTAATAATTTAGTGTTATAATTTAGTTTATCTAAAAATGTTAAAGTTGTTAGTTTTATATAGATAAGTTAGTATAGGACTGTCATGTACATATGTATAAAAGTCCCTAAATAAAGATATTAAAAAAAAAATATTATACACAAATAAAAATAGTTTATTTTAGTATAGTTTACATAAGTAGTAACGTATTCAGCTAGGACGCTGAGTAAGGAACCCCCGCTTTTCCTCAAAAGGGATACAACACGGATAATCAGATCGTATACAGCTAGTACGTGTGTGTGTGTGCGTGCGTGCGTCTTTGCGTGCGTGTCAGCGCGTGTGTGTGTGTGTGTGTGCCGAATCATCGGTCCACCCAGTCAAAAGTTCAGAGGTAACATACATAAAAAAAATACAATCGAATTGAGAACCTCCTCCTTTTTTGAAGTCGGTTTCGTAAAACGTGTAAACAATTTTATTATCACAAATAACATTTGATCGAAAATAATCTATTAAATATTCTAAGTAAATGTTGAAATTTAATTGATATGCGACATGTAGATATGTATGTAACAGTTCCGTCTGAACTAAATTGTATTAAATACACATATTCAAGTTCAAGGAAACTTATCAGAGTCGGCTTCGTATTAACTATATCTGAATACAATCTATTTATTAGAAGTAATGTGAACATACAAAAAAGTGTACGGACAAAAATATGATAAAAATGTGTCTAAGAAATAATAAAATGAAAACCCTACAGATTTTATAAGTGCACCAATCACCATAGAGAATGACGACAGTTCATACAATCGAAGATCAGAAAAAGTTTCAGTTGAAGTTAAGTTCATACCCGTCGACTAATGGAACTCTCAGTCTGTCCTGACACCTCGAATTTGTCTTGAGATATTCTCTTGCTTTCGCAAAATTCGCAAATTGAAAAATATTGAAGACCATAGCGATGTACGATAAATCACAGTTATAATATCTAGCTTTAAAATTGGATATGAATCTCATTTAATATATGAGAATTGCAGTCGTGGAATATGGTGTCTTAAATTTATACCTTGTCAAAGAAATAATTACAGATGACTTATGATTATTAGGGTTTTAAAGTTTCCTTGATTTTTCGAAACAATTTGCACATGCGTCACATTGCCTATAAAACGTATACTTAACAAGTAGATCAGAAAGTTTTATACTTTGAATTAAAAAAAAAAGAAACTTAATTTAATTACAAACAGATTAAATTAATACTGGTAAATTACTGTAATGAAATTCCTACTACGCTTGGGTTGTTTTGTTCTAGACGAAATCGAAATCACGGTAAGTGTTACATTTAGCTTGGCACCGACTTCAAGCCTATCACAGTGCACATACAAATAATAACATTTTATTAAAGGTAGTATGTAACCTACTCGAAGTAGTAAGAAAGAACTAGTAAGTAGAAGTAAGAAAATGTGTTTCAAATTTTATCTTTATTAAGTTATTTTTTGCTTTTTGTGTCTATAATAGGTTGTTTTGTAAACTACAATAAGACTTTTGTAGATTAAATCAAGTAGACTATAGTAGGTTTCGTAATTTTCCCCTGAAAAAAAAAAAGGTCAAACTAAATCAATGGCAACTATTCAGCATCGAACAAAGAAAGATTCATGCGAATCGAATCAGAGATCTTTAAGTAATCGGTGTACATATGAACAAAGTATCGTGAAAATTACATCGTCCAAGTTAGCAAAAATGCTCATAAATAAAAACTACAGACCCAAACTAAATTAAATTTTTGTGGAACCAAATGGCAGCTATTCCGCATCGAACAAAAAAAATAATCACGTAAATCGAATAAGAAATCTCGGAGTAATCAGTGTATATACATACCTACACAAAAAAAAATACCAACCCAATTGACAACCTTCTTTTTTTTTTGAAGTCGATTAAAAATAGATGAGATAGAAAACGTTTTAATTAAAAGACGATATTAATGAACTTACATGTTTTAAAATATTATTAATTTTATAACAACTTTTAATACTTAGAAAGTTAAACAATGATCGCACTTTTCCAAGACTTGACTTAATTAACTCGAAATGGTATTGAAGGTATGAAGTGGAAAAAGTTTTTATAACATTTTTTATACGTCATACTGCCGTCTCAAGGCTTAATGTACTTGCGATTATATTTATGTATAAATGAGTAATGATTAAAAATTACACGAAAGCCTTGAAACGATTAGCTGGGGGATTTCCTTCTAGATAAAACCATGGTTTATGCTCTGTAAGTATCTTTATATGAATTTTATAGTTAAAATTTATTTTAAAACACATTGAAAGTTGTATTGAATCTTTGAATTAAATCGTTTATTAAATTTTGAGAAATTTTGTCCGATAAAAAGTAATTTAAAAAGTCGAATAATAATAATAATACTATGGGTAACAAACGAAAATGTGACTAGACATGTCATCATCTAACACCTAAAGATTTCGTAACTTTTATTGTTTTGTTAGGTATAGCAATAAGCATTACTTAATATTCAAATACAAATATTAAAACGATTTAAATACTAATTCAATACGCAATTCATTACATGAATTAATTTTTGTTGCAATAAAAAAGTTACTATTATTATATACTTAATATCGCATGTAACCGAATTTAATCATTTGTAAAAACTTTTTATATTATTAAAAACAAAAATAGAGCACGATATATACACGTAATTCAATTTATACTTCTGATTGCTTTCTTTGAAATGCTTTCAATCTAAGAAATTAGTATGCAAGCTTCGTCGCTACGTGTTGTAGCGTAATCTCACGACACTAATGAGAAAAGTCGGACTCGTGGAAGTATAAAAAAATATATGATTTGATACGTGCATACACGTAAAAGAAAGTATATTTTCGTGCTAAGAAGCATGAGACATTAATTAAAATGAAATTAGAATCATATGCAAAGCCAAAATCTCTAATTATAATTTTGATGACGTTGGCACTTTAATCGTAGCTAGCTATTTGACTTGGACATGCCGATTTCAACACGTTTGGATAAACCAAACTGATGTTCGCTATAGTCTAGACGCTAGTATTTGTAGTTAGTCGTGCTGTACGCCTAAGTTAAAGTATTATTATATTCTCAAGATGGATGGACATTAATAGATATGTTAATGTTTTTGTAGAACACGAGAGTTGGAAAAAGCTTTGACGATCAGAGCAAAGTCAAAAGGAATGGCTAAGATTCAAGCACTCATTGTGACCGTATATAAATATGGAGGTTTGCGAGTGAGTCTGTGTGTATGTACGTATGTATATGTATTACGTAAAGCTCTGTGTATTTTCATTGTAGTTTGTAATATATTTATTTTACATTTTTCTTACTAGTACGTTATTCTGGTACGAATGCTTGTTGTCTAGATTTGCTCATTGGGTTATACAACACAGTTACTAACAGTATAATCATTTACTCCGTTCAGACAGTAAACACTAAAAAGTAAATAATAAACATGTGAAAGTTTCCAGTATAGGGAATACTAAAAATTATTTACTTATAATCAACTCTCGACTACACCTAGCTCGAACAAAAAGCAAAGAATAAGGACAGATTGTTGACAAATTCTGGAGTTCGTTGTGTGATGTTATACAGAATTCTGATTTTTGTGAATAAAAGCATAAAACCCCGACAGCAGGTGCAGTATTTACGATGTAGGAATACGTATTACGTTACGTATCATCCCAATGAAAAATTTATGTTCAGATTTTTTAACATATGTGATTTTATGATATCCTTGTCTTGAAATGTAGTCATTTTATGTTTCTGTATTAAACATATTGTGTGCGTGCGTGTGCGTGTGTGGGTGCGTGCGTAAGTGTGCGTGTGTGTGCGTTTGTGTGCGTGAGTGTGCGTGTTGGCGTCTGTGTGCGTGTGTGTGCGTGTGCAACACGCTGCTTCATTGCGTGTTAAGGTGCTCTCCGAAGCACGGTGGGGAGACCCACAAGGACAAACAACCGGACAGACAACCAGAGATTATTTTCTGTTATACTTATTTTGTCAAGGATCTTTATTTTATTTATATTTACCTTTTTATTTTTGAAAGATATCACAGGAATGTTAATGCAACGAAGTTCCAGCGCATTAGGACCTTGTAGTCCTTATATTGTTCATGATTTTGAATGTTGTACTATCAACAGCAATAAATAATAATAATTGTTACTTCAATAATATATATTCCAAAAATATAAGGCTATGCGTTAATTATTGAAGTGATGTTGATATTCAATAGTGTTGTATCAACGTACAATCGACATCGATATTACTACAACTATCATTCTGCCCTCATCTGTCAACACTCTATCGGTAATAATCTATGTGTAGAATTACACATAGATTATTACCGATACATTCATAATAATTATTTAGATTTAGTTTAAAGGTAATAAATGAAAGATGGTCTTGTACAAAATATATTTATTTTGTTTAACATTTTCCAATCGTCAAAATAATCAACTAATACGATTGCTTTTTACAAAACACGTTTGATTTACTAATGCAAATTCTTAACATATTTTATATTACAATAACAGTAAAGGAATGTGCATTACTTTATTATTCAATTACATTATTAGACAAGACTAATGTTTAACTTAAAAAAATTGATCATATGTATATATATATGTTATATATATAGTATATAAATTTAACAAGGAGCGTTAAAATAATCGTTCATCTCTGAAAAATATCATAGTCAAGAATAGGGTTTTATTAAGTAATTAATTTATTGATTTCATTTCAATTATTTGTTGTATATAGCGACTATTTACCCATGAGTTCAATTACTTATTTTTATAATGGAACACAACAAGAGAAATAGTCAAATATAACAAAGTTAATACCTAGTAGCCTATACCTAGAGTAGACAATTTTGGTATACGAAAATCGTTCGTAAGTAAGTAATGTTATGGATCATTATCGCGTTCCTCTTTACTAAAGTCTATAACTCCTGTAGACAATATTAAAAATAATACATAATTATTTTCAATGAATGTAAAAAAAAAATTGAGTAAGTACATAAAAAATTTACTTATTTTTTTATTGAATACATTTTTTTTATTATTACATAGTTACATAATAATTTATCAATGACAATAAATACGCAAAAATTAACTCGTTATAATTAGTAAATATTTAATAAAATACTGAAATAACTACAAAATTATTTTTTTACGACAAAACAGAAAAAATGTTGTCTATATCTAATAGTTGTAATTGAATACAAATAATTATTATGTTCATTTCTGATTGAGCGTCCGAAGCACTGGAAATAATGAAATATCATTACAATGGGTATATAATAATTAATTAAAACAACAATAATTTTATTTATTTTATAACATAGACTTGTTCATATTGATATGATTAATTGGGAGACTGTTAAGAATAGGAGATAATTATGTCTCAAATTAATTAACCACGCAATCATTTGACTAATATATAATTATAGTGACTAAAACTATAGCTATTGAAATAACAATTGATATAAAACAATAGTACAAAAAAGCTTGATGAAATTTGTATTAAAATATATGGGCAGCCTTGTTATTTCTTTTATAATTATTATGTTCGCTAGTTGAAGATTCATATCTTCAAAACTTCATAGTTATCTATACATAATATTACATATAAATAAAATTGACGTGTGTGTCTGTGTTTTCAAAATAACTGTGTTTTTTCAAGTGCATATAGTTATTTACACGATAATAAAACACAAACAAATAATTTTCAATTTTTTGTCTGTAGTCTGTCTGTCTTTCTGTTTGTCCGGGGGTAATCTTCGGAACAATTGAACCGTTTTTCACGGGACTTTAAATGGAAGATAGAGGAGGTTGTGGAGAAACATACTGGCTACATATATTAGTAATGAGTATCCATATAAAATCTTCTACGCGAACGAATTCGCGGGTAAAACTTAATTATTTTAGAATATTGTTTATATTTGATACTGTTTTACGATTTTTCCCCAGTTTTTTATTAGAAACCTTTTAGGTTTTTGCAAGTATTTTTTCACTAGAATGTTATTGTATTTTTCTATGCTACAGAAATAATACGATATACCTAATTATTGATTGTGTGTTGGTACGAACTATTATGTTAGATCAACTCACGGCAAAGACGAGACTAAATTTATATTTATATGTTTTGTTATTTTTATTCTAAGACCCAAAATTATTTTTATTATATTTCATTTGTACCATATAGTAACATAAAAAATAAATCATGAAAAATAGATAATGTGTGTATTTCTTTATTTCCAGCTCGCTTTTTATAATAAGCAGAGAATTTAATTTTTACAATCACCACTTAACTTTAACTAGCAAAGCAAAACATGAGAATACTTACTGTCATTACAAAATATTGCAAGTTTAGTACGTAACTAATTTAATCATAAGCCACTTATAATATAAGCAAAACATGCTACTAAAATTGAATTAGATAAGGTAATATTAGATGTAACGGCAGTAGAGATTGATGTGAACGATGAATTTGATGCTACTTAATTTATTATTTTACGCCTAGAATTATTTACAACGTACGAAACTATGTCGTCTCATATAGCAACAATTTAATATATAAAATAATAAAATATTATCAAGATGTAAGTTTCTTAACCGGGAACTCAAACTTTTACAATTTTAAGTCGGAATCGTTCCACCGGTAACTTTCAGCTTACTTTGAAGTGAACGAGTTTACCTGTTTTTTATTGTGCAACTTTGCGAAACCAGAACCTCATAACTGCAACTCTGGTTATTGCATTGAGGTGTCATAAAGTTCTTACTTTCAAAAGTATGTCTATTAGATATTATTTTTTCTATTTTCGTAAGACATTTGAAATGTTTCTTGACTGAAATTAATTCTGATATTATCTGTGTAACAATTTTTCTGTATTTTTTTATTTATTATTATTAAGAATATTTACAATCAAATATGGCAAAGTTAAGTTGTTTGTTTCTGAAAATTAACAAAGATTGAAGTCAAGGTTTAGAAGTATATAGGATGAAGGGTAATAATAAGGGAAAACATTACATCTACCTTTTCAAACCCTCTCGATAAATACTTAAAACTACGACTATTATCACCATGTACTAACCTATGATCATTCCTTTGAAGCGTTCTTTAAATATCGGGGTAACGATATCAGAATATTATATACACTCACAATGTAAACAGGGAACAATTCAACAAGAGCGTCTTGTGCTGTGCCCTCGCAAATAATAGATGTTTATTACCAGTAGAAGTTTTTTGATCTTGATTTATCAGTATTAATCTTATAACGAAACATTAATCGTAACATTCGATTCTATGAGGATTTTTCCAAACTTTAGTTCGGAAAAATCCTCATAGAATCGAATGTTATAGCTCACAAATTCTTAATAAAGTAACAGTAGGTACCTATTATTAATAACAAATTATTATTGAGCGATATAGGTTTTTTAAGAGGAAATCATCTTCGAAATCACTAGGGGTGTTTAGAAAATGTTGTAACATTCTGAGATTTTCTTACTATCATCAGTTCTTTTAAAATTAATAATTGAGAGCTCTGGCGCTCAATAAAGCGTCTGTCAATGTAGACTCCAGTCTAAGTGTAAATCCCTAGATGAAGACCTTGAATGAAGAGTAGGCGGCGCATGTGAGGCGCCGCGGGCCGCGTGTCAGTAGTCCAATGATTCTTCATCTGGGGATCGTTTGCGGCAACACAAGCGCCACGCTGCTGCTAATGCACATACTCCGATAGCAAGCGCCAGTCCCGCTCCTAATCCTGGTGCTAACCAATCTCCACTTCCTGTACTCCGTGCACCTGCACATAGTTCAGGTGCTTCGTCGTGAATTTGTCCTAGAGGAATTCCACTCACTGCATCTAAATAACCAAGTCGCCGTAAATTATTTTCAGAATATACTTCTCTAGCTCGTTTTTCTTCAGCTGTCCAGAATTTCTTTTCTCCAGATGTTACGTTAGGACAGTTAATAACACCATTACATATGAGCCTCGCTGGTATACAAAGTGCCTCTTCCCCCGGACATATGAAATCACATCCGTGTCCAGAGTCAGTGATAGTAGACCCACCTTCAGTTAACCTTGATGTCATTAAGGTTCCATCAGAGTTTTTAGGTAAGTGGAATAAGCCTGTCCAAGCGATTTTGAAGGAAGCTCGAGCGGGTGACGCGCTACCAATAAATACTATTCTTATCGATCTTGTCTTATCTTTATCCAGTACAAGAGGGTCATCTAAAGATTCAAAGCCAAGTTCTACTGCTGACAGCGGTGGCAATTCACGAGCAAAAGATACGTTTTCACCACAAACCGATAAATAAGGTTCAATGCGTCCAGGCAGATAAATCTGAATGTTCCCATCGTCACAATGACGTGAAGCAAATTTAATGCTATCAAAATGTAGCCAGATATCTCTTTTCTCTTCTATTTCTAAATCCCAAATGCATTGTATTCTTTTAGGAGGTTCTGTGTAACCCAGAGCTTCCAAATGTGGGTAAACAATTTCACCCTCTAAGGCAGCAGCCAGTACTGGTGGTCCACAAAGAGGTCCGTGAACAAATTCATATCGAGCTTCAAATAGTGGCGATGGATTTTTGAAATAGGATGCTGCAGCGTGAGCATTATCAACTATGAGTTGTAAATTCAAAGTTTCGCCTGAAGATACGACTCTGTATGGCCTTGCTCGAGAGACAGAATTAGAATGTTTGGCACAAAGGCAGGATCCAAGGGATCGTTGTACCGCAAGATGTAATGGTAAGGGAGTAGTGGTAATACCAATTGACGTATTTATAGTTTTGCCACCAGGAAATGGTTCCCAAATTATCAGTTTATCAGCCCTGTCTTCGTAGCAATTTTGACACGATACAGGTGTATATGGATGTTCCTGAAAAAGAAATACTGGTAGTGCAAAGAAACAACTATGACAAACATGTTTAATTATAATGAAGGTTGCTTTTAAGCTTAGCGAAGTTTCTTAAACTTCCGTGTGTCTTTGTAATTGCGTTAAAGTAACCATTTATAATGCGTGAACCCACAAAGTTATGGTTATAAAAGCGTTCTATTTTACTGAAGGTAGAGTTTATGGGCAATTTAACGGTACATTGGGTTTCGCATTTAACGTTTAAAGTACGTCAGATAAAATACAGCTATAACTTTTTATTTCGATTTGCATATTAGTTCCCTGTAGTGTCTTAAAACTCTCATATTTTAACAACAACAGAGTACTAAATTAAAATTGTTATCTAAGGTCGTAACCACTCGTTTCAGCCTGTAATATCCCCACTGCTGGGCATAGGCCTCTTCCCCCATGTAGGAGAAGGATCAGAGTTTAATCCACCACGCTATTCCAATTCAGGTTGGCGGATATATTTCCTACTATGAGTAACGATCGCTATCAGGTGTACATGATAACAACTGGGACCAACGGCTTAACATTCTCTCCGAGACACGGTGGGGTTACCCACAAGGACTGCACAAACACCCAGACCACGGCAAACATCTCTATGGCCAATACAAATATTTGTCATGTGCGGGGATCGAACCCGCAACCGCCAGCGCAATAGCCCCAAACCAGTGCTGTGACCGTTGCACCATTGAGTCGTCGAGATTTATCTAAGATGTTATTAGAAAATTGTGATAGGAAATTAAAATATATTTAAATGATTTTATGGTTGCAAAATAATTTCTGCCGATTAACACAAAAACTGGTGTTCATAAAAATTACATTAAAACACTAAAATACCTTAAAATTGACGCTGAGTATAGTCAATATGACTCTTGCATAAATTCTCTTATCCGTGACAAATCTATACAGACAATGAACATCTTCTCCAGGGGGAGCCTGTTTGTAGACCAGGGTGTTGAGAGGAGATCTGAGTCTGCCAGCTCTCTGCTTCCAAGAGGCTATCACTTCATCACAAGCTTTTCCTGGCACTGGCTCTCCGAACCTCGTGTTGTTGAAGAAGTCGTAGTGAGCCCAATAGTAAAGGGAGGAGCTGGAAAAATGACTCAATACTAAACTGTGTTGTTCATTATTCTTTTTATTTCTTTCTTATTAACTTAAACGTATACCTAAGTACACACTTACGTACGTACAATATTGTTTTATTATTCAATCAAATACAATAAAATATAATTAAATATAATTTTACTTAAGTTAACAAACAATATAGCTTTAAATGTTCCATTAGTTAAAGTATATAGATATAAATCTTTATGTCTCGGTCCAAACGTACCTGACCTAATTCACTAGCAATACCAGTATTTACGAATAATATAGGTACCATTATTGATTCTCACCCTTTTCATTCGCTTCACCAATCAATGAGAAATTCTCCATTAATAATGTTACAACCCTAATAGTGTAATCGAATTCTATTATTGCAGTTACTTTTGTTAGCTTTATCCCTTTACGGCTTCTAAGCTTTTTCTTTGTTATATTCCGAATATTATAAATAACACGCAACGAGAAACATGTGAATGTGGCAGCTCCTTAATGGAAACTATTAGGGAAGCAACAATAAATATTTAATGTTAGGACCTCATTAACTTTTATGATTCTATGTATAATTTATTGTATATGTTTGTTTATTTGTGTTTCAATACACAGGCGTTTGGATGTAATGTAATGTATTTATACGACGAGTTCATATTATAAGCTACTAGCGACCTGCCCCGGCTTCGCACGGTTACAAAAACTATCAACGTTCCTCTTCTATATTATGTATGTATTAAAGATATAAACCTTCCTTTAGAATCACTCTATTTACTAAATAAAACAGCATTAATATCGGTTGTGTAGTTTTAAAGATCTAAGCATATATAGGGACAGACAGCGGAAAGCGACTTTGTTTTATAATTTGTAGTGATTTCAAATTTTTGAGCTATGGAATATTATAATATATATTTTAATAAAGATTATAATATGTATACTAATATGCTTTTCGCATAAATACTTTTGCTGACCCCTTTTTTATTTAAAAAGTCATTCACTTACCCACTGTAACTGCCAGTTTTGCTTTCAAATCTAACAAACATAGCGTTTCCAGTAGACACAAAATCGTGTTTCTCCATTGGTCTGCTGAAGGTGTCACAAAAAGTCTTTATTATCTTCGCATCATCAGGTCTCGGTGCGTCATACAATGTTAATGACTCTCCACAGTCACCAGTAAACGGCGATATGGGTGATTCGATTCGATTGATCCGAAAACTGCAAGAAAATCAATGACATTAAAAATAGGTATTACAAGTACAATTGGTGTTCAAACTATAAAACAAATATCTGTATATATTTTTTTTCTTTTGTAATATATATATGTTGATGATGGCAAGAGATCTTCTACACGGATGCCTGTGATAAAATAAGTATTTAGTTAAACTGATTTTACAATAAAACCAAAATCTATCTCGAATTACCTTGGGAAGTACAATCTCACGACTTGTCCAGGGAATCCTTGCATCAGATAAGTGCAAGATGTGTGTGGTGGGTACCAGTGAGCAACAGATAAGAATATGCCCTCCGTGTCACCCGACTTCTTTAGTGATTCTGCTGTTAAAAGCCAGTCACAATTCCCTATTTTAGACCCTGGAGCTTCCACGTGACCAGGCCAATTGCCGACGTTGAAATGAAATCCCGTATTTAATAACGGTCCTGATTGAAAAAAAATTTATGTAGAATATACTTTACACTTTATTGACGTATAGATTTTACTGTAAGTTTTTATAACTTTTACTTCGCATGATAGTAAAGTTATAATAAATTCTTTAGACAATGTAAAACTGCAACTTTTTGAAGTGAAACTACTTTCGGCACATGAGGGTAAAATTGTGACCGCCTAGGAACACCGCGTGACGTTGTTTTTTTTTTTCAATTAGTTTTTATTATGATACCGCCTACTTTTTCAATTAGTTTGCCAAAGAAGTTTCACTTCTGACATGTGTACTTTGTATTAAATTACATTAGTAATAAATATACAGTAATACGTTATAACAATTAAGGAATCGCTAACTAATGTATATAGTTTTATTCAGTTCGTACCCGCAGGTGAGCTGACGAACTCAACGAATAGGTCCTGGGATGTGCCAATAATGGAGTAGGGGAACTTTCCCATGCCACAGAAAGTTCCTATCACGGACGCTGATTCGTCTTTACCATCGTAAATCCTGATGTAATCGTATGGACAATTTTCTGAACCTAAAAGAAGAAAAAAAAGCTTTATGCTGAATCTTTTTAATTTTAATAATTTCCCACTTATCTAAAAACTATGCAAATGAGGTGATTTAAATTATACTAGCTTCTGCGCGCGACTTCGTCGGCGTGGACTCCGCTCCTATTGGTCTTAGCGTGATGATACATAGCCTATAGCGTTCCTCGGTAAATGGGCTACCAACACAAAAAAAATATTTTCAAACCAGTAGTTCCAGAGATTACCGCGTTCAAACAAACAAACAAACAAACAAACAACCAAACAAACAAACTCTTCAGCTTTATATATAAGTATAGATTATACATCAAAATATTATATACGTACATATATAATGTTAAATGTATATAGAACTAAACAGTAACATTTTTCTCAAATATCTTTCTTAAGTAAAATCAAGTATGTAATAATTTTTCCATCGTTATTCTGAGTAAGGTGAGTCCGTAATTTATTACGATCGTAAATAACGGACATCTAATAATGGACATTAAATCGGGACGGTTTTCCAAAATTTTCAACCGATATTACATTCTTAGCAACTGTCAAAAGTTTTCGTAGCCTCGTTACAATGTAAAAGATGCAGAGAATGTACAATTAGGTACACATACCGAAATGTTTACTTTGTTTCAAAGGCTTTTGAAATATACGATTCTAAATAACTCAATTGATCTTCTTTAATAAAGTTTTTTTAATTTTAAATAATTCTTTTTCTATTTTGATAAAAATAGTTGTATAAAAAACGTCCTAAACTAAAAAACCTGTTTTTATATTCAGTGTAAATCTATACTGATATTCTAAAGCTAAAATTTTGTTTGTTTTGTTTAAACACGCTAATCTCAGGAACGACTGTTTCGAAAAGAATTTTTTTGTGTTGGTTGGTTGGCACGAGAAACCGCGAGGCACGGCCAGTACTAAATAACTGTAGTAATGTCAAAATTTATAGATAAAAAATATAAAACAATAGCAAGTAAAAAGTTTAACAATTGTAGTTATTTACTTTAAGATGTATGTTTAAGTAATTCGACAACATTCTGGAAGATTTAATTTCAACATTAGGGGAAATGCCTCGGTTTTAATTTCATGCAAACATGTTAAGGAGTACATGCGTGTAAACTTTCATATTATTTTATGAATTTGAATTTGTTTGTGGTTGAAGTTTTCGTTGTGAGAGCTCAACATCCATATGCTAGAATATGTTGACTCCTTAACTTAACTAACTTAACTATTTGCTTGTAAACAAGTAAATTAAATAAATTAATGTGATTGATTTTAACTATTAAAATTTTCAAACTAAGGAAATATGAGTACTTATATCGCGCGACAAGCTTTTATATCATATAGATTATTTGTACTGACTTTATAAGTAGATAGTAAAAATTTTAAAGTAAACATCATTTTTTTTCGTTTTAGCGCATTCAAATAAAAGCTTGTTTTTTAAAAGGTTTTTTACTTTTAATTTATCTTTAGTCTTAACTAGGCATGGTTGTTAATAAGCGTTTACGATTATTGATGGCAGAAGACTAATTCTTTAACTATTTTACTAACAGATTTTCCAATGTTCTTAAGTGATTTTTTTTTATAAAATATACAGCCTGCTTTAATAATGTTATAAATAACAAAGCTTATCAATAAAAAAAGTTGATACAATATAAAATACATAATCTGGGGATATGGCAGTACTAAAACCCAATTGTCGGATGATAAATAATTAGAATAATGTATTTTGTATTTTGCATATCAAATTAAATTACATACATTACAAATTATAATACTAAACAGTCCTCACCTGACGTTATTGGCCTCATGGGGCACGTCATAATATTCTCACAACGTTGTCCATCTATGTTGAACTCCTCATTCTCTATGTAGAGCTTAATGTAGGGAAGTCGGGTATTTAAGTGATATCTAGACAAACGAGACGTCATATTAAGGTAAATGATAAAGGTCGCTACATATAATCATTATACATATGTACTCTACTCAGATTTAATATTTAACTTTGTGATTGATATTATCATTATTAATTAAACGATTGTATTATTTTAATTGTTAGAATATCGTCACTAATATTTATTAAGTTTGTATTATTAATTAAAAAACTCAGACCTATATCTACTGAATTTAACATCAAGTGACAAGTATTGTCATTATTTTGGTAAGTACTTTTCTGATCATTTGTTTATGTTAGAATTCTGGCTCGTGAGCAATAAAGGCTTAATTCAAAGAGATGCTTAAAAGCATAAATGTGAATGGTTTGCAAATATTCAAGAATCAATAGTGGAATTTAATAGCACGTTAAGTAGCAAAAACATGCGTTTAACTTAAGTAACTTTACCACCGTACCTGCAATGGAGATTTCTCGGGTACACGCCTGGGTAAGCAGCCGACTGCACGTAGCAAGTCTGCAATCTGCAGTCTCGAAAAACTCTCTCGCAATATGACCTATAAAAAGTTATGATGAATAGTTGCCTCATAATGAATCCAACTTCGCTCTTCAACTCTCGTAACAACTCTACAACTATTGTTAAAATAAATTAATTCTGTTTGACGAATTAATTTGATCGTTTCGCTCACATGAAGCAATTAAATTTGACTTATAGCTGAATTCTCATTAAAAATTAATAAATAAAACAAAATCATGTTCTCTATAAAAACAGAATTTAATAATTTATAAATAAAGTAAAAAAAAAAATATTACAATATTTTTTGTGGAACCAATCGACTAGTAAATCAAAACCGAAATGAAAATCTCTTTTATATCAATAAACATCCAATATTTATATTAAATATTCTCTGAAATATTTAAATATAAATAAATAAAACGACTTTAATGTCAATATCAATCAATCAATACTCAACAATAATAAACATTGTAAAACGAACAAAATAAATAAATTGTACGAAATGTAGCTAAATGAAAATTAAAGTGACTACATAAATCACCGGCTTCAATATGATTGGCTCGAATCGGCAAGGGCTGACGGTTGACGATATTTTACCATAACCCCGATACATTCTCTCACACGTCAATAACAGCCGTCGAAAATAAAATATAACAAAAATAGATGACATTATAAACAGATATAAAGCGAAAATGAAAACCAACTGTTTCATTGATGTATCGAGTTTTCGACTAGGAATTTGTAACTGACTTCAAAAAAAGGAGGAAGTTCTCAATTCGCCTACATTTTACTCCATAACATTTTATACGGTGTACCGATTTTGATGATTCTTAAAATCGAAAGCTGGTGTTTGACGTGTGGTCTTTGGTCCCACTGAATTTCAACATTATTTAAGTTACCCCTAATAATAACTGCTTAAATAAACGCTTCACACTCAACAGTCTATCTGATGGTAAGCGTATACCATAGCTTATGGACGCCCGCAAAAACTTCAAGAGCATCACAAGCGCATTGCCGACTCGACCCCGACCACTTAATAACCACAGGAATATATAGATACTCGGGTAGTGTTATTTAGCTGTGATCTTTTGTAAGGTTCCAAATTTTGAGCAAGGTATTTCCTGCTGTGCTCTACTTCAATAATACACAGAAAACAAGAACAGTAAGTAGTTCAGGGTAGAAGATTAAGTTTTACTATAAATAGTGACTAAACCTTTCGGTAGCAGTCAGATGTTATAATTATATAGATAAGCATGGAGTTAGTACTTTAGTAGTCATAAAACTATTTTTTATAATTTTAATTATTATAATATTGAACATGCACTAGATAAAACTGAGTGAAGCAACTCGTGGTTTTAATGATGTTCGGCTTTTTACAGATTAAAAAGGAGTATATTATAAATAAAATATATTATGGATGAGAAAAATATAAATTAAAGGCGTTCTTTAGCAGTAAAACAGTCAATGTTAAGCAATAAAATAAATTTTGCTATTTCCAATAAAAGCCAAAAAACAGAAAATTAATTTTAAGTATATATGCAGAGGAAAATATAAATTAATACATGTTATGTCTTTAGTTTCCTTTATATATAATGTTGTACTAAAATAAAAAATTTAGATATATTAGAATATTAAAACAAATTTAATTTAAAATTCTGATTTATCAAACACATAATATTCACAATATAATTAATATAAAATATTGAGGATATGACTAAATAGAAACTAGTCAGTCAAGAAAACGCAAACCTTTCATACGAATAGAGAAAAAAAAACCGTCAGCTAATGCAAATTAGATAATTTTTCTCGACGAACGTAGTCGAGCATACGGATCACGCACCCGCATGTAGGGACAGTACCGCACTCAAGCAGTTGATTACAAGGCATAAATCAGAGGGTGCAATAATAGGCTGAACTAGCGAAGACCATTCTGCGCGATTTATTCACAATTTCGGTCACGTAGCGACCAAAGAGGTAGTCATTTGGAGACCAGAAAATGATTCTGGCGACGTTTTAGGGTCCATGTAATTGAAGGTTGATTTATAAGATGATTACTGAGTTAGGTGCCTGTCACAGCTCGAATATGATTCGCTTTTTGAAATATCTTTTGAATGTTAAATACAAAGGTCAATTTGTAAATAGTTTTAAAAAATGTAGTAAAATTTAAATACGCCGAAACCTTCCAATTTAGAATTTAAATGAGATATTTAGTCAAAAATGGTATGTACATTTTTAAAGTAAGGTTTTAATTTGAGATGTTGATATACAACGAAATGAAAAGAGTTTTACTCAGGTACGTTTGTAATTAGAAAAATATATACCAAACCTATTAAAAATAAAATGAAAAAAATATTATATAAGGAACATCAAAATAGGAAACTTATAAATACATGGAAATACATCCTCCATCCATCTATTGAAATTGCCAAATTACAGAGGAATATCAAAGCGTATCTAATCATTGAACGTTTTGGAACAAATAGGTTCCAATTAACACTGGACGAATACTAAACAAACATAGAAGTGCTATAAGCATTTATTAATTTGCGTATTTATCAATGGTATAATATTTAATTTATATTAAAAAAATAGATCAATTTGATACTTTTAAATCAATTTAGAACTTGTCAGTAGAATACTAAATCAAATTTCGATAACAAACAATAATAAATTCGTTCGTTACAGAAAAGAACGTGAAAATTTAGCCAATTCCACCGATTCTTAACTAGTTGAGTTGTAATTTTCAATCATCGATCTTCACGTTACTCTTTTTTGTAGTTTTATATTTTCATGCTCAATTAGATCTGTCTTTTAGACGAATAATAGACATTATTATATTTATTACAGATTATTCATCTATGTAATAATACTATACATAATATGTATGTGTATAGTTATAGATATTATTTATTTTATTATAGTTCGTACTACTATTTATGAAGTTGTAACGCGGGCGACACTAGCGACACCGGCAGCTCGCCAGAGACCACGTAGGTTACCGGCTCGCTACCGGGACTAAGCAAGCTGAGAGATTATATCTGTGTGTGAGATTATAAAGTGATTAAAAGAATAAACTTTATTTGTGGTTTGATTTTATCGACTACAAAGTCTATTAAGGTTGATGTTCGCGGTTTCATCACCTTCTCGTAGCAAATCTCCATTTATACAAATGTTTGTTTCCCCTACGCAAATCGATCTCAATTCTATCATTAGCATGTGATTACGATCACTACTTTTAAATTGGAAATTTTCTAACAATTTACAGTCGATCTTCCAATATTCTTCTTTTTGAAGGATAAAGCCCAACATTTATCCATTTACAGGTTTATTAGTTCAGCTCAGTTTTATTTTATTACGAGTTCTTATTGACAATTAGATTACCAAATATGTTGGAATATCTCTTCATATATTAGGACGCACACACGATTTACAGCTGCGCTTCCGGTCAACTTATTTAAAGAAGAATTAATCCTAATTTTCGTAAAACATTCTTTTACCTTCTTAACATAGAATGTAATCGATGATACTGATTTTATTAAATTGTTATTTTTTGTTGCCAAAGACTTTTAACAAAAATTGTTATTTTAGTAAAATACCGAATCGATTCAACAGATGTTTATACTAATTATACTTATATAATTTTTACGAAAAAGAAAATTAACAACATTTAGCTTATGGAACATCTGTCATATTTAATGTTCTAAGGTTCGTTAAAATTGTTTAGCGATAGTGGTATAGACACATTATCTAATCTAACAATGAATATTGGAATGCATTTGAATTAGAGACAATATTATCGGAAAATAATAAATTGGATTTGCGCACGGTGATTGTCCGCAGTTCTAGTTTTATAGCTGGCAAAGGCATTAATTCGCGACTTAAGTTAATTATGCGGTTTAGGTAAATAATGAAATTTTGCGTAATAAGGTTGTCTATGACAGTTTAAACAGCTGGCCAGCTTTAGTTATAATGTATATGTTATGTAATATAAGAAATAACAATTATTTATTTTTCCGTACATCGTTTTGTGAACGTTATGTTAAATAAAAGCCTCTGTGAAAATGATAAATTCATTTTAATTTTTATCTATAGATAAACAAGTATAACGCCCCGAGGTCTTCAGTAGGATGTAAATCCTGTGTGGGGTGTCCGGAAACTCAGAGTACACAAACATAAACACCCAGGTGGGTGATGAGGTCACCATGATATACACCTGTACGGTCTATAGGACATTTGCTTTGGTAATTAATTTAACCCGCGCATCATTTCAGCCTATCGCAGTCCACTGCTGGACATAGGCCTCCACAAGTTCGCGCCAATAATGGCGTCAACTCATGTGTTTTACCCATAGTCACCACGCTGGGCAGGCGGGTTGGTGACCGCAGGGCTGGCTTTGTCGCACCAAAGACGCTCCTGCCACTATAGTATTTCTGAAGTGTCGTTCGTAAACAAACAAAAAAAAAAAAAATTATGTTCTTGGAAAAAGAGAACTTGAAGTCAGTTTTATGTTCACTGTGATTTATTTAAAGTTTTGTAACTCACCCAGTGACGACCTCACCCCGCCTGTTCGGATACAGCTCTGGATGCTGGCCGTATCTTAGGTACACTTCGAACTGTTGCTCTGCTCTGCAATTACAATAAATTAATTAAAATTGAACAATTCTTGAGATCTGCAATATTTTATTATCTACTTTTACTTAAGAATTCTATAAGAAGTTTAAATGTACTGTACACATTTATCATTTTTTAAATTTGTAACTAATTGCCATAAAATGAGTTTAAAATCTGATACTTTTCTCTAGCTTAAAACCTTTCCGTCCTCACTTTTGTCTCTTGAAACCCTATATACATCTATATTAATTACAAATAATAATACTTAAATAGGTAGTCTAATCGTTAAGTATCAATATCCTCCACACAATACTTTAATTATCAAATGTAAACTAATTTATATCAAGTATTACATGATATTTACTATACAATCAATGTTTATGTACATAATATGGCAGCTAAAACCTTAATGTCTGACATGTTACAATGTACATCTGAGTTTATTTTATATAATAAATCAGCTCAAAGGAATTCAAATTATATTTTTGGCTTAACTAACATGTCTATGCACAAAGCGAAGTCACATAAAATCTAGCTATTATATAAACCTGGACATAGGCGGCGGAGGGCGTGGGCGGTGTGGGCGACCGCCCACGGCCTCGCGGTGGAAAGGGCCTCGCGCCCGACACCCGAAAATAAATTTTAAAAAGTATGGAAAATCCTAAAGTACACGGTAAGTGAGTAAAAGGCAACAAAAAACTTAACGAGGTCATTCGTTCAACTATTTTACACGGACCTCATATTTTTTCATACCGGGGGCCTTATATGAAAATCGATTCCTAAAGAGTAAACTCCAAAAAAAAGATCCTGAAATAGGACGAAATTTCCAATAAAAAAATCCAGACTCTCAGAACACTATCTCTATTATTTGTAATTTTATTTAACGCTGAAAATAGTGCTCTGCGAGGTCGTTACGACATAGGCCGCCCAAAACAACCTGTGCCAAGCAGGCTTATGGTGGCGGAGGTTGTTTTTATAAATTCACAATATTAAAATTAGCCGATAAAAAATTGTTTCATCTAATTAACAGATGAGGGAATATTTTGCTATATCCCAGATCTTAGACCAATAGGTCCATCTAATTAATTAGTCCTGGCGTGATAAAGATAATATTTGTAATATAAAATTTATTTACCTTTATTATTTTTTTTCTATTTTTTTTTTTTATTTAACAATTTATCATACGTACAAAACTTACATAATAAATTTGTCATGAAGACTCACGTATAATGGGTGTGCTTATCCCTATAAGAGATTTCTTCCAGCACACCCAATTTTTATTTATTTAATGTCCCAAAGAAGTTAAGTAAATATTTAGGTTTTTTTCTTTATTAATAAAAAAACTGTTTAACTTTAAGTGATTTTTTATTTTACATTCCCTTCTTTTTGCACCATCAGAGGGCCTCGCAAATGTACCTTGCCCACATTAAATTTAAGACTTGCGCCGACACTGAACCTGGAGATGAAGTTATTTCAATATTGAATAAAGTTAAATGAAAACCTTTTCTCTCGAAGGTGTAGTTAGGGAGAGAATACGTGTAACCTTGTTTACATATTTATGACAGCGCTCTTAGCTTCAGTCAGCTTAACGAGTGTGTTATAAATTAAAAAAAAAATACTAATTCGTATACTTGTAAAGCTAAATTTTTTATATGAACTCACTTATTTAATGTTAACTGTTCAAAAGACAAATGATCAAGTTTGAAAAAAATGGGTTAGGCTACCCCTACCCATTCTCAACTTCCGGAATAGAAGCTACCCTTTATCCCGGGAAAATTCCCGTCGCTTGCTAAGTTTTACGATGTCAAACGCTTTGAAAGTAAAAAAAAAACAAACAAACAAACTTTTGAGTACATAATATCATTAAACATTTTTTTTAATTATGTCATAAAGAATAGAGATAAGTACAATTTAATTTAATTGATATAGCCATTAGTTTCGTAATCCTGATTGATGACGTAATTCCCAATTCTCTTGAATAGCGTTGCTAGGAGCGAAAAAAATTATTATATAGATATATGTAGGTATCTTAATTCTTACACAGCTTTTAATGGCTATTTATTTATTTACTATGTGTGTACTATACATGTACAAAGTGTGATAATTACAATTGGAAGATACTTAGCTAAACCAGTAAATGCCACACAAAATTGACCTTTTTTAGGGTTTTTTTTTATAAAATGTAGGATCACTAAATGTCCTCTTTTGATTAAAACTCAATGTTAGTTACTTCTACACTACATACACTTTTGGTGATTTTGTTTAACTTTAAGACTAAATTTGAATAACTGATTTGTTAGCTACTTAAATACTTTTAAAATTAGTCCATAGTTTAAAAACTATATCTATCTAGTTATGGAATCAGTTTAAAATAAAAATATTCAAAATTATAACAGCTATAATGCCTTAATTACCTAGAATCGAAGCTGAAGTACGTTTGATCGGTGAAATTATCAGCATGGAACACAATCTTCACAAAATTTGTCTCCGATATAAAAGTCTGCGGTTGTTCTATCTCGCCGCAGAAAAGACCAGGTTCCTTCCTGTTTGAGACATCGGTCTTTGCATTGCCATCCACTATCTACAAATAAACAGTATAAATAAATACAAGAAATCTCTGTAATTATGACTACGACTGTCGGTCAAACTGATATTGTTTCGCTTCAACTTATAATATCCCACTGCTGGGCATAGGCCTCTTTCTCCATGTAGGAGAATGATCAGAGCTTAATCAACCACGCTGCTACAATGTGGGTTGGCGCGTTTTTATTCCCAAAAATGAGTAACGATCGCTATCAGGTGTACATGATAACAACCGGGACAGACAGCTTAACGTGCTCTCCGAGCACGGTAGGGAGACCCACAATAAATGCACAAACATCCAGACCTAGGCAAACATCTGTATGGCCAATATAAATTTTTGTCATGTGCGGGGATCAAACCGACAACCGCAAGCGTAATAGCCATAATTCAGTGCTGTAACCGTTGCGTGAACGCGGCATCGGATATTGATTTTTGAAATGAAATATTATTTTTTCTAAATTGTAATTGATTAACTTGAAATCACAGAGAAAGCTATTACTACTTTTATGATAAAAAGAGAAGAGGAACAAAAATTTTTAAAGTAGTCACTAAAAAAAAATTACGTGCGTACAAAGTTCACATGTCAGAAGTGAATCTTCTTTGGTAAACTAATCAAAAAACGAATTTAAAATACAACAAAAACTAATTGAAAAAAAAAAACAAAAAGCCAACGTCACGCGGTGTTCCCAGGCGACCGCCTGTACTGACCCAACCAAGTACTGACCGTCATGACGCTGCCGCGTTACCGGTCGCTCAAATTTTACTCCTCATGTGCCTAAAAAAGTTTCACTTAAAAAAAAACACATAATTTGATTTTTATCAATAACTAGCAGGCCGCCCCGGCTTCGCTCAGGTAAAATACTTTTTAGTCCTATAATTCAGTCGTACATCATTTTGTCTTATCTTTAAGCATTTAAGTAGCGCACGCGAAGGAAAGAAAATATTTGAGACGGTTTTTTTACACCATGGTGAACATAACCCGTTTTTTTTGCATATGTCTAAGTTTTTAAGAAATAAAATATAGCCTATGTTACTTCCTAATAATGTAGCTTTCTATTAGTGAAAAAATCATTAAATCGGTAAAGTAGCCTATTCAATACAAAACAAAAAAAAAAACAAAAAAAAATTTCCTCTTTATAATACTATAGAGTAGATGTAGAGCAATTCTTTAAAATTGGTGAGTAAAACCGCGACCGAGATTCCGCATACAAATACGTATAAAATATGTTAAGAAATATACTGTTTTAGCATGACGTTAATTGTAAGTGTTCTATAAAATGGTTAAGTATTTCACATCTATCTTGTGGTGAAAAAATTTCATCCAATTATAACATACTGGAATAACAAAGCGGTTGCATCTATTTCAAATAACTGAGAACTTCAAAACTCAACTAACAATAGATACTCTACATTCCAATTTGTATAAAATTCCTCCTTTACAGTCGTCGACCAAGTTTATTCACTTTCGAATTTCCTAAATCACGACAGGGAAATGATCCAATAATTATCCATCCGTATTGCCTCTGTTCGAGTTTCAGTGTTCAGAGTTCTTTTCGTTCGAAAAGTTCAGAAATTAATTAGTTGAATTGGTAAAGCGCTCACCAACTCAATTACATCGCCCTGCTCGGTGATTTTCGGGTCTTATGGACTTTGGCTTTCTGTTTTAGTTAGCATAATTTTATACTTGACATGTTTTCTCGTTTTCACCTTTGAGATATAAAGCTAAGAAAGTTTATTTACGGTAGGGCTATTTTTATTTATTTATATTATTTAAAAGTTTTCTTGGCTGTCAATCCGAAGTCTAATGTACAAAATTTAAGATTTGTTTTTTTTTTTATTTTATTATAAAATACCCGTAATGTAAAGATATGGATTTTAATTTAAATACTTTAATTAGTAAATCTAATTCCGACAACATAATACTACTATACTAGCAGCAATTTTTTTCTGCTAGCGCCAGATCTTAATACTAAAGAGGTTTTGGTCCACACGCATGAAACAGTTTATGCCATACAGGTAATTGTCGAAGTCTAGACGTTTGTGGTTGTATTTTGTGTACCCTGCGGACCACCCGACATAGGAACACATCCAAGTGAGGGTTTTTAAGGATAAGACGTTTATTTATTGATTTATTTATGTAAAATAATATTCGAAAAAATATATTTCACACAAGAAAGCGCTAGTACAATGTCTTTTTAAACTATATCTATGTATGACTAATCAATTAATAGGAGCAAATCTGTACATATTCTTACAATCTGTGTTCCGAAATTCCACTTCATTGACAATATTTAAAACATACTTCTTTTACAGGTTTGTAAGTATAGCTGTTATCCTTAGAAATAATATTAAGAGATTCTCAGCAAAGAATTTTAAACTTTGCCAATTGAACGAAAAGCAAGTAAGAGTCTCATTAACGACACATTTGAATGACACTTAAAACAGAAAGAAAAATTTGTAAAGTAAATATACTGTTACAATTTTGTTTCCCTAAAATGACTTGGTTTTTATTTTAACGTATTCTTAATTTAAAAAGAAATCGTCGACGATCAGGCTTTAGCCTGTAACATCCCACAGCTTGGCATAGGCCTCTTTCTTCAGGAGATGGATCGGAGTTTTTTGCACCACGCGGCTCCACTGCGGGTTGCCATATATACTATGTATAGTATATTCTTTACTTTTTTATATCGAACTAAGAGCGTTGCCACTCCCCCCCCTCCTCAGAAGCTCTGGTCACCTTACTCACCACAGGAACACAATACTGCTTGAAAGAAGTATTATTTAGCTATGATCTTCTGTAAGGTCGAGATCCTTCTCTAGTCGGGCTGCTCTAGATTTTGAATAGGATATTTCCTCCTGTGTCTTATCTATCTCAGTTACTATAAGTAACGATCGATATCAGGTGTATACGATAACAACTGGACAGCTTAACGTGTTCTATAACTTACTTTAACGTGTTCGTTACGGTAGGAAGACCCACAAGGATTGACACCCAAACCGGAACCAAAAATTTGTACAAATACAAATATCCGTCCCGAGCGGGAATCAAACCCGCAAACCACCGGTATTTGGGTGCCTGCACGGCACAGGCACTATTATACCCGAGTGGTTGTTAAAAAATGTAATCCATTAATACGATCCATAAACAAGAAAATATCATTTCATTGTTAGTTACAAAGATAATTAAAAAAAGATCTGTAATGAAAATATTATTTTTTATCTTTTTAATCAAAGGAGATTGATTATCCTTAAAGATTAAAGAAAAATTTCTTCGTTCAACATTTAATTATTTTATGTTCAGAACATTAGGTATCATTTCGCTTGAATAAATCAAAAATCACCCGAGTTAAGTTATCTTAAGTCGTCTAGTATAAATAATGAGGTAATTACAATACAGTAATAGAAAATGTAGCGATGAAAATGATTTTGATATTTGAGTTACTTTTTTCTTCAAATAATCAAAATGAATAATGATAACAACAAAAAGAGTACAAACTACACGGCCGGTCTTTGTTTTATTTTGTCGAACTTTCAGTCTCGTGAAGTCAAAATAAAAAAAATAAAAAAAAACGTTTTTATTTACGCATTAAAAATCATAGTGATATTAATAGATATTTTTTTTTAAATCACGCACATCAAACATCATGGTTTTGAAGTGGTTACAACTCGTTCGAAATTTGTTTTCCCTGACCCTTAATACGTAATCAATTTCGTTCTTACCTGCATGTATCCTTTGTGGCAGGTTGTTCCATTGATAAGCGTACCAACTTTGAATTTCTTGAAACGTATTCTTAGTATCCAATCCTTTGGTGACCCTCGAAATGCTCTAAACCTGTCAACAGCAAAATAAAAACAGTAAAAATGAGTTTGTCATTATAAATCTAAAATTGTTAAAAGCAAAAATTACAATATTATTACACATTCGAAATAACATTAGGAAATTTACTTTAAAAAAAGTGCTAAGGCGAGCTTACCACTAGTAGTGATAAGGTCGCTTATTACTACTTTATAATCCCATGAACAATCTACTTATAAATACGCAATTAACATTACGTACATAACAGGTAAGTTGCTTATTTTCAAAGTGTAAGTATCAATCAAATTATATATATATCATAAATGTTCGCTTTTCTTTACCTTTGTATACTCGTTGTAAATATGAAACTCACCTATATGAACACGTGAGAGGTCGACCGAAGTTTTCTGCTGTCACCGGAGGGGACGACACATCTTCATATATTTCCACTGTCTTGTTGCAGTGATCTCTTTTAGAATCTGTGAAAGAAAGTACGATTATAATCTGTTTTTAATGTTGTTTTAATCTAGTGAGGGTCAAAAGGCCTACAATATTTCTTTAAGTCTGAATTTCATATTGATATTCATTTATAAAGAACTATTAGTCCCCGAACAACACACAGTACACCATCTGTATAACCTGAGTTACAAGTGATTATTGCTCAAACGCTTCGCCTCTGATATAATAGATTTGTAAAGTTGTGATAGAAAAAAATATTTTTGGAAACCTTCTCGAAGTTTTGCTGAGGTACACCATAGCAAGAAATATCCTGTTCAAAATGTGTAGCAACCCAACTGGGGAAGTAGCATAACCTTACAGAAGATCATAGCTGAATAATATTGCTCTCAAGCAGTGTTGTGTTCCTGTAGTGAGCAAGGTGGTCAGAGTTCCTGGGGAGAATTGGAGGTAGTATTTCTAGTATTGCAGGCGTCCATAGGTTACCACTTACCATCCGGTGAGCCGTATGCTTGTTTGCTACTCTAGTAGTTGGTATATTAGTTCATTTATATTGCATTTTACAATTACCTTGTAGTCTGATTTAGTCAATCGTGTTTGTAATTTGAGTTTTAAAAAACACTAGAATGAATTTAACAAAAAAGAAAAAAACAACTTAATGTTACTTATAATATGTTAATAATTAATATAAATTTAAATTAAGTAGATATTTATAAATTCAGAAAGATTTTAATAATAAACGAATAGGAATCTTCATTAACGTCGACTGTTAAAAAGGTAATTTTGTTCAATATTTACAAGACTTCGCAAAGCCTTTTTTTAATAGACCCAAAGGAAATATTTCTGAGGCGTAATTTTATTTTAAACGTTACCCCAGTAAATTTTACTAGCATTCATTTAATAAAATCGCCTTAAATCTATGCGTATACTTAAACTGCTGAACCTTGCTACTGTGAATTGATTATTTCTGTATATACATTAATTTTTAATAAATATCTAATATTGCTACATTCATTCATATTGACATAGGCTGCGTCCAGAAATTAAAAAAAAAAAGTTACATACCTAATTAGTTTTTGTGTGTTGTCTGGAAGAGATTCCTATTATTTTAGTGCTAAGACAGCCCATTGCACGCTATGTGACTTATTTGTAAGCTTTATATTTGTACAATTGATCTATGTTATTGCGTGCAATAAAGCTGTTTATTGTTATTTTTTTGTACGTTATTATTGAAGTTATCTGACGTACATTAGTTCAACGTACATTAGTTCAACGATAGAATAATATATAAAAATAGCACAAATCAGCTTATGTATCAATATGTCTGACTAAATATCTATAAAAAAACATATCTAATATGTTTGTAACTCCAGAATACAATACAAAATAGTAAGATTTTTTTATATATCGCTGCAAAGGTTCTGTCACACTTTCTCTTTGAATGTCTATTAACGAATTTGTCTGTCGACAGACATTTGAAATGTAAATACAATTTAAATTCATATTTTACAGTTTGCTTTTTAAATTTTATTTTTGTATTTTATTCTAAGATTTTTTACTTGTACGTTAAATTATTTTTATGTTTTTGTATTTTAATAAAATGTTTTATCACGTTTTATAGTAGTCTCAATTTAACTGTATGAAATTGTTGTACCCCCTGAGATGTTAAATATAATTATTTATTTCATTTCTTTGAAAAGTATAATCTAGATATTATATAAAAAGATAATGTAAAATAACATTAAAAATAACTAAATCCTCTTTTTGGATAAGTGCCTCGAAGTTGTGAAGAGGTTTAACAGTATTGAAATAATTTTCAGAAAAGTAGCGAAACCTAATCCACCTTAAGTATTTATTTATTTTTCCTTAAAAGTCTGCTGAATACCAATTTTGGGATATAAATTTAATTTTCATTAGTGATGAAAATACAATAGAAAAATAATAATTCGTTTAATAGTATCGGTAAAAAATCAAGAATTTTATGACAACATTTTCTTAAAAATGAAACGAAAAATATTCATTTAAAAATTGTTTTTCGTTATTATTATCCAGCTGACCCGGAAAATTTCGTACCGCCACAGAATTTTATCTATCAAAGTTCAGTAACTTAAAATTAGAAAAACAAAAAAAAAAGTGGCAACGCCAAAAAATTCTCCGCAAAAAAATTAATATACATGACAATTTGCACTTTCTGAATTGATCCTTGACAGGTAAGAACAGTTTATATGGGAGAATACAATTGTAAAAAAAGACAAGAGAAATGAAGAAACTTTTGGTCAATGTTCAAAAGTTTTTTCATTTCTCAAATGTTCAATCATCATGGACAGTCAAAAGGTTCTATAATTTCACTTCTAATTTACTATTTTTAATTGAGGTTATAAAGTGAGTATAATACAGTCAGCTAGCCAGCAAGTAAAGAAATCTTTATGTTCATTAAAAAGTTTATAATGTTGTTAACTCTTTGGGCTCTAATAGTAAAAAAACAACGCTGTACCTCGTACTAGTAATTGAAGTAGCTATCGCTTCGAAGAGAGCTGTATTGATTTTTCTTAATACGTATGCAGTGTCACGTTATATCGAACGCTTACTTACACACACTAGCGTGGTATGTGAATATGTGGTGCGTGCCAGCTTAATTAAATTTATATACGTAATAAATTACAATATTATAAAATTTCATAATTTTAATTACACAATGTACTAGCTGCTGCCCGTGACTTCGTCTGCGTGAACACTATACAGCAAATAAAGGTTCACTGCTCGTTCCCCGTAGGTAATAGCGTGATAATATGTAGCCTATATGTTGACCAGACTTATTAATAATAAAATTCAAATTTGGCACGAATAGTGCCGAATTTGAAGTAAATCCATGCAGTTCTTCTTGAGCTTATCCCGGACAGACAAACAGACAAAAATTCTAAAAACTATATTTTTGGCTTCGGTATCGATTGTAGATCACATCCCAAGTAAGTATTCAATTTTCAAAAGATTCAAAAAGTATTCAATGTACAGTTTTGACTTTCCTACCATTTTATTATATGTATAGAGTAACATTAAAATTTTTGACTGGCTCATTGGCGTGTTGGCAGCGACAGCAACACGTACAAAAACAATTACTGTAGTAGCTTATATACGCTTTTTTATGTAATTAGATCGGTAAACAAGCGTACGGCTCACCTGATGGTAAGCGATCACCGTAGCTTATAGATGTTTGCAACACTAGAAGCATCGCAAGCGCGTTGCCGACCCCATCCCCAGTTCCCCCCAGGAGCTCTAGTCACTTTACTCACCAACAGGAACACAACACTGCTTGCAAACAGTGCTATTTAGCTGTGATCTTCTGTAAGGTCGAGGTTACTACCCCAGTCGGGCTGCTCCATATTTTGAGCAATAAATTTCCTAATGTGCCCTACCTCAGTTAAATTCTTAAGTTCTTCTTCGTTAAGTTCTTGCCAGAAGCATGCCACCAGAAGTATCACAAGCGCGTTGCTGACCCTACCCCTAAACTCCCCTTCCCCAGGAGTAATATATACACAAAAAGTTATTTAAAATCTTGCTGAGTACGTACTATTATAAATTTATTCAAACAACTAAAGCTCATGTCAAACAATATTAATTATAATAGAATATTCCCCTCGCTGATATTGTGTCATATTGTATAATTGCTTTTTCAAACTTGTTTATTTTGTTATGCTCCTTCCGCTTACAGCCTCTCGTGGTGCAGCTGCGGAATTAATAGGCAATTATTGTGATTTTATATCGTCTGTGGCTTTGAAATTCAAATATGTTGTTTGAGCTTTAATATATTTTATTTTTGCTTAATTATGTAACGTTTTTCTATCATTATTTATTAAATGGAAACAAAAAATGTAGAGTTGAATATGAGTCAGTCAGTACATGTTAAATGGTTTACTATAACATATTTATACAATTATTACAGAATATAATTATACAGAAGAAAGTAAATGAAAATATAAACTAATTTTAATGTAATAATATGAAGCAAAGCTTAAAATTTACCCTATATTGATATAATGTAATAAGTTTATCTTTAATAATACCATTTAAAATCCAAATATACTATATTTTCTCGCTAACGATATTTCTACTTAGTCAACCTTGGTCAGATTATAATAGCTTTTAGATATCTAGTTACGAACAAAGGATAAAAAATGTTTCAATTTTGTACCACAGATAACTTATTACTCCTGCTTATTTGTACCGATACTTCTAGTCGTTTGGGAGTTAGGCAGGTAAAACTATGAGACACAACAAGTATAAGTACGTACATAAACTGGAAGTATGAGCTTGCTGTTTTCATCGTATCAGTTTCATATACACAAGCTCGTGTCCAAAGTTTAAGGCGTTGTCAATCTGTGCTTAAAAACTTATATTTTGTGTAGGTAGTGATCGATTCCTTAATATACTTGATAACTCTATCACATATTACTGAGTGTGCTCAACTATAAAGTGAGAAGAATTAATATGTATGTATATACATAGACACTAACACGTTTTATTCGCAAACAATAATTACACAATGCTTGAGACATAATTAATTTTGTACACGGTATTTTTATAACCGAAAAGCTTGTAAATTACATTTCGTTGATACAAAGTACATAGTCTAAAACAAAACTTTAAATTAGTATTTTATTGTGGCATATATTTGCAATATAAGATCATCGCATCATCAAGAACATTTTTAGCATTCCAGTCATATCGCATTTACAAGTATTATAAAAAAATCTTCTGTTTCCTGTAGTTCTATTCTAAAGTAGTACCTAATAAATGCAAAAATTTTCACATAAACAAACAAAAAACTTATCCCAATATAACATATTTAAGAATATACCAACGAAGGTTTTATATCTATCCATACATATGTATATCTATATCTATACAAATAAATAAAATTGGAGTGTCTGTTTGTAATATTAAAATAACCTCTTTTTACTAAATGCATATGGAGGTATACACAGTACATATACCAAAATAACATTTTTTTACGATTTTTGTCTGTCTGTCTGTTTGTCCCGGCTAATCTCTGAAATGGCTGGACTGATTTTGACAGGACTTTCACTGGCAGATAGCTGATGTAGTAAGGAGTAACTTAGGCTACTTTTATTTTAGAAATATATTTATTTTATAACTCTGCGAACTCAACAATAACTTTTTTGTTAAATTCTACGCGGACGAAGTCGCGGGCACAGCTGGTTCTATAATAAGAAGTGTGATAACGTTATTTAAACGTCTAACTCGAAACCAATAAAATGGGTTGTTTGACACATCAAGATCACAATATATCATAGTTTTATAGCGTTACTCTTCAAACAAAATCTAATAGACATAATATCAGACCAGATATATTTGATGTATGGCTTAACCCCTGAGGCGGGAAAACTTTTTCCTGTTCTTTTTCTCCATTATGAGGTTTCAGGAATATTACGGTTGGAGTCAAATGTCAAGGGATTCGTGCTGTGCGAATCGCGTTATGCTCTATTTATTTACATCATCGTATTTGATATAAATATTTTTTATGAATTCCTTTGATATTTTACTAAAACCGAGGTGTGTATAGGATTAGTTGTGTTTTTATTTTTATTTTACAAAGAAAGAAAATTGTACCGTGACTGAATTTGTATATCGATTTGAATACATTTAGAAAGTATTACTTCAATATATTCAGCTTGTATTGTTAGACGATTCGATGTCC
Organism: Melitaea athalia; assembly: GCA_905220545.2. Taxonomy (NCBI): domain Eukaryota; kingdom Metazoa; phylum Arthropoda; class Insecta; order Lepidoptera; family Nymphalidae; genus Melitaea; species Melitaea athalia. The sequence goes on from HG992184.1 coordinate 6,970,953, forward strand.
TTTGCAGCTTCGTTCGCAGTGAATTTTGAGTGTTCGACAATTCATTATTGTCACTGACATTGAAACCCTAAAATGTAAAGACCATACCATCGCAAGTGGAAATATTTTTTCACAAAAACAAAAAAATTGCTTTTAGTTTATTGATATCACTAACCACGGGAAATTATATCAGAGATAGGGCGCAGGGAGTGTCGCTCCAATCTCTATAATGTACATTATTTTCGAAACTGTGATTTTTGTAATATTACTTCATAAGAAGCATTAAAAATATTTGAAAAGGATTAAAATATAATAATATGAATATGAAATAGTCCAATAGTGATATCCAGATACTAAGGATTTTTGTATGTATTATGGATTTTTATGTACGCGGGGCGTTGTGCGTAGCGTGTGGTTTAGCGTCGCGCGTGTGTCAAAATGTATGAAAATGAACGCGTGTAAAATCGCTTCTCCGTAAACGCACTCATCCAACGCCCTACATTTGAATTTAGTGCGTTCCGCCACGCCACACGCTACGCACGACGCCCCGCGTCTCCGTAAAAGAGGCCTTAAAGTATAGTTGTAGTTAGAATGTTTCCAAATTATTATTCTTTTATAATAAGAAAGGAAAAAAAATTCTTGGAGACTTGTAAAATAATAAAAAGATAATATATCCCTCCTTTTCTCTATCTCTCTCTTTTTTTGTATATTTTACTTCAACATTCCCCGTCCACACTATTTTTCAATAAAATAGTCAGAACAAAAGTCTTATTCATTATCATTTCTTCAGATAAAACGTTCACATATACATAGAGAAAAGATTTAGGAATTTTATCTCTTGAGCATTTATCTGATGTGTTGGAATTGTGTAATAACTAATAAGCATTGCAAACAATAAAATCAATTCCTCTTGAAATGAACTGAAAAACCGTATTTTGAAACTGCAATTTCTTCTACAATATTCTTAGAGGTCAAGCAATAATAAACTAAAAAACTAAGCTAACCAAGATGTTGATGTAGATGTAGTTAAGTATTATAATACTATATAGTTTGCACATTGTTTTATTAAAAACGTCCACAACATTTTAGTTTACATTTTAATGGATCTTTTTAGTACTTAATAGTCAGTAAGCACCCGTATACTTATATTTTTATGGCTCATTAATAAAGAATTAACTTTTTCACTATTCTACATAAGAATACTTAACAGAATACTACGTGCAGTATTTCCTTATTTTGTTATATTACATTGGAAACAACTACTAAGCAATTTCCTCTTTATTTATATACCTACTAGCTGAGCCCGCGACTTCGTCCGCGTGGCATTTACCAAAAAAGGTATTTTTCAGTTCGCAGATTTATAAAATAAATTAATTTCTAAAATAAATGTAGTCTAAGTTGTTCCTTATTACATCAGCTATCTGCCAGCCAAAGTACCCTCAAAACCAGTCTAGCCGTTTCAGAGATTAGCCGGAACAAATAGACAGACAGACAGACAAAAATTGTAAAAAATGTTATTTTGTTATATAAGGTTAAAGATCAAAACATCATTTTTTTTATTTCTCAAAAAGAATACAATTCACTTATGTACATCTGAAATTACAACTAAAAATTTTGGTATATGTACCGTGTATACATCCATATGCATTTAGTTAAAAGCGGTTATTTTATTATTACAAAGAGACACTCCAATTTTATTTATTTGTATAGATATCTTCCATTTTCTAAGTGCTTTCATTATTGTTTTTAAACTTTTTTTGCATTTTTTTTTTGTAAAATAGGAACTTATGAAAAAAGGAAACAGTTAAAATAAAGATGTGAAGTGATTACTGACAATCATGATCAAATTAAGCTACTACAATTTCATGTCTATTTTTGATTACAGTGATATAGGCCTATAGGGGAATAAAAACTAATGAGGAGATTGTCTCCCTCAAAAATGTAAAGGAAAAAATAAATCTGATGTGACTATCCTTTCATTGATTTTATGTGTTGTTTATTATATACCTCTACAGTTCCTTTTCCAAGTTTTACCAGTTTTTGTGATTATTTGGTACAGTATGTAATTAAAAGCTATTTTTCAATTTTGTATATGTATCAAACTGATGATGACGATGGAGAAGTCACACTGGTATATACTAAGGCACTGAGATATACAGATTTATCATTCCAATGACCTTTTACGATTAAATACCTATACTTCAATTGTTTTTGGTATGAAACAAAAGAAAAATTAAATAAAAAAAAAAAATAAACGAGTTTAATTAAAACGATCTTTATAATTACCATATTGAATACCAAGAATCATTTAACATTTCAGCTGAAAGTGTAGTAAATATCGCACAAACAGTTTATAAATCATTGCGGTCGGAAAATTAAAACACTGTAATGAATAATTTCCATACCAACTAACGTTAATAGTCTCACATTTCTGGTCAAACGCGGTTAATGATAGGAATCATGTTGGTCAGCTATTATGTTAGCGTGTTAGCAGGTTTGTTGAAAGCGTAAAAAACCTTATGATGAGAATTTTATGTCAGAAATATTCCCAGCTACTTTAATTTTTACCGAGGTCAATTTTAATTATTGCTATTCTGCTTAATACGTGCCGTAGCACAATGCCCAGATATATACCTTTTTTTTTAAATTCATACCAAAGATAAATGCAATCGATGTTAAGAAAAGAATATAAATAGTCAAAAACTCTAATTTTACATGATATACCATGGTGACACCTGCAAAAAAGTATCAAAACCACATTCATTTTCTTGTAACTTTGAGTGATGAGGGAACTAATATACAATAAGGGAACAACAGATGGACAAAAATTTGAAACAATTGATTGACTTTTAAAGTCTTTGTAGATAATATTTTATTTCGATTTTTCTAATGTAAAGAATATTTTACGTAAAAATACATGTAAACATTCTTTGCGTAGCATAAATCTCTTACTATAATTATGATATTTTTAAATTTAATCCATAATGCTGCTCTACCGCGAGTTAGCAAATATGCATGTCATAGAATTTCTTATCAATCATGCAGATTTTCTCACAACGTTACTCGTATGAACTGTAACGACGTATTGATGAGAGCAAATTTTTGAACTAGAAAACTCCTAAAGTGTCAGTCCCTACACCACTACTTTGACTACGTTATACTGACTCTCATAGCAAGCTACAATAAAAAATATTGTTATAGTAATCGTTTAAACTCTTTAAAAATAATTCCCATAAATTATACCGCAATCTTGCACCGCAAAAGCAATGATACGAATGAATTTGAAAAGCGTTTGTGTTCAACACAAGGGGAGTAAATTGAATAACGCACGGTTGTTAATATTCACTGGTTTTGATTCACAAAAATATACGAGATTAAATTTTTACCTCAATCTTTTCACTTTGAACCGTGTTTATCCTCTTTCGACCCATTCATCATAATTTACTTTGTCCGAATTTAGCCTTACAAGTATTGTGGCCTTTTTAGCGCTTTAAATTTTTTTTTGTAAAATGGAGTTTAAAATTTTTAAATAGTCAGAAGCCTGATGTAAGTTCTAAAGGTTTTCAACGTCACTCTTCAGTCTACGTTTTTGTATGAACACTGTGTTGTATTGTGTATGATTACGGGCTACTTTTGTATGAATATTACTACTCAAGCCAATACACACACCATTAATGGTATTCATTTAATTTCATTTGTAAAGTTATGGACCTCAAACAACTAAATTTAACGCCATACACAAAATTAAAAAAAAGTACATACTAATAAGTATGAACAAACTTCCATACATAGATAGACATTTATATCATAAGAAGAAAGACAAGCAAGTGTAACAGGATAAGAAAGAAAACAAGTAATATAATTAAAAGAAAACAAAAAACCCGCCTGCGTAAAAACGGAAAGAGCAAAGTCAACATTTTTTAAACTTTCTTATTGTATTTCTTTATTATTATTACGGTAATAATAATCATAATATACATTTTTGAAATCCTTGTATTGAGCCCTTTAATTTGATACCCATACTATAGTATTCTAAAAAAAAATTTATTTCTTCATTAACTACAATGGCTTCGCACAGCCGCCATGTTTGTTTTTTTTTAATGTCACCTATCTAAGAACACTTGGGCTGCTAAGACAAATCTAACGATATCTCAATTATGCAAATCCGTTCAGCGGTTCTAGAGAAATGAGGTAATTAAGAATATTACATACATACATACATACATACATACAAGATACGCGCGAAAAACATAACCCTTCCTTGGCAGTCGGGTAAAAATACTTTAGTTGCTGGCTGTAAATATCATCGATCAACATTATATTGTCCAACTTTGTAATACAAAATTAACTGTAAAGTTTCTCTTGTGTAGAAAAATTTAAATGTAAGCACTAAAACAAAGCATTTTCTGTATGTTTATTGCCTTTTTACTAACAACTTTTTACCCTGGACGCCACTAAATATAATTATAGAGGAGCTGCGAGTGCCATATTTCCAGAACTTCTAATTCAGTTGCTTTCTGGGGTTTCGAACGTAAATAAAATGTTATTTTCGATATAACATTTACTGAAATATCATTTTACATTTTTATTTCGTTATTCTATTTGCTTTTATATATTTGGAGGATCAATTTCTATATTTATTGGATTTGTAATGTTCAAATGAAATTCGATATTGTACTTATACTATAAAGTTACACTGTTGAAAATATGTATTCAATGTATCGATTCTATCTTATCTTAGGAAGGTGTCATGACTCCTTCTTGTGGTTTATGTTATTCATGTCTGAAGAGATGCAAGCGCGTAAAAAAATTACTAGGGATCCCTACCTATTAAATTAGCGGTGACAGTGAAAAATCATGTTGGATAAAGTTATATTTTGTTATGTTTGTTGATATATTGTGTTAAGAGGTGTTGGAATATGTCATGTTATATGTAAATATTTTCTATTGAGAAAGCAACGCCCGTGGCCTTTTTCATCGTTAAACCGAATATTCCTCTTAATTACAGAATGATATAATGTGCCAAGACGCTAGACATATATAGTATCTATCTTTCATTACAGTATAATATAAAAGTAATCTTTGAAATACATTATGTGATCAAAGACAGAAAAAAATATACACAGAGCACTTTTGCTGTTTATAGAACTTGTTATATACGGCATATAAACGGTTTAATGGTGCTTATGTAATATACACGACATTAATAATAATCAATTGATTTGCTTCAGCCTGTAATATCCCACAGCACAGGCCTCTTACCACGTGTAGGAAAAGAATCAAAGTTGAATCCACCACACCGAGGCTGCTCCTCTGCGGGTTGGCGGATATACTCGTATTCCCTACTATGAGTAACGATCGCTATAAGGTGTACATGATAATAACCAGGATCAACAGTTTAAGGTACTCTCTGAGGGAAGGTGGGGAGTACAAGGACATACAACCATACTGTAAATAAATATTTGTACAAAGACAAATATCCACTTCGAGCGGGAATCGAACCCGCGACACGGAACACGCACCATTAACACCACAGCGGTCGTCAATAATAAATTGATTTATTTAAAGCATATTGTAGCGTCAATAAACTTATCCAAACACAACAAGAACCGATACAGCACTTGCATTGAGAGCTACGTAATGTAATATAAACATTTTCATAGCGATAATAGAAATAAAAGTACACTAGTACAGCTCGTTTCCTTAGTTGGTGCGAACTCACAAAGTTTCTACACTTCGAACGAACTCCGAACAAAAAGATTGTTTCGCTAAGTGTAACTTTTATTTACTGCTCTAGATAAGGACGTCCTTGACAGTCGTTGCTAATATATTACGGTATCGTTAAAAATTACACTTTGTTTCCTTGGAAAAGTTTTGTCATCTATATTAAAAGGAATATGAATTTCGGTAATGGATATTCGATTTGATTTGTCGTGTAAATAGCGACGTAGATAATATTACAGTCGTAATCATCATCAGATTGGGTAAGTTTTCTTAATGTTATCCTAAATATTGATGAAGATTTTGTGTCTACAATATTAGGATTATTAGGTGCTTAAAGGAACATCTTGTAATATTTTCAACGATTGACCGTTTTTTGTTAGTAGGAAATAATAATTAATTCATTTAATTACTTATGGCTTACAAATATCATAAATAATAGAGGAAATTTTTTGGTCCAAAATTGGGGTATTTACAGATTGTATTGTACCCATTGTTACATGGTATAATATTATTGATTATGTAACACTGAACACAAAATATACACTTCATTTTCTTTTTCAAATATACACTTCATTTCAATTAAATTAATATAGTTTTAGTCTTTTGTTGTGATACGGCAATACGACTAGTAATAAAAAGTTTTAAGTGGACGTGCGCGCACGCCCGTTTCTGTTACACTGTTATGTGTAAACTTTTGTATACAAAGATGTCCTATTTTTGACGGACATAAAAAAGAAGAAGGTTCTCAAATAGACTATATTCTTCGTGTGACCTTATAAATTTTATACTGGTTGTACAGATTTTGATGGTTCATTTTATATTCGAGAGCTGTTGCTTATCGTGTCGTCTAAATCTAAGTAGCAGTTTTTTAGTTATCTCTAACAATTATTATGTACTTGTCGATATAAATTTAGGTAATTTATTTTGTTAAATAACAAACACAATTAAGTGGAGTTAAATTCAACATTTGATTTAACTGCTAATATTAGTTCCGTTGTCTAGTATCTTGTTTTGAATCTCTATACATTGTATTACTGTTTCAATATTCGACTTTCGAGAGTTACATATTTGCATGAGTTTGTCTAACATGTTACGTCGTGAATAGACTCATTTTCGTATAATTACAGTCGTTTATAACATTCTAGCACCTATTCAAGAAACCTTATCTTTTAGTTAGAATTAAAAAAGATATAATACAAAATTAAACAAAAAAACTAAGATTACTTATTTGTTTACTGTATCTGTATTTAGATGACGATTATATAAAAGAACTCTTTTTTCGCCCCCCCCCTTGACACGACTCCCTCGAGTGTGACTCAAAGATGACATAAATGGTTTGTAGATATTGTGATATATAAAATATATAATTCGTTAATGGTATATCTAATCGTGCAAAAATTGCTGATTGTTTATTTGGGTTTAGTTTAGAATATTTAAATATTGATGACTTTCAAAGAATGGCTGATATTATATGCAGTCACGAATCAAATTAGTTTTCTAATTTCCTGAATAAGAGTTCCTTCACACTGCGTAAAATTACGAAAATATGTATTACTTAATATTAAATAAATATTTCATATTGAGTAAAATTCTGCTGTAATAACAGATTACTGATCTGATCTTACGATCGACGATTTAATAAAACATTGTATTATATGTACATCTAAATAATTGGAAAGTCATTAATTATAATAATATAACTGATATTATAATGATAATTCTCTAATAACGTATCAAAAATATCACAAAATACTTGCATTATAAAATGATCCGCCATTGAAATACGATCAAATTATGCCCCAGGAGACGCACACCCTTCACATTTACCTCTGTTCCTTAATTTGCATACATTTTTGATTTTTAACAAAATAAGACAAAGGGAGAGAATTTTATCAAGCCTAATTGTAATCCCAACTTCTAACAAAACACTAATTGTACTAATAAAAATGGTGCATTGGAAGTATTTTCTTACATATATTTTTAATTTACTTTTTTTAGCCGTTAAATACTATTGTCTCTCACCGTTTCTGATGACACTATATCTGATTAAACTATAGCGATTGTTTTCTAATTATAACTTTTACTCTTAGTTGATTGTTGATGCATTTAAACTAATCCCCACCACCACTGCAGGAGACGAGGTTTAAATATTTCTTCTCTTACTGGAAATTGCTAATTAGTAACTTTTGGTTTATTTTTTTTAGAAAAATACAAATTAACTTGTGGTAACAGAGTTTTGAGTGTGTAATAATATAATTTTCAAATATGCACCTAGTCTAGTAAATGGTTAGTTTGTTCAATAAAAAAAAACAAAGATAAATTTAAAAAATAGAAAAATTAAAACGAGAAATGTATAAATTAATATGAAAACATAGCTTCAGCCTTATTAAAAGACAGATTCATTTAATAATTATAAAAAATACTAATAATGTTTGCAGAAGATTAATGTTAACATAAGTTACAAAAGATCGTATGGAACTGTACAGAAGTTTAAAATTAAAAAGAAAATAAAGTAGGTATGTAGTAGTTAATTACAAAATGATAGTATAATTACTTTTTTCCTATAGATGGCACCACGGTTGCTTAAAACCGAATAAAAATCATATCAAGAATTTCGATTCCGCGGAGTACCTATATAGATCCATAGGCTTAACGGCTAGAGCACCGGACACGGATTGTCGGGAGGTGCGGGTTCGAATCCCGCTGGATCGAAAATTTTGATATGATAAAAAAACATTTTTTAATTACTTTCTGATTAGTAATGCAAAATTTTGTAACAATATAGGGACTGTCAAAGGTAAAAAATAGATAAAATCTACGCTAACGCACACTCGACTGAATTATTTAATACTATTATTTATTTATTTATACTTTATTTTTAAATGGTGTGATTTAAGTGTGATTGTGTTGAATTTCATGTAAAATTAAAATGTAAAATACGATAATATATTATAAAACAAAATTAAAAAAAATTGGACTTAATGTAACCCAATGAAAATTGTAAAATAAAAATAAAATGTTAATTAAAAAAGTGAAAGTTTAAAAAAAAATGTGTTATACGTTGTAGTCCGATAATTTGCACCTTCCAGATGATTTCAAGACAACGTCTTGTCAAATGAATTAAAATTACTTCAGTTTCTATAACTAAAAATAATAAAGAAGTCTTGAAATCAGCTTATGACTGGTATTATACGCCTTCTTATTTCTGGAGCTGCATAAAACTCAATGAAGACTGTCTTTTCTTTTCGACTTCCGATTCAAGCCAGTTTAGTTCGCTATTCTGTTAACGTGTTGGTATATTACGTTATTATTAATAACAATGGCAGATTTGAAATTTTACTGGACATTGGATCAAATTCAGCAACAGTTTTATTACCAAATAAACACTATAAGAAAAAATGAGACACGTTCAATTGAACCAGAAGCGATTAGTAAACACAAAAGAAAGAACCATAAAGCCATTGAACAGAAGTCAGGAATGCAAACATATTATCACTGAGCTTAGAAAAATCTAAATATAAAAATATCCTGATGAAGATAAAAATTTACTAGAAAATGAAGATAATCAATATGAAATGGGAAACACATTGCAATTTGACGAATTATCATAATAATGTTATTAACATATCTCATTATTGATTTTCTGTATTATACTGTGCATTCCCAAGGAGGGTTGATGTCAGGCAGGCGGCCGGTCGTAAAAAATAACATGCCAAATCACTTACAACATGTGTCTGAGGAAGAGGAGAATATGTTGTGCCGACCCTATATAAATAGGATAAGGGCAGGGAGATGATGATGTGTTGAATTTCATGATTGAGTTTCAATAAATTTTTCGTAAATACTGATGTATCTAGAGTTATATCCTTTTGAACTTAAAACTTTTGAAAACTAGTAAAATTCAGGTAAATTATGTGAATACGCCGAGTGATAACAAAAAAAAAACTACGTCTAAAGTATATATCTTTAATTAGATTTACACAACGACAAGTTATAGGTGTATGGGAAAATGAGTTATTGTGGTAGACAACAACCGTCGGGGCAGTAGCCCACCAGACACAACACTTGTCTGGTTGGAGGATCCTCCCTTTGCGGTAGTGGATGGCGGTAGTGGATGAAGGACTTCACACCCCGGTCCTCGCACCCCCCATAGGTGTAAAGTAATTTAGCTTTACAAATATCATCTATCACATAATTATACATTTAACTTAACCATAAACGTATATTGAAAGAGTATAATTCTACAAAAGAAAATACTTAAATTGAACCTAGCCCACTTAGTTCACAAACAAGAGTTTTTTGAAACTTTGTTTTTGCTCTCCTGTAAAATGATGATTTTCGACTTGTATTACTTGTGACAGGAGTCAAAAATTTATCAAGATGGGCAAAAGTCAACACCTCTATTTCCATTTCTTTAGCAAGCATCGCATTTACGTGTCTAAAAGATTGTTTCGCTAAGTGTAACTTTTATTTACTGCTCTAGATAAGGACGTCCTTGACAGTCGTTGCTAATATATTACGGTATCGTTAAAAATTACACTTTGTTTCCTTGGAAAAGTTTTGTCATCTATATTAAAAGGAATATGAATTTCGGTAATGGATATTCGATTTGATTTGTCGTGTAAATAGCGACGTAGATAATATTACAGTCGTAATCATCATCAGATTGGGTAAGTTTTCTTAATGTTATCCTAAATATTGATGAAGATTTTGTGTCTACAATATTAGGATTATTAGGTGCTTAAAGGAACATCTTGTAATATTTTCAACGATTGACCGTTTTTTGTTAGTAGGAAATAATAATTAATTCATTTAATTACTTATGGCTTACAAATATCATAAATAATAGAGGAAATTTTTTGGTCCAAAATTGGGGTATTTACAGATTGTATTGTACCCATTGTTACATGGTATAATATTATTGATTATGTAACACTGAACACAAAATATACACTTCATTTTCTTTTTCAAATATACACTTCATTTCAATTAAATTAATATAGTTTTAGTCTTTTGTTGTGATACGGCAATACGACTAGTAATAAAAAGTTTTAAGTGGACGTGCGCGCACGCCCGTTTCTGTTACACTGTTATGTGTAAACTTTTGTATACAAAGATGTCCTATTTTTGACGGACATAAAAAAGAAGAAGGTTCTCAAATAGACTATATTCTTCGTGTGACCTTATAAATTTTATACTGGTTGTACAGTAACATAAACAGTTGTACAGTAATAAATTGAACCTAGCCCACTTAGTTCACAAACAAGAGTTTTTTGAAACTTTGTTTTTGCTCTCCTGTAAAATGATGATTTTCGACTTGTATTACTTGTGACAGGAGTCAAAAATTTATCAAGATGGGCAAAAGTCAACACCTCTATTTCCATTTCTTTAGCAAGCATCGCATTTACGTGTCTAATGCCCAATTTCACCAACACCCCCTAAACCAGCACATAGCTAGACGACCGCTAAGCTAAAAGGTCCCATAAACCAACCCATAACTAAAATTTGTTTTCACGAACGCAACAGACCCATAGCTAGCGGATCCCTCCATATGTGACAGATTTTTTACGACGATAGTGCTTGATACCCAGTTGATTATCGGTTGTATCGGAAATGATATAAATTAACATAAAAAATACGTCTTCATGTATTATTGTAATGAAAAAAATTAATTCTTTTATAATTTGACTGCTAGATATTTTCATTTTGTGAATATTTCAATTAAATTATCATGTTTTTAGGCTGTGTTTGACAAGTCACCGTATACCATAGAAGTCTATCTTAACTCTGTCTTGGTGTCTTTTTGTATCAGGAAATACGATAAATTCTCGACGTAGAGATACAATTGCTTGGGACACTCTCTTTACTATCCGGCTGGATGTAGCCAAACTAGTACCACCCATATCTGCCACAGCAAGCAGGTGATTGCCTGTGGCGTAATATCTTAAAGCTATTAATAATTGATTTATGGGTGGTATGGAATTGTTCCTGTAATAAATATAAACAAGTACCTAGGTAAAGTGAATCACAAATTGTACAATTTAAAACAGTAGGTAGGTACCTATATGATAGGTAGGTTTTCGGTACATAATTATGTAGATATAAGTAGGGTATAAACTTACCAAGGTAGGTAAGTTAGCACCAAACAGGTACCTACGGCCTACCTATACAGGGTCATTTTCTATGTAAAAGTTACTGTTAGGAGAGCAATAAAGTAACCTTTTATGCTTTTACCTTTATTTCGTAGCTAGGTATAATAGGAACCTAATAACTTACTAATAAGTGAAAAGGTAAACCTATTAGGTTAAATATTAAATAAACTAAAATTTTAATAATATTTACCTACATTAAAATTGATTACCTACAAATAATATTGGTAGCTACTCACCTATTATCAGGAAATTCAAAAAAATGTTCAATTTTTTCCAACAAATATAGCACTGTTGATTTGGATAACCTATATCTTCGGAAAAAATCTATTTCATCGAAATCGTTAAAATAATTTGGCCGTTTTCGATAAATTTTACGTCTTCGACTCCGATTTATATCAAATATTGTATCAGTCGCGTCTAAATTATCAATAAATTCAAGTAGATCACTGTCCATATTGTCCTCTAGAAGTCACTTTTACTTATGTGAAGGTTTATGGGACCAATAATCCATCTCATAAATTTAGGGGATCGTTTAGTCGCTAACGGACCCTTTAAAAGTGGTGAAACGGAAACTATCCCCTAACTGGCCCCTAATTACGCTAATGGGTCCCCTAAATCTTATGGGTCGTTGGTGAAAGTGGGCATAAAAGTACCGTGATTCTTAAGAGGTAGAGTCAATCACTTAACTCCAGATGACAACATCTTGTTGGGTGGCAATTTCTATTAAAAACCTTTTATAGTAAACACTCGTAATTCTTTGCTTTTTGTACTAGGTATTTAATGAAAAATCTAATTACTTTATTAGATTTTTCATTAAAACTATTTGAAATTAACTCATATAAAACGCAAGAGACATAAACACGAGAAAACTATTAAGGAACGAATACGCATTTCCTAGTTTAAATTAGCCGAGTAAGGTTCTAATTTAAACGAAATTACTGGCTTTCATCTAATTTTCTTGGCAAGAGTATTCGCACTAACATAGTCCTAATACGCGTTCGAGGGTTCACGATAAAAGGATATAGACCTTTATTCCTTGATAATAAAGCTAAAGTTAGATCGATAATGTTGGTTTAATCAGCTGATTGCGAGCACCAACTTTTATTCCGTTGTAAAGAACTTCGTGCAGTTCGATGTATCATTAATGTTGTAAGAATTGGATAAGACAGCTTTAATACAATGAAATCAATACCGTTACCTTGTTCACTGTTGTAATAAGAAATAAAGGAATCTAGGTTAGTTTGTATGTTTTCGGAGAGTGATTTTTAATATGATTGCCATTGATTGTTTGATCGATTTAATCTTTAACATACAGCTGGTCATAGGCTTCTTTGTCCATGTACAAGAACAATAAGGGTTTAATCCACCACGCAGGTTGACGAATATATTCTTTTCTATGAATATCAATTGCTATTAGGTATCTAAAGACAGATAGCTTTACGTCCTCTCAAGTCCTGGTGAGGAGACTCATAAGGATTGACACCCAGACCGGAAAAAATATTTGTGCACATACAAATTTCTACCCAAAGTGAGAATTGAAAACTAAACCGCCGGTAGTTAGGCGCCTATACGCATCACTACACCAGAGCGGTTGGTTAACATTAGTTTTGTTTAAACTAAGTCTTTAAATTGAGTTATCTACAGTAAAGTATGACGTCTCGCCTTTTTATTGTTATTTAAAATTTATTCTATAAATAATTGTAGTTATATTTAAAAAAAAAAATTAACTCGAGTTTTGTATAAAAAAACCATGCTTAGGTATGTTTTCTGTTATATTTTTACAAAATAAAAAAAGTAATTTTTGCAACCATTTACATGTTTCAAAAGTTTTTTTACAATACCCATAAGTTAATGACACATATCTACATTTTTAAGAAATATATTATTTAAGTTCACAGTCCTCCTTCACTGCGGGTCAGTGGACAGTTGTTTTACAAGTAACGACCATATACGTTAATGATATCAATCGAGATCTCCTTATTTTAAGACATTACAGATTAAACAGGATTAATAACGCAACAAAAACAAAAAAATAAATAAATCACTCATCATCAAAAAGAACATTATCAATCTCGACATAATCGTTGGATAATTTAAAATGCCACCTCCATTCATTCTTAGCAGGTAAGAGCGGCTGCTACCCGCCAGTTCTCAGACAGCAAAATTACATTTTCAAACAAGTTAGCTTAACTTCACCTACCTATTCCGAACTATTCTTTTAACGGATAGATTCGAATGTTGCGGTTAAAACATAATCGTTCCTTCGACTTTTAAATACTATTCGATTAGTTTCTAGAACATTTGATGGTTTTAATTTTGTATCTAGGTTTTATTCGATTTCTACGCTAGATATCGAATGTATTGGTTAAATAAGTTATGTTTATTTATTTAAGTGTGTTTTTCTAATACGGGCTACATGGCTATTGCTAGTTTGACCGTTTGTTTTTAAGCGACTTCCAAAAAAGGAGGAGGTTCTCAATTCGACACGTATGTTTTTTTTTTATGTATGTTAGCTCAGAACTTTTGACTGGGTGGACCGATTTCGATCAATTTTGTTTTAATTGAAAGGTTTTGCGTGTCATGTGGTCCCATTTTAATTTAATTGAGATCTGACAAGTACTTTTAGAGTTATATCTAATAATGCGTATTTACGTGACTACTTTTTCGTCGACCTACGTTATATTATACCGCATAACTTTTTACTCGGTGTACCGATTTCCCGATTCTTACTTGAGTCGAAAGCTAATACTTGTCTTGTAGTCTTGTTTAAATTAGATCGAAAACTGATTACAACTTTTTAAGTAATCTTTAATAGCGCGTATTTACTTGACTACTTTTTCGTCTTATTACGTTGTATTACTTGTCGATGTAATTGAAGTCGCTTTTTTTTCGTTTGCGAGCAAACACAATTATGTTGTATATAATAATAATAATAATAAATATTGCTTGTATAAATTCTGGAAGCTTACTTAGAGAATAATTTTCTTCGAAACCATTTTTTGTTAAATCTATGATTCAGCCTGTCGATATCCCACTGCTGGGGACAGGCCTCTTTTTGCATGTTGGAGAAGGACCAGAGCTTAATCCACCAAGCGTGGTGAACAGCGGTTCACGATTTTTAAGATTGATTCCGTTTACCCACACCTACAATAATAGTCGATATATATATGTCGCAGATCAGAAGTAGGTAGTACAGAAGAACGGACGGATGACCGAACTACTAAGTATTAAATGGACTCACCGAGCGGGTACCGGATCTATCGCGTGGCAGAGAGACAACTCAGAGTCAGTGCCCGGGAGTTGCGACCCGAGTCTAGGTTTAAGGCGGCGCCGCCTTTAAAATGCGCATTAACGCTCGCCTTCACTGTCCGAGTTGCCCACAATAGAATGTAACAATTAATTCGTGTACACAAACTAACCCTTACAAGAGTCGAGGTTAAACTACTAGCAGGATACACAAGCGCACCGCGCCACGCCAGAGCCAAGACTGCCTGAGCTGCGGTTGCATCGGTCTTTTATGCACGAAGGAATGACTCGAATAATAGAATGAGTAAGGGTAGATGAATAATAATAACAACACAGGTACCGTCATTAATAACTATCTGTATTGACTCTCCGACACGGCCATCCTGACAAGTCACACGTCCCCGTGTGATGCCATAAAAAGCAAAAAGGTACTGCGATATCAAAGTCTCGTCTCGGCCTATCCTGACTCACACTTAACCAAGGATAAAGCGATAGTACAACCACTTTTTGTTGACACACCATACAACCATACGCGAATCTACCATTAAATCAAAATTAACCAATCGTTTTGGTATAAACATTACTCCATTATTGCTTGCCACATATTAGTCACCACTGTCACCTAAATCGAGTGACAGCAGCTCATGCCACCTCCATCGAGTGACGATAACCAACCAAAAGAGTCGCTACTGTCACCTAAATCGAGCGACAGTAGCTCATGCCACCTCCATCGAGTGACGATAACTACTAAGTCGCCACTGTCACCTAAATCGAGTGACAGCAGCTCATGCCACCTCCATCGAGTGACGATAACCAACCAAAAGAGTCGCTACTGTCACCTAAATCGAGCGACAGTAGCTCATGCCACCTCCATCGAGTGACGATAACCACTAGAGTCGCCACTGTCACCTAAATCGAGCGACAGCAGCTCATGCCACCTCCATCGAGTGACGATAACCACTAAGACGCCACTGTCACCTAAATCGAGCGACAGCAGCTCATGCCACCTCCATCGAGTGACGATAACCACTAAGTCGCCACTGTCACCTAAATCGAGTGACAGCAGCTCATGCCACCTCCATCGAGTGACGATAACCAACCAAAAGAGTCGCTACTGTCACCTAAATCGAGCGACAGTAGCTCATGCCACCTCCATCGAGTGACGATAACCACTAAGTCGCCACTGTCACCTAAATCGAGTGACAGCAGCTCATGCCACCTCCATCGAGTGACGATAACCACTAAAGTCGCCACTGTCACCTAAATCGAGTGACAGCAGCTCATGCCACCTCCATCGAGTGACGATAACCAACCAAAAAAGTCGCCACTGTCACCTAAATCGAGTGACAGCAGCTCATGCCACCTCCATCGAGTGACGATAACCACTAAAGTCGCCACTGTCACCTAAATCGAGTGACAGCAGCTCATGCCACTTCTATCGAGTGACGATATTGCCTCCATCGAGCAATACAACCAAAACATGTTTCAGCAATTGATACTTAAAAACAATGGCACCAACAAAATTAATCTCAATAAAATTGGTTGTATAGTGGTCTACATAGCTTTATCAGTTAACTTTAATTACAAAAAAAACTACCAATCTATCCTATTCACTCACGGACGAAAGGTTCCTCTAACCGTAATTAAAAAAATAAAGTTTTATTATTGACACAGTAAGATCACATATAACTCTCATGGCCCGGCGGCCTCAGCAGCTAATGACAACTACTATTGCCACCCATATCGTCATCACCTCATGTGATACGACCAACACATATCGTCATCAACTCATATGATACGACCAACACATATCGTCATCACCTCATGTGATACGACCAAATTAGCATCAACAAACAACATTAAACAAATCTAATTCCGCAGTTACATCAGTAAGAGGAATCCTTCGTAAACGATCGTGAACATACCTATAGGTTCTATTACGTTCGTATTACGAGATAACTGTTTTAACAGATAGCGATTGCCTTCAAGCAATTCCACAACTTTAAACGGTTCCCTGTATTTAGAACTACAATGATCTGAAAATCTAAATGTCGTTAAACCAATTGTAACTAATCACTTTACAAAAATACCACAGCCATGTACCATCGACGTCATCCCCACCAAAACTATACACGCACTTTTATTTCTACAACAAGTTACAACCAAGCTTGCAAAGTCCTCGAGTAAAGACCTCTAACACCACGGCTCTCTAGACGAAGAGCAATCACAGTACATGTGTCAGTCACCCCTGTGACTACACGCTACGGTCTCAACAGACCACGACCTCCGCCAGTAAGTTAAACTTTGCACACCGCTAACCCACGGACTACTTGGGTTGCCCCAAGAGACAATTCTACCAGGCTACGGCTACAAATAACTACACTGGTACAGTTGAACACATTACGGTCGATAGAGTCATTCACTCGAGTCCTTCCATCTACTTAAACTTGAACATCATCATTATCAACGAGATCATAAATTACATCAATATCGTCTGGTACATGACGTGTAAGCATTTTCTTTAACCTTTCGTGAGCAAATTTGTAGGTACGTTTACAATTTAAAGCTTTAAGGGTATACCGATTACCTTCGAGAACTTCTATTACGCGAAAGGGGCCTCGATATTTCGGATCAAGTTTTATTTGATTACGCTCCTCATTTTGTTACAAAACAAACTTTAACAGTTACCTACAACGACTACCACAATGGGCCCATGATTGTACCAAGGTGTTTATAAATTAACCTTCTGTAATTTAAACTTTTTTAAACAGAACAACTAAATAACTTTTATACAGTTTAAACAAATCAATCAAAGGTAGAGAAAGACTGAAAACCCTCGATACTACACAAAAATACTCGTTACAGAAGGTATCGGAAATACTCAAACTAAGACGATATTAATAACACTTTATCACCAACAAGTGGGTAACCACAAAAATTTAACTTAACGCAAATATAACTGCCCAGAGCCATGTACCAACGTCAATCAAACTCTTTTTCTACAACACTAACAGCCTTCTGGCATCTTTCTTAAACGACTGTCGCTGCGACTAACGCGACGACTCACACTACGATTACGCTCACGATCTGACATTGTGACTGAATTGAAACAAAAACTGAATCTCAAAATCTGTCACTACAAAACTACCTACGTATCACGGCACAAAAAACTAAATTCAACAAAAAGCCGGTAAATCGAATAACGTAATCGAACACTGAACAAAAACCACTTGTACACTGATAAGAATACAACAGAATGACCGAAAAGAACCAAAACATCGATGTACCCACTAATCGCCACCAAATATTGCAACTTACTTGGACACTCGCTAAAATAGAACTTAAAGTTCAAAATAACCAAAAACTCTGAAGTAAAATAAGCAATTAACAACAGCAAACAACAAATTAAGTGGGCGTAGTGAGATCTTTATCCCACTTCTGATGTCGCAGATCAGAAGTAGGTAGTACAGAAGAACGGACGGATGACCGAACTACTAAGTATTAAATGGACTCACCGAGCGGGTACCGGATCTATCGCGTGGCAGAGAGACAACTCAGAGTCAGTGCCCGGGAGTTGCGACCCGAGTCTAGGTTTAAGGCGGCGCCGCCTTTAAAATGCGCATTAACGCTCGCCTTCACTGTCCGAGTTGCCCACAATAGAATGTAACAATTAATTCGTGTACACAAACTAACCCTTACAAGAGTCGAGGTTAAACTACTAGCAGGATACACAAGCGCACCGCGCCACGCCAGAGCCAAGACTGCCTGAGCTGCGGTTGCATCGGTCTTTTATGCACGAAGGAATGACTCGAATAATAGAATGAGTGAGGGTAGATGAATAATAATAACAACACAGGTACCGTCATTAATAACTATCTGTATTGACTCTCCGACATATACATTATACTTACATATATTTAAAAAAAAAAACGGTAATTAAGTCCGAGTAAGTCTATTAATATGAAAAATATATCAGCTTATGCAGATTGTGAGAAGTACGGAAATAGACTGAGTTATAAATAAATAACTATACCTCGTGCGTTGTAGCATGGTGCCGGTGACAGTTGCCAATATGACGTTGACTTCTGTCAATACACATTACTAGGGATGTGACATTATGTAATTCATTTTTATCACTGACGATATTCGCAGCATAAATCTAGTTCTGATAATTAGTGTTATGAAAATGTGTGTGTTATTCAGTTGTGCAATGTAACTACGTGTATAAACTTGTAAATATATATATTTTATGGCTACATAATATCTTTGTACTATAAAGTATGTAATCAAAATCGGATTTATGCCTTGTATGTGACACGTATTTATTGCTACTAGTGGTCGCCCAGAGATCGAAATTCGACCATAATTAAAATCTTATACTATTAAACGAGCAATTCTTGTATATATATATATATATATATATATATATATATATATATATACATATATAGAATCTGAATCTCGGAATCGGCTCCAACGATTTTCGTGAAATTCAGTATACAGGGGATTTCGGAGGCGAAAAATTGATCTAGCTAGGATTCATTTTAAAAAAATGTCGTGTTATCCCTGTTTTTAGGCAATGAAAAAATATTATTAGAATACGAAGCTTAATTTCACAATTATTAACGTAGCTCTAATAGCGTACTTAGTTAATCGGCGAGTATCAAATCGTGTTGACCCGGGTTCGAATCTCAGACTCCAGATTAATTTTTTTTCTTTTTTTTTTAATTTCACTCGTGATTTATTATTTAAATAAAATTAAAATATAAAAATACCGAGAAAAAAAAACAAAAAATAAAATGAAAATACCGAGCTAGGCTCGGTCACCCAGGTACTTTTATATTAATAGAAAACCAAATAATTATGACAATAAAGCACCTTCTTTTAAATAATTTTTAATTTGACTACAGACTTTGACAATCAACAAAATAGTATAATATGCGTGTGTGCGTGTGGTAGTGTGTGTAATGCTATTTTTATTAATTTAATGTTTATTTTATGTATAATTTTGAAAAAATATTAGCATTCCCGCACTCCTTCTCTATATAAACTATACGATTCAGCCTGTAATATCCCACTGTTGGGCATAGGCCTCTTCCCCATGTAGGAGAAGGATCGGAGCTTAATCCACCACGCTGCTCCAATGCGGGTTGGCGGATATATTCCTACTATGAGTAACGATCGCTATCAGGTGTATATGATAACACCCGGGACGGACGGCTTAACGTGCTCTCCGAGGCACGGTGGGGAGACCCACAAGGACTGCACAAACACCCAGACCACGACATTTATCTGTATAGCCAATACAAATGTTGTCGTGTGCGGGGATCGAACCCGCAACCACCCGCGCAACAGCCAATCGCAATCCAGTGCTATGACCGCTGCGCCAACGCGGCGTTGATATAAACTATAAGTGTGCGAAATTTCATACTTCTCCGTCCGCGCAATTTTCGTAAAAAGGGGTACAAAGTTGTTTTCTCACGTATTAATATATAGATTCCATTTACGGCAAATAAGATGTTGGCTCTATTACAAGAGGCCACCAACAATGTTCAATCCGAAGACTGGTCGAAGGTTGTGAACACAGATCACCCCCAATGGGGGTGATCTGTGGTTGTGAATAAAATAAAAAGGAACATTATTTCTGATTGGGATCGTGACATCCATATGGACTATATAATGGACTCATCTTTAATAGGTAATATCCGTCACAGATACAGATGATGTATTTAGAGACAATTCAGATGTTCATGAGCTTAAACGAATAAAATCAATATTAATATAATACTACTACAATAATAATATAATACTTTTTACAATAATAATTGAACTACACCCAATATACCTACGTTTTTTTATTATAAAAAAAACATCGACTATCTATCGTAGCAGTACATCCCATCACTAAGCACGTCTATGGCGTTACGTTATACGCATAACACTTTTCTTAATTTTTCTTTCCATTCGATTTTATTTGTAGACTAGAACATTCTGGTTGGGTTTAATTTAATTTACTACAGTAATTAATGATTTAGTGTGTTACGAATGTGGTACAGGTGAAATACTTAGTCATAATTTGTAAATCGCGGCAACTTTCAAGAGTGAAACGAAACGTTACTGAAACTGTCACCCGCACCATGCTACAGCGCACGAAGTATATGCAAAGGAAATGGAGCAAGCTCTTACATTTTTCATTAGACCGTAATAAAATACCAGACAGTCTTTGAAGATATGTCTGGCTTTAAATTAATGAGTTTTTTTTAACTAAAATACAAGCACAATGATATACTTAGAACTGGCGAAAAGAAAAATTCCGTTATCCTGGAACAAATTATTTTATAGTAACTCGATATTTACTTTATTATATAATGGCGACTCTCAAATAGTGCTAACGAGTGCGCTTTGAACGCTGATTGTTAATGTTTATTTTCATTTTCCTGGAAGATACTATTGTGATAGTAAGTAATAAAATATTGTTTTGTAAGAAACACTACACTGCTTACTTTTAACTGCTAAGACGTTATTAATATTACTAATGTTATAAATAAATAAGCATGATTATGCTATATTTTTAAGGATAAATAAGTAAAACTAAATAGTTTAAAAAAAACCTTTTCCATAGAAGCAAACGAAGTAAAATGTAAGAACCTTGTAATTAAATTAAATTTGTCTATTCAAACTGAAATTCAATCTCAAGATCTCAACCTCATTTCGATACTAGAGATATATAAAATAAGTAGGTTACGAGTAAAAGTAAATATTACTTAGAGACAGCAAGCTCACTGTCGTTGCTATTTACAATGGTCTTGTTAAAGAAATGGATTGTATTCAGCACAGTCTTTATAAAGAAAAGCGTCCCGGGAGGTATTTGATATGGCGTTAAACAGACTATTGTCAGCTTCTCTCTTTCTATTTATTTTTCGCCCTGTTTAAACATTACGAAGATGTTCTATGGTAAAAGCCTATAAATAATTAAAACGTGTATCCAACTAAAGTTGTAAGAAAATGATTGGATGATGTTTGTTACTCTTTCCTAAAGAAAAAAAAAGTTAGAAAAGTGAAATAATTGGAAGAAAATTTGATTGTTAAATAGGTCCAGAATAACACAAATGCTTTTTATATTCGTAAATTTTACGGAATCGGTAGGTAAAATTACCTTTAAAAGTATAAAATAGATGATCTTAAACTATTTTATAATTGATTCTTAAAATAAAACTAAACCAAAAAAAAAAAATTAAAGAAACTTAATGAAAGTCGAATATAACGTTTACATTTCGTGGATTATCTATGAGGATTCATGATGCACGAGCGCAGACTATGAACCTGGAATCTGTGGCTTACCAAACAACATGAAATATCTGATGTTTTATTTTTGTATTTATACGCTTATAAAATAAACACGAAAAAGAATATTGAATTTTAAGTGCCTGTAATTATAAAATATTTATAATGTAATTAAGTTAAAATATATATTCACATTTTACCAATTGAATACGATTTCCTTTTGAACGTTTTACAAAAATAAAGCAAACTGAAGTTCAAGCTTTAATATTTTAATAGCGATTGAAGAATTTGTATGTAGAAATAAAAATGTATAAACACCACTAAGAGGGTGCGGCGACTAATGTCTCTAGCATTTTTATTCACATTTTTATATAAGAATTGAGACATGCGTATATAAACGTCCTATATAAATATCCTGCTGTTATGTAAAATACCTTTTCATGGAATTACTTTATATTGGGACGAATAAAATAAAAAATGGTCACGTTAGTCAATTATTGTGGATTTTTGGAGAAAAATCTCTGCAAACGTTCGCTAAAAATGCAGTTTATCGAATTTTATTTCGTAATTTTATCATGTATATAACAAATATTTTTTTTTTTTTTTTTTTTATGTGACTAGGTCGGCAAACAAGCGTACGGCTCACCCGATGGCAAGACCGCAGCCTATAGACGCCTGCAACACCAGAAGCATCGCAAGCGCGTTGCCGACCCTATCCCCAATCCCCCCCCCCCCCGGAGCTCTGGTCACCTTACTCACCAACAGGAACACAATATTGCTTGAAAACAGTATTTTTTAGCTGTGGTCTTCTGTAAGGTCGAGGTACTACCCCAGTCGGGCTGCTCCATATTTTGAGCAGGAAATTTCCTGCTGTGCCCTACCTCAGTTACGAATATACGAAAAGATCTAGCATAAAGGAGTCTTAATGATCATCAAAAAGTTTAATTTTAAAAAAATATGATTTCATATTGTAGAGATGATGTTGTTATGGTTAGTTTGTAAGCTCTAAGATCGATATAGTAGATTTGTATCTGGGCAGGATTTTTTTTTATTTTCAAAGGATAAAGAAGAAATAAAACCAATGCATTCGTCATCTGAATAAATATAATATGTATAAAATAAATATTTTATTATACATCAGTTCCAGTGCATTAGAACTATAAATAATATAGCCTTTATCTAAAAGAAACATTTACTGACAGTTGCAGCACAAAATTACCACCGCATTATAATACAAAGCAATCACAAACGCTTGCTAAATTGTTTTATTCGAAAATCAATATAATGTGGTTAAACAGTAAATTAGCTCTTTCATTGGAAAACGGCTAGATCTGAACAGCGGTTTCCCACGGCTATTAATAGATACAATGTGTACCTATTGAAAGTTAATAATGCAGTCTAAAATAGTCTTTAATTTAAAGTAATAAGTACAAGTTTAGTGCAACCTATTTAGACATTTCTCTACTGTGCGGTTTAGTGTAAATAAGTTGGAATTTGGAAAGTCACTCAGAAACAAATTTTTGAATTTGTAAATATTAGTATTATATTGCATGTTGCAGTTCATTTTTTCCACTTGGAGCTGCTTGACGATCATATTCAAATTCGGAATATTAATTATTTATGACTTACCATTCGACAAAAATGAAGAATTTCTTAAGGGTAACGATTAATTGTCACTTTTGAAATCATTAACATTTTGCCCTTTTTAACGCATAAAATCTCAAAGATTTTGATGAAAAATAGAGAAGGAACAAAACCACAAAGGACAATGCCCATTTTTCTGTCAAGCCTTATCCCGGTACGTGCTTTGACGTGATCAGACAATTCATATATTTAAGTACCTATCCTTTATTAATTAAAACTAGATTTTTAATAATATTCTAAAAGTGATCAAAGACGCAGTTTATACTCTAATTAAAACAAAATATGTTACATGTTCTTGGAACTTTCCTTCTCCAACATGGAGAAAGAAGCCGATGCCTAGAAGTGGAATGTTACAGGATAAAACGTATCGTATCATAATATCGTCGTAAAATAAACTGAATTGATAGGGCTTCGTTTGAATTTGAAATAGTAGCAATGATTGTCATCGCACACGGCATAATTTTTTTCATGTTTATAAACAGCTGTTTATATTTATAATCTGCGTACTTATATTATAAAGCGTATAAAGAGATAAAGGGATTATGAAATTGTGTTACGAATAGATGTGAAACTGTTATCATAGTTTAAACATGTAAATACATCGATACTCGTTAAAATAAAGCTATTTGATCATAAAAAAAGTAAATGAATTGAAAATATTGAGAACGTGTATTATACAAAAATAAAATAGTTAATAGCTAGACTTTCTAAAAGAGGATTTGTACATTAATTCTTAATGTCGACTATTATAGTTTTACAATATCTGACAAGTGTCAAAGGAAATATGACTATCGTATGAGAACAATAAATTGTACCAAGATAAAAAGAAGCCTTGGGCTATCCCTACTACAACCTACCCCTGTGCCAAATTTTAACGTCCAACCGTTCTGGCGAGATTTGACTCTGTCTAAACTTTTACATTTATAATAAAACCTATACAATATCTATACTATGTTATAAAGCTAAAAAGTTTGTTTATTTGAATGCGCTAATTTCAGGAACGACTAGTTCATGTAAAGTGGAAGGCTATATAATATTATAGTACGTCTTTCTCTCATATCAACGTGGATGAAACCGCAAAACATAGCTAATTAGTAATATAACATCACACTAAATCGACAAATTTGCAATATATATAAAAATATATGGACATAATCACGCGGGGCGTCTACTACCATAATTTTAAATAAGCACTCGTCAATTACATTTTAACGCTTAGATACGACAATCACGTTACAGTGTTGAAATCTCATTGTCCTTAATAAAAGTCGTCACGATGCACTTGACATAACCCACGCCATTAACCGTGTGACCTCGTTTCTTTATTTCATTCTAGTTTTTTATGAAAAATATTCGTTCACACATTTAGCATTTTACTTTGTACTCATATCAGGGACAAGTTAAGTCTTCTTTAAAAAAATCCGTACAAAAATTAGTATATTTTACGATACGTTTACACGAGGCGAGTAAAATAATAACTATAATAATAAACACCTTATATACGAGGGGCCCCAGTAGAATTTACTAATGTATCCAGAAGCACATACAATACAAAGATACCACGACAATCTGTATGGTCTTGTACAAATATTTGTCAGGACTTGAGGTCGCCAACTTAAGTGTCCCAGTGTCGCCAGTGCAGTGCTGCTATCGGCACCGTGAACAAGAAATATGTGTTTTGTTTTCATTCAAAAAAATTAATAAAACGATTAAATTTAAGTTAATTTAATTACAATTTGTTTAGTCAAGTATATAAGCTTGTAAAGATGAAGACCAAATTTAAGTAAATATTATAATAACAGTGAATTTACACACCAATATTTAAACTCTTTTTTTATACGACTAGATCGAAAAACAAGCGTACCGTGATGGTAAGCGGTTACCGTAGTCCATAGACACTTGTAATACCAGGACACAAAAATACTTGAGAGCATTATTATTTAGCTTCCCTAGTGGACCTTCTGCTATATCCTGCTGTGCCCTACAGCAATACTCTTTAAACGTTCTTCTACAAAGAAACTTAGGAGAGATCGGTAACAGGGCGGTTTTATAATAATGTAGGCGAATTTACTTTTAAGGCAAAAGGGGTAAAAATAATCATTAAAGACATCGTCTAAACACGACATTAACCCTGCTATCCTAGTAATCTTAGCTTGTATAGGAGTAAGTACACGTAATAACAGTAATCGGTGCGAATGGCCGAACCAAAACCGTTTGGGGCGAGACACATCGAGAATAATGACTACGCAATGGGACTATTCAACTTAAATGTAACGAAGAAAGACATAATCTCTTTAGATTAGATTAGTACTCAAGAAATGCGTTTTTCAATACTTTTTTTTACGTTACTAAGTCGACAAACAAGCGTACGGCTCACCTGATGGTAAGTGACTACCGTACCCTATATTAGACGCCTGCAACACCAGAAGCGTCGCAAGCGCGTTGCCGACCCTATCCCCAATCCCCCCCAGGAGCTAAGATTACTAGGAGTCAGGATACTACTGACGTTTAAAGCAAGTGTCAGTGTAGATAGACAGATAAAAACTTTATTCACAATTTCACATTCCACATACACAATTAAAAGAATAAAAAAATTAACAAATAAAATAGCTTAATAGCATTAATTGCTGTCATTGGTTTCATCGCCTGTTATGTTTTATTAAAATTCACCTAAAAACCATTTTTATAATAAGAATTTTTATAATAAGAAGCGGAAGATTTGTATAATAGACCGAGAGCCCAGGAGGGCCAGACCTTCGTCATTTTTAAAAGCTGAAAATTTCTCAGTGCAAGCTCCCAACACCGATAGAAGTAATGGCCAAATATGAAATTAGACTGGCGGTTACTTTGGCAGATACCAGGTATCAAATGCGTATAAAATTACTTTGCACTTGTACCCACGGCCAATCTAAATGTTGGTCTAGGTGACTAGAGCTATCGAAATTGACCGGCAACTGAAGAAAAATCGTCTAATAGGTACCCAAGTGACACGTATGAAGTTCAGTTTTATACTATGACGTAAGTTTAGTTACAAAAGTTTCCGGCTCTGGTTAACCTGATATCTACTTACTTACATCTGGTTACTTCGAACAGAATATTAAAAAAATACGAATTAAGAAATGACGTAAGTTAGTTGCCACTTTGTACGCCTTTGATACCTAGTATCTGCCAAAGTAACCATCAGTTAAACTTCATAATTGGCCATTTCTTCTATCGGTGTTAGGAGCATGCACTGAGAAAGTTTCAGCTTTTATAAAATGACGAAGGTCTGGCTCTTACGGGCTCTTGGGTTATAAGATCATCGGCAGAGGTTAGATGGAAATTAAGGAGAAGGTCCAGAAGTGAATTGCGATAAACTGATCGGATGTGATATGAAATAGTTATTACTAATTTATAAATTGGCTTAATCTATAGAATAGCTCTCTAGA
Source organism: Melitaea athalia (assembly GCA_905220545.2). Taxonomy (NCBI): domain Eukaryota; kingdom Metazoa; phylum Arthropoda; class Insecta; order Lepidoptera; family Nymphalidae; genus Melitaea; species Melitaea athalia. Next base: position 6,998,410 of record HG992184.1, read on the forward strand.
AAGTAATTTTAAGTTAATATAGTACTAAATATGAAGTAATAACATATATACATGATAATGTTATTATCAACTATGCATGACTTTAAATCCAATAACTATATCAGATACATCTATCTCTATTTAAATGCTCTTTCTTCAGAAGATGGAACTAAAATGAGAAGGGAAGATATTCACTGAGTGATAGCGATCCAATTATGGATTATGTGCGATGTTGCCCACACAGCAGATTTGTATCGCTTTCACAGGCTATCCTTTCCGATAATAATGGGTTTAAGAAAATAATACGCTACATTTTTTTATTATTATAACTGACCAACAAGGTCTCGTCTACGTTTATGTTAAGGATTATCCCTCTATCTTATGAGGCACATAGGTTTCATCATCATCATCGAGGTTGGTCTATTTTGTTTTGAGATTTTCTTGTTCATACTGTTACATCTTTTTCGTGTCTCTAGTCCATTAACATCGGAATTTCTAGCAGGATCTCTTCTGTATAATCTTAGTATCTACCCAAAGGCTGGGAGTACTAATATACAGGCCTGTAGGTTACGAAGTGGATAAGGATCACCAAAATTTAATAATCAAAATAAGTAAACAAAATCAATTAATAAATGTCCCACACTGAAGAGCACCAGTAGGATATTAGTCTAATTTAAGAGGTCAAAACCTGACTACGACAAACATCATCTGTATGGCCACATGTCCTCAATGCGACAACTGCGCCAACGTGCTGTCCAAATTATGTATACCTTCGGGGCCAATGTGAGCATGCATATTTATAAGTAAAGCATATCTGATCTGTTGTATCTTGATATTATTCTGTAGTACAGGTATACGGTTTTGCATAATCCCCTACATCGTAAACGATCATGATCACGATTCAGCCTGTAATATACCACTTCTGGGTATAGACCTCTTTCTCCATGTGAATGGAAGGTGAAGGATCAAACAATTACTATGGTGTAGTGGTGCGTGCGCCATGTATATACCACCTGCATGTAAACACCTGCGGTTTGCGGGTTCGATTCCCGTTTGGGATGGAGATTTGTATCTGTACAAACATTTCTTTTCGATTAGGTCTTTGTGGGTCTCCCCACCGTGCCTCGAAGAGCACGTTAAGAGGTCGGTCCCTGTTCTTATCATTTAAACCTGATAGCGATCGTTGTTCATAGTAAAAAAAATATCAGCGTGGTGGGTTAAGCTCCAATACTTCTCCTTCATTGTACCCACTAGGTTTTAATTTGATTTAAGATGCCCATTAGTGGGATATTACAGGCTGAATCGTGTGATCGTGATCGCGCAATTCGTACAAATTTCGATATTACATACGATATCAGTCTATCATTAATATAAGATTGGAATACTTTAAACTACTATTACTGCTAATAACTTGTTTAAGGCAAATTATGAACCAAACAAATTATAACGATCCACTTCTTTAGAAACTTTGACTTGTAAAATATGTAATGGTCTAGGATCCGGAATATAACAAAATCTTCCCTCATCTGTTAATTAGATGAAACAATTTTTTATAGGCTGATTTCAATATTGTTAATTTATAAAAATAACCTCTGCCACCATAAGCCTGCTGCAAATAATAATACTTAAAAAATTTTTTTTTTCTTCTAAAAAAATCTTTTCCCTCTCATGTTAATTACATTTAGTAAGCTAAAACCGTCAGTATTTTACATTGTATACCTAACTATAGTAGGCACCCATCTCTATGATTGCTATACTTACCTGCAGCCAGGTTACTGCTGACTGAGGTTACTGACCTGGCTGCAGTTAAGTGTAGCAATCATAGAGATGGCTGCCTACTACAGTCAGGTATATAATGTAAAATATTAACGGTTTTAGCTTACTACATGTAATTAACATGGGAGGGAAAAGATTTAAAAAAAAAAATTAGCAGCAGGCTTATGGTGGCAGAGGTTGTTTTTATAAATTCACAATATTGAAATAACCCTATAAAAATTGTTTCATCTAATTAACAGATGAGGGAAGATTTACCTTCTCGGATCTTAGACCATAATAACTGAGGAAAGGACAATGCCTATTTTCTATGAAGCCGTGCCCGGGTACGTGCTTTGACGTGTTCAGACAATTCATATATTTAAGTACCTATCCTTTATTAATCGAAAATAGATTTATTAATAATATTCTAAAAGTGATTAAAGCCGCAATTTATACTTTAATTAAAAAAGATATTTTATTTGTATTCCGGGTTTGTGCTGTCAAAACATGTTAAATACAAATACCAAGTCGGAAACGCAACCATAGAAATAAACGCTTTTTTTAATTAAATTATAAACCCGACACGACCAGAAAATTGACATATTAAAGTTTTCTTTATTAATTAAAACTAGATTTTTAATAATAGTCTAAAAGTGATCAAAGCCGTGGTTTATATTTTAATTTAAAAAAAGCGTTTGTTTGTGTGGTTGCTATGACGACTTGCTATTTATGAATACAACTAAAATATTTTTTAAAATTAAATTATAAACTGCGGCTTTGATCACTTTTAGAATATTATTAAAAATCTAGTTTCAATTAATAAACGATACTTAAATATATGAATTGTCTAAACTATTCAAAGCACGTACCGGGCACAAATGGGCATTGTCCTTTGACAGAATAGTGTTACTCAGTAAAACTCATGCTTAAGTAAATAGAAAGAAATCTACTTTAGATTTTATTATAGTTGTGTATGAGAAGTTTTTGAAAAATATATTGTTTAGATTTTTGTATTTTAACTGGAATATTCAGTTGTATAATCTGAATTCTACAAACACTGACACTCCAGTCTCATACTTAGGATTGTCAAACTTCAAAAACAAAATAATCACATTTAATTGTTTTTAATCTTTCAATGAAGAATATTTATATGTATAAAATGGGAAAACCTAATTATAAAAGTATGTTATTATTGACAAAAATAACATCAAGAATTATATACCCACGCATCACTTTGAGAGACTGATTAAACAACGAACAAAAATATAATATCGTAAATTAATGCAATAAGCTAAATACATTGTTTTGTTCGTTTTTTGTGCGCTTGAAAAAACAAGCTTTCGGCCCTATCGTATCATAGAGGTCAAATCAGACTATTGGTATAGGGAAAATATTTATCAAACCGAGATTTATTTAACTGAATGCTTTTATCTATATCAAGAAAGAGGCCTTTGCCCAACAAAAGGACCTTTAAGACTGTTTCAGTTCTGCAAAGTTCAATTTTATTTGTCCACTGCAAAAGAGGAAATAGCTATAAAAGTGAATAAGGTATTATGATACTACAAAAATAATCATATCTGATACAATACTTCTAATAAAATGTTAAGTGTAAAATCTAGACAGATTATATACTTGACATAGATAAATAGTAGATACTAGAAGATAATTTAAGTATTATAGATATACATTCTTTGATAGACGTTGATAAAATAAATCCTAAGCTTATTACTGCGTTCATTATCCACTAAAACCATTTCATATCCGTCGGGAATAACAAATTACAACACCCTAAGTACTTCTTGAATTTAATAAATAGACCTTCAACACGTAATATGTTCGGTTAGTTAATAAGTTAGGAGATTTTTTTGTGAGCCTCCTTCCGGTATACGAGTTTTTTATATGCTATGGAAATATAATTTTCTCTCCTCTAAATTAGGCTTTTGCTTAAACCTGAATTATTCAATTAATTAATTTCGTAATTGGCCTTTATGATTATATTTCCTTCTTATTAATTATATTTCCGTCTTATTTTTATAACTTTTTTTGTGCTGTGTACAATCCCTAATAAATATGTAGGCTACCTACGCTGTTGTTGATATTCACCTACCCTCAATCATTCTATTATTCGAGTCGTTCTGACGTGTATGTCAGTACCTGTGATTATTCGAGTCATTCTGTCGTCGGCTAAGGCATTCTTGGCTCTGGCGTGGTGCGGTGCACTTGTGTATCCTGCTAGTAGCTTAACCTCGACTCTTCTAATAGTTAGTTTGTGTACACGAATTAATTGTTACTTATTTAGTTAGACAGCGTGGGCAGCTCGAGCAGTGGATGGGGAGCGTTTGATACGTATCTTTGGAGGGCCCTCCTTAACCCTACACTTGGGTCGCAAGTCTCAGGCACTGACTCTGAGCTGTCCCTCTGCCACGCGATAGATCCGGCGCCCGCTCGGTGAGTACATTGAATACTAAGTAACTATCATGTGTTAAATTACATTGTTAATTACCCATTCTGGCCATCCGTCATCCTCTCCTCACTTCTGATTCCTACATCAGAAGTGGGATGCAACCTTAACGACCCACAACGCGAAAGCCGTGCGCCGAACAATAAGCAGTGTGCAATTAAGTTGCAATATTTCGTAGTGATCGTAGGTACATCGACATTTTAGTTCTTTTCGGTCGTTCTGTTGTGTTCTTATCGGTGTACAAGGGTTTTATTCAGTGTTATTTATTGAATTTAATTTTATAGTTAATGATTTTTGCTAATAGATTTTGCGATTCTGTTTTTATTTCGATTCAGTTACAATATTAGATTGTGAGTGTGATTGTAGTGCGAGCTTGCAGCGCGTTCTAGGTCCAGATCTAGCGAAAGGCAAAGCGTATCGAACGGATTCGTTGCGTACTATCCGAGTTTTTAAGAGTGAATACTCATTTTTCATATTTCGCGACAAGGTCCACCCTCACTTTAATGACTCTCTTCGCTTACGGTATCGAAGCTATTTTTCGGAAACTAGAACATATCTGTTTCCATAGGGTAGTTTTAAATAATTGTAATTTGTAGTATTCTGAACTCAGTTCAAAGTTAAAATATTAAATGATGCAAGCGTAGTTGTAGTATTTAGGTTGTTAAAGTTTTTGTGGTTACCCACTTGTTTATGATAAAGTGGTAATATCGTCTTAGCTTGAGTATTTCCGATTACCCGAATATTTTTTTGTGTTTGTTACACGATATATCTTACACGATATTTTAACTAATATTATTTGTCGAAGTACCGAAAGAGCGTAAAATTAAAGACTCCATCTTCCGAATAGTTAATACTAATTTTCTGATTTAGTCAGTCACCATTTTTATCATCTTCTGGCGGGATTGTTATAATTTGCAAGTGAATAAGCAGTTATTGTTTAATTACGTAGTTTTAATTATTACGTGGCGTATAAGTGATTACTGTGATAATAATAATTAATTCGATATAGTTAAAAGTGTGTATCGTGAACTACAGATTTGAAGTGAGAAATGAGTGTTTCTTTGAGTTTTAGTCTTTTTCTACCTTTGATTGATTTATTTAAACTGTTTAAAAGTTGTTTTAGTTGTTCTGTTTAAGAACGTTTAAATTACAGAGAGTTAATTGATAACACCTTGGTACAATCGTAAACCTATTACAACAATAGTTATAGGTAGGTCACCTAAGATTAATAATTTTGTTTATGAGTAGGTAACTATTGAAAATTCTTACTATATTCGTTTGTTTTCTTTTAACAGTTCAAGAAAATTTGAAATTAGTGACTCCCTCACACGTTACCAATTTGATTTGAAATCGATTTTAGTTAAGAAGAAATTTCAATCGATTTAATGAAATATTTTTATGTCGATTTTGGATAATTAGCAATCCCAGAATAATTCAGATACTATGACTGCCAACTCTGATACTATGACTGCTACATCTGATACTATTTGTAACAACTATGATACTATGATATTTTGTGCGATCTGAACCTGTCAACATTATGATACAAGCTGATGTTTACAGAACTAACTACAGTACTTAAGAGATGAATGGTAAAATGAAAAAAAAGAGACAATTAATTTCAGTAAATGAGATAACTTTAAGAAACAAAGGTGGCAAATTAACTACGAGTATATAATAAGTACTAAGTGATTAGTAGAACCGATTTAGTAGTAGTAGTAGTACTAACTTGTGTAACTTTTGCCTGGTAAGACTAAGGAAGAGACTAAGTTCTATAATGTTTTCGACCTCATTGACTTGATCTCATGACTCTTACACGATGTAGAAATTCACGCTGAACTAGACAGAGCTGATTAGTAGGTGAGAACGCTTTTTGGTTTGCGCTGGTCGAAAGGACAGTGCCATCCGGGCCATACCGTGCGCGGTTGGTTGAAGGGATGCACCCGTCCGGGCCATACTGTTGGTTTGCGCTGGTCGAAAGGACAGTGCCATCCGAGCCATACCGTGCGCGGTTGGTTGAAGGGATGCACCCGTCCGGGCCATACTGTTGGTTTGCGCTGGTCGAGGGGGCAGTGTCATCCGGGCCATACCGTGCGCGGTTGGTTGAAGGGATACACTCGTCCGGGCCATGCTGTTGGTTTGAGTTGGTCGAAGGGACAGTGTCATCCGGGCCATACCGTGCGCGGTTGGTTGAAGGGATACACCCGTCCGGGCCATACTGTTGGTTTGTGCTGGTCGAAGGGACAGTGGCATCCGGGCTATACCGTGCGCGGTTAGTTGAAGGGATACACCCGTCCGGGCCATACTGTTGGTTTGTGCTGGTCGAAGGGACAGTGCCATCCGGGCTATACCGTGCGCGGTTAGTTGAAGGGATGCACCCGTCCGGGCCATACTGTTGGTTTGTGCTGGTCGAAGGGACAGTGCCATCCGGGCTATACCGTGCGCGGTTAGTTGAAGGGATGCACCCGTCCGGGCCATACTGTTGGTTTGTGCTGGTCGAAGGGACAGTGCCATCCGGGCTATACCGTGCGCGGTTAGTTGAAGGGATGCACCCGTCCGGGCCATACTGTTGGTTTAGGTTGGTCGAAAGGACAGTGTCGTCCGGGTCATACCGTCCGCGGTTGGCTGTGAGGACACACCCGTCCGGTCCAACTTGCTTGTTTGTTGTTGAGAGAACTAACTGAAGACCAGACTGTTTGTAATGATGAGTGATGCGCTGCTGGAATCTCACCTGCTATAGTGGGTGACGATTTAGACCAGCAGGTTTGAATTGTAGGGGTTTTCCTATTGTAAAACTAGACTAGTGTTACTTACCATATTGATATGACTGTAATGATGATGATGTTAACCATATTCAGACTGGTGTGACTGAGTGACTTACTAACTGAAACCAATTATTTCTAGTCGGAATGTCCAGCTTGGACGGAATCAGATATTAATATGTTGGATAGATTTTTGTCAGGATAATCGAGCGATATTTTGTTTTTGCTTACAAATACCTAAGATTGTAATAAATAGCGCCCGAGGACGCGCGCAAATCAGGACGGCCGTGTAGGCTACCTACGCTGTTGTTGATATTCACCTACCCTCAATCATTCTATTATTCGAGTCGTTCTGACGTGTATGTCAGTACCTGTGATTATTCGAGTCATTCTGTCGTCGGCTAAGGCATTCTTGGCTCTGGCGTGGTGCGGTGCACTTGTGTATCCTGCTAGTAGCTTAACCTCGACTCTTCTAATAGTTAGTTTGTGTACACGAATTAATTGTTACTTATTTAGTTAGACAGCGTGGGCAGCTCGAGCAGTGGATGGGGAGCGTTTGATACGTATCTTTGGAGGGCCCTCCTTAACCCTACACTTGGGTCGCAAGTCTCAGGCACTGACTCTGAGCTGTCCCTCTGCCACGCGATAGATCCGGCGCCCGCTCGGTGAGTACATTGAATACTAAGTAACTATCATGTGTTAAATTACATTGTTAATTAGGTACCCATTCTGGCCATCCGTCATCCTCTCCTCACTTCTGATTCCTACAAATATATCCCAATTTATATTTGTGTTTATTTTTTTTTAGAATATTAGGCTAACTACTTTACATTTTTTTAACAATTGTATTCAAAAGTTTCTAGTGGTTTACATAAATTAGATACTAAATTAAGTACCAATTTGTTACTTATGATGAATACATCACAAACAACTAAATTACTATAAATACTTACAACTTTTTTTACAAATAAAAAAACTCTACTTATTAATTATTATTGTTTTAACAACGTATTAATAGTACTTATCACAGATTATTTTCAAGAAAGTATTTTCACAGCTGCCGAACTAAAAAATATCCAATCTTTAAAAAAGACTGTTTTCAAAAATTTATTTTAAGTGCGTACCAAAAATTTTCTCTAAATTTAACAATATTTTATCCTTTCTAGCTTCCAACTACAGAAGTAAGTCTCTACTTTGTTATTGTGTTCAAACGCTTTTATTTAAGTAATATATATTATTTGCGGCTATTTCAATCGTTTTATATATTCATACACGTCCTTTAATAAAACGAAAATTTATAAAAAAGGACTCTAATCAGAACCTTTCAAAACCGCCAACCCCAATTCCTTGCCACTTAGCGTCGAGTCAATTTTCTTGAGTGCGTTTCTTGGACGAATAAATATTATTTCTCCACGTTACCCTCATAACGAATCCAGATCACGTATAAATTACGAATACGAGATTCTTTATGATCTTCCATGCGCATATCTGCAATGGAATTGATTTCTTCACAAAAAGATTACTCTGTATAAATGATTAAGGTAAAATAAAATTATTGAACAGCTAGAGTACTAGACATGTATTGATATTGGATGTATAATACACAACATAGCCCACATACAAAAAAAAGAACATAGTGGCAAATGTATTTTAAAAAATTGCGACATCCTCTCGATAATCTAATTTTCTGAATAAACGGTTTTCTCAAAATTGCCTCGATATTTGAATTCCGATAGAAAATTAAGTTTAATTTCCGAATCAGTGTTATCGATTTTAGTCGTTGCTATAACAACATCAATATTTCAGATGACAAGATTAATCGAGCGTCTTTTCCAAAAGGCGGATGGATAGAGGGTACTAAAATTAGTCATTTGGGATTGTCGATAGAAACAGTAACGCTCTAAAAGTCTTTATAAACTTAAGAATAAGACTCAAAACTGTCTAAAGCTGATCGTGCAATACGGCGAGCTGGAACTCGATCGGAACGAGTATAGTGTTTACTCGGCTTAATTTATGTGGATAGCATTGCAAGAAATGGTTCTGTCATTGCCAGCGGTTCCTATATTTGATTGTTTCCCGCTTTTTATCGAGTGGGTATTCTGGTTTTCGTAGAATATTCTTTAGAGCCATTTATTCTGTAAATAAAATTGATAATATTTTCCAACGAATAGAACTCGATTTATAATATGACTTGCTGTAAAAATAGCCAAAAATATTTATACCAAAAAGATTGTACATAAAATATCCACAAACTAAAGTATTAAATATTAATATTAATAACTGTGTTGTATGGTCATCCTACAGTGATCATTTTCAAATTTAAAATACGCGATAATAGTTACCGATATTTTCCTATATTTGTATAAATAAAAAAAATTATGACAAAAAATTGTTAACTATGATTTAAAAAATAAATTATACCTGGGTCTGGGAAATTAGCAATGGGTAGATAGTGTTATAAATTAAGCGATAATTGTGTAATTTTTGAAAAGGATATTTAGAAAAACTTGCATTTCGGTATAAAATAATATACTTAGCTTAATATTGCCAAGTTGCAGCCAATGAGCATATCAAGATTAATTTGGATGCTTACTTACGTCATCATTACATCATCATACAATGTAAATGTAATATGTTTATGCACGCTAATTTCAGAAACGGCTTATCCAAATCAGATGTAGTTTTCACTAGTACATTGTAGTAAGCTTCACTTAACATTTATTGCTTGTTTTATGTCAATCGGTTAGTAAATAAAAAAGTTATGAGAATTTAAAAAATCGCGTTGAACATGTAAATATCCAAACAACCGTGTTTATAATCCAAAATTATATTCTTTTTATTATGTCTTTTTCTACATCATAACCAAAAGTTTTATCCAAAAAATGCCGTCCAAAGTCACTATTCCACGCGGACAAAGTCGTGGGCACAGCTAGTAGTCTAATAAAACATAACCCTTCTTCGACAGTCGGGTAAAAAAATATTCAGACCACCGCACCGTTTCGTAATTAAGAAAATAATCAAAGAGAACAGAATATGAATGACACTTCTAGGATGTCCTGATGAAAGGTGACATTAATTAACTCGAAGACCGCTTTTAAAAGAATTAATGAATTGGTATAGCAACACTCGTTAGTCCTTAATTAATTAAAATCGGGACTAGTGGATGTCTTATTAATTTATTTCCTTTTCGATATTGTGCCAGATTTTTCTTTGTTTCATTGTCTTCTTTAACCACTTTTAGTTTATATTATTTTTGTTTTAGTTTGAGAAACTTTGTTAAAATATTTTCATAAGTGTGCTCAGTTATGAAAATATTTTAACAATTTTGCATACAGATTTTTCAATCTAATTTTTTTTTATGCAGGATGTCCATAACGCCATTTTTTTCCTGGAAACATATATTTTTTTTTTTTAGTTCGATATAAAAAAGATAGAGTTAAAATGTTTTTTATGTGACATTCAATTAATTATTTTCTATTTAGCTTTTACATGTAATTTAAAATTCCAAATTTATTTTAGTTTTAGTAGGCCTTGCTGCTCGTTCGCCGACATGGAGAAAGAGGCCTATGCCCAGCAGTGGGATGATACAGACTGAATATAATAGGTCTTGCTGTATATACTTTTATAAATTTATTAGTAGGCTTCATTAGATTATTCTTCTTTTACTACTTCTACATCAAACATCATTGTTGTATTTGTCATGGCTATAAAATCAATTAAAACACCACACCCAAACATTTCTTCCTCCATTTCACCAATTACATCCAAGCCTGTATTATCGTATAGGTAATGACGTATATCAGAGGTTCGAGGAGGATATTACATCCCCACGTCAATCAGACAGGCTATCAACGATCACAGCAGCGACGGGCGGATGATCTGATTTCCTCAATCTAACCGCGCTGATTGTCGCGCCGAATGTTATTTTATTTCGGATATTAGATTTATTTTGTTCATTTTGTATTGTAATGTAATATTTATTTGATGTGGTCATCATTACTAAAATGAGCATCCACAAATGGATTTTTTTTTTGTGAAAATACTGCACAGAAAAAAAAAACATTATTTTTATGTTAAAGTACTCAATGTACAATAAATTTGTAGCTTAAGATATCGTTTTCATGATGCTAAGGCTATATATAGATGTAAACACAATGTACTTGACTATTTGTTATGTAATGTATTAGATTCTCTTGTCGTGTGTTGCATTTGTTAAAATATTTTTCCGCCAACCCGCAGTGGAGCAGCGTGGCGGATTAAGGTCCAATCCTTCTCCTGCGTGGAGAAAGAGGCCCATGCCCAGCAATAGGATGTTACAGGCTGAATGCATGCAAATGCATGTTGCATTTGTTATCGTACTCCTACGAATCGAATAGACCAACTTTTATGAATTTTTGCTGTATATTAGGGAGGTTATTTTTATAACATATTAGGGAGATAATTTTTATACTACTAGATCATAATGATGTCCCTATCCATATGGTAGAACAACTTTTGATGGATCAGATGGTTACAACATAATAACGTTTTTAGAACTCGTGTGTATTTGACAGCAATGTCTCATTGCAACAAAAGATGACCCGACAATTTAGCGCGACGTCTATTGTAGTTATCGGCACGAATATTGAGCGCTGACCTTCAACTTTACCTCAAAATTTTATGGATATAAATATGGATATTTAATGAGTACTTGTTTAGTACTTACGTTTACGTTTTACTTTTTATAGATTTTTGTACTGAACAAAACTCTTTTCTGTTTACACCCCTGTACGATGCGCAAAGCTATCACCACTGTGTCGCCGAAATTGACTATCCGTGTCGATATCTATAGCTCATGTAAGTATGCGTGCGTTGCTTTGGTTTGTTTGACCAAAAACAAAACATGAAAGTCTTGCAACAACAGATATACTTGAAATGTGCATCAAAAGTTAGACTGGGTGTCAAAACTAGGTGGTGGAGGTGTTAAATTATCAACCATACTGACTAATAAATACACCCGGACGAAACTGCAAGGTATATTTAGGGCAACTCAAATTTACATTACGTATAAGAGATATGCTTATGTTGAGAGGAAATAATTTAATCAAACTCTTATCGTTTAGTTTAGCTTTACATATTGCTTGTTTTATTATTTGTTGTTTAGTTTTGAAAATATTAATATTAAATAATAATTAAAAAAACAAATAATCCTATACTGGATATATTATATACCTAAACTTAATATAAATTTGAATATTTATTCAAATTTAATTATGCCTACAGATTAATTAATTATTAGTCAGTTATCTACCTATAACAAAATTAACTATATTTCTTTAGAAAATGTTCTACACTCACTTCTTGAACGTGGAATTGAATCAAATCTCTCTCTTTAAGCTCTTGAACCTGATGCGTAGATAAAAGGCAAATAAGATATAATATGTTAGAAAATAAATACATCAAAGTTTTCAAAATGAAAACTTTCTAAGTTTCTATTCATGGTATATTATCTTATTGAATCATTTTGATTATCAATATCATTTGATTTAAACTTTAATATGTAGGATGGGGGCAAGGGCGGATCCAGCTTTGGCGCCAGGGGGGGGGGGGGCACAGTTATGGTCAAGGCGCCAGGGGGGTCACATAGTCGTGGTCAAGTAAAAAAAGTTATAATTTAATTTTTATAATGATTGATACAGGTAAAAAGTAGGTATTTTATTAATATAATTATGTAGGTAATGTACTTAAAAATACCTATATTGTGTCAAAAATCTTGTTTAACAATTTTAATTAGTGGTCCACCTAGGTCCTGGACACAGTCCAGGGGGGTCATGACCCCGTGACCCCCCCCCCCTCTCCTGGATCCGCCAGTGGATGGGGAAATAGACAGTGACAAAGAGGAAAAGAAAAGGATGAGACGAAAGAGAGAGAGAGAGAAGATTAACTAATTATATTTTACACGTCTATGGAGGCAACGCGTACGGTGTGTCCAATGGTATTCGGCTACGGTGTTCTTCAACCGTTTGCAACATTCGGAGCAATGAGCATCATAAGCGCATTGTCTATTCTTAAAATTAAAACATTGTAATTTAACGTGTTTCACAATTTATATCACGAAACTCTCAACATTCTGAAAAGGTGTAGAAATTTTAATTTTAGTAGCAACACACAGGAATCTGATGTTGTTTAACAACACCGTATTACCGCTGTCTGACATTGGCCTATGAAGAGTTGAGTTTGTTCCGCCTCATTGCTCGACTGCTGGTTAAAATTAAAAAAATAATAGTAGATCGCAAACCTAGCTATTTCGTTACTCTTACAGCTAGCTGGTAAGAAATCGTGCACCACTAAAATAAAAACGTGGGACGCATTCGAAAACTTTTTTCTTGGTAGGCTTGAAAAAATATTTTTCTCGACTTGTCTTGTCAATTATTTATACGTTTCTTATCGAGTGCGTACTTGTATAGTGAATAAACAGTGGCTTACTGTAACATTTCTATTCAGGGTTTTCTTTGTTTATATTCAGACTTTGATTACTAGTAACCATTCCAATGTCAAACTCTTGATTCCATCGTCATTCTAATTTGAAATAACCATTAAATGTTAATGGAAATTCTATTTCACAGAAGTTGGTTTAGCATAACTTGTCAAAAACAGTAGATTGTTTTAAACCCTAAATATACGGGGCGCATATAAAACCGTACAACTGATATGCAATAAACATCACTGAGTCATTTAAACTGAATATATTTTAAGATATAACATGTAAGAAAATATCAAAGAAAAAAATAATGTAATAATGTCACCAGAGTGTTCCTTTTATCGTGACTGCTTATTCATGGATGGTAAATTCAGAAACCAGAATGTATGTGTTTGAATTCTATTTATTTTTACTGTGGCATAAACTACGAGCTACGAGCGGTTACACCAGAATTTCCTATTAACTTTAGGAATGTATGAAATTCTGACATAGTCTTATTCGTGTATGTGCTAAGTATTTATATATTTTTCCGTAATTTTCATATTTGACCGTCAATAGACGCAACTATACCGAAACTTCAAATCAAAATAATATGAACTTTATATTTAATCACCTAGCCTAAGATATATAACAATATCGTAAATAAAATAAAGGTGACTAATTAATTATTATTAACCTTAGTGATTGTATAATATTAATATTTATACTGCAAAAAAGTTCTAAAAATAATTTATTTCATTATATTATATTATCACTTACCAGTTAATACTAACTAACGAAACACGAATAATTAGGTACTCTTATATCTTAAGCTGACTAATGTTAGCGCGTTAATTTGATTCTCTCGATTACTCGTACGTCGCACTATGTTGCATTGCCTCGCGTCGCTACGTTTCAATATTTAGGACAAACCCTTGCCCTTGCGTTCTATATATAAAACTTTGTGTTCCTGTATTAGATAAGTACCTGTAACAAATAAACAACATTATAAAAAAAACGTCACATTTTACATAGCAAAACATAATAGAATAGTCAAAGTCAAATATATTTATTCAGTAAATTCCAAGAGAATATTTTGAATCGTGAAAATTTATGATACATAGTAACTTAAAGAACGAGCAACTCATGTCACTGCCAAGCAGCCTTGTCATTCATAAAGTCATTTACACTGTAGTAAGCCTTTTGGCACAGTTTATTTTTTATAAAGCTTTTAAATTTATTAATGGACAAATCTTACACATTACTTGGCAGTGTATTGTAAAATCGTATACAGTTACCTGCAAATGAATTGCTTATTTTATGGAGCCTATATGTGGGCGTAGCAAGCTTATTCTTATTTCTTAAGTTTAAATTATGTCTATCACTATTTTTACTAAATTTAACTTTATTTTTATGAGTGTAAAGTAAGTTTTCATAAATATATTGTGAATATACTGTCAGTATATCAATTTCTTTAAATTTATCTCTTAAAGACTCTCTGGACCCCATACAATAGATAGCCCGGACAGCCCTCTTCTGTAGCCTGAAAATACATTCTATATCGGCAGCGTTACCCCACAGCAGTATACCATAGGTCATAATACTGTGAAAGTAGCTGAAGTAAACTAAACGTGCTGTTTTAATGTCAGTTAATTACCGTATTTTTTTTACAGCATAAGCCGCAGAACTGAGTCTGCCCGAAAGCTTTCCTATATGAGGACCCCATTGTAATTTGGAGTCTAAAGTTATACCTAGAAAGACAGTCTCATTGACCAATTCTATTTCCTTGTCCCTAACCTTAACACTGGTTTCAACTAACTTTACATTTGGCAAGGTAAATCTAACACATTTAGTTTTATTTTCATTGAGTAATAGGTTATTAGCACTGAACCAGTGGACTACCCTTGAGAGAGCATTGTTTACATCGTCAAGTTCACGTTGTCCACGTTTTACCTTAAATATTAAAGATGTATCATCTGCAAACAAAACTATCTCATGGACGTCTCTTATGAGGTGAGGGAGGTCATTAATGTACACTAAAAATAGAAAAGGTCCTAGTATTGAACCCTGTGGCACCCCCATTGTTACAGTAGAGCCGGGTGACTGTTTACCATTAATTACCACTCTCTGAGTCCTATCACTTAAATATGAAGTAACAAAATCCAAAGCGGTATCCCGGATTCCGTAATGGTGTAATTTCCTGATTAGTGTCTGATGCTGAACACAATCGAAGGCCTTAGATAAGTCACAGAATACACCATAGGCATCATACGACTCATCCCAGGCCTCGTATATATTCTCCAGTAATTTAATTCCAGCATCGGTGGTGGACCGACCGCGAGTAAAACCAAATTGTTTATCATGTAATAACTTATGTAAATCAAAATGCTTTTGCAATTAATTAAGGGTAATTTTTTCAAAGATTTTACTAAAAGTAGGTAGTACAGATATTGGGCGGAAGTTAGACGGATCTGAGGCACTACCCGATTTGAACAAAGGAGTCAATTTACTAAATTTCATTAAATCAGGAAATACACCACTATCAATACAATTATTGAAAATTATTACCAACTCAGGAGCAATTATTTCAATTAAAGAATTTATAAGATATACACAAATGCCCCAAAGATCGGCTGTTTTTTTAATATTTAATGATTTAAAAGCTTTTATGATGCTATTTTTGTTAACATGGCTAAACTTAAATACAATATTACAATAAGGAACATTTGCTTTTAACAAAGATTCAGCAATAGGTGTAGAAGAGCCCAGGGTTCTAGTCAAATCTACTGGTATACGAGTAAAGAATGTTTCAAACTCATTAGCAATTTCTGAGTCTGTAAGAATTAATTTGCCATTAATATCGAGTTTATAGATATTATCTCTCGGTTGTGATCTACCGCATTCTGCATTTATGATTTTCCATGTAGATTTGACTTTGTTAACACTGTTATAAATTATGTCGCTAGTATATTTAGATTTTGCAGTTTTACAGACTGCTTTAAATATTTTTGAGTAATTCTTTACATAATTTTGAAATTTTTCTGTTCTATTATATTGTCTCTCTGCGTATAATGCATACAATTTTTGTCTACTTTTATGTATACCTACAGTAGCCCACTCGCTGAAAGTTGGACGGTCGCAAACTGTGACCTCCTTGGATTTAAATGTAGAGTTGAATTCGTTGTAGAAGGACTCAAAAAATAATTTATACATTTCATTAGGAGTCATGTCATTACATAATAATATATACAATAACAGCCATCTCAGAATAAACACAGCATAAAAAATATTGTATCGAAAGAATAATACAGCGTAGTTCTATCTCTTAAACCACACCCAAGTTGCTGCAATTTTGCGCGAGCGTTCTCTTAAGGACTATGCTTTGTTTGCGACATAACTTTACCACGTAAGCCATTATGTTACTTATTGCTTACAACGTAAGACGGAAGTTGGCTTGTACGAAGTTTCCGCTTGTTGATATAATTTGGTATTGGTTGATAAATTCATATTGACTGATAAAGCAGAGTTTATAATGCAGCTCTTGTCAGCATAGCGGAAACTTGAAACGATGTTATATTAAGAAATTATTTGTTAGATTAACAGTTGAGTGATGTACAGGAACAATAGTTTAATGGAATTAATAAAAATATGCATTTAAATTTAATTTTGTTTGATGTAAACATGATCTTCAGTGGCTAGCTTAATAATATTTAGGTATTTGTAAATAATTAAATATGGTAAATTATCAAATTCTGCAATAAGAGCTATGACATTTTTATTTTCTTGTTTGTAAAAATACCTTAGCGTATATTTCAATTCGATTTTCATTTATTAGCTAAATCAAAAATTAGCAAACGTGTTTTAAATAGTGGGCGTATACGGATGATATTTCCAGCTTTCCATTACATTCAGTTATTATTTATGTTTATTAAAAGTTCATACTAAATTAAAGTAAATCTGTTTTCAATTAATAAATAATTTCAAATATAAAAAACTTTCATCAATAATTATAGAAAATAAGTTAATAAAGCCTGAAATCCATTTCGTAAAATAGTTTAAACCTCGATTCTATCAACAGCCATGTATCTAAGACACGTATAACTTAGTTGTCTGTCGGTAAGGCGTAAGCAACATAGTTACAACAAAACTATGATTGGATCTAGTAATCTAATTGTGTGATGTTTATGTATAAGCCGATGATTCAGTCCAATAAATACTTTTTCATGTTTGACCATGTTAATCTCATGACTGAACGAATCAAGGCAAATTATTATGAAAATAAATAATAAATTGATATAACTGAGGTAGGGCACAGCAGGAAATTTCCTGCTCAAAATATGGAGCAGCCCGACTGGGGTAGTACCTCGACCTTACAGAAGACCACAGCTAAATAATACTGTTTTCAAGCAGTATTGTGTTTCTGTTGGTGAGTAAAGTGACCAGAGCTCCTGAGGGGGATTGGGGATAGGGTCGGCAACGCGCTAGCGATGCTTTTGGTGTTGCAGGCGTCTATAGGCTACGGTCTTACCATCAGGTGAGCCGTACGCTTGTTTGCCAACCTAGTTACATAAAAAAAAAATTATCACACTGGTAAAAAAATTAAATACAACAATTTTTTATTTAAATCAGATTAAAGGCGGTAAAACATGAAAATCGTTTCCTTTCAAGTTATTTATTATTAAGGTGTAACTTCGTACAAACATACTTCCTTAATAACAGTTTAATAGCAATAGCGATTTTGCGGAGTTTCTGACCAGTTATAAATTATTCCTCAAAAGTTACCCAGCAACGTTCGGAACACCAAACTCCATAATTTCAACTTAGTTAAGACGGCGCCCTGTTAATTTTAGTAGTGTTTTAATTACACGATTTTCATTTTAAATTTCGAAATACTTCTAATAGAAAGTGGTATTGAATTTAAATTGTTTTTCCGGTGAGTAAATTTCTGCTTTAATTAAAATTAAATAGCAGACTGCAAAATAATAAATATTGCTGTAATTTGGTACACTTGGTGTAATGGTACACGTAACAACGGTTATGGTAAAACTTGTACAGATGTATTACTACATATAAAAATCTCGTGGCAGGGTTTTTCGTATTTTTTATGAATTTGTTGTGTATATTTGGTAGGTATGAGAAGTATATTTCATACCGCTATATGATTATGTTGTCCTTATGACTAGACAACTTTTGTCGGGTTAGCTAGATTCATATGAATTTTATACATTATTTATTTATTAGCATTGCTGTTCTATAATTTTTATGTAACAAACTGTCAAATTGTCAACTAGTACATCTCTTATGATAAATTATTTTCGTCTAACGCAAGCCGGCTGCTCCGTAGCACGCTCGCTACGCTCATTCAACAATCTAACCTAATAGTGTTTTACGTCTACAAACTATAGTTGGGTGTACAATCAACGGCTACAAATAACGGTTTGCAATATACAGGTTGTAAGCTAACTGTGAACAAAATATAACTATGATATTGTCAACTTAATATCTGAAGTCAATAATTGTGTTTGCTCGCAAACGCAAAAAAACCGACTTCGATTACATCGACAAGTAGCACAACGTAGGTAGACGAAATTGTCAAGTAAAAACGCGTTATTAGATATAGCTCTAAAATTTCTTGTCAGATCTCAATGAAATTTAAATGGGACCACATGACATGCAACACCTTTCAATTAAAACAAAATTCATCGAAATCAGTCCACTCAGTCAAAAGTTCTGATCTACATACATAAAAAAATACAATCGAATTGAGAACCTCCTCCTTTTTTGGAAGTCGTTTAAAAAACAGCTTCAACTACAGCAATTTTAATATAATTACAAATTCACTTTTTTACATAACCTGCACATTACCTTAAATGTAGTATAGCTATAGTATTTATATTATTATGCAGTCAAAGCATCAACTTAGCTGGTATATTCAACAATAAACACTGAGATTTATCGCGCAGATCTTGTAAGTTACGTGTAACATGAAACCCGTCAGGTGGTGTGAGGTGTTATTACCGTCATGAACATTTATGCTAAGTGTCAAAGGTAATGGTAACATTAGCGCGTGCACTTCATTTTAGTTTAATATCTTATGGTAGTCACTTGCTTCTTAATTTACTCGAGCTTCACATGTCTGTTGTATCACTTTCCTTTGTGTATTTGCATACTTGGCTGTTTATATTACTATGGTTACATTTTTTATATTTGAAATGGATGATTGTATGTAGTAATCCTAATCAATGGGTAGAAAAAAACCATAAGAAAATGCAAGTTACGGACGCTTGATGCAAACCGACAACCTAGTGAAAGTAAGTTTGCTCGGTATTGTTATAGACACTGATTTATTAGCTGGAAAGTGCACATACAAAAACTCAAAAAAAGAAATTGGCCAAATTTTCATACGCATTACGAAAGATAAAAAAACACTAGTGTAGAAACAGCTATATCAACCTATTATGCTTATGCACATTCTTGGCTTAACTACAGCGTAATTCTGTGAGGAAACAGCACTGATGCTCGTTCTTTATTAACATTAAAAAAATAGAATTAATACCTGAACCGATAGCTGCCGACACTATTTCAAAAAATACAAAATACTCACCTTAACTTGTCTTTTAAAATACTTTTACAAAAACATGAAGAAATGCCGAATAAATACTAGAGGAGAGGACTAGCCCGTTGGCGCAGTATGTAGTGACCCTGCTTTCTGTTCCGGGGGTTGTAGGTTCGATTCCCACCTCGAGTCTGGGTGTTATATACATATTTATTTATATATTTATATATGTATTATTTATAAGTATGTTTATCGAAAAAAAAATATGTGGCTAGACCAGTCGGCTGTTACCTATAACACAAGCATTAAAAGTTGCTTACTTTAGGAACAGACGACCATGTGTGTATTGTGTATATATTTATTTA
Organism: Melitaea athalia; assembly: GCA_905220545.2. Taxonomy (NCBI): domain Eukaryota; kingdom Metazoa; phylum Arthropoda; class Insecta; order Lepidoptera; family Nymphalidae; genus Melitaea; species Melitaea athalia. Next base: position 7,018,727 of record HG992184.1, read on the forward strand.
AAAAAAAGAATAAATACTAATTACAAAATAAAAATAAATTAATCTACCAAGCGCTTGTCTTAAAATACACTCATCCAGCTCGTATATCTAGTTTATAAAAAAATATAAAAAACTACCTAAAGAGTGTTAAGTTTAAAGACGATTTTAGGTCAAAAAAGAATGTGATTATAATATTATAAATAAAGTAAAGATGCTATTAATTAATAAATGTTATGTACTATATAGACGAATATTTTATTTATTAACAATAACTGCACCTATTATTTTCTATTGAAAGTAATGTTTTCTATATTTACCTAACAAAGCGCTTCCTCTCTACCTAAATATTTCGTGTCCCTGTAATGTCGACAATTATCTATTGTATTATGAGTACAGGGTAAATTATAATTGTGAAATAAATAAATAAAAGTATTTTAGAAATGATGGTAAATCGCGATAGACCACAAAAGTATATACATAATTATATAGACTAAAACAGGGAAAAGGTCTGCATTACCTTTTAAAGTTACATTCAGAAGACAAAATAATAAAGAAAATAACACTTAAACTAAGTAAATAGAGATTTGTCCCTTCCCTATCACTCAACACTGAAGCAATCAATATTACTAGTCCACTATTACAGAAGTAAATAGGCTAAAAAATATCAAGATGTGACTCACTGGGCCGAACAGTATCCATAAATATCAACTCGTGAACGAATTAAGTCTAATATTCAATGCTGAGAGGGAGCAAGGCTAACATGAATATATAGTCCTCTAAGAGCTTGTAAATATTCTGCTCAAAGGCTGAAACATAGTCATACAAGCTGCTTTAGTATGAGAAAGTGGATATAGGATTAAATTTGAGTCATAATTTCTTCTAAAACATGCGCGAGTCCTTTTACCGTCGCACAAGAAATGGATTTTAAAAATACATTAAGACTGTACGTGCTAGAGTCAGCTGTGTAAAACCTAGATTTACTTGTTTCTTATGTTAGCTTTTCTTTTACATAATACACATATCTGGATGACGCTGCACTTGCGTATTCGATAAAGTAAAAATTAATGAATTATTATTATTATTATTATTATCATACTTATTTTAGTTGATTCATCACTTTTTTACCAGAAACAGACATAAGATACAAGTGAGATGCATAATTGCGCCCATGAAATATATTTGTATAATGTATTAATTACATAAAATGTTAACAGTACATTACAGACATACAAATATTTCTTCTGGTTTAGAGCAGACGCAGCCGTGGGTGGAACCTAGTGTGGCTATAATTTACTCATGAAGGTCGTTGGTTAATTTAAATACTTACTCGGGAACAGATGCGTGAATACAAAGTTCATAGTGCAGTGAATTTATATTCCAACTTCAAACACTCGGAGAACTTTTTAAATTTTGAGTTTAGTCGCGCGGGTAATTTTAAAGTTTGTAAGTATCCAAAGTTAGGCCGAGATAGTAAAAACTGTGCGGACTTGATCTCGCTATTTGCAATACGGGACCGTCTGGAATCAACTCAGGACTCTCAATCTTCTTGCATTTTATTAATTTCATTGTATGACATTAATTCAATATTATTATTATCTACTCCGTTGGAGCAAACGGGTCCTGGAGTAGAGACCGCATTTTGACAAACGCAGTGTGGGACGTCCTCCGGCCCGTTGGACCGACGATCTTCGTAAGATTGCAAGTGTAGGCTGGATGAGGATTGCGGAAAACCGGGATGTCTGGCGCGAACTTGGGGAGGCCTATGTCCAGCAGAGGACTGCAATAGGCTGATCTGATGATGACAGTAAATAAATCCGTATATCTTACAGGATATACGGATATTACTTTAGAATTTAAGTGAAATATTTTGTTCCTACTAAACTTTGAAAATCATTACTTAATTTTTTACTTAATTTTTAATTATTTCTCAGAGTGTATTTATTATTATACACGGTAATTAATTTTGGCTTCGTAAACCGTGAGCAGAAGTTTAGTTGACAAATTAATTCATAGTTAAAAACAATATAACCCTTGATTAAATTATAAATCAAAAAGCAATTGTCTGTCTGTATGTTAGACTTTATACCTAAACCAATGAACTGATTTTGAAGGAGTTTGGTAAAGAGAGACTAGGAAAGAACATAGGCTTTCTTTTATCGAGAAAAAAAAACAGTTCCTATGCGTTGAAAAATGGGAAAAAGTTTGTAACACAAAACCACGAATCGTGTTTTGGCACTTGATAAAAAGTGCATAAAAATTGTTCCAGCATTTTTTTTTACTTAAAATATCAAAAACGCTGTCCAAAGCAACTTAACCATTCGGACGAGGTCAAGGGCAAAACAAACGAACGGGCAAAAGTTCTACATAAATGGTTTGGTTATATAACATAATTAGATTAGTAAAGTTATTACCAGGCTTATGGAGAAATGGAATAAAATTAATTTGTTTTTGTACACTAAATCTCCATCCATATTAACATTGCTTAAAATTATGTATCTCATAAATATTGAGTGTCTGAACGACCGAAGTTCACTCTTGTTTTGCAATTTCGCGTTAGATTGTAACATGTTTATTTATGTATCATTTTATATAATATGTAGTTATTCACAACGATTTCGAATAGGTAAAACAAACTAATTATATCTGATATGAATCTTTTAATTTGTTATTATGAACATATTTGAGGATAAAGATATTATTAAAAGTATTTTTTGGGTTGCGTTAACATAATATTAAATTATACTTAATATAACAAATTGGATAAACTCTATGTACCCGAGAATACATTTTTTTTACAATCTACTTCAATATTAAATATATTTTATTATTCACTATTTAGGTATTTAACGAAACGTAAGCCACATTTGACTGTATTGATGCAAAACGAAGTACTGATCTTTTTTACAAAGCCCTGTTCCTGGGTTCCTGCGTTCAATTTCGGCTAAAGAATGTTAGTCTTTTAACTTTCAGTTTTCCATCTACTCCTTCATTTTTAGGGTTCCATACCCAAAGGGTAAAAACGGGACCCTATTACTAAGACTTCGCTGTCCGTCCGTCCGTCCGTCCGTCCGTCCGTCCGTCCGTCTGTCACCAGGCTGTATTTCAAGAACGGCGATAGCTAGACAGGTGAAATTTTCACAAATTATGTATTTCTGTTGCCGCTATAACAACAAATACTAAAAACAAAATAAAATAAATATTTAAGGGGGGCGATAATTATTTAATTATTTATTACTCTCCAACGCCATCTATTAGAAATTTGGAAAACTTCGTCGATAGACTAATAAGTTTTCCAATAGCGGCATAGATGGCGTTACAATTAAATAAATGTTTTACAGAAAATTTAGTTATATTTAGTTTAGTCAATGGTACGGAACCCTTCGTGCGCGAGTCCGACTCGCACTTGGCCGATTTTTTTTTAGATTCTTTAAGTTTCAAATATTACATTCCAAATTTTAAATTATTTTTAGTAGTACAACAAAGTCTGTTATTACAGTTCATAAATCCTAATCCTACGTCATAAAGGGTTTATTATGAACTCGTAACCCCGTACGAAAGTTAATCTCTATAGGTATATATAAAAATGAATCGCTGAATGTGTTGCTAAGCGCAAATCTGGAGAGCGGCTGAACCGATTTCGCTAATTCTTTTTTTATAATATTCCTTGAAGTACGAGGATGGTTGTTACGGAGAGAAAAATTTGAAAAATTGCCTGAAAAAGTCTATAACAACACTTTTCTCTATTCCCATACAAAAGATTCGTAATAATACTCAAAAGTCAATTTGAACTTTAATACCATACCATAAAGTTTAATGTTAGTGGAGGAGTTCCAGGATGGATAAGTATTAAAGGCGGTACGAAGTTCGCCGGGTCAGCTAGTCAATAATAAAAATAACCTACAAAGATAAAAAAAGTTCATAATATAAAAGTAACAAACGACGTATCGATAGCGAGTCTGTGAAATAAAAACGATGTCATAATTAAACTGTCTGAGTATTTAATCCGTCATGCAAGTGTTAATAACATTTACTTGTCGTTTCGTGTACGTTAATGGATTGACATTTATGTGAAAAGCTTTTAGCTTTTAAACTATTATTGTGTTTTTGCTTTCATTATTCGTGAGTTCGTTTTGCTTTATAAAAATATTGGTTGTATATTTGTTTCTATTATTTTTTCGTTGCTTTTATAAGCCTCTCGTTTTATTAAGGGAATAAACGTTTACGCTCGTTCCAAAACTTTCAAGGATATTGATTTACAAACTCTATTAAAAACTGGTCGAGTTTTATTTATGAGCTATAAATTAAAGGAAAAAAAAGCATTTAAATATTATATCTGAAACAAAGGTGGCAACGAAGTTAACGAAAATAATTTCAAATAAAAAATCCACCAATAAAACCGCAGCTCAACCGATACCAAACAAACAAATCATTCCGTTCGACTGATTCAAATCAAAACATCAATAAAACATGGCGAATACCAATTCCTTTTTCAAACCCTTCTGAATGATTAATACATGGGAATCATTCAACGTCAACGCATATTAAGCGTTCGTTTGCGGCCTATTTGTTCATTTGCTAGCTCGTTCATTCATTTAGTTACGTCATTAGTACAACGCCCGCAAATTTTTGAGAGCTATTTTTTACTAGACTCTGTTAATTTGTTAAGGGCGGCAAAATAAATGTTTGGGATTTAGGAAAATGGTTCGCAACTGTACTACTTAAATTTTCTGTATTTTTCCGCCATAATCTTTTTAGTGGATTAGGTACGTAACTAATCCTACGTTTTTGTAATTTGTAGACGCAGTGAATATAAAAAAAAAATGTTTTATCACTAAATACGTTTTTAAATTATGTCAATTTAGAAGAATTTAAAAAATGAAAGATTTGAATATATATTGATTATAGGTACCCATTGACTAACATATTCGAATTTCCCATTTGAAGACTGAATACAAAGGAATCATCACAGAAATTACAAGACTTTTTAAGGTAGACTAAAAGAGATGTTACTTCACTCACAGGTAATATTGGTGCAGTTATTATTTTTATTATGTCAACGAAATTAGACAGTTTAGACTACTGTAATTTGGTTCGCGTACGTTTCAATAAATAACTGAGGAAGTAAGAGGGGGAAATATCCAAATCTATAATAATAGTATTGTCCGACAGGGGAAGTACCTCAATAAACATTTTAATCGCTTTGTAGTTTGTACTCGTCTTTCATGCCTTACACGAAGGGCTTAAAATTTTCAACTTTTTTTTTTCATTTAGCTTATTTTTATGTCTTATACAAATGACTTCATGACAACTTCTACTATGATATTGCGATTTTTTTCTATGACTGTTTGAAATCATCAGTCAGTGAGAAGAACTTATGAATGATCACCGGTATGAGTTGAGCTAGAAAATGCTAAATTAAAAAGTTAGTAGTAAGTAAGAACTTCTTAGACATTAATTACAGTGGCATTATCTACAATGGCTCTACAAATAATGCACCAGTCTTTCTTCTTAGTAGAAATAAGTCATGGTAATAAATAATTACTACAAAAATAATACTCTTTTTTTGGATAGTCATACTATTATGAAAGTAGAACTTAGCACTGTACAGTAAAGTAAACCATACACATAATTAATGTTAATAAATGTACAAGGTGTATTTATTTTTATTTATTTTTTGTTACTAATGAATAATAGGTAGGGATCCCTAGTACATTTTTTTCACCTGATCAGTATCAAGCTAATTTTTTGGGAGTGGCTACATTTTGATGAGGCGAACAAAAAGTTCCTCTTCGAAAACTCTCGATTGTGGAAGCTAACAGAGATAGTAGGGGGTAGAGCAGCAGTGAGCGTAGGACCGGGATAACGTACCACGCAAATTGTAGGACAATATTACTATTAAATTATATAGATATTAACTAACTAAAAGCAAAAAAAAATCAGAAAAAAAATTAATTTTTGATGACCTTACGAGGTCATCAACTTGATGACCTCGTAAGGTCATCAAAAATTATTACTAACCAGCTGATTTTTTTTTCTTTTGGTTAGTGATTATCTATATAATTTAATAGTAATAATGTCCTACAAATTGCGTGGTACGTTATCCCGGTCCTACGCTCACTGCTGCTCTACCCCCTACTATCTCTGTTAGCTACCACAATCGAGAGTTTTCGAAGAGGAACTTTTTGTTCGCCTCATCAAAATGTAGCCACTCCCAAAAAATTAGCTTGATACTGATCAGGTGAAAAAAATGTACTAGGCATCCCTACCTATAAATATTTAAAACTTAAATAACCGAATACATAAACGATTTAAAAATGTAAACATCGAACGTATAAACCTTAAATTTTATTTTTACCGTAACGTATGATACGACTTGTGATATTTTTTTATAAGCGTTTATATTTTATGGATGGAAAATTGCATTTTACATGACCCAGTAAAGTGTGGCAACACTGTGTGGATAGGTATCGTAGTTCATTTATATACAAATGATGAGGCCATTTTCATATTATGTTTAAATCATATTTCGTTCATTACTTACAAAGCTGTGGTTATTTAAAAAACATTTGTGGGTTGCTCATGTGTGGGTAACACAAAAATAAAAATAATACGAATTAAAAAACATTTTGTTAAAGTCGAAATTAAAATCCAAAAAAAGTCAAAGTAAGTTTTGAATCTGAGTTGAAAAAAGGAGCCATAAATATTCCACTACTCTGTGGTTCCCATTTTCCTGTACATAGAAGAATAATTGAATTTTAATTCACAAGTCTGTGTCCCGACAATTGACTTGACAAACATTCAATCCAAAATGAAATTTTGTCACACATATTATCAAATATTAAGTCTCATCGTTAATATAACTTTCGGAAGAATATCCCGTATATATAATTGTAGTTTTCAAATTCGGTGGCTGTTAATTTTTCGTAAGTGCCTAATACTTAACAGCCACTATTACTATTTAACATTACAGCAGCTATAAATATCTGTATGGACTACAAATATTTCTTAAAACGAATATCGGACTTGCAGCCACTAGTGCTTCAGTCAGTTATGGGTCATCTTAATATTATTTCGTTTAGTTATCTGACTTTAGTCAATTACTGGAATTCCAGTTGCAAGAACGCTATTCAATAAAAATAATTACTAAGTATATTTTATTCGATATTTTTTAATTTCTACAATTTATTATGACACAAATACACACACATTTTTGACACAAATTTATATCAAGCTGTATCATAATCGAGTTTTGCTAAATGTTACAAAGTTAAACTTTTCAAATCAAGAACCTTGGAAAAATTAAAGATCACAAAAGTCTGATGAGATTTGAAATTGTAAGGCTAGATTAACTTTAAAATAAATTGTAAGACTAGATTAACCTTAAGATAAATTGTAAGATTAAACTAACTTTAAGATAAATTGTTTCATCTGCACTTGTTAAATAATTACTTAAGTAAAATTATTTGTTTGAGAATAAATAGATTAATGATAAGACGACGACAGTCAATGGTTATCTGAGCAGATGCTTTAAAAAACGATTTTTCGAAGTTTTATTAAATTTACTCAATAGTAACGAAAATTACAGGTAAAATTATTTAGAACGATATAATGTACTAGCTTCTGCGCGCGACTTCGTCGGCGTGGACTCCGCTCCTATTGAACTTAGCGTGATGATATATAGCCTATAGCCTTCCTCGATAAATGGGCTATCTAACACTGAAAGAATTTTTCAAATCGGACCAGTGGATCCTGAGATTAGCACGTTCAAACAAACAAACAAACAAACAAACAATCAAACAAACTCTTCAGCTTTATTATATTAGTATAGATAAGTAAAAGTCTTTGCTTACCATAAATTTTCCGAATAATTCTTCAAAAGCGTGGCTTTAAAACAGCTAAATTGTTTACGCAAATAGCGCCACGTTGTATAGACATCAAATTTTGTTGGAATGTTTAATTTCTGAAAAGCATTTAACGTTTTGTACATTAATTTCATGAATAATATCTTCAGAAATTGACGACGGTATTTTATAATGACAACAAGGTTACGATGACTGATACTATTTGCATTAGTTGTGTCCGTGATTTCCAATCTACGTGTCTGCCTTTGTGTGTTTCCCAATAATGCCTATAAGAATACGTGTTATGCTGTCATTATTGACAATTATCATGAACAGATATTGTTGTTCGTGGTAGGAAATTTTATCTTTCACCGCCAATAGAGCAACACCGAGGGTTAAGTTCCTATTCTTCTTCAATTTAAGGTGTGAGAGCTTTGGTTAATAGTAAGGTGGACTACAAATTGATTTGATTACGTAAAGTTTTAATAACAAATAAAACCAAGCAATAAAATGTATAATTAAAAAAAAGTATTATCACCTAGTTTTACGGATCAACCGGATACAACGTAGTCAGCGTTACAGCTTATGAAACATTCAGTAATGTTAATTTTCGTTAACATTGAACGTAAATAACAACTATAAACATAGCAATAAAAGAGACGATAGAAAAACTCGGACAATATTCGAAGTGCCATAAAAATGTCCATATTATGCGTACAATGTTGATGGTTGCGAAACGGATATTCAAAATCTACCTACCTTTTGTATTTTATTTTAAACGCATGCAATTTTGTTTTTAGTATTTTACTAATTATTGTGTTTGTTTTTGTATTTAAGTAATTTATACGCTCGGCTAGACGTTGTGATTACTATTCTTTTGTCACTATTTATATCGGTATTAATTATGAATGTTTAGTTTATCGGGTTTTTTTTTCCTTTTGAGAGCTTCCGCTGCGTAAACGGTTAAAGTTTCGCACAAATCATGTATGACAGAATTGGTCCTATTCCAAGGGGACGAAGTCGCGCGCAGAAGCTATGTAGTGTATTACAAATCCTGGGATAGTTTTATGTAACAAAATTTAAAGTAAAAAACTTAATTAAGCCGTTTCAAAATAAACCGTGTTCTTCGGAAGCATCTACATCATACACATAAAATCGGTGTTCTAAGCATCCACTGACGTTAAAAAATGTATTATTTAAAGAAAAATATTCTGCAAAATAAAATAATATGACAAGTGGTTCGTGACCGATCGTTTTTAAACCAGTACTTAACCGAGCTATTAAAAAGTATTTGTTGCAAATACTTTTTATAAGCTTAAAGCTTTTTAATAATCGTTCATAAAAAAAAAAACTAATTAAAGTTTGTATGCACCATATTGATCCGTTTGAGATTCCTCACTCGTTGTTCAACAAGTTAGAGGTTAGTTTGTTACGAATGCGAAACCATGCGTAATAACCACGGTAAACTTGCCGCATGGGGCTGTAACACGATCCCATTAATTACTATTTTACTGAAGTAGGCACAACAGTATATATCCTACTATAAATATACATATAGTTTGTCTTGGGAAGTCTTAATTTTAGAGATCATAGCTAACCAATACTGCTGACAAGCAGTGTTGTATTCCTGTGGTATGTAAGGTGATCAGAGCGCCTGGATAGGGTCGGGGATAGGGATGACAACGCACTTGTGATACGGCTACGGTAATTGCTACCTAGTCATATAAAAAAAAACTTGCTAGCTAATTAGGGACTTGAGGTTTTCTTAAGTGATATTTAATATTTGACTTGACAAAGCTTTTGTCGTTTTTAATGAGTATATAATATATTTTGTACCAATTGTTCTACTTGTACGTTGTTGTGATGCTCTTAATTAGCCTTAAAGTTAAAAGGTTTGGCAATAAGAGAAAGACAATAATTTTGTGAGATAGCAATATTAATGATATATTATGTTTTTCTCACATTTTAAAGAAGAGAAATGAAAATTATGTATTTAAAAATTCTAGTATTTATTTTGAGTTATAGTTGAGTTTTTAATTAAATTATTTTTATAAATTACGTGAAGAATTTTCTATACTATACAATTAAAATTTGATACGATAAAAATATTTAAAGAGTAAAAATACAAAATAGAATTTAGTTCGGTTCGTTAGCAAGTTTAGTAAATACAGAGAAAATATGATTCAAGCTTAATCATGCGCTGAAATACGCTGCTGATTTAACATCGTAGCAATTGACCTGGATTTTGAGAACTATGAATAAATTAGAACAAGAAATATATTGTTAAAGAAATATATGTGTATTAATAGTTTGGAGTGTATTAAATACTATAATGAATTGGATTATACAAAAGTTACCTTTTATTCAAAATACTTGTGGTATTATATTTGTCATATTATGTTACAAGATCTTTCTAAGTAACTATACCTATATTTTTAACGTGGTGAAAATCCTAATAGATAGCGCCATATCATCCAGCGCGGGGGCACCGGAGAGGTTACGTCAGACATTTACTGACCAAAAACCACCACGTGTGAGCAGTCATCCGCCTGAATCGGGCAAGATGGGATCGCGCTAGCATTCGCCACCTCGCCCCGGCGGTAGGTCCGGACGAAACCTCCGGGCCCCGGCACAAAAGTGGGGTGGCCTCGCTCACAACAAGGCCACCCCTCAGACGTGTGGGGTCGTGTCGTCCAGCGCTGGCCGAAGTCCCCCGACTGTTGGCCAGTGATAACTATATCTAATCTAGATCAGCCATGTCTTACATGTGGCCCACTAAGATTTTTTTTTGCTTGACTAAAATTAAAAAAAAAAAAAACTAAACGATGTTTTTGAAATTAAAAAGGGATCGTTTTCGCCGGATTTTAAGTAGTTTTTTTTTTTAATATAACTAGGTCAGCAAACAAGCGTACGGCTCATCTGATGGTAAGCGATTACCGTAGCTTATAGACGTGTGCAACACCAGAAGCATCGCAAGCGTATTGCCGAGCACATCCCCAATTCGCCCCAGGAGCTCTGTTCACTTTACTCACCAACAGGAACACAACACTCCTTAAAAACAGAATTATTTTGCTGTGATCTTCTGTAAGGTTGAGGTACTACCCTATTTGGGCTTCTCCATATTTTGTGCACTATATTTCCTGCCGTGCCCTACCTCAGTTAAATTTTTAAGATTTTTTTGATTTCATACTTTTGGCTCAAACGTGACTAGGTAGACTTCGATTTTTAGTTTAAATCAGAGTATATAAGTGTGAATACATAGAAGGCACACTCTATATTCAAATATTTTATGAATCGACTTAATTACGAGTACGATGCTATACTTGCTAAAGATATTTTCTATTATGATTTTGACCATGCACATTAAAAAAAATGAGATTCGTAGCGTCTAACATTAACGTGAGATCAACAACAGAGTAAAAGCTGATATTCATATTTACGATTATGGGCAACATCAAAAGTTTATATCTTATCGTCAGTAACTGCCTACTTATTTAACATAATACAAACATAAACGTTCATACAAACTATACGAGATATATAAAAATATATTTACTATGACCTGTGACTCAAAGGTATTGATTTCCCAACTATCTTATACGGTATTTTTAAGAAATATACAATACTAGCTTCTGCGCGCGTGGACGCCGCTCCTATTGGTCTTAGCGTGATGATACATACATAGCCTTCCTCGATAAATGGGCTATCTAACCCTGAAAGAATTTTTCAAATCGGCCCAGTAGTTCCAGAGATTACCGCGTTCAAACAAACAAACAAACAAACAAACAAACAACCAAACAAACAAACTCTTCAGCTTTATATATTAGTATACAATATAAATGATTTCATATAAAAATACTATTTTTTTGTTATATTTGCCCTACCGTAATATGAACAAGATATATTCTAATATCACAAGACGAAATGATAACCTAATGCCTAGTTTTCGACTTCACAAATTCGATATTCTTTCTATGGCTTACTGCACGTATTTATTACGACATTATTTGACGATGCATTAGCTCAATTGTTACAACATTCTTATGACTGTTGCGCTGATGTTTGCTGGCTGATGTTCGCATACAATACATTTTTACACATTAGTATTGGTAATACAGACGTTTGCCATAGTCTGGGCGTTTGTGCTTGTGTATTGTGTGTTTCCGAACCCCCGACACTGAAGTAAATCGTAACGGGGGCCGTTGAGTTTAAGACATTTATTTTTTCATTATTACTGTTAATCTTTTTCATTTATTTTACACAAAATCTATAGATGCCTCAATACATCAGGGCTCTTAAATTAAAAAAATGTTTCCAACACATTATATACATTGTACAAATAATAAGTACAGCCATTATATAAATGGGTTTCGTAACATTACAAATTCCTTAAGTTTTTACATAATTTTCTTGCAAATTAAACTTAAGGTCACTGCTACACGCGATCTGTTAATCCGCTTTAATACATACACAAGACTTATAGAAAAGTATACTTAAAGCTTTATTCAAATTAATACTAGATAAAATGGTACTAGAAATTATTTTGAATTTTGTCCTTGTAAAATTGTATGTTCACACTGTACTTTAGACAATTTCTTAAACTAAAAGAAAAATTTGGTTTTTCGTACAAAATGGCTAAGAATTACTGTTGGAATATATCAAATATTTTGCTTAATCGTCTGGTTGTACCACTGCCAACAAATTATCTTGATTTAATCGTTCACATCTTCTTAGTCTAGAAGAGTCTTCAGATTACCAGGAAAATCACGTTTATATCAGACTCAAGATGTCAATCTATATACTAATATATAAAGCTGAAGTGTTTGTTTGTTTGTTTGTTTGTTTGTTTGTTTGTTTGTTTGTTTGTTTGTTCGTTTGAACGCGGTAATCTCTGGAACTACTGGGCCGATTTGAAAAATTCTTTCAGTGTTAGATAGCCCATTTATCGAGGAAGGCTATAGGTTATGTATCATCACGCTAAGACCAATAGGAGCGGAGTCCACGCCGACGAAGTCGCGCGCAGAAGCTAGTACAAAATATAGGTAATAGTACTCTCTGACCTGATTTGCCTGTATTAGAGAACATATTCTTACATTTTGTATTATATTTATGTATATAATGCGATTATTAATATCAGCTTTAGCCGTGAGTGTATTTGTTAAATATTCATGGCGTAAATAGATTACGGTATTCGGCTTAAATCGGTACCTAAGTCATGAGCATCTATCTTATCGTGGGTATACATCACTACATACGAGGATACCCAATATTAATGTATGCTCCTCTGATGTGGTACAAAATAAATACAAAATTTGTCGAGTTAAAAAATAAAAAACATTTTTTATGACTGCTTTATTCTATGTTTTCGTACATATTAAAAAATAGTAATACTGACTTTTCGAAATATAAAGGTTAGTAGAATGAGTTCAATAAATTTTAGTGGTTGTTATCAAGTTTAAGTATCAATATCGAAATAGACGAGCAATTTATGTTTAAAAAGCCATGAAAAAATTGTTTGTCAAATCATTTAAAAACTGCTTGTCCGATGCGACTGGTTTCTTTTATTAAACATTATATTTCAATAAATTTTTACAAATTTCAGAGAAAAAAAAATTATTGAAACAACTTTAAATTCTTAATTTAGGTATGGAACTATTACTACACACGAGATATTTACATTACATTCGATTACATATAATATAATTTATGACTCAATTTGAATATCTTTTGTTGACCACAATACATATTGTTATAACTCTTGAATTGCCAATTTAAATTCAAATCAGATTAAAACTTTTTAATATTCAACTGTAAAAGGTCTTTAATGATGTAGTAAATGAAATATCCGCTAGAAAGCTTTTATAATGAAACATCACCAAATTTGATGGAAAAATGTCAACATATGTTTTGGTACGACTTTCATGTGGTTATCCAATTTAATATCTCAAAAAATTAACACTAATGAATAGAAAAAAGTAATTCTATTGCTACATTATATTCTCGAGAATAATAATTAAACGACCTCTTGTAACTTTAACCATAAGATGAGTGTGTAATACGTGACCTTGGCCCGTACTCCAAATGTTTACCTGGGCCCGATCCATGTAAATCGTCCCATTGAAGGATCTGACCTTTGCATAAATATATTATAAATAAGTGTCGGGCATCACGTGTTATTACAACGTGGGTTGCTAATGTTCTATATCAGATATTGGCTCAAGGTCAACTTTTATTATTTGTATGTACTGGTTTGCCGTAATCTTTCAAAAATGGAAGATTATGTGTGCTCTGAAATAATTACCGGTTATCGTACAAAAACCGTGTCAACGGAACGAAGCTTTTGCTGGCCTTTCATGCGTCAATTTAATATCTCTGTCAGTTCAGTATCTTTACATTTGTAATAAGATGAGATTTTTTATATAACAATAACCTTTAGTCGCACTAAAGGTTATTATTATATAAAAAAAATCTCACGGTTCGAACGGCTTTCACGGTTTCGAAACGGTCGATTGTCGGCAAAATTATTTACTAATCCGTGTGAAGTGGAGGAGCGTAGTGGGATGCCAACCATCTTTAAATCAGAAGAAAGTCCAACATATGTCTTCATTTTTAACTCTCTCCCATTATTAATTATCTCTTTATCAAATCAATAACGTATTTGTGGATTCTCTAGAGTTGAAAGTTGATTTTTATTGACAATATTTTTTTGTAAACAAACGTACTACGGCTCACCTAAAATAGTAAGTGATTACCGTAGCCTATATGCGCCTGCAACACCAGAAAGATCGCAATCTCGTTGCCGACCCTACCCTCGATCCCCCATGAGCTCTGGTCACTTTACTCACCACAGGGACACAACACTGCTTGAAATCAGTAAGCTGTGATTTTCTGTAAGTTTGAGTACTTCCCCAGTCGGGCTGCTCTAGATTTTGAACAAGACATGTCCTGCTATACCCTAACCTCAGTATGATATCTACCTTAAAACTGACCTAAAGTGACTCGTAATGCGCTTAATAATACGTATTATATAAATTACATATAACATAACATTGAACAATACATATTCTCTAAAATATATTTAAAAAACTACGTTTCTTGTAGGTACAAGGCTTTTTATAGATAAGTTTGGTGTGAGTATTGATATTGTTATAAACTATATTTGCAGGTTATTTCGCTCATTATTTTATATCTTAAGACATTTTTTTTAAGTAACATAAACTATAATAACAAGTTTCAACTTATAGTAGTGAAATAGTCATAAATTTTAACACAACAATATCTAGTCATTAATAGTTAATCATAAAACCCTTCAAGACGTCTTTGCGGAGTAGTGTTGCGAAAATATTAGTTCTTAAACTTAACAAGGCACTATTGTACTCTCGATTAAAAAGGATCTACTAATCAGTGGTATTCCTAAGAGTTAATTAACAGAAATCTCGAAAATACCGTCAAACTCTTAAGTGGAGTCTTTATGCTTAAGGGTCAGGGTCAGCACAAATGACCCCTCAGGGCGACCCTTTTTAATGAAAGCATCAAACAACGCTAGCGTCAGTCTCGTATTTTTGTTTGAAGAGCTAAAAGCTGAGGGCCTCTCAGTCATCAACCAGATGGTTTGTTTCGACGTTCGTGACATTTTTAAATCTAAAATGAAATGTTATTCTCTATTGTTTGAGTTTTGTTAACGTTAAAAATTGTAAAAAAAGTAAATTTCACCAATACTTTTTTAACATAGTTACAGAAATAACCAAAGTGTATCACTACATAGTATAAAACAAAGTCGCTTCCCGCTGTCTATCTGTCCCTATTTATCAAAGATTTAAATCTTTGCTATATATGCTTAGATCTTCAAAACTACGCAACGGATTTTGATGCGGTTTTCTTTAGTTAAATATGATTCCAGAGGAAAGTTTATATGTATAATACATGCATAATATAGTAGAGGAACACTGATAGTTTTTGCAACCGTGCGAAGCCGGGGCGGGTTGTTATTTAAATATAAACCTGGATTAAATGTTCTAAATACAATATTTATAATGAACAACTTTTTTGGATTTTATCGCGGTTTATTAAGTTTTTTCAATGCCAGACGTTTTGGATACTTTACAGCAACCATAGTCACGGGAGGACTTAAATTAGGAAATTCGAGTAAACATTAGAAAACAATATGTTATAAATATAGTTAAAATTAAAAAAAAACATATTTAAATAAAATTGGATTTAACGTATAAGGTGGATAGGTATATAGAAAATTGCGACTAAGCACAGCCAAACGACCTTCCCTTGAAATATACAGATTACATCAAAAACTTAATAATAAAATACTTTTTTACTTCTTACAATGAAACTAATTATAATAAAAAGGCAAGATAGATGGGACATAATGGTATAAATTATCTAAATTACGCAAATCTGGATAGTAGAATCGCAAAATATTCGTCTCTTATTAATAAAATGAAAATTTGAAAATAATGTTTTATTTTCTGCACAGTTATTGATTATTAAGTAAAAAAATATATCGATCACGATTCAGCCTGTAATATCCCACTGTTGGGCATAGGCCTCTTCCCCATGTAGGAGAAGGATCGGAGCTTAATCCACCACGCTGCTCCAATGCGGGTTGGTGGATATATTCCCTACTATGAGTAACGATCGCTATCAGGTGTCCATGATAACAACCGGGACCGACGGCTTAACGTGCTCTCCGAGGCACGGTGGGGAGACCCACAAGGACTGCACAAACACCCAGACCACGGCAAACATCTGTATGGCCAATACAAATGGTGTCGTGTGCGGGGATCGAACCCGCAACCGCCCGCGCAACAGTCATTCGCAATCCAATGCTGTGACCGCTGCGCCAACGCGGCGTCAAAAAAATATATACTTAAGGTAATTATTACATTGATTGTGATAAACGTATTGTGGTCACAACCAAATTGATAGATGCGATAGGAAATGTACATTCTATTGAAAGCAGATGAGAGCTCTCATAGTTATTCTATTTAAAAACAGTTTTCACAAACATGTAGAGTCGAGATGGCAAGTAGATAGGGTACGTAGATGTTTGTAATTCATACTAAGAACCACATCGAATAGAACACATCAAAATGAAACTTGTGCATTATCCCAAGTGTAGTAAAATGACATAAAGGATCAACCTCCGAGTTTTGAACTCCATGCAAGAGGCTTAATAGTCACTACCACATTACATTGAATTTAGTATAAACAAAAACCTTAAACACCTTTTTGAATCCCATAAATATCAGAATTTCCTAGGACGAATTGGGTAGAAACTAAATAATAATTTTTTAGATAAAAATGACTCCTAAACATACGTGTATTTGATCATTAAAAAAAACCTCAGCCAACTACTTAATGATAATGTTATGGTACAGAACTTTAGCTGGTAGGTAGGTAATGCACTGATACCGGTTATTTTTTCGAATATATTTAGAAATAATGAGAGAGCTTGGTGTACACACGATTGTCTTGAGAGCGAATACTAAGCTTAAGATACAATCTAAATGTTGACAATAATAGACAAAATAATGTATAGAATATTCACTTGTATTAATGGAAAAATTTCATAATACACCAGTATTTCATAAACAACGTATTAATACTATAGATTCGCATATAACACATATATATGTGTGCGTGATGAGAATAAAAACAATATAGTCGCTTACAAAAAAGTACGAACCGTTAATAAAAATACTTCCTTTATTTGCCTGTGATAAATCTGTAAACGCTCGATCAAACTTATTATCATACAAATAAGGTTTATAATACAAAAACCGGAACGCAAGAATGGGGCCATTGTATACAATAAATTGCGTCTTTCCTATTGAAGCGTATCCATTGTACGGGAGTCAGTGTAATCAGCTTCGTACATATTGTTATCGGTTTTAATATCTGCCGAGACACTGATATTAGCTTTGTATCCATATTTAAAATATTTTTGGTAAGAGAACAATTTATTTTTATATTACTACCAGTTGACCTGTCAGATATTGTCCTTTCTTGCCAAGTATCAAATCCGTGAAGTTTAAATCCCTTAGTTTTCTGAAGTTTTACAACTATCTTAATTTTTCATTCCTTAGGAACATTTAAAAATATTATAAAACTTGAAAAAAAGGATAATAGTAATATGTAGTTATAACTTGGGCAAGAGAAACAGAAATTCATTATGACATTATGTACATAACAATTTGTCTAAAAAAATGTAACATTACCTAACCTTTCTAGCTATTAACTCCTAAGGTGACATTTTTAGAAGGTTACTGAACTAAATCTCTTAATGTCTCGTGTCTAGACAAAGATATCTTTCTAAATGGAAAAAAAGTTTATGCTTATACTACCAAACTAATCTTCTAAGATTTAAGATACTTGTTTTAATAATCGTTATCACTATTTGTTGTCAACTGACGATTATATTCATTTTTTGATATTTGTGTTATATTTTGTTTGTGGAGAAACATTTTTTTTCTTATACAACTAGGTTGGCAAGCAAACCTGCAACACCAGAAGCATTGCAGGCGCGTTGTAGACCCCACCCCCGATTCCCCTCAGGAGATAGCTCACCTAAGAGGTCACCTTACTCATCACAGGAACACAACACTGCCTGAAAGCAGTATTATTTAGCTGTGATCTTCTATAAAGTTTAGTTTACTTCACCAGGCAGGCTGCTCCAGATTTTGAGCAGGATATTTCCTGCTTTTCCCTATCTCAGTTAAACATAATCCTTTAATAGAAATTATTATGAAATTGTTTAAGCTATTCATATTATTGAAAGTGATTTAAAAAAAAATAGTGCATGGTGATTTTTTTGAAGACACATATTAATTTGATTTACGTATCATATATATTAATATATGATACATAAATCAAATTATTTTATAAATAAATTACATTTCTTGGATTATATTGTGTAACTTAGAAGTAGATCTTTTACGGTAATAACGTTACAATTATTTAATTGTGCAATAATAGGATTTATCTTCAAGTTTTATGTAACATAACCCATAATATCGATACTTATACGTCAGCTTACATGTATATTGTGTTACTGAAGTCATCCTTATAAACAATTTGAAGGCTATCATCACAAATTTTTAAGTTAATATTTGTCTGAATGAAGCTCGTACTAGATAATATTATTTTAAATTCATTTGCAGTTGTTGGCAAACGCAGTATGGGATGTACTCCGGCCTGCTGGACTGACGAACTACGTAAGGTTGCCGGTGGAGGCTGGACGAGGATTGTGGAAAACCGGGATGTCTGGCGCGAACTTAGGAAGGCCTATGTCCAGCAGTGGACTGCGATATACTGAACTGATATTTGCACTAGGAGAATCATATGAACTTCAGTTTAAGTATCAAGCAGACAAACATTTTTTGTTACGTATGTATGGATTTTATCTATATTTTTGTACCAGACAACACCAGTCGAGGATAAAAAAACCTCGAATTTATTAGAATTTCACAGCAATTGTGTTTAGAGTAATAACTTATTTTCTAGAGAGTGTAGCAACATAAAACCTACACCTTAATCTTCAATTTTACGTATGTATAAACCGCATCCAATTTTTTTATATATTTTATGTGACAAAACACACAGACAAAATAAAAAATTTTGTTGACTTTTATTGATATACTTACTTTTCTTGATATTGTATTAATTATTATTTTTTCCATATTATTTTTTTTATCTTGTAAATAAATTAAAAGCTGTTTTATTTTATTATAAATATTTTTTTATTATATATTTAAAACGAATTTCAAATTGTTTTACCACATAACAAAATACAATTTTAAAAGTAAACACTGACTAGTTTCTTGCAGAAGTAAATCGAAAAAATGTACCGCAACGTTTTAACATTTATTTTTTTTTTTATTTTACATAAAATTAATTAGTACGGATTTACCACTTACACTAATTAATATTACAAACAAGTCACATTAATTAACATTTGAAAAATAAAATTAAAAAGTTACATAAATTAATCATAATAACATACATAAAAACAAACCAAGCGAAAAAAAACAGTAATAATAATAATGATAGTAAAATTAAAATTCAGTCAATATCAAACAAAAATACAAAAAAAAATGATAATAATAATGATAATAAAAACAATTAAAAAAAAAGATAATTACATGTCAGTTCGTATAAGCAATAAAAATAATAATAAAAAAATAATAATTCAACTACAAACTCACTCACTTATATTTTAAGACACACACATCACGCATTCAATTCACAGTAATTCAGGCACTCCGACAAAATCATCTTCCATCCATCAGCAAACAGGTCACAGTGCGGATCAGCGTCCAGGAGAGCGTTGAACGCGGTTAGTGACCGCGGAATGGGCGACCTCGAACGAGCAACTGTACGACACATCGGAACAGCAAACAACGAGTGCTTTCTGTTTCGATGGTACTTGTTAGGAGCAAAAAGTCTACATAGCTCTTCGTGTAGATCTGGGGCATCCAAAAAACATAGACCACACATGCGATGTCACGTGTACACGCTAGTTTTCCACGCGGATATTTCAAACAGATCATGCTTCGGAGGTATCGAGTGGAACACTCATAGATCTATTCATTATTCCTCGGTCTATGTTGGAAACGAGCCAAACGGCCTATTTCTTTTTTCTTAACAAGAAAAAGTAGCAATATTTATTATATGCCGTAATATTTAACTATTATATATCATATATCCTTTCTTTTGTTAATTATTGGTTTCTTTGTAATCTATATATATAAAAGAGATTTCCACCCATTGACTCATCACGATATCTCTGGAACCATAAGGCGTAGAGACTTAAAATTTGGTAGGAATATTCCTTTCACCGAGTAGAGGTCAGCTAAGAACGGGTTTTACGAAATTCCACCCACAAGAGGGGGTTGCGGGGGTTAATAACATACATGGCAAAACAACGTTTGCGGGGTCAGCTTGTGATATATAAAATATTAAAAACTATATATGAAAGTGTAGTGGAACCACTACGGTCTATTCTCGTTAAGAAAGTAGTGGTCGTGTATTCGGTTACCACTCAGGACAGATTTATATATATTATTATTCGTCAAAATACTTATTTCTGTTCTGAATGATTGTTCTTGTCAGTCTAGCCATCGTAGCTTAGACATGATATAAATTTATCAGTCCTAGTTGTTAGCATAAACAGGTGATAGCTACTCACGGTAGGCTAATTACTTTCCAACAGCAATGGCGATGCGTAGTTTATTAATCTCTCACCCTTCCTGATTTCATTCATTTCGATAAGAAATAAATAATAATAAAAAATATCAAAGTTATATTTTATTTTGTATATTCACACATGGTGACATGAGTCACAGTATTGTTATTTCGAGCATTTTGAACTGTCGAATTTTTAAATAAAAGCAACGCTCGTGAAATAGTGATGGTAAATATGAAAACATGAAATGTTGGAGTGACGAATGTTCTATTATCGCTGACGGCAACGACTTCCTTTTACAATAGAAGCGGTAATTCCTATTTATTTTATTCACACTTTTATTGGTCTCAGTGACTCGGTTGACCTGAATGTAAATTTAGCTACTATTCAGTACACAATTATTTACAAATCGTGAAATTTATTACGTTAAGACCTGACGCAGTGCGGGTAGAACCATTAGAGATACCTTGTTAATTTTAATAATTAAAAAAAAACAACAATAATTTTAACATATAAATGTGTAACCGCTAAAGTCTGCCTTGTGTCTATCATGACATTACTATTCATATTAAAAAACACACATATAAAATAATGTTAAGAAGGGTAAAACCTCGTGAGATGCCTAGTTTGCAAAAAAGGCAGACATAACCAAAATTTACAATAACAAAATTGATAAGCTAAGCTAAAACATGAAGTAGGTCGCTTGATAATTTCTGCTAAACTACAGGATAGTTCTGGCGGTTCGCCAAACATTCCGAATTAGAGACAGCACTTCGTTAGGTAAATTGATAAGGTGAGAGGAACTTTTCAATACAGTTCCTGACATTTATTTGCAGTTAGTATTGAATTGGTTAAAGTTAAGTGTTTTAATGGGACGCTAAGGGGCTACTTAGAGGCAAAGTAATCGAAAGATAAGCTTGAAAATATATTCAACTACGTATAATATACATATGTATTTATAAATGCAGTATTAGAATTGCGCTGATCCGTTTCCTTTTCTTTTAATGACCAGTCTTGTACAGTATACACATTGAACAATCTCAATAGATATACAAACATCATATGCATGTCTTAATAAACTAAAATTAAACGGAATACATAACTTTAACTTTTTGATTTATCTTTAATCTTTTATTTAATTAGAAGAACGTAGAGCGTTACAAGAACTGCCGGCAAGGTATGTTTATTAAGTTCAAAAAACTGTCTGCAAATTCAGTTGACAATCAAACTCGAGCTTAAGCAGTTTCTATCATCCAACGAAATATATTTGAAAAAGTATAAGAGTGCCAAATTTAAATAAGTATGTCGTTACATAATTATGTACTTATGTAATAGAGTAAAATATTATATCCGTCACTAAATACACTTGCATTTTCTGTAACAAAAACGCAGCTGTATATATTATGTAATAATAAAATTAATGAAGGCGATAAATATTGAAAGCTTGATGTTTTTGATGTTGATTAATAATAATTCTAGCCAAATTTAATTTGTATTACATTCCGCTTATTACGTGAACGTACCTTCGAGGTAATATCCTTCGAGGGTTCAAGTGTTTTAATTTAAAACATGTCAGAAAATCGTAACGTCAGAAAGCCTTAAAACATTTTAATTAACTGTACCCTAAGATTATCGTCCAAACAAGTTAACTTTTCAGCTTATCTATATATATAAAAGAGTTACCCACCCATTGACTCATCACGATATCTCTGGAACCATAAGGCGTAGAGACTTGAATTTTGGTAGGAATATTCCTTTCGCCGAGTAGAGGTCAGCTAAGAACGGGTTTTACGATATTCCACCCCTAAGGGGGTTAAACGGGGGTTGGAAGTTTGTATGAAAGTCCTATGTTTTTGAAGTAAGAGACTTGAAATTCAAAATGTATGCTCTATAGACGGTGTTGAGGTGTACTAATAATGTATTTTTAGAAATCAACCCTTTTTGGGGCTGAAACGGGGGGTGGTAGTTTTATGTGAGCGAGATGAAAACTTAAGTATATGTAAGTATATTATTTGCATCACAAAAATAATTAACGCCCAACGAAGTGGGCACGGGTCGGCTAGTATAGTTTATAAGTATTATTTATTGTTATTATTATTTGCATACAAGTACATGTATATAGATATATTATGTGAAAATCAACCCGAGTGCCTTCAGGGTACACACGCTAATCCGAATTTCATTTTGAGCTCAACAAACAAACGACTAGAACGAAACGCTGTTTACATTATTAGGGTTCGCGATTTACTAAATCTCTTTTATAATCGAAACAGAACAAAAGGGCAGGATTTTTGATTGATTTTTAAAAATAAGCGTTATTTCTGTATGTAAAATATCATATATATCTAAGATTATTCAGTTAATTACAAACCACTAAAAATCCGTAATATTCTACTGTTTTATTTGGTTAGTCGATTGTAAAAAATAATTTAATCGATCTAAACCTTTTTGAGGTCTTGCAGTTTTCAGCACGCCACCTAAAATTTCATTATATTAGCTTTTAGGTGTATCTTAATAATTTTAACAATAACAATAAAGTAAAATCTTTGGTTTTCGCTCACCAGTTAAAATATTCACAATTTTATGGTTTGTAATAGACATATTATTAATGTAAATTAAAATATTATTGTCGTGTAATCAAAGCATCAATCCTCCTTTTATATAATGCTGTTAACGTGTTGTTACTTTTTTATTGGTCTCCTCACCAGAGTATGCTACGATGTCTGTTCTGGTTGTCATCATAGACATCTAAAAACGTTACACGTGGTAATCGTTAATCTGTGAAGTACAGTAGTAAAATAAGTTTTAACCTTTTTATATAGAGAAGATGCTTCTGTCGGACATTATTCTTATCCAATAGTTCAGTACATTTGAGTGTTGCAAATGTTACAATGTTGGATTTCCTTATCTAGTTTGGCTCTTCTACTAATATAAATTATAAGTACTATAGGTCTGATTCTCTTTGGCCTTCAGATAATTATCTCTGTCACCGCACGATATTACAGAATAATATCGATGTCACATCATCATTTTTATATTGAGTCTACATACAGATGACGACTTTTTTGTATAAAATAGTTGCAATTGACTAGAGTTTGGGGTAATGAAGCAGAGATCGGATTGCATTTGCCTACAAAATTCCTAGTAGGATTTTGTGTTATATCTTACTTAAATTAGTAGTCAGTTTGTATATACGAATACATAATTATGTCTATGAAAAGAAATACAAATATTTTAACAGTCGCCTAAAATTATTGTTTCGCAAATTTATAGAATGTTACTTCTCATATCAGGTTTTCGTTTCTTTGAAAAATATTTGAAATTTTTACTGTATTTTTTTTTAATTTGTGAACTTTTAAATATTTTTAAAATACTTTAGGTTTTATTATTTAACCTTGAGATTGGAATTAAGTATACCAGAAATGGATTTAGTTGCGGCTTTTCAAACAAACAATATTATTTTTTGTAATAAAAATAGACATACCTACCTATATTTTAAAACAATTTTTAGACAATCAAGTTAGAGATGGTTGACATAACCTAACCGACGTAAATATCCATATTAAGTCTTCAAGTTACACATGTTAGAGTTGTATTTTATGTAGCCGGATAACACGGTCGGTTAGAAACATTCAGTGCCAAGATATTGGCGTTCATCCAAATTAACAAGGAGGCTCGTAATGTCAATAATATAAGATACAAACTGTTGTAAAACAATAGTATCACTTTTAATTTATTATTAGCTATTGTTGCTTAACATAGCAGATGGTTTATTAAAATAGCAGAGATGATTTTTTTTTTATTAGAACGATTTTGGACTACGGATTAGTCTACGATCCGAGATATCTAAATCTTCTGTTAATTAGATGAAACAATTTTTTATAGGCGGTTTTCAATATTGTGAATTTATAAAAACAACATCTGCCACCATACTCTGCTACAAATTTTTTTTTATCTTTTCCCTCTCATGTTAATTACATGTAATAAGCTAAAACCGTTAATATGTTACATTATATACCTGAGTGTAGTAGGCACCCATCTATATGATTGCTACACTTACCTGGAGCCAGGTCAGTAACCAAAGTCAGCAGTAACCTGGCTGCAGGTAAGTATAGCAATCATAGAGATGGATGCCTACTGATTTTGTTATATCCCGGATCTTAGACCGTTATTGGATTTGAAATTAGAATACATTTTAGGAATCATTGAAATTTACTCAAACAGTATTCAATACACTAAGTTTATAAACTCGAAATAGTTATGTAGAGTTAGCTTTGAACACACGCATATAATTAAAAACTAATCGAAATATATTTACGCAGTTATCCACATAGCTTTTTCATGACTGCACCGTATTGTGTAGTTCCTTTTTGATTTCGTTGTTATTAGGAAAAAGTTTGTATAAAAGAAACAAAAAATCGATACATACACTAAAAAGGTAATATAGGCAATACATAATTTGTTAGGATTTATAGTAAAATATTAAGAAATATAAATATCCCGATCATAATAAAAACAGAAATAAAAGCATAGCTCAGTTTAAATTTTATTAAAATAATTGATAAAAATAATCCTTTGTACTGTTTGGAAATTTTCACAAAGACATTTGTATGGAAACAACGAATTCATCGCTCTTTTTACATTAAAAAAATATAAAATCATCACACACAAGCGATATTACTGACATTTTTTTTACAAAGATTTCTGTTTGTCACAATCGAAAATAAACAAATCTAGGAAAATTTTTATCTCCTGCGTATTTTTTTCGCGCCCCCTCGCCCTGCGGTGGTCGTGACCGGAATACAAACAGGATAAAAATACGTAGACACGGCAATTACATATATGTTTCCCTTACAGCATAGTTAATAAAACTGTGAAATTTTATTACGATTTTATGAAAGTAAAATTTATTATCATTCAAAAATTTGGTGAGTATTTTAAAAATGAGTTTTCATTTTAGTTTAATTGAACATGTATCAAATTTAGGTACAATCTACCTTAATCAACTTTATATTTAGTCAAACTTAAACAATATAATATAATAAATTATACACGCATATATGTGATGTTTATTACAATATTTAGATTTCCTTAATTAACGGAATTCATACAAAATATAAAATGGCAACGTTGAAACTATTGAAACTCATCAAAAATATTAAGTAAACAGAATAGGTCCTAAAATATCAGATTAATTTATTATTTTATTGCATTTATTTATTTTTTTCAATTTATTACACAGCTGAAGTAAATACTTTACAAAATAAAGACTCAAAATGATACAGCCTTATATTATCTACCAGTCGATCTTAAGATGTATATGATGCAGCAATGCGGTAGAAGTATTAAAAAAATATTAACAAAAAATAATAAATAAGCAAATTAAATGTATGTATAACATAATATTATGTATGTGTAATGGTATATCATGAGTATTCTATAATTTGAATTTAAGTCTCCATATACCTATAAAATGTTGCCAAGTCTAAACGTATTTGGATCTATGTTCACTGGCCTGGTTCGTGACGTGTGTTGAACTGCAACAATTTCTCGCACATGTACACGATGATACGATCAATTTATAAAACGGTGTTACAATTAACGTTTTAAAGCTTTTCCTTTTAGACTTGATACAATCATGTACTATAAATTAAAATCTCTCTCTCGCATCACATCGCTCTGGTGTATTGGTGCGTGCACCGTGTGAGCGGTCACACACCGGCGTTTGCGGGTTTGATTCCCGCTCGGTATGGATATTTATATTTGTACAAATATTTATTTCTGGTTTGAATGTCTGTCCTTACAGGCCCAGGAGAGAATAAATTAAGTAACACGTAAATAAAAAGGATTTACTAGACAAATGTTATAATTATTGTTTAAGATTATGACCGATCAAAATGCTGAAAGCTGATGATCAAAATTTGAACCCCAAAAGGGTTTGAGATATCAAATAGCAAAATGTAACGTATGTAACAACAGCGCGTCAACGCGTGAAGGCGTCGCGACAAATTTGAAGGCGTCGCGCTGCTGTCGCGCGTTGTTATTTACATACATTTACAACGTCGCGCGTCAGCAGCGCTGCAGACGCGCTGCCGCCGCGCGGCTAATTTGAAGGCGCCCTAAGGGTTAAAGAATTTACTACACTGCATTATGATTAGGTAAATATAAATTGATGTGATGATGATGGAATTGGAATATCAGCAGTACCTTGCAATGGTCAAAAACTACAGGCAGTAAATGTAAATATTAAGAAATAAGGAGAGGTAAAAATAAACAGACCTACATCATATATTTCTAAAACTTAGACTTGTACTTGACTATTAAAAAAAATAGCTAACTCTATCACTGTATTATGGACAAGTATCTGAATACCACACCAAAAGCTAGATACTATTAAGTTTTCCATGCTGAATCTGGAGTTGTGAGAAGTTAACTTTGCAAATGAAAAGAATCGCTTACCTCTACTAATCGTTAGAACTATTTACATTACCATTAAGTAAACAATTATCAACATATTTTAAACTTGACTTTCTTGTTGGATTTGGAAAGAAAATGACAGTAATAAACTACCCACCGGCATAAAATTGATGAGAATGACGGAACTAATAGCGGTGAATGTAATAAATGAACGTACGAACGGAAACTGATCGACACCTGTCTATTCCATTTACCAATACAGTTATTTTCAATTACATAGCTTAAATCCAGGTAGAAACTACTAAGTAGTAGCAGTATATTTTGTTTGTGTAAGTAGTTATAATGTAGTTAATTTCAGATAGATATGTGACCAAAATTATAAAGTCGAAAAAACTAAGGACTAAAAATTGACGTGCTCAGAAACAATAGAAGACATTGAAGAATAAATACTCAAACCAAAAGAAATACTCGTATATTTACTAGAGAGGGAATATATTTCTCGGCCATAGGTGTTGATTGGAGGTTTTGATATTACTACTTTAGAACGGTCAGATGAATACTTATAACTTGAAGAGTCGGTAAAATTAAACCCTCTGTTGATTTTTGTATTGAGAATTTGGCATTGGGAAGACTCAGAGTAAATGGAGCATTCAATATTTCACGAGTGAAGACACATTGTTATATTGTGTACTATAAGAGTAAATGAACTGCGTTAGTGAACTACTTTATGTTTTTAAAAACTAATAGTAATCATAATAAAAATCTAGAAGGCTTTGTTTACAGTGATTGGGCTAGTGATGCTCTAGATAAAAAATCCTATACCTTTTATATTATCAGATTCAGCTGTTTCGTAGCCAAGTAGAAACCAAAAAACAGTTTCCTTGTCTAGCACAGTTAGAATACATTGCTCTGTCTGAAGCTTGTAGAGAAGCTGTCTACTTGAGAAATTTCATGTAGAAAATTACTGATAGGTTTTATCGAATTGATTTGTATTATTATAATCAGTGCGTGAAGTTAGCTTTAAGTAACCAGAGTCGTAACTGATCAAAACATAACGAAGTGCGTTGCCATTATAAAAGAGATGTAGTTAAACACGAATATGTTAGAATTAAACACATTTCTAGTGAGGATATGCCTGCTGATATATTTACCAAAGGCTTTTGTTCCATAAAACATTATAAGTTTATGGATATGATTGGTATTGTTTCCATGTAATGTGTAATAGTCTGTGCTTATGTTTGATTTATTTTGATAAGTGGAGATGTATACTTTATAAGGTTGTATCAAAATTTATTGTATCCAAAGCGATAATAAATATTTTTAGTCTGTTACGAACCAACCATGTGTTTCAATAGAAATAGTGGTTTTAAATGCGGAAACGATAACTCTAGGAGTGATAGCACTGTATTTCCATGGCAACTGGTTTAGTTTCTGTGACTAGTGCTACAGTGTAATATATTCTTTTTCAAGCGATCTATTTTAATATCAGATAGTATATTATAGCATTTTATCAATTAAAAAAAAAACATTCGACATTTTACTCCAACCATACTTTATATTATCTCTTATTGTATTCATAAAGCTTTTGTAAAAACAATTCAGTTGGATTTTAATAAAATGGCAAGATCGCGGCTTTTATCCCGGGTTAATATACATATATATTGCTAGTCATGTCATGACACTTTATCCCGGATAATAGAAGGGTTTCAAAGAGACAATCTATAAACTATCCTCATGAACAAAGGTAAGGTTTCGGTTAAAAAAAATATATAGCTATCATACTTTGGAGAAAAAGTCTTTTCGTATTTATCATTACATAGTATACAACAAAGTCGCTTCCCGCTGTCTGTATGCTTAGATCTTTGAACTACCCAACGGATTTTGATGCGGTTTTCTTTAGTAAAGATATATGTATAGCGTGATTCCAGAGGAAGGTTTATATGTATAATAAATGCATAATATAGTAGAGGAACACTAATAGTTTTATAACATTGCGAAGCCGGGGCGGGTCGCTAGTATAATAATTAAAAAAAAACAGTTTTTACTGATTTGTACCTTACTATTTTATCTTTATTAATAAAAATCTGCTGATCAAATGACTGAACCCTTAATAATATCTTCTTTGTTGCTGATAAGCACTTGTGTCATAAAATGAAAATAATAACTTCATCTAATCAAAAAAATTGGTTCATTTGCAAATAATATGGAATTAATTATTCCTGTAAGTATAGCTTCTAGTATTTATTTTGTATTAATTAAATAAATCAACTTCATTATAGTGGTAGCAAATGAAACAGGTTTAATTCGTTGTCAGCTAATATTTTTACTGTTGGCTTTTAAACTGACGGTATCAATTAATCTGTTAATTATTCAGTAATCAGTGAAAATGAGGTTGTTAATTAAATTAACTTTTTGATATATTTGTGTTGACTAATTAATTGATTGTTGAAAATTTTAGTAGAAAAAATTAACCGGCCCTATGAACAAACAATGTCGAATTACAAATGACATACATTTGAAACAATTTTAATCAAACTTGACAACTAAACAGTGGACCTTGGATGTACTAAAACTTTAAAGGATTGTTTCACTATTTGCTTTAAGCTGTATATTGCAGATAAATTACACTAATAGACTTCATTGGCAGGTAGATAAATAGATATTAGAACCAAATCAAACTATAACGTCTGGGTTCACATACACAAGTGACAGATAAAGTGGAACTTCATATTTAAAAAGTAAATTGTATCTAAATTTACTATACCCCGTCCGGCGACTAATGATCTTTTTGACACTTCAAGAAATTTTGACATTAGTGACTGCCTCACACGTTATTTATTCGATTCGAAATAATAATCGATTTTATTTAAGAAGAACTTTCAATCGATTTAATTAAATACATTTAGTTTAAAAATATTATTTATTTATGCGTTTATTAGTTTTTTTAATTATAAATCTATACTAATATAATAAAGCTGAAGAGTTTGTTTGTTTGATTGTTTGTTTGTTTGTTTGTTTGTTTGTTTGAACGCGCTAATCTCAGGATCTACTGGATCGATTTGAAAAATTCTTTCAGTGTTAGATAGCCCATTTATCGAGGGAGGCTATAGGCTATATATCATCACGCTAAGACCAATAGGAGCGGAGTCCACGCCGACGAAGTCGCGCGCAGAAGCTAGTGATATATATAAATAATAAATAAATGAATTAACAGAGTTATTGCTCTTTATTCTTGGTTTGCAATTAAATTTCAAGATTGCGACTTAATTCCTTGCAAGTAATCAATCTTAGGGTCATAGATACTATTTTTATTTCCTTTTTTGTATTAAATTTATAGAAACAATAATCACATGACGTAAAATTATTTTCATCATAATATGATCGATTTATTATCGATTTATTATTTCAAGAACTGTTTCATAGTCTGTGGTTGTTTGTTATGCACAGGGTACTTCACTCAATCAATCAAATCGTCAATAAAGTATGACATTACAGTAGAATTTTAGTACGTTATTCCGAAAAAAAAAAACAACTGTAATTTATAGGCGTGGGCTGTCAAAAAGATCATTACTCGCCGGACGGGGTATAATTGGATACATTAGATTAAATATCTATCAACAGCCAAAAACATACCATAATATTCATGGTCATCTCATGCGAGCTATGGGTGCCGCCATATTGACCATGGCTGCTCTGCTATGCACCTTTCACTTTATCCCTACTCCGCGACCAGCTGTAACGCGACACGGTGCAACATTCGATAGATGAACGATAAAATTTTTGTGGCGATAGAATAAGTTTCACTTAAAAAAATGCTGCTATATATTTTCCCAATATATATACGTGCTTTGATAATCTTGGACGTATCGTTATTAAATACATCTCCGCCTCCTCGAGCTGCACCATCTGTAGCTTTTCACTTACTCCGTTGGTAGGTCTGCAGGATGTTTTTGCAGATGGATGATGGAGTTAAAAAAACACACACACACACACACACATATATAAGGAAGCCATATCTAACACTTAACATAAAAATCATGATAACATCGAAAAATCTCAAGCGATCCATAGTAATTTACAAGTAAATTACACTTGAACATATCGCCATATCGTCCGTAACGTTCGTATCACAAAGAGCTAAACGGACGTCAAGTGCGCTCAAATTGTCTCGGGGCACATTTGCAGCGTTGTTCTGTGATAAATTGTTTGCACCATTTGCAACGATACAACGGTACGTGTAGTCGTTGAACGCATATTACAACGATATACGCGATTGATTGATCACGCTGGACTATCTGCTGTTATGTTGTCTGTTCTTTATGTTTATAGATATCTATGTTAAGTTATTCATGTTTGGCGGTTATAGTCGAGTCGATTAATTGTTATAATTTATCTGTATTAATATTTTTATATAGAATGTCATATTCGCATTCCTTCATTATTAAAGTATTTTTGCAGAAGATAACATCTACATACTTATAAAATTTAGTATCGATTAAACTAGGCACAACTGCTTCATCAACAAGTATTCCATACATTTGTTACATATTTCTCATAATTACGTCCTCAATACCTTAGATACGTACACATCAATTTATATATGGATATATCGTTTAAGCCAGATAACGATGCAGCACGATAAGATTTAATGTGCTATTTTAATGCCCACCTATATACTCCTTTACTCTATCTCAAGTTATCGAGACTTATGGCAATTTCAGTCCTTCAAACAAATGTAAAAACCACATACACGTCAAACATTTATAGAAACAATCCATGATATGGTATAGCTATGTATATGTCTGTTACTGTTATAAATTAACATTATTCCAAATAATAAATTTATTATATTCCAGTGCACTAATGTGTGCGTTAGCTTTAATATGATACTATTTTATGTTAAAAGCCAAAATTGTTTTAGCAGTTTGCAGCGACACCGCTCCGTGATCACATTGAACTGTCTCATTCATATGTTTGTATTATATAGTGTTTTAGCGTTATATCTCTTTGTGTTTGTACTTATTTATATTATACTTGCTGAGTCGGCAAAATTATTCCATAGGTAATAAGTGACTCGAAGGATATTCATAGTACTTTTCCGACCGAAATCATAATTGAGAGAGACACTTTACTTGTATTTTCTACTAAAAATTAATCTCGTTTATTACATCGGCTTAGGTCATAGGTTTTAATGAGGTGCTATCTAGAGACAGATAATTATCGTTAATTTTTTTATTTATTTAAATACGTTTTGCATACATACATAATTGACAAAATACAGAATTACAATTATTGTAAGTAACATAGTTGCATCAGTTGCAACAGGCGGCCTTAGGGCGCCTTCAAATTTACTGCGTGGCGGCAGCGCGTCTGCAGCGCTGCAGCCGCGCTACTTTGTAATTCTATGTAAATAAACAATGCGCAGTTGTAGCGCGACACCCGCGCTGAGGCCGCGCGAAGGTTCATCGATCGACTAGTGACTGCTGACTGATCGAATAGTAACACTAATAGTAGTGTTTCTTCGTCAAAGTCCATCTTGAAACTATGTACAACACTACGATTCTCAAAGCTAGTGACAACAGCGCGGCTGCAGCGCGGCAGACACGCTGCCGCCGCGCGGCACTTTGCGGAAATTTGAAGGCGCCCTTATCATTAATGCAGAGATTTTTTCTAGCCGACCTTTGGGCAGAGTACTGATATAGAAAGTTGGGAATGGCGAAAAATATATGAAAGAAAGAAAAACAAATAAATAAAATATATCTAAAATATAGTATACATATATCTTAGATTTATGTTTGTTATAAATTACTTCAAATTAAGTTTATGCAAGGTAGGGCACAGCAGGAAATATCCTGCTCAAAATCTAGAGCAGCCCGACTGGGAAAGTGTTTCTGCCTTACAAAAGACCACAGCTAAATAGTACTTGCTTTAAAGTAGTGTTGTATTCCTGTGGTGACTAAGATGGACCAGAGCTCTTGGGGGGATTGGATTGGGATTTCAGGATTGATTTGAATGAATTTCAGATTTCAGGATTGGGGGGATTGTAGAATATGGTACCTACATTGTTAGTAACAATATTTGTGATACGAGTGCACGTCGATATTTTTATATGTATATTGAGTGAATTTCAGTAAACAGGTTACACCATTTTAAGCAAATTTTCGTTCTCTGTCATTTTCACGTATTATTGATTCTACCATGTACAAACTTGGCAGCATATTGTTCTCCTAGTTCATGAAAAGTTTTAGCTAATTTAAAATTTGTAGCTATTGAAGCCTCTACTAACTTGATGTTTGTAAATATGAGTTAAAATATACTTGCACTAGTATTATTTATTATTTTAAAAGTGTTACTGGGTGTTTTATTAGACACAAAAAAGAATAATACGATATATTTTTACAAATAAATCTGACATAGGTTTATAAAATACTTGCGAACATTTTTGTACACAAATAGTTCAGTCAGTTCTCATTGAGACACGTTGAGGAGTGCACGCGCTCGATCGTTTACCAGTAATCCAGTGACGGTCAACTCCGGGGTCGCTTTGTTAACTTAGTGAAAATGTTCTCTTGTGCACGGTGTGGGAATAGAGTGTCCGACGGACCATCATGCAATTTATGCAAACGCCAGTTTGACTTCGCCTGTGCTGGCATATCAGAGACCAATTTTCGTAAACTTGGGGAACGAAGACCCGCTTGGCGCTGCAATGACTGCAAAAATGGCCAGTCTCCTGCATCATCATCTAAGAACAATCCCGATATATCAGTGCGATTGGATGAAATGCAGGCTACCCTGGCTAACATCACTGAACAACTTGTACCCTTGGCGTCACTTATTGAAGATGTAAAGACCATTAAGATTGAAATATCGAATCTTAAGAGCTCAGTTGAATTTGCTCACGAAACCGCAAGCCAATTATCGGTGTCAGTGAAATCCCTTGAGTCCAGGATTTCGCAAGTTGAGGAACATACCAATTTGATTCACACTTTGGGAGCAGACTTAAGTAAGTTCAAAGAAGATCTACAGGATAAGGAGCAATGGGCGCGGGCCAATAATGTGGAAATAAAAGGGGTTCCAGTCAAGAAGTCCGAGAACTTATATGATATTGTGGACCATATCAGCAAAGTTATCCAGTGCCCTATACGTAAAGAAGACATCAATTATATTGCCAGGGTCCCCAGTCTCAAAGCAGAGTCTCATAAGTCTATAATTATGGCGCTCAACAATCGCTACTGCAAGGAAGAGTTTGTAGCAGCCGCGCGTAAACATAAGAAACTCACAATTTCACAATTGGGATACGCTGATGAAGGCCATGTTTACGTCAACGACCACCTCACGTTATTTAATAAAGCTCTTCTTAAGAAGGCAAAAGATCTGGCAAAGGTAAAAAACTTCAAATATGTGTGGATAAAACATTGCAAGATTCTGGCCCGGAAATCCGATACATCGCCGACGTTCCGCATAAAATCAGAAAAAGATCTCCTAAAGTTTTCATAGAATTGATAAAGTGCCTATATTTCGGTTCGCTAGTTGCTTGTAAAACATACTGTTCACGCTTATATTTCAACTCGCTTAAATATTGTAATTGTTGCGCCCGCGAGTTGGGAACCCCTGACTCTTTTGTATTGCTTGTCGATATTACACAATACCTACATGCGACGGTCATTAGTAAATGCACTTCTTTTAATAGCTGCCGTAACTGTGTGTGCTTAGAGATCGGATTTCTCTGTACCTCGCGTGTACCTGTGGTGCGTATTTTATACTCATATTTTGTTTTTAAAATAATATTTGATGTTTGCGTGTTGTCTACACCTACTGAATACTGCTATTCTCGCCTATTTAACTTTGTTTTTACCGACGTTTTGTTGATTACTCTTCTTACTACCCGCCTTAATATAATAATAATGCTGCTTTGTAGTTGTGATTGTTGTGAATTCCAGACCAAATTCCAAACCAATATTATATCTAATGTAATGATTGCGTGCCATAAAATTCGCTATTAATATTTTTTACCAAAATGCCCGGGGGCTGCGCACGAAAACAAGCTTATTTAAAAGAAATGTAGCCTTAAACTGTTTTGATATCATATCAATAACGGAGACTTGGCTTTTGGATGGCATTAGTGATACTGAACTTTTCGACGAGCGGTATATGGTATGGCGGCGCGACCGTGACTACCGCTCCACCGGGCAGCGGTACGGCGGCGGCGTGCTGGTTGCGGTGCGCCGCGAGCTCGCCGCCGCCGGCCGCCCGGCCTGGCACTCCTCCGCCGAAGATATATGGGTCTCCATGACACTCCGCACTAAAGGTGGCCTTCTTACATTGCACATTTGCACTATTTATCTGTGTAGGGAGGGAGGCGGCCACTCAATAAATACGCAACTCGATAACTTCGCGAGTAAGCTTGGGGATAACTTTCACTCCGCACCCAATGACCTATTTATGATCTTAGGAGATTTTAATATGCCTAACATCACCTGGAATTTAATGGATAGCGGTCAATTGGGGCCTTTAGGCGTTTTTAATGAAAGTCAGGCTAATTTTTTAGATATAATAAATGAATGTAATCTCGACCAATACAATAACATACGAAATATCAATGATAGACTACTGGATCTTGTCTTTTGCAATAATCATGTAAATGTACTGCCCAGTGACCACCCCCTTGTCTCAGAAGATCCACACCATAGATCAATTTGCATCGAATTAAACTTAGACATACCTAGTTTACTATCTGTCAATAAGCGAACTTTGTTCAATTACAAAGAAGGAAATTATGTAGAAATTAATTCAAAACTGTCAAAAATAGATTGGAATGTTTTGTTATCGAGTGGTTCTGTTGACGACTGTGTTAATAATTTTTATCGTATTCTGACCAATCTTCGTGACGAATTAATACCTCACAAAATTATCTGTGGTAGTTCATTTCCTATTTGGTACAACGCCGCCTTAAAAAAGGTATTAAAAGAAAAGTTCAAATATTTTAAAAAATATAAAAAATATGGTAACCATTACGATTACGAAACTTACTCATTTCTGAGAGAACGAGCCATAAGATTAGAAGGTGAGTGTTATCAGTCCTACATATGTAAAGTAGAAAACTCTGTTATAAATAACCCCCGCCTTTTCTGGTCTTATACAAAGTCGCTGAATGGGCCCTCCCGGGCGCTACCATCTGTGATGACATATGAGGATCAATCTGGAGATACTGGACAATCTGTGTGTAATTTATTTGCAGAATATTTTCAATCTAATTTTCTCGTTCCCGACACTAACAACTGTACACCTTATCTTGATAATCACTGCCAAAATAATATTAGTATTAATGATATAAATATTGATCCGAAGGAGATTGAAATATTGCTGAGAACTACTGACATGAACAAGGGCGCTGGGCCTGATGGTATAACCCCCTTTTTTATAAGGCAGTGCGTAGATAGCCTGGTTACGCCTCTATGCATTATTTTCAAGCGTTCCTTAAGAGAAGGTATAGTGCCAATGACCTGGAAATCAGCATTCGTCACGCCCGTACATAAAAGCGGTGACCGTTCTAATGTAAAAAATTATAGGCCTATATCTAAGCTATGTATCTTTGCCAAAATATTTGAGAAGGTTGTTTACCGGCAGGTGTATGCTGCACTGCAGTCTTCTTTTACTCCAGAACAACATGGTTTCTTAAGACAGAGGTCGACGGTGTCCAACCTTTTAGTTTTTAATGAATACACCTCTTCAAAAATGGATTCAGGGCTACAAGTCGATTGCATTTTTACTGATTTCAGTAAAGCTTTTGATCGTATAGATCACCTGCTGCTCCTTGAGAAACTGTATAAAGCCGGTATACATGGTAATTTATTTAGATGGTTTACTTCTTATATCAGTAATAGATCCCAGGCGGTTGCAATAAATGGTTTTACTTCTGCGTGGCTATCGATTCCTTCTGGCGTTCCTCAAGGCTCTTTGTTAGGGCCTTTGCTCTTCGTCATATTTATTAACGACATTGCCTTATGTTTCAAATTTGCCAGAGTTTTACTATATGCAGACGACACTAAGATTTTTATGGCCACTAATAGTTCTGTTGACTGCGATCGCCTTCAGTCCGATCTTGATAATTTTGTGCAATACTGTACTCAAAACAAGCTTGAGTTGAATGTTTCCAAGTGTTTTGCTATGACTTTTTCGCGAAAATATAACCCTATAAATTATCAGTATAAAATTAACAATAAGTCGCTTATCAAAGTTACGTCTATGAAAGACTTGGGGCTCATTCAAGATTCTAAACTCTTATTTGATAAGCACATTGATTACGCAGTGAAGAAGGCCTCCAAGGCTCTAGGTTTCATTATAAGGTCTACACATGAATTTAAATCTATTAAATCGATTAAAGTACTTTATTGTGCTTACGTGCGCAGTATCCTTGAGTATGCCTCTATGGTCTGGAATCCACAATATAACGTGTATATTTCCCGTATTGAGTCAATACAGAAAAGGTTTTTGAGGTATCTACAATACAAGTGTAAGCAATTGGATCACGGTTATGAGGCGAGATGCAATAGATATCACTTCTTACCTTTGGAAAAAAGACGGCAAATTTTTGATATTACGTATCTATTAAAAATTGTCAATGGCTTCATTGATTGACCGGCTTTGCTGGAAAAAGTTAGCATCTGGGTTCCACGCAGATTACCAGCTAGACGTACCCAACCACTAGCAATTCCTAAAGTCAATACTAATTACCGTCGCAATTCATTCATTATTAGAGCGAGTGACTTTTTTAACAAACTGACAATAAGTAATTGCGAATTAGAATTGTTCCGTACTAAGCCTCAGAATGTGAATAGATTGTTAGCTTTGGAGTTCTTTGGGCCCCGAGTCGGGGGTGCAACAAATACGTAAATGTTAAAACATCTTCAGGGATTTTTGTTTTTGTTTTTTGTTCTTGTTTTGTTAATTCATTGTAATTGTTTGATGGTCTCATCATTTAAATAACCATATGCGAATACCTATAAATGGCTTAGTCGAAATGTCCAATTTGTAATGTAATATAATGTATTATGTGCTGTTGGTGTTCCAAATAAAATAAAATAAAATAAAAAATATAATTTTGAGTAATATCAACTAAATAAGGTCATTTATTTCAGTACCGGTAGTTACGGGTTCAATTTCCACTAGGGGTAGATATTGGTATACAAATATAATTATTTATTTTTGTGGGTCTCACTACGGTGCCTTAAAGAGCACACAAAACTGGCTCCGGTTGTTAACGTAGATACCTGATAGTGATCGTTACTCGTAATAGCGCAATTATATATCGATCCGCAGTAAAGCAGCGGGGGTGACTAAGCTACGAATTTTGTGCTATATGGAGAAAGAAGCAGTGTTGAAGCAATAGGGCGTCACAGACTGAGGCCTTAATTTATTTTTATTTTTAAATATTTTGTTAAGTGCACTTAATATATCAAAATATTGTAAAACTCAGATAAATAATAATTATTGAAAAATACTATTTTTTTTTTCTATAAAAAATTTAATAAAATTTGCCTTGAGTTTCACTGATTTCCTCAATATCAATTTTAGCAACTGCCTGGATACATGTCACTCTTGTATAAAGATCTTATTTTTTAACATAATAAGAATGGGAAATTAATTCACTAATCAGCTCCACTGTAAATTCAAAGTGATAACAAACGCATTATATTTCGGCATCTATTTGAGGTATTGTTAATTGAACTCCATTCAAGTATGCTTATCTAAACGTTATTGAATCTTTAAAATTGTTTAAACCTGAAGAATTTTGACACCAACCTAATAACAAGCAAAGTAACGGTAAAAATAATCATATTTCCGACTTGATTCAAAAATAATTTTAATGCTAAATTCAATATTTCTATACTAGACCATAATAATAATCAGGGTCTTGGATATTTTTGGATATTTCGTCCTCTAAAATGAGGAGATGGTTTTTTGAAGTGAAACTTCTTTAGGCGCATGAGTGGTAAAATTTGAGCGACCGGTAACGCGGCAGCCTCAGGGACGGTCAGTACTCGTATGGGTGACCACCTGGGAACACCGCGTGACGTTGGCTTTTTGTTTTTATTTTTTCAATTATTTTTTTTTCATTAGTTTTTTGAATTACGATTTTTTGAATTAGTTTGCCAAAGAAGTTTCACTTCTGATATGTGTACTTTGTACGCACGCATTTTTTATATAAACTACGATTTAAGTAAAATAAATACGTACATAATAAATAATAACGACAACGTTTGATGTTAAGGGCAATGGTTTATGGTATTTAGAGGAATATATCATTAAAACCGAATGAAGCGTCCAGTAATTACGACCACATTGCATTAATCACCGCAGAGAAATTACTGTTGTTAGGTATAGTCGAATACGTGTTATATACATGTATGGGGTTATATATGGGGTATTATTGGCATGTAAATGAATGCTATTGAATTACAAATGTATTTTATAGATTTTTTTTGAACTGAAACTTCTTTAGGCGCATGAGGAGTAAAATTTGAGCGACCGGTAATGCGACAGCATCAGGGACGGTCTGACTTGGACGGGTAACCGCCTGGGAACACCGCGTGACGTTGGCTTTTTTTAAATTAGTATTTTTTGTATTTTAAATTCGTTTTTAACCGACTTCCAAAAAAGGAGGAGGTTCTCAATTCGACTTTTTTTATGTATGTTAGCTCAGAACTTTTGACTGGGTTGACCGATTTCGATCAATTTTGTTTTAATTGAAAGGTTTTGCGTGTCATGTGGTCCCATTTTTTTAAAATTAAGATCTGACAAGTACTTTTAGAGCTATATCTAATAATGCGTATTTACTTGACTACTTTTTCGTCGACCTACGTTGTATTATACCGCATAACTTTTTACTCGGTGTACCGATTTTGATGATTCTTACTTTAATCGAAAGATAATACTTGTCATGTAGTCTTCGTGAAATTAGATCGAGATCTGATTACAACTTTTTGAGTAATCTTTAATAACGCGTATTTACTTGACTATTTATTCGTCTTATTACGTTGTATTACTTGTCGATGTAATTGAAGTCGGTTTTTTTTCGTTTGCGAGCAAACACAATTATTTTTTATTATTTTTTTTTAATTCATTTTTTTAATTAGTTTGTTTTGAATTAGTTTGCCAAAGAAGTTTCACTTCTGACATGTCTACTTTGTACGCACGCAATTTTTTATATTTATAACATACATACACAGTCGTCTGTTCCTAAAGTAATAACTTAATGCTTGTGTAGGTAACCGCCGAATAGTACAGCTACATTTTTTTTCGATAAACATACTGCGCCAACGGGCTAGTCAAAATATGTCCTAATTCATAATTATGATCAAAATATACTGAAAAAAGATGCCTTCCACGGTTACCATGTTGCGGAGAATCACTAGTAATATCCACATAATATATATATTAGTCATTTCTTCTAGACAACCCAAATTTATTATAAAATATTACGATTTTTTGAGTTTTTAATATAAATATCTATTTCAAGCATATTCTTTCAAATTGTTTTTAAGGCTGAAAACCTTTTGTAGAAAATAAATTAAATGTATCCAATTAATGTATCCAATTAATCTATAGTAATATATAAAGCTGAAGAGTTTGTTTGTTTGTTTGTTTGTTTGTTTGTTTGTTTGTTTGTTTGTTTGAACGCGGTAATCTCTGGAACTACTGGGCCGATTTGAAAAATTCTTTCAGTGTTAGATAGCCCATTTATCGAGGAAGGCTATAGGCTATGTGTCATCACGCTAAGACCAATAGGAGCGGAGACCACGCCGACGAAGTCGCGCGCAGAAGCTAGTAGTAATATAAATAAAGATCTATTGATTTTCGATGAGCGGACATAATATTGTCAATATGTCAGTTTTTTTTCAAAATCTGTATTTTTTTTTAATTTTATTCCTAAGCCTTAATTTAATCCCTATATTTTCACAGATGACTAGCGTTTATACAAAACGATCGGTATCTGATCTTCTTAACCTTTGGGGGCGTACCACTATGTACGTACTTAAATCAAGAGCAATTTTATTCCCAAGAGTACGTTAAGAAGTGTTTCTAATATCGATCAACTCCTAAATATGTACTGTAACGAAAGATATTTAATATTTCGGAAAAAGTTTCATAAAAAAAAAATGAGGAACGAATATTTACAAAAAAAAAAATTATAATTCTGGTAAGTTTTATTATACGATTAAATTGCTACGAAAAGACGCAAAGACATTTTATTTTATGTTAAGAAGTATTTAATATCTAAAGTAAATTATATTTAAGATTGTATTAATGATAACAATGTGCGGGTTTAGTGGTGCTTTATTTCATGC
Source organism: Melitaea athalia (assembly GCA_905220545.2). NCBI lineage: Eukaryota > Metazoa > Arthropoda > Insecta > Lepidoptera > Nymphalidae > Melitaea > Melitaea athalia. Next base: position 7,060,510 of record HG992184.1, read on the forward strand.
AAGAAAGACTTAATTTGTAATGATCGACAGTTTCGTTAAAAGAATAACTGAGGAGTTTCTTGTCGATTTTTTTTGCAGAAAATCATAGATCATCTATTATCCATAGTATTTCTTTAAGGTTAACTTAATTATAATTAGAAAAATGACAATTATAAATAGAAAAATGACGATTATAATGTGTTTTGAAGCCTACTGGAATAGAGAGTTTTTTTTTCTTTCCTTGATTTCATTCATTTGCTTGTTTTTATGCTACTTGCATAGTATTTTTATGTTAAAACTGTGGCGTCTCCACATATATAGACTTTTTTAATATAAACAATAGTGAAACCTCTTTTATTTGTTTGATAAAAAATATTTTTTGATAGATGTCAATTAATTTATATTTGAATTTTTCTTTATAATTTATGTTATAATTGTTAATCAGTTCTTTAATACATCTTTAACGTGCACGTATATTTTTCTATTCATATTGTATATTTTTCTAGCAGCACATTATTTTATATCTTCATTATTATTGCTTCATTAAAAAGTCTGCGGAGTTAGCGAATATTTTATTTCAAGCTCGTTCGTTCGTTCTCCAAACTGGTGACCCCGCATTTGAACGCCATCGCAGCCTTCGCAAGGAGAGACGCACTCGCAGCAGCCAGCCGCTACGCAGCCAGCCGCTTCGCAGCCAGCCGCTACGCAGCATCACCCCGACTCACTGGGGAAGCGCTGCATCACCTCGACTCACTGAGGCATTGGCAGCAACACCCCGACTCACTGGGGCATCGGCAGCATCACCTCGACTCACTGAGGCATCGGCGGCAACACCCCGACTCACTGCAGGGGCATCGGCAGCATCACCTCGACTCACTGAGGCATTGGCGGCAACACCTCGACTCACTGAGGTATCGGCAGCACCACTCCGACTCACCGGAGCATTCTATCGACCATCGGTCTCGGAGGGGAGTGATGTGGCGTCTCCACATATATAGACTCTTTTAATATGAACAATAGTGAAACCTCTTTTATTTGTTTGATAAAAAATATTTTTTAATAGATGTCAATTAATTTATATTTGAATTTTTCTTTATAATTTATGTTATAATTGTTAATCAGTTCTTTAATACATCTTTAACGTGCACGTATATTTTTCTATTCATATTGTATATTTTTCTAGCAGCACATTATTTTATATCTTCATTATTTTTCTGCAATAAAAAGTCTACGAAGCTCGCGAAGATAATTATTATTACTTCTTCATCCGCTACATTCAAGCTCGCTCATATATTTCTCCAAAAAACTTTTTATTCGTTGATTTAATTTACTAAATTGAAATACACATTACCAAGGCGATCTAGTAATTGAAAATTGAGACGATTATTAGTACATAGAGACCTAGCTAGAGCGATCTTTCTCTCCTATATTTCAAGCTTCATTATTCCAATCAAGTTTATTATGAGAAAATATTTATCTTAATCTGCATAAAAATGTTCTCATTTTATATTATGTGACTAAATATTGTTTTAGTGTTTGTATTGTTATATATATATATATATATATATATATATATATATATATATATATATATATATATATATATATATATATATTTGTATTGTTATATGTATATGTGTGTATTCTTAATACCCTTAACCAAAATTTTAATCCTACGAGGAGTGTGAAGTACTTTATTAATTTATTTATACCTTCAAAGCAAAGTAAGCCTGTAAATCTTATAATAACGGCCGAAAGCCTCTATTTCTGTTGAGGATAAAGATAAGTAAATAATGTTAACGATGTTTTCTTTCATGACCGAAGTAGCGACGAACTTTTACCGCATGAAAGCTTAGTGACACTAATGTGATGCTGACACAGATTTTCCAAGGCCATCGATTGATATGCACTTGTATCCACTGTGTAATTTAAACTATCGTTTCTTATACGACTTAATATACCGGTAACCGGGTACCGGACCTAAGGTACCTACATAATGAACTTTTCTGCACTATTTTCTCTTACAAATTTCCTATCAAAATACAACTTATGTGGTAATGTGTTTTTTAGTTATCATTTATATACATATATGTAGCTACTAAGTTTCAATGCAATTAAAGTTTCAGTTTTTGCTAAAAAGAGTAAAAAATGTATGTGTACCTACGTGTTACGTGAGGTCACTGGTGGGGGCTGAATGAGGACTACGCAGAAGTGGGAACTTTGGCGCTAACTTGGGGAGGCCTATGTCTAGCAGCAAATCACTACATCTACATATTATAAAACAAAGTCGCTTCCCGTCTGTCTGTATGTATGTATGCTTAGATCTTTAAAACTATCCAACTGATTTTGATGCAGTTTTTTTAATAGGTAGAGTGATTCAAGAGGAAGGTTTATATGTATAATATGTTAGAGAAACACTGATAATTTTAGAGGTTTGTAACGTATCTTTTGTTTTAGATAGTATTTATTATCAGCATTGCACCCGTGCGAAGCCGGGGCGGGTCACTAGTAATAAATAAACGCTTCACAATCAACGGCCCCTTGTAGGATTTTCTCCTGTGTCGGGAGTGCAGAAAGACACACAATACACAAGCACATACACCCAGACAACGTCAACATCTAGATATGGCCAATACAAATGTCTGTCGTGAGCGTTAATCGTAATCGTTGATTTTATAACTGAATCTAGGAAAGGAAATGATTTTTAAAATTAATTCTTTGTTAATTGAGCCTAGATTATTATTTGATATCAATAACAAAGAAGCGGATAAATAATCATAATAATCTACGAAAGGTCTCTCTAGTAAATGAATTAAATACAATTATCATTTTTTCTACTATATTATTATTCTATCCGAAATATATAATATTATAGATCTCTGCGAATAAGTCAAAATAAAAATCAAAAACAACTTCATTTAAGCCTATTTAGGCGAATCGTCATTTTATGTCATTTGATTAAAATTTTAATGTGATTATTTTTTAAGAGTAAAGCAGAGAAAATACATATTATGTACTTAAAGATTTTGCTACGATGCCAATACACTTATTTGTATAGTAATAAATTCACATCTAGACGGATAATCAAGATGAAACCTACAATAAAGCTGAACTTAAGTCTCCATGATCATAAACATGAAAACAGCAGATTTTGTGTGACGACAGAATAAAAACATAGGCGAGACGGAAAGCTAGACAAGAATTTTAAAATTTTAATTGTTGTGGCTATGTGCTCTTCTGATAATCCAATCAAGTCATAATCGTTTTTAATAAACACCTCATTTATTATGATGATTCAGCCTGTAATATCCCACTGTTGGGCATAGGCCTCTTCCCCATGTAGGAGAAGGATCGGAGCTTAATCCATCACGCTGCACCAATGCGGGTTGGCGGATATATTCCCTACTATGAGTAACGATCGCTATCAGGTGTACATGATAACAACCGGGACCGACATCATTTATTATACTGCTTGTTATATTTACATTAATGATAAATATTTATTAAGTTAAATCTACGAAATATGATTTTCTTTTAAAATACTTTTAAGAAACAATCTTCTTTTGTAATAAAAATATTTTAATACGAAACGTACCTTTTTTTTTGTTTTCGTTGTCAATTTGGTTTAAAATTAACTTTTTTATTTGTATTTAAGCTACATGCAAAAGTAAGTAATGTAAGCAGGTGTAGGCACAGCGAAATAACTTCTTGTATATTTTTTTCTTATACTTACTTTTTAAAAAAACTTTTTGTACAACTAAATATTCTTTTATAACCTAAGATAGATGCGTGTAATATGGAGTACGTACAATTGAAAATTACTATACATTTTAATAAGATGAGTAAATGTTAGAAAAGTTTTTTCATTACATTTTTATTTCTGTCTTTTAAATCAACTAGTTTTTAATATAAAGAAGATATACAGTATGTAAACATTACATAATACGATTTGGTATTTTTTAAACAACTATCAATACAATAAAAGTTATTTAAAAAAGTTATTAGTCTGGATGTGTAAGATAAATTATATTGAATGAAAATAAGAAGCCTTAAGTAAACTCGTATCTTATACCAAGACTTCTTTGTTCTAAGCTATTTGAACCGATAACCAATAAATATAAATCAATTTTTAAAATCTTTACTAACCTATTTTAGCTGGATTACAGCAAACAGCAACGAAATACGTTGAAAAGATTAAGAACAATTTCCAATCCATACTTGCACTTTTACTTAGCACTTGGAAATTAAAAATTGTGTGACGCGCGTATTACATTCTACGAGTGAACATTCGTAGCACTCTGCGTAGACGTCCGGCCGACGCAACGGCGCCCAGACAACTGGGCCCTGGGCTACGACGGTTACATTTCGTTGTTATTGATTCTTTTAAATGTTATTTTTGATGATTTAACATATTATAATGTAATGTGATTGATGTAAGTGAAACATATGTTACTAACTTGTTAAATTATAACATTTTGTATATCTCTAATTTTCAAATATATTTGTTTCTTCTAACATTCATTGTACTCGTAGTATCAGTTACTGAGTAAACAGAAATTCGAATACATTTTTGAGATAATTATGTTTATATTTGTTAATTTAATTAATACCAATTAGCATACATTAGTCATGTATAAAATTGTATATTGTAAATTATTGATTATTGTATAAGATAACTACGAGATTATTTTGAATATTAAGAAATAAAAATGTACCAGAAGACTAATGATGAAGTTTTTATAACGTACAGAAGCTATCTACAACTCGCGATTTCGCTTGCAGCTCTCAACAGTTATGAATCCTCCAGTCCTCCAGTCCGTTATTAAAGCTTTACTTTGATTAAAGCTGAACCGTGTCCCACAGGAACTACATACCAAAATATCCTGTCTGAAATAAATTTTAGCATCTAAAAAAGCGGAAGGTAAAAAACTGTCTGCTAGAAATATAATCCGTCTAGAAATATAGTAAGCCTTAACATTTTTAAGTGGATGGGCATGAATATTTGTTGTTATTTGATACAAAAACTACTGAAACATTCATGAATTTTAGTTTGTACATAGATAGTTAAGCACAAAGATTTATAAATCTGTTTGATTGGTTATTCTTATCTAAAATTCTAGCAGAACTGGAATTTATAAAGGTAAACTACAAGTTTTCCTATCATAGGATCAAACCTCGACCGTGAGAAAAGTTCGTATAGAATGTAGATAATAGATTTTCTTCTTAGTTTTCTTTATCTTTGTTTGCTTATTAAAATTTGGGCCATATGATTCCCAACCTATACTACATACTGGAAACCATTATATGGGTGGTGCCTATATGTTATTCATTTGTGTTTGTAAAGTGGTACGATCAATTGACTTATGATCTATTATAACTGAGAGTAAGCGAATTCGTTCAATTAGTGAAATAAACAGAAACTTCATGTATGACACTAGATATGTATTCTTGGAAATTCTAGTAATTTTAGTTGAGATTAAATTTAATTTGCTTGATGGTATTTGGTATTTGATAATAAATCCCTAACTATCTACCATAAAAGCTTTGTATTTCAGTTTATTGGAATTCCCTCACAAGAATCATTATGGTCTAAGATAGTATCTAAAATCAAATAATGGTATAAGATCGTCGTTGGGTCTTATTAAATAAATAACATGCCTTTGCCTTCTTTGAGTTTATTTTAGTAAATTAATTACCTATATTTATACTATATACATTATCACGCATACATTAAAATAGAAACCTTTGACATAAAAAGGGTGTTAATACTAGAAGAATTTCATACCACCAAACTTATATTATTGTTTTAAAAGACAAAAAAGAAATATAAAAATACACATAATGTATAAACTTACACACAAAAATATCTGATTAAGTATTTACCTTGTAGAAATACAAACGTATTATTTAAATATATTATTTTTACTAAACTTTTTAGTAACGAACGATAACGATTCAGCTTGTAATATCCCACTGTTGGGCATAGGCCTCTTCCCTATGTATGGGAAGGATCGGAGCTTAATCCACCACGCTGCTCCAATGCGGGTTGGCGGATATATTCCCTACTATGAGTAACGATCGCTATCAGATGTACATGATAACAACCGGGACCGACGGCTTAACGTGATCTCCGAGGCACGGTGGGGAGACCCACGAGGGCTGCACAAACACCCAGACCACGGCAAACATCTGTATGGCCAATACAAATGTTGTCGTGTGCGGGTATCGAACCCGCAACCGCCCGCGCAACAGCCAATCGCAATCCAGTGCTGTGACCGCTGCGCCAACGCGGTTTTCGCAACTTTCTAGTGAATATCTTAAATGCAAATATTAGAGAGAAGATCCACGAGACTAAATTGTCCATTATCAGCGTCAATCATTCAATTTTTTAGCATTTTAAGAAAGATTTTTTAAATAAATATACAGGAGAGTTATTTACATAGTTGTTAAGACAAATTTTGATATGTCTTCTTACAGAATACAGACAGAATTCTTTTAAAATTTCAATTAAAAATAAATAAGAACTATTTATGTATGCTAAGTGTTTTCATTTGAAACACACCAAATTTGCTTTTTGTCTTTTTAATGTTCCTTAATTAAAAAAGGAACCTCAGTAATTTCACCGCGTCTTTCTGTCACTTGTGTGTCGTGTACTGTCTGTAGCTTTGTAATTCTGTAGATACTTTTAGTAAGCATAGCATGTAACTTTTTTTCATGTTTATTCAAATTAGTCACACTAACAAAGTGATAATGTAGGAAGTTATGATTCAGTGGTCGTAACAAACGTAAAATAATGCCATGTTATCTACAGCACTTTATTACAATTAGAAATGAATCTATATATATAAAAGAGATTTCCACCCATATATTGACTCATCACGATATCTCTGGAACCATAAGGCGTAGATGCTTGAAATTTGGTAGGAATATTCCTTTCGCCGACTTACGGTCAGCTAAGAACGGATTTTGCGAAATTCCACCCTCGAGAGGGGGTTGCGGGGCTTAATAACATATATGGAAAAACAACGTTTGCGGGGTCAGCTAGTATAATATAATTGTGTTTGCACGCAAATGAAAAAAAAAAACAACTTCAATTACATCGACAAGTACCTAATACAACGTAATAAGACGAAAAGATAGTCAAGTAAATACGCGCTATTAAAGATTACTCAATAAACAAAAGTACATGACAAGTATTACCTTTCGAATAAAGAAAGAATCATCAAAATCGGTATACCCAGTAAAAAGTTATGCGGTATAATACAACGGTGGTCGACGAAAAAGTCGTCAAGTAAATACACATTATTAGATATAACTCTAAAAGTACTTGTCATATCTCAATTAAATTTAAATGGGACCACATGACACACAACACCTTTCAATTAAAACAAAATTGATCGAAATCGGTCTACCCAGTCAAAAGTTCTGAGTTAATTCTTAACTCGGTTAAAAAAAGTTGCAGTATAAAAATGCTGACACCATCTCTACTAGGGGTGAAGGAGGAAAAAAGGGATAGAAGCACAAGCTTATTCAGTTTTATATGATCCTAAAGACTATTTACTATTTAGGATCATAAAGAACTAAATTTATTTTCAGTCACCGCAACGATTTCATGTTAACAAAAAAATTCACATTGTGCTAATTTCCTTTGCTTTAAGTTTTTTTCCCTGCTGTCACCTAAATGCTAGTTAGTTTTTAATTGCTTTAATTAACCGATTAATATGCAACAAAAGAAGTATACTTGATAACTTAAAGAGTAATCTACAGGAAAGTTTAAAGTTTTTGTCAAATAAGTATTACTTAAATTGCTTACGAAATCCCACATTAAGTCTGACCTTATTACTTGTCTGTTAATAGATATTTAAAATAACGTTATAACACATAAAAGATATTTTTAGAATTTTTTTTCTTACTTCAACATACATTTTGACAAAAGTTTCAGAATTCTTTTTGAATACTTCATTATAAGGTTCGAAAGGTAGAAAAGACAGCTAATTATTTACTGCCGTAATTTTTTGGATTTCCTAGTCGTTATACTTGCTGTACCTTATTTTACGATCTACTTAGCATTATTAGGTTATCATTATTCTATATTACAAATTTAAGGGAGGTGCGATTTATTAGATTGAATGTGTGGAACGGGAACCAAATTGTTTACAGCATCAACTATCTATCCTAATTTGCTGAAACCTTGAGAAAATACATATATGTATTATATTTCATAAATAAAACTTTACTAGTGAATACAATGTATAACATATATCGAGCTACTTCCAAGAATGCGAGAAGCTTTAATTTGATTAGATATTTATAATTGAACAAATATTAAGGCAACTAGTATTCTGAGTGAGGCACTGAGGACAGTGCCTCACTCAGCAGTCTCAGCACATTATTATCTTGAATCTCATAACAACCATTATATCGTTTCTTTTTAATAAGCATCCATTAAATAGATGAAATCTCAACTCTACGCTGATTTAAAACCCACGATGGTCTGGTATCGATTCACATGTTCCATTTTCTTAGCTGTCATGGCAATATGTGTTTATTCACATATATAAAAAAGATAACTAAATATGAGATTATACTTTGTTTCTATAATATTTTCCTCCATCTACGTACCGAGGAGATGCGATTATTTTTTTATATACTCTATGAAGCATACGGTACATACATCCTACTACAGAATAATCTAATAATGCTTATGTTTGTACGTGCGGAGAAGAGGCATTTTTATACCCTAAGGGTGAATGTTTAAGCTCTTTACAAGGGTGCTAAAATTTTATGTAGTCGGCAGTTACTTTGGATTGAGTTTAGGAACAATAATAGATGTTTCTGGTGAAATAGATTACTTCTTCATGACAGGCTTTTCCACGTAGCTTCGTACTCATCCATTAAAAAAAAACTTTGTGTAGTTATTAATTTTATAAAAGCTTCAATTGAGATTGTCTGTCTTCAATTGAGATTGTGTTGAGATTTAAAAAATTCCATTCTATATTTTTTTTTTTTAAATCAGTATTGAAGAAATAATGCCCAAATTGTTTGTTAGACAAAAATTCCCAAAACGTTTTTGTGACACAGTATTCTTTTTTGAGCTTAAAGGGTCCTGGACACAATCGAATTTGTTTGTCAAACTTCATGTTTTCATCAAACAAACACATTAAACAAGCTCGCATACTTTTAAAAAAAATTGACAAATAATTTGATCGTTTACAGGGCCCTTAACACTCTATTGTGCCAACAAAACTGTATTACTGTACTGCCGTATGGCAGATTTTAGAACCATGACCACAAACAAGAAATGCCTTGTTTTTACATTTTTAGCTCTATTTTGATAAATATAGTTACAGTCATTGTTAAATATAATAGTTGTGTGGAATCCTTCGAGTAAAAAGGAACCCCACTCACAATTGGACGCAAACGATATTTTATATATGTAAATACATATATAGACTTCAACCAGTAACAATATCGATATTCCTAATATACTTACGAATATGTTAAAGCTCCAAATTTTCTTTATTTGCTTAAATGAGCCAAGTTTAAAAGCCCTATGCTTCTTCTTTTTCTAAAAAGTTTTATAATGTATACGAGTAACCCTTAGAAATAGCCGCATTTTAAATAATCTGACTAGAAGTATTACAAAATTGTCGTGAATTTTATATAAATAACATGCTATACGTACTAACGTTCTATTTGTTTACGATAATGTTGCATGTTTTAAACTTTGTCGATTGTAGTGCATGATAGGGTCGAACGATTCCACTATTTATTTTATAATTTAATAGAGCAATAATAACAGGTACCAAACTCATATTGTTGCATTTAATATAGTTAAATTGTGGGCGTTTAACGTCGTTTACAATGTATTAGTTTTTATTCTCATAAATTATAATTTATATATTCAATTTTTATTTGTTACTAGCTGCTGCCCGCGACGTCGTCTGCGTACGTTCACTGCTCGTTCCCCGTAGGTGATAGCGTGGTAATATGTAGCCTATATTCTGACCCGACTTCTTAATAATATTCGTGCCAAATTAGAAGTAAATCCATGCAGTACTTTTGAGTTTATCCCGGACATACATTGACTTTCCTACCATTTTCTTTTTTTGTATAGAAAATGACATTAAGTAGATATATTATATTTCTGCCCATTCACCTCGTTAGCTTTGTAAGACATAGTGATCTAATGTCTCACACACTGTTAATTGATGTGATGTAGGGTGTATTTAAGACATTGCATACTGCTTGAAAACAGTATTTTATTTAGCTGTGGTCTTCTGTAAGGTCGAGGCCCGACTGGGGTAGTAACCCCAGTCGGGCTGCTCCATATTTTGAGCAGGAAATTTCCTGCTGTGCCCTACCTCAGTTAATAATAATAACCTCCGCTTAAAAAAGTGATTATAAAAAATTATTTATTTAACCACAAACTTTAAAGAAAATGATAGTTATTGAACTTGCTGAACCGAGCAACGATTTTATTATACGCATCCTTTATCGACAAAATACGGTTAAAACGGCTTAATAGCATAAACGGCTGTAAGGCAGAATTAGGAAAAAAGCACTACAACAATTTCCAAAAAGAAACACAGGTTTTATCCTCGGATGGCAACAGGAGAGCTGGTTTTTTTTTTAACCTAACCGAATACTCAACGAAGAAACTTAAAAAATCCTCCCAAAGTTTTTACTATAATTTTAGGCACACGGGATTTATGTTATAGTTGTCTGTAAATAATTATTTTATTAAAAGTTGTTGGCTAAACTATATATTTCATATCAAGTACCATATAGGCTCTTTTTTATTACAAAATATGCTTTTATAATACTATACATGTGATTGAAAATTTCAATGCAAATACGCCACAATTCTATTAGACACTTCATTACAATACTAAACTATTTAAATTCAAAATGTATATAGGTAATATTAACGCATCATCAAATTAATCAATCGTTTTTATGGCTTAGTTATTGAGTTTATAGCAATCGTATGTTATTAAAGCGGATAGATTTATAGCAAGTTTTCGACCCGAGGTATTCAATTGAACGTACGCTAAGTTTTTACGGCCATCATTTATAGGTACTTGGTAGTAACAGTTTTGGGTCTAAAGTTAAGAGCTATTGGAGACACTTGTAAATATTGTTTTACTATAAAAGTAGACTCGATTACAATACAACGTTTATGTGTCTCTTTCGATAAAATACTTTTTGTTACAATTATGAATTAGTAAAACAGTTATTTTATAAAAGATAAAAAAAAATCCATGAAAAATACAATAAATTATATAGTAGCAAAAGCTCTTTTTTGATTTGCATATCGGCATGGTATTAAATTTTGAGAAGTCAAATTCCTCTACTGTAAAAGACGCCTTGAAATAACCTAACTTTAAAATTGATAAAGTGTTTTTTGTCTTTGTATCATTGAAAAGCAACTTTTAATTAAAAATGATTCTCCTTCTGAGACGAAATAAATATATATTCATAACATAATATACAAAAGACCATTCATGTATGTGTACATTCTGTCGTAATAATAAAAATATTGAAAAAATATTCCCTCTTACACATTTTTATTATAGCATATTCGAATATTACTACAATATGAGCTGTATGTGTTTTTGAAAAGATCTCCTATTACACAATATCACTAATAAATTACGAAAAGCTCTAACCAATAAAACTGTAGGGGTTCCTTTATTAAGACCATATTTTAGGGTGTTAAATCATTATCTTATGTTATAACAACGCTGTGGTGTTCTAATAACATTATTTCTTTCAACTTGCTTCATATATTTTTATCTTGTGTTGGTTCTTGACGACATAAGTAGTGTACTATATATAATACTGTATATATATGTCACGATGTATGTTAACAATAAACTCCAAAACTACTGAACCAATTTTAATAAAAAAATTTAGGCATCTGTAATTTGGTCCAACTTGGGAGATAGGGTAGTTTTTATCTCAATTGGACCCAATAGGTGGCGCTGCTTTTCGGGCAGGACAACGTCTGCCAGGTCCGCTAGTACCTATACCTATGTATATTAAGATAAATAAAATTAATGACATTTAGATAAAAAAAAATTTAGTCGCTATTTATAAAAAATTATTTTTGTGTGATAAAATAGACTGTTTATGGTTTCGCCTCTTTTTTTTGCATAATCTACAATATAATTTACTGTTAAATTATTTAAGTTAAGTAACAAAATTGTCTACAAAGGCAATTTTGTTCATTAATTGATTTATTGACATTTTGAGGGATTGATTGATTGATTGATTTTCTTTAATGACCTTTAAAATCATAAGTCTCTTTATTAATAACTAGAGATGCGCGAAGTTCAATTTTAACAAATTTAGATTGTTTTGATGTCGACAGTGACTGCTTTGTTTCTTTGAGTCAAAGCATGTACTTTTAGAGACACACAATACACAGACACAAACCACCACGACAAATAATAACATATGCAGTCAACTTTTTGTCATATGCAGGGGCGAATTCGCGACTCCGAGCGTATCAGTCACTTAATGAGACAAATGCGCAAACACGTCGTCAAATAAGTGATGATTCAATGAATAATAATATGAATGAATGATGAAGTGCGTGAATTGAAAAAATCTAGGCTATCACAGCTAATAGTAGCTAGTGTCTTTTCTTTCAATTTCGCATCAAATCTTTTTTAGCTAATATCGATTTCGTAAAATCTAACCACCACCACCACCACCACTAAAAATACCGTAAAATCTAAATCATCGCTTAACTCAATAAGAAATTTTCGTATTTAAAAAAGAAAATTCGGAATTCGTACACATTTAAACAAAGTAATAACAAACAAGTTAGCATTTGAAGTTTGAATATTTTGTAAACCTGTACGTTTTTCATCGACAAATCTAACGGACTTCCCTTCACGTCCCTTATTCCAGTTTCTCAGGCCGTGTCTGTGAATGAGTTGTTAGAATTGTATTAATTAGCGACAAAGAAAGTCACATACATACATACTTAATCGTCAAAATTCAAATAAGCATAAAATTTAGCTTGAGTGTTGATAATGTTTAATATAATTTAACACAACAATAGCATTATAAACAAATGAGGTTCGGGCGTAAAAAAAGTTATTTAATTACGTTGTTTATTTATTAATAAAAGGAATCTCAAATTATGAGGCATAGTAATTTCGTAATATTATATTTTATAAGATAAATCATAAAACATTCTTTTACATAGTTCTTCCTAAACATTATTAAATTCCATTGATATACATAATATATGTCTGTATATAATATCTCAATTTTCCGAATCACTAATATATTCATGACAAATAAAGAGTATGATCTTGGTTATCGTCGCAAAATTTTACAATAACAACTCCTACGCCTTGTTACATGTTATCATATGTTGGAATAGTGTACGTAACATATATTTTTTAGAAAATGAATATCAAAAATACGTATGTAAATAAATGGAGCTTATTAAATAAAAATTAAATAGATTCGCTCGAATAAACATCGAAGGGTAGTTAGGCTCGCTCGCAAACCGAGTACCCAGTCCTCACAAGTTGGCGATAAAAAGGAAACTTCAAAGCAAATAAACCAACCAATAATATAATCTGTCAACTGCGTTCACAATAACTTTCGAGATACGAATATACATTTATATATACTTTATTGCACAAAAAAAAGAATATATAGAAAATTACACGTAAAGTTGATGGCAAAGGTGGACTTATCCCTAGAAGAGATCTCTTCCAGTCAACCAAAGGTCATGAGATAGAATGTCATATAGCGGCGGACACGGTGCAAGAAATAACAACGTAAAGAAAATAGCTACATAACTGTAATATATTTTTTACATACAACAATATTGTTGTGAATGTGATCATATACAGTGCATTTTTTTAATTACTTGTATAGAAGCCAGAAACGTGATTTTATTCTGACGAGGGAAATTTATTACTGTATTTTTTTATGTACTTAATAAATTTATGATTAAAATGGTCTATGATATTTTAAACGTTTATTTATAATTATGTATTATTTATTTATTCTAATTACATATCTTTATGTGTCTTGGAAAAGTTGTTTTTCTTATATGTTTGCCTAAATATAATATCCGAGTTATTGCGAGCGAATCCATGAGAATTTCTAGACGGGGGAGCGTTGAGTTTGCTTGACCGATTACTTTGATGTTACAAGGGCCTCATTTGTGTATACAAAGACGAATGATTGGAATGAATATATATAGGGAAAAATATGATTTCAGCGCTCCCTTCAATCCATTCTGTACCAATAGAATGTAGAGATAAAAGGGATACTTGAACCATTTGCATTTTATTACTTGGAAATGATTTCACAGAAATATTCACATGAACACAATTGATTTATATATCATGTTTATATATTGAAATTTAAATTGAATAAGACTTTATTTTTAAGTTTTTAATTGATTTAATTTTAAGTTTGATTTAATTGTAATTTTATTTTAATTTTAGTTTAACAAATAAATTTGTACAACCCTGCTCTACATTTACTATATCCCATACACTACACTGTAAGTGAATAGTAACGTAGGCCCCATGTGGTGACAAACAGCTTGTTTTCAAAGAGATAAAATATTTACACATTAAATTACATTAGCTATTAAGAAAATACATAAAAATATCATTAATTAAATAAAAAATACGGAAATGTAATAATTTTATGCGAAAAAGTATGTGAATGAATAACAAGAGACTTATATAATTTCTGGTCTGTGAAAAATAAATAATATATAAACAATAATAGACGCTTCACAATCAACGGTTCCCACTCGGATAAACTTCTGTATCGGGAGTCCGGAAACACACCTAATACACATGCCCAAAGGCCCAAACCACGGAAAATATTTATATGGCCAATACAAGATTTTTATATGTGCGGAGATCGAACCCAAAACCATCTGCACAACAGCCATGAGCCAGTACGGTGACCATTGCGTAAAAGAGTCGTCTTCTAAATAGACTAGGTATAAATCATACGCTTGACGTTTGATAACCTATTTAACATTTGGAAATCAAGGCGTTAGGAAACATGGGCTTTACCTTATAATGCTGTCTCTATAAAGAGAAATCAACAGAAAAACGCATCGCATGTAAATCAGATGTAGACTAATATTTGGCCTCGTAATTACGTTTTAGTTGTTTACACATGTTGATTTTCTTCCCTTCTTGTAAAGAAAACTGTAATTGTACTGAATTTCGGGACATAAAGTATTTAGTTTTGTAGAACGAAATTAAATTGTGCCATGGTATGAATACATTAAAAAAATTCTGTAGTTTCGGCGTGATGCGTGTCTAGAGCACATACGACTGAGACAAATGGAAGAATAACAGTTTTGAATTTTA
Source organism: Melitaea athalia (assembly GCA_905220545.2). NCBI lineage: Eukaryota > Metazoa > Arthropoda > Insecta > Lepidoptera > Nymphalidae > Melitaea > Melitaea athalia. The sequence goes on from HG992184.1 coordinate 7,075,866, forward strand.
CGTTGATCAAGTATGCTTCTTAACCGTTTGTCTTTGTTCTGGAAGTTTCTTTTTGTCTTTTGTTTTCTATTTTCGAATTGCCACCACTGCAAAAATCCTGTTATAGCTGTTTTATTACTGAAAATAGGTTTTTGAGTCTAGTTCTAGGGTCCATTTTCAAAGTAACGATCACGTAAACAAAAAAAAAAAAATGTTTTATAGCACCGAAACAGTAGACAAGATGTCCTTGCGAGTGGCCTCTGTGTTGCATTAGAATTTGCTCTGGCGCCGAGCCAGTCCTGATGAGTTATGGCATCCAGCCCAAACAGGTTCGTCTGAAAAACCAAGTGGAGCACTAACCAGCGTTTTTTTTATTTATTTATAAAACTTGCTATAATATCTAGTATCTATAGAACTAAAATTCTACAATTTGTTGAAGTAAGTTTTTACAAGCATTTTAAAATTGTTTACAGTAAAGTATTTTTTTTTATTAATTGGGCATTGAACATTTAGAAAAAATTAAGTTGGGATAATAGTAACAATAAATGCTTTACACTCACCGGCCATATTTAGAATTTTCTCCTCTGTCGGGGGCCCTGAAACATATACAATACACAGCCATGAACGTCCAGACCACGGCAAACATCTGTATGGACAATAAACATTTTGTCATGTGCGGAATCGAACCCGCGACCTCTAGCGCAACAGTGCTGTGACCGCTGTACCAACGCGTCGTAAAACTTTAGACTTGATAACTTGAGACTAGTCCGTTCACTCAAAGCAGTGTTATAAGCATCAAAGTGTTAAGAAGTTTTTTTAATCGTTTCACATTCAATAACTTCTAATACGATGGAATTCGGTGTCCGAAACACTCACAACACACAGAAAACAGTCAAACCAAAAGAAACACTTATATGTTTCCTGCAAACTTTTAACAATAAAAACGAAAAAAAGTAAATAATGTATATATAATAAAGCAGTATTAAAACAATAGAAAATAGAATAGTATAAAATCATATTCTTTCGCTACAAATATTTAATGTAGTAATAACGGATTCTCAAAGGAGCTAGAAAAGTCGTCCGTCATTTTCTCATCTTCATTGAAATCTCTTCTGGGTCAGTAAGTAGAAGTATTATATATAAAGCTAGTCGTTGGCTCCGGCTTTGCTTTTTATTAACTGAGATGATTTTCGAAGAAATAAAATTTATTGTTAAAAAAAACAACTAAAAAAAAGATTCACGTTAGGTAAAAAGATAAATTAAGTAGGTAAAGAGTAGTATAATTTTTCATGTAATTCGTGTTTCCAAATTGGAACAAAGATAATAAATATATCCATTTTCAATTTTCAAAAGATACGGCCTATTACAGATATTTGAAGCAATCTTAATACTTTTGCAACAAATTTTTTACTTTTTTTGTGCACACGACAAAGCGTCACAAAACTATCACACAAATTAAATCTAATATCGACAAACGTTCACAACTAAATACCAATAAGTCGAAGGATTTTTATTATATAAAATGCTTTGTTTGTTATTTAGATAACAAAAAGAGACATCAAAAATATTTGTTCTTTTACTCTAACGAACAGATAGGACCAATGCATTGTACAGAAAAATACCTAGTAAGGGATCAAAGATACGTTTTTAGGGTACAGAGATAGTATCGTAGAAAGGGTGCGTGGCACTGTGTAGTAATTTTCTTATTTGATTCTGTCGATGATATGGATAAGATCGCCCTTTTCGATATCGAGAAATACATTTATGAGTACGTTAGCTCGTAAAAGATCGATAATATGTTTTAATGCTAATTTGTAATTTATAAAGAGAGGAAGGTACAATGGATGTAAGGACTGGTGCAGTGTTTGCCTAGAGAATCGTCGAAATGATACCAGCACTATTATTACCAGCTATTATTATTACCTGGTGATTCATTAACTATCTATAAATAATTAATTCTTACATTTTGCACTGTCAATCTGTACAATACAGTAAAATTTCAGAATATTCAACGAATTGTAAGGAAACTCACAAAAACATACTCAGACGTATTTGTATCAAAAAAATATTCGTATAGATAGGACGCGTTCTTGGAAATGTAGTAGTATCTCAACCGTTGTCAATAGGAACATTTTGCAACTGACGTTTCCGCTTTATGTCTTGATTTCGCGCGCAAACATTGAAAGACAGCGCCAGTAACTTTGTATATAACAGCTAATGAATAAAACAATCAAGTACATTCATTGTATTGTGATATATATTTAAATATTTAAACGTACCTATGTGTATTTACATTTTACCTTTGTAATAATAAAGTTGTGAGAATTTTTTCTCTATAATTTTGTTATAGTACCTAAAGCCAAGTTTTTAGTTAATGTACTTAAAGTCCCCAAGGATATGTCAGCTACTTCTTATGATATAGTTTTATTCAAAAAAATTACATAATTACTTCTCTACATAATATATTGATTTTATATTTTTTTGATGACTACACGTCGGCGTAGACAGGCGTAGTAGTCATAGCAACTGGTTGATACGCGAGCGGTCGCGAGTCTTATCCAGGCACATGACTGAGGTTGATGATTATTACTATATTTAGTTGAATTAAAAAAAAAAAACGTTTTCCATGATATTTTTTATTCCCTCTAGACATATCATTAATTAATTCCATTTTGTTATTTGTTATAAAAATCACCATAACCAAAACACACTGAGCCGTTTTTAGTATTACGTAGAAATTATGTAGTAAATTTTCAAAGAGGCAATTTAAAAGTTGTCATGAGACTTTATATTCAAGTTGTGGTTATTAAAATAGGACTCAGCAACAGCCTTGCTTGAAATCTAGAGCAGATTGACTAGGAAAGTATCTCAAACTTACAGAAAATAATAGCCGAATGAAACTGTTCTCGCGTAGTTCCTGTAGGGAATGAAGTAGCTAGAGTTACTAAGAATGTGCTGTACTGATAGCCACGGTAAAGTCAGTTATACGCTTGTAATGCTCCTGATGTAGCAACTGTCACTGGCTTATACTAGTTGAATTCATAACTTCTACCATTGTTAATCTGTCACAAATTATGTATTCTACGTTTCAATAAAAAATATTTATTTCAAAATCTAATTTATTTTACATTTATTACAAAATTAGACAATAATCAATTTTTAAATATTTATCTATACTAATATAATAAAGCTGAAGAGTTTGTTTGTTTGTTTGTTTGTTTGTTTGTTTGTTTGTTTGTTTGTTTGAACGCGCTAATCTCAGGATCTACTGGTCCGATTTGAAAAATTCTTTCAGTGTTAGATAGCCCATTTATCGAGGAAGGCTATAGGCTATATATCATCACGCTAAGACCAATAGGAGCGGAGTCCACGCCGACGAAGTCGCGCGCAGAAGCTGGTTTTTTATAAATGTGTTCAATACTTATGAATTCTTCGTCACTTTCCCTTAAGCTTATTGTATTTTAAAAGTAAATCATGATATTGTACCTACTGCTTATCATCAGGCGGAACGTATGCTTGTTAAGCACCTAATGCAATAAAAAGCGTACTTTAATACAACATAGTTTGAGTTGGGGTTCAATAGTAAAGTAAATATTTATCTAACTAAGCTCATCTTTGCTTTACAAAGAAATATATATTTATTTTTATTTTCAATATACAACCTTTTTTTCTATATTTATTTCCTCAATAACAATAGAAACTTCGTCGATGTTCGATTCTTCTCAGACCTTTTTCCGTATCGGTGGATTTTGACAATTAATAAAAAATAAAATTCTACATCTCTATACAATCCATTTTTTTTAATCCGTCCCTTTTGGTAAACAAATCCCTGTCAACACGTAATTCACGTTTTTTCCGCATTTATCACTCACTTTCACAACATATTAGCTTACGGACATTTGTAAAACTCCATTTACTATTTATTTCACTAAAAACAAATATCCATTTATCATTTTAAACACACAAAATTTACTAAAATACGAATATTGACAGTACAGATAATCAATATTTTTGAATATGACATATCAATATCTTTTTTTATAAGGCAAATAGGGATGTGGCCATTACATTTTTAGAGGTGAATGAGTATAAAGAATTATTAAAATGAGTGATAAAAATAGACCGTATTCTTTACCTATATTTTAAAATTTCACGAACTATATAATTTGTTAATAAACGACAAAACAATGTTACTTATGTTATGTACCTAATGTTATTAAGTTGTTATACCTAAATATTGTTTTTTTTTTGTTGAGCGCAAAGTATGCTTACAAAATATTAGAAATGTCAATCTTTTATATTAAAGTGTTTATTGTAAAGGTTTTATTTTATATTATGAATATTTCTAAATATCATTTTCACCCTGAACATTTTTTAACTCTATCCCATAAAATATAAAGGTATAGCAAATAGCACTGGCAAAAACAATGTTATCAGTCCTTTTGTTTAGATGTTAGAGCGAGTGCGCATAATGATATTGTGTGACATATTGTTTTTTATACTTTGTATCACATTAGTTCCTACTAGAGATGCGCCGAGTATAAGATTACCGAGTAACCGAGTAGGTACCGAGTTACTCTAATAATAGTATAATTAATAATTTAATTAATTTCTAACAATAAACAAATAATATTACGTATTTGTATTTTATTTATTTATTGATAGTGTAAAATTTAACTGAAGTTAAAAATATATATTATTTAATTTAATATATAAGTAAATCGGTATCTTATCAGGCGCGTGTTTATCTTTTCCATGCTAAAAATTAAGGTTACTTTTCTAGGGTTAAAAAAATATTACGCCTACTTTGTTTTCTTTATTGTTAGTATCTTATTTGTTGAATTTTAATGGTAAAGAGCATCAGAATCTGTATATTAATACGTGAAGCAAAAACTTTGTACCCCTTTTTACGAAAATTGCACGGACGGAGGAGTATAAAATATCGTACACTTATAGTTTTTTATATGGAGGAGTGCAGAATGTTAATATTTGTTTACAATTATGCATAAAAATATATTAAATCATCATATTATTATCACATACGTCTTCCGCCCTACCATTGCGAATTAAACCTTATAGAACTCATATGGGCACAAGTAAAAGGTTACATAGGCAAAAATAATAAAAGTTTTAAAATGGCAGAAGTCAAGGAGCTCTTATAAGAATGCTTAAATAAGTGCGGTGTCGTGGAGGAAAAGTATTGATTATATATATGTAGGAATCAGAAGTGAGGAGTAGGACGGATGGCCTGGTTAATTCACAATGTAATTTAAAACAACTACTTAGTATTCAATGGACTCACCGAGCGGGTATCGTCTATCGCGTGGCAGAGAGACAACTCGACGCAGTGCCCGGGACTTGTGACCCGAGTGTTGGTTTACGGCGGCGCCGCCTTATAATGCGCATTGGCACTCACCACCACCGGTCGAGTTGCCCAATCAGTAACAATTAATTCGTGTACACAAACTAACTATTAGAAGAGTCGAGGTTAAGCTACTAGCAGGATACACAAGTGCACCGCGCCACGCTAGAGCCAAGACTGCCTGAGCCGCGGTTGCACCGTTCGTTTTATGCATGACGGAATGACTCGAATAGTAGAATGATGTAGGGTAGGTGAATATCGCAGGTACCGACATTAATAACTAGATATCTGTATTGATTCCCCGACACGGCCATTCTGACGTGCGCGCGTCCTCGCGCGCTATTTATTACAACCTTAGGTGTTTTTAATCAAAAAAACCAAATATCGCTCGACTATCCTGACAAAAATCTATTCAACATCTTAATATCTGGTCCGGTACACACTGACCCTTTGGACTAGAAACAATTGGTTTCAGTTAGTAAGTCACTCAGTCACACCAGTCACATTTAATATGTGTTATCATCATAATCATTACAGTCATATCAATATGGTAAGTATCACTGATCTAGGTTTAAAATATAAAAACCCCTATAGCAAACAGGTGAGATTCCTGCAGCGCATCACTCATCATTACAAACAGTCTGGTCTGAGTCCTCACCCACTAAAAGCAGGCGAGACTCCTACAGCGTTACACTCATCATTACAAACAGTCTGGTCTGAGTCGTCGCCCACTAAAAGCAGGCGAGACTCCTACAGCGTTACACTCATCATTACAAAAAGTCTGGTCTGAGTCGTCGCCCACTAAAAGCAGGCGAGACCCCTACAGTGAATCATGGATCGTCTCCCACAACAGCAGAAGAGACCATACTAATGTAAAACAGGCTGGTCGGAATCGTCGCCCACTAAAGCAGGTGAGACCCCTACAGCGTAACATGGATCGTCTCCCAGAACAACAGGAGAGACCTTACTATATTTTTTTCTTTCATCATCTCTTCAGTAATGGATCGTCTCCCACAACAGCAGGAGAGACCACACTGGCCCGCATTGTTTGTCTCTTTATCTTTTTTTTAAACATCTCTTTTTTTCACTCCATTTACTATTCATCTCTTAAGTACTTTCGTTAGCTCTGTGAGCATTAGCTTGTATCATAATGTTTGTCTTGTACAAAGTCAGTATTAGAGTCGGCACACACACACAGTATCGCAGTAATTGGCAGTCATTGTATCAGTTGACAGTCATAGTATCAGAATCATTCTGGGATTACTTCCATTAAACCGAAAAATTAACTAATTATTATAAGAATAGGCCAGTATGGGTCAGTGTGGGCCTTGTTTCTCCTTAATTAATTAATAAACTACAAATCTCAGAGTCACATTTGCGAATAGTAATATCTTGTCCAATAATAATATGAGGACAGGTTTACATTGATGTTTTTTTCATGAACTAAAACTACTACATGAACTAAAATTACTAAAGGGCCTTGATATTTCGGATCAAGTTTCGTTTGATTACGCTCCTCGTTTTGTAATAAAATAAAATCACCGATAGGATATTAAAAAGCCTAGCTGTCTCTATAAAGGAATTATCGAAATCATATAGTTCTATCTACAACCCTTGCATCCCAAAGTTACTCAATAATTTTTAGCACAGATGGAAACATAAGAATTTTAACAGTCACCTACAACGACTACCTTAAAATGTTACTACTCACGCGTTAGTGACATTTAAATTTAAAACGCTTTGTTAATAAAGTCTTAATCAACTTAGAAAATCACATACCTGTCTACTTATTTATTTAACAAACTAGCTACGTAATTACAGAGTACAGTAAGAATTTTTAATAGTTACCTACTCATAAACAAAATTATTAATCTGGGGTTACCTACCTACAACTATTGTTGTAATAGGTTTACGATTGTACCAATGTGTTATCAATTAACTTTCTGTAATTTAAACGTTCTTAAACAGAACACCTAAAACAACTTATAAATAGTTTAAAGAAATCAATCAAAGGTAGAAAAAGACTAAAACCCTCAATGAAACATCAAACACCACTTCTATAGTTCACGATACGTGTGTGTTTTAACTATATCGAATTAATTATTGTCACAGTAATCACTTATACGCCACGTACCTGAAACTACGTAATTAAACAATAACTGCTTATTCACTTGCAAATTACAACAATCCCGCCAATAACTATTCGGAAGATTGCGTCTTTAATTTTACGCTCTTTCGGTACTTCGACAAATAATATTAGTTAAAATATCGTGCAAGATAGTAGATACAAACTCAAAAATATCCGTTACAGAGGGTAATCGGAAATACTCAAGCTAAAACGATATTAACGCTTTATCACAAACAAGTGGGTAACCACAAAATCTTAACAAACAACCCAAGTACCACGACTTCGCTCGCAACATTGAATATTGTAACTTTGAACTTAGTTTATTCCTCAGTCATACCAAGTAAAATTTATGAAGAGACAGGTTACTACTACTATTAAATCGGTTTAAATGATGACGACTCGACTTGCGCTTCGATCGCACGATAATTCAACTACGGGACTACGCGAACGCGATTCTCGTGGCATCGTGAAATAGATTACTTTTACTCACTGTAGTAAGACTCTTAGTGGGCACGAGAACAGCATCCCACCACAAAAACTTAAAGCAAATATAACTATCCAGAGTCATGTACCAACGTCAATCAAAATTTTAATAACCAAACTTATTTTCTACCATGACACTATCAACTATGTAAGCCACCCTTCCAAGGCTTCACAAGCCAACCAGCAATTACAATTGCTCCACAATCTACGTGTATCCCACTTGGATCACACATTCATCACAGTGTATCATCCTCTTGATGACTACACACTACAGTCTTTAGAGTGCTTACATCAGTTTTCTGTCACATCACTAAGATGTTCACCATTATGATCGTCATCTACATTAAACTCAATTGGTACATGAACTTCTGGCATCTTCCTTAAACGACTGTCGCTACGACTACCGCGACGGCTCACACTACGATTACGCTCATGATCTGACATTGTGACTGAATCGAAACAAAAGCTGAATCTCAAAATCTGTCACTACAAAACTACCTACTTATCACAATAAAACTAAAATCAACAAATAACCGGTAAATCGAATTACGTAATCGAACACTGAACAAAAACCACTTGTACACCGATAAGAATAAAACAGAACGACCGAAAAGAACTAAAATATAAAATATCGATGTACCCACTAATCACCACGAAATATTGCAACTTACTATCGGCGCACGACTTTCGCGATGTGGGTCGTTAAGGTTGCATCCCACTTCTGATGTAGGAATCAGAAGTGAGGAGTAGGACGGATGGCCTGGTTAATTCACAATGTAATTTAAAACAACTACTTAGTATTCAATGGACTCACCGAGCGGGTATCGTCTATCGCGTGGCAGAGAGACAACTCGACGCAGTGCCCGGGACTTGTGACCCGAGTGTTGGTTTACGGCGGCGCCGCCTTATAATGCGCATTGGCACTCACCACCACCGGTCGAGTTGCCCAATCAGTAACAATTAATTCGTGTACACAAACTAACTATTAGAAGAGTCGAGGTTAAGCTACTAGCAGGATACACAAGTGCACCGCGCCACGCTAGAGCCAAGACTGCCTGAGCCGCGGTTGCACCGTTCGTTTTATGCATGACGGAATGACTCGAATAGTAGAATGATGTAGGGTAGGTGAATATCGCAGGTACCGACATTAATAACTAGATATCTGTATTGATTCCCCGACATATATATATATATATCATAAAAGAAGAAAATAAAATGATGCAGCTTGACGGAATTATGGATGCATCAGACGGCCCAGGTTTCTATATCCACGCCTCTGAAGAGTCCTGCGATTCATTAGGAAGTATTAGAAAATAAAGTATTTGAAAGACAGTGATTAGAAAATAAAGTACCTTATTGGCGTTTTTTTTTTGTATTCAAATATTTTCCTTTAATGTTTTCATGAATAAACCAGTGACAATATTTTATTTATCTATTCCAGTCAGTCCAATTTTTTTTATTCTGTACCTTTACTATAATTATTAACAAAATTATTCAATATATTATCAGTTTTTGAAATAATTTCAGCAATATGGTATCGTTAAATATTTTTATGTAAAATGAATTTTACTTATCTATGGCTTATTAATATTGTTCATTCATTCATTCTTTGTGTCACTTCACTAAACTACACCTTACTCTAGCATTACTCTAATTGTCTATGGTCGTAAGTACGCCATATTTGTTTACCGATTGGGACACTTATAAAAAAATAGAATATATATATAAAAATGAATCGCTGAATGTGTTGCTAAGCGCAAATCTCGAGAGTGGCTGAACCGATTTCGCTAATTCTTTTTTTATAATATTCCTTGAAGTACGAGGATGGTTGTTACGTAGAGAAAAATTAAAAAAATTGCCTAAAAAGTCTAAAAACAACACTTTTTTTAATCCCATACAAAAGATTCGTAATAATACTTAAAAGTCAATTTGAACTTTAGTACCATACCATAAAGTTTAAGTGTTAGTGGAGGGTTTCCGGGAAGGATAAGTATTAAAATAAAGAATCGACTGTTAGGCGGTACGAAGTTCGCCGGGTCAGCTAGTGTGTTATAAATAGTTTTTATCATTCGTAATAATATAAAATTCTTTTGATTTCAACTGCGTTAGCTTTGATTTAAATTAAAAAAAAGGTAAAAGTAAAACTAACTGTTTAGAAGTTTTTTGAAGTGAAATTTCTTTAGGACCATGAGGCGTAAAATTTGAGCGACCGGTAACGCGGCAGCGTCAAAGACGGTCAGTACTTGGATGGGTGACTGCCCGGGAATAACGCGTGATGTTGGCTTTTTGTTTTTTTTTACCGACTTCAAAAAAGGAGGAGGTTACTCAATTCGACCGTATTTTTTTTTTTTTTTTTTTTTATGTATGTTCGGGGATAACTTCGACGTTTATGAACTGATTTTGATAATTCTTTTTTTGTTGGGAAGGAGATATCCTAACTTAGGTACCATGATAAGAAAACCAGGATCTGGTGATGGAATCCCAGTGAAATCGAGGGGAACCCTCGAAAATCGTATTGACGACTAGTGCGTTTGTTAATTAATTTATTATTTATTACTTGCGGATGGAATTGAAGTCGGTTTTTTTCGTTTGCTAGCAAACACAATTATTTCAATTAGTTTTTTTTGTATTTTAATTTCTTTTTTTTATTAGTATGCCAAAGAAGTTTCACTTCTGACATGTGTACTTTGTACGCACGCAATTTTTTTGTTAAAATAACTATAAAATATCATCGATATAATGTATTTGCTGACCCGACAAACATTGTCCTTTTCCCTTCCGCATAAAACAATAAAAAGTTCGTATTTGAAAACGTAATAATTGTGTTAATAACGTAAAAAAAACGACTTCAATTACATCGACCAGTACCTAATACTACGTAGGTACACAGAAAAATTGTCAAGTAAATACGCACTATGACCACATGACAAGCACCACTTTTTTAAGACCCATCGATTTGGTCCATGCAGTAAAAAGTTCTGAGGTAACATACATAATAAAACAGTCGAAAAACTTCCTCCATTTTTGGAAGTTGTTTAAAATTCTTTACTAAATGATTTTAAATTTAGCCTTTTTTTTTCTTAAAAATATATACTAAATCATTTGATACGGGCTTGTTTTACCAATTGTTGACAAAACTATTAAATAAAAAACTGCCGATAGATATAGATTTATAATATTTTTTTACTTTCACCACAAAACAATACTTTATCTATCGGATATTTTCTTTACAAACTGTGGATCAAAAAGTTGTATTTTATTAATTGTGGAGCCAGCGACCTATTTCACTTCCTGCTGGTCCTATCAGTAGCTTATCTGTTGATAAACAAAAGCTAGACAATAAAGCGTATCTCGATTCCTAGCTAATATACATAACTATCAATGACAATAGTTGTAAAAGTATAATTCAAACCGTTCGTTTAGTATCAGAGTTTATAAGCAAGTATATTATTATTCGTCTATACGGCCAATTAAAACAATATTAAAAACTCATAAATTGTTTAGAATTACAGTGTCAGGTGGAAAGACACACCCACACCACTAACAGACAATGCCTGCCATTTTCGTGTTTTATAAATGTGATATCGATCGAAGGTAATTTTGTAGCGTCGAGACGGAACGATTCAACTGACTATAACTCGAAGTGTGTATTAATTTTACATAAGTACCTTTAGGTCTTCTCTAGCGTGTCTTCTATACTAGTCAGCTAGATTAATGATTATATTAATAGCTTCGCACCTATATCTTATGTACTCTATGTAAAGGCATTTTAATAAAAATGACTGACAATTAAATGTTAATACAGACGCGATGAAATAGACATTTTACTATCAGACTAGATTAGAATTATAATCGAAACGCAAAATAATAATTTATAATGAACGAAATCTAAAGTCCCATTTATATTGTATATTCACACTACATTTCACCCTATTATAGGGTAAGATTTTAAAAACTCTGGATCGCGTGCTTAATTATTTCTAAAAAAAGATTTAATGGGGAAGTTTTATTCTTGTAACTTTTAAAATTATGAAATAATAGACGATCCGAACTATAGACGAACTTCACCCATCTGCTTAATGGATGAAAATTCTTTTATATTTATTTTATATTAGAAAAATAATAAGAAGAGGGTTGGCTGAAAAAATCGTGGCATGGCTAAATTATATTTGCTAACCGCGATTCAAACTCGCGATTTACTAAAGTAGATATAAATTAATATTTAGGAAGATCATTCCTAGCTAGTTAATATATTACATAAGTCTAAGATCCGAAGATCTTAGACTTATGTATATATTAACTAGCTTCTGCGCGCGACTTCGTCGGCGTCGACTCCGCTCCTATTAGTCTTAACGTGACGATACATAGCCTATAGCCTTCCTCGATAAATGGGCTATCTAACAGAGAAAGAATTTTTTAAATCAGCCCAGTAATTCCAGAGATTACCGCGTTCAAACAAACAAACAAACAAACTCTTCAGCTTTATATATTAATATAGATATAAACTTCAACCTTTCAAAAAAATCCACTTTGTTATAATAAAATAAGTATAAATGTTAGATCACAATCATATTTTACCCTTTGGACTAGAAACAATTGGTTTCAGTTAGTAAGTCACTCAGTCACACCAGTCACATTTAATATGTGTTATCATCATAATCATTACAGTCATATCAATATGGTAAGTATCACTGATCTAGGTTTAAAATATAAAAACCCCTATAGCAAACAGGTGAGATTCCTGCAGCGCATCACTCATCATTACAAACAGTCTGGTCTGAGTCCTCACCCACTAAAAGCAGGCGAGACTCCTACAGCGTTACACTCATCATTACAAACAGTCTGGTCTGAGTCGTCGCCCACTAAAAGCAGGCGAGACTCCTACAGCGTTACACTCATCATTACAAAAAGTCTGGTCTGAGTCGTCGCCCACTAAAAGCAGGCGAGACCCCTACAGTGAATCATGGATCGTCTCCCACAACAGCAGAAGAGACCATACTAATGTAAAACAGGCTGGTCGGAATCGTCGCCCACTAAAGCAGGTGAGACCCCTACAGCGTAACATGGATCGTCTCCCAGAACAACAGGAGAGACCTTACTATATTTTTTTCTCCGAAAAAAATATAGTAAGGTCTCTCCTGTTGTTCTGGGACCGAAAAATTAACTAATTATTATAAGAATAGGCCAGTATGGGTCAGTGTGGGCCTTGTTTCTCCTTAATTAATTAATAAACTACAAATCTCAGAGTCACATTTGCGAATAGTAATATCTTGTCCAATAATAATATGAGGACAGGTTTACATTGATGTTTTTTTCATGAACTAAAACTACTACATGAACTAAAATTACTAAAGGGCCTTGATATTTCGGATCAAGTTTCGTTTGATTACGCTCCTCGTTTTGTAATAAAATAAAATCACCGATAGGATATTAAAAAGCCTAGCTGTCTCTATAAAGGAATTATCGAAATCATATAGTTCTATCTACAACCCTTGCATCCCAAAGTTACTCAATAATTTTTAGCACAGATGGAAACATAAGAATTTTAACAGTCACCTACAACGACTACCTTAAAATGTTACTACTCACGCGTTAGTGACATTTAAATTTAAAACGCTTTGTTAATAAAGTCTTAATCAACTTAGAAAATCACATACCTGTCTACTTATTTATTTAACAAACTAGCTACGTAATTACAGAGTACAGTAAGAATTTTTAATAGTTACCTACTCATAAACAAAATTATTAATCTGGGGTTACCTACCTACAACTATTGTTGTAATAGGTTTACGATTGTACCAATGTGTTATCAATTAACTTTCTGTAATTTAAACGTTCTTAAACAGAACACCTAAAACAACTTATAAATAGTTTAAAGAAATCAATCAAAGGTAGAAAAAGACTAAAACCCTCAATGAAACATCAAACACCACTTCTATAGTTCACGATACGTGTGTGTTTTAACTATATCGAATTAATTATTGTCACAGTAATCACTTATACGCCACGTACCTGAAACTACGTAATTAAACAATAACTGCTTATTCACTTGCAAATTACAACAATCCCGCCAATAACTATTCGGAAGATTGCGTCTTTAATTTTACGCTCTTTCGGTACTTCGACAAATAATATTAGTTAAAATATCGTGCAAGATAGTAGATACAAACTCAAAAATATCCGTTACAGAGGGTAATCGGAAATACTCAAGCTAAAACGATATTAACGCTTTATCACAAACAAGTGGGTAACCACAAAATCTTAACAAACAACCCAAGTACCACGACTTCGCTCGCAACATTGAATATTGTAACTTTGAACTTAGTTTATTCCTCAGTCATACCAAGTAAAATTTATGAAGAGACAGGTTACTACTACTATTAAATCGGTTTAAATGATGACGACTCGACTTGCGCTTCGATCGCACGATAATTCAACTACGGGACTACGCGAACGCGATTCTCGTGGCATCGTGAAATAGATTACTTTTACTCACTGTAGTAAGACTCTTAGTGGGCACGAGAACAGCATCCCACCACAAAAACTTAAAGCAAATATAACTATCCAGAGTCATGTACCAACGTCAATCAAAATTTTAATAACCAAACTTATTTTCTACCATGACACTATCAACTATGTAAGCCACCCTTCCAAGGCTTCACAAGCCAACCAGCAATTACAATTGCTCCACAATCTACGTGTATCCCACTTGGATCACACATTCATCACAGTGTATCATCCTCTTGATGACTACACACTACAGTCTTTAGAGTGCTTACATCAGTTTTCTGTCACATCACTAAGATGTTCACCATTATGATCGTCATCTACATTAAACTCAATTGGTACATGAACTTCTGGCATCTTCCTTAAACGACTGTCGCTACGACTACCGCGACGGCTCACACTACGATTACGCTCATGATCTGACATTGTGACTGAATCGAAACAAAAGCTGAATCTCAAAATCTGTCACTACAAAACTACCTACTTATCACAATAAAACTAAAATCAACAAATAACCGGTAAATCGAATTACGTAATCGAACACTGAACAAAAACCACTTGTACACCGATAAGAATAAAACAGAACGACCGAAAAGAACTAAAATATAAAATATCGATGTACCCACTAATCACCACGAAATATTGCAACTTACTATCGGCGCACGACTTTCGCGATGTGGGTCGTTAAGGTTGCATCCCACTTCTGATGTAGGAATCAGAAGTGAGGAGTAGGACGGATGGCCTGGTTAATTCACAATGTAATTTAAAACAACTACTTAGTATTCAATGGACTCACCGAGCGGGTATCGTCTATCGCGTGGCAGAGAGACAACTCGACGCAGTGCCCGGGACTTGTGACCCGAGTGTTGGTTTACGGCGGCGCCGCCTTATAATGCGCATTGGCACTCACCACCACCGGTCGAGTTGCCCAATCAGTAACAATTAATTCGTGTACACAAACTAACTATTAGAAGAGTCGAGGTTAAGCTACTAGCAGGATACACAAGTGCACCGCGCCACGCTAGAGCCAAGACTGCCTGAGCCGCGGTTGCACCGTTCGTTTTATGCATGACGGAATGACTCGAATAGTAGAATGATGTAGGGTAGGTGAATATCGCAGGTACCGACATTAATAACTAGATATCTGTATTGATTCCCCGACATATATATATATATATCATAAAAGAAGAAAATAAAATGATGCAGCTTGACGGAATTATGGATGCATCAGACGGCCCAGGTTTCTATATCCACGCCTCTGAAGAGTCCTGCGATTCATTAGGAAGTATTAGAAAATAAAGTATTTGAAAGACAGTGATTAGAAAATAAAGTACCTTATTGGCGTTTTTTTTTTGTATTCAAATATTTTCCTTTAATGTTTTCATGAATAAACCAGTGACAATATTTTATTTATCTATTCCAGTCAGTCCAATTTTTTTTATTCTGTACCTTTACTATAATTATTAACAAAATTATTCAATATATTATCAGTTTTTGAAATAATTTCAGCAATATGGTATCGTTAAATATTTTTATGTAAAATGAATTTTACTTATCTATGGCTTATTAATATTGTTCATTCATTCATTCTTTGTGTCACTTCACTAAACTACACCTTACTCTAGCATTACTCTAATTGTCTATGGTCGTAAGTACGCCATATTTGTTTACCGATTGGGACACTTATAAAAAAATAGAATATATATATAAAAATGAATCGCTGAATGTGTTGCTAAGCGCAAATCTCGAGAGTGGCTGAACCGATTTCGCTAATTCTTTTTTTATAATATTCCTTGAAGTACGAGGATGGTTGTTACGTAGAGAAAAATTAAAAAAATTGCCTAAAAAGTCTAAAAACAACACTTTTTTTAATCCCATACAAAAGATTCGTAATAATACTTAAAAGTCAATTTGAACTTTAGTACCATACCATAAAGTTTAAGTGTTAGTGGAGGGTTTCCGGGAAGGATAAGTATTAAAATAAAGAATCGACTGTTAGGCGGTACGAAGTTCGCCGGGTCAGCTAGTGTGTTATAAATAGTTTTTATCATTCGTAATAATATAAAATTCTTTTGATTTCAACTGCGTTAGCTTTGATTTAAATTAAAAAAAAGGTAAAAGTAAAACTAACTGTTTAGAAGTTTTTTGAAGTGAAATTTCTTTAGGACCATGAGGCGTAAAATTTGAGCGACCGGTAACGCGGCAGCGTCAAAGACGGTCAGTACTTGGATGGGTGACTGCCCGGGAATAACGCGTGATGTTGGCTTTTTGTTTTTTTTTACCGACTTCAAAAAAGGAGGAGGTTACTCAATTCGACCGTATTTTTTTTTTGTTTTTTTTTTATGTATGTTCGGGGATAACTTCGACGTTTATGAACTGATTTTGATAATTCTTTTTTTGTTGGGAAGGAGATATCCTAACTTAGGTACCATGATAAGAAAACCAGGATCTGGTGATGGAATCCCAGTGAAATCGAGGGGAACCCTCGAAAATCGTATTGACGACTAGTGCGTTTGTTAATTAATTTATTATTTATTACTTGCGGATGGAATTGAAGTCGGTTTTTTTCGTTTGCTAGCAAACACAATTATTTCAATTAGTTTTTTTTGTATTTTAATTTCTTTTTTTTATTAGTATGCCAAAGAAGTTTCACTTCTGACATGTGTACTTTGTACGCACGCAATTTTTTTGTTAAAATAACTATAAAATATCATCGATATAATGTATTTGCTGACCCGACAAACATTGTCCTTTTCCCTTCCGCATAAAACAATAAAAAGTTCGTATTTGAAAACGTAATAATTGTGTTAATAACGTAAAAAAAACGACTTCAATTACATCGACCAGTACCTAATACTACGTAGGTACACAGAAAAATTGTCAAGTAAATACGCACTATGACCACATGACAAGCACCACTTTTTTAAGACCCATCGATTTGGTCCATGCAGTAAAAAGTTCTGAGGTAACATACATAATAAAACAGTCGAAAAACTTCCTCCATTTTTGGAAGTTGTTTAAAATTCTTTACTAAATGATTTTAAATTTAGCCTTTTTTTTTCTTAAAAATATATACTAAATCATTTGATACGGGCTTGTTTTACCAATTGTTGACAAAACTATTAAATAAAAAACTGCCGATAGATATAGATTTATAATATTTTTTTACTTTCACCACAAAACAATACTTTATCTATCGGATATTTTCTTTACAAACTGTGGATCAAAAAGTTGTATTTTATTAATTGTGGAGCCAGCGACCTATTTCACTTCCTGCTGGTCCTATCAGTAGCTTATCTGTTGATAAACAAAAGCTAGACAATAAAGCGTATCTCGATTCCTAGCTAATATACATAACTATCAATGACAATAGTTGTAAAAGTATAATTCAAACCGTTCGTTTAGTATCAGAGTTTATAAGCAAGTATATTATTATTCGTCTATACGGCCAATTAAAACAATATTAAAAACTCATAAATTGTTTAGAATTACAGTGTCAGGTGGAAAGACACACCCACACCACTAACAGACAATGCCTGCCATTTTCGTGTTTTATAAATGTGATATCGATCGAAGGTAATTTTGTAGCGTCGAGACGGAACGATTCAACTGACTATAACTCGAAGTGTGTATTAATTTTACATAAGTACCTTTAGGTCTTCTCTAGCGTGTCTTCTATACTAGTCAGCTAGATTAATGATTATATTAATAGCTTCGCACCTATATCTTATGTACTCTATGTAAAGGCATTTTAATAAAAATGACTGACAATTAAATGTTAATACAGACGCGATGAAATAGACATTTTACTATCAGACTAGATTAGAATTATAATCGAAACGCAAAATAATAATTTATAATGAACGAAATCTAAAGTCCCATTTATATTGTATATTCACACTACATTTCACCCTATTATAGGGTAAGATTTTAAAAACTCTGGATCGCGTGCTTAATTATTTCTAAAAAAAGATTTAATGGGGAAGTTTTATTCTTGTAACTTTTAAAATTATGAAATAATAGACGATCCGAACTATAGACGAACTTCACCCATCTGCTTAATGGATGAAAATTCTTTTATATTTATTTTATATTAGAAAAATAATAAGAAGAGGGTTGGCTGAAAAAATCGTGGCATGGCTAAATTATATTTGCTAACCGCGATTCAAACTCGCGATTTACTAAAGTAGATATAAATTAATATTTAGGAAGATCATTC
This sequence comes from Melitaea athalia, assembly GCA_905220545.2. Classification (NCBI taxonomy): domain Eukaryota; kingdom Metazoa; phylum Arthropoda; class Insecta; order Lepidoptera; family Nymphalidae; genus Melitaea; species Melitaea athalia. Next base: position 7,094,544 of record HG992184.1, read on the forward strand.
CTAGCTAGTTAATATATTACATAAGTCTAAGATCCGAAGATCTTAGACTTATGTATATATTAACTAGCTTCTGCGCGCGACTTCGTCGGCGTCGACTCCGCTCCTATTAGTCTTAACGTGACGATACATAGCCTATAGCCTTCCTCGATAAATGGGCTATCTAACAGAGAAAGAATTTTTTAAATCAGCCCAGTAATTCCAGAGATTACCGCGTTCAAACAAACAAACAAACAAACTCTTCAGCTTTATATATTAATATAGATATAAACTTCAACCTTTCAAAAAAATCCACTTTGTTATAATAAAATAAGTATAAATGTTAGATCACAATCATATTTTAATACTAGCTTCTGCGAGCGACTTCGTCGGCGTGGACTCCGCTCCTGTTGGTCTTAGCGTAATGATATGCCTATAGCCTTCCTCGATAAATGGGCTATCTAACACTGAAAGAATTTTTCAAATCGCACCAGTAGATCCTGAGATTAGCGCGTTCAAACAAACAAACAAACAATCAAACAAACTCTTCAGCTTTATTATATTAGTATAGATGTATAAGCAACTTGGATCATCACATTTAAAACACTCCGAGTTGCGGATATTCCTATAAGGACAAGCATATATCGGAAACATATTCATATGTACTATGTAGCATACTACATATTGTATAAACAAAGACATCATCTTCAAGCGAGAATCTAACCTGCAATCGTCAGCACTGATGGAACTTGCGATAATACACAAGAATGGTTGTCAAACGAAAGTGTAGAGTAATCTAGATATGTTAGTATCATTGACTTGGAGTCATCTCCTAACTGCTCTTCTATAAATAACCGGTTTTATTTATGTTCTGCTTTATTTCTGTACGAAAAAGTTTATGTTAGTTTACATTGAAATAACTTTGTGCAAAAACATGTCATAATTTACTTGTGATTAGAGAAATGAAATACCAGTTTGTTTTAACATTTAATGATGAACACATTTTGAAAGAATAAGTTTTATTCATTTGTATAACGAAATTAATTAAAGTCGTATATAAGTTATAATACATTTTTATTTTATAAATGCGAAAAAAATAAAATAAGACCAAACACGGCTAGCTCATTGGACATAATAAGTAAAATTAAAATAGGTATAATAAATTTTCAATGAATTTTACTGCTAGAATAAATGCATCAATTTGAACCCATAAAATTAAAATAAATCCAGCATATTGTGTTCAATAATAAACGTATTCTTGAAAATTAGATACAAAAATATATTAGGTAATATTGAAATAAAAATTATTTAAATTTTATGTAGTTTGTTTTAGAGCTTATGTATAGCGGATTAGTCATAAAACTATTACAAACAGACCAAATTGTAACAGACCAAATTGTCCACAATTATTTTATCAGGAGATTCGAATTAATGTAATCTTGATCCTTAAATTTTAAAAACCTTATTTATATTTTTATGCTCCATACTAAGATTTTTCGGTAGTAAAACTTCTTACCACCCCATTCACATTTTTATACATTCGACACGCTATGAAACCCTTGAAACACTATAAAATGTTATGTGAATTTTTTATAGTGTGCCAAGTGACCGACGCGGAATATTAATGGGACAATTTTCAGAGTTCAAAGACGAAAAATACTCACAAGTATCGCCTAGTTTATATTATCATAAGAATTAAAAATACTATAGTGGGTATATAATCTAAATCATCTTCTTAAGACTAAGTTGGTATAGAAAATTTAAATTTCAAACATTAACTTAAAAGATTATCTATACTAATATAATAAAGCTGAAGAGTTTGTTTGATTGTTTGTTTGTTTGTTTGTTTGTTTGTTTGTTTGAACGCGCTAATCTCAGGATCTACTGGTCCGATTTTAAAAATTCTTTCAGTGTTCGATAGCCCATTTATCGAGGAAGGCTATAGGCTATATATCATTACGCTAAGACTAATAGGAGCGGAGTCCACGCCGACGAAGTCGCGCGCAGAAGCTAGTATTATATAAATAATAAAAGCGTGTAAAAAATGAACTTTTGGATTTAGCATCTTAACCGTGAATACAGAGCAAAATCTATTATGTATCGACAATACTAATAATACTTAGTATACTCGTAACTAAAATCGTAGTTACATTTTTACAATGTAGCATGACAGAAGTTTACTTACTTAAAGTAAGTACATAGTGAGGTAAGTAGAGTACTTAACTATTTAGAGTTATGACGGAATATTGGACACTTTTTTATTAAGTTTATCTTCATTTAATTCTTTTACAAACTGGACTAGAGTAGGTTTTTGCAGGTTTCTCCAATGCAGCATCGATCTCCATGACGGCTCGTGCAGTATTGGTATTGTAGGCTTTATTTTGTATGACTCAGTTACTCGATAGACATGTGATTCGGTGAACGACCTCGTATTGTATTCGGTTGTTATTTTCGTAGTTTGGACTTTTATTTTTCCTGAAAATGTTAATTTAAATATTTTTGAAGCAATGTTGTGTTTTAACGTATTTTAATTGGTTCTGTTTCCAATTTTACGTTAGTTTATAACGTCTTAATATCGTTTAAATAATGTATGGTAATTTTGTTTCTTATCTTAAAATCACACGGATTTGTCTATTTTGTTAAATCATGTTGAATCAGTATACACATAATCAACATCCAAAAAAAAGTTAAATGAAAAAAAGGGTGGGTGTCAGCTCTGACGCACGACTGTAGTTTACTCCTTCAGAATACTTCAGCTCGACTGTCTAAATAGGCACAAAAAGGCTTAATAGTCTAAGAAAAAGATTAATACCATATCAAATGGTAAATAAACGAATCAAATAACGCCATCTATCGGGACTCTAATGGGTTCCGACAAAAACGTAACGAGGTCATCCGTTCAGTAGATTTTACTCCTCATATTTTTTATACCGGCTGCCTTATATGAAAACCGATTCTTAAGGAGTAAACTACAAAAATAATTTCATTATTATTCAAAATTATTAGAAAATAATAACTTTTAACTATGAAATCAACTTCATAAACAATACATCAAAAACGTTTCGTAAAAATAAAGGACAAAGAGGTCGATCAATAGTCAACTACCGGTATGACAGAAGCCAACGAAATGTAACTTACTTGAAATAAGGTTAAGAGTGAAACCCCTCATAGAATAAGTAGGAAAAACTAACTCGGTAGGTACCTGCCGTCAACGTCAAATAAAAACTTGGATACCAGAAAACTTACTATTTCGCTTCAGTCGTCTCATTCGTATTGGTGTTTTGATGGCTTTCATAATTTCTTTCCAAGCATTGCTTGCGAGGTTCTGTTTATAAGAGAAAAAGGTGTAATAATTATTTGAACGAAATCAACAGTTCATTCAGGGAAAAAGATTACAAAATTTAACTTAAATTAATAGACTGGGAGATAGTGACACAAAATATTAGGTCATTTGTACCAGTATGGCGGTTCGACAGGGGTCTAATTACGTAAAGGCAAAAAGGAAAATGATGGTCATAGCGCTCGCACCGGCGGCCCAATCGCGTGGGCATTAATCGAACGCGTCGGATAAATAACGAGTGTCGAACGATTTGTTCCACAAAAATGCTTGTATTTTCAGATAGTCGAAAAAAAAGAAGTAGGCGGCAGCGGAATGCCATACTTCTCGGGTGTGACTTACAGCCCGCCATACCGACGCGAATTACATTAATTTAAATAAAACAATTCAACCATTTGTACCAGGCTAATTTTTGCATAGCTAATCATCGTCGAGTAGCCATTCACGAAAATCACCTTGCCATACTTTTCCGACAGTTCCCAATGGCCGCCATACCACTGCAAAGGAGTAATTTTTTTTTTTTCGCCAAACGATTTGTTTGACCGGCGCGCCGGTGCGAGCGCTATGACCATCATTTTCCTTTTTGCCTTTACGTAAGTAGACCCCTGACGAACCGCCATACTGGTACAAATGACCCAATATTTTGTGTCACTATCTCCCGGTCTATAAAAAAATTGCTACTAACAAAATGCAATGACACGTGAAGGAAAATCTATACTAATATATAAAGCTGAAGAGTTTGTTTGTTTGATTGTTTGTTTGTTTGTTTGTTTGTTTGTTTGTTTGTTTGTTTGTTTGTTTGAACGCGGTAATCTCTGGTTCTACTGGGCCGATTTAAAAAATTCCTTCAGGGTTAGATAGCCCATTTATCGAGGAAGGCTATAGGCTATGTATCATCACGCTAAGACCAATAGGAGCGGAGTTCACGCCGACGAAGTCGCGCGCAGAAGCTAGTATATAATATTTTAATACGGACTTTTAAGTGACATTATTTACGACATACATTAAACATAATTATATTTGTTTCGTTTTTTTTTTTATACGAAAGGATATGCAAGAGTAATGTAAATTTACATTGTTCTCAACTAATTTAAATAATAGAATATTGATTGTATATGTATTTATATGAGAGTAGATATAGATGAAACTATATTAGATGTAACACATTATCTCATTATCTATGACTACAAATCGCTGTTTAAAAAAAGTATTGAGTCTATAATTATAATTAATATTACACTGAGACTGAAGAGTTACTTATCGCGCTAATAACAGAAATTAACAGTCTTATTTGAAACATTGTATTTTAGTTTGACAGCCCCTTTATTAAAATTTGTTAAATTTGATTAATCTACAAGTTATCACGATTAAAATATTAACAACAATAGGTGTCAATCGGTCATTAAAGTATGAAAACATTTTTATATTAATAAAATATATAATTATTTTACCCCGAATTCCGTAGGTATGTTCAGAATAAAATCATTTAAATTGCAACACGTGTCAAGTACACAAAACAATAGTAAAATACAGATAACATATCGAATAAACCCCATCACTCAGCGACAGTCAGTTACAGAGCTACCCTCGATATAAAGTACAATTGTCAATCTCACATAACAATTTAAGCTTAAACTTATTCGTGTCTGTCTGTTACGTTGCAAATCATTGAACCGAATTAAGGGCAGAATTAATCTAAAATAATTCGAATATTTTGGAAGGATTATGTGAGGCATGATTTCACCCATGTCAAACGATATTTGCGAAATTATTTGATCGGCACGATACTGATGTAGGTTATTGTGTAATGATTTAGAACATTTATATCCAAATTTTTTTCCTTTATTAGAATTATGAATGCTGAATAATTATTATCGACATCTGATTGTTTCTGGTTTCGTATATATATAAAAAAACTCTTTACGAATGTAAAAAAAAGTTTTTTTTAACTTTCTCTATACCACGCTCGAGTTCAACCATTTTAAGACTCTATATTATAATAAATCAAATAAAAAAATACATTAAAAAAATTACCTATTAATTTAATTATGAAAAATCGAGTGCAATCGCAGACAGTTGATTGTATTATACAAGTAACTGTAAATATTTTTCTTACATCTGGTATGTTATAAAAATATGTATAATAATAATAAGCATGGTCGAAACGTAACAATGGCTTGAGAACTGTAATATAACACTATGTTATATACCTAAGTATATAAAGTGTTTTAAAATATGAAACTATATTTTTATAGGCATGTATAAAATTGTTTAAACCTAACGGTTTGTATTGCATCAGTTTAACTCCCAATAATAAGGATATTAATAAATTCATTCTTACGAGATACTTTTTTAAAATTCATTTACTTATTTATGCAAACTATTTGGAAAATCCAGAATAATAATAATAAAATATAGAATTATAACAAACTTTTAATGATGAAATTGCATTGATACCCTGTTACGTCAACGAAAACATATTATAGCGACACTATCTCATAAAAGAACGTAATCCTAGTTAAATAAACCACACGAGAAAATCTAACCTATATTCAAATATTCAAAGCTTACTTTACAAATGTTGAGCTAAATTAGGACAAAAAACAATTTGAAAAACCTGAATACAAATTACGAATTTCGATTTTTTTTTTTTTTGTATTTTTCGTGTCCATTTTCTACAACAGTTGTTACTTTGGTTACTACCAAAGTAACAACTGTTGTGGAAAATGAAAGTACAACATTTTGGTAGGAAATATCAACGAGGTGAAAATATTCATGTGGCACATTTTTGAAAATATAAAAGAGAACATTATTTTAAGGTTCTTTTTTTCTCTTTTATAGTACACAAAAACACAGAATTAGTGACAAAGTTATAAAGTCAGTAAACTTTAAAAATAAAATATTATATTACTAGCTGTACCCGCGACTTCGTCCGCGTGGAATTTAACAAAAAAGTTAAAAAAAGTTCGATAAAACGATCTTTGATATTCTTTGATTTCCTTTATTAGCATGAGCAGGCGGTCGAGCGATGCGGGGCAGAGGGGATGGACTCGCCCGCGCCATAGGCATCTCAAGGAAAGAACGCTAGCTCGCCGAGCATTAAATGTTTCGCCGTTAATTACTTCTAACGATGATATCTCAAAAACTATTTATCTGATTAATATAGTGTGAAGGGCAATTTTAATCTGCGTTAAATGCCTAAGCTAAATATCATATTCATTTGGATAAGGATTAATACTGAACTAAAGAAAATATCTTTGAAAATAACGTAATGTTTTTAATTAAAAATTTGAACATAAAAGTGGTTATTGTAAGTCAACCCTAAGAGATAGAGATATGCTATCGCGGACTTTTTTGTAGAATTTTTATAGATTTTGAATTCGCTAGTACATTATACAACTATATCTTTGCTAGTTTACGCAGCGTTCGCGTGGAAAGCTCCCCGTTGGCGAGATTTTTTGCGACCTCTTCAACATTTATCGCCGTATTTCTGTTAATTTACATTCAAACATAATAAATTATATACCTAAACCTTCCTCAAGAGTCACTCTTTCTGTTGTTGAAAACCGTATAAAAATCCGTTGCGTAGTATTCGAGTTTATAGCGTTCAGACAGACAGACAGGAGGACAGAAAGACGCGGCCGGGGGACTTATTTTTATAATAAGTATAGATGGCCCTTTTTAAATATGCATACGTACTAACAATGCCTAGATAAGTTCCAGATGAAAACTAAATAGAGCTTTAGGAGTATATTGTGTTCCTGTTGGTGAGTAAGACCAGAGCTCCTGGGGGGGGGGGGGATTGGGGATAGGGTCGGCAACGCGCTTGCGATGCTTCTGGTGTTGCAGACGTCTATAGGCTACGGTCTTACCATCAGGTGAGTCGTACGCTTGTTTGCCAACATAGTTACATAAATATATATATATATATATATATTACGTGTGATTAGAATTCAACTATATTTTGCACTAAAAAAATTTTAAATTAATTTAATCACTACGCCGTTTAATTGGAAGAACTAAGATCCAACGAGAAAAGAATAGTAAGTTTAATAGCCTGAAAAAGTTCTGTCAACACACAGTTCTACGTATTAACTTCGTATAATTAAGTTTTGTATACCCATGATTAACGGTATTTATTTGAAATACAAATCTTCAGAGGAAGGAATCCTTCTTTCACATATTTTGCTGAATGGCTCAGTTCTGTATCTTACACAGTTAGAAAGGTCAGCTAGGTATTATATAATATAAACTTTTAACAATGGATCAGACATTGATGCTATTTTTATTTTCTTTTTCATTGATGAATTTATTTGAACATGATAACAGATTCAAACGCTTAAAACTTTGTACATATATTCTAAAAATAGTATTTTTTTATAAGAAGGGTTAACCAATGATTACGAGTAAAAAAATGTGTGACCCAATATATAATATTGTGAAGGATTTTTTTTTTGAATAATGTTGTTAAACAAATATGTATATATAAGGTTTTTTTAGGAAAATTCCATCGTCATTTTACACATTTTGTTACAAATTCATACATCGTTGTGGATCGTAGTTGAAGTGTAGTATTTATACGAAAAGGAATTTTCGAAGTTAATTTTTAGAAAAATCTGCATTCCGATGACGTATCAACAATACAGAACTGTCGAGCTAGCGGTGATGGTTACTGAATTGTGAAACTGTAAGTGTTGTTTGTTTTCCTAGACATAACAAAACCCGATGCCTAAAACAATCTGGCATGACTCACAATAGTACACAAGCTACGGATTTTCAATTCAGTAACCATCAATACTGAACAAAACATTCGCTTGAATTTCCTTTTTTAGTTCTTTATCGCTAAAATATCTTTAAAATTAGTTTACACCTACGTCCTTAAACCTCGACAAGTTCCAGCTAAATAAGCGTCTTATATATTTTATATATTATCATTGAGAACTTTGTTTCTATATTTTCTAATTGGTATAAAAAAACTGTGTAGGTCCAGTTTCAAGAAATTATTTAGTAGCTGAGTTGTAGTACAGATCTAAGGATTTTTTTAGTATAAAAAACTTCTATTAAATGGATTAATAATTTTAATTATTGTTTTTAGGGTTCCGTACCCAAAGGGTAAAAACAGGACCCTATTACTAAGACTTCACTGTCCCTCCATCCGTCCGTCCGTCCGTCTATCACCAGGCTGTATCTCAAGAACGGCGATAGCTAGACAGTTGAAATTGTCACAAATTATGTATTTCTGTTGCCAACAAATACTAAAAACTATACTAATAACAACAAATACAAAAAACAAAGTAAAATAAATATTTAAGGGGGGCGATAATTATTTTTGTGATGCAAATATATAGATAGTCTCCAACGCCATCTATCAAAAATCAAGAAAACGTCGTCGATAGACTAATATAATAGCTTTCCAATAGCGGCATGGATCGATAGTTAGATGGCGTATTGACTAGTTTATTTACCATTTTTATATGGTATTCATCTTTTTCTCATTTACTAAGTATTTTGTTTAATAACAATAAAATTATAAAATATAGCCTTTAGTTTAGTCAATGGTACGGAACCCTTAGTGCGCGAGTCCGACTCGCACTTGGCCGATTTTTATAATTAAAATTATTTAAAACACTTTATTTTATTTTTAGTCTATTTTATTAACTTACTTGACATACATAAATTAACAGCATATCCTACATTCAGTGTTATCATATCATTATTATTTTACTAGCTGTGCCCGTGACTTCGTCCGCGTGGAATTTAACAAAAAAGTTATATTTATATAGTAGTAGTTAGTTCAATTCTCAGAGTTTTAAAATAAATAAATTTCTAAAATAAAAGTAGCCTAAGCTAGTCCTCATAACATCAGCTATCTGGCAGTGAAAATGCCGTCAAAATTGGTCCAGCCGTTTCAGAGATTAATAGCCGGAACAAACAGACAGACAGACAAAAACTGTAAAAAATGCTATTTTGGTACATGTACAATGTATAGATGTATAATTATGCATTAGTAAAAAGCGGTTTAAATGTTAATATTAAAAACAGACGCTCCAATTTTATTTATTTGTATAGATTGTATAGATGAAAAACCAATGTTAACAATCAGCCGTTTTGAAATTATTATTACCGTAATCAGATGAAAAAAATAAAGTGGGCCTTTGTTTGGCAACTTTCCTTATAACTTCTAAGTCCCAGACCGACCATACTCACAGTTGATAAAAATATTTATAAACAAAATAGTATTCCGTAGGTACTTAGCCTATGACATTAATGTGATGTGATATATAGCTGACTATCTATTACTTTGTGGACGCACTTCGCGCCGCCTCCACAGACTAATAAAAATATGATCTTACTTTCGTAAGAATATATTTTATAGGATGTATAACTTCTAATATATTATGTCATTTTTTGATTTTAAATTATTACTTAGTCGAGTATAGTTAGTTGCTTGTTATACAAGGGATTCTTCATCTTTATTTAAAACTTAATGTCTCAGATATTCAGGTATAATATCACATTTGAGCCTATAGAGTACGAGTATCATTACACTATTATATATTATAATGCTTACGATCCGACCACACGCAGTTAATACGTATATTTTACTAGCTTCTGCGCGCGACTTCATCGGCGTGGACTCCGCTCCTATTGGTCTTAGCGTGATGATACATAGCCTATAGCCTTCCTCGATAAATGGGCTATCTAACACTGAAAGAATTTTTCAAATCGACCCAGTAGAACCAGAGATTACCGCGTTCAAACAAACAAACTCTTCAGCTTTATATATTAGTATAGATATTTAGATAATTAAGTAGTATTCCGCTTGTTATTTTGTTTTCTTTAAAAAAAGGTCGAGTAGAGGTCGAGTATAGATGATATTGTACTATTTTAAAAGATGTTACAATTGTAAATAGATACAGATATTTTAAAATAATATCTTATGTTTTAGTTTTTATATAAAGGAAATTCAACAACGAATTACAATAATTCGCTTTTATTCAAAGTACGTGTACTTACAATTCATATTGTAACAGAACAGACTTCTTACTTATTGCGTTCGCTTTTATCTAGTTGAAATTTTGAGATAAAGATATAATAAGACTAATCCGGTGTTTTGAATACTTGTATACCTATAGGGTGTGAGAAACAGGGTGTATGGTTCCTCATCCACCATCGCAAAGCGAGCATCCTCCGACCAGACGGGTGTTGTGTCTGGTGGGCTACTGTCCCATGACGGTTGTTGTCGGGTTCTTGTACATGATGACTTCAATACCGCGATGTAGGATACATCAGTTCGTATGTGGTGCGATAGATGTCACCACATACCAATCACATTACCATTACAATCAGTCACACAGATCGTAATATTTTTGCGAATTAATATTACACCCCTTGTATGTTGTACGAGTGAAATTTCCAAGCAATAACAATAGTAAGTACTTATACTTATGATTTTAAAAAGTTAAATCAAGGCACTCAATATGATAAATATTTCAATACATAAAATAGTTTACTGCAACTTTTCTTTCAAATCAAAAGAAAACTTTCAAGAAATGCTCCACAAAAATATTCCGGAGACTAATTTTTCATGGTAAATATTTTGTCCTACCTTAACATCCTTTAAGTAATGCAACGCACAAAATGCACAGTTAAAAAGGGGCTTCTTTACGATTACTATACTATTCAACTTGGTGCTGGGTATAGGTTTTTCTCTCCATGTAGAATAAGGATTGGAGCTTAATCCACCACGCTGCTCCACTGCGGGTTGGCCGATATATTCCTTACTATGACTCACGATCACGATCACGATTCAGCCTGTGATATCCCACTGTTGGGCATAGGCCTCTTCTCCATGTAGGAGAAGGATCGGAGCTTAATCCACCACGCTGCTCCAATGCGGGTTGGCGGATATACTCCCTACTATGAGTAACGATCGCTATCAGGTGTATATGATAACAACCGGGACCGACGGCATAACGTGCTCTCCGAGGCACGGTGGGGAGACCCACAAGGACTGCACAAACACCCAGACCACGGCAAACATCTGTATGGCCAATACAAATGCCGTCGCGTGTGGGAATCGAACCCGCAACCGCCCGCGCAGCAGCCAATCGCAATCCAGCGCTGTAACCGCTGCGCCAACGCGGCGCCTTAACTAACTCCTTACTATGACTAACGATTACTTTTAAGTTTCTATGATAACAACCGAAACCGACAGCTTACCATGGTTTCCGAAGCACGCTGGAGAGAGCTACAAGGACAGACATCAAAACCGGGAAGTAATATTTGTAAATACAAATATTCATCCCCACTAACTGAGGTAGGGCACAGCAGGAAATTTCCTGCTCAAAATATGCAACAGCCCGACTGGGGTAGTACCTCGACCTTACAGAAGACCACATCTAAATAATACTGTTTTCAAGAAGTATTGTGTTCCTGTTGGTGAGTAAGGTGACCAGAGCTCCTGGGGGGGATTGGGGATAGGGTCGCCAACACACTTGCGATGCTTCTGGTGTTGCAGGTGTCTATAGGATACGGTCTTACCATCAGGTGAGCCGTACGCTTGTTTGCCAACCTAGTTACATAAAAAAAAAACTAGGAATCGAACCCACAAACCGCTGGTGTGTAGGCGCTGACACGGCACACGCACCACTGCATCAGAGTGGTCGTTAAATAAATATGGAAATTTGAAAAGTATTGGTATTACTTCGTAACTAAATGTTTATATTTATGTTATAGCTATTTCGATTTAAAATAATAACAAAGGGCTTAGTCGTACATTATATAGATCGAAGCCAATGTTTTGAATACGACCCTTCCGTGCCTATTGTGTCCGATAAAAGACATTTCCAATCCCTTCCTAAATCTCGAAGAACCGTCACATCAATCTGAATTTCGGACTGTCCTTTTACGTGCATTTGTTGGACAAAACGAAAAATACGTATATAAAATAATAAAAAAAGAAAATTTCCACTTTCTTGCACATTTTTGAATGTGTGTGTTAAGCAGGATTTATAGCGAAAACATTTTTTTTTTTGTAATTGAAATTTTAATCTTAAATTAAAAAATATTTATAAGTTATCACAGATAAGTAATATTGATATTGAAAATTTAATTTGAAATATTTATAGCTCTTATTCTATTTCAAGTATGAAATAATTTCCTAATCACAATATCTACAGAGAGCTAGGTTGTATAAATTGGAAATATTTTATAAATCGGTTCATTAGTTTTTGGGTTTATCTGTTTACTATATAAATACAAACAAAATATTAAATCTTTTCTCTTTATAATAAAAATAACTAAAATTTCTCTCCAAGGCTTTTAGGACAGGTCGTCGTGCGGCTTTGAAGGTTTCAGTAATAACCCCGTCATCCCCCGAGCCGAAAACGGGAGACCGGGGTTGAACTGCTCGAGCGCCACACTAATTTCGTCAACTTCGATATCCAGGATGTCTTCCGAAAAATGGTCCTGAGTCTCCGGCTTGCGTGCGCTCGACAAATACAGCTGTCCATAAAATTTCTCGACCTGTTCTCGGATCTGATTCGGCCATCAACTGTCTTGAGCTTCGCAAGAAGGCTTCTCCCCAATGGTATTTGGAAAACTTTTGACCCCCTATTCTGCTCTATAATGGTTATAATATCTAAATTATTATCCTCTTGTAAATACCGTTCTGCCCTGGTGAAGCTGCTTGAGTAGCGGGCATATCGCTTCTCCACCGCATCTGATCCAAGGCTTCGGGAGATAGTTCGAACTGCTACGTTGATTTCGTAGGCGGAAAGTGTTTCCGACCCTGTGTACTTACGAATCGAATCGATTTCGGAGTTCCAACTAAAACTGCACGGAGCCACATAGTATTTGAGGCAGCGTAGGTCGGAGAATAGATTTCACCAAGTGGCTTTCTTCGAAGCTCTTTTCGACGACATATATTCAGAGTGCCCCGTAACAGCCGGTGTCGCTGCTGGCGTTAATCTATATCTCAGCTCAGTTCAGCTATAATGAAATATTATATAATATATTCTACCTAGCTATGATGAAATCAATCTAGTTCCTAGTCATAGTATCAGGGCTCTCCTATGTCTACCGCCTTTGTAGTCCCTATAGTAAGTATAAATGAAATAACTAAAATACTCCATATCAACATTACTCTGCATATAAATGTTCTTCAAAACTAAAATTTGACTAATGGATCTCTGTATGTTTTTGTACGTCCTGCGTATACGTAAGCTGTAGAGATCGGATACCGTTTACAAATTGATATAGCTATTGTATACAAATTGTGATATCATTTAATACTTGTACTATTCAATCGGAACAGTTTGTAGAGCAGTTCGAGTTTATGTTAAGATAGTTAGACATAAATGTATGTAAAGGTATATAATTAAGACTGGGCCAAAAAAAACTTTATTTTTATTTTCTAATGATACTTTGTAAATATCATTCATGATGATAAAAAAATATTATTGTGAAAGTTTGATCCCTTAATAATAATATTAAGGGATGTATCGTTACGACTATAGGTTTTTTAAAAGTAATCACATTTTTACTCAAAACTCGTCAATTATCAATCTGAATATTTGAAGGATGCGTATTCTTAAAGGAAATTAAATTTTCTTGGTAAATTAATGTAAAATAAGTCTTGCCTTAAACATTGATGTATTTTTTCAATATTGCGTTTCGATTTTGGATTTTTGTGCATATCTAATCCGAAAAAAATGATAAATTACTTTTGACTTTAACCTCAACGAGAGAGGCGAACCCACCTTTGTAACGGAGCCCGGAGTTTTCGTCCGGGGTGAGGGAGTTCGGGGGGTTCGCCGGGACGAGGTGGCGAATGCTAGCGCGACCCCATCTTGCCCGATTCAGGCGGATGACTGCTCACACGTGGTGGTTTTTTGGTCAGTAAAAGTCTGACATAACTTCTCCGATTCTCCCGCGCAGGAGGGATATCCATGAGGATTTTCCCCACACTAAAAAAAAGTTTGGTGCTTGTCATGTGGTCCCATTTAAATTGAGTTGAGATCTGACGAGTACTTTTTGAGTTACTTTAATAATGCATATTATTTAACAACCACTCCGGTGTAGTGGTGCGAGTAAAACTCACCGTCTAAAACACCGACGGCTTGCGGCTTCAATTCCCAGTTGGGATGGATATTTGAATTTGTACAAATATTTCTTTCCGATGTTGATGTCTGTCCTTGTGAGTCTCCCCATCGTGTCTCGGAGAGCTTCACGTGCTCTATATAGAGAAAGAGGCCTATGCCTAGCAGTGAGGTGTTATAGGCTGAATGCGAATGCTACTAACGCATAATTATTTACTTGTTTTTTTTTTCGTCTATCTATGTTGTATTACTTGTCGATGTAATTGAAGTCGGTTTTATCAATACTTATAATAGTAATTATTAAGATTACGATTCCCGTATGTCACGTAAACAAGAAACGTGTAAAAATCTTGGACCAAAAACGCTATTACTAAACAATATAATATAAATACGATACGAACTTGTCCAAAGTGTGATTGTGCGACCTTATTAATTGTGTGATAACAATATTAATTTTAATGCGAATACTGCTTTACAATTTTATTTGTTTCACAGACACTTACTCAAAATGTTGTTTGTTTTATTGGTCTTATTTGTGATTTTAACATTTTTTAAGCTATTGTTATTAATAAAAGGACATTTTGATTACTGGAAGAAAAAAAACGTACCGTATCTGGCACCGAAATTATTATTTGGAAATTGTTGCGAGTATATACTTTTTAAAAAAAAATATCAACTAGTGATAAATGAAATTTGTGAACACTTTCCTGATGAACCTTATGTTGGTGCTTTTTTTGGTACAAAACCAGTTCTTATTGTCAAAGATCCTGATTTATTGAAACTAGTGTTGACCCAGGACTTCTACTACTTCAGTGGACGAGAAAATACGGACTATGCTAACAAGGAACCGATAACGAAGAATTTATTTTATAAGGGAGGTGATGAATGGAAAGTTTTACGACAAAATTTATCACCTCTTTTCACGTCAGCAAAGTTAAAGAATATGTTTCACTTAATAAAAGCATGTGCTAAGGAATTAGAAACTTTTCTTGAAGAAGAGACAAGAGTGTCAGATAAAATTAAAGCAAAATCAACTGTTTCCAAGTTTACGATGGAGTGCATTATGAATTGCGCATTTGGTTTAAGGGCGAAAACGTTGAAGAGGGACACAGCGTTCAATCCATTCATCACAATAGGTGAAAAGATTTATGACTCATCACTCTTGAGCGTATCAAAAATTTACTTTCGATCTATTTGGCCTTCCCTGTTTTACGCATTGGGATTTAAAATGTTCGATAGAAAAATTAACGATTTTTTTAACAATTTGTTTATTGAATCATGCAAAAATCGACCTAAAGAAGAATCGTCCAGAAATGATTTTATTGATCTTATTTTAGGATGGCAAAATGAGAAATACATTACAGGAGATAGGCTGAGTAATTTTAAAACTGGAAACAAAGAAAGAGAAAAAATCGGAGTAAACAAAGAACTGCTTGCTGCGCAGTGCACATTAATCTTCGCAGCTGGATTCGAGACTACATCGTCTACAATAAACTTTCTTCTCTATGAACTGGCGAAAAGTAAAACTGCTCAAGAACAAGTTATAAAAGAGGTCGATGCATACTTAGCGAAATTTAATTGTGATATTGAATACGAATGTGTGAATGAAATGCCATATACTGAGGCATGTATAAAAGAAGCACTTCGGCTTCATCCGGTGTTAGGGGTTATCACTAGGGAAGTAATGGATGAGTACAAATTACCAACCGGTCTTCAATTACGAAAAGGCGATCGTATTCACATACCAATCTATCACATTCAACGAAATCCAAAATACTTTCCAGATCCTACAGAATTCCGCCCTGAACGTTTCTTAGGGGAAGAGAAGAAAAAAATCAAGCCGTATACTTTTATGCCTTTTGGAGAAGGCCCAAGAGTCTGTATCGGTAAATATTATTTGTTTTTGAAGCAAATAGTATAATATTTGATATTATGTTACTAAGTAGTGTATTATTTCGATACTCCTTTTAACCTACAACGTGCAACTATATGGTTAGATTTGTATCTAATCCTTTTTTTAATAACAATCACTTTTTCATGTGATATAATCCTACAAATGCGATAATGCAATTATCGCATTTTCAGTTTTATAATCTATAGTTTAACGGATTGAAATTGAACATAACAAAAAGTGGCCATAATACTTACTTAAAAAAAATTGATAATTTCGTACTCACACCACTGAAATAAAACACAATTATGTCTTTGAAAGTTCCGAGTTGTTAGCCATAAGTTTAATATACACACAAATTTAATACAACGTTTTCCAACAATTGGATCATTCTGGCATTTTGGTAATTATGTTAGAAATCACTATACTCTCTAAATTTATTTTTATTTTTCAGGTGTTCGATTTGCAAGAATGGTGATGTACGCTGGGCTCCTGACTTTGTTCAAGAAATATAGACTACAGCTGGCGGATAATACGCCCCTCAGTTTGGAATATAAACCGGTGTCGCATGTGACTCAAACTGCCACAGACATTTATTTTAAATTTATTCCTCGCGAAGATCAATAATGTAGCAACAATAGATAACAAATAATAACAAGAAACCAGAAATAATAATAAATAATGCTAATTTTCTTAATGTAAGTTTACTTATTAAGCCCCATCTAAATTATCTACAAATAAAATTCTATAAGATGAAAGTAGTGTTGTTATACGAATATTAATTGGAAACTTTTGTCTATTAAATAATTATGCATTTTTGTTAAAATACATAATTTTATAACTAAATCTTAATTTTTTTATTGACTAACGTGTATATTTTAGTTGTTATTAATACATCTTAGTTGACCCAGATATCGTATTGAAACGGTATAAATTTATTACGAAATTTGACCATAGTTACAATTGACAGCTTTTTTACAAATAGTTGCTGTACAAATCTCATCAGCGAGAAAGGGTGAAAGAATAAATAAATAAATATCTGCAACACACACACACGGTTGTCAGTTCCTAAAGTAAGCAACTTAATGCTTGTGTTATAGGTAACAGCCGACTGGTATAGCTACATATTTTACTTTTTTTTTCGATAAACATACATATTAATACTATATATATAAATAAATATATATTACACCCAGACTCGGGGTGGGAATCGAACCCAAAACCCCCGGGGCAGAAAGCAGGGTCACTACAAACTGCGCCAACGGGCTAGTCAATAATACTGGCGGTATTTGTCCGTCGAATCGCATACCAATTCTCTCGGTACCTAAAAGTTTACAAAAATATAATTTGAAATTTGTGTCTAATATTTTTACCATTTAGACAGCCCAGCTTTCTTCACAGCGTCTCCCGCTCTCCTTCATATTGGATGGAACTAGTATGTCGACGCAGGTTTCATTCCACCCCTTTCCATAAATTAAGGTAGGTATGTCCATCAGATATCTTGCCGTTTTCGTCATTCGTGACTAACTAGAACAGGCTCAATAAGAGCAGGAACGTCGATGGTGCAACCACCTGAGTTGAGTTGAGAGCTCTTTTAACTCACGGGTGAGAAGACGTGCCTTTAAAAATCACATAGGCAGAATAGTATATTTTTTATTTCTAAGCTTTATTTCATCATGAAGGTATATTTCCTTAAAAATCAATTTTAATAAACAAAAGAACATTGAATTCATATATATATTTAATTTAAAGTAATCAAATTAAAAATGCAGTTTTATGGAAACATAAAATACTACTTATTTTTGTACATAGCATTCTTTTAGCAGCAGAGAGATCATAGCAGACTAAACAAAAACTATAAAATAAATAGTGAATATATTTGAGTCATTCATTCTTCCGTGAAATCGTGGGAAGTGTCTTTTTCCTTACACACATGAATGTCACGTACTCGGTGTATCGTAACTTATGGCACAAATATACGTTTTTTAAAACGCCTATTTTTCCTTCCTAGGTAAAGGTCAGTAGGTCCAGTTTGCTTTTGGCACTAAGAACAGATACATATAGCTTTATAATTAAACCCTGAACAAACGTTCAAACTTTAAGATCGTTATGGTTTGCAGACGTATTGGTCACGACATAATATGTGAATCCCACTTTATTGCTAAATATTGTAAGATTGTAGTTTTTGAACTCTTATTGTCTTGTATAACACCTGATAAGCTAATTATATTTTTCACTTTTATTTCTAATGAATTTGATCACAGGTTTGTGCATAAAAATTTTATTGATCTTTCTTTCTCTGTATAAAAATGCATCCTATTTATTCATCTCAATACGGTGTAAATCATCGCCAGTTTCATATGAATACTGGTGTACCAATGTTTTATGAAAGGAGGGCTGCGTATACTGTCTGTGTATGTGTCTTGTCACTAATCGTGATATATTTGTTGCCTAATAATGCATTATTATTAATTATTTGTAGCAATTATTACAGGTCAACTACTTTTAGTTTTATAGGCGAATGTTTGAATTTTTTATGGGTATTTATATACCTCAAGCATACATATTATTTATATACATAACTTAAAGACTATAAGATCCTTTTCAAAAAGTCGGTCAAAAGGTGACTACGGTAAGTTTGAAATTTAGAAGTCCAAATTTCCTTTCTTAGAAACCTTTTTCAGACGAAAACGCCCTCAAAAAACTGAAAGTCACCGCCCAAGTGGTTAGAGGGAGACTAAGGGTGGTGACACAAAGAGAGATTATAAAAACTATTTCAAGTTTTTTCTTTTCTCATATATTTTTTCATTAAAACAGTATGTTTTTAGTCACTTAAACTATAATCATCGTGTTCGTCATTGCAATCATGCACCATGGACGGTAACTAAAAGAGTATAATAAAAGAATATCGTGGCATTTTCAGTGCAGTTTCTTTGCTCGGCAACACCACTATTCGCTTACTTGATGTCTGATAATAGCTAGAATAACATTGTCTTCGACATACATTTATGTTGGGGTTTTTATGTCTTCTAATTACTTAAAATACCGAAACAGTACGTTTCAGTGTAAAGCAAATTCTTTGTAGTTAACCTCCAACAAAAAACAAACAAAAACTTTGAACAGAAAATAGTCAACAATGAACACGATGTTCTGATTTTTAAACGATAAAACTTTTGGAGTCTAGATTTAAATTTTAAATTTGTTAAAAGATTATTCATTACCTATGATATTGTTCTAGTGAAGTGAAATTACTAAAAATTAAAATAATAAAAGACATTAAATAAAGACTTAGTGTGTCATAAGCCCATGACGAAGCATTCGACTTTCGAACCACTGTCAGCAGTGACTTACAAAGTTCAAAAATTGCGTATCATTTCACATTAATCCACGACCTCTTACTGCCTCTTACGATCTCTTACGACCTCTTACGACCTCCTCGCGTCATGGTTCGTATTTACTGAGAGCTGTCGGGAATAAGAGGTTTAGTATTGGCTCTTCGCGTCTTTGGCATAAAAACACGGTCTTACTATAATTAATTCCTTACATACAACATGACATAAAATAAAAGTACTTTACTTACAAATAATTACTAATTGCGATTCATATATTAGAATAATATTTTATCACAAAAAACTGTTATATACCGGCGGAATGCTGGTATATTGATTTCTCTTGATGGACTTCTTGTCAGGATAATGAAAGTAACGTTGTTTGAATTTACTGTTTATTCAAATATGTTCACGTTACAATTAACATTGAAGAGAGCGTTGCACTATAGGTTACAGAGGCGTTTTGATATTGAGGACTGATATGTTCAGCCTGTATCGGATGGATACTGAATCTAGTCTGTCTCTTACCGATGGATGTTCGGTATTTATTATTGAATTACACAGCTCCCACTTTTCTCGGTTCCCTTGCATTCGCAGAACGATTACAATTTATGAGGTAATGACAAAACAATGACCATGGGAACGTTCGTTGGAGTATTGTTAGTATTGTTTATGATCTATAAATTTAAGCGTGTGCCACAATTTGAAAAGACAATAACGAGTCGACACTTCAAGCTGTGATATGCAAGTACAATGGTTACATTGATAACAATAACAAACTACTAAGACAATAAGTTGAATAGATTAACATGTGCGTAAAGTTATTTAGTAGCTAGTTCAATGGGTTCTTTACTTTAATTTGACAATGGAGGCTGAGTTATGGGCGAGCAATTGTAAGAGTAAAACAATAGACTCATCTGTTACTTCCTGACAGATGTCGTAACAATAGCAAACTAAAAGATAAAACATAAACATATGGATATGTACATACCAGTACATAACACCTCCCCACTTAAAGTGAACAACGGGGTTTACAAGTTGTTTACAAAAGTTTGTTTACATAAACTGAAATATTGAAAGTTACGCTCTCATTAATATAAAATAACAACTAATTAAACTTACACAATGACATAGTTCTTGTCTCTGAACTTAATGTTCTCATAAACAGTGTGTCTTACAGTAAGTATTCCTTATTCTAACAAGATTACACAAATTCTATTAAATGTTGGCTTACAATTATTTCTTATTCTTAAACACATTAGTAACAATAAATTTCATAATTCGTTATTTATTAGTTAACATAACAATTTTCTTTATTTTGTTTCGTTACAATGTTTTAACAACAATTTCATGATTTTTTTTATTTATTTATTGGTTAACATAAAAATCTTTTCTTCTTTTGTTTAATACGAAATTTTATTTAATATTTTCCTTTAAAATAAAATACATGTCTACCTTAAATTTAACACAAGTGCTTAATTATTTAAATTATAAGTATACTTAAATCTAGAATGAGACTCTACGCTTGGGGATCTAGTTATTCTAAGTGGTTGTCTTACTATGCTATCCTCATCATCTGTTTCAGTTATTTCATTCAGATTACTACTTACTGCCATTCTAACTGAGGCTTCTGCCTTATTATTTCTTCGATTACACTGGTTAAATATTTGTACGCAACATCTACAATTATCGGGGTCGTGGTTATTACAAGTAAGTGTTTTATATAATTGCGTTATTTTACAAAACTTAAATATTAAATATAGTAATATACTTATACATAAACAATAGACTATCCATGATATATGGCTTTGAGGTAGAAACTCAAAGGTTTTATTAAGATTATTTGTTAACTTATCATTTAATGATTCCAATGTTTTGTTTCAGGTAATGCTGATTATTCATTAATTCAGTATATACTTGTCTTGGAGTTATTATATATGGAAGTAAAACATTTTGTTTGGCAATTAAAATTGAATTTAATAACATTTCGATGTTTTCATAAATTTCTTCACTTAATGAACTTAATGTAATGAAATGAGTATTAACCGTTGATTTTAAATTTATAAGTGGTAAACTTGCATCAGTATTATTTATAAATGTATCAATGATCTTAAAGTTTTTTTTTTTATACATATTAATTTTTCATTTTCATTTAATTTTTTTTTTGTCGTAGAATTAAAGTTTTGTATTGCTGATTGTGTGACTTGAATCTGGTTTTTTATTAAACTATATATATATATCTTTATCGTCTGTTAAAACTTTATTTTATTTTATTTATTCGATTATTATTATTTATCGATTGCATCGTTATAAAACATAGCATTATTAACGTTGTGTATTCTTCAATGTCGTCGCGATCGCAATGAATAACCTACAGGAGGTTTAATGATCCTTTTAATTGTGGGTTTTCTTTTTATTACCGTTTTACTTTTTTCGGTGTTATTCTTATTAGCTAATTTAATACGATTCACGTGAACTCTGACATGTTTTCCTTTTTCGGTTTTTATTATAACATTCGCGTTAGGTTTAATTGCAATTATAGTGTAAGGGCCTTTCCAATTTGGTATGAGCTTATTAGGGCTTTTATAATTTAAATATACTTCGTAATTAATTTTATATTTATGAACGTTATGTTTTTCGTCATATCTAACCTTAGATTTTTCCTTACTAACTATTAAATTATCTCTCGCTATTTTCAAAGTTTTATTCAATTTATACTTAAGATTCTGTATGTAATCATTATAATTAGGTTCATTAACATTTTCTATTGAGCTAGGTAAGTTAGGTTTTTGTCCAAAAACTAGTTCATGTGGGGTAAATTTACTGCTACTGTGTATACTTGTATTATAAGCAAACATTGCTAGGGGAACATAGTCATCCCAATCGTTTTTTTCGCTTGAAACGTATTGTTTTAAATAATCTTTCAATGTGGAATGGCTTCTTTCTAAGGCTCCATTCGTTTGGGGGTGATAGGCTGTTGAAGTTAATTTTTTGATCTTAAATATATTTGCAATATCTTTTAATAAATTCGACATAAATTCTGTACCTTGATCAGTCAATATTGTCTTAGGTATACCGAAATAAGTCATAAACAATATTAGTTTTCCGGCTACTGTTTCTGCATCGTGTGAAGGCATACTAAAAGATTGCGAGAACTTTGTTAAATCGTCTTGTAATGTTAATATATATTTATTTCCTTTAGAGGTTTCAGGTAATGGACCTACAATATCCAAAGCTACTCGTTCGAACGCGTAGGTCGAATTCGTTGTTATGATCATCGGTGCTTTAATCTTTTTCCTCACAGTTTTATTTATTTGACATTGCTTACAATTTCTTACATAATTAATTATATCTGATTTCATATTAGGCCAATTGTATTGGGTTTTTATTCGTGAATACATTTTAATTATTCCGTTATGACCGGATGATGTACTATTATGATTTTCCTTCAATATGATAGGTATTTCGTCGGCATTCGGGTTTATTATTTTATTATGACACATTCTAATGGAAATGTCTAAATTTCTAAATATATAAAAGATAATTTGTTTTACTTTATCTGGGTGAAGAGAACTATAAGAATCTTTGAAGTTCGGTAAGTATATGAGTTTAATTTGATCTTTAATGAGTTCTTCGCGTAGATTTCGTAAAGTATAGAATAAGTCTTTCGGGGTTAAAGTATCGTAGTGATTATATTTAGCAATACAATGATATATGACTTGTTTGTCGGATGAGGTTTTATAAATTTTATATATTTCTCTAGGTTCTGAAAGTAAAATATCAATATCATTTCCTCGGGAAAAAGTTTCAATTACATAAGGGTCTTCCTCATCAAGGTTTATGTTTGTAAAGTAGGCAATATGTCTATGTTTATTATCGAGAAGTCGTTCATTTATTTCAAGAAAGTTTTTTATTGTAAATTCATTATTCTGTAAGAAAAAATTCTGGAAGTCTGTATATGTTTCTAAATTTTGTAAAGTACTATTAACGGTATTTATTTGAATACGCGATAAACAATCTGCGTTTGAGTTTACTCTTCCGGGTTTATGGATAATTTCATAATCAAACTCTTCTAATTGTAGACGCCATCTAACAAGTTTACTACCTGGGTCTTTTACGTTAAAAAGCCAAGATAAAGGTCTATGGTCAGTTCTAAGTTCATTACATATCCTTTTATATCGTGAGAGTTTACTGTTTTCATTAATATTAGAATTATAATTACATGTTAGCTTAGAATAGTTATCATTAAACAAAGTGGCGAGATTATTATTATCTCCCATAATACTTAAACGATTGGCGGCATTAACATCGCCTGTACAATTAAAACAACTCGCGATATTTTCATCGCGTATATAATTAAAACATTTTGCGGTATTCTCATTGCTTATATACTTTAAACACTTGGCGGAACTTTCATCGCCTATATAACTTAACGATTCTAACTTTATTTTTATTTCTTTAATATCAACCTTTTTATCTAAACAATTTAAAATCGATAAGAAAGCCTGGTTATTTTCATCAACTTTAGTGACGCAACTAGATAAATATACTCCGTCTATGATTCTTTTATTTTCCATATAACCCTCTTTTATTCCGGGGTTTAAAACATTAGCCTTTATCAACGTTTCCGTTCGCGCGTTCAATGTATATAGAGTATTATTCATATCGGTAAATTATTTATATATATTTTTTTATTTATTTATATACTAATGATTTGTCTTTATTTAATTCGTTACTTCAATTTATTTAATAATAGTGATTATATAAAAAAAAATTATGAAAATTATTTTATTTAATTCGTACGTTAGGTATTTATCGAGAAAAAAAATATATAATAATAATGATAATGAGACTAGCAGATTGGCAGATGAAATAGTGAAACAGTGAATTTATAGGACTTACAGTAGTATCATGGTCGTAGTCGATAGTTTCATCGGGGCCACGCCTGAAGCTGCTCTGCTGAGGGATGGTTGAGTTGCTCTCTGTAGCCTTTGTGTAGTGTCGCCTGTAGCTGCTCCTCTTCTTTTCAGGAAAAACACCGTCGTACGTCGAGGCCAGACCAAAACCGTCGTGTTGAACCTGATGCTCGTCGCCGTCGTCGCCTGTCTTGCGTTATCGCTTTTCTTTAGGCCAAAACCGTCGCGAATAGAGCTTCCTTTGCCGTCGTCGCCTGTCTTGCGTTGTCGCTTTTCTTAGGCCAAAACCGTCGCAAGGGATGTGCCACCAGAGCTTGGGATTCTTCCTTGACTAAAAGCCTGGAGACTACCTTCTGTTTTCTTTCTTGAGAAGTGTCGAGTGGAATCCCACTTCTGACACCAAAATTTTGTTATATACCGGCGGAATGCTGGTATATTGATTTCTCTTGATGGACTTCTTGTCAGGATAATGAAAGTAACGTTGTTTGAATTTACTGTTTATTCAAATATGTTCACGTTACAATTAACATTGAAGAGAGCGTTGCACTATAGGTTACAGAGGCGTTTTGATATTGAGGACTGATATGTTCAGCCTGTATCGGATGGATACTGAATCTAGTCTGTCTCTTACCGATGGATGTTCGGTATTTATTATTGAATTACACAGCTCCCACTTTTCTCGGTTCCCTTGCATTCGCAGAACGATTACAATTTATGAGGTAATGACAAAACAATGACCATGGGAACGTTCGTTGGAGTATTGTTAGTATTGTTTATGATCTATAAATTTAAGCGTGTGCCACAATTTGAAAAGACAATAACGAGTCGACACTTCAAGCTGTGATATGCAAGTACAATGGTTACATTGATAACAATAACAAACTACTAAGACAATAAGTTGAATAGATTAACATGTGCGTAAAGTTATTTAGTAGCTAGTTCAATGGGTTCTTTACTTTAATTTGACAATGGAGGCTGAGTTATGGGCGAGCAATTGTAAGAGTAAAACAATAGACTCATCTGTTACTTCCTGACAGATGTCGTAACAATAGCAAACTAAAAGATAAAACATAAACATATGGATATGTACATACCAGTACATAACAAAACTAATAAAATAATAAACACATGTATAATTATTATTTGAATTACTAAACTAATCTCAGGAACGGTTCAATTCAAAATATATTTATTCGTTAGAAAACTTAACAGCATACATAAGTTAACAGACAACCATAAACGCGTGTGAAAGTCCTCAACTTGTCTAGAATATAACAATACGCTTAAATTATTACTAAACTTTGAAACAACTTTTAACTTTTTTTTACTTTTATCTACACATAAAAGATATCTAACATAATTAAGGCCTTCGTCATCCAATCCGAACCAGAAATTCAAATTAAAAAATAAAATGCTAATCAGAGTAGAAATGTGAAATAATTGTTTCGATTGACAAGAACGCTGGAAAGCTTTTAGACCGTTGAATATTTCATAATTGTTATTTAGTTTGAACGAACCGCTGTAGCCCGAGTTTATTTTAGGGCATTGTATAGTTAGGAAAAATGTTTTAATTTCATTTCTAACAATGTGGCAAGTGTCATTTGTAACCGATGTAGATTATGTGCTATTAAGTGATTTGTGAATCTCATACCTGTTTGTACAATTTAAGGAGTGCGTGTAATATATGTATAGGACATAAAAATAATATCAACTAGGCACAGGGCACAGCAAAATAATATCCTGCTCAAAATCGGAAGCAGCCCTACTAGGGAGACACCTCGACCTTACAAAAGATCACAGCTAAATAATACTTCTTTCACAAGCAGTGTTGTATTCCTGTGGTGAGTAAGGTAACCAGAGCTCCTGGGGAGATGGGGGGTAGGGTCAGCAACGCGCTTGCGATGCTTCTGGTTCTACAAACGTCTATAAGCTACGGTAATCTTGTTTGACAACCTAGTTGTATATAAGAAAACCGGCCAAGTGCGAGTCGGATTCGCGCACCAAGGGTACAAACTAAATTATGAAAAATATTTTTATTATACGACTAGCTTCTGCGCGCGACTTCGTCGGCGTGGACTCCGCTCCTATTGGTCTTAGCGTGATGATACATAGCCTATAGCCTTCCTCGATAAATGGGCTATCTAACACTGAAAGAATTTTTCAAATCGGCCCAGTAGTTCCAGAGATTACCGCGTTCAAACAAACAAACAAACAAACAAACAAACAAACAAACAAACAAACTCTTTAGCTTTATATATTAGTGTAGATGTTACAAAAAAATTATGCTTTTCGGAATTTTTCCTTTATCTGTGCTTTTTTCCTTAATTTGGTAACAAAATTTCAAGAATCTGAGTTCACGGGAAGTACCCTGTAGATTTTGATTCCCTTGCAAGTGTCGAAAATTTGCAGCATAAACGGCTGTATCTTTTGATTGCGTTGGCTTAGAAGTTTGGTTTTTTCACAGCTCCAAGGGACAGTAGACTCGCATTTGATATGAATTTCAGCTTGAAACTCTACGCGTTTCTGAGGAAAAGGGTCTTGACAGACAGACGGACAACAAAGTGATCCTATAAGGTTTCCGTTTTTTGCTTTTGGAGTACGGAACCCTAAAAAAGCTACAGATGGCGGATAAGTTCTCTATCATAAATAACTATTGCTATCAGCCTATCAGGTATCTGTGATAAGAACTAGGACTGACAAATCTACGTGATCTCCATGCTTTGGGAAGACTACTTGCTCCACTATACCAGTTTTTACATATACCACTGACTATCTTGACTGGAATCTTATTATGGGGAAATGCAGCTACCGTTAATACTATTTTTGTCCTGTAGAAAAGAGCTATTCGTGCAATTTATAGTTTAGGCCCTAGAGTATC
Source organism: Melitaea athalia (assembly GCA_905220545.2). Classification (NCBI taxonomy): domain Eukaryota; kingdom Metazoa; phylum Arthropoda; class Insecta; order Lepidoptera; family Nymphalidae; genus Melitaea; species Melitaea athalia. The sequence continues at coordinate 7,121,973 of HG992184.1, forward strand.
ATTAAGAGATAAGTTTAAAGAAATAAAAATATTGACTGTTGCTTCTCAATATGTGTACGAAAATGTTATGTATGTTCATAAAAATATACACGAATTTCGCAGGAATTGCGACATGCATAGCATTAATACTAGGAACAAACACAAACTTGTAATGCCTGTAACTCGCTTACGCCGAGTCAGTAATTCTTTCTATGGACAATGTATACGCTTATACAACAGGCTCCCAGAAAACGTTCAAAAAGCTTCTATTGCGAAATTTAAAAAAATTGTAAAAGAACGTTTGTGTACTAAAGGCTATTATTCGATTAACGATTTTATAGAAGACAGTACGCCTTGGGAATGATGTGATCGCCTCCAGGCTATTTCAACCTATGAAATTATTGTAAATTTCAATCTTCTTTGGAAAAAAAAAACATGATTAAAAAAATGATATTAGTCCCGCTGAGTTTCTTTCGCCAGTTCTTCTCAGGTCAGAGGCTTTTTCTTTCCGAACTGGTAGTAGACTCATGACGTTCAGTAAGAAATTGTAATAATTTTATGCTGAATAAAATATTTTGAATTTGAATTTGAATTTGAATATCACTATTTTTTTTCTGTCCAATCCTAGATAATAGGTGTAAATTTTTTAATTACTAGCCATTTTTTCGGTCTTTCTTGTATAATTTTCGACCTCGTTCGTATTTCACAACAGCCGATTATATAATTTACAGTGCGGATTGTTATGTAAACTGTTTTTCGTTGTTATTATAACAATTTGAACACTTAAATTGCATAATGTTTGGGTAAAATAAAGATTTAACTTCTACACTAACAAAAGTGAAACCACCGATATTAAAAAAATATGAGAACGTATCAAGAGAACGTTAATTTCACACATTTGTTTCATGATGCTCTTAACCTAGTGTGCTACGAGTTGGACTCTTCAACAACATTGAGAAGTCATGAGAGTGAGTGAACTAACAGGACAGTAATATAAGACCGTTTGATGCTTTTGGTGTATATACAAACAGATTCTTTTTACTTTGTCTTAATATACGAGCTACTTTGGCAAGTTACTTCTGCATAACCGTCGAATGAGCGCAAAAGCCCGGCTATAATCCTACTAATATTATAAACGCGAAAGTTTATTTGAATGGATGTTTTGTTACTCTTTCACGCAAAAACTACCGAGTGGATTTCAATGAAAGTTTACAATAATATAGCTTATACATTAGAATAACACATAGGCTATAATTTTTAAAGATAGTGTTTGAATTGTCTAAAATATAACGATAATTGTCAAGTTACTCGGAAAAAAATCTGTCATCTGCGAGTCATATCCGAATAGTCTGGCGTGCGCTGCAAAAACTGATCTAAGTCCCTTGAATTCAAAGCATACTTTACATTGATAAATATGCTTCAAATAAACATAAACAAAAAAAACTTTAACCAAGAATCATCACACTGATGTGCATATAAACAAAAGATAACAAGTTAATGTTCCCTTGAAAGGTCTTTACATTTGCTGATAGGGTTGGTCTTGGGAGAAAAACGAAACGTAGCGCAAATGATTAAAGTTAGCATTAGCTCAAAGTAACTATTCCACGCGGACGAAGTCGCGGGCAGAAGCTAGTATACAATATAAGCAATACACGAAAGCGAACAATTCCTGATTTCCTATTGAATAGATTGAAGAGTTATATATAAAATACTTAACATGAATGTAAGCAAAATATTCAGACAAATAAATCTAAATAACAAAAAAATCTAAATAACACCAACAATTGTTCCTTGACTCATTATTTTTAGATAATTTATAATAAGACCTTCATATAATAAATTGTATGCAATCCCTACTCATCTAAGTCTGTGTATTACATTAAATGTTTTTAACTCTTAAATAAATACTGGAGTCCAGCACAAATGTTGTCGGGGACACCTGTCGTTGATTTATCAGGAACATAGAATTTGCTTCTAAAGGGAAAAACAGGGTCAATCGAGCATCCGCATATAAAAGGACTTGGAATGCGATTACGTATAATGCTAACACATGTTATATTGTGTTGGAACATTTATGTAATATGTAATATAAATAAAATATTGCTTTGCTTTTTATTTTACATTGTTGTATTTTTTATTTGATACACCTATAAAAATACGATATATTCTAAACAATATTCTTTACTAGTATATTATAATTTATAAAATAAATGGGTTTGTTCAGTGGTCAAATCTTTGTTTAGTAAATATAAAAATAAGCTTAACATTGTATTGAAACTTTAATAAAAGTAATCATAATGATCAAAAGAAGGATAGGTATAATAAATACCTCCATCAACTACAGCGATAGATAATTTTCTTTTTTTGTGTTTAATTCAAACACATAGGCATTTGTTACATAGGTACCTAGCCAATATGTTTTAGGTAACAACCGAGCGATACATGCACTAATATTGTAGGTATACATTTTAATAAAACACACACATTAATAATAAATAATAAATAATACACCCTTAAGCCGAAAACTATGTCAGTGTCAACTGCGTGAATGGCTCGTCAAATCATTTAGACTATCACTAACAAACACACTATCTTGTTTAGTGCTTAATGTAAGCACGGCTTAAGAATTTGATCTGAAAGCTAGGCACGATAATCTCATGACTTTGATACGGGCTTAGTGTGGATTTATGCAAACAAGCGATGTATAAAACTATAACGCAACGATGATATTATTCGATGTTGAGAGAATTAGGTAGGGGATCCCTAGTACATTTTTTTTCACCTGATTAGTATCAACCTAATTTTCCGGGAGTAGCTTCATTTTGATGAGACGAACAAAAAATTCCTCTTCGAAAACTCTCGATTGTGGTAGCTAACAGAGATAGCAGGAGATAGAGCAGCAGCGAGCGTAAGACTGGCATAACGATATGCAATTTGTTGGACAATATTACTATTAAATTATATAGATATTAACTAAAAGAAAAAAAATCAGCTGGTTAGTAATAATTTTTGATGACCTTACGAGGTCATCGATTTGGTGACATCGTAAGGTCATCAAAAATTGATTTTTTTCTGATTTTTTTTCTTTTAGTTAGTTAATACATATATAATTTTAATAGTAATAATGTCCTACAAATTGCGTGGTACGTTATCCCGGTCCTACGCTCACTGCTGCTCTACCGCCTGCTATCTCAGTTAGCAACCAGAATCGAAATTTTTTGAAGAGGAATTTTTTGTTCGTCTCATCAAAATGAAGCTACTACCGAAAAATTAGCTTGATACTAATCAGGTGAAAAAAAAAATGTACTAGGGATCCCCTACCTAAATGGGCTTTAGCTAACTACAAAAATAGTGTACCAAACAAGACTGCATAGTGATTCGAGTTAAATAAATAATAAATAAATATTCTTTATTGTACACCAAAAAAAAAAAATTACAATGCATTTAGATTAGTCTTAGTTTTGTACAATAGGCGGCCTTATCGCTAAAAAGCGATCTCTACCAATCATTAATCACCACACATGTAACAATTGTGCAGTTCAGTGTATTTACATTATAGATTCCTCATAAATAATTGCGTTTATAGTATTTGTATACACAAACTATATAATTAAACTAAACAATACAATTATATTTAACTAAAATACTAAACTAAAATATCTTTGAAAGAAGCCGTTTAAAAAAAAATAGTATGAGCTGAGCTACATCTTTCAGGTTCTAACTCTCATTTTACAAGTCTGAAAGCAGCAAGCGAATCCCTATTTAAACATAATCCTGAGAGATATTCAAGACGCCCCTTTGAATATTTACTTAAAATCTCTCCTAAGAGATCTAGTGAGGTCAAGTTGAGCTTAAGATAGTATGTAGGACTTTATAAGTCCTTATAACCTACTATGTTAAATTGAGAATATAGTACACGTCTTCTGACGATGAAAAAATTAAATAAATTACTCAATTAAAAAAAAAAACAATCGGTAGCATTGGAAGGAAAATTGTTCTCCAATCCACAGTGGAACAGCATGGTGATAAGTAATATTAATATTAGAATACCAATTTTTTATTTATTAGAACAGACTTCAAACTCGATCTCAATAATTTTAAATAGAAAAAATAAAATATGGTTTGTAATGCCAATTTAATAGAGAGTATAATTGATTACACGTAATTCAAATATTATTTCTTAATATTTTATTAGATCTTAACTTGTAATACGTTATTGGATTTATATAGTTATTTATTTTATTATATTAAATAAAAATAGGTAAAAAAACTTTTTAAGTTAAACGGTTTTATGTTAAACATAGATTGCAGTGTTTAAGATAAATGTACTAAAAACCAAAAAATAATAAAATAGATACAGTCGTGGGAATTATAAACATATGCATAGACTAGACTAAAATAAAACCGTGGGGCACGTCAATTGTCTACAATCGTTGATTAAAATGTTTGTTTTGTAATGTTACACTATAACATCTCTTTTATTTACATGGAGTGTATAACTATTGGAATTTCCATGAGCAAGAAAATAGTAAGTAATTTCCTCACCGTCTGCGGGCCAACTGCCTAACGACGAATTAAACGATTCTTCTATCGCACATTAAGTCGATAATTTGTAGACAATTGACGTGCCCCACGGTTTTATTTTAGTCTAGTCTATGCATATGTTTATAATTCCCACGACTGTATCTATTTTATTATTTTTTGGTTTTTAGTACATTTATCTTAAACACTGCAATCTATGTTTAACATAAAACCGTTTAACTTAAAAAGTTTTTTTACCTATTTTTATTTTCTAGTTTTTAGTTTTTATTTCGCATTCTTTGATACCCATATTGGTGGGATTGATAAAAAATTGTTATCAGCCATTTGGTAGCGGCGGCCATCTTAGATTTCAATTTTGCATAGTAAATTGTATTCTACTTGTTGAGACCTTTCATTTGATACCCATATTGATGGGATTGATAAAACCTAAGTTATCCGCCATTTTGTAGAGGCCGCCATCTTGGATTTTGATTTTATATAGTACATTGTATTCTACTGGTTGAGCACTTTCATTTGATACCCATATTGATGGGATTGATAAAACCTACGTTATCCGGCATTTTGTAGCGGCCGCCATCTTGGATTTCAATTTTTTATAGTATATTGTATTCTGCTTGTTGAGCCCTTTCATTTGATTCCCATATTGATGGGATTGATAAAACCTACGTTATCCGCCATTTTGTAGCGGCCGCCATCTTAGATTTCAATTTTTTATAGCATATTGTATTCTGCTTGTTGAGCCCTTTCATTTGATACCCATATTGATGGGATTAATAAAACATAAATTATCCGCCATTTTGTAGCGGCGGCCATCTTGAATTTATAATGATAATGAATAAACATAATTGTATTGTCATCAAAATCCAAAGTGTATACAAAATTTCAGATTAATCGGTTAACAGGAAGAGGGTGAAATTTGAATTACTAAATTTGACCCAAGAATAAAACAAACGGGGTGAGCTAAATAAAACCGTTTAATAACTAGCTGTGCCCCGCGGTTACCCCCGCGTTAATTTGAGGAAAATCATAGCTATAGCCTTTCCTAATTTCAAGTTTGTAGGTGTATTTCATACAAACAACCATCCCCTGTTTTTTAAAATTAGAAAAACATAACCGAAATAAATTAACAAGTATTTCACATTTCATGGAAGCAGATAGTGCAAAATTCAGATTTCCATTCTTCATTAGTTCTATTAGTACCATCAAGCTGTCAATTAGTTACTAAGCTGAATCATTAACTCGAGCTGAGCTTAATATAAAATCGGACACCTGCAACTCGTACTAGTTGTGGTGTTTCGGATAACAAGATTATGGAAACTAGGAGCCTTGATTGACATAGACGATAGGTCATGAAACTAGAGATTTTTGTAAAGAATTCTATTTGATGAATTTCTAAACAGAAATAAAATGTTTTAGACAGAAAACTTCTTGTTTTAATTTTGTTTAGTTGACAAAGGATCAAAGTGATTACTGTTTAATATAACAACAATAATTAAAATTTTAATTTGTAAAATGACGTGCTTTTGAAGCTTATTTAAATAAAGATATTTTCGATTTTGGTTTTGAATAATGTTTCCATTTTTTTTTAATAATAAAATAACTAGTATAACCATTGTAATGTTTTCGTTATATGTATTACCGGTTTTTGATGTTTCATTGTATTTATCGTACTTATCTTAGAATAATAAGTAGAAATTCAAAATGAACTTTAACTTCATGACCTTGTTTCCTGACTATGGTTACCACAACCTAGCGATGAAAAAAGTCCTATCTCTACATTTAAGGACACGAGTTTTATTGCCTCTAGAAGTTCAGTAGAATCACGCTAAAAGACCACGTAAATGAAATGAATACAAAGAAATACATCTAATGAATATGTAGTAATAAATAAATAATAATCTATGAATAAAGTTCATCTAATGAAAAGAAGTATGAATGCCTGGCTGTGAGAGACTTACAGATTGTTACAATAAGTTGCTAGGGTTTAGTGGCTCCACTTTCGAACTATCTCTAGGTATTGATGAAGCCTGATTGCGCATTACAATGTCAAGCACACGCTCACCGCATCCATGACTGATACGCTGATCTTATCTCTGACATACAAAGTGAATTGTTGCCTTATCTGCGTTATATACCCCATGTGATTTATTATTTATTATCAATACGTCTGGATACTTCATCGGATTCTCTATCTCTAGATATAAATGTAGGTTATTGTACTATTTCGATCTAATATCTTTTCCCCTGTAACTTTTAACCATATTGTTATTCCAGGATAATAGTCATAGATATATAGTATATTATATTATATGACATAATTATATATATTATATATAGTATATAACCTTCTACTTGGGGTGGCCTATGGCCAGCAGTGTTTTTTAGCAGGGGCATTCATGGTAAACAAAAGTCAACCAACACTGGCGTGGCCATAGCCCTTACACCGCAGAATACGGTCTCAGCGCCCCGATGCACTTTCGTGCCTTCCCTCAATTACCTATGATATGCTCTCGACGACTCCATTCTACTATAGGCCAGAGAAGTAAGCGGAACGTATCCTCCTCAGTTGGTCGATAGCCGCGATGGGCAGCAGCTCCACAGTTGCGGAACTGCTATCCATCAGGTTTTCCACTTCACCACGAGGACGTCACCGACAGTTGGCACCTTAAGCAAAGCAAAAACCGTCTATTATTGAAATATTTACAGTAACATAACGCAACCTTTTCTCTTTTACTAATTTACTTCTGTTAATTTCAATTGTATTTATTGGTTCATTTACGTATTTTTTTTATTATTAGCTATTATTCAATTAGTAGCTACAATAGTAAGCTACTAAGTGAAGTTAAGTGAAGTTTATGAGAGTGAACTGAAGGATTAATGATAAAATACTCGTATGTGTACTATATACTTATATACTTGTATGTACTATATACTTGAAAACTATAATATGTTATTCCAGTCTGAAGAAGACTCTAAAAGAGAGGATGAGAGATCTGAGATCCTCTCTTTTACACTTCTTCTTTACAGTCTTTTATACAATCCTTCTTCTCCTTCTTCTATTGTGCTCTTTTCAAGATAAATAAGATAAATAGTGATAATGTAAATATATTGCTATTAGGCAAGACAAACAAATAATAACATCCGCTCTATTAAGAAGCACTCTGGTGTAGCGTGTAGTCGCCTAAAACACCGACGGTTTGCGGGTTCGATTCGCGCTCGGGATGGATGTTTATATTTGTACAAATATTTCTTTCCAGTTTGGATGTCTGTCCTTGTGGGTCTCCCCATAGTGCCTCAGAGAGCACGTTAAGCCGTTGGTCCCAGTTGTCATCATAAATACTTGATAGCGATCGTTACTCATGGTAGGGAACATATTCGCCAACCCGCAGTGGAGCAACGTGGTGGATTAGGCTCCGATCCTTCTCCTACATGGAGATAGAGGCTAATGCCCAGCATGGATGTTACAGGCTGAATCGTATACAACAATAAATTCCAATAATAAAACGTTTATGTATAAAATAAGTCGAATACAAATGAGTTTATAACACAAATATACGATTGATTTACTCTATATCGCCCAGCCAATATGAAAAAAAAAAAATTAGTAATCCGAATTAGGTGCAAAAATCGTTGGCAACAAAACGGGTGGATTGGGCGGCTCCAACGACTCGCCGTGTCCCCGCCGTTCGTTGCCACCGTATCGCCGCAGCGCCGCGACCTATAAATAGCACCTTAACCTTTCAAATATTATACAAAATGATTACGATTTCTTACAAAATTGACTATTTCAATACAAATAAACAAATAAAAAGAAACTTAAACATTTAAACCTAATCGTTATATATTTTTTAACATTCGATTCGGACGCGAATTTAAACTTTTTAAATCAGAAATATGACAGTATCTATGTACGCAATTGACTTTAAAAATTTATAATCTGAATTCTTCTTCTTCTTGAGGTGCCATCTCCTACCGAAGGTCGGCTATCATTCTGGCTATTCGGACCTTACACGCAACTGCGCGGAATAAGGATCGAGTACCTACTCACTCATTCCAAACCATGTCCAGAGATTCTTAAGCGAAGAGGTCCGTCTTCTTCCAGGGGGTCTCCTTCCTTGTATCTTTCCCTGTATTATTAGTTGGAGCACTTTGTACTTATCGCTACGCATTATATGTCCCAGATATTGCAGTTTTCGTTGCTTTATTATCTTTAAAACTTCTGCCCCTTTGTTGACCGACCAAAACCCTTTCGTTGGAAATTCTATCCGTCCATGATATTCTCAGAATTCTTATGTACACCCACATTTCAAATGCCTCTAATCGATTTGTTTATAATTTGAATTAGATTACTATAAATATTACAAAAAAAATTGCGTGCATACAAAGTAAACATGTCAGCAGTGAAACTTCTTTGCCAAACTAGGTAATTAAAAAAAAACAAATTAAAAAAAAAACGAATTTAAAATACAACAAAAACTAGTTGAAAAATTGAAAAAAACAAAAAACAAAAGCCAATCTCACGCGGTGTTCTCAGGCGGTCACCCATCCAAGTACTGAACGTAATGACGTTGCCGCGTTACCGGTCGCTCAAATTTTACCGCTCATGCGCCTAAAGAAGTTTCACTTCAAAAATAAAATAAAATAGGACAGTAAAATAAGAACTACTCTTTGGAGCATTAATGGCATTGAAATTTTTTCTGTTCTAGGCTTAAGGTTCGGTTCGGTGTCTAATTATTGAGTATCATTTATCAGAAAAGTAAAAGAAATAATTTCCTACTTTCAGAACAGGTCGAGCATGCTATACTTGTTTATTTGTAATAATATAATTATTTTGATATTATGTATGTACTTATTATTAATATGTTGTATCATTTCATTGTATTTTTCATTTCTGGATTACTTATGTGGTACTTATGTTTTATGTAATGTAATGTAAATCTGGTCGAGTATATTAGCCATAAACAGTATAAGCAACGCAATATATACTTAAACAACTTTTATTGAAATAAACTATTTTATTATTAACTGAAATAAATATACAAAAATATTTCTGAAAGCAATATTCGTGCTGACCAAATGTTTCTTTTCCCCGCATATAGAACCGGATATATACTATATTTGGTTCGATATGTGGTCTAACGTTTCGCAGTCGATTGTCAAAATTCCATTCTGGCCATTTATTTTTAACCGACTTCAAAATAATTGTATTTGATCCTAAACGAAAAAAGAACCGACTTCAACTACATCGATAGAGAAGATTTTATAATTAATAATTTTACTCGCCAAGGAAAAAAACCAACTTCAATTTATACCGACAAGAAATACAACGTAGTAGTCAGTAAAACAGTCGATTAAATACGCATTAAGTAACTGAGTGTTTGCTCGCAAACGAAATAAAACCGCCATAAATTACAACAAGCAGTATTACAACGTAGGTCGTCGAAGAAATAGTCAAGCTAATACGCGCAAAAAGTACCTACTAATAAATTAGTCATCAGATCTCAATCAAATTCAATCTCAAACAAATACAGTCAACTTGATAGCCTACCTAACATATTTTTTTAAGTCGGTTAAAAGGGGGGGGGGAGGTTCTCAATTCGACTGTATTTTGTGTGTATATTTTTTATTTGTGTTACCTCAGAAGTTATGACTCGGTGGACCGATTTCGATGATTTTTTAAATCGAAAGGCTAGGTGCGTGTCACGTGGTCCAATTTTTCGTGTACCTATTGTATTACTAGTCGATGTAATTTAAGTAGTTTTTTTTTTTCGTTTGCAAACAACTATTTTCATACTTCACTTCCTTAGCCCTTTTTTAAACATACAGTTTTTTTTAAAGTGTGTGTATCCAGCTCCGACACGCAACTATAATTTACTCCTTAAGCACGGTAAGCGTGATATTTAAATTATTTGCAATACACAGATATTTGTTTTAGAGTAAAATCAAATAATGTATTCTACTCCTACAAAATATTGAAAATTATTGAAATAATATGGAAGAATTTGTGTAATTATATCAGCATCACCAAAAACGACAGACCAACATTTGAAATATTTTCCTCGAAATAAACGGTAAATCGGTAAATCCTTGCTAAGCGAATAACTCGAGAATGGCTCGACCGATTCGGCTATTTTTTTTTTTGTATGTTCCTTAAAAAATCCCGCAGAAGGTTTTTATGTGGTTTTTATACAAAAAAAAAAACAGACAGAACGAAGTCTGTCTGGGCAGCTAGTATTTAATAAAGAAAATCAGCTAAGAATAATAACAGCTTTTATTAATGTTATTTTATATTTTGTGTATAATTTTTAAGTAAACAATAAACAAAATATGTATACCGTTATGATATTAGAATACAGATTTTAATTATCTTTGAGACAATGTAAGACAGCGTTATGCTTATTATTAAATTTTAACAAATATTCATAACATTTATCCGGGCACCTGTCTTCACGCTTTTGCGGTTTTAATTTCCGTTAGAATAAATTGTGTTGTTTAACATTAAATTTCGTAGATACGGTATTATATACATTTATACTACTATGATTCTTAATAGAAATTATTATATAGTATTAAAATTTTCATTTGATTTTCTTCTACGAGTTGAATATATCTATAGGAAATTATAAACTAGTACTTCAACGTGGCAAATTAATCACTAGTTATTTTTATTACAAAAATGGAAATGAATTGAATAAATAGATTGAAAACTTTTCACGGATGAGATAAGGTCGTTTTTTCTATAAACTAGTAAAGTTGGGGCTTTATTAACTTCGCAACTCCTTTATTGTTGGTGGAAGATCTCTATACGATCACGATCACGATTCAGCCTGTAATATCCCACTGTTGGGCATAGGCCTCTTCCCCATGTAGGAGAAGGATCGGAGCTTAATCCACCACGCTGCAACAATGCGGGTTGGCGGATATATTCCCTACTATGAGTAACGATCGCTATCAGGTGTACATGATAACAACCAGGACCGACGGCTTAACGTGCTCTCCGAAGCACGGTGGGGAGACCCACTAGGACTGCACAAACACCCAGACCACGGCAAACATCTGTCTGTCATCATCTGTGATCTCTATACAAAAAGTAGAAATCCTTATCAAGTCTCTATGATAACCAACGCAGTCATTTTATTATCGGATGTATCGCAGATAGTCCCACAAGCACAGATTAGTAAATAGTACCCACAAGGTAAAACACCGGCTACAGAAACAAACGTTTTTTAAGCACAAATATTCACCCCGAGCACTGCACTCATGACTCTCTGTGTTATCGGATACCATAACTTTTGTGAATATCATAATTTCCTTTTAAAATGTTGTGTTTTCTGCAAGTAACTGCAGGTAGGGCCCAACTGAGGTAGGGCATAGCAGGAAATTTCCTGCTCAAAATATGGAGCAGCCCGACTGGGGTAGTACCTCGACCTTACAGAAGACCACAGCTAAATAATACTGTTTTCAAGCAGTATTGTGTTCCTGTTTGTGAGTAAGGTGACCAGAGCTCCTGGGGGGGGTGATTGGGGATAGGGTCGGCAACGCGCTTGCGATGCTTCTGGTGTTGCAGGCGTCTATAGGCTACGGTCTTACTATCAGGTGAGCCATACGCTTGTTTGCCAACCTAGCTAGAGAAAAAAAAAGTAATCACAAGGCATAAAATATGACTATCTGACTGTAGTAGCAGAACAAAAGTTTCAAGAATAAGTGCGAACATAGCCACATGATAGGATCCTTACCCTACTAACTTAGAGATAACGAGTCCAATTCAAACTATTGACTTTACCCCAGCTAAACATTCAAGGTTTACTTCAACTGTTTTACAATCCAAAAACAACAATTCCAAACAAACTAAACAAAATAAATTGTCGTTCCCTTGTTAATGTTGATTAGGTACATGACTATGGTACAAAGGGGTGGTTATAAATTAAACTGAATCAGACTGATCCTATTTATTTTGCTGAATTTGTCTGTGTTGAATATTTTATGGTATGACCAACTCTATACAATTGAAAATTTAAAAGCATTTTCAATTCAAATGGATGTTTTTGCTATCACTATGTATTTTCTTATTTTCACGTGCTAATTATTATATTTATTTTTGCAATTAGCTAATTGAAATAAAAGTACCTATACCTTGATGATTCTCTCTTTTGATTGTTACATAATATATTGACACATAAATATAGCATAATTTTTTTCTGAAGTATAATAAATTTTGTATAAGTACAATGTTTTATTATTATAAAGTAACCTATATTCAAATAATAAAATCTTTCGTTGGTCAATAATTAAATCAATTGTTGCGCTAAAGTGTCATCAATCATGTTTAGGTAGCGCGCAGCAGGTCCTGCTCAAAATATGGAGCAGCCCGACTGGGGTAGTACCTCGACCTTACAGAAGACCACAGCTAAATAATACTGTTTTCAAGCAGTATTGTGTTCCTGTTTGTGAGTAAGGTGACCAGAGCTCCTGGGGGGGGTGATTGGGGATAGGGTCGGCAACGCGCTTGCGATGCTTCTGGTGTTGCAGGCGTCTATAGGCTACGGTCTTACTATCAGGTGAGCCATACGCTTGTTTGCCAACCTAGCTAGAGAAAAAAAAAGTAATCACAAGGCATAAAATATGACTATCTGACTGTAGTAGCAGAACAAAAGTTTCAAGAATAAGTGCGAACATAGCCACATGATAGGATCCTTACCCTACTAACTTAGAGATAACGAGTCCAATTCAAACTATTGACTTTACCCCAGCTAAACATTCAAGGTTTACTTCAACTGTTTTACAATCCAAAAACAACAATTCCAAACAAACTAAACAAAATAAATTGTCGTTCCCTTGTTAATGTTGATTAGGTACATGACTATGGTACAAAGGGGTGGTTATAAATTAAACTGAATCAGACTGATCCTATTTATTTTGCTGAATTTGTCTGTGTTGAATATTTTATGGTATGACCAACTCTATACAATTGAAAATTTAAAAGCATTTTCAATTCAAATGGATGTTTTTGCTATCACTATGTATTTTCTTATTTTCACGTGCTAATTATTATATTTATTTTTGCAATTAGCTAATTGAAATAAAAGTACCTATACCTTGATGATTCTCTCTTTTGATTGTTACATAATATATTGACACATAAATATAGCATAATTTTTTCTGAAGTATAATAAATTTTGTATAAGTACAATGTTTTATTATTATAAAGTAACCTATATTCAAATAATAAAATCTTTCGTTGGTCAATAATTAAATCAATTGTTGCGCTAAAGTGTCATCAATCATGTTTAGGTAGCGCGCAGCAGGTCCTGCTCAAAATATGGAGCAGCCCGATTGGGGTAGTACCTCGACCTTACAGAAGACCACAGCTAAATAATACTGTTTTCAAGCAGTATTGTGTTCCTGTTGGTGAGTAAGGTGGCTAGAGCTCCTGGGGGGGGGGGGGATAGGCGCGCTTGCAACTCTTCGTTGCTGACCTAGTTGTTTAAAAAAAAAATAACAAAGCCTAATTCTATTGGTGGGATTAAAATATATTGATACTCTATTACGTAAGTAAATATGCAGATTTTATGATGTTTTTTTTTGATATCGCAGGGTAACCCATTTACTGGATATAATAATGCTGTTTTCCAGCAGTATTGTGTTCCTGTTGGTGAGTAAGTTGACCAAAGCTACTGGGGGCGATTGGGGATAGGGTCGGCAACGCGCTTGCGACGCTTCGTTGCTGACCTAGTTGTATACAAAAAAATAAAAAAGCCTAATTCTACTAGTGGGATTAAAATATATTGATACTCTATTACGTAAGTAAATATTTTTATATGCAATTTTTTTTTTGATATCGCAGGGTAACCCATTTACGGGATATAATAATGCTATATTTTAATGTTCTCACGGGTATTAACGCGAACAAAAATTTTTGGTAAAATATATTACTCTATTACGTAAGTAAATATTTTTATATGCAGATTTGTATTTGATGATGTTAAACCACAGATAATCTGTGTGTTAAACATAGGCACATGTCAAAGGAGTCAAACTAATAACGCTGCAGTAATGTAAATAAACACGCGCCGAAAGCCATTTAAAGCAAATATAATATCAATAGTTAACAATCGCTAATAAAAACATTCAATTAATTTTGCATATATTGAAAAGTTAATTCTAATTTAAAACGAAAAAAAAAAACATTAAACAAATTAAGAAATATCTAAAACATACATGGTAATCTGTTCCTAAGTTGAGCAACTTAATACTTGTGTCATAGGTAACATTGTAAACTTATACTACATAGGTAACTTGTGTCACTGATAAAGCTACATATATATTTTTTGATGCACATATACAAATAATGCATTTATAATACCCAGACTCTAGAAGGAAATTGAACCCACAAACCCAGTGCAGAAAGCACTACAAACTGCGCCAATGACCTAGTACAAAATTAAATTAAAAAAAAAAACGCTTTTATAATATTATATTTAAAAAAAACAAATAAATATTAACAAATTCAGTATAGAAATACAGAACATAACCACACTATAACAGCTATTGAACAATGTAACTGTTAACAATATGGCTGTTTTTTTTCTTTCTTTTTTTTAATAATTATATTTATATTATTTCAATGTTGCTAGTAGTGAATTTGCAGCTTTTGTAGAAAAAAAAATGGAGTAGCGATAGTTTGTAGCATTTATTATTCTTTCGTGGCATTAAATATATTTTAAACAAATTAGTAATATTGCTTTCACTACTGGAAATGTATTATGTATATGATTTAAATAGTGTTAGACAAAAATATACCTTCGAGTAAAACTTCTAGTTAGAATTAGTTTTAGAATGAATGTTCTTAGCAAAGAAATATTTGCTTAAGACTAAAAAAACTGATATTTTTGTTATGGGTTAAAATAAGAAAAATGATACTCTATTTTGTATCGTTAATAAATAAATGGTAAATATATTTTGATATAATATGTAAAAAAAGTCAAAGATTTTAATTTTAATGAACTCAATTAAATTTGAATTAAGAAAAAACTATTATATCATAAAGGTGTATCCTTTTGACAAGCTAACCAATACACAAAACAATTAACGAATAAAAAACATTAAGCACAGTCTTATTTCACATGTACTTTGAAAATATCATATTATAGTCAAAATATTTATGCAAACTTAATCCGCAATAATGAATAAATTGAAATGCCAAATATGTTTAATCCTTCGTAGACCTTCAATTATGGCTTCGATCCTAAACATACATAGCTTGGGGTTCCAAGCACATATTTAGATTAAAATTTGACGGATGGTAAAAATAATATTGAACATCGTTTTTCAAATATGTTTAAATATTGCTCATATTGTTACTTAGTAAATTTAATAATTGTGAACGAGCTTAAATCAAAAATTATATAAAGCAGGAATTCGACCATAATTAAAATTTAAATTAAAAAAAAAATAATAAAAATAAAGAAGCTTTTTAAAAATTTTCAGTTTGACTACAAACTTTGACAATCAACAAAATAGTATAATATGCGTGCGTGTGTCAAATAGATGGTAGTGTGTGTAATGTTTTTATTTTTAAACGGTTTTATTTAGCTCACCCCGTTTGTTTTATTCTTGGGTCAAATTTAGTAATTCAAATTTCACCCTCTTCCTGTTAACCGATTAATCTGAAATTTTGTATACACTTTGGATTTTGATGACAATACAATTATGTTTATTCATTATCATTATAAATTCAAGATGGCCGCCGCTACAAAATGGCGGATAATTTATGTTTTATTAATCCCATCAATATGGGTATCAAATGAAAGGGCTCAACAAGCAGAATACAATATGCTATAAAAAATTGAAATCTAAGATGGCGGCCGCTACAAAATGGCGGATAACGTAGGTTTTATCAATCCCATCAATATGGGAATCAAATGAAAGGGCTCAACAAGCAGAATACAATATACTATAAAAAATTGAAATCCAAGATGGCGGCCGCTACAAAATGCCGGATAACGTAGGTTTTATCAATCCCATCAATATGGGTATCAAATGAAAGTGCTCAACCAGTAGAATACAATGTACTATATAAAATCAAAATCCAAGATGGCGGCCTCTACAAAATGGCGGATAACTTAGGTTTTATCAATCCCATCAATATGGGTATCAAATGAAAGGTCTCAACAAGTAGAATACAATTTACTATGCAAAATTGAAATCTAAGATGGCCGCCGCTACCAAATGGCTGATAACAATTTTTTATCAATCCCACCAATATGGGTATCAAAGAATGCGAAATAAAAACTAAAAACTAGAAAATAAAAATAGGTAAAAAAACTTTTTAAGTTAAACGGTTTTATGTTAAACATAGATTGCAGTGTTTAAGATAAATGTACTAAAAACCAAAAAATAATAAAATAGATACAGTCGTGGGAATTATAAACATATGCATAGACTAGACTAAAATAAAACCGTGGGGCACGTCAATTGTCTACAAATTATCGACTTAATGTGCGATAGAAGAATCGTTTAATTCGTCGTTAGGCAGTTGGCCCGCAGACGGTGAGGAAATTACTTACTATTTTCTTGCTCATGGAAATTCCAATAGTTATACACTCCATGTAAATAAAAGAGATGTTATAGTGTAACATTACAAAACAAACATTTTAATCAACGATTGTAGACAATTGACGTGCCCCACGGTTTTATTTTAGTCTAGTCTATGCATATGTTTATAATTCCCACGACTGTATCTATTTTATTATTTTTTGGTTTTTAGTACATTTATCTTAAACACTGCAATCTATGTTTAACATAAAACCGTTTAACTTAAAAAGTTTTTTTACCTATTTTTATTAATAATTGATTTAACATAATTATGTTTATGCATAATATTAAAAACATATTAGCATTCTGCACTCCCTCTCTATATAAACTATAAGTGTGCGAATTAAAGGGGTACAAAGTTTTTGTTTTTCGTATCAATATATATATTCTTATCTGATTTAGAGAATGCCAAATTTTCTCATTAAGATTATTTTCATTTTCTTAAAAATAAAATTGGTGTCTTTCCAAATATTTTCTTTAAGCAAATGTAAAATTGGCTACCACATTAACATAATTTTCCTCGTAAAATATCGGAATATTCTGAGTATAAAATAGATAGCTATCATCAGGAAGGTGAAATTTTCAACATAATCCGGTAGCCGGCCGTCATTCAATCGCACGATGAACGCGTTACAAGGAAACGCTCTCAGTCTCGATCAGTATTTATGAAGGTCATTTGTATATCAGACGGATTGCTCGGTTGTTGAGAGTGAATTATGTTAAGGTTAGCTTAAAAAGATATTTACTAAATTTAAATCTATCGACTTCGAGTTTGTTCGCGCTAATTACACTTTGTTTATATTTTGCCTTAAATTTGAATCAGAGTTTTTACAATACTTGTGTTTTTGTATATCATTAACCTTTTTCGGGGAAAAGAATAATTTTAACGCGTTATTAAAATTAGATACTTTTCGTGACTTTATTATATAGTGAACAAGAACTTGATTTGAATATAAGTCAGCTGATATTTAAACCAGACACCGCCTGTCTTCAGAAGTGACGGCAATGTAGTTTATGTTAAATAATATATTTATTGAGTACTAGCTGCTGCCCGCGACGTCGTCTGCGTGCGTTCACTGCTCGTTCCCCGTAGGTGATAGCGTGATAATATGTAGCCTATGTTCTGACCCGACTTCTTAATAATATTCGTGCCAAATTTGAAGTAAATCCATGCAGTACTTTTTGAGTTTATCCCGGACATACATTTGAAGAAATAAAGGTTCACTGCTCGTTCCCCGTAGGTGATAGCGTGATAATATATAGCCTATGTTCTGACCCGACTTCTTAAAAGTATTCGTGCCAAATTTGAAGTAAATCCATGCAGTACTTTTTGAGTTTATCCCGGACATACATACAGACAAACAGACAAACAGACAAACAGACAAAAATTGTAATAACTATATTTTTGGCTTCGGTATCGATTGTAGATCACACCCCAAGTATTCTTTTAAAAAAATATTCAATGTACAGTTTTGACTTTTCTACCATTTTATTATATGTATAGATTAAGTACACTATTAATGTATAATATACGTTAAATACACATAACTGTGTAAACTAATTGCTTCAATAAATTTTATTTGAAGATAAATGCTTCATATGATGCAATAACTGTCATCATAAATAAGCCCAGGGCCAAACAGTCCTACGGGTAGCAGCGGGTAGGACCGAAGATGTCACAATGCAATGGTAAGAACTCAGTCTTGTGAATGTCACATTTGAATTTGTCACAAGTATAAATGCAATGCAAATGCAAGCAAAATTTTAAGGTCTAAAAAACCGACAAAATTATGCTTTAAACTACTGTAAAATAATTTTCAGTAAAAAAAATTATAACTAGCTTAAACACCAACAATATCGTTAGGTATAACTTCATACCAATATCGTTAGAGCAGTTCACTGAAAGATCGAAATTAACATTCCATGAAAATGAATGCATGAATGTTTCGGCCTGTAATATCCCACGGTTGGGCATAGTCTTCTTTCCCCATGTAGAAGAAGGATCGGAGCTTAATCCACCACGCTGCTCCAATGCGGGTTGGCGAATATATTCCCTACTATTATTATTATTATTATTTTTTATGTTACTAAGTCGACAAACAAGCGTACGGCTCACCTGATGGTAAGTGACTACCGTAGCCTATAGACGCCTGCAACACCTGAAGCATCGCAAGCGCGTTGCCGACCCTATCCCCAATCCCACCCAGGAGCTCAGGTCACCTTACTCACCAACAGGAACACAATACTGCTTGAAAACTGTATTATTTAGCTGTGGTCTTCTGTAAGGTCGAGGTACTACCCCAGTCGGGCTGCTCCATATTTTGAGCAGGAAATTTCCTGCTGTGCCCTACCTCAGTTACAGTCAGTATGAGTAACGATCTATGAGTAACTATCGCTATCAAGTACACGTGATAACAACCGGTACCGACCGAAACCGAATAATGAAATTAAGAATATTAAATTGATAGGGGTTGTCTCAAAAAATCACTATTTGTGGTAGAACCGTCTTTGCACTTTTTTAACTTAGAATGTTGTTATTTTCAAATAATTCAAATATGCAATAAAGTTTTAAGTGTAATGTGCAAAAAAAAATAAATAATATACATTAAAACATGCTATTAAAAAAAACTTGTTATCAAAATTAAGTTAACAATGATTTTATTGTTGCTGAGTAGAAATAGTAATTAAAGGAAACTATAAGTTATAACTAGGTATAACGCGGAAATGCTCAGCGTCCCCGTGGCAGTATTATTTACTAATCTGTGCCCGTGGTCCCGCCCCAGGCGAGAAGAGGAACACCCCAGGGGTTTTAAAAAAGGAAACTATAATGTAAGGGTAATGTATGTTACAATTTTTCAACAATTGTAGAGGAAGAAATAATGAAAAACCTCATGATATCACTAAAATTATATGTATAGAGCTGGATACAATGTACCGATATCAAAGCAATAGTTAAAGAAGAATATACAAATGCCTCTGATGAGGACAATCATATTTTAAATCATAACAAATATATTGGAGTTGACACGAGCGTTGGAGATTGTAGCTATATTTACTCACACTACGGAGAGAATACATTGAATGTATGTAATTTTAATGTTTAACTTTGTGTTAGTGATAACCATGTTTTTTTAGAGCATCAGTCCAGATAATCATGTTCCATTGATTATAAAGAAATTAAAATAAACAACATAACTACTACTTTACCTACATTCGCATTACTGTAATAAATATTTGTTATTAATATGATTTATGGATGAAATATTGGAAATATAAATAATGAGAATCCGATCTCATTTCTATTAACGACTAATAGTCGGTGATAGAAGCAACTCTTCCCCATCCTTATTTATTTTATTAAAATAACGTTATAATTATTATTTAATTTTTAAGGTACTTTGTAATTATTTTACAAAATAATAAGTACGCATTTTTGCAATAAGTTTTTTGAAGTCAAAGTACATCATTGACGATTTGTTTTTTTAATTAGTTTGCCAAAGAAGTTTAACTTCTGACATGACTGTGTACTTTGTACACACGCAATTTTTTTTATCTGTTAACAACAGAAACTATAATGTATGTAGTATCACAAGATGTAAATAAATTTTTCTGTTTAATGTAAGTACCTGGGTGACCGAGCTTTGCTCGGTATTTTTAGTAAATCATGTTTTTTTTGAAATCATATTCAAATACGATGTGACACCGCGATGGCGCAGCGTTCACAGCACTGGATTGCGATTGGCTGTTGCGCGGGCTGTAGCGGGTTCGATCCCCGCACACAACAACATTTGTATTGGCCATACAGATGTTTGACGTGGTCTGGGTGTTTGTGCAGTCCTCGTGGGTCTCCCCACCGTGCCTCGGAGAGCACGTTAAGCCGTCGGTCCCAGTTGTTATCATGTACACCTGATAGCGATCGTTACTCATAGTAGGGATTAGGGAATATATCCGCCAACCCGCATTGGAGCAGCGTGGTGGATTAAGCTCCGATCCTTCTCCTACATGGGGAAGAGGCCTACGCCCAACAGTGGGATATTACAGGCTGAATCGTGAATCGTGATCCAAATACGAATCAAAATCAAAAAATCAAAATCATATTCAAAAATAACTTTATTCAAATAGGACCAAAGAGCACTTTCGGATCGTCATTTTACAAATTAAAATTTTAAAGTGTTTATTATTTTTGTAAAAGTAAAGCTACCGCCGATTCGAAATGAAATATTTTTGAAAATAATATATAAACTGTGTTTTAGTACAAAATTAGTACCGAATATCTTGCATGAAATACAGCGTCACTAAGTCCACACATTTTTATCAACTATGTAATCCTGCACCGGATAATGCGCTTTATCTATTAATTTTTTTTTTAAAAAACTTTAAATTTACATGAGATCACAGCTAAATAGCACTGTTTTCAAATATTGCTGTGTTCCTGTTGGTGAATAAGGTGACCAGAGCTCCTGGGGCTAACTGGGGATGAGGTCGGCAACGCGCATGCTTCTGGTGTCGCAGACGTCTATAAGCTACGGTAATCGCTTACCATTAGGTGAGCCGAACGCTTGTTTACCGATCTAGTTATATTTTAAAAAAAATGTTGAGATAATTCCGAAATTGTTCGTGGGATTTTATTATACATGCGAATACCATAACTCAGAAAGGAGACGTTTGCTTTACGCAGTCGGAAACTTGGAGTTACAATTTTGTTATTCCTTCTTGTTTTTACACTGCGATTATTACTATTTATTTCAAAACAATGAATATTCTGGTGAATATACATAATATTTTTATAAATATGTTGCAAAGCAATTGTTAATGTCTACCTTTTGAAAACCATCCCGTAGGGAGACTCGAGCTCCAAGGTCGTAAATGCCGTGAATAGCCCTTTTTTGCTAAATAAATATAGTCTCAATATCTGTAGCATTAACACCATTTGTTTTGTGCTGTGTGGTTACGGCACTAAAGAATGTAGCCACCCCCTCTCTTCCCGTGGGTGTCGTACTAAGGGATAACACAGTTCTACTACCACCTTGGAACTTAAAAAGCCGACGGATGGCGGGATAACCATCCATGCTGGTTTTGAAATACACAGGCCAAAGACGGGCAGCAGCGTCTTCGGTGCGACAAAGCCAGCCTTGCGGTCACCAACCCGCCAGCCCAGCGTGGTGACTATGGGCAAAACACATGAGTTCGCGTCATAATGTCGGGTGCGAACTTGTGGAGGCCTATGTCCAACAGTGAACTGTGATAGGCTGAAGTGGTGGTGGTGGTGGTGGTTTTGTGCATTTTGTAGAGCGATCTTTATTGAAACCATATTGTTCTTTATGAAAAATTTTTACGGATCATACGTGTCACGGCGCGGCGTCACGATATTTAAAAGTCCAACGTTAAATACACCGGTTCTCGTCCTTCTAAGTTAAGCAACGTCGGGCGCGGTCAGTACTTGGATGGGTGACCGCCTGGGAACACCGCGTGACGTTGGCATTTTGTTTTTTTAATTCGTTTTTCTTTAAATTAGTCTGCCAAAGAAGTTTCACTTCTGACATGTGTACTTTGTACACACGCAATTTTTTTTTTAATATTAAGACTTAAATGCTATTAGAATATCTAAAGAATCAATCCGCGAGAATGAAAAATCAACATTACATTTGCTAACGTTATTTTTAAGAAGTTGGGTAGAATTAGCTGAATATGAATTCAGTCGAGAAGCTAAGTCAATGGGTATTAGGTATATCGAAAAAGGCTTCAAAGACGTATGCCAACTTGTCATCTGATGAGCTTACAACAGCACCATAAATTCAATTGGTATAGTTTGCTTATTACGTTTCCCACAGACACTATTAGATAATCTTTGATATATTTTGATGCCATACAAACAGCTTGAAAAGTTTTAGAATATTGTTTTACGTAAGCCAAAAATCTAGTCTCCTGATTTCATTGCTTCTTACTGTACAGGTCGTAAAACCTATTTCTACTCTTACAAATACCTTCAGAGGCCCATTCACTAATTTTAAAGTTTGCATTTACATATATCTAAAGTTTTAATTTTAAAAATGTTATAGATTTCCTCTAAGATTAATTCGAAAACTAAATTATAAATTACATCTGGATCCTGCGTCATCTCTTTACTTTACATATATATTTTGTGCGCTACAATATCCCTAAAATAATAATTTGTTTTCTTTACCGTTATTGGTCTACATGTAATTCTTCGAGTGTTTATATTAATTTTCTCATCAAGAGAAAATTTTGACCGCAGTGATCGGAAGTTAAAACAGTTATAACAGATTTATCGTAAATTTCAATATTACTAAATACGTTATCTATTATAATTGACAAAATATGAATAATATTTTTCTATCTTACCGACATAATAATAAAAAATATGAACTCGTAATTTAAATAAAAAATCATGAGTGCAAATAGAAAAAAAAAGGAAAAAAAAAACAACCGATCTGGCATGGGGATTTGAACCCGGGCCCATTCGATACGACACCGGCCAATTTCCTACCTGAGCCATTAGAACTTTATTGTCAATTGCGAAAATTAGCTTCGTATTCTAATGATATTTTTTCATTGCCTAAAAACAGGGATAAAACGACATTTTTTTTAAATAAATCCTAGCTAGATCAATTTTTCGACTCAGAAATTCCCTGCATACTAAATTTCACGAAAATCGTTGTAGCCGATTCCGAGATTCAGAAAATATATATATATATATACAGGGTGATTGGTTATAGGTGTAAAAGCTCTGGAGGGGTTAAAGTATAGCTCGTTTCCTATCTTTCTATGTATGGAATACCCCATCCAAAAACAATGGTTCTGGAGTTATTAATTTTTTTAATATTTTTCAAAAAATTCCCGATTTTCTAGGAAAAAATTCGATTATTTTATTTCTTACTTATTTCTACACAAATTTTAATGTGATAATTATTGTTTAATCATTGTTTTATTGAATCAAATTAATAATCATCAAGTAGAGGCTAAAACTTTTAGATTAGGGTCTTTGAAAGTCGTGACAGTAAAAAAAAGGCGTCATACTTTCATTTTTATTTAATCGTAGAATAAAATATTATTAATAAAAAATACGTACAAAACACATAAATAAGTACCTGAATTCAATATCTATCCAACGAGGTATAATAAAGTACATAAAGTTTATAAAATTTAGAAAAATACACTTTTTAATAAAACCAAGTAGCATGAAATGTCAAACTGTAGAGACTCATAAAAGTGGACGCCGCGCCGGCCCTTTTGTTTTTATGGTAACACGTGCGAGTCTATTGTTGTCGTTCGAGATGTTTTAGATATTGTATAACATGTGCAATTTCATTTTTAGTTAATGAGTCAATACAACAGTTAAAATTTAACTACTTTCGTGGGCGGACGTACATTATCGTTGTCTTCTTAATTCTGAATAGTTTTTCTTTTCCTTACCAAATACATTTAATTTCAATGGCGAATTACAGTAATGAAGAATACGCTGACATTTTCTATTGTTATGGACTTAGTGATGGAAATTCTTTACAAGCACGAAGAGAATATCAGCTACGTTTTCCAAATCGTCACCTACCAAGTCATAGAGTATTTGCTGCGGCGTATCAACGCGTCAGGGAAACTGGCAGCGTTCAACAGAGGCGACATGAAGCAGGTAGGCCACGCATCTACGATACTCAAGATGAACAAGGAATCATAGAGCATGTTGTTAGAGACCCGACTACGTCAACCAGGGTCGTGGCAAGATTACTGGGTTTATCACAATGGAAGGTATGGTTTACTATGCATACGGCAAGGCTCTATCCCTACCATTATGCACCGGTCCAGGCCCTAGAAGAAGGAGACCCTGCAAGGAGGTTAGACTTCTGCCGTTTTATGCTGCATGCAGACTTAGAAAATAATAATTTTCTCACCAAAATATTGTGGACTGATGAATCGAAGTTTGACAGAAACGGCATAGCAAATTTTCATAATAGTCATTATTGGGCTCTGCGAGGTGAAAATCCCCACGTGATTAGAGAAGGAACTCATCAGCGAAGATTCTCCGTAAACGTATGGATGGGCATCATTCACACTTATTTGATAGGCCCAGTCTTCTTGCCGAACAATTTAAATGGGGAGACGTACGAAGATTTTCTTTAAAATGATTTTTTTAATTATCATTTTAAGTGGCCGACAGTTTGAGCAAAATTTAAATTAATTGTTACTTTAAACTCTGAACTCAATAATATCTCGAACGACAACAATAGACTCGCACGTGTTACCATAAAAACAAAAGAGCCGGCGCGGCGTCCACTTTTATGAGTCTCTACAGTTTGACATTTCATGCTACTTGGTTTTATTAAAAAGTGTTTTTTTCTACATTTTATAAACTTTATGTACTTTATTATACCTCGTTGGATAGATATTAAATTCAGGTACTTATTTATGTGTTTTGTACGTATTTTTTATTAATAATATTTTATTCTACGATTAAATAAAAATGAAAGTGTGACGCCTTTTTTTTTACTGTCACGACTTTCAAAGAACCTAATTTAAAAGTTTTAGCCTCTAAATGATGATTATTAATTTGATTCAATAAAACAATGATTAAACAATAATTATCACATTAAAATTTGTGTAGAAATAAGTAAGAAATAAAATAATCGAATTTTTTCCTAGAAAATCGGGAATTTTTTGAAAAATATTAAAAAAATTAATAACTCCAGAACCATTGTTTTTGGATGGGGTATTCCATACATAGAAAGATAGGAAACGAGCTATACTTTAACCCCTCCAGAGCTTTTACACCTATAACCAATCACCCTGTATACAAGAATTGCTCGTTTAATAGTATAAGATTTGAAATTGACGAAAGAAAATAGACATTATGATTGAACTTTACGTATAGAGAATAAGTTTATTTTTATTGTTTTATTATATTGCGAAAAATCACTAAGATTTGGGTTGTGTTCACTTCGATCTTTTATAATTAATTAACTTAATATATAAAATATAAATGTGAGTAAAAAATATGTACATATTAACTATAATATAAGTTTGTACTTATGTACTTAAATAATAGATATGTCAATATGTAATTTTTTATCATAATATTCTTTATTTTTAGTAAAACAAAATAACAACCAAGTAATACGCCATAATATTCATCTTTTATACACGCTGTTAAATCAGTCTAAATTGTTCTAGTATATTTTTTTTAAAAGCTATTATTTGGTACACCAATGGTGTAACAAATAATCACCCCATTGAATTTGATTCCTTAGATTGGTTCTAAGAAATACAAATACGAAAATGCGTTTAAGTGTAACAGTTCTATTTCAATACTAGCTGCTGTGCCCGCGACTTCGTCTGCGTGGAATTTAACAAAAAAGTTATTGTTCAGTTTGCAGTTATAAAAAAAAATTAAAATAAAAGTAGCCTAAGTTACACCTTATTGCATAAGCTATCTGCCAGTGAAAGTCCCGTCAAAATCGGTCCAGCCGTTTCATTGATTAGCCGGAAAAAACAGACAGACAAAAATTGTAAAAAATGTTATTTTGGTATATGTACCGTGTATAGATCCATATGCATTTAGTAAAAAGCGGTTATTTTAATATTACAAACAGACACTCCAATTTTATTTATTTGTGTAGATGTATAGATTACATTTTTTTTTTCATAAACGCAAAAGGAAGAAGAGTCATCAAAATAAAAATGTTCAAATTTCAGCAACGAAAATAAAACTTTAGAAATACGCTTTATAGAAAACGAGGATCATAAAGAGGATAAAATTTCCAATATATGATTAACCAATTTTCTGAAACGTAAATAAATATCGCCGAACTCATAAAAAAACGATAACATAAATGAAATTCAATCTACGTATAGCTTTTTAATGGCTCCCTCAAGGATCAGTGTATGTTGATAATGGATATTCAAAGATCTATTGTATTGCTCTTAGGTTTGCTAGTTTTGTTAACTTTAATATTTTTACATTAACTATGTACCTATTTTTTTTTCCATCAATAAAACTTAGTAAAAATTTGGCATAAAATTATAATTAAAAGTTGTTGAAGTTTTTACTTCGTGTAATCAATTCTTAACAGTATCAGGTTTTACAAAAACCATCGTTAAAAGTAAGTAAATTAAAGAGTAAAACGTGATATTTCAGTCGCAGTAACTCTATTTGCTGAAGGAAAGGAACCACGAGTAGAAATTTACGAAATACGTAAAAGAAAACAGGATTTACACAATGGTGATCAAAATAATGTTAGAAAAATTATATCAAACATGCGTGATACCAATGATAACAATGTTTTAAACGATCTACTCCAAAGACTGTTACGGATGTCAGATCGCAGTTATGAAGACGACGATTCTGAACAAGACGAGTTTGAGGATAAGACTAGGAGCTTACCAATCGTTTTAATAACTGATGACAAAGTTGATCAAAGGTAAAAGTTTTCTCATTAACGCTATTTAACTATAAGTAGATATCATCAAAGACGAAAGTTTTATAGGGTTCACTCTGAAATAATTTTGGCGCGCAACAATCAAGAAACACATGTCTAATTACCTCCCTACAATGCGTAGTAGATTAAGGCTCCAAAGTTGGTTTGCCCTTCTTGTTTCCTCATATTAACAGCACCTTTAAGTTTACAGTGTACAAGAAGTATAGGTTTAATTTAATTAATACAAAATCTAAATATTTAGAGTATTTAATAAAAACTGTTAATATAATTTTAGGATACCTCAACTGGAAAACGCTGTCCAAAAGCTATACAAAAATTAATTCATAATTTTATAACCTTTGTGTCAGATATAATTAAATTTGTTCTATCTCAGATATAGAAGACAGAAGATTTTTGACTACATTCTGATAAATTAATAATAATAAATAAACAGCTTACTAACAACAAACTGATCTTAAATATTTCCTCATATATTTAATGTACAAAGATTTTTTTTTCGTAAGAAAATAACATCCTTTTCGCACCGATAATCCTAAATCCATATCAAAACTTCTAGACTGTACAGGCTTAAGGATCTAAATCCGTAGAACACGCCACACGTTATATTCAGAGAATTCAATATGAAAGCAATAGTTGCCAATACGTGAGCTCCACAAAGCCAGGTAACAAATAGGTCGGCAACTATCCCACGCTATCCCGCACAATCCTGCGACGCCGGGATCACTGCGGCGCTTATTCAATTAGCGACTACGGTCGACGAATTTGTTTCTCTTTGTTCTGTATTTGATTTGTTATTTTATGCGTACAACGTAAAGGAAGTTAAAATTTGGTTTCTAAAATACTTTTAGTTTTCACATGTTAAAGTTTTTTGTTTAGAGGTGAAGTAACAAATATTGCCTGTTTTTTTTATGTGTAGTTTTATTTAGGCAAAAGATATGATTTATCTTTAAAAACATACAAAACATACTCTTATTATAATAATTTGACTCGATACTAAGAATATAGGAAGGCTAAGCACTATTTTGAATATATACCTAATCTATACTTCTATAGATAAAAACGTAACGGAGATACTAGTCAGTTCATATATAATACTGGTTGTGCCCCGCGGTTTCACACATGTTAATTTGAGGAAAAAATAGCTTATAGCCTTCCTCAGTAAATGGGCAACAAAAAATAATTTTTCAGCTCGAACCAGTAGTTCCTAAAATTAGCGCGTTTAAAGAAATAAACTAAGAATAATCTTTTCAGCTTTACAATATTAGTATACATTACAAACAATACGCTATTAGAAATCTCAAGTAATTGTTTACTTCATTTAATTTTAGAAATTAATATCATGTGATTATTTTATGTGGTAATATAGCAAAACGTACGTAATTGATATTCACACGCTTCAATTATTGAGAATGGTAACTGAACAAAGCTTTATAGTTTAGCCTAAACTATAATGAGACAGAGGTTTACGCTACAAAATATGGCTACTACATTACGGGTTGTTGGATAATAAAATTAACATTATTTATAACGACAATATTGTGAAGTTATGATACGAGTAAGTGCACTCTGAGACACGCTGAGAAGACCGGCAATGACAAATACTCCTACCGGGAAGAAATTATTGGCATATGGATAGCAGAAGAAACAAAATGTACATCATTACTGTTTGACGATCTGGTTTATTATATTGCAGAAGTTGCAATACTGCGCAAAAGCGTACGTCATTGAATGATTGATGTGACTAATATGTAATGTACAAGTAATTTTAAGTAAATAAGCGTTACGAAAATACTTTTATGTTTGTGATATTCAACACAAATATTAAACTGAATATTATATAAAAAATATTTACAAAGTACAAAGTGGAACCGTCACTATTACGCTAATGTTACGGCAACGGGTTTATTTGCTCGCCCTTTGAGACGGGTCTGACGTTGTAATTTGGACAACTGGCCTATTTCTATTTTAAGGCAAATTTGCGCGATATATATATAGGCTTTGAAAATATTTTTTCAGGTTTTATCAAAGGATTTTTATGTACTTCTGTTTTTAGGAATGTATTTTGGTTTGTATACAAATGTAATTGTATCATTATTCCAAAAAGAAAAAATATTTTCTTTCTAGTATTAATCTTATTCTTATATACAATCACATAAAATACTTTGTCATATAAAATATTATATTTTTGAAATTAATTAATTAATCTGTAAACGCAATAATCAATTCTTAATTTTAGATCCAATACAATTTTTTCAAATAGGTTAGCGACAAAAATGTTTCATTTTTTTTTTAATTTAAAGTCGTCGCAAAATGTAACAAGTCGTCGCCTTTACAATTAATGTTAAAATTAGTGTTTAAATGCACTCATAATGCAGTGACCAGTTAAATAATTACGATTAAAAGATTGCCTGTTTTCATTATATTTATAACATAATTATGTTTTCTATTCACAATTCCAAAACAACTACGCAATTTAAGTTAATTAGTTATACCAACAAGCGATTTGTAAATGTATTTACCTCTCATTTTTTTAAAACCGAGACGACGACAAGACGTGTGGCAGTAGATCTACAATCTATTTTCTTACTGAGTAGTAAAGGTTGATAGCTTAAATAGCAATCCCAATTTCAAATCTGTATGTATTTATACTGAGCATACCACCCAACATAATCGGCAAACCGAGATGTTATGCGCTAAGTTTGGCAGGCCAACAGTGAACTATGATAGCCTGGAACGATTGAATTTAAAACAAAGTTAAGGTATAAGTAAAAGCAGCAGCCACACTAGGGAATCACCTCAACCTTACATCCAAATAATACTGCTCTCGAATAGTTTTATGTTTCTGTGGAAAGTAATAAAGCCAAAGATCCTGGCTGAGGCTGCAAAGTAGATATTGAAAGTAGGGGTTAGAGCCAGCATTGCGATTGTGAAGCTTCTCATGGTGTTACAATCAGTCAGACTAGTTTTATTTTTGTACAAGTAGAAATAATTAACATATTTTAGTAACATTATTTTAATATAATATATATTACTGAATTGAAAATTCTATGATGTTTATGAAAATACTTGTTTAAAAACCTTCAGTTATGTAGGAGAAAAATAAGAGTTTGAACCACAACTCGGCTCGACTGTGGGATAGAAAATGTATATTTCAAATATTTTTCAGAAACGTATGAGTTGTACGTAACGCCCCATGAAATTAAATTTCAAAGACTGGTTACTCGATCTCTCAACTCTTGAAAATTCTACGTTGCTTGAATTTCAATCTGACTGGCTGTATATAATTGATTTACGTGTTCTACATACTAGGTATTCTTAGTTCGTATCGCCTGTAACACCCGGCTGCTGGGCGGGCACAGGCCTCATTTTCCATGAAGGAGAAAATGAAGGATCAAACAACCACTATGGTGTAGTGGTGCATACCCGATGTATGCAGCTAAATACCAAAAGTAATATCAAAATAAGAGTGGAGATTTAAAAAAGAGTTACTTATTACTTAAGTGAAGGTGAAATCTTATAATGAATTTAACTAGAACTAAATACATTATACAACCATTAGAAAAGTTAAATCCAGTAAACTAGGCTATGTAACATCAGGTTAGTAGCTGATCATTCATGATCTCAATGCACTTATCAAAAGTGTCAACACAGGTGAAACCTCGAGGGATGTTTCGTGTATATACTGTTGGATACATGGAATCATGAAATAAGTCAATACAAACAGTTTTGTTTGCGTTGTATGAACGTTGCATCATCAAATCAAGTTTCCAATATTTATGTACTCGTAGTAGCGATTCAGGACCTGTTTGTGACATTTTAAACTATGGTAGATTTATGACGTTGTAGAATTTTCTGACGTAGGTAATGTTGTCTCATCTGAGTATTTTGATTCTATAATATGATAGAAGTAACTCGACTGCTTGTGCTGTGTCAATTATCAAAATATTTTGCCAATATTCTAAAATAAATATAAATAGTATCCACCAAATCAGCAATACCAGTAAATCGTGCAAAGTGATCGGAGACAACGGAACAGGACAATCGTGAATAATTTTAAGGGACAAAATGAATTGTAATTAAAGTGATCAAATAAAGTGAAATAACTTTAAAACACTATAAGACGAGAAATAGGCACTGCACAAATAATAACATATATGTATTGTAAATTTTATAACACTCAATTTAATTTAGACAAATTAGATGAGGTAAATGAACAAAGTATAGAATATGATCTTAATATACCTAAGAAATAAAAGATATGTATATTTTATTTCTTAGATATATTATTAATAAAATAAGAGAAGAAATGATATCGAATAAGATTTTTATACAAATAATATCACACAAAGGCCTGAATAGACGTGAAAAACGTTGAAGGGGTGATTAAAGATGTTTCTGTCGTTAGCTAACGAGATCTGTTAGATGTAATTAATCTTCGAAAAATTAAAATATGACCAAAACTAGCATAAATAAATCGGCCAAGTGCGAGTCGGACTCGCGCACTAAGGGTTCCGTACCATTGACTGAGCTATATTTTATTGTTATTAAACAAAATAGTAAATAAGAAAAAGATTATACCATATAAAAATGGAAAATAAACTAGTCAAATACGCCATCTATCTATCGAACCATGCCGCTATTGGAAAGCTATTATATTAGTCTATCGACGACGTTTTCTTGGTTTCTGGGTAGATGGCGTTGAAATTAAATCGCGTTGCATTAAATATATATTTTACTTTGTTTTTAGTATTTGTTGTTATAGCGGCAACAGAAATACATACTTTGTGAAAATTTCAACTGTCTAGCTATCGCCGTTCTTGAGATACAGCCTGGTGACAGACGGACGGACGGACGGACGGACGGACAGCGAAGTCTTAGTAATAGGGTCCCGTTTTTACCCTTTGGGTACGAAACCCTAAAAATGACTATAAAGAAACATTTTGATATTGTGGAATATTAATTGGAAAATTTAAAGTAAATCATTAAATTTGTTTAATTTATTGTTTAAACACTATTCATCCCTCCTGCTCTCACATATATGAAAATATTGATGTATAGAAATTTTAATCATTTTCCGCTTCCCGCGTTTCAATATAATAACTTATGATAGTGAAAAACAAATATATAAATAAGCATTAATATTAAAACATATTATAATAAGAAAATTAAAAAAAATTTTGATGCAATTTCGAAATAATAAAAAAGTGGAAATATAGCACATTTCCTGCATAATAAAGTATTTCCGTCCCGCATACTTATGGGTGAAGTGTTAACGTGCTTTGGTTAATGAATAGGAAGGCGTGTTAATTATCACCCTCATTAATCTGAATTGCAATCAGTTCCGCTGTTGTGAATTATAAAGTTCTATTACTACTGACAGTTACATATCCGATTCCCGCTATTACTTTCTATTGAAGTTTACTCTTTAAGAAAAGAAAGCCTAGGTTTATGAAATAATGTGGGGAGTGCAATCTTGTGAAACAACTGACACTGACGCTCGATATCATTTTCACTCAGTTACGCTGACGCTCAGTGAATTTGAGGCTAAAAGTGAAGTTATACAGTTCTTTTAGCCGTAGCAAGATAATATAATAATAGGTAAATATATAATAGGAAAGAAATATATAATAAGATAGATAAAGATATAATAGGTACTGCAGTTAATTTTTTGTTAGATTTTTGTGGTATTTCGTTGAAGCATGCGTTATAAATAAACAATTAACACTTCGCTACATAATTATAAAGGTTCGCAATTGTTCTGATGAATATTAAATTAAACACAGTAAAAAAATAAAGTCAAAGTCAAAAGTAACTTTATTCAAATAGGCTCCAAGAGCACCATCATTTTACAAATTAAAATTTTATAGTGTTTTATTAATTTTGGGCTTTTTGTTATTAATTATTTATTGTACATTAAGTGTATTGTAAAAAAAAGTTTTTAAATCATACATAAACAAATTTTAATTTAATATAATTTTATATCTCATACTTAAATCCAAAGAGCAGTAAAATCAATCACAGTATTCATCATGCCCGATTCGTTGGACGCATAATGAAATTCGATTCAGTACGTGATCGACGATCAATCGATTTAAATTGCTTTTATTACTGCTCTCGCAGAACATCAATGACTAAATTCGTACGCGTGCTACCCTATACCGAAAATTATAATGTATTTTGTAAATAATTTGAAATGTATCACGTTGAAGAACTTATAAGGACATAGACAAAAATGTCATATATTTGTTTTGTGTAATAATTTTAGAATTGAAGACCAAAAACATATTTAAACGTACTATGCTCTTTTCTTATCGCTGGGAAATGCTTTTATGAAGCCCACCAACGATGGCAGCGGGAGTGTGGGGCTCCTGGCCCCGACTGAACGAGACTTACTAAAACCCGGAATACTTACTAAGCCAGCAGTACCATTAACGTCACAGCGCCAGCACCACGAGATCACTTTCGCATGCTACCATGACGCCCCGATGGTTGGCCTGCTTGGGGACCGACTTCGGCTATAGAACGCCCACGGGTACTGTGAGCGCTCTATTATCCCGGCGGCGAGTGCTCTTCTCCCATTCTATTGCGAAGGGTGAAGGAGCGCACATCGGTGTCTCCTCCCTAATCGTCTCTTGCGGAGAGAATCAGCGTGGGCGTCGGCGTCGCGCTGTCGCTCTGCAGCCTCCTTTAGCGCCATGACCTGATCACAGCGGGAGATTTTAATCGACATTTTATATTTTCTCTTTTACTTTAAAAATTTTAAACGAATGATAATGAAATTCTATAATTAGTTATAGGTGAATGGCACATTTTATGACGTAATTCACACGGAATTAAAATTTACAGGGGTAAAAATACGAAACGCAGCTAAAATAGTATAAAAAATTCGCGTCATTCTTATTAATAAAGTACTTACGAGACAGCAAAAAAAAAATTAATTTCAAAGAATTTGAAAGATTATTTAATATCCTCAAAAGACCTTACAGTGTATATTTAACGAAAACAAAACCAAATCAAATAAATCACATTAACCTTACATTGCTATCAATCCTTCAACTGTGTTCAAGTTTTAATACCGTATGCTAATCAGAGTCGGACTGTAAAATCAATCACAGTTGGGTTCAGTTCGTTAGTCGGATAATGAAATGATACTGAACGTGACCCGTCGGGTATTCTCTTTGTTTCCTTTGATTGCTTTTTGTGTCGAGACACCGGATACCGTATCTATTGATTGTGAAATATAAAAAGGTTTTATTTCTAACTTTTGTTGAGAAAAATAATGTCAAAATAAAAAAAATATTGTATATGATTTTCTTGGGTTGGTAAATATATTGAAATACAGAGAGGTTTTTCACGCACAGGAAGATAAAAATAAATTTTAAAATATTTTCACAAACAAAACATGCAATAACGTAAATTTATTGAAAATTCCACATTTGAACAGATAAAATAGGAAGAAATTTTTCTACATTGTCAAAGCATTAGACATACATATTAAAAGCTAAATAATATAAGAAAAAAAAATTAATTCTTATTATTTCGTATTATTTTTTAGAGGTTAAGGTTGAATAGTAAGACTTAAAATTTATTGTATCCATTTTTAATATAAGTTTTTATTATAAATTTCTCGATTAGCCAAAATTAAGAAAAAAGTAGATATTTTGAGAATTTTGCAATACGCATTGCGAGGAATGCAAAATCCTCTACTGTCTGGAATCCTGGAATTTCATTTAACCTGATGTCCGTCGACTATTGGCGAATAGGGATCAATAAATATTACAAGAATGTTTATATTAAAAATATAATACTTTTTTTATTGAAAATATTTTCAATACTTTTATTGAATAAATGTTAGGTACGTATTATCTTTGTTCACAATATTTATTTGTATAATATACGTTGCTTAATTTTATTTCGTACTTTATAATCAAAATTTAGTTTCTTAGTAATAGTGGAAAGTCTACTCTACTTTTACCCTATTATTAATTAATCTGCTATTATTAAATCAATTGATATAATTTCTAAATTCATTTCATTTAAGTAATTGGAACAAGATAAAAAATCGATGTATCGATTACGTATACTTAATCAAAAATTTATTTGACTCAGTTTTATTCCCAAATATCGACTATTATATAAATAGCAATATATTCCATTTTTGAAATTTTTTTATAAATAGTCCATTCTAGGAGTAGCCCTGTGTCTGTGGCGATTCAAAATGCTTTTAAAGCCTGTTTAATGTGTGCCTGCCTGTAAATAAAGACATAATTTTTTATTTTGATTTCTGTTTTGCCATCTTTTTAATAAGAAATTACAGACACAGCAAGGAAGTTTAGTAAATTGATAAACTAATACATAACTTCGAAGAACTATAGAATCTGAACTAGACTAGCCCATCGGCGTAGTTTGCAGTGACCTTGCTTTCTGCTCCATAGGTTGCAAATTGGATGCCCGCCCCGAGTATAATTATGTGTGATATAATTATGTATTTATTTATATAATTATGTATTATCTACATACGTATATTTATCGAAAAACAGTCAGCTGCTCACTTTAACACAAGCATTAACTAGTCTTTCCTTAGGAACAGACGACCGTGTGTGTGTTTACAGATATGATTTATTGTCATCTTGTATAATATTACGTCCTTCCTTCTTTTACGGTTTCAAAGACAAATTAGTATAGCTGTGATTCCTCCACCTTTTCTCAGTATATTTTGTATAGTTGTGCAAAATACTAAGTACACAAATTATAAATAAACAGATTCTGCAAGTGATTCATTACTATTAAGAAATTCATTTCATTAATACATATATGAATAACAATATTATGTTGACAAAAGTATTCGTGCGTTATAACTATAAGAACCGGTCAGAGCTATATTCAATTATCAGAAATACGCCCAACGTGGTAAGATGGCATGATATGATGACATTTAACGAACTGTAACATGTTGTGTGTCCATTAAATATGTAAAGACTAATATTATTATTGTTTCTTCCGTGTGCTTTTTTATTCTATAAAAATAGCAAAAAACGTACAATGGTAAGAGGATACCGTAGCCTCAATATCTGACTGACTGACTTATTACAAGCGCGTTGCCGACCCTAACCTCAAATTCTTAAAGATAATTAATTATATAGTTAATAAGCATATGAACTCAATAAAAAATATTATAAAAAATAAAATAATTTGTAAGTTAAATTAAACCGTAAATAAAACATCAAATTTTAAGGAATTGAAAAGTCTTTGTCAGTCAAACAAGAATCGTCTGTTTTATGGCTCAACATTTTTCCAAATTGATACCGGCATCAATTAGGAAAAACCGAGTAAATAATGTTTTCCATTGTTTTTTCTCTCTGTTTTCGCTGACTTTGACATTTCCTTTTATTAAAGAACCAAAGAGTCCGTCCTTGATCAAGTATAGATACACTAAGTACCTACCTAAATAAGCAAACGCAAAATTGGTATCCGAAAGATAAAGACAGATAAATTTATTGTTGTTTTGTTGAAAATAAACAGTAAGTCTTAATTTTTTTTTAATTACTATTCTTTAATAAAAAATAAATGTAGTTTGATATAAGTACTGAGTTGAACACAAAACAATAATTTCTGGACTGTAACGTGGTCGTTTTGCTTAAAAATATGATAATACTCAGTTTTTATGAGCAGTTAGCATGACGTGACCTCAAGACAAGAATTTAGTACAAGAATCGTTTACGGTATCTTAAGAAAACTGGTGACATAATTATATGTACAGTATCGTTAATTATTATAAATGTGATAGTATATTGGGTATTTTTTACTTTTTTTTGGGCATAAATTACTTTAAAAACTTACAACAAAACTTACGTACATAGATTGCTAAGATCGAGAATAAAACAACTTTATACATCACTTCAAAAGTTTTTTGTGCATTCTGAGTTCTCAGTCCTGTGGAGTTATTGTTGAGGGTTGTAATGTTACAAACATTTCTGAATTTTCAAATTAAAAATCTTGTAATATCTGTACTAGTATTATAAGGCTGAAGAATTTCTTTGTTCGTTTATTTGAACTCACTAAACTTAGGAACTGTTTTGGTTGGAATTATTTTTGAGTTGGATAGCCCGTTTATTGAGGAAGGCTATATAATATTTAAGTAGGTACATTTTTTTTTCAAATTAGCCCGGGTCATACCGCGTGGCATTGTAATGTCATGTACACCTGATAGCGATCGTTACTCATAGTAGGGAATATATCCGCCAACCCGCATTGGAGCAGCGTGGTGGATTAAGCTCCGATCCTTCTCATACATGGAGAAGAGGCCTATGCCCAACAGTGGGATATTACAGGCTGAATCGTGATCGAAACCGCGTGGCATAACTAGTTGATGATATATTTTTACCGATTTCACGAGTATGTAATATTCGGCATGTTTCCAAAATATTAAAAAGTTACAACAATTTCCATATTTTTACTGTACAATCTCATCTCCTCTCCCAAGGAACATTCAATTTCGTAAACAAGAAGTGTGTATGGTTAAGATATTTGTATACATAATTTATTTAAATCTTTACGAAAATTATAACCTATTGCAGTTTAAAATTAAGATTATAATTATTTTACTTCTTCGTAACAACAGAGTTTCGCTGATAGCTGCTTTCGACGGAGTGGTAATACAAACTTAGTTCAGCAATGTGACGGCAGATCGAATCAGCTCTGCATTGTTATCAGTCGTGGCTCACTAACCTCGCCTGTTAATAGAGCTATGTTAAGTTATAAGAGGTTAGAAGTTTTTTAAAATGTTTTACCCACTTGACTAAACATACGACTGAAAAAAGTATGTGTGTCAACTCCCACGCACGACTGGAGTTTACTCCTTCAGATCGACTGACTAAATAGGCACAAAAAAGGCTTACTAGTCTAAGAAAAATATTAATACAATATCAAATGGGAAATAAACGAATCAAATAACGCCATCTACCTAACCCCATAGGGTTCCGATAGATCGCACACAAAAACGTAACGAGGTCATTCGTTCAGTAGATTTTACTCCTCATATTTTTTTCATACCAGGGGCCTTATATGAAATTCGATTATTACGAAAAGTTTTCCAAAGTTTTGCTTTGCTAAGAAACCAAAGAGAAGCGCGATGAAAAAATATTACGAGTAGTTGTCTGTAAAGTTGGTTTACGGACGATAGTTTAACATGACAACTTCATAACAAAACATGTCCTCTGACTAGGGTTGCCAACCATACTTTATAATAACGTATCCTACTTTATTTTTGGTAATTATACTTTATACTTTTGCATACAAATAAAGTATGTGAAAATAGGTACTTTATTTTCAACCTTTACTGTAATGCGTAAAACAAAATACTAATTATGGATACTTAACTATTTAACGGTACATATAAGTTAAAACGGATGTTGGAATACTGATACAAGACAGATTAAACAATAAGATTGACGATATGTATTCCGAATCTAAAGACTTAAAGAGATTCAAAGAAAATTCACTAATGATGATAAAGAACTTTCAGTGAAAAGTAGGTACAGTTGAAAAATATTT
The DNA here is from genome assembly GCA_905220545.2 of Melitaea athalia. Lineage (NCBI taxonomy): Eukaryota > Metazoa > Arthropoda > Insecta > Lepidoptera > Nymphalidae > Melitaea > Melitaea athalia. The sequence continues at coordinate 7,161,089 of HG992184.1, forward strand.
GAATACGCTAAAACGAAAATAATAATAAATTTTTACTTTAAAGCTTTTTTTATCTACTTATAAAGTCATTACATAATCTATATGATATAAAAGCTTGTTGCGAGATATTTGTACCTACTCGTATTTCCTTAGTTTGAAAATTTTAATAGTTAAAATCAATCACATCGATTTATTTAATTTACTTGTTTACAGGCAAATCTCGCGACAAGCTTTTATATCATATAGATTATGTAAGGACTTTATAAGCAGATAGTAAAAGTATTAAAGTAAAAATTTATTTATTTTTTCGTTTTAGCGCATTCAAATAAAAGCTTGTTTTTTAAAAAAGTTTTTTACTTTTAATTTATTTTGACTTTTTTGTCTGTTATCATGTCACTTAATTTGAATTATTCTTAGCAAGCTTTTTCATTTGATACCCATATTGTAGAAGTGCACTAAAAATAACTAGTCCGCACTCTTGGATATGCCGCCATGTTGGATTTAGAATGACGTAACAAAGTTAACGATGCATTGTCATCCAAATTAAACTTGTATTCAAAATTTCAGCTCAATTGGTTGAAGATATCTGCTTCAAAATTGAGTTGCAAGATTTCACCCGAACTTATATACATACCTACTTACATATAGTACATTGCAAGTTAAATAAAAGCTTGTAAAATGGCAATATATACTATAAAATGCTTCGCCACTTCAGCTTTCACTGAAAGAGTTTTTTCAGCAATGAATCTAAAGTGGCGAGAAGAGAGAAATAGAGCGTCAATTTTAATTAAATAATTGTGTTTGCTCGCAAACGAAACAAAACCGACTTCAATTACATCGACAAGTAATACGTAAGCCGACGAAAAAAATTAACAAACGCACTAGTTGTCACTACGATTTTTGAGGGTTCCCCTCGATTTCTCTGGGATCCCATTGGTTGTTGTCAGTTGGGATGTCTCCTTTCTAACAAAAAAAGAATTATCAAAATCGGTTCATAAACGACGAAGTTATCCCCGAACATACATTAAAAAAAAACATATATACGGTCGAATTGAAAAACCTCCTCCTTTTTTGAAGTCGGTTAAAAACCAACTGTTTACATATTTAAATTTAAATTTTGATTGTAAAACAAGCCTTGAAACATTTAAAGATAACAAAAAAATGTTAGCATGCGCACACAAAAGTACGTTTTTAAAGCAATAAAAACATAAAATTTGAAAAATACTTTTTTTTTTCTAATAAATACTTTATTTTTTCCTATCCAAATCATTTAATACTTTTTTTGGTCAAAAAAAGTTGGCAACCCTACCTCTGACGTATAGGCCAATCGGGTGATAGTATATGGAACATAGATAGATGCGGCGCTTGCAACTCGCTAGCGATGTGCGATCTCGCTAGGAAACATTCTTCGGACGAATTTCCACTTTTGTGAGTCCTCTTAAAGGGCTTACTTTTCTTAACTGGGTCTCAGTACCCGGCCTCCCAATATGGTGACGCTGTAAAACTAAGCAATTACGGCCAACAGCATACTGGTTTCGAAAAAGAAATAATATGGCGAGAGACACTCTTCATTCGACAGTCGATCGGTACTTTCGGTACACATGTTGTATTCATCATCATCACCATCATCACTACAGCCTATCACAGTCCACTGTTGGACATAGGCCTCCACAAGTTCGCACCCGACATTATGACGCGAACTCATGTGTTTTGCCCATAGTCACCACGCTGGGCAGGCGGGTTGGTGACCGCAGGGCTGACTTTGTCGCGCCGAAGACGCTGCTGCCCGTCTTTGGCCTGTGTATTTCAAAGCCAGCATGGATGGTTATCCCGCCATCCGTCGGCTTTTTAAGTTCCAAGGTGGTAGTGGAACTTTCTTATCCCTTAGTCGCCTCTTACGTCACCCACGGGAAGAGAGGGGGTGGCTACATTCTTTAGTGCCGTAACCACACAGCACATGTTGTATTGATATTTGTTATTCGATAAAATCACGTCTTTTTAGGGTTCCGTACCCAAAGGGTAAAAACGGAACCCTATTACTAAGACTTCGCTGTCCGTCCGTCCGTCCGTCCGTCCGTCCGTCTGTCACCAGGCTGTATCTCGAGAACGGCTATAGCTAGACAGTTGAAATTTTCACAAATTATGTATTTCTGTTGCCGCTATAACAACAAATACTAAAAATAAAATAAATATTTAAGGGGGGCTCCCATACAAAAAACGCAATTTTTTACCTATTTTTGCTCGATATTTATATAATACATATATTGAAATATATATTACCTGGTCAATGGTACGGAACCCTTCGTGCGCGAGTCCGACTCGCACTTGGCCGGTTTATTTAATTTAGTGTTTTAATTAGAAAATCAAGATCTTCCTTTGTGCTGACATATACATAAATAAAAAAACATACAGTTTAAGTATGATATTTAACAGGAAATAATGCACTATGTACAACTTACTATGTGTAACTATGTACAACATAGTGCATTATTTCCTGTAGTCTTGTACAGTACAAGAGGCGCTCTTATCCCGAAGTAGCAATCTTTTTCAGACACTTAACGTTAAGGAGATAATGTAAAATGAATTGCAACTCCAGGGATTAATATAATCCAATAACAATAAACAACACTATTATTTTACTTTACTGATTTAATGGTTTTGAAATACGATTCAATTGAAATTATGGCTAAATTTTAGTAATTGCTTGGTTACTGCACGTTATATAATTATCTAACACTCAACGGAGTGGTAATTGCACGAAATTCGTAAATTGCTTTGAGGTAAAAGGGGTGATTGTATTATTTTTCGCATTAATCATTGAAATAATCGTATTTTTTTTTTGTGACAAAAAATAAATTATAACAAAATAAGGTTAGATAGTTATGTTGACTAATTTAATGACTTTATTTATAAAGCAATCGAATCATTACAATAATGAAACATAATACATTTTCACAAAAATTAGCAATATCCACATATCATAAAATAAACAATAATAATATTTTAGGCACGTTCAATTCCGTCAGTTTATAAATTAGACCACAACAGAGATAACGCCAAGACATCTCCAAGCGCTCGACTATCACATTACTGCGATAGCAGTAAACAATTAAAGTAAGTATATCCGACAATGCAGATAATCATCTTATATACATAATATATATAATGTAAGGATGGACATTAAAATGATTAACATTAAAACATCTTTAGACCCGTTTCAACGTTTTCTACTGCATAATACTTTTTTTCTTCTTAAAATTACATCAAGAAACTTCAGAGAACATACTAGTACTAGAACAGTTCGGGAGTTTAGAACTACATTCTGAACTCAAATACCTAGATTTGAAAATACATATGTATAACGTAAACAAGTAACTTAAACTACCTGTATACAAGCAACAACACTTCAAACACATATCCAAGATTACTTCCATCTCACATATTCGTAGACATCGTTAACTCTATTGTTACGAGTAAAAACTCTTTTAACTGTATAAATATTTCTATTTTAGTTGTAATTATTATAGGTACTAACTGTTGCCTGTAAAATAGTATCTAATTGTTACGTTACAATAAATTAGGAGTTCTTTGTATACCACAATTATTTATCGACTTTAGTGCGCTAGAAATACCAGACTGCTCGGAGCGCAGAGCTGTCGTGCAAACAATACAGACGAACAACTGTTATCCGAAATACATTCTCCTCTTAGGTCTACTTCAGCCATTTTTGTATTTTTAGTATCCAGGATTTTCGCAATCACTGGAATACTAATTTATTTATTATGCAATCAAAAACCTAAAAATAAAATTTCTTGCTTCTATCTTCCGATATGATGTACATACTTTTAAGCTATGAGGAGTGAAAATTCGATGAAGACTGAAATACTTATTTATTTTATATTAGTTCCTAGCCAGGTCTTAGTCTAAGAACGCGATGACGGGCTTTCCGTAAAACCATTCAACTATTTCTTAACCAAAACTCAAGTACGTTCCAAAAAAATCGACAAGTTTTATCTTTCGAGAGTCCTTAGACCTCCTTAATGCAGCCCTGTTGCTAAATTAGTTCTCAATGGATATTTACCTATCTCCATGCCGAATTTCAAGCATTTTACATGAAAAATGAAAGTCATTTATAAAAACATGTGAGAGAGAGCCCTTAGACCCCTTTAATCGGGTCCCATCGAAAAATCAATTCTTAGCAGACGTTTACACACTATAACCTACGCCAATATTACGACTTATAAATTAAACTACACATAAAAAATCTATTAACGTACAACAGCTTGACATTTATCTATACCACGCTGATACACTAAAAGATCTAGGTATATTATAAGAATAAATAGATAAATAAATATCTTATAACATATACACACGGTCGTCTGTTCCTATTTTAAGTCACTTAGTTGTGTTACAAGTAATAGCTGAAATAATACAGATATAAATACACATATTACACCCAGACTCAGGCGGGAATCGTTCGATCCAAAATCTGCGAAACAGAAAGCAGAGCCACTAAAAACTGAGCCAACGAGCTAGTCAAAAATATAACAAAAATATATAATAAAAAATATAACTACCGTTAAAATACCAAATAAGACAAAACTGTCTATTTAATAATCAGTTTTCATTAACTAAACCATCTGAATCTGTAAAAGTATGTAACATTATTTAATATTAAACTTAAAAGTGTATTGATATTACCTGACTTGTTCGCATCTACAGCTGTTTATGTTATGTTGTATTTCGTTCCAGTTCTAATCTAATCTTCGTATAAAACAGCAATTACTACTTAACAGGTAAGCGAGACATTCGTGAATAATGTGGCATAGTTCAGTAAAATGTCCCATCATTCTCTTGAAATGGCCCCAATTTTCTGTGTACTGCCTACGATCACGCATGACCATTGAATGGCAAGCTATTGTCGACTTAATTCTTTAAGTGAGAGAGTTTAAAACCGTTTTGAAAGCTAAAGGAATTAGAAAAAAAATTGGAGAGTAGTGTTCGCAAATCGCACCCAGCGGGTGTCAGGGAGAGTTATCAATCTTGAACGGGATGAAACCCGTTTCAACGTTTATTTATGTCTGGTCGATGGTTTTTGGAAAATGAAAAAGATAAGGGAGAGACCACTGTATTATCAATTCCATTGTCACATGGCTTCCAACGTTGGAAAGGATTGGTCAATTTGATTATATGCTCCATAAATTAACTCAGAACCCTTTGGGTTTAATTAAAGTATTGTTAACCATTTCAGTGATCCTTGTATTATTGGCTTATTCTAAAGCTAAATAAATGTTTTTGTATAAACTTGATAGCATGTTCACACTTCACGTATAAAATTAGTATTTTTATACTATTAAACATAGTCGTTACTAAAATACTATTACATTCATGAACACACTCGTATTCACACCATACACTCACATACACAATCACCGTCACGTACACATAATAAAATTTAAATTTTGAATTTGTTTACATGTTTATAGTGTACTACTACCACAGTGTAATAAAAAAAACTACTACTATGTTTTTTATCGTAAAATATGTATAACTATTCATATTATTTTTTATTTTTCTGTTAGCCACACATGAGGAAATTCTAAATATTTTTAAATCATTTGAAATTTTTTTCGATACAGCGGAGTTTGAACCCGCACCTCCGACATACCGTGTCGGTGCTCTAGCCAATTAAGCTATGGGACGATGTACCTGCTAGATCGAAATTCTTGATATGATGATTTTTATTCGGTTTTAACGCAACCGTGGTTTCAAACCCCGCTGGATCGAAAAAAATTTGATATGGTACTCAAATTCTTAAATCAGAATTAATATTTCATTCTTCGATATACGAGCTATAATTGTGATATTATAATCTCTAAAGACTCCTTGATGACGTCATAAAAATTACCAACGGTTCATAAAAAGAGAAGTACTTACGTAAATCGATCACGTTATCAGAAATCAGATTTAAGTTCCAATGAGACGGTTTTTGCTTTTCACGTTCATCTCAGAAAATGGGACCAATTTAAAGGGACTCGATTTTTTATATGTATTTAAAGGAGGGAGTTTCAATCTTGGATAATGGTGTTATTATTTCTTAAGTTATGATTTTTCTTTTAAAACCAATAACCGTTCTAATGATATTGCTGTAGGAGTTTTTATCTTTTATAAGAATCTTAGTAATAAAGATTGAACTAGTATTTATTGTTAAATAGTTTTTTGGTTGTGACTTCTAGTTTATGTACCAGTACAATATTTACAATTTAATTTTAATGTTAAATTTTTAGCTATAATATATACAAGACCGTCATGTTTAGCAGGCGTTGCGGGTTGGCGGATGTTGACGTATCCGCCAAACCTCAGTGGAGCAGCGTGGTGGATTAAGATCCAATCCTTCTCCTACATGAAGACTTTCTTCATCTGTAGATCATCATGACATCATATGACTGTAGCATCCCACTGCTGGGCCTATGCCCAGCAATGGGATGCTACAGTCCGAATGCTATGCTTAAATTAAATTATTCAGAAATATAAAAACAGCTAAAAGTACAGAAACAAATTTGACTAAATAATTCAAGACATGAAAGATGTTTTTGGAATGTATTTCGTATTTGTTTTCCATAAATAAAACAACGCTTAAACTTTCATTGCGCAGGCATACTACAACATTCGATTCCATACAGACATGATCGAAAAGTCTTCAAAGCGAAATGTGAAAGAAATCGTCCAAAAAATCCGGTAATCTCCAAACAATTCCATTTCTCGCTCACCATTTCAATCAACCACTCAAAGTGAAGCTGTGTGAACACCGAAGCCAAATGGCTCGGAATCTGATTCTTTTATACGTTAGACTGTGGTTCGTTCAATCAGTTGGAAAACAACGTGGTAGTTGCACGAGGCCAAATAAATATGCACAGTGCCTGCCGCGTTCGCTTAGAGGCCCTGGAAATGCCGATTTTAGTTTTACCTTAGTATACAAGAAGCACTTTTCATTTTAAGTTTTGCGATATTTTTACGATATGACTAAAATGTTCCCTAAAAAGTGTTCGAACAGCTAAAGTCTAGTAAAATATTACTGACTGTGACTTTAGTGACTTAGGTAATACTATAAGATAGAAGAATATTCTATTATATGTACCTACTCATTTACAAGAGGGTTCGTTTTCTGCTAATAGAAAACTTTTTGTACGGGCCACACAGATGTTGCCCAGCTCTGGGCATTTGTGTGTTCTCTGCTTCCGGATACCTGACACAGACAAATTCCTAAGCCCTTAAAAATACGTTTACTTTTAAGATTTCTGCATTATTTTTTTACTTATTATAATACATGTCAGTACAGTCAATCGATGTTTTTAATTAACTTACAAGAGAAATTAGTTATTCACACAAAAAATGTTTTGTAAAATGTAATCAATCTATCAGATAGAATCTATAAAACAGAAAATGTTGTTCTTCTAATTAAGTATAAAAACAAAACAACAATTAATTATTTTAGATGAAATTTTAATAAACAAGCTTAATCCTCACGAAATCTTCCAATATAATCATCTTACAAAGAAGTTGGACGAATTACGCCTGAACATAAAATTTTAATAAGCATAAAATCTCATTTTTAATTAAACTGTAATAACCGATAAAGGAAACTTAAATCAAGGTCCTCAAGTTGAGTTTACCGAATCCCAGAGTTTTAATAAGGAAAAAGTACGTCAAAAAAGTTTTAAATTTCCGATATCCACAATTACTGGTTATTAATTTAAAAATAATTTCTCAATTCTTAAATTGATTATACGCTAACGGAAGACTATAGTCATTTCCATTGCTGAACTCTGTTGTACACCATTTACTAAATACGCCACTAGTCCCAACAATCTATTTTGAATCTTAAATTAAAAGCTATAGAGTCTGTTTTTCGAATCGATTCCTCCGGGTACCTATATAGTTCTGTACAACTTTACAATGCTAATGTTTTAGCTATAAATCTCTCCTCAGCTGAAAATAAATAGAATGCACAAAAATATACACCCTTAAAATGTAGTTTCGGTAGATGGTCAAATAGAAATGTTTATTTTCTCGTGTTGATTTTTTAATATACCGTAATATCTTTACCAAGCGAAGTATTGTTTTAGTTAATTTAAAACATTAGCGTTATTCAGTAAATGCATTTGTACGTATTTTGAGTAAAATTTTAAATAAAGACTCCAGATTTTTTTTAAATATGTCTGTAAATTCTATTTGTATATAATTTTGACCATAAATTTGTAATATTGACTATTATACATATAATTATGTTATTGAAGTGAAACTTCTTTAGACGCATGAGGGGTAAAATTTGAGCGACCGGTAACGCGGCAGCGTCAGGGACGGTCAATATTTGGATGGGTTACCGCCTGGGAACTTGTTGAACTCTTGTTTTTTTTTCAATTAGTTTTTTTTTTTATTCTTTTCTTTTTAATTCTTTTTTTTTTAATTAGTTTGCAGAAGAAGTTTCACTTCTGACACGATGTGTGTACTTTGTACGCACGCAATTTTTATTTATTTTTTATATATTAGGTTTGCTAGCATAAACATTAACATACATTATAAGTATGCAAAATCATTTAAAAGCAAAAACTACTTGCACATAGGAGGACGCTATCTATATATATAACTAAAGTTCTAATTAAAACACAAATTTTTAATTTTAAATACAAATTTTTATTGATCGAGCTATCTGCTATCATGTTACCTACACCTGTCAATAAATTTTTTTAAGCTTTTGCGAAATTAAAATTTCAGCCAATCAGTATAATAAAGTAATATTATCTGAGGAAATAACCAGAGTCTACATGAAACAGTAATTTTAAGCTAAAAATTTAATCAGTGGTCCCATTGGAAGCGGATTGAAAACCCGGTCGTGTCCGGTGGGTATCATAAATCTTAACCAGAATATTTTATCCTCTGTATAAAGTTCATGAAACATTGTTTGTAAAACTATATTTAAAGTTATTAGAAGCTTTGATGTTAGATGTCTCGGAAAAGGTCTAGTTCGAACAAAACTATACACAAAATTAATAGCATTGTTCAACTATAATAGGCTTTTCAGTTTACAATAATTTACATAGAGCTCAACCTTGATACAGGTCTTAGGGACGTTAATTTAAATTCCATTGAAATATTTACGTAATATTATAAGTTATTAGAACCTGAAATGTTTGACATGATTCAGAAAATATGTTGTTTGGCCAACATAATTATGTTAAAATCTACTTAAACACAATATTGTTAAAGTCTACTTTTCTATTTACAACATTTGCATATAGCTTACTACGCGTCTACAAAATTATGTAGAGGCTGTTGCGCTGGCAGATGCGGGTTCGATCATAGCATATGGCATACATTTGTATTGGCCATGCAGATTTTTACCGCAGTCTGGACTTTTGTAGTTGTGTATTGTTTGTGTTTCCGAATCCCCGTCATAGGATTTAATCCTATAGGGGGCCATTGAGTGCGAGGCGTTTATTTATATAATCTGGTATAAAATACTATATCCTGTCTTATAACCTGAATGACTCTTCACTATTACTACATAGTATAAAACAAAGTCGCTTCCCGTCTGTCTGTCAGTATGTATGCTTAGATCTTTAAAACTACGCAACGGATTTTGATGCGGTTTTTTAATAGATAGAATGATTCAAGAGGAAGGTTTGTATGTATAATACATGCATAGTATGGTAGAGAAACACCGATGATTTTAGAGGTTTCTAACATATCTTTTGTTGTTGACAGAGACACGGAGAGACACGGACCCAGCTTCGCACGGGTGCAAGCCGGGGCGGGTCGCTAGTAGTCTCTAATATAAAAAATTAAATCTGACTCTGTAATTGTTGAAGTTAATATAGTGAACATTTATTTTCTACCATTCCAGCCGCGAAATGAGGGTAAAATAGCATCAAATTCTATCAAATTTGGTTAGAATTATAGAACTTTATTTTTGAGATTTTAAATACAAACTTACTTGTGTACACAAAAGGCAAAATAGAACGGTACTTGTAAGCGTACGGCCTACGTGATATTACCAAAAACATTGCAAGCCACCTTACTCAACATAGGAACTTGAGAACATTGTTATTTCGCTATGATCTTCTGCAAGGTTGAAGTAAAATTTTGAGCAGGATAATTATATTCTCCTGACTTTTCACGATTTTCTCACGATTTTGTTATAAGACAATTTTAACCTTAATGCGAACCTAATGCGAAAGAAAAATAATGATGTTCAATATTTAGCCTATTTAAGTTGTACATAATTATGATCTAGAATCTAGATGATCTACATCTGCATGAATAAAGCCGCAAAGAGTATACATATTGAAAATAAAATATTTACATGCAAAATAGATTTATAATTATGATAATAAAGGTCAAAACTCGTAGCCTTATTTACGTGTTAATCTAAATAGGTTCAAATATTCTCTACACGAATTTTTTTTATACTTTTTCTCAGTGATCATTTCTGAGACCCTTTCCATTACAACAATTTACTAACAACGTTCGTTTATGGATAAAGATCTCCGCGGTAAGTTTATTTTACGAAATTCCATAAGGGGGCGATTAAGGGGGGCTAATAACATATATGGCAAAACAACGTTTACGGGGTCAGCTAGTATTTGTATAAAATTAATAAAATGAACAGCTTCGTTATTATGCTCTTCCTTATTAAGTGACTTTACTACTGTTTGCACTTTCACAACGTAAACGTCTTATTGTTTTTCAAAAGGCGCACCGCATGATAATACGAGGATTGGGCGTAATGTTTTAGAATTTCTCCTTAAAAATACAAGCTTCCTATGTTCGCCTTTTGCCAAGTAATAAATTTACATCAGCGATATCAAACATTTAAGTCATATTATCTACTTGTTAAAGTGTTTTAGACTAAGTTGCCTATTATATTCAAATTAATTTACAAATTTTTAAAAAATTAAAAAGAACAAATTAAAAGGTATTAAATTAAAAAGAACGAATTAAAAATATATAAAAAAAATAAACTAAATTATCTAAGACTAAAAGTCTACAATAGACAACGTCTTCACATAATTATGCCTACGAGAGAAGCACACTCAGGGCTCATTAAAATGTCGCTGTGTTACATAACTACCTACCTATACCTATTGCCTATAATGTATAACACACCTTTTTACTATATACTCTCATAATTATCATGTACTATCTTAACAACCTTTAGCCCTTAATTAGTAATAAACGATATTTACTGTTTACTTCCATATCATGTACTTTAGATCATTAATATGTAATCACTCTCTTAAATTAGTTTGTGAACAATATTTACTATTTACTTCCTAATGATGTACTTTAGACTATTTGTAAATATTAATTTCGTGTGAACAAATTTGTTATGTGAACTAAATGATATCTAATCATCCCTTCCTATTTCATCCTATTCCAAGCCTTATAAATACTCCCGCGATCCCGAAACAAAGACATTCTATTTCCAACTCCTTTCAATATCACTACTCTGTTTCTAGTATAAGTTATATTACTATTTACTATTTCTGTTAAATAAGTTTCTTTATATTGAAATATTGTTATTAAAGTGTTAATAAATAAATTAGTTTTTAAAAAGACTTATTTTGCTCTCGCCACATAACAAATTTGGCGCAGTCGGTAGGATTCATTCACGAAGAAGACGAACATAAAACGTGTATATCAAGAATATAATACGGTAGCTGAAGGCTTTTAAACATGTTCGCCGGACCTGCAACGATCCTGTTTATAACGTTATTGTGGTAAGTGGCTAAATTTGTCTGCTCATCCCTTTCTCTGTATTTTATTTCTATTTTTTGTATATTTTTGTGTATATTTTCTTATATTTTTCAATTTATAAATGTCCAAATCTATCAAGCACGAACCTTGTTCAAACTCTCAAACATTAGAAACTAACACAATGGCTCTTGACTTTAACACCTTACTCAAACTCATCCCAACATTCGACACGACACACCCACAGCAAGTATATAGGTTTATCAGATCTTGCGATTCCGCGTTTAGCTTAGCAAGTAAAGACGACCAAACGATATTGTTAGTGTACGCTCTGAACAACATTACGGGAACAGGCGCTTCCGATGTGCACTGTAGACAAAATGCTTGTTGGGAAGACCTCAAATCATATTTAATCGAAAAATTTTCTAACGTAAAAACTATCGCGCATCTTAATCTAGAGCTTCAGTCGATGTTTCAAAAACCTGGTGAAAGTTTAACGGACTATTTTCATAGGGTAGATCTTTGTCGTAGCAAAATCGTTGAAAAACTTAATACCGAAATATCAGATACCAGTTTAACCGGTAGAATTTTAACCACAGAAGAGACCGCCTTAAGCGTCTTCGTAAACGGTGTTAATAGCGAAATAGGGACAATGCTTAGGACAAAAGGATTCTCCAGCCTGTCCGAGGCAGGGCGATTTGCGATGCAGGAAGATAAAATTAGGATGATGAACGCGGCTAGGCAAATGTTATTTAAAAGCACGAACAACAACAAAATAAAAATGTTTTCGCAAACTAATTTTTCACGGCAATCATCCGATTTTCGTCAGAATGCTTCAATGTCTAATACTAAAGTGTGTAGCTATTGCAAAAATATAGGACATCTGATATCTGAGTGTCGTAAAAGGGCATACAATAATAGCATACGCACTAATCCCAGTCCTACAACGCGTCCACCGATACAACGTGCTTTACCAGCCCCTACATCAACATCTCGTGTTAATAATTTAAACTCCGACGCGACCAAGGAGGAGAGCAACTTCTTGGAAATCGCTACAGCCTCCTGCTCAACGACCCAACTACCAGCATCGATCGCGAACCTCCAACTCGACTAATAAATCCACATCAGTCATTTTCCACATCTACAACACAGTCAAATCGTAGACATAGCTCGTTAAATCCAGTCCATCGGGGACAAAGAAAAGCTACTAGTTACGAAATTAGATCGTCACCAGTCTATCGGAGACAATACAAAGACGCATCTACTCAGACTGTACTACCAATCCCGTCACAATCGGTAACTTACGAACAGAGTAACCAGCCCCAAAATCTCAGTACCGACAACATCAATTCTGAAACTTCTAATTCTACTAACCTTACTAAATCTACTAATTCTACTAACCCTACTAAATCTACTAATTCTACAAAATCAACTAATTCTACTAACCCTACTAAATCTACTAATTCTACAAAATCTACTAATTCTACTAATTCTATTGATCGTACTATTTCAAATGACGCCGTTCTAATGACTAAATCCACTGTTTCAACTAACCCTACTATATCTACAAAACTTACGAACACTACCAAGCCTACTAACTCTACTAAATCATGTAAATATAACAAACGAAAACATTCTAAATTAAAAACTCAAACTAACACTAAAAATCCTAAAACAATTCCTTCCAAATCAATATCCGAAGTTCAAAATTATGCTATTTCCTCTTTAAATGATATCCCTCCTGAAAATCTACTCCATTGTACATTCCAAATCGAAAATCGTCCCGTAACGCTCCTCATCGATACCGGTGCAGGCATTTCTATTATTAGACGTGATAAAATAGGTTCAGCGCAAATTAATACGTCTGATATAGTTTCCATAATAGGTGTTTCGAGCACTCAGACGTCAACAAATAGTTTCGGTTCCGCAGAAATATCATTAGATAACTTCCCTAAATTTAAATTCCATGTAGCTAATCTCAACATAAAAGCAGACGGTATTCTCGGTAATGATTTTATGACAAACTTCAACGTAAATATATATATACAATCGAAAACAATGCGTATTTTTAACAAGTCTTACAAACTACATTATTTAAATGAATCAATTACTAATATCAAAAATAACAGTCCCGATAAGCAGCTCCTAGCAAATCGATCCGAAACAATAATTAGATGTACGACAAATAGCCTTATCGAAGGCACAGCATTAGTCAACAAACAATTATTAGATAACCATGTTATAATTCCCAGCGCATTAGTTAGTGTCGCAAACAACTCTTTCACTATCACTTGTATAAACACATCCAAAACAGATAAATTAATTACTACTCCTATTATTCATGTAGACCCTTATGATATAAATAACTTAATCGAAACAAACAACAAATACTGTCAATCGGTTCCTATTAATAATTTAAACTCAGAAGACAAGCAAAGTAAAGTTTTACAACTGATAAGAAAAGATCACTTAAACTCCGAAGAAACCGAATCTTTACTCAAAATCATTTCCGAATACTCTGACATTTTCTTTATCGAAGGCGACTCTTTAACGTTTAGTAATTATACTAAACATCACATTCCTACAACATCAGAAACTCCCATCCATACCAAGACATACAGATTCCCACAAATCCACGAAAGCGAAGTCCGAACACAAGTTCAAAAAATGTTAGATCAAGACATCATTCAACCTAGTACGTCTCCTTGGAGTAGCCCCATCTGGGTAGTACCTAAAAAACTAGATGCGTCTGGCAAACAGAAATGGCGTTTAGTAATTGATTATCGTAAGCTAAATGACATAACTGTAGGCGACAGCTATCCTCTTCCAAACATTACCGACATACTAGACAAACTTGGACACTCTCAATATTTCACAACCCTAGATCTTGCCTCAGGATTCCACCAATTAGAAGTCGAACAAAAAGACATACCTAAAACAGCTTTTAACACACCTTATGGCCATTACGAATACAAAAGGATGCCATTCGGACTTAAAAACGCACCTGCCACCTTTCAACGCGTAATGGATTCTGTTCTCTCAGGCTTACAAGGTGAAAGATGTTTCGTTTACCTAGACGACATTGTCGTATTTGCGTCTAGTTTACAAGAACACGAACAAAAACTCCGTGAAGTATTTTCTAGGCTGAAAAAATACGAACTAAAAGTCCAGCCCGACAAATGCGAATTCTTGAGACGTGAAGTCGCGTATCTAGGTCACATAATTTCCAATGAAGGCGTTAAGCCCAATCCAGATAAAATTCTAGCAGTAAAAAATTTTCCAGTTCCTAAATGTTGTAGAGATATTAAAGCTTTCCTAGGTCTTACAGGATATTATCGTCGATTCATTTCAAACTTCAGTAAAATAACGAAACCTCTTACCAGTCTTCTTAAGAAAGATATTCCATTCATTTGGGGAGAATCGCAACAAGTAGCATTCGAAGAATGTAAAAAACTTCTCACTAGTCCGCCCATATTACAATATCCTGATTTTACGAAAGAATTTGTTTTAACTACCGATGCTTCGATACACGCCATTGGCGCGGTTTTGTCGCAAGGTGAAATTGGTAAAGACTTACCAATCGCATATGCGTCTCGCACTCTTAATAAAGCTGAATCTAATTATTCCACAATTGAACGTGAACTACTCGCAATCGTTTGGGCTGTAAAACATTTCAGACCTTATTTGTTTGGTAGGAAATTTAAAATCGTTACAGACCATAAGCCTTTAACATGGTTATTCTCTATCAAAGACCCGGGTAGCCGTCTCGTTAGATGGAGATTAAAACTCGAGGAATACGATTACGAAGTAATTTATAAAGCAGGCAAAAATAACACAAACGCAGACGCATTATCTCGACCTCCATTAGTAAATACCAATGCAATTAACTCGACACTTGACATAAATACTTCAACACCCAATCAGCAGTTCTCAGACGACTATTTACAAATAAATTACTCCTATTTCTCTGAAAACCCCACTTATAACTTCGACACTCTAAATCTTCATATATCACCTGACAACCTCTTAGACGAACGACATAAATCCATATTTATTCCCATTTCTTGCGAACTCTCAGATCATAATGACCTTTTTAACAAAGCTATTTCAATGTGCTCTCAAGTAGATCCATATTTAGAAAAACCCAAAACACTTTACGACGCTGATTTATTAATTTCCAACTTCAAACAAAATATAATATTCGGATGCACAAGACCAACGCACTTCGATCCATGGGATTCTGAAAGTTACTTCAAAGCTCTATTAAGCTGTTTACAAAACCATAATATCAATACTCTCTACGTACCAGACCTTAAAAACGATCCCACGTGTAAATTGCAAGGTAACGAGCAATTGCACATTACCGCTTATTTAGCTGACACTTATAAATGTAACATTACTATTTGTGAAAGTAGGATAAAATACCCAACCCCCGACGAAATTCCCGAAATTCTAAAATCATTTCATGACGATCCCTTAGCAGGACATAGGGGAATAATAGAAACAACGCGTAAAATAAGATGTGAATATTTTTGGAAAGGTATGACAGATACTATTAAAAACTATATTGAAAATTGTAAAACATGTCAACGCAACAAAACACAGCGTAAAATTTTCAAAGCTCCCATGGTAATTACTACCTCCTCTTCCGAACCATTTGAACGAGTAACTATCGATCTAGTATCTTACTCTGACATTACAGATGACTCTAACAAATACATACTGACACTACAAGACGATTTAACTAGATTTGTTCAAGCTTATCCTATCCCCGATAAACAAGCTATTTCTATTGCTAAGTCACTCCTCATCTTCTGTCAACATTATGGTATTCCTAAACGTTTTCACTCGGATCAAGGCGGTGAATTCGTAAATAATATATTAAAACAATTAGTCAAACTCTTAGGTTCTCAACATACATTCAGCACAGCTTATCATCCACAAACCAATGGTTCCCTAGAACGATTCCATGCCGTACTCAGAGATCATATTCGTATGTATTCTACGAAAACATCTCACGACTGGGACCGTATAGTTCCTCTAGCTATAATGTGCCATAATACATCCTTAAATCAATCCACGGGCTTTACTCCTCACGAATTACTCTTTGGATACAAACCAAGACTACTATACACGTTTAAAGAAACACGCGAATATACCACGAATGATTATCTTAACGATCTCAATGAAAGGCTTAAAGTTTCTCGCGACATAGCGCAGCGTAATATTAATGAGATGAAAGAGAAAGCTAAAGTTCGTTACGACAGTCAAATAAAAAACATAGCCGATTTTCAGTTAGGTGACAACGTAATGCTTCGAGTTCCTAATCCAAATAATTTAGACAGTAAATGGGATGGACCTTATAAAATTATTAGAAAAGGTTTTAATGAAAACTATCTCATTAGGAAATCAGGTAGAAATCAATTAGTACACGGAAATCGTCTAAGACCTGTGCGAGATTCCAATAATCAACTCGACACATAGTTTGACGAATATTAGTTTCAGATTCATAAATATTTAGTTTTAAACAATTTATTCAATATATAATTAAAATAATAATATCTTTCAGGTTACAACATCACTTGGTGATGGCGAACCCTACTCTACAAAATCGCACTTCTTATGAACCACAACCTTTAAACGTTAAAGTCACTGAAATCATGAACAACCCTTATTTTAGTTTTATCATTTTATCTATACTCAAATTTATACTATACATACTTCTATACAAATTATACAAATTCCTTAAAAATAAATTAAGTAATAATGCGTAAGTACTAAGTCGATTTTCTTTCCAGGTACTCCACAATAATAAATGTTGATGGAAGTACACTTATGACTATAGACGAACTACCATCTAAGTCTGGATTATTCTACCAACCCCTAGGAGACATCCTCATCTCAGAAAGCTCCTGGAAACTAGTAATATTTAGAAACCTAGAACCACTTTTCTTCTCACGTAATTCCTTAAAACGATTGGTCACTAATTACGAAACCGTAATAAACTCTAGTAAATATATTACCCCTAGTATTTATACCACGAAATCCTTCACCAAAGTTAGTTTAGATAAAATAGATACTAAATTGAACGAACTTAGCTACTATACAAATAATCATAATCGAGTCAAACGCGAATTGATAGATGGCCTTAGTACAGTTTTAAAATGGCTAATAGGCACTCCTGACGCAAAAAGACGCACAATACTACAACCAATGTATCGAATTGCTGGAAAAACAACAATTAGACCACAGGCAAGTATTAAGCCAACAATTACAAATCATTTCCTCCACCATTTCTAATTTCAATGAAACCCTTTCACGAATTTCCTACGATGAATATTCTATGAATGATAATCTGAATAAAATTAGCACTTATCTGAACACCACAAGTAAAATCATTTTTGATCTGAAAGTTTCTGAAGAAATATCGACTATTTCAATTCAAATTCTCGAATCAGTTCTTTCTTTGGAGAGAGAACTGGAGGAAATCATAACAAGCATATTGTTTATAAAATCGGGAGCAATCCACCCTTCTATAATTTCAACCATTAGACTTTACAAAGAACTTTTAGCAACAAACCACCTTAGAATAAATAACAATTTAGTTGCACCTATAACATTAGAAAACATTCACGATATTTTACAATCTACAACACCTACATCTTACATTTATCTTAACAAATTAGTATATATATTAGAATTCCCTTTAGTTAAAAACGAAAAATTTAATCTTTATCACATGTATTCCATTCCTATTAAACACTATAATTCCTCCTATTACTCAACCTTATTCCCTGAGCATACATACCTTGCCACTTCTACTACACGTCAACGTTACGTCACCACGAGTCTTCTGAAAAACTGCAAGTTGTTTACAACGAAAACAAGAGTTTGTAAGGACCTGCCAGTATATAACTACAACTCCAGACCCATATGCGAAATAAACATTCTACAATCGTCCAGCAAAGAACTTCCAAGTAATTGCGAGCTTACCACCTTCTCTGCCCACGTGGATACCTTTCAATCCATCGGAAACAACCAGTGGATATTTCTGCTGAGGTTCAAGACGCCATGTGTAGTTGAATGCGGAAATGAAATAAAACATCAAGAAATCTCTGGCTCCGGAATAATTTCCCTGAAACCAGGATGCAAGTTCTACACCGCTTTTGTGACACTCAACGCAGAAGAGGATACGATGACGAACCTGACTCATCCAATCGTCACAGTGAATATTGAAGAAGCCTGTCCTCCTGAAGTACTGAAACAACCGATTCCACCTGAGTTACACCCTATAATGGTGAAAAACGTTCCCCTAGATTCCTTACATGTTATTAAGGAACAAATCAAAGCCCAAAAACAACTTCTGAAGGAACAACAGAACTCCTTCAACAATAATTTCTCCAGTTCTAAATTCTCCTTCGCCGCTGTAGCACTGGGCTTATCAATGCTTATTTTTCTTTTATATAAATGCTGTCCATGGCATCTCTGTTCTCGTCATTTCTTTTCTCGAAATCGAAACCAACCGGATCTTCAGCCCAGATCAGGGTGTATACAAATCTTTAACAACTGCATCAACGGTTCAAGACGAAGACTGAACGTAGAGGTCCCGATGGCTACTATTGCGACCACATCATGCATCTCGGAAGATGAAGAAGAAGAAGAAGAAGCCTCAACATCAACTTCAATTCCTGAAAAATCGCGGACTTCAAGAAAGCCCCGATCTTTATTCTAAGAGGGGAGGTGTTACATAACTACCTACCTATACCTATTGCCTATAATGTATAACACACCTTTTTACTATATACTCTCATAATTATCATGTACTATCTTAACAACCTTTAGCCCTTAATTAGTAATAAACGATATTTACTGTTTACTTCCATATCATGTACTTTAGATCATTAATATGTAATCACTCTCTTAAATTAGTTTGTGAACAATATTTACTATTTACTTCCTAATGATGTACTTTAGACTATTTGTAAATATTAATTTCGTGTGAACAAATTTGTTATGTGAACTAAATGATATCTAATCATCCCTTCCTATTTCATCCTATTCCAAGCCTTATAAATACTCCCGCGATCCCGAAACAAAGACATTCTATTTCCAACTCCTTTCAATATCACTACTCTGTTTCTAGTATAAGTTATATTACTATTTACTATTTCTGTTAAATAAGTTTCTTTATATTGAAATATTGTTATTAAAGTGTTAATAAATAAATTAGTTTTTAAAAAGACTTATTTTGCTCTCGCCACATAACAGCTGCACGACGTGAAGTGCTGTGCTGTCCAGGACTTGCGGGTTTTCAAGTGGTCATCGTCAGATAGTGGAATTTTATATGCATCGTCACAATTATTTAATGGCATATACGAGTATAGTATAAAAGATATTTAGTACAAAAAAGGGACTTAAAGATAAAAATATTCTTTTATTACACCTATTTACAAATTATTTACAAACCTTAAAATTAGACGAGAACCTTTATAGGTGTTAAAATATATAAATAGAAACAACAGATTTAAGCATATTATAAAGAAAGCTAAAAAAATTTTACAACATTCGTCAAGGTAGAGAATATTTATAAGGCAAGGCACTTAAATAAAAAAATAGTTAAAAAAAACTAAAAAACACGCTTTTATAAATAAACCAAACTAAAAAGGAATAATGTTATGAAATTAGTGTATAGTCATCGGTCCTCGATAAGTCTACTAAGATTAAATTAAATCTTAACGTTTGAAGTGGGTCAAAATGAAGTCCAAAGGAGTCACTTACAAACATACAAACATACAGGTGAAGCTAATAAAAACGGTGTAAAGAACTTATAGGTCGGGAAAAAAAACATAGGTATTATAACTTTTGAATTTTTTTGATATAGTCTTACTCCTAAAGATAGAACTAGCTGTTGAGATAAAACTAACATTACATGATTGTAGTTAAAAATGTCAACACAAATAAAATCACAAGATAAGTCTAGAATGTTATACGTGTAAAAGCAAAATATTCTATAATATTATAGGCTCAACGTCCATAATTATGTTCCTTCAATTTATACCGAACTGAAGGGCGCTCAGGGTTCATTAAAATGTCGCTGCACGTGTGAAGTGCGGTCCAGGACTGAGGCATCGAGTGGAAGCCATTTTGTTCCAGTTTTACATGATGATAAAAGTGGAGTTGAAACAGCAAAGAGGTTTTAGTAGGTCATAGATAAAATTAAAAAAAAGCCGTCACTATCGCCATCTAGGCATATAGAAATAAATAGAATTATTGTAACATTGAAACTAGCTCAGCATTTTAAAGGTTTCTCTAATTTTCGACACTAAGCTCCCAAGAATCCTAGTCGTGAGACTTACGTTTTTCAATATACAAAATAAATTTACTGTATAGACATCATATTTATATAATCTTGCCATAATTTGTATTAGAAGCACGTTTTTCAAATTAAATTGGATACAGGTAAATGAGACTGTTTTCTTCTGTATAATATAATGGTTAAGTCTTAGATAACCAAAACGGTTAGGTGTATGTATAGCAAGTCATGCTTCATCAGAACCATCGCATCGGTGCGATTATTCACTTAAAAATTTGAAATAGGTTTTTTTTTTTGGTTTTTTTTTTTTTTTGTTATCGCAGGGTAACCCATTTACGGGTGATATCCAGGACGCCCGGGTAGGCAGTCCTAGACCGTATGTCGGACGCAGCACTTGGGGATGCCAATACCGCACTAAACTGCCCGGATCTGCAAGCAACAGGATTCCTCCAGCGACAGGCTGTCCTCGGCGAAAAGGCCTGACTTCGCCATGGAGACTGTCCAGCTCACCTCTGAACAGTCCCGACGACACCGGACAGCAGGACCGGGTTCCCATCCCGGCCCGACACGAGCATAGGGGCATTACTGGAAGCGCATTAAGTAGCGCCTCCTACGCACCCCCATTCGTCTCCCGCGGGTGGAAGTCATGTCGGCGGCCTCCTTCTGGGACATAACTGTCTCGCAGAAGGAGACCTTTCTGTACACTGTCTGTTTTCCAAATAAATCAAAATAAAATAAAATAAATTTGAAAATACAGATGTTTCCCATGGTTGCATGGTGCTTGTGCAGACCTTGTGGGTCTCCCCAACGTGCCTCGGAGAGCACGTTAAGCCGTCGGTCCCGGTTGTTATCATGTACACCTGATAGCAATCGTTACTCATATTAGGGAATATATCCGCCAAGCCGCATTGGAGCAGAGTGGTGGATTAAGCTTTGATCCTGCTTTTACATGGAGAAAGAGGCCCAGCAGTTTTTATACAATGACTGGATGTACCCGTGATTTCGTTTGCGTTTTCCATATCTTTCAAGAGCTTATAAGATAAAGTAAATATGTCATTCACATGAAATTTTTAAAACAGAGTTTAATTAATTCTAAAGTAACTTTCTTGTTTCGCATCACCGCTGTATTAAATTCTAAAACCTTTCCACGTCTAATTATAAAGTAATCTTTATTGCATACCGTCATTAATATAACTGAGCATTATGTTTCAAACCATTCAAATAATGTACGAATACGTTTAGGCACCTTCTAATTAATATTAATTTGATGTTGAAATTAATTTCTGATTCGCAGCGCAACGCAAGGCATTGTCTGTGATTCCTTTGATTTTGATATTCTCTATTGTACAAAATCATGGTTTCCATGATAAAAATACTTCTAATGTAACGATTACAGAATTTAATATTATAAAATTCTGTAATAATAATGAAATATTAAAATTTAATATTTAAATTTATTATTTGATAATGAAATAAATAAATAATAAATATAAAACTTATAATACAAATACATTCATTCAATACATACATATATTACATACATTCATTCATTTAATATTTTCTTTTATTTAAAACTAGCTGCCCGGACAGCCAGCTGTTCTCGTCGCACTAACCCAAAGTCTGATAACTATGCGAAGGAAATTTGTTCATCTGATGGTTTGAAAAAAAATCGATCCCTTCGTGCGGTCAAATATTTTTCTGTTATCAGAAACATGTGGGTCGCTTATACTATTACTATCTGGGGCGCTCTGTGGCTGACTAAACGCTGAAAGTGGACATATCAGAAAATCTTTTTTTTTCTTTTTAGCATCTAATCTTCATAATTCAATAGGTCTCCACGACGCTAGAATAAATAGATATTAAGCAATCTCGTCAAGTCGTTAAGTCGTCAGTCCTGGTTGTTATCATGTACATCTGATAGTGTTCGTTACTCATAGTAGGGAATGTATCTGCCAACCCGCATTGGAGCAGCGTGGTGCGTGTGTCGTGGTGGCGTGGATTAACCTCTGATCCTTCTCCTAAATGTGGAAAGAGGCCTATGCCCAGCAATGGGATATTACAGGCTGAATCGATTCTCGTCTCCACTACCGTAAATAATACCTTGCTATTTTTAGACAACAAAATAATAATATTGATCAGAAGCAGGATTTAAAAGAATAAAAGAAGGTTACAGTTGGGAATGATA
Organism: Melitaea athalia; assembly: GCA_905220545.2. Lineage (NCBI taxonomy): Eukaryota > Metazoa > Arthropoda > Insecta > Lepidoptera > Nymphalidae > Melitaea > Melitaea athalia. The sequence goes on from HG992184.1 coordinate 7,184,323, forward strand.
ATAATTAAATGTTTAACTAACAAAATACAATCAAGAAGAATAACGCAGAATGAAATTATGTTGGAAACGTTCCCTCGCTACGACCGTCCAGACGAAAGATGGCTTTTCCGCCTGTCGCCTCCGCCTATCACCCCCGCACGAGATCGTGGCGTGATTCCTCGCCGCATCTGTGAGCCATCCGGTTACAATTGATATATATAGTATACATATAACTAGCTTTGTGGTATACTCTTCGCTATTATATGCATGCGTATTGATATTAAAATTTTAATTTGTAAGATGACGATTCGAAGGTGATTTTGAAGCCTATTTGAATAAAGCTATTTTGATTTTTTATTATGTACTTTTTATACGACCAGAGCGGTAAACAAGCGTATGGACATCTGATAGTATGCATTTACCGTAGCATAATATGGACGCCTGCAGCTCCAGAAGGATCGCGTCGCCAACCTTATGCTGTGTCCTATCTCAAAAACTGAAAATCAGCATTAGAATTTATTACTTTTAACAGAATAATGTAAACAAATAATTTACTTGTTAATGTTCACATCACACATTTAAATTTGTAATTAAGAACAATCAATACACTCAATCTATGAAATAAAGGCTGAACATAGTAAAAATACTTTATATTATACGGAGATAAATATTGAAGTAACAATTCATAAACAATTACTATTATTTTGTACTATTACTGCTGTGTTAGCGTAGCAAATTTGTTTTTTAATAAATTGAGAATGTAGGTGGGTTTATGGTTGTAAAACAATTAAGATGCTGGCCTCTTTGAGCTAGGGGCATTTTGCACGTAACCCTAACTTAAACACAAACATGTGTGGCCATGAAAATATGGAAGCAAAGTGGAAGAACTACAAAAAATCAATATTTTAAGCTTCATTTTAATTATTCTATTTTACAAAGGTGGGAAAATAAATTATAACAGACTTTTTGCTACACTTTTTTCATTGTAATTTAGCCATAGTATGTACGTATTCAAAATTTAGGCTCTCGTTCAGTCTAGAGACTTAGGCATCTTTCAATGTAGGTGAGCTAAGAATTTATATATATATACTAGTGGTCTCGCAGTCTTCGAAATTCGACAATAATTAACTAATCTATAATAATTATATTCTCAATATAACAATAAACAAAAGAGTATATGCGCGTGTGTGTCAAATACACGGTAGTGCTAATAATGTTTTTTTTTTAATTGATTTTATGTATTTTTATGCATAATTTAAAAAAAAAATATTAGCATTCTGCACTCCTTCTCTATATAAACGATAAGTGTGCGAAATCTCATATTCCTCCGTCGCGCAATTTTTGTAAAAAGTGGTATAAACTTTTTGCTTCACATATTAATATACAGATTCACGTTAAGTCGCTAAACTTTTTGCGCTTTCAAAGTTTATAGGGCACATTGTTCATGATGCTTATAGACTTTTTTTCGTTGGTAGGAGGAGGCTTTTAATGGCCATACAACACACATATTAACTCCGACGGGCGATGATGGCAGTTTGTTACTTGCAAACCTGCAACGAGCGGTAGAATTAATGATCTTTATTTACGAAACAAGTTTTAGTTGATCTTTTGTTGCTTGTAAGTTAAACACTTCTAAAATGTAATTACCGGTCTTTTGGCAAATGTATACGAAAATAACTTTTTGCCATTTACTTATCGTTTGTTCCATTTCTAATAACTTTAAGTAAAAATAAAAACATACTATACAACAATCAATTTTCCATTATTTATCAATATCTACTTACTAATTATATTAATCATTAAGATAGAATTGATTAAAGATTGAGAATAATAAGGATTTAGTTGACGTTGTATTTCATGCAAGATACCTATTACCAATTTACATCAAAACACTGTTTTTTTTAAAGAGTGTTCATGATGAGTATTGATTTTTAATCGGTGGTGTTGTTAAAAGTGAAGATATTTCTTCTCATGTTAAAAGTATGAATGGATGGTTGTTTGCGCTTTTATATATATACTAGCTGCTGCTGTGCCCTCGACTTCGTCCGCGTGGACTTAACAAAAAAGTTATTGTTCAGTTCTCAGTTATAAAAAAAAACTAAAATAAAAGTAGCCTAAATTACACCTTATTACATCAGCTATCTTCCAGTGAAAGTCCCGTCAAAATTGGTCCAGCCAAAATTGTAAAAAATGTTATTTTGGTATATTATGTTCCATGTATATAGATCCATATGCATTTATTAAAATTACCGTAGCTTATAGACATCTGACACACCAGAATCGAAAGCGCGTTGTCGACCCTATCCCCAATTCCCCTCAGTAGCTCTAGTCACCTAACTCACCAACAGGAACACAACACTGCCTGAAAACAGTATTATTTAGCTGTGATCTTACGGTCAAGGCACTACCCCAGTCGAGTGTTACATGTTTTGAGCAGGAAATTTCCTGCTGTGCCATACCTCAGTAACTTAACATCAGGTGAAGCAATCACTCGCTTGTTGGTTATTTTCATAAATTAAACAAATACCACCGGAAATAAATCCAACAAACGACAGCTTTGAGCAAATATAATTTATATAGGGCAATTTTTTTTATTAAAAGCCCAGTAGTGTCGTAAAAACAAGTCCAAATTTATTCATTCAAAGGCTCGACTCTGGTATATTTTAATAAAAAAAGTCACTCGAGACCGATTTTGTATTTTTTTTTCTTAGTTGTATATCACTACGTCTATCCGTGTTTGAGTATTTTCTTCCTTTAAAATGATTTTCCTTTTGTCTTATAAATCATATCTCTCCGTTTATAATTTGCTCAACGTCAGATAATAGTCTGACAGCCCAGCATGTATCTGCTATATCTTATACTATTAAACGAGCAATTCTTGTATATATATAATCTGAATCTCGGAATCGGCTCCAACGATTTTCGTGAAATTTAGTATACAGGGGATTTCGGGGGCGAAAAATTGATCTAGCTAGGATTCATTTTTAGAAAATGTCGTTTTATTCCTGTTTTTAGGCAATGAAAAAAATGACTAAAATATCGTTAGAATAGGAAGGTTATTTTCGCAATTTTCTTTTAAGTTGTAATAGCTCAGGCGGGAAATCGGACGGTCGAGATTGACCGAGAAAACCATGGTTCAAATCTCAGTCCTGGATTTAATTCTTTTTTCTTTTTTTTTTTTTTAAATTTCACTCGTTATTTTTTATTTAAATAAAAATGAAATATAAAAATACCGAGGAAAAAAAACAAAATCTATACTAATATATAAAGCTGAAGAGTTTGTTTGTTTGGTTGTTTGTTTGTTTGTTTGAACGCGGTAATCTCTGGAACTACTGGGCCGATTTGAAAAATTCTTTCAGTGTTAGATAGCCCATTTATCGAGGAAGGCTATAGGCTATGTATCATCACGTTAAGACCAATAGGAGCGGAGTCCAAGCCGACGAAGTCGCGCGCAGAAGCTAGTAAAAAAATAAATAAAATAAAAATGAAAATACCGAGCTAGGCTCGGTCACCCAGGTACTATATTAGACTGGGCCAAAATAACGACTATTTCTTTTTAACGATACTGTTAAAATATCATTCATGATGATAAAAAAAAAGATTATCGTGAAAGTTCGAGTTTTTCCAATTGATCTCTCTCCGTTTATTGAGTAGGGCTATATATGCTATATAATATCAGACAGCAATATTAGAGGAGTATTAATAAAAATGTAACGAAAAACGGAGATAATTTGTTGCAGGAATAGTATGAACATTTTCATACGAATTAACACTTGCAAGCTAGTAATATACCCCATATTCCAAAGGGACTTCTTGCTAAAAGTCAATACCAGAGTGAACTTTAATGATCAGCTGTAACTTTACCAAAAATAATGTATATTTCCGGTAGGTTACCCTAGTAGTAAAAATTTAAATACATTTTATTCGTTTATTTTTATTGAACAACTATTTAAAAGAAATTGAGCAAAATGCAAGATTAATCTCTATACCTCTATCTCTATATCTCTATATATATAAAAATGAATCGCTGAATGTGTTGCTAAGCGCAAATCTCGAGATCAGCTAAACCGATTTCGCTAATACTTTTTTTATAACATTCTGTGAAGTACGAGGATGTAAATGAATCGTTGAATGTGTTGCTAAGCGCAAATCTCGAGAGAATTTTTTATAATATTCCTTGAAGTATGAGATGATGATGGTTCTTACGTTTAAAAAAAAAACCCTGAAAAAGTCTAAAAATAACAATTTTCTATATTCCCATACAAAACATTCGTAATAATACTTAAAAGTCAATTTGAACTTTAATACCATACCATAAAGTTTAAATGTTAGTGGAGGGGTTCCGGGAAGAATAAGTATTAAAAAAAAATAAAGAATCGACTGTTAGGCCGTACGAAGTTCAGCCGGTCAGCTAGTAGTCAATAAAAATAAATTCGAACGATTTAAAAAAAGAACTAAACAACATTAAAACGTAGTGGTTATATACTCTTTGAACAACATTAGTGAAACCACGGAAGGCCTCAAGTCTATCGTATTTTGCCGTGATATAATATACGAGTATAGATTAACACTTCGATTGATAACAATTTATCTTTCGTTAGCTATCCTAATTGACTACATCCGTACCCAAAAAATACGTGTTTCTTACTTTTATGCTACAAAAAGATAATATGACCTTTTTTGTACTCCTATTTCGATCCAGTATTGTGCGTTTTACGTGATACGAGTATATTAAGACACATTAGCGATTTTAGTAAACAGGGTTTCTATAAAAAAAAATCTAAGACCAGATAAAAAAATATTGTGCTTTAAGTTATCTATTTTGAAATACTACTTCGTTAACACGAAAGAAATGGATTCATCTTCATTACATTTCTTGTTTTTATGTAATTCATAATAATGTCGGGAAAAAAGATGCTTTGAGGTGTTTTTTTTTTTTTGCTTATTCTAATACATTTTTATATGTCAGCACTAATCCGAATTACAGATATTTTTGTTTCTGCATTTCAAAAGTATGAAGTATCACGATGCTAATGAATCTTAATGAATGAATAAATGAATCTTAATATCAAGAAGGGTTTTTTAATTAAAAGTGAGATACGAAAAATTCAGATTAGTATACAAATAAAAAAACTACAAATTACTTTTAACTTTCGACAAACTTTGATGTATTTTTTATAAATTACCAAAAAGTAAATAAATTTAAATTATGCATTGCACGGCTTAATTTACTAATTATAATCTCATCTTTTTAAAATTAATCGTTATAATGTTTTGTATATTTTATTTTCCAATATTATATCTTTGACTTTACTGTCAGTAATACATTTTAAGTGGTAACAGTTTCAATTACAATAATAATAAATAATTAATTTGTATAAAGCCTAATTATACCAGTACGTTAAAACGATTTAATCCAACCGATATACAAAATACAAGAGAAGACACAAAAATCTGTTGACAGAACTACGAAAAACAAACAGTGCGGTAATAAAATAAATTATTTAAGCAATTTAATGCATCGCTATTTATATTTATTTATTACCAACCACAGTTTATGTTTTCAAGAGTTAATTTAACGGTTATGGCCATATGCAGTTTATTGAAATGATCTGAAAAAGTCTGTAATGACATTGATGTTCACAAAGTAATAAATAAGTGCGTATTCTATCAACAAGCAAAAGTTGAATTTTGAAAATTTTGTGATGGTAGTCTGTAATGTTATTTTTATACAAAATTGAGATATTAATTTTTTTTTGAAATATTTTTTTTTACGCTTTGTCCCTTATTTGTAATACCTATTCTTTAAAAAAGAGTTATTAAAATCTGTTGGCGATGGAAGAAGGCAAATTGGAAATGACTCTAATGTCAACTTGTACGCTGTAATTTGCTAACCCAAATTTACATAGCGAAATTAGTTTACTATTTTCTTTATTTGAATGTTCATTAATATTATTTTGCTCATTTATATAAAATGTTAACATCTATCTAAATATAATAATGATATTACAATGTTACAATTATCTGAGAATCTGTTTCTTTTAATGTGAAAATTTCGATATCTTCAGTATCAACATTAAAAGTAAATCAAGAATATGATTAATCTTCTATAAAGCTACTCCAAGATGTTTCCTGCGGTGTAGGGTACCAAAATAAACTGACGTCACACACTTACAAATCTGAAGGAATTCAAAATTTGACATTTTAGAAATAGACATAAGTCGTAACGTAAAAAACGTGAACGTGAATTATATTTTTTTTATGTAACTAGGTTGGCAAACAAACGTACGGCTCACCTGGTGGTAAGACCGTAGCCTATAGACGCCTGCAACACCAGAATCATCGCAAGCGCGTTGCCGACCGTATCCCAATTCCCCCCCAGGAGCTCTGGTCACCTTACTCACCAACAGGAACACAATACTGCTTGAAAACAGTATTATTTAGCTGTGGTCTTCTGTAAGGTCGAGGTACTACCCCAGTCGGGCTGCTCCATATTTTGAGCAGGAAATTTTCTGCTGTGCCCTACCTCAGTTAATTGCTGTGCCCTACCTCAGTTAATATAATATAATTAGAATACAAAAAATTGATGATTTCGTAATTTAAAATTACTTGTTACCATTAGAAAATAAAAAAATAATACTTAAACGTATTAATTGTTAACAGACATTGTTATTTTATTATTCAAAAAGGGCGAATTCTCGGAAACCTTCTTATTACAAAAAATTAATAACAAGGTCAACGTTGAACCGAGATAAAAATTCCGCTTATTACTGTAAAGAGAAAAAAGAAAGAAAATAAAGCGTACTTAACGGGGTTATTTTGCCTATAAGGGAGGCTTCTAAACTTTCGTAATAAACTCGGACTTAATTAGCTTCGTAGAGGAATTTCCATTTCATTCCTGGCTTAATTGTTTTGCTCAAATAATAAGTTATCTGTATTTACTATACAATATATCCTGACTGAGTGACTGACTAACTACTGACTGACTGACTGGTTTATTCATCATCGCTGAGTCGAAATTTCTAAAACTAGTCCCATGAAATTTGCTACGACGCACAGAGGAGTATTTACGTTAAAAACCTGGCCAAAAGTAAAAAATGCAAAGTGTTATAAAATTCAATGCAACCATCTTTTTCTAGCAGCTGGATAATTTGTTTTTGATATCCCGTTACTTTCGATTTTTTTTTGTTTACCCTGAACGGCATACAGGAAGTCGGAACTCAGTCGTCGCCGTCGTTCGTCGTCTATATTTTATCAAGGCTCGCATTTTGACACAAATTACACGTCGTGTTTTAATTTATTTAATGTGCAATTTGTGAAAAAAAAAATTTATATGGAAGGTGAAAGTATGTTCTTTAATAATAATGTTACATTTAATCTGTAGACACATTGATCCTTTTTTATTTAATTATTTATAAAAAAAATAAAAAATACTCTACTTTTTTGATAAATTTAAGTAAACAATAGTGTTTTTGTAGGTGTTCCGGGTACTTCCGAGTAGTTAACTGTTACATAAAATAAAGTAGAGGCCTTCATAAAGGGATTAACAAAAGAAAATGTTCCGCTTTTTTCCGCCATTATGTTTACCAGACATTTGAACGAATTTAGTAATAAATTAAAAGTAAAATAATTTCTCCTCAATTGGGTGAAGATATCTGCTTCAAAATTGAGTTGCAAGACTTCACCCGAACAAACATACATAGATACAATATACATACATACATTGCAAGTTAAGAAGAAAAAAATTGACAACGATGAAGATGTTAAAAACGACGATGAATTAGACTTTGATGACTAATTTGTTTCAAAATTAAGCACTTTTTTATAAATTATGATCATGATGGTGATTATGACCATTTTAATATTTTAAACGAATAAACATATTAAAAATTACTCTAAGTGTTTATTTATTTTATATTCACATGATATTTAAAAAAAAAAAATATTTGGCCAGGTTTTTAGTGTAAATACTCCTCTGTGCGACGGCCTCTTTTACAAAACACCTAATGAGAAAAAAAAATTGAAAATTCTATCTTTAAGTTATTTTTAGGTATAAATGTAGTATTTACATTTTTTATATTATGATTGTCAATTATAAATAGGTATTGAAACATGTTTAATAATTTTCCAAATTTTGAATGGAAGCTTTATTATTTTTGAATTGAATGTGCTAAAAACCGTTTAATTACCTATATCAAAAGCAACAAATGCGTATTAAGCGTGTTTTAAATTTACGTTAACTTAATAAAACGTAGGAAAAAAAGGAAATGGAAATATAAGGAGATGAAAATAAATATAAGTTATTTCTATTTATTTAAATAACGAAATATCATTATTTGAAACTAGAAAAGAGATGTACTTTAAATTTAAATAAATTTCATTTGTGCAGACGGATCCGTGGATAACAGTTAGTTGAAGATAGATTAAAATAACATTGTTTATTAAAATGTAAAGCTAGTATATAATAGATATTTGTTCCTGCTTTTTATGAAGAAAATGTAATTTTAATACAAGTTCACAATTACATTTTCTTTGTGGTTCTTGGAAATGGAATTTTAATAACAATAAAAAATACTGTTGGACTTGTCAGTTTATAATATTAATTATAATCTAAATCTATTTTGTTTATTTTGTAATTTATCTGTTTTGTTTATTATGTAGTTATTAAGTAATTTTATACATTAAATTAATAAGTTACTAAATCTCGAGGCTTAACCGCTATTTAAAGTTACTTTACTTCCAAGCATTACGTTTAGTAATCGAACTCCTAGCGCAAAAAAAAACACCAAAAAAATATTAAATTAAATTGAACTAGTAAAAAAAAAACCAAAGAAATAGACTTCTTTATTTTGTAGTAGCAACAGTAGATATAAATTATTGAATGTACTTATGTGTGTTTGGATTATTAATGTAGTTGTACATATTAGAAAATTCATAAGATATTATACTGTCTATATGATTAATTGTCTGAATCAGCCTGTAACTTCTCAATTATGGGTAAAAGACTTTTTCATAACCGCTGCTCTACTGCAGGTTGGTGGATATATTTCCTACCACGACTAACGATTGCTATTGGGTGTCTATGATAACAACCGACACCGACACCGACAACTTTAGGTATTACTTAATCTCCGGGGCAAATAATCTTTTGTCCATACATAGTCGTGGATTACAGGTACAGCTTATGTCGTTCCATAGAACCGTTAAAAGATAAAGGTGACAAATATATAAAATAAAAAATAAAAATTCATCACTTATTTTCTTTTGAATCTCCTCGTAAATATATTAAGTTCCGCAAAAGAAGATAATTGTAATTGAAAACCAGATCAAAAAGGGCACAGAGCGTTCTCACAAAAGAAAAAAAAAGAAAAAAATATAAAACTATTATTATTTAACTTATATTATTTAACTGAGGTAGGGCACAGCAGGAAATTTCCTGCTCAAAATATGGAGCAGCCCGACTGGGGTAGTACCTCGACCTTACAGAAGACCACAGCTAAATAATACTGTTTTAAAGCAGTATTGTGTTCCTGTTGGTGAGTAAGGTGACCAGAGCTCCTGGGGGGGATTGGGGATAGGGTCGGCAACGCGCTTGCGATGCTTCTGGTGTTGCAGGCGTCTATAGGCTACGGTCTTACCATCGGGTGAGCCGTACGCTTGTTTGCCAACCTAGTTACATAAAAAAATAAAAAAATAAAAATATACTTGAAGACGATCAAACTAGCAACAATTTATCTTATATTAATTGTTTACAAATAGGCACGCTAACAATAAAATTTATCTTTTTAACATTCGACCCGATAACAAATAGCTGGTGAAAATAATTGGATTCGAAACGGTTGAAGTTAATTGAGGTAATCATTCTCTGTTATTCTCACTTGAATCAGTCAAAATCATCAGATAATTGAGTGTTCAAATTTGAGTGACTTTATAAATCACTTTGTCAATTCCTGACGAAGCAATTAACTGGCGTCGAAAAATAAAGTAGAGTAATATTTATTTATAAAGGAAAACATTTATATTATAGAGATTTCTGATTAAAATGTTTATGTAATTTTTTATCAACAAGTAAAAATCGACTGGACCGGCATTGCTACTGATTTTCGCTTTCGCTCCTGCTTTCCGATCTAGGGTTTTGAGTTTGTTTACCACCTTGTGGATGGATATGGCATAAATAATATCATTTACATATGTACTATATATGAATTTTAACACATCCATCAGATGGGCTATTATCAATGACACAGGCGTTGATTTACCAATTTCAGAAACAGACGACCGTGTATTCAGGATAAAATGCATTATACATAAATGTCGAAAACAAATCGCTTAACTTATCGAATATAAATCTCATTTTTTAATGTATAACAGACCCTGAATCGTTTAGTTATATTCCACAGAGCAAATGTGTACGTCGCTAAACGACTAAAATAAATTCAAAATGTCACAAACACTGGCCATTATCCGGATATATCTTTGAAATATGTTCAAAATATCAGCTAAAACTCGCACACTATTATAGAAAACCAAACGACCAGCGTATTACGGCCTTATTGATTATTATGTTTACTATTCTGTATTAAATAAATAATCTTTTGAGCTCTAAAAATAAATAAAGTTTGATAGATTAATCTTTACACACATCCTTACACACACATTGACACAAACAAACTCATCAGCTCTATTAATATTAGCGTTACAAAAAATTTAATTAGGCAGATTTTTAGCCTCATTTTTTAAGTGATTATAATCTAATAAAACAATTTTTAATCTAGTGACATTAAAATACGGTATTTATGTAATATAATGTAGTGTTTACGTTTTTACGTCACGTTATACGTTTGTTAATAATTTGGATGATTATTTTGTACCATCAAATTAATTACTTTTTGAGATGGTTACTTGTTTAGAGTGAGACCCAAACAAATAAACGGTATTTCCTAATTAACGATAAGAAAACAAATTTAATACATTAAATCCAAACTTAAATTGGTTTTACTTTAAAACATAAACAGGTTATTAGATTATTAATTACTATTTGAGTTGCTAAGACGAAACAACGCCAAAAAATCGAAATTATCCGATATCGTATCCACATCATCATTAACAGTAATAATTATTCCTATGATTAGTTAGTTTTTTACAATTTACAACACAAAATAGGACAAACCCGTTAGTGTTAAACTATTTCAAAGCCCTTACAGGCAGTTTGAAGAATGCTATTCTTAAGTTCCAAAGTAATAAAAAACGCAGAATACACGTATAAGCAATAAATTGCAAGATTAAAAAAGCACGTTTAACTACGTGTTTGTTGTAATAAAAAATAAATAAAAATAAAAAACAATTAAGAACCGAGATAGTACAGTAGATAGGATACATGAAACTTAACTTTAAGGCGATAACTTGAAGGCGAAAATAAAATGGAATCATAAGAGGTAAGACATGTATGTGCCTTTATTTGCTATAACCCTTAGTGGAGCAACATAACGTTTTAAAACACAATCCATCTCCTTAGCAAAGGAAAAGGTCCCTTATTCTGGCATGGAGTTTATAAAGGGTTATTAGATTATAATAAAATCTTAACGAAATCACGAATAAGTAAGTCTAATATTCAGAAGGAAATATTATCAACATGAAGGATCAATGGGAAAAATGGATTTCAAACATTAATGAGACCATTCACAGTACCGCAAAGATGCTGAGCCACCTCAGATAGTCGATAGAAAGCCACTAAGGGGCTCTAATGCGAATATTATACAGTTCGTACATTTCTTTACACCCCAGCCTCCTCTTTTTCGGTGTCTGTATTATAAATAAGCAAGGTCGTTTATTATTTTGCAAAACAATGGGTATATCTATCTTAACTTGGTCCATTAATGTCACGACGGCTTTTTTACTACGCTTTGTTAATGGTGTTAGAATTATAATTTAACAGTGTTATAAATTTTATTTTAAAACTCCTATTTCGATTATTAGATTTAACTCAGGAGAGTTCAAATTCATTGTGTTGCTTTCAGTTACATCTGTATTTTATAAGCTGCAAGGATTTTAGAGACTTTGGGTTATTTCTTTGAATGGCTCACACTTGTATCAGTATCCTGTCAACAATACCTACCACCAATCCATATGTTTAGCCATGGTCTTAAAGTTGTTTCTAAATTATACTGTTCATATCTACAACTTTTATTTACTACTTACTACCAGTAATCTTAGTGTATCAGGTAGTCAAATTGTGTTTTTTCAAATAACTAAAAATTTAAACTAATCATAGAATTTAGTATAATTAAAAAGAGTGGCCTAGTTTTAAATTAAAATATTCCTAATTTTTTATTTTATTTACTTTTGTATTTACAGATTACGATGCTTAATATTCAAAACATTATGTAGGTTAGTGGTTAGCCTTAGTTTATTGATGTAGAATTAAATCATATACTCGTAGAACCCGCCATCATGAATTAGTTGGTATCTACGAAATAACTTTTATAGTTTTTAGATTTGGCACGCCAAAGGATACGAGTACATCCTTTGAGACAATGTTTAACTGAAAAACAAAAGTATTATAATCTAGTACTACTATAATACTAAACTATTCTTTTTGTGCTATTTTTGTTTCATATTTTATTTTTATGTGGAGGGTTGAGGGTTTTAAAACAATAAGTTATACAGTACTAACGTGACTTTTTTGCTTTAATATTAGTACCTGGGTGACCGAGCCTAGCTCGGTATCTTTAATTTTTTTTTTCTCGTTATTTTTGTTTTATTTTTATTAAAATAAATTTTAAATTTTAAATATATACAACACACTGTATAATATTTAAAAAATTTATTTATTAAAATAAAAAAATCAAGAGTGAAATTAGAAAAAAAGGAAAAAATAAATGATTGGAGACGGATTTGAACCATGGTCTTATCGGTTGATGCCGAGCGACCGATTTCCCACCTGAGCTATTAAAACTCTATTGACAATTGCGAAATTTATCTTCGTATTCTAACGATATTTAGCCATTTTTTTATTGTCTAAAAACAGGGACAAACCGACATTTTCTAAGAATGAATCCTAACTAGATCAATTTTTCGCCCCCGAATTGCTCTGTATACTAAATTTCACGAAAATCGTTGGAGCCGATTCCGAGATTCAGATTCTATATACGTACATATATATACAAGAATTGTTCGTTTAATAGTATAAAGGTACAATAACAGGTGATTTGTCAGTTTTCTTGTTGCAAAATATTTAGACAAGATTTTTTCACAGTTAAAACTCATAAGTCATATGGATAAGAAACAAGGAATATCATCAGTCAGTGACATGTCCATCTAGTATAAGATCATCAGTCATTATGTCTTACGTCGTTACTCATATTAGGGAATATATCCGCCAACCCGCATTGGAGCAGCGTGGTGGATTAAGCTCAGATCCTTCTCCTACATGGAGAAGAGGCCTATGCCCAACAGTGGGATATTACAGGCTGTATCGTGATCGTGATCATCGGTTCATATACAAACTCTACCAAAAATACCTAAGTACCGCTTGTTTATTAATCTAAAGCAAATTGAAATGAGAAGTTATAAAACGGTATTTTAAAAAATCTATATTAAATATATTTTTAACATACACACGCATTCGTCTGTTCCTAAGGTAAGCACCTTAATGATTTTTTTTTTGGTTATAGGCGATTGTTATAGCTACATTTTTTCTTTTTGATAAACATACATCTAAATAATATGTATATAATTAATTAAATATCGCCTCGGGAATCGAATTACAATGTCAATAAAAAATTAAAGTTTTAATATAATAAAATTTCATTTATTATGTAACAGAAGAGCTTAAAATATATCACTGTCTAATAAAATAGCCAATAAAGTTTGAAAAAGTGCACGACACATGGCAGTAAGTCGGTATTAGGGGTCGACCACACTGACGATTGCAATGTTATATTGTAAAGTTGCGGTCACAAGTGAGCAAATACCATAATTGTGTAAGTGTAAAAGAAGTCGCAATTTTATGCGGTATCTATATTATTACCTTTATTAGTTAAATCATCATCACCAAAAGACAAATACAAAGTACAATCGAATCGAGAACCTCTTCCTTTTGTTGAAATGGTTTTTTTTTATATATTAAATAGGTCGGCAAACAAGCGTACGGCTCAACTGATGGTAAGCGATTACCGTAGCTTATAGACGTTTGCAACAGCAGAAGCATTGCAAGCGTGTTGCCGATCTTATCCCCAATTCCCCCAGGAGCACTGGTGACCTTACTCACCAACATGAACACAACACTGCTTGAGAACAGTATTATTTAGCTATGATCTTCTGTAAGGTCGAGGTACCTACCCCAGTCGGGCTGCTCCATATTTTGAGCAGGAAATTTCGTGCTGTGCCCTACCTCAGTAGTAGTAGGCTTTAAAAAATGTCTTGTTTCTACAGATGTAGTTGTAGCATAATACTGTTTCTGGTTCAATTTGTTTGTATGTGTGTCCCCGCCTTTACTCTTAGTATGAAATGGACATTTGCCAATAGGGTCCGGCATTTATCTTAAAAGGACATTTAGTTAAAAGTTTTTAAATTTTCAAGTGATTTATTAAGCCGTCCGTTTTTGGTTATTATGACTAGCGTTTCTTAAGGTATTTGTTTGAAGTCAATTTTTAACGTGGTGTTTACGTGCTATACTTATTTATATTATTGAATAAATATATAATATTAAAAATATTTGTTATGAAAAAAGACAGCGTGGTGACTATGCACAAAAACACATGAGTTCGCGCCATTTTTGGCGCGAACTTGGGGAGGCCTATGTCCAGCAGTGGACTGTGAGAGGCTGAAGTGATGATGATGATGATGTTAACAAAGTTTTGAAATTGAAAAAGCTATGTTGTTGTGCCATAATTAATTACTATAAGTTATAAGCAGAGTCGATAGCCGTTGAATCTCTCTTGCGAACTTTCAAACACGTGTTCTTTAAATAACCGTACGTTTTCTGAGAATTTTCGCGCAATTTTCCTTATCTTTCATTTTTTAAGAACTTTTGCAATGTATTTGTATATCTTATGAAAGGTTAGCCGAATCGGTCTAGCCGGTGGGAGTTTTTCACTTAGCCACACATTTAGTGATATATTTTTATTCATGTGGATTATTCATTATTTACTTAAACTTATTGACCCTAATTCATTTTATAGCTTTATTACATAAATATTCGAACAGCTTTAGTTAGCAAGAGCTACAGTCAGCGTAAAGCGTCATGAATATTAAAGGCCGTTTCCGTAATGGACAATATTATTAATGTCATTTATTATGCTCAAATCAATATCAATGTTCTGATTTACGGAAGAACAGTAACAGCCAAGCAAGTTCCCAAGATTTAATTTAAGCAAGTCTATATTTTTTGTAAATTACATTGTTAGCAATCAGTTTATATTACAACATAACGTAAATATAAAAAATATTGTTATTATGATATTTTGTAATTGATGCAAAAGTAATTACGATAGAAATTAAATGGGTTTAAAAATACGTACAAATTAAATAAGACGGTACTTACGCACTTAAATTATGTACAGTTTAATAATATGTTTAGTCTGTGCTCTTTTATTAAAAAACGGTAAAGAAAATGAAATAATAATATGTTCCCATTTCATAAAACTAAAAGCTCTAAAAACAAAAAGGAAGAGATAAATGTGACAATTTGTCTTTCCTTAAGTTCGGATATTAAATATCACAAGTTTGCTACATTCAGACAAAATTAAACGTCATTTAACCATTCAAACGAACCATTTGATTTGTATACGAAATAACTAATAGCAATTAAAAGTATTTAAAATATTTTCCATACGATGACTCGGTCAATCGAATAGTTATTAAAATTATACTAATGTAAAACACCTATCCTGCTGAAAAAAGCCAAAAAAACTGTACCTAATTCCCTTAAAAAATATAGCCTAAGCTAATATGTTTCAATTTTAATTCACTGTAAAAATGATACACCTTACCTTCAACTTCTCAATGATACATTTAAACTAATATTTTATTAATATACAAATGGTTCGTGTAGTGCTGCTAGAGTGCCATTAACGTCGACGGTCGAAGGACATTTTTCATGACATCGGGCTTCCCTCCATATGAGAGTACGGTTGGAACTTAATCCGCGTGCTCTTTCACTCAGGGTAGTACCATTTCTTATCAAAAAGTTAACAATAACTGCTGTGCTTATAATAACAAATTGGACTGATGGCTCTCGTGCTCTCCGAGGCTCGACTATAAGGGAAAATCGTAAAGATAAGGCCTTGTATTTGCATATTAAATATTATATTCATAAAAATGCCCGTGACTAGCCCGTTGGTGCAGTTTGTAGTGACCCTGCTTTCTGTTCCGAGGGTTGTGGGTTCGATTCCCACCCCGAGTCTGGTTGTAATATACATATTTATTTACATATGTATTATTTATTAGTATGTTTATCGAAAAAAAAATATGTAGCTAGACCAGTCGGCTGTTACCTATAACACAAGTATTAAGTTGCTTACTTTAGGAACAGACGACCGTGTGTGCATTGTGTTATATTTATTTTTTATTATTATTTATTTAAAAATGTCGAGAATCGTGTCCTAAATAATAATCAATGTTAATGATACAGAATAGTTATTGTACAATTATAAACATCTACTTCGAGTGACAATGAAACCGTGACTGTTTACATCATTAAAATTTCTACTACTACATAACAGTGTCGACTAGAATAATATACCGTAAGAGTGAGAATTGGCGTTTTTGGAGTTTACTCCTTAAGGAACGATGTAAGGCCCATAGTATGAAAAATGAGTATGTCGGGAGTGAAATCATGTAAAACCACTGACTCTGACGCTCAGTGACGTTGACGTTTTACGTATTTCGGTGGTCTGTGTTTTACATGACTTAAAGCTGGTTATGTAAAGGTCGATTTACATCAGACGAGCGAATGCTCATTCTATCCCCACTACATCAAATTCTTATTAAATTCATTTAGTGTAAACAGCCGTAGAGCATTCTTTCGTTGTTATATAGGTATATGAATACGAGTGTTCGAAGATCAAGAAAGAATGCAAGAGCATTCTAGCTCTAGCTCTTTGTTCGTTTGGTCTAAATCCACCCTAAGATACAGGTAAGATATAATAGTATACCAGCCTGTACTGTATTGTTACGAATAGTAATTAATCATCAATGTTTGCATTGATTTTAAAGCTTTACTATTATGATTAATTATAATTTGATTAATGTAATAGAACATTTTAATTTTTAAACATCTCGAAAATTATTGTAAAGGAATAAACTCCAGTCGCAGACATACACACTTTTTTTTGCTAAAATGAAAGTGAGACCATTAGGTAATGATAATATAATTAATAACATCTATTAACGTTTAAATATTATTTAAGTAACAAAATTACAGAAACATATAACGTAATGTTTACGAAAGTTCATGGTAAGAAATTACATTATGTCACTATATGTGAATAGAACAAAAACCAACGTAAGCTGAAATCTCATCCAAGTACGAAAGTTATCGTACAGTAAGAACAGTTATCGTATAACCTTTTATAAAATAAATTTTATTCAATTTACCCCATTCCGAGTGGCTTCTTTGTAAACATTTACTTTCTTAATTGAAAAGTTATCTTTCGGGCTTTGTTTTTGTATACCCTGGATCTTTGTTCATTTAAATTAAGTGTACTGTTAATTATACATTTTTTTTTTCGTATTTAAAAGTAGGGTTAACCAATTGTAAATATTCACGAATTTGCAGAGGCAGAGCGACCCCTGAGTGACTCAGAGTTATTTTACCACCAAGAATGAAGAAATCATCTTATAAACTAAGAAAATTATTTAAGTATGTAGCCTATTTATAATAACAAAACTAATATTTCTTAATAATAAGACGTGACTTTTTCAGTATTATATTTTTACAAATAATTATCGTTTAAATATTCTTTTATTTATCGAGACACGCGGCAGCGTGTCAAGCCAAGTTCAAGCAAAAGAACTGGCGACTCAGCGCCGTGTGTATATTTACACGAACCATTTCGAGCGACTTTTGACCCCTCCATAACTCAAAACCTATTCAACAGAAACAGATCAAATTACATATATTAATTTATATCCCTAAGGACAACTAGAAACCCAAATTTCATTAACCTAGTTGAAACGGTTACAAAAATATGAAGGTTCAAAAGTCGCGAATTTTCCACTGACTGACTGACTCATCAAAAACCTAACCCACTTCCAGATGACCTAGGAAGTCGAAATTTGGCATCTAGCTAGGCAATTACGTGTAAGCGCAGGAAAAAATCTGAAAACAAAAGAAAGTTAAAAAATATAGGGGGTCCCCATACAAAAAAAAATGTTTTTTAATTGTAGCGTCTGAACCGTTATAAGTGGATATTTGAAACTTGCACAAAATATGAATTGATACATTTGCTATATAAAACAAGTATAAAAATAAAATGAAGTAAAAAAATAAAGAGTGTCCCCATACAAAAAACTTGTAATACGCGCTAAACAAACGGCCAACGGCGTGTGTCGGCGCGGCGGCTGGCGCGCGTGGCGCCACAATACACAGATATAGTTCAGAAGTCAATCTAAAGTATAAAAAAAAATGAAGTCAAAAAATAAAGGGTGTCCCCATGCCCCCATACAAAAACTTGTAATTATTCATCCGATTGCTTTCAAAATCGATATCTGGGGACATGGTTGGTCTCAGAAAATGAATCTGATAACAAAATGAGAAAAAGTAGCCGCCATCTTGAACTTTTTAGTTATTCGACCGATTGCTTTCAAAATCGATATCTGAGGTTCCGGTTGGTCTCCGACATCGAATCCGTTAACAGAATGAGAAGAAAAATGAAAAAATTTCAAATAAATATCTCTACAAAAAGTAATGATATCCCAACAAAAACATAAATGTGAAAAATGACAGCCAAGTTCAATAATAAGAATATGTTGTTTGTGGACTTCGCCGAAAAAAGTATTGAGATCTAAATGAGCGCCAAGTTCTACAGAAAACATTAAATTAAGCTAAAGATTTCACTTGGCTAGTTTTTACTTAAAAACAACATTAAAAAGCTATTAGCCAAATAAAAGATGAATTATTAGTAAAAACTGGCAAAGTGAAATCTTTAGCTTAATTTAATATTTTCTGTAGAGCTTGGCGCTCATTTAGATCTCAATACTTTTTTCGGCGAAGTCCACAAACAACATATTCTTATTATTGAACTTGGCTGTCATTTTTCACATTTATGTTTTTGTTGGGATATACTTTTCAAGGTTAAGCTAAGTAGGCTTAAGTTATGTGAATACTCGAATTTTAATTTTTTCGTTCCGCTTTAAGTATTTTTAATAATCGCACTATCATATCCTCAACTATGAGTAATATAATTATACTAGCTGACCCCGCAAACGTTGTTTTGCCATATATGATACTAGATTCTGCGCGCGACTTCGTCGGCGTGGACTCCGCTCCTATTAGTCTTAGCGTGATGATATATAGCCTATAGCCTTCCTCGATAAATGGGCTATCTAACACTGAAAGAATTTTTCAAATCGGACCAGTAGATCCTGAGATTAGCGCGTTCAAACAAACAAACAAACAAACAAACAAACAAACAAACAATCAAACAAACAAACTCTTCAGCTTTATTATATTAGTATAGATTAACCCATGCAACCCCCTCTTGTGGGTGGAATTTCGTAAAACCCGTTCTTAGCTGACCTCTACTCGGCAAAAGGAATATTCCTACCAAATTTCAAGTCTCTACGCCTTATGGTTCCAGAGATATCGTGATGCGTCAATGGGTGGAAATATCTTTTATATATATAGATGTAGTGTGTTTAGTTAAAAAAATATTAATTTACTCAACTAAACTTATAATCTATACTTTCAATATAAATGCGAAAGTTACGCTCCATGTTAGTCTGTCAAGTTTTGTACTCTAAAAACCAAATTGGAGGTTGGATAAGGATTGGGTTGGTGCCAATAAAAAATGTATACCTATATGATTGTATGAAGTCAACATGGAACCCTAAAACTCAAATATATATAAAAACAAAAATCATGGCAAGCAAGCAATATGGTAATTTAGTCAGACCCCATGGAACTAAGTATCAGGGAATCCGTATAAAATTACCTTATATTAAGTAGATTATCCAGACCCACTAATGTATATTACAAAGTGTTTTGTGGCGAGAGCTTTGTTTGTAATTATTCAAAACATTAGGCACACGTGTCTTAATGACCTTACGAGTGTACATATTTATATGTATAACTGAGGAAGTCGACTGAATCGCCTGTAGTTTTACTCGTTTAATGTAGCACAAGTTTATGAAAAAAGGTATGTTTATACCATACGATTAATATTGTAGACTTTAATGATGTTATAATTTTGACACTTAGTTATGGAACTTTATCAATAAATTTTCACCTATATCAGCTAGTAATACATGAACTCATCCAAAATATTATTTTTGATTATACCTACCATTATTACATTGCTCATTAAAACAAAAACTTTTGAAAGAATTCATTTTTCTCCAGGTATTTACAAGCAGCCTGTACAACGATAGTTGGTGGAGTAGAGTGGACGCTGTATCTTTCCTACTTTTGCAACCATGCTGTTTTTAATAGACATTTATATTGAAATTTTACAATATTATACATATTTCCAATTTACAACTTATTTATTTCGTGTCATCATGAATAAATTTTTCTCGTGTAAATTTCCTTATGAAAATTTTCTTTACAGAAAAGTTAATAGCCTTCCGAACACTATCATTAGCATATTTTCATATATTAGAGATATGTTATGCATGGTAGCCTTATTTTGTAACAAACAGTGTTATTGTATGATCACGTCCGAAAGTCAAATATTTGACGACAAAATGTCCTATCAGATTGTTACCGTATTAAAATCGTATCGTGTGCCTAAAGTAAGAGCTGCAGGCCTCCCTTAAATTAAGTCTGTGTAATGAGGTGTAAAACAGCGTTGTTTAGTGAATTAGTTACCGAGTTCATATTCAACGGTAAATGAGAGTAGGTACATCAAGCGACTTTGGTGTTTTGTTTATTTTTCCCCAACGCTTCGTATGTTTTCTTTTTAAAATTTATCATAAAGTAATTGAAATACAGTCGGATTTAATAAATATATATGAAAAACAATATATTTGTATTCGATACGAAACAAGTATGGATTGTTGTTTACATATCAAAAATATTTATTTTAACGATGTATAGTGGAACAATTGTCATTTGCATACGCAGTATGTTTACCCACTTGACAATATACCATCTGTATCATAGATACGAATCAAAATATACTTTATTCAAATAAGCTTTATAGGCGCTTTTGAATCGTCATTTTACAAATTTAAACTATAATAGTCATAATTAATTAATCGTTGCTAAAAGTGAAGCTACCCACAAGGACCCAAAGCGTAAAGAAATATTCCTATAAATACAAATATCCATTCCGAGTGGGAATATAATCCGCAAACCACCGGTTTTTAGGCGCTTACATGGCGCACTAAACCTTTATAGTAGAGCGGTTTTTAAAAATACATCTATTCTCAGAAAATATGGGCATAAAATTTGCCGGATCACTCACTAGTGTATAAATTTTTTTTGTCGTGAACGGAATAATCAATAGTGTAATAGCCAAATACTGTGACTACTGTGATTACCAGCTTCCTTACTTTATTTATGGGAAATAAGAGATTCAATCTTTGACAACGATATTTTAAGCCACTCGGGTACCTACACTAAAAAGAATTGTGTTTCTTCTATAATACCATATCCGTAAAATAGGAAAGGAGGATTATCTGCCACCTAGTAGTGATAAATTCAAAGCATGATTACAAACTTTTAATTTATGTATCGTAGGAAAAATACTGAGAAAAGAAGTTGCCCTTCAAGAAATTACTTTGAAAAGAGCTTCTTTCACAATTCGATGCTGACTTTGATGATGTCTCAAATTACAAACAAACACCTAAACAAGCGAAGTTCCTTTTGAACAAAACAACCGTCAGCGGAACTGTCAAAACTATGTACAGAACTTTATCGAAGCAACTTACAAACGATTTCAAACTTTAAAACTTAGGCTATAAAGTCTTAATTTATCAAACCTACATATTCGAAGCTTCAATATTTCATAGAGACGTCGTATACTACTTACCAAGGGTCCATGATAGCTTCAAGTTAGAATGAACAAGGAACATGATAGTTTCAAAGAACGTTATAATAAAACTTGATATCTCTCGTGTGTCCGTTCCCTTATGAAAGTGGATATGAAATTGTGATGTAATTTATAAAGTGAGGGTCGTATCCTATATAAATAAACTCACCGTTGTACAAGTTCAAATACGATGCGAATGATTCAGGTCCGTTATCGAAATCATATATATCAAATATCAGAAAAATTCATGATAGGTATATTTCTGGATTGACAGTAATTGTTATTGGTAAGTAATAAACGTATTTTCATTTATTTGTATATTGGGCTCACCGACACACCGCACACGACAACATTTGTATTGGCCATACAGATGTTTACCGTGGTCTGGGTGTTTGTGCAGTCCTTGTGGGTCTCCCCACCGTGCCTCGGAGAGCACGTTAAGCCGTCGGTCCCGGTTGTTATCATGTACACCTGATAGCGATCGTCACTCATAGTAGGGAATATATCCGCCAACCCGCATTGGAGCAGCGTGGTAGATTAAGCTCCGATCCTTCTCCTACATGGGGAAGAGGCCTATGCCCAACAGTAGGATATTACAGGCTGAATCGTGATCGTGATCGTGTATATTGGGCTGAACTACTTACTGCTTATTTAATATAGAGAACTGTATAGGACGACATTTAACTGAGATAGGGCGCAGCAAACTGAGGTAAGGTACATCAGGAAATATCTTGCTTAAAATCTGGAGTAGCCTGACTGGAGAAGTACCTTGACCTTACAGAAGATCACAGTTAAATAAAACTGCTTTCAAGCAGTGTTGTATTTCTGTGATGAGTAAAGTGACCAGAGCTCCGCAGCTCGCAGAAGAGGGATTAGGGGTAGGCTTGCAATGCGTCTAGTGTTGCAGTAGTCTAACAATAAGCTACGGTAATCACTTACCATCAGGTAACGCAACGTTAAATATCATTCTCGAAAATTCTTGACGGTCACTCTCACAATTAGCTACTGGGCCAATACATAGTCATAATACATCTCATCCACACGTTAGTGTTATACAATATATACACAATCAAAAAAAAAATCAAAAAAATCTGTCAAAAATCAAAAAAAAAAATCAAAAAAAGTCAAAAATATATTTTAGATAAATGTTGTATGTATCATGTAGGTTATAAAATACGAAACTCATGGCTTGTGAGCTTCTAAAGCATAGTATAAGCATTCGTTACCGAACAAAGCAACTGTTACTTCCAAGTGATTTACGTTGCCGCCGCGTTAACGCCAAGTGCGATACAAATTCTAAGGAAAAGCGAAATGGCTGTGTACTTCTACGGGTTTTTGTTGTATTAAATTATGTTGTATTCTTATGCATCTTCTTCTAAAGCTATAACAGTTTTATCTTGCATTTGTTTTTGTTTATTTTAGTTGTTATTTCGATAGTTGTGTTACATTATTAATTGAGCATTATATTTAGCTTTACTACATAGTTATAGTCTAAAAATGAATAATTCAATTATTTGATAAGCCTATCTCTAAAGTTACTCATCGTATCTCTATATACTAATACGTGAAGCAAAAACTTTGTACCCCCTTTTTACGGAAAGTACGCGGTCGGAGGAGTATGAAATTTCGAACACTGATAGTTTATATAGAAAAGTGCAGAATGCTAATATTTTTTTAATTATGCATAAAAAATACATTAAATCAATAAAAAAACATTACACACACTACCATGCATTTCACACACGCATATATACTCTTGTTTATTATTATAGAGGGTCTTTGACAACAGAACCTTAATAATGTTTAAAGTAATAATTTAAACTAATTATGGTCGAATTTCAACCACTGACTGGGCGACTACTAGTTTAATATTTATTGTGTTACATACCATCTTTGTAGAAACATTATATAACATTAAGTTTTTTTCTTATTATGTTTTAGTTTAATAATTTGCCAAGGATTATGCTTCGCCATAATCCTTTAAAAAAAAATTGTACCTTTTATGTACTGAGATAAGTTAGGCTATATAACATCACAATTTAACTTATAGAAGGGTATTTAGAGATAAGCACTGTTCTTAGAATAGAAACTATAAGATAAACGTAACGGTGTAACGGTTGACAATATCATCAACGAATACATAAACATTTTAGCGTTAGACGAGTTATGTCAATTTTTTTTATATTTCCATACAAAATGTCTTATTTCGAAATGTATTTGTTAAATGCTAAAATACTTATCCCAACTAGCTTTGGCTAAATGCTGATAGATTTCTCTTTGTATTACTAGGTCGGCAAACAAACGTACGTCTCACCTGATTAGTGTAGCTTATAAACGCTTGCAACACCAGAAGCATCATAAGTGCGTTGTCGACTCTACCTCCAATCCCCGCCCCAGGAGTTCTGGTCACCTTATTCACCACAGGAACACAAAACTGCTTGAAAGCAGTATTATTTAACCTTTATCTTCTATATGCTTGAGGTACTTCTCCAGTCAGGCAGTTACAGATTTTGAGTATGATATGATATATATTGTTGCGTGTTAGGGTTCGAACGATTTGGAGAGAAAGACCTGCTGACTCTTTTAGAGACTTTATTCACTAGCACTAGGTCCGACACAAGAACTAGGTACAAATACTACGCACTAAGTACAAGCACTGAGCACTAGGTACACTCACTTATCACTAGGTACGCTTCACTAAGCACTAACAATGTCCGAGGTCGTAGCCAATGTCGTAGGTTTCCGCTGGTATCACTTCTTGATCACTAGTATTCACTTCGAAGTCGCTTCGTCGTTAGCTCAAACTGAACTGGCTCCGCTCGGCCTCAATCGGCCTTTTTATACCGGACCGAGCCTACACCCAGACAGTTCTAGAACCCTCGTGCGTGTACTCGATCCTGAGTTCATTCACCTATATGTCCTCTAGCGCCATCTAGTATTGAGTGGATGTTTCACGTTGTCTTTGTAACAAAGTGGTTTGTACAGCACACAACGTGGTTCCTTCGCTCCCCGCTAGATGGCGCAAGCTCCTTTTTTGTGTACTCGTAACACTACTCCCCTCTTAGAGATGCTCGTCCCGAGCATCGTTGTTACTGCCATAGTAACGCGCCAGACGGTCTATGTGTACCACTTTGAATGTCCCTCTTGGTTGCTTTTGAATTCTATAAGTCACATCATTCATTCGGGTAACCACTTTGTATGGACCGTCCCACTTGGTCTGCAACTTTGGAGATTTCCCTTTCCGGCGGGTTGGGTTATGCAGCCACACTAGTGACCCTTCCTCGAAGCCTCTTGTGTTCGATTTCCGGTCATATCTGGTTTTCATGTTCTCGCTTGACTGTAACCCATTTTCCCGGACCAAGGCGTGTATGTAGCGCATTTTTTCCCTTAAATTGCTGACATAGTCTTGTACGGTCTCGGGTCCCTCCGGCGACCCTCCTGTCAATAGGTCTACTGGTATTCGTAGTTCTCTACCGTAATTGACATACGCCGGGGTAGCTTTTATGCTCTCATGCTCGGCGGTTCGGTACGACAGAAGGAAGAGTGGTATATACTTGTCCCAATCCTTTTGTTTGTCGTCTACCAATTTCGCCAAATGTCTCTCAAGGGTCTGGTTAAATCTCTCAACCATTCCATCGGACTGTGGATGGTACGCGGTGGTCCTCGTCTTATGCATGCCCAAAATTCTGCACACTTCCTGGAACACTTGCGATTCGAAGTTCCTGCCCTGATCAGAATGGATTTCTAGAGGCACACCAAAGCGACATATCACTTCTTCGACTAGCTTAGAAGCGACTGTTGTAGCTTCTTGGTTCGGTATGGCGAACACTTCGGGCCATTTGGTGAAGTAGTCAATGACGACCATAAAATACTTGTTCCCCGATTCCGTTACAGGAAATGGCCCAGCTACGTCAACTGCAATTCGTTCCCACGGTGCACCGACGTTATACAGCCGCATCTTCCCGCGGCTCCTGGTCTGTGGTCCTTTTACAGCAGCGCAAGTAGTACATTTGCGGCACCAATCCTGTACATCATCTCGACAATGCAACCAGTAGAATCGTTCTCGCACTTTTGTTAAAGTCCTCTTGACACCTAGATGACCTCCTGATACGCCATCATGTACTTCACGGAGAACATCTGGTACTCTCGCTCTAGGGACAATTATCTGAAGATGGAACTCTCTACCGTTAGTCTTCTCCCATTTCCGGTAGAGTATTCCGTTTTGAAGTATCAGACTGTCCCATTGCGCCCAGTACGCCTTAGTGACAGCGCCAGTGGGTGCAACCTCACTCCAGATTGGTTTTACTTCACCCCGTTTCTTCCATGTGATGATGTGCCGAAGGTCGTCATCTCTTTCTTGAGCCTCCCTCATAGCATCATTCTCCCAGAGACCCAAAGGACTTGTTCTCGTTAGCTTTAATGTTACTTCATTAGATTCCTGCTTAACACAATGTTTGCAGTCTTCCGAACATGGCCTTCGTGAGAGTGCGTCAGCGTTCCCATGCATATTTCCGCTGCGGTGTTCCGTCTTGAAGTCATACTCCTGAAGCTGTTCAATCCATCGAGCTACTTGACCTTCGGGGTTCTTGAATTGCAGTAACCACTTCAAGGCTGCGTGATCAGTTCGCAGTAAAAACTGTCTGCCGATGAGATATTTGTTGAAATGTTGTAGCGTCTTTACAACAGCCAAGAGTTCTCTCCTTGTTACACAGTAGTTTCTCTCTGGCTTGGATAAAGATTTGCTGAAATATGCAATAACAACTTCTCTTTCACCCTGTTTTTGAGATAACACCCCTCCAATGGCCGTGTTGCTTGCATCCGTGTCGACTATAAACTGACCTTCAGTTTGTGGATATCCCAGGATTGGTGTTTCACACAGATGTTTCTTCAGTTTCCGAAAGGAATCTTCACAAGTCTCATCCCAACTAAATTGTCGTTTATCTTCTGTCATCCGATGTAATGGCTTGGCTATCTCTGAGAATCCCTTAACAAAACGCCTGTAGTATGAGCATAGGCCGAGGAATGCCCGCACTTCGGTTTTGTCCTTAGGGGTAGGCCATTTTTGAACTGCTTCCAGTTTTTCCGGGTCTGTCTGGATTCCATCACTGGAGATAACATGGCCGAGATAATTGACCTTATTCCTGAATAAACGACACTTTTTCGGGTTCAGCTTTAATTTGGCCTCCTCTATTTTGGCGAAAACTCGCTCCAAGTTCTGCAAATGGTCCTCGAAGTCACGGCCGATAATGATGACGTCATCTAAGTAGACCAAGCAAGCCTCTCCCACTAAGCCTGCTAGTACACACTCCATGAGTCGCTCGAATGTGGCAGGTGCGTTGCACAATCCGAAGGGCATGACGTTAAATTGCCATAAACCTTTACCGGTCGAGAAAGCTGTCTTCTCCTTGTCTTCTGGATGAATTTCCACCTGCCAGTATCCAGATTTCAGGTCTAGGGTCGAAAACCATTTCATGCCACTCAGGGTATCCAAAGTGTCGTCGATTCGAGGTAACGGATAACTGTCCTTCTTGGAGACATCATTGAGACGCCTATAGTCCACACAAAACCTCGTGCTGCCATCTTTCTTCTTCACTAATACAACAGGCGAGCACCACGGACTTGCAGACGGTTCAATAATCTTATTCCTTCTCATGTCCTCCAAAAGGCCTTCAACTTCTTTTTCCTTAGCAATTGGTATCCGTCTTGCTCGTTGACGAATTGGTCTCTCGCTTCCGGTATCTATCCTGTGTTGAACCACCGACGTTCTTCCAAGGTCCCCATCGTGACTGGAGAAGATATTCGCGTAGCGCTGTAAAAACTTCTTAGCTTTCATGCCCTGCGAATAAGTTAGGTTACTCTTGCAGTCGTCGAGCAGCTCAGTCACTATTCCGTAGTTGTTGCTGTTTGCTGAGTCCGCGCCTGTTATCGAACTACACTTTTTCATCCAGACGACTTCCTCGCACTTTCCAATGACGTCACCTTTGTTCAAGCAGATCTCGCGATCACCAAGATTAACAACCTTGACCACAGCGCTACTGCTTCCACTAACAAGGGTTCTTGCCGTCATCAGTTTTTGTGCCGACGTCTTGTTAGGTGTGTCTTCGATCAACACGCATCTGTTTGACTTCTGCTTTCCAGCTGGCGGCAGTTTCACCAGCACCTGAGCTTCCGCTCGTCCAGGTATAATGACTTTCCTTATGCATGCGACTTTCCCGCAGGCACCTCCGAGAATGAAGATTTCTTCTTCACCACACCTGAAAACTCCGTCAGCGACATTAATTCTGCAGTTGTGTTTCTTCATGAAATCCAAACCCAAGATGCAATCATCCATAATCTCAGCCACGATAACGTCATGGGAGTATGAGGACCCCCCTACATCCATCGTAACTGACATTTCTCCCCGGACGGGTATTGGCTGACCGGAGGCCGTAAGAAGCCGACAGTCAATTCTCCTCTTGTGTCCCCTTGCGGCCTTTACCAGATTTGGGTTCACTATTGTTCTAGAGGCTCCTGTGTCTAGAGTCATTTTGCAATCCGTCCCGTTAATAGTCCCCTGAATCGCAAGACTATTCCCGCTGCATGCCTGGGAGATAACGGTTATCGGGGCTTCCTCCGCGTCAGCCAGTACTCGCCCCTTAGTCCTGGCTTCTATTCGTTTCCCTGATCCCGGGCAGGGGACGAAGCCCCTTGCTTCTTCAGCTCTTCCATTTGATCTTCGATCCTTTTTATCCTTGCCAGATGGGTCTCCTTCTGCGGGCAGTTGAGCTGGAGATGGCCCCTCTCGCCACACTTGTAGCACATGACTCCATATCTTTTCTTCGTAGGAGCCTTAATCTCCTTGACTTCCTCAGAGACCTCGCGGATCCTATGAGTCTGCCGTATGTCATGGCGAACCGCCTCGACCTCCAAAGCATGCGCCAATGCTTCCTTTAGCGAGCTGTGGTGGCGAAGCCTCACTGCAGCTCTGACTTCCAGATCTTTGATTCCGTCGACAAATGCTTGAACAATATTCGTGTCTACCATCTTGGTGTCGGCTCCTGGGTGTGCCTTCCTGACGAGTTTTTCAATTTCCAACGCCCATTGTTGTAGTCCTTCTCCTGAGCGTTGGACTCTGTCACGCAGTTGGGCACGAAACACGTGCTCCAGGTGTCGCTCCCCGTATCTGGATTCAAGTGCCTCCATCAGGTCTTGGAACCCATTTCCTGTATGTGGCAGTGCTTCCAAGACAGACAAAGCTTGCCCTCTGAGCGCAACAGTGAGAGCGGTCAGGCATTGCTCTTCCGTCCATCCATTGGCAGTAGCAACAGTCTGGAATTGCTGACGATAAGCGTTCCACGAAGTAGTGCCGTCGTATGGCGGCACTTTCACTCTTGGTCCTTGCGCCACTACGGTAGTTCCACTAGACATCACAACTCCCGTGGTTTCGAGGCGTACTACTTTCTTCTGTAATTCCGTGAGGCCGGTTTTCACATTTTCGACATCCAATCCTAACCCGGTAACTCGTTCTTCCACTTCGTCGACATCTTTTTGGAGCTTACCCACCGTGTCACTAACATCTTTTATAGCCCAAAGCGCTTTTTCCTGTGATTCTTGCAAAGCGCTGAACTTGCGTTCTTGTGATTCTTGCATTGCCTCTTGTGATTCCTTCATTGCCTTTTGTGATTCATGCAAAGCGCTGAACTTGCGATCTTGTGATTCTTGCAATGTCTGAATTTCAGCCCTTTGCAGCTTCATTAATTCAATTAAACTTCCTAATTGAAGTGCCACTTGTGGGTCTGTAGAAGCTACGGTGCTGCTGGTGGGCGTGGCCTGTCCGGTGGGCGTGGCAAGGTGGGTGGAGCCAGTGGGCGGGGCTTGAGCCAAAGTGGGCGGGGCCTGAGGGGCGTGGTCAGTGGGCGGGGCCAGGTGGGCGGGGCCAGTGGGCGGGGCCTGAGGGTCGTGGCCAGTGGGCGTGGCCTGGTAGGCGGGGCCAGTGGGCGGGGCTTGGCCCACAGTGGGCGGAGCTTGGCCCCCAGTGGCATCCGCAGTTCGTTGTGCCCTCGTCCTGACCCCCTCCTTGGGGTTATCTCTCGGAGTCAATGGCATCTCCAAATCTCACTTCCGACACCAGTTGTTGCGTGTTAGGGTTCGAACGATTTGGAGAGAAAGACCTGCTGACTCTTTTAGAGACTTTATTCACTAGCACTAGGTCCGACACAAGCACTAGGTACAAATACTACGCACTAAGTACAAGCACTGAGCACTAGGTACACTCACTTATCACTAGGTACGCTTCACTAAGCACTAACAATGTCCGAGGTCGTAGCCAATGTCGTAGGTTTCCGCTGGTATCACTTCTTGATCACTAGTATTCACTTCGAAGTCGCTTCGTCGTTAGCTCAAACTGAACTGGCTCCGCTCGGCCTCAATCGGCCTTTTTATACCGGGCCGAGCCTACACCCAGACAGTTCTAGAACCCTCGTGCGTGTACTCGATCCTGAGTTCATTCACCTATATGTCCTCTAGCGCCATTTAGTATTGAGTGGATGTTTCACGTTGTCTTTGTAACAAAGTGGTTTGTACAGCACACAACGTGGTTCCTTCGCTCCCCGCTAGATGGCGCAAGCTCCTTTTTTGTGTACTCGTAACAATATGATATGATGATATAATATGTGATATGTCCTGCTATGCCCTGCGATACCATAACTCAGTTTTTTGATATTCATATAGACATATAATCTTCTTAAAATATTATTTCACATTGAATTGATTTTCTACTATATTTTTCGCAGCCTTGGGCTATAGTAATAATATTCATTACATTTTAAAGTCAATTATGTCTCTATGAAGTTACAACAAAGCCACTTACCATAATATTATGTAAACGCAAATCTTTATGCGAGCTCTGTTTCAATTTTGCTTAACTATCATAAACATGTAGATCTTGAAATGGTCAAATTAATTACGATAGTCGTAAGACCATTGTATTGTGAGCCGTATACAGTATGTGCTCTACAACATTTCATGGAAGCTATATCTTTGGCTTGGCACAAAGACAAACAGAATAATCCCCTTTTGAACAAACAACATACGGTCCGGTCTTGTGACGGTACCGAAATCGGTTTTGTGATTTTGGGTCAAACTACAAGGACAAATCTTATTATATTTGCATTATCAAATCTTATTATATTACAAAAATAGTTTTATATCAAATAATTTATTACTTATCCAATAGAACTATGATAATGGTACCTAATGTACCTAAATTTGATAACTGAGCTGAACCTGTCCAACTGCTTTGCAAAGATTTTTCTATATATGGAATGGCGTAAAAGAAACTGTTGGTATTAATCTCTCCGATATACAATGGTGAGCTCTAGAAGAACAAAACATCCAGACTAATAACAAATATTTTTGGATTTGTAAATTTCCACTTATAATGGGAATTGAACCTACTCGGTGTTATCGCACTCTCCACAATAAGAGTCGTCATCAATCATCGTCATTCAATTAAGGAACAAACTCGGTACGATGATCTTCGCGCTATTGTATCATAGATTAAAAATGTTCTTAAAAGAAGTGACGTCAATATAATCTTCTATATACATAATTATTGACTAGCCCGTTGGCGCAGTTTGTAGTGACCCTGCTTTCTGCTCCGGGGGTTGTGGGTTCGATTCCCACCCTGAGTCTGGGTGTAATATACATATTTATTTATATATTATGTATTATTTATAAGTATGTTTATCGAGAAAAAAATTTAGCTGGACCAGTCGGCTGTTACCTATAACACAAGCATTAAGTTGCTTACTTTAGGAACAGACTACCGTGTGTGTAATGTGTACATATTTATTTATTTATTTATATATAAGAGATTTCCACCCATATATTGACTTATCACGATATCTCTAGAACCATAAGGCGTAGAGACTTGAAATTTGGTAGGAATATTCCTTTTGCTGAGTAGAGGTCAGTTAAGAACGAATTTTACAAAATTCTACCCACAAGAGGGGGTTTTGGGGATTAATAACATATGTGGCAAAACAACGTTTGCGGGGTCAGCTAGTATATAATAAAATAAAAAGTACCCCATTATAAATTAAAATAAGAATGCATTTGAGTTTTTACTAAAAATATTGAAAAAAAAACTGAAGACAGTAAAATTAAAATAAACCTTTTTAATCTTAATAACTGATAGCGCCAGGGTTTTGTAAGTTATGCGTGGTCATGCATACAAAAATTTACTCATCTTTACAAGCTCCTTACTTTTCGTCACATGGAAAAACATACTATTTACATGATATTTGACATGTTAAAAATGATATTTCCATATTTTATACACGTTTAAAATAACCGAATTGGCAGATATCCAATTTTAAAGAGATCCTTTTAAAAAGAATGAAGTTTTTCATACCACTTTAAAAATAAAGTGGAAAAAACACTAGAGTTGAACAGCTTGTTAAATTATGAAAAATCAAATATGTTTATTACTAGGATAACAAATATCCATAATATTTGTTAGTAAAAAATGAAAAGTTGAAAATAAAAACGTAATAACTAATGTTAGTACCTAATAACTAACAATTTTTGGCTACGGCAGTCTAGAATTTAACCACCCCCTCTCTTCCCATGGGTATCGTAAGAGGCTGTAGTACGATACTATAGGTATAGGCTTGATACTATAAGAAGGAATAGAATTTGTATTAAGTACAGTTATTTGCTGCATCGCCTTTGTAATGTTATTAGATGGTATAAAAGATATCCCCTTAATATTATGCCTTTAATATCAATGGTAAAACAAATACAAATAAAAAACATAAATAGTATAAAAATTTGATAGTGTAGGATTATTAAGAAATTAAACAATGTAAATTGTCAACTAATTTTGATATTGTCGTGAATTCGAAATTTTATCTCGAATGTTCACAGTACGAGCTGAATTCAAACTCTCGAAGTTATAATTCCGTAAATCCTTTAGAATGTTAAATTTATAAGTTGAGGAGTGAGAGTCGGAAAGATAAGCGCTGCATTTGAGATGAACTCGAAAGGGAACCGGCCTCGTGTATCTTTTGGAGGGTGTAATACGAAATATAAGCAAGACTTCATTAAAATTTCTATGGAAGATGTATAAAATAGTTTTGATAAAGATACGTCGTTCAGTTGTGAACAAAGTTATAGCAAACAGTCATGACGTAGGTTATTGTTATTTAGAATATTTAATGCATAAATATTTATTATCTACCTACATTAGACACTTGCTACTTACCTACATTAGAGAAACATTTATAGTACACTTTATATAAATGAATCTTATTATCTTAAAAGACCATTTACATACCTAGATAATTTCCTATCAGTAAATATTTAGTTCTTAAGTTGTAAATTGTAATATGTATAATGTTTAATAAAGTATCGTTAAAATTCCCTATACCAATGTGACATAAAAATTATAAAATGAAATGACTACAGTCATGAAAAGTTTTTGTACAGGTCACATATTTGTTTAATTAATAAAAACTTTTAATAGCCAATTTGTCGAGAGCGATGATATAACAAAGGGAAGAATTTATAACATTTAAATTAATATTTAATTTATCGCTTATATTACATAATACTGTCAGACTTACCAAACTTTGCATTGCTTCATCTAATGCTTAAGAGAAATTTAGGCCCCAGTCGAGCCTTTTGAGAATCCCGTTGTATTATATTTTACTTAAGGAATACCTTATTAAGCATTTTGCTGTAATAAACATTTATGTAACAATTGTTGGTTTATAAATCTTTTAATAAAGAGGCTCAAAATTTATACAACTTGAAAAGGAAGTTTTCTTAAAAGCAATTGAAGAATTTAGTCTCATTATAGTCTCATTATTGAAAATAAGAAAAGAAACCTGTTTTTTGCTTTCTATACTAAACTCTATATCTTAGTTAGTATAGAAAATAAACAAGAAATAAATTAACCAAACAGAGATTTGTCATTGTCAAACAAAAGATTGATGATTGTAGAAAAATGGACAAAGGACTTTTTTGTATTTCGAAACAAAAAATTTCGTTAGCACAAATGTATTGCGACAATTTGTAAATATTAATGGTTTTGAATGAGAGATTCGTTTGACGAAGATAGTGATTTCAATAAAAGTTTTAATTAGATATAATGATGAAGCCACCTCGCTGTTACCTAGTAAATCTATTTATTAATACTCTTTACGAATATTATGCGGAGGATTATGAAATTTCGCACACTTTATAGTTTATATAGTGAAGGTGAGTAGAATGTTAATATATATATTTTTAATTATGCACAAAAAATACATTAAATAAATAAAAAAAAACATTACACACACTACCATGTAGTTGACACTCACACGCATATACCTATACTCTTTTGTTTACTAACATAGAAGTATATAGTCTTTGACAACAGAACCTTAATAATGTTCAAACTTATAATTAAAATTAAATATGGTTGAATTTCGAGCACTACCACTAGTAAATAAGTGAAAGCAAGCAAGTTTCGAATTTATCTCCTTAAAGACGTCATTAGCTTTTGTACAAACAAAAAAATATAATAGTTAATTCACCAGCCCCCAAACTGCAATAATTTACATACAAATGACAAATTACACGATATCTCAAATGTTGCCAGGGTTTGAAACTTGCCCTCTAAAATATAGCTGTAGTTTATCTCCTAACCAGTCGGCTGGCGTTTGGGATCTTTAAACATAGTTTCGAACTTCTATGTAATGCTCGTGACGTACTCCTACTCACTCACTAACTTACTCTGTATCGATATTCGTATAAGCTTAGCTTCGTATTTCATTGCTCGCTTTGTTAACAGAAGTTGTGAATGAGGGTGTGAGAAGCGTTAAGATAAGATTGAAGATTTAAGTAACGCTTAAGAATAATATGAATAAATTTAAGTTTTTGATACCATAATTATTTAAGTAAGTAGCCTAATAAAAGTTAAAAATAATAAGTCTTATATTTCTGAATGTAAACAATACGAAAAAAATTTAAGCGCGAAATTCGCGGAATGAAGGGTTCCTCAAGAGACTTCCAGCTTTTTATTTTCGTGTATGGTTTACCTAAATTGCGTTCGTCGACCTTTTAGTTACCGGTTGACCTTTTTATTACATCTTTTGCATTTCAGCCTCGTCACGTTGCCTGTCCATTACAACTTGAATGTCCGTGTGTCGGGGCATCCATCCCTTCGGTCTAATATCTTCTCATTAAGTGGCGGACACTACGTTATTATTTATACCGACTTCAAGAAAGGAAGAGGTTCTCAAGTTCACTTTTTTAATGTAACTAGATCGGCAAATAAGCGTACGGCTCACCTAATAGTAAGCGATTACCATAGGTTATAGACGTCTGCAACACCAGAAGCATCGCAAGCGTGTTGCTGACCCCATCCACAGTTCCCCCCAGGAGACCCACTGTGACCCGATGTACTTTTTTACATACTGATACTGATTGGATGATTCTTTTTTGGTTAAATTTTTTTTTGACAGTATCTTTTCAAATCCCACTAGTAGTGAATTTCGAAAAATTTCTTCACGGCGGTCTATTTAAAAAGCACAAGTGTATGTAAACATTAATATGCAAGGCTGAAGAATTTTAAAAGCTAAGTGCTCGCTCGGAAAAGAATTTGCTATACTATAAAATGAAAAGCAGTAAGGGAGAATTTCATGATTTTATACTAATTTATGAAAGATATTAAATCGCTCTAATAGATAGGATGGGGAAGCAGAATAAGATTAAAATAGTGTCAAGTAGGATAAAAACGTGAGTAATTCTGCGTTTTAATTCGATCTGTAACTGTAACTACGGAGACATAATATAATAAAAAATATCGGCAAAGCTAATAGAAATATTTGTATGAGCAGAAATCGAATTTCAAAAAAAAATCAATCTTACGAATTAGTTGTGTGTTTTTCCAGAATCATATTTCTCAGATCTCATATTTGTCGTTAAAAAAATATCCTAATTGAGTTAAAATAAAATTTTATATTAAATCTATTCTATTTATTCGTATATTTTTAATATATAGAAAAGACAGGAAAACTAGAAACAGAAGCCACAACCTGACCAAATCTCAACTCTGCTAATGAATGTCGGCCATGTTGTTTTGGTCTAGGTTACACATCCATTAATCGAGTGTCACAGTCCAATTAAGAGAAAAACGTTAGTGAAAATGATACATGCCTTACTATTTATGCTTTACTTGATACTAGCCGACCCGCGCCCACTTCGTTGGGCGTTAATTATTATCTTTGTGATGCAATTATGTTGTGTAGTTCTTAGTACTGTTGTATTAGGTTCATTGTTTAGAATTTGACGTATAAAATCGTAATAATATCGTGTATTTATTATTTTAAATTACAGAACCAAATAACATACTTTATAAATAAAATGTTGCTCCAATGCCATCTATCAAAAAGCGAAAAAACTTCGTCGTCGATAGGTTAAAATAAGAGTAAACAAAATAAATAGACTAAAAAATAGCGATAGATGGCCATAGTTTCTTTGTGATTTTGATAATATATTTTAATATTTTTCTTAATTACTGAATTTTTTGTACAATTACAATAAAATATAGTCTATGTCACTCCTGAATAGTGTAGCTTTTTGTTAGTAAAAGAATTTTCATGATCGGATCAGTATTTGCGAAGATTACCCCCGATATACAAACAAAGTTATAAACCTTACGTCTTTATAATATTAGTATAGATTGCAAAAGAAAAACAGTTTTTTTTTTTGCTCGTCATTGGAACAGACAACCGTGTGTGTGTTAAACATTTTATTGACACATAAAAAAAAAACATGTAGTATATTTTTATATTAACTAGTCATGTTAAGTTTAAATGTAATAAAAACTATCACTATAATAATGCAAGGAATGATATTTGAAAGTATATAATTGTTCCTTTCTTTCAAAGTAAGTAAAGGTGAAATACACGAAAATTATTTTCCAATTCCGACTTTTAAATCAACTTTAATTCAACCAAATAAATAATTGAACAACTCCCATTCTTTCTTCTCATTTATTACACGTTTTTTGTACTATGTTATTGAGTTTCACCTTAATGTTATTTCAACAAATTAATCTGAAAAGAGAGATGTTTTTCCAAATAACAAAAAAGAAATCATTTTAATTATTATACACAAAAAAAAAACAGTCAAATTTTCTCGTTTTAAAGTTACTAATGATTGTTTAACCTAATGCAACTCTATTATTATTATATTTTTTACCAATCTAAAATATTATGCAAATAAGATAAACCATCACAATTAAATGAGTTAAATATTTCATTTAGTAGGTAATTACACTAAAAAGAAAACCAGTAAATTTAGAAAATTAGTAAAGTACATTAAGAAAATTCTCGAGTAGTATACAAGGTGACATAACAATAGACAAACAATAACTTAACAAACAACACAAAATAAATTAACAGAAAATCCAGGCTAAGTTATTTGTATCCATTTCGGTCACTGTATTTTGTCCATTACTGGTCATTATAAATTCCTTAATTCACGATATTAGTGCCCGGGCCCTGACCGCGGCGTGATAAATGTAGACGTGTCTTAGATCCTATTTCATTACCATTAATTATGTCTAATACGTCCATCTGGCTATTTATAAGTGCTAAAAGTTGAGTGTATCATTTTATTTTTATTTTTATTTTTATTGACATTAATTATAGCTCAACCAAATATATCAAATCAAGTAAATGAATTTAAGATAATATTTTGTAAAGTAGTAATCTTGTAAAAGACACAGTCAATTGTGTACGTGTCGTGTGTAGTGTACACACCAAATAAAAAATATTAAGTAAGTAATTTCACGAATCTATAACATTAGTGACGGGGCGTAATCACTTTGATTTACTTTTAAGTCCGAAAATAACATACATTTTAGTATTTCTGTGAAAAGATATTCTTGGAAGAATGTTTTAAAATGTTTCTCAAAAATTGCGAAAAATTAATCTGTCCATTATAATTAAAAAGCAATCATCTCTAAATTCGGAGTCTTGAGTCTGACGTTTCTTTGAATATTATTTCCAGCTTATTTCCTTTAGATAAAATTTTAAGTAATAAGATGTTTAAAACATATTTCAAACGCTTTCAAATTATTTTGTTTTTATTTATAAAAAAAAAAATTCAACGTCAGTTTTTCTTCTTTCTGTCTCTCTCTTTCTCTACTCCATCATATCATCTACCACGTCAAACAAGTACCTAAGTCTAATAAAGTCATTGTTAAGCTTTTTCCAGAAAAAGTAAGATACAAAACCAAATATAATATACTAAGCTTACTTAATGAGTTAAGTTTTAACCGCTCTCCTCAATTGGAAAATAGAACTTCATTCCAGTAGTTATCAAAATAAAAAACTTCATAAAATTTTGTATTCCTCCATGTCCTTAATTTTCTCTTCTTAATTATGTCCTAGCAAAAAAACATCAAACAAAACCATAGAAATATTTTCACTCAATGCTCTTAAAATATAATCTGTCACGAAAGATTTCTGATAAACTTCACAAAGCCTTTGAAGAACATAATTTTAAGCTATCATGAACTAATCGCAACGAATGTTTTAGATTTTGACTAATTAAAAGTGATAGGCTAATTAAAGTACCTACTTTAATCAGCCTATCAGCAGCTCAGTTAAATATAACTCCTATAGCGATTAACCATTTGCTTAAATAAACCGCGTATAACTATTATGTCACAAGCAGTGTGCTACCGTGTTCATCCCGGTCGATTGCTCAATTTATCAATACAGGCCTCGGAGCAATGACTAAGATTTAACTTTGATTTAACAGATGTGGATTATTATTTACTTTTGAGTTTTTGCACTGTGTCGCTTAGTTTCAGTAGAGTTAAATACCTGCTCTTCTATTGTATAAAATGGTGATTTCAGTTGTTTCTTAACTGCATCAATCAACTCCCGACTTTTGATAAAATCTTGTTAGAAATAGTAGGTACATGTTGCATACATATTTATTCATTTAGTTTTATCGGTTTATATTAAGACGTACACAGCAAATTTTCTATATTTTACTCATTTATATATAGCTCATAAGCGTCACTACTTATAGCCTATTCTGATAGGCTCAGATCTATTCTGATAGTATCAGATATAACTTACGACTGCACTCGTTTGTCTAATAAAAAAACTTGAATATTCAAGTTTAGTCATTGTAGCATTCGTTGTCGATAAATTAAAACGTCGACATAATGACTTTTTATTAATTAATACAGTTAAGAAACAGCTGTAATCACCATTTTATACAATAGAAGAGCAGGTATTTAAGTCTACTGAAACTAACCGACACAGTGCGAAAACTCAAAAGTAAATAATAATCCACATCTGGCAACGCGTTTGCGATGCTTCTGTGTGTCGGCTACAGTAACCGCTTACCTACAGTACCGCTTATCATCCGTAGTCATAGGTGGGCCCTACGCTGCTACGCGGTTTGCTGAGTCGTATATTCAGTAACTTAGTCGTATAAATTGACTGAGGTAGGGCACAGCAGGAAGTTTCCTGCTCAAAATATAGAACAGCCCGACTGGGGTAGTACCTCGACCTTACAGAAGACCACAGCTAAATAATACTGTTTTCAAGCAGTATTGTGTTCCTGTTGGTGAGTAAGGTGACCAGAGCTCCTGGAGGGGATTGGAGATAGGGTCGGAAACGCGCTTGCGACGCTTCTGGTGTTGCAGGCGTCTATAGGCTACGGTGGTCACTTACCATCAGGTGAACCGTACACTTGTTTGTCGACTTAGTAACATAAAAAAAACATGTATATAGTTTGAAAATTATACAATATTTAATATTTCTACATATATGTATAAAAAACAGTATATAAGTACGTACGAAACGAATGAAAAATAGTAATTAAATGTTGTACTTGATTCACAATTAGAAAACGATCAACGTCGCAACAATTTTGACTTTCAAAAACATGTACATATATTACTAACTTGTTTTTGCACATCTACGATACACAATCTACATGAAACAGGACGATAGGAAGTCGACCACCCGATTTATTTCAAGCCGACTAAGTCTGTATCACTTACGTAAGATTTAACCCATTTCGAGATATAGCTATTTTCAACGCAATTACACTCCTATTCACTTTTTACGGCTACGATATACGAGTATGAATAAACGAAGACATTATTATTTTTTTCACTTTTTCGAGATATTTAGTATTAATTTAAGCGAAATTTCTTTGTATTACATTTTTATTGCAAAACTTATTATAGTATTGTAGTTCATAGTCAAATTATGTTAAAAGAAACTATAAACATTTTTGTAAAGTTCCTTTTAAAACTCCATAAAAATGTATTAATTATATGTCTTAGTAAAACTTTTATAGTACGTTGTCTTTTACTGCCAATGGGTATTTGCTCGAATACAATCATGTTTCTTGTCTGGGTGTATTTCTTCGTGGGTCGCCACCGTACCTCGGAGAGCACATCTATACTAATATAACAAAACTGAAGAGTTTGTTTGATTGTTTGTTTGTTTGTTTGAACGCGCTAATCTCAGGATCTACTGGACCGATTTGAAAAATTCTTTCAGTGTTAGAT
Source organism: Melitaea athalia (assembly GCA_905220545.2). Lineage (NCBI taxonomy): Eukaryota > Metazoa > Arthropoda > Insecta > Lepidoptera > Nymphalidae > Melitaea > Melitaea athalia. The sequence continues at coordinate 7,225,075 of HG992184.1, forward strand.
AGACCATTTATCGAGGAAGGCTATAGGCTATATATCATCACGCTAAGACCAATAGGAGCGGAGTCCACGCCGACGAAGTCGCGCGCAGAAGCTAGTAAAAGATAAAGCTATCGGTGTCGGATGTTATCATACACACCTGATAGTAATTGTATTTTTTTTTTTATTGTACACCTACACACTATACTTTCTTGCACATACCAAGGTTGGCTGGTACAAAATGCATTAGAGTTAAGCCGCCTTTTTTACACACTTGTATGAGTGTATTTATTTAACAATAAACTATTTAAATAAATAAATAATCGTTAAACGTTGTAGAAAAATTATTTGACTACTCCCAACAGAGCAGCGTGGTAAATAAGGTTCCAACCATTCTTCTACGTAGGGAAACAAATTACTTTAACTATACATGTACTACCTTTAAAAATAACATGTATCTAATGCTGATATACTTTGAAATTAAAAAAAAATTATAAAACAACAACAACTTTTAAAATAAATTCCATAAAGAGTAATCCAATTTCCGTAAAATCGTTTACAAAAACAAATAACAATTACAAGAAAATATTTGTTAACATAAACGAAACGAAAGGAAAACAGTCAATAGCAACGAGTTTAAAAGACAACTCAAATGATCTGCGAAATTGGAAGTCAGAGCATCTATAATGGATGTACTCGAATTGTTGTTCGAATGTTCGAAGCGTGAACAGCAAAGCTTTAAAACGTTATTAGTTTTAAGAGCATAAAAACTGAATAGGCCGAGGTTGCTCAGTTCATGAAACACGTAAAAATGTAAATCTTCGCGTGTTTAGTCTCACCAAACACCGTTGATTTGTATTGTTCTAGTGTCTAGAATTGATTAGATTTAATTGAGAGTATTTTGTAAGAGTAGGATTTAATTCACCACTCATTCCCACAACAGATAGATATTTAATTTTTTTTTTCAAAACATGTAGGGGAAGATTGGCACCATTCGTACACTTTTTAAACTTTGATTTTTTAAAAATCATGTATCAAAGATAAATTGCTTAATCTGTTATTATAACAAATTACATACATTCAGCTTCCTAATAAAAATGTATGGAAAATCATTCTTACTTATAATAGATGAATGAAATGCATTTTAAAAAAAGATGTCATATGTCCGAATCTACCCCACTATAGGGGTACATTCATACATAGGTAGGGGAACATTCGGACGGTAGGTTAGTAGGTAGGTACAGGTTAAATAAAATAGCAAAGTAAGTAGGAAAACTTGGATTAATTGGTATTAAAAATAGCAACAATGTAATAAACTAAATGACAAAACTTTTTATCAACAAAACATATTCATTTCTTAAATAAATACCTAAATAGAAGAAAAAAAACAAAATACTGCAGACTACACATATATTTCATACGAATCAGTCAATAAGAGATCAATATTATTTGGCGTATCAGACATAAATAAAAGATAAACTAAGTCTTAATAATTAATTATTGCACTGCATTGTGTTAAATCAACAGGAAATGTGAATATGTTAGAGGTCCTAGGCTCCTAGCCGTAGATGTTCCTGGAGATTTTAGGTTAGGAAGAACCAATGTGACATCAGAAATACAACGCACGAAACACAAAGGAGTAGGATTTTCCTGGTTTTTATCTTAAATACGAGACCTTAAATTCCATTTGAGAATAATTGCTTATAACTTTAGCTACGTAGTAGACAATCGTTTTTTTTTTTGCCATTTTGACACAACTGTTGTCGGTAATTTTTTCGGGCCTCACGGTAGCATCGACATACTGATCTTCATTGTCATCAGAATAATCTACTACTGATGTCGAACTTTCCTGTAAACTAATGTCAGAATTTTCAGATTCCGAATCACTGCTTTCTTTCTTTTTCAATTTTTTTGGCTTAGATTGTGTTACAAGTTTCAAAGTGCGCTTCAACTCTCTCGCTTTTGCTTTTCTTTCTTGTTCTATTATCTTTAATTGTTTGGCATTCTGCAAATCTTCCAACCAATTTTTTTCCGGCGTACCTATCGGTGTAAATTCTGGTTTTTCCCGGTTGCCTTCCTTTTGTCGTTTTTTTCTTTTTATCAGTTGTAGGATAGGGCCGAATCATTGCTGGTGTAGTAGGACATGGTTTTTCTTGCAACTCAGAAGTCTGATACCAAGCTTCAAGTACTCGAGGAGGAGTTTTCTGTGACTATTTCTGAAATAAAAAAAATACATATACATGGGGATACATGTCAAACAGTTAGAGGGCACATTCGTACGCGTACGAATGTGCCCATCAAGTAGGCGTACGAAGCTGCCCCGAAGGTAAAAAATGAAAGATTTTAACCTACCCACTAATCATTTATAAAAAACAGCAAAAAAGATACATTTTTATTATCGTGATCGTAGTGACTTACCAATTAGCAATAATCCAATAGAATTTATAACTTCACATAACCATGAAACACCTGAAAACATCGACAAAATATTTACTCTGAGCATGCAAAAACACATTACGTCCTCTCGCATTACTCACAATGGCCGCACTGGTGGCTAACTTCATTGACAACTGACGGCCGCTAGGGCCTACTCACACACGCAAAGCTAAATAAATACATCGTTCTAACAGGCGGTTGTAGTGACTGTATGAAGGTTCCCCGTGTACGAATGGTGCCAATCTTCCCCTACGCTTACGACGCCGCTTTGGCGCAACGGTTACAGCACTGGATTGCGATTGACTGTTGCGCGGGCGGTTGTGGGTTCGATCCCCGCACACGACAACATTTGTAATGGCCATACAGATGTTTGCCGTGGTCTGGGTGTTTGTGCAGTCCTTGTGGGTCTCCCCACCGTGCCTCGGAGAGCACGTTAAGCCGTCGGTCCCGGTTGTTATCATGTACATCTGATAGCGATCGTTACTCATAGTAGGGAATATATCCGCCAACCCGCATTGGAGCAGCGTGGTCAGTGGTGGATTAAGCTCCGATCCTTCTCCTACACAGGGAAGAGGCCTATGCCCAACAGTGGGATATTACAGGCTGAATCGTGATCGATGTACGCTTAAGATTTTACGCAAGTACGTCGTTATGTCGATTTGTGTGATTTTCGAATGCAATATTTCTATATTTTGCGTAATAATAATTTTATATTTGATAAGGCTACGTTTTTTGTAATCTTTTCACATAATATCGACGTACAACTTCAACTTTACGATACTACCTTTACAAACTACCTACTTCACTTTACAATATTCATGATGAAAAAGCGAATTTTTAAAGGAGAAATTTTATATGGAACATTTGGTAACGGGCGGTTCACATAAGCCGGGTAAGGACCATTTCAAACAAGGTTTTTCATGCATTATACCCGATTTTATTGAGTTGACGTTGCAGTTTGAGCGAATTTATGACTTTTATGAATAAAAAATAATGATTTTTTAGATTTTTTCAACTTTTTGGTAAACAAACTCGAAACATCTCAATCAGCAAACAATATTATATGTTTTCGTAGAATGTGAAAAAAGATTCTTGTTTTTTCAGTATAAATTTGTTTGTACAGATTGTTATTTACCATTCAATTTAGTAATATTATTTACTTTGTTATTACCAGAAGTATTTTAATTAAATCTCAAAATAAGGCGTTTGTTATTTGAATATTTATGATATCAATGTACATAATAAGGTCACACATAGAATACTAACTACATAGTTATGGTCATTACTCATGATTTCTTAAGCAATTAAAATATTTTATTTTAGAAGTCGTCCATGGTTTTCAAAAGAAATTTAATCGTGATTACAAGTTATTCTAATTATTATGAAAATGACAGACGTTGCCCTCTCTTACGAACTGTCAAACGCTGTCACTTGAAATAATCGTTAAATTTTTACGAATTTTCCAATTTTGCCCAAATTTCCTTAATTTTTTGTTCCGTAAGAACTACTCTTTCTAGAGTTTAACGCTTAGAAAGACATTAAGCGATTTATTTTTATTTGTATACATTAAATCGCTCGCACTAAAGCCACACACTAAGTAGAGATTACGAGCCACTTTGAGTGTTCAAACGGTCAGTCTTATCCAGGACTCTTTTGATGGTCGAATCTGAAACGCGTTATTTTTTCACTATGTTTAACACTTCTATAAATAAGTAATGTTTATGTATATATGTACATATATCTACTACGTAACCCCGAGGACAGTGATTGAAGGTTTTTGCAATGTAAACATCGTTTAGTGAATTTATATTTGTTACTGTAGTAATGCATGTTGTAATAAAAAACAAGTGTATATTTATCTAAAAAAATATTTAGCTATATCAGTCGGCTGTTAGTTATAAACACAATCATTAAGTTGCTTACCTTAGGAATAGCATATGTTTATGTAAAAAATATTTATTTATTTAAAAATCCTATAATATCTCAGTCGATTCGACAAATAATGGATTTTTTTCTCTTATAATATTATCAACATTATACCTAGATAAAGTTATGAAGTAGGTCACATTGAACAGAGGAATTTTTTAAAAGTATTTAAGGAATGCAGCGTTCGTCAGGTATTTGTCGAACGAAAAATCGATATGAACTCTCGACCCACGATAATATAAAAATCAATGACAAAGAACGAACGATGGATCGCCTTTCATAAAATTCTGAATGAAAAAAAATATTAAAATTTCGCATCTCTGCCGTAAGCCGTGAACTGGGTAACAGTCCTGGAGGCATTCCCTTTAAGCTTTATTAAATGTGAAGGGAAATTTAGAGACGATCATTTTACGAAAATTGGGGGACATAGTTTAAAACTTATTGCTTTTGTCATTGATACATCATAAGAAGTTATTCAGTCGTTATAGAAATAGATTCAACATAACTTAATTCTTTTCTCTATTTTGTAGTCTATTTTTAAATGTTGTTATGAGAAAAAAAGCTTTTTATTATAATAATGATGTATAAAATTTATTGGTAAAAGTTAAGAACAGTTTTTAGCATGGGTCTAATTCAAACCATTATAAATAATACATTTACTAAAGTGTAGAGTAGCATTAAGAAACTCAATTTTAATTGACTTCATCATAACCTGTAAATTGAACATGGCAGACATAATAATAGTACACTCTTAACCAACTACATCGTTAGGTTTTAAAAGCGGTCGGGTGCACCATACGTATATTTATTATTTATTAGTGACCAGAGTGAGCTCTAAGAGCTGTTCATAGTTGATGAGAGTCTACAAGCCTTCAACAACGATTTACGTTGCAAGCCTTCCAACGAAAATAATTGAACGAATAGCTATAATTATATTAATCGCTTACCGTCAAGTGAACCGTACGCTTGTTTGCCGACCAACTTATAGAAAAAAAAATGTTAAAACGAAAGAAGCGTTAAAATTCACGATTAGAGACGCGAGTCATTTTTGCCACTATAGTTAGCGACAAATAAACGTATAGTCTGCTTCGAGGTAAGCGATTACCATAGCACATGGATGTTTGCAACACTGGGAGTCGCGTCTCTAAGAGCTAACTATATTATTCACCACAGGACGCTCACTCAGGTTGGTCCAGATTTTGAGAAAGATAATTTCAATAAGATTACTGCTCTGATGTAGTGGTGGGTGTAAACGGAAAGAAAAGTAAAGACAACGAATAGTTTTTTCGTAAAAATTCCGTTTCTATAAGCCAATCATTGTCAATTTATCTTGTCTGTGGGTAAATCAACCAAAATGAAAAGTAATTTGACTCTATTTCCTTAAAAAAGGGCATGAGTCTAATGAAAGGTTGTAGCATGCACGCAAGGAAGCGTAAATTTTCCAAAGTTTTCAATGTTTTGTTGTAATTGAAAACAAAGGAAGTTGTCACCAGATTGAAACTAAAGAACCAATTGTTCTGTAACTTAATCATGTTCCTAGGTCCTATTTGAAAAACATTTTTCATAAATTGCTTGGGTTACAAACAAAATAGGCTATAAATAGTCACCTACAATGTCAATTATTCATCATCATCATCATCGTTTTTATACATTGTAATTCGTAATACTAATTATTCGATATTGTTTTTTTTTAAGTATTTTAGAAAAGTTTACCATAAAATGGGGTGAAAAGAAATCGCGGGCTCATTCGTAACACTAATACATATACGCAACAAGTATGACATGATTTATTGTTCCATGTGAGTTCTACTTAAACCTTACACATAAGCCTTACAATTTTGCCATGTAGTTCGTAACTTTATGGTTTTCTAATATATTTAACGACTATAGTAGTTGTTTGTTAGTTGTGATTGAAAGATTTTAAAACAATATAAATACATTACCTATTTAAAAAAATCTTATCTATATCACATTTTATATGTGTATAAGTTATTTGGAATTCATAACAAAATCTCCTGATCTCTAGTTCTACTAGTACCTATAAGTAAGAATATTTTAAATGCTGACGAACACAGCAGTTTTAACAACCGCTTTCTTTTAGTGGTGCATGTCCCATGACGGCACCTACACACCGGTGGTTTGCGGGTTCGATTCCGGGGATATTTGTATTAACAAATATTTCTATCCGGTTTGGATGTCTGTCCTTGTAGATCTCCCCACCATGCCTCGGAAAGCACGTAAAGCTGTAGGGCTCGGTTGTTATCATAAATACCTGATAACGATCATTACTCAGTTCTCCTACATGGAGAAAGAGGCCTATTCCTAGCAATGGGATATTATTTGATAGCAGTTTGTTGCATAGATTTGATGAAACTTGTATGTAATGGAATTCAGAACACACACACGCATACACAGACAACTTTTTATCCTGAAATTTTTGAGATCCAAAATAACACCAGTAAAGCACTGAAGTTCAGTAAGCACTTACAAAGTCGACTCAGGTAATGTACCAAGCGACGTCAGTATCTCAAACTCGTAACATAAACAAAGCTGAAGTTTTTCGTGTGCACACGCTTACCAAATCTAAATATAATGGAAAAGTAAACAATAGCAAGTTGAACGCGATTCCATCAGTCGCGTGCAAATATTTATTTGTTGTGGTTTAAGTTATAGGGTTTTAGCACTCTATAAATCCATTAATAATGATAATGAATAAAATACTTATTAAATATTTATAACAAAGAAACAAGATATTCATAGTAAACGGCGAGGTTAAAAGTGTCTGTAAATATGTCACTGCTAGTTAAAAATAATTTCAACCTTCTCCTATACCATTTTTGTATATTTCACGACGCGACTCTACAATACAATACAATACAAATACTCTTTATTGTACACAAACAGAGAAAAATTTTACATCAAAAGGAAAATATAAACATGTACAAAAGGCGGTCTTATCGCTAAAAGTGCGATCTCTTCCAGACAACCTCTAGCATGAAAAGGACATGATGTGTATGTGTATATGTATATATATACATATACACATACACGTAAATATACATGCATATACATATTACATATATAAACTTAAACTCTATTTAACTGGGCTTATCATTTTGACCCAATAGGCCAGGGGCACACTTGTTAAAACAGACGAAAACCGTGTCATGTGGGTGTCATTTTGATTAGGGTGGTCTAAGTCGGTAAGTCTGTTGACTTCCATGTGACGTCACTTGTTCCATCGTGTCTACCCTGTGTTATCAACATCTTTTCCATTGCTGCCTACGTTACCTTTTGTTATAATCATCTGTAATGAGATAGTGTCGTAATGTATTACATTTTTACTAAATTATGACATTCGCATAACAAAATTACATAATAAAAAAAACATAACACTACATTTGTATATACTAATTTGTTTATCAAAGCGTATTACTTAGACCAAGCAACCAGTCGTACGTTCAGGATTTCACGTAAAAAGTTAGAAGAATATTTCCAACGACACGGCAGCGAAATGAGAGAACTTACCGCATTATTTTTACTTACGCCTCAACTTTTATATGAAACCCCTTCGGGACACGATATAATCACTTAACTGAGGAATTGTCAACTTTTTTTTTATTTTCTTTCCAAAACAATTTTATTCAAACATTAGGCAATGTTTATCAAATATTATATCTATTTAAAAACACCATATTTGTGAATTGCAAGATGCTAAGTCTCAGATTAAAATAAAATCAGGAATAAATTTATTACAAATAGAGATTTTTTAATTTCTATATTTTTATCCACTGTTAGTAAAGGTAATGGATACACGTATGTAGGTACTTCCTGTTCTTCAAAATAATAACCATACATTGTCATCCAAACTAAACGCGTACACAAAATTTCAGTTCAATCGGTTATAGAATATACTCTTCAAATTGAGCTGCAAGACTCCACACGAAAAAACGTACTTACAGACCTACATTGCAAGTTAAATAAAAACTTGTAATAAAAGCCATCTTTTCATTCAAGAGTAAAAATTTCTTCAGGAATTGTACCGAAAAAAAATCACGTAAGCTCTCTATAATAATATAAACATAATCTCTTATTTTCTTAACTATAGAAATACGTGGAGTATTTCAAAACTTAGTTTAGCAGACATAATTTCTAGATATCTCTAAGTGTGATTGTAATTTCAGGTGGACATAAGCTGTAGTGTATACTTTTGTAGAGATTCATTTAAAGACGAAGAAACCAGTCAAGAATGTGGGTCAATTTACGATTATTATTAACTAACCAAACCATTAATTATACGTTAAAATCATATAAATGTAGTCAAAATTTTTGTCATACTTTTTAAACCTGAGATCTATCTATTAGGGTATAATATTAAAAGAATCGAAACATATTTTCAGTCTGGCGATTTTTTTAGCAATAACAACAATTTCGAACAGGCGAATTTCTAGATCATTTTGGTGACGATATTCCCAGTAATCAGGGTTTTAATGAAGGTAGCAATCAAAAGTTTCGCTATGAAACCCTCGTGAACGCTATACGTTATGACTTCAGTAGTTGTCGAAACAAATATAAAACAATTTAATGTTTTAGCAGTCGTGTCGTAAAGAATTATATTGTTTATACTTAATTTAATTTATTTTTTATGTAATACTCGGGTTAATGATCTCGTAAAAAATGTTTACTGCTTGTAGCTTGTTTAATCATTTTATTTAATAATTTATTTATTAGGTAGGTGGAATCCATAAACTTCCAGTTATATAAAAAAGAGGCTTTAAATTGAGTAATGACTTTCACTACAGTAAAAAATATATACAGATACAATAAACGCCTCATAGTCTCCTCTGCTTCCAGTAAGATTATAGAACCTATGTCCGGGGCCCAGAAACACATAACACACAGGCACTAACGATGAAATCACGACATTTATGACCTGTTTGATGTAGATACGTACCAAAGAAAACTCTACTAATAATTAATTAATTAATTATTACTATAACGCGCCCATAAATAATTCACCAAATAATATAAAATATGTACTAAGCAACAAACTCAGAATCAATTTAGTATGTCACAACATCGGGAAATATATTAATAATGCTATCTATATTCAGAGTTCAATTAATCAGCCTTCAAAAGTATAAAAATATTTCACGGTAATCTGAAATGTGACTATAAATGTCCCATACTTAAAGTGTAATTAAGAAAAATATGCTATTAATATTTGGAAAAAGAAAATATTGTTCTTATAAAGAATGCCCTTACTGGACAAGCCTCTGGACCCTCCACACATATTGTTTATTTTTCAAATTTAAATATTTTTCGACTCAACCCCACCAATTATATCATTCTACGTAAGAATGATTTGTACTGTAAATATCTTTAACTAGTTACTGAGTTACATTTCAAATTCCATAACGAACAATAAATGTGAACGTATTAATTAAATATAATTAATCCGTTAAACAGAACGTTTGTAACGAAAGTGGAACAGTTCATATTAAATTCAACACTGAAGGATTACAGTATTGAATGGGCGTATGCGTATTCCCGGAAAAAACCCCGAGCTCCCTTGAATAATTCAGATGCAATCACTGGCCATCTCATTTATTCATAAACCGTCCGTCAAGCGTTATGTTTACATTTTTATTTTGGAAGGAAACGGTTTACTTTGTTGTATCTCGTTTGTATTGTGTATATTTCGGTATTTGGATTTTTACTTTACTGTGCTAATCAAGGCTGTAAATATTTCCCAGTGTTATCACAGGGATACTATAGACAAACATCTCTAATCCCGTATACTAACTCAGTTCTCATCTTTCATTTATTGTCACGGTATATTAAAATATACCTATTTTCATGTCAATTCTTAATTATTCCATAATTAAAATAAGACCTCGCTAACTTAGTACAACATTCATTAAAAAAATTTGTCTCTATTCATAATTTTTTTTATACCACAATGTTGACCGGCAATGGTAAGGTCTACCTACTGGTAAGCGATTAGTTAGCCTACGTGGACTTATACGGAGAGGGTTGCCGACTTTACCTTCGCTATCTACTCAGCCGATACTTACCCCTTCTTACCACAGAAACACAATTCTACAGAGGGTCTTGAGAGGAGTATTATTTATTCGTTTGATCTCCTGTAAGATTGAGATACTATCCCAGCTGGCCTGCTTTAAATTATCAGCAAAACATTACCTGCTGTATCTTAACTCAATATCAGTATCAAATTACTTTTTTATATAGCATCAAGTTGTCACTTTTGGCGCTTATTAAGGAAAACGGATCAGGTATAAAAACAAATTTAAATATTAAAATAATATATCGGACATATAAGTTTTTATGGCTTTTGTAATCATTAATAGTTAATCAAATGCAAAGAGTGATTACTAAGTTTCACTCAACAAGTTCGAGTGAACCCGTGACCAAGACGCTGGCACTATTGCCTAAATATATTTGCCTAAACCTTGTTTTACGTATAAATCATAGTATTTTACGGATAGTTCGATTAGTTTAAATCTAAACAATATACAATATTTGTATCACTTCTAAAATAATAAAATCCTTTCATTTGTAGAATAATTATATACTCTAAATATAAACTAACACGGCCCTAGCCACATGAAAGCGAATTAATTGAACAAACAGACAGTAATCTCTATCAAAAGACGTCACAAGGCTTCGAATGTACAAAGCGAGTAATCTACAGATAAATTATAATACATTACAAGCGCTTAACGTTGTGCTAATGGAATACTAAGATTAATATACTATTCGTTTACAACACTGCTAACACAGCCATATAGAAACACATATATGTACGAAGAGACTACAACTTATACATACATACGTAGCAATAATAACACAGGCACACGAGTATAAATGCGCAGCGAAGCAGTCGATGTTGTGTTATGTCCGTCAAAATGTCTGTGAATACTGTTAAATGTGTAAACTGTAATGTGGTTATTTCGGAGGTATTGGCGTTTATACGCAATAAACATGATGTAATGGACAATGAGAGTCTAATTCGGATCTGTGAGTCTGCTTTTTCTGAAGAGGAGATTGACAAGGCGAAGAAGTTGTTATTTACATCCGTTAAGACAAAACAAAAATGTGTGTCTAGACGGAAACAAAAGAAGCAGAAGGATCTGGACGATATTATTACCGTATTTAAAACAGTCGATCCTGAGCAGATACCAGTGTTTGTGGCTTATGATCTACACAAATTACCGCCCATTTGTTTCGACCATGTAGATGTCACAAAGTTATTGAAAGATTTGTTAATTTTACAAGATGAAGTTAAGCAGATCAAAAGCAACTACGTTACTACAGATTTATTAGAGGACATAAAACAAAATTTTCAAACATCAAGGCAGCCGTTATCGTTTTTAAATGACGATAATATTAATATGCGAAGAGGAGGGTATTTCAGAGACAGCGGACCGATCGGCCTACCGCACGTTACGTCGGAGTTAACAGCTGATACGGACGTCACAGCGCCTGCTAAGGGCGATGACTCAGCCGCAGTCACGAGTGCTCACACTAATGATGACAACAATGAATCAATGAATATGCCGGCGTATAGTTCACTCTTTCGCTCTCAAGTGAATAAAAACAATAATAATACCGTTGTTCCTTCTGCATCGCATGTCGACGCTCCAATACTAAAGAAAGATGTTTTTATCGAAAACAGACTTAACGACGGTTGGACTTTAGTCCAGCGACGTAAGTCGCAAAATCGTTTTACTGGAAAAACAGGAAAGGCAGTGGCGTCTCCCTCAGGAAAGTTTAAAGCGGCGGAGACGAAGATTCCATTGTTAATATCAAATGTAAATAAGGAAACTACTGAACACGATATCTGTGAATATATTAAGAGTAAAACACAGGAACCTGTACACCTGGAAAGGATTATTATGAAAAGAGAAAAGCCTTACAATGCTTTTAAGCTATTTGTGACTAAAAATAAGTTGCATATTTATCTTAATGACAACTTATGGCCCGAAGGAATTACGTTTCGACGTTTTATTTTCTTTAAGAAAAAACTGGAAAGAGGTAACACTCAGATTATGAATGATATTTCACCGTCATAATGGATAAGCTGGACAAAAGAAAAGTTATTCTATCGACTTTTAACTGTAAGTCGATTATAAGATCTACGGAGTGTGTACGGAGACTATGCAAAACATCTGACCTCATCGCCTTACAGGAAATTTGGCTCTGACCTCATGAATTACCATATCTGGGAAGCCTGGATGACAAATTTGCATACACGGGCAAGTCGTCCATGGACACGACGGTGGGAGTCGTCAAGGGGAGGCCTCATGGTGGAGTGGCCTGGTTGTGGAGAAAAGGAGCTTTCCAGTCTGTGTCTTTAGTGTCGTGTAATAGTGACCGCCTAGTTGCAATAAAAATTATGCATGAGAACCGTACATTATTGTTGTTTTCCGTGTATATGCCATTTGATAATAACCAGAGTGATAATTTGATAGAATTCAGTGATTGTCTCAGTGAAATTTCCGCAGTAATTGACAGTGAGAACGTGGATTCGGTTGTCATGGTGGGTGATTTCAACGCACATCCTGGTGAAAGATTTTCGAGGGAACTGCTGAGTACATGTGCCGAGCAATCGTGGTATTGTATAGACGCGGAACTTTTACCTTCTGACACGCACACTTTCGTTTGTCAGGCTAGTGGGTCTCAGCGGTGGTTAGATCACTGTATAGTAACAAGCGCAGCGAGAAATCTATTTATAAAAGCATCTGTTTTATACGGAGTTTACGCATCTGATCACTATCCTGTTACTTTTGAGTGTGACATTACTATTGTGAACCCTAAAGTATTTACTACTTATTTTATTTGTGATAAGGTTAAATGGGGTGAAAGAGACAACATACAAATAAATAAATATCGAGAATTTTGTAATTCAAAATTAAAATTAATTGACTTTCCCCCTGAATGTAAAGAATGTTCTTTTAAAGTATGTAAAAACCCTAGTCATCATAAATTAATAGATGATATGTATGACAATATAGTGTGTATACTGAGGGAGGGTTCATGTTGTACGTATGTAGGAAGTCATAAAGTAGAAAAACGTAAACGTGTGGTTGACTGGAACAGACATGTGGGGACAGCTCACAGGGAGGCTCGATTATGTTACCAAGAATGGCTTCTGTACGGTATGTAAACCTACAAAAGGCAATGTTTATAACAAAATGTGTGACTCTAGAAAAATATTTAAAGCTAAATTAAAATATTGTTTAAATAATGAACAACAGATAAAAATGGACATGCTAGCACAAAGTCATGCAGCTAAACAGTTTAGTAAGTTCTGGAAATCTACCAGTAAACTTAATGTAAAATCGAGCTTACCTGTGAGTGTTGGGGGTTTCAGTGAGCCTAAAGATATTGCCAACCTATTTCAGCGGCATTTTAAAGTCGAGTCACCCTTGCCAAGCGTGCAGAGGGTGCTCAGCGTTGAGTCCGGAGCTAAGAAGGTTTCTAACATATTCACGGCGGAGAAAGTTGCCTCTGTTATTAATACCATGGTGAGAGGAAAGTCTCCAGGGCACGATGGTCTCAGCGTTGAGCACCTTAGGTGCGCTGGCCCGCATTTGCCACGGGTCCTCGCTTTATTTTTTAATCTGTGTCTTGATCACGGATACCTACCACAGGATTTGATGCATACTGTGGTTGTACCTATTGTCAAAAACAAGACTGGGGATGCCTCTGACATGTTCAATTATAGACCCATATCCTTGGCTACTATTGTTGCTAAGGTGCTGGACAGTTTGCTTGACAAACAGGTGGCTAGACATTTTGAACCCCATGACGCTCAGTTTGGGTTCAGGCCCGGACTGTCCACGGAAAGTGCCATACTGTGTCTCAAGCAAACTGTACAGTACTACACAGCTAAAAAAACGCCGGTCTTTGCATGTTTTTTGGACCTGCCAAAGGCATTTGACCTTGTATCGTATGATGTGCTGTGGAATAAATTGTCTAATGATACCACGTTGCCACCTGAAATAATATCTGTCTTTGCATACTGGTATCAAAACCAAACAAACTGTGTGAGGTGGGGTGATGCATACTCGGACATGTGCAGGTTGGAGTGCGGGGTGCGACAGGGGGGGTTGAGTTCACCCCGGCTCTTCAATCTCTATATGAACCGGCTGATCGGTGAGCTCAGTAGCACCAATGTCGGATGTCATGTTGATGGAGTTTGTATGAACAATATCAGCTATGCGGATGATATGGTGCTGCTGAGCCCATCCATTGGCACTCTTCGGGATCTATTAGCAGTATGTGAATCCTATGCGGTGGCTCACGGGCTCAGGTATAATGCTGTGAAAAGTGAGCTTATGGTTTTTAAGTCTGGTTCTAAGACCTACTTGGAGATACCGGTAGTCTCGCTCTGTGGCACACCGCTGTGTCGAGTAAATAAGTTCAAATATCTGGGTCACTGGGTTACCAACAATTTAAAGGACGACTGTGATATTGAGAGGGAACGTAGGTCACTGTCTGTCCGATGCAACATGTTAGCTCGGAGATTTGCAAGGTGTACAAAGCCAGTCAAATTAACGCTTTTTAAAGCATACTGTCAGTCATTTTACACCTGCAGTCTTTGGGCTGACTACACGCAGCGGGCATACAGCGATCTACGCGTCCAGTACAACAACGCATTCAGGGTTCTGATGGGGCTGCCGCGGCAGTGCAGTGCCTCAGGCATGTTTGCGGAGGCGTATACGGATGACTTTTACGCCATTATGAGAAAACGGTGTGCCTCCATGTTAGCCCGCCTCCGCGGCTCCTCCAGCGGAATGCTGAATGTGTTCGTTGACCGGTGGGACTCGCCACTCATGTATCGGTGGGTGCAGATCCATCAAAAACCAAATTGTGTTACAATGTGTCGTACTAACATTAGTTTCTAAGTTTTCATGTATCTTTTACTAACAATTTAATGTGCGTGTTGTACTAACATTAGATTCTAAGTTTTCATGTATTACTAACAATTTAATGGATGCAAATCTGAAATAAATAAATTATTATTATTATTATAAATATAGTTTTACACTATCACACGTGTATACATGTAGACTAAAATTGATACACATGTACTACTAAGTTTTACCACCATTTACGGAATCACAAACAGAGAAAAAATATGTATATTATTAAATGTGTACATTATTGTTTGCTCACAAATGAAAAAGCACATCCACACGCTTAAGCGTGCGAGGCTTGCAAAAACGACATCAATAATCACTACATATTATAAAACAAAGGTCTTCCCGCTGTCTGTCTGTCTGTCTGTATATATGCTTAGATCTTTAAAACTACGCAACGGGTTTTGATACGATTTTCTTTAGTAAATAGAGTGATTCCAGAGCAAGGTTTATATGTATAATACATGCATAATATAGTAGAGGAACACTGATAGTTTTAAAGTTTTCTAATGTGATGTCGTAAATAAACACATTTTTGCGCTTAGATTGCAAATATTTAGTTTATATTTAGTATCACCATTGCACCCGTGCGAAGCCGGAGAGGGTCGCTAGTATATAATACAGATAGCTTCTAAAATACTAGTCAGATCTCGAACAAATTTAAATAGGACTACCTCAAAAAAGCTTTCGATTAAAAAAATAATCTTCAAAATCATTACACCCAGTGAAAATTTATGAGGCACACATAAATAACACATTAAAATTAAAAAACTCCTCCTGTTTTAATTCGGTTGAAAACCAATTTAGTTAGAATGTATTAATGTTGTACTGTGCAGATCAGTGGCTATCAAATTATACACGTCCGAAGGCTTGAAAATATACTTTATTACTACTGTAATAAATGGATTACATACTGTTATATCATAGGGACACTACACGCCCCATAAAATGAAAAAAAAAAATATACTAAGGTTACATTTTTTTTTCTTAAATTAACAATACAATGTAAATAATAATTTGTTTTATAATAAAATATTAGGATTTACACATGGCAATAAATTTCGAATAAAATATAATATCAAGTGTAGTAAATTTTTGTACGATTTTTGTGTAAAATTTCTTCTTTACCATTTTTCAAAATTTTCACATTTGCTGACATGTCTTCTAAAACTTTATAAGGTCCTGAATAAATTGGACTAGTTAATTTATTTCCTGTTACATTCTTAACTAAGATTAAATCATCTTTATTATAAGTTACAGGATTTACATATTTATCAAAACTACACTTTCTATGCTGTTTGCTTTCAATTAAATTTTGCCTAGCATCACATTGAGATTTTTGCAAACGATATTTCAATTCTTATTTCAATTCTTTCAATTCTTATAAATAAATTAAATAAATAAATAAATATCTACACAATACACACACGGTCGTCTGTTCTTAAAGTAAGCAACTTAATGCTTGTGTTATAGGTAACAGTCAACTGGTCTAGCTACATTTTATTTTTCGATAAACATACTTATAAATAATACATATATAAATATATAAATTAAAATGTATATTACACCCAGACTCGGAGTGGGAATCAAACCCACAACCCCCGGAGCAGAAAGCAGGGTCACTACAAACTGCGCCAACGGGCTAGTCAATTTATTGATGAGAGCTACAATATTAAACTTCTATAAATACAAATACATTAATAAATCCTTCAAATATTATAACAATGTATGTAGAGATTTAAAACTACATCGTCATGTTAAGTGTACGCAAACGAAGTCGAGGTTTTGAATCGTAGTACATAAATCTTTCCAGAATTTTCTACTCAACGATTTACTGCGAAAATGGAATGAAAGTAGGTATGGCCTTTTAAGAATTATTAGCGTCTTGGTGGCTCGAGTACAAACATTTTTACTTCGTAAGATGAATGTGCACTTATTTATGGACTTACATACAGTTGCGAATTTCGTAAAGTATGATATTTCGTTGAATATGATGATGAAAAATATAGTCGTCTCTGATCTAAACGAAAAATTATCTCCTTATATAATTTATTTTTAAAGGAGTTTATTTTAATTTCTATAAATACAACATCCTTGGTTCCAACCGGACAAAGGATCACGCTTATAGGAAATCAAACTGATAATCTAGTCTGAATATATAAATTCTCCATTTTTACCCTTTTAATCCCTTCCCGAGTAATACGTTTGTGACTTCAATACTATAAGCGATGGTGGCTACCTAACAATAAGACATTTTCCCCCTTATGTAGGTACTTACAAGCTATTTTCATAAAAATATGTCAAGAAACACAAAACTTACTAGGGTCACAAATAAAACATTTAATTTTAAAATCAATAAAACCATGAAAGAATTGGATGAAGCAAGGTACCTAAGCTAGTGTGACAAGCAGTAAAAATAATGTATAAAGTTGTAAACAATTCCAAGCTAAATGTCTTGAAAAGAACAATTCATTTTCATGTAACTGTTACGATTTCTAGAATGATAAGGGTGACGTAAACTGACCAAATTTAAAGTTTATAGTTCAAGGCGGATTTCAAACGTTAAAACGTACATTCCAGTTTGACACTATAAAAGCAGGTTTACGAGTAGCTTGGACTATATCTGCGATGTCGTAAATACATCGATGCATGTATTAATGCTGTATTGGCGGTCTTATTCTGAGCATTTGATATAATAATTTGCTATGTAATTTTTTTTTACATCTATACTAATACCTATAATAAAGCTGAAGAGTTTGTTTGTTTGATTGTTTGTTTGTTTGTTTGAACGCGCTAATCTCAGGATCTACTGGTCCGATTTGAAAAATTCTTTCAGTGTTAGATAGCCCATTTATCTAGGAAGGCTAAAGGCTATATAGCATCACGCTAAGACCAATAGGAGCGGAGTCCACGCCGATGAAGTCGCGCGCAGAAGCTAGTAAAAGATAAAACCGACAGCAATAATTTAAAAACGAAATAGTTTGATGTACATTTTTTAGTATACAGCTTATTAATGGTATGTTGTATTAGTATATGTGGGTTAATTAGATGCCTTTCATTTGTATCCATTGTGTCACAACAAAAGCGTTCATGCTTAACTTGAAAGCCCTTCTCTCTATCTTCTGATCTCACAAGACAAATCACCGATAAGAGGTATGTATTACAAATGCCAGCTGGAACGTTTCATCTTCTTTCCCGTAAATTTTTATTAATTTTCACTAGAAAAAAAAAGTGAACAAAAATGTTAATTTTAACAAAACGTCCCATTTATTGCCAAGTAACGCTATTAACCTGATTTCGAGCTTTGTACAAAGTCGGGGATCAACGTAAAACAAGATAGACTTCATTTCAAATCTCATTAGCCACTTTGACAATAACGGGAAATGTTTGTAGTTATTTAATGCTGAGGAATTTGTTAAAGTACATAATTAAATTTTGTATGAATGTACAACAAAGTTATAAAGTCTCTTTATTCATATTATATCAAGTGCTAACTGGATTTTGATTTGAATCGTTGTCACTTCTAAATCTCTTATAAGAAGGCTACGATACTTTAAATGTTCATACAAAAGTATTATGTGTCTGTTTATGTAAACACTAGCCGACCCGTGCCCACTTCGTTGGGCGTTATAATCCATTTCACATAAGAAAGGTACGGTGAAATTTGATATGTTCCAATACACTCTCACTATTTTCAGCAAATCAGATAAATATAAATGTTTTAAAATCACCAATTAATTTCTAAGGCAAATAATAATGCTTGATTAGATTGAATTGTTGACACGGCACGTCAGAGGGCGCAGGTTCAAATCCTGCTGATTTAAAATCTTTATATATTTTTATCTTTTTCCTTTTATCTTGTCACTCCTGAATAGTGTAGCTTTCTGTTAGCGAAAGAATTTTCATGATCGGATCAGTATTTGCGAAGATTACCCCGTATATACAAACAAAGTTATAAACTTTACCTCTTTATAATATTAGTATAGAAGAAGACACACGTCACGGATTTTTGTACTATAAAATTTATAAATATAAAACGCTCTAAAGATTTAGATAAAAGAAGATTATTTATTACTAGCTTGTGCGCGCGACTTCGTCCCCTTGGAATAGGACCACCCGACTTTGAAACATTCTTTATTAGTGCTACGCTCCTATTGGTCTTAGCGTGATGATATATAGCCTATAGCCTTCCTCGCTAAATGGGCTATCTAAAACTGAAAGAATTTTTCAAATCGGTCCAGTAGATCCTGAGATTAGCGCGTTCAAACAAACAATCAAACAAACAAACTCTTCAGCTTTATTATATTAGTATAGATTATATATAAGTAGGTGGTATATTTTTAATTCTTGTAATAAAGTTTTCGAGAATAAGTCCGCTAACTGCACGTGCTATAAAACATATCCCTGGCTACTATCATACGTGACTTCGAGGAATATACCTCGCTTTATTTAAACGCTAAGGCGCCATATTAAATCGCTATCGTATTTTATACGAATAACATATCATATGAACGAAACGAGTTTTATTACTATATGTTTGTGGCTTTATTTATTTTAACGCTTTTTGTCTTTTTCTAATATCGATAATAATTCGTTTTATTTTTTATTTTTGTGTTACCCACACATGAGGAAATCATAAACATTTTTAAAATCACATCAAAATTTTTCGGGAGCGGGATCCCGCTGGATATCCCGCTGAATCGAAAAATTTTGATATGATTTTAAAAATGGTTTTCTCGATATTTTAAATACTATGAATATTTTAGTAGTACAACAATCTGGCTGGAAGAGATCTCTTCTAGAGATAAGACCACCGTTGCTAATTAAATTTGTATAGGAATAATTGTACAATTTTAAGTGCAATAAAGAATATAATAATAATCGTCCCCTTAATACTTTTTTTACGTATATTTTTATTAATTGTATTAAGTCAAACACTACCATGAATGGACTATTAAGACAGTATAACATAATAACAAAAAACTCCAACGCATAAACGATTATTACGAAAACATTTTAGTCATATTTGGACCCACGAGTATGGGGGAAATAAAAGGTTCGCCACAAGCTGTGTCCCTGGTGCTTGGGTAAGCCTAGGTCGTAACCCAGCGGGTGTCGTCCGCTCCCAATGCCGGCAATCACAGTCGAGACTGAACCTCCCATCAACCATCCATCCCTTCACGCTGTGCTACCGCTTGAGATTCGGACTAATTTTTATACAGTTTCTTTCCTCTATAATAAAATAATAATAAACGGTATTACGAGAGGACGGTGAGAGACCAAAACTGGCCTACCCGCTCTGTCTGACGGTGGCGGTGGGGTGAGCGCACGCTATTTAGTCTAAATTAAATAAAAAAAGTAAAGTATGAGACTTTAAAATATAATATTTAATTTCAGAGTTCCATATTTTATGTCTGACAAAACAGAACCCTCGACTCGCGAGCTCCCGCAGTCGGAAGCCAGTGAATAAATTAAATATTACAAAACTGCTGAATAGCCAGCCGTCTTAGACAAAGTCCCAGCTTTGCGGCTTGTTTATTTTATACTGCTATACAGCGTTTAGCTGACTATTTAATAAAGCGTGCCTTTGATTAAACCACGCTGCATAAGGACGTTATCACGTTACATACTAACGATTAAATAAAAACTTTTATTTTCCTCTCTAGAATATTCCGTTTTTTTTTCTTTGGTTGGTCAACAAAATGATACAAAGTGCATTGTTATAATCTACTTGGTGTCTACAGAACGTTTCATACTTATGATTAAATAAAAAACTTTTTCTTTGTTCTAAAATATTATATTTTTTTCTTTAATCTATACTAATATAATAAAGCTGAAGAGTTTGTTTGTTTGATTGTTTGTTTGTTTATTTGTTTGTTTCTTTGTTTGTTTGTTTGTTTGTTTGAACGCGCTAATCTCAGGATCTACTGGTCCGATTTGAAAAATTCTTTCAGTGTTAGATAGCCCATTTATCGAGGAAGGCTATAGGCTATATATCATTACGCTAAGACCAATAGGAGCGGAGTCCACGCCGACGAAGTCGTGCGCAGAAGCTAGTTGGTCAATAAAACTATGTTAAGTATATAAATATTATGTAATTTGCATAGATCTCGATATACAAAAGTAATTAAGTTAAAACTTAAGTAGGTATATCACTATATCAATTGTTATGTTCATATTACTGTTTCACCCGTAGTCAAATCAAGTCAAAACAAAATAACTTTATTCAAAAAGCACTTTCGAATCGTCATTTTAATGATTTTAATTTTAGAAGTGGTTATTATTTTTAAAAGTGAAGCTACCATTGATAAGGAACGTAGATTCTGAAGAAAAGAACCAGCAAGAAACTGCTAGTTAGGTATTCAATTAAAAATAAGAGGTAAATTGTGTTTTAGTACAAAATATCTTGCATGTGTCACCAAATCCACACATCTTTATCATTTATGTGATCCTCCACCGAATGAGATTTTCACATTCCTTTTATATGGATGACCTTTGCTTAGCCGTGGACATATTTTATATTCTGTTTCAGCTCAGAACAAAAGCTGTTACTATTTCTATAAATATACAAAAAAAAATTAATGTTTCTGTATATTTGTACAAGTATCTTATAGTTGAAATTCTCGTAATTTATTACTTCATAATGTGACTATTAGTTCCCTTTACATTCGTAACTTGTAACATAATTATAATCAAAATAAAATGTATACCACACAGATGGTAGTGTATGTATGTCTTAACAAATGATCGTAAACCGTGTCTGTATTAAGTACGCTTCGCACCCATTACGCGTTTGCGTAGTTACCCAGGATTATACCCGGATCGACTTTACCGCGGTATCATGAGCCTATATAACCTTATTAATATGTATGAAGTAAATACTAAAAGATATTGTACTGTTTATATTAAGACGACTAAACATATAATATACAGTATCAAAAAAAATACATAATGGCCAAATTTTTCAATTTTTAATTTAATATGAGTCTATAAATAATTTAAAAAAAAAACAAAACCGGAAAACCGACTCCAAAAATTAGTTATTATGAAACTTACCGAACTAAGCTTTTTAACAAAAACGAAGTAATCATATCCAAAATTATAATATGTAGATTTATATTTTTGTTACAAATAATCTCTACCTCATAATTATTCTCGACGTGTGTAATTTACTAAGTAATATTTAAATGTTTCTAACTAATCGGATTTTAAATTACACACGCAGATTAACCTTTAACTGACGACCTGGCCTAAATGTAACTCTAACGCCGCGGTACCGTCTCATAGACGTAAAAAATTAAATTGAAAATAAATGAAATAAATTAAACAATACTGTACTGTAAGGGTTTTGCAAATTAATTGATATATGTTTTAGGTGAATTTATTACAGATAAAATAAAACTACCATCCTTATTTTAAGAATAATCAACATTTATTCATGAATACACAATAATTGCTTAGCTAAAATTAGGAACTTAATTCATCCTCTTTTTAAAAAAAATCTACTCATAAATCAAAAAATGAACTTAAAAAATCGTTACTTCTTTGTACTATAATTAAAAAATTACAAAAATAATTAGTCTTCCTTCAATAATAAAAAAATTGACAAGGCACAAATATGGTACATTTTCAACGTCGTAGTATACAGTCATTGCATTATTGAAGACAGCAAGTAAGACACATTGGTTAGGACCACACTGCGAGCCTAACGCGGTGGCGGCGGCGGGCGCGAAATATCGAACATATGAAACGCGTCTTTGCGTCCACACTGCAGTGGCTAAAGCGAAAGCCTACGCGACTCGACTGAGCGATACAACGAGCGTAGTTTTCAAACATTCCTATCCGCGCGTTCTGTCCACACTACGGGCCTAGTCAGCAAGCGATCTAATGCGCGGGTGGCAGAGTTATCAAACCATTTCGGTCTTGTCGCTATATATATGTATTCGTTTTCTGTGGTTTATACCTCTTTTTTTACGTGGGAAATTAAAATTAGAATTAAAATTCTGTCCTCTAAATTGAGACAATTCGTTCAACATTACGTCCGGATTCTTTGTATTTGTACTTCGTGGTCACTAATTTCAAATTTTGAATTTTGTAGGGTATAATCTCGATTCTTCATATAAATTTAAAAAAAATCACCACTTATATCTGTTTTTATTTATTTCGTACACTTTCTATCTCAAGATTGGACTGTCTAGTAAAAATAATAAATCCTCGTCCATGGTTTGCAACCCCTGATATACGGCAAATCGCTACATGAACTCGCGCGTCACTGTGGCCACCATACGCCTCCGCCGCCGTAACCGCCTCCGCGCCCGCCACCGCGCATTCAG
Organism: Melitaea athalia; assembly: GCA_905220545.2. NCBI lineage: Eukaryota > Metazoa > Arthropoda > Insecta > Lepidoptera > Nymphalidae > Melitaea > Melitaea athalia. The sequence goes on from HG992184.1 coordinate 7,248,695, forward strand.
TGTGGACGCACACATTGGCTTTTTGCATCGATAACAATAATACTTAGTCCTTCTTTTTAGGCAACTTGGACAAATTGCACAGGTCTTCCGTGTTCCAGGATCTGGATTAGCTTGCCCTTTTGGAGACGGAGGTTCTGGCATGTCGGTTGGTCCAATAACACGTTCTCTAGTTAGCCGAAGTTCACGGGGGATCCTGTGATTTATAAAAATCTAATCTGCCCATATTCAGCTTCTTCCTCCTCATTAAACTGTTCATGTCTTACTTGTTTGTTGCTATCCTGTTCTTCATTCTGTCCATTACTGTTATGCTCATGGCTTCCCTCAATTTCAATTTCACTTGTATTTTCTTCATGTTCTTGGTCCAAGCTACTCTCGTCGTGTCTTCGGATTCTTCAGATTCCGTGTTGTGCTTTCCAGGACAAAATCATGATCACCCACGTCGTCGAAATTACTGCAGTTGTCATCACTTTCACATCATCACTTTCTGTTACTTATAAGAGGTCTTCGTGGCGGTGGAGAAACGGAACTTTCGATAACTGCGGCTTTTTTCCGTTTCGTTGTCATACTCCTAGCTACCATAAGCATTTGTGGCATAGTCGTAGGTGTAGATTTCCTATTTCTAGGCATTCTGCGAAATTGAATAAAACTTAAAACCGACGTCACGTCAATGAGACACTATGTGGTTACCTACGTAAACACAGATGTGACGACCAAGAGACATGCTAAGTTTTTGTACATAAACACCGTACTTACGTCTGTGGGACGTCGATTGCTCCTGAGGGAGCACCTATACACTCGGCGTGCTCGCAGCTGTGACTGATGACAAAAAGACAGCGAGGTAGGAAGGTAGCGGGAGAGGTAGCGCCGCGCGTCGCTTATTTTGAAAAATATTGTTATAATAAAAATAGTTACGTCTGTGAGACGTATACCACGTCAGTTAAAGGTTAAATATGCAGATTCCAATACAAATAAAGTTTTAATTTAATTTATTGAATTAGTATAATGAAACATTTTTTTCGGATTTAATCGCGGTTTGTTAGTTGTTTTTTTTTTACATCCCCAACCTTTTGGATACTTTCAGCAACCATGGTCACGGGAGGACATTTATTGAATTAATGGAACTTACATCTGTGTGGTGAGTAAATTTGTCAGGATCGCTACATTAAAGTTTACAAATAAGAGTTTTTTTTTTTATAATAGTAATATATAGGTTATCCTGTTATAGGAGCAATTCTGTAATTCAAAAAAAAAAAAATTACTCTATCGATTTTAGACTGAAAACAAAACTGTAATATATTATTGTTTTAATTTTTGTCTGTCTGTCTGCATGTTGGACGCGTATCACACCCAGGGTATTATTCTACAGATTAAATCTTAATACAATTCAAGTCCTTAGTCTATGACAGTCTAGAACAACGGATAGTTACTTATTATTCTGTAATTCAATACGGGTTTTCTTAAGAGATGGAATGAAAATCAAAATATGTACTTAATCTCGAAGTCACAGGTATAGCGGGCTTAATAAGACTGTAAATCAACTCAATATGCATAGTGAGTTAGACCTTCCCCACTTTATAGGCGTAGTAGAATATAAAATGGAAATATTTGAACTAGTTTACTCAAATTCTATTATTTCTAAACCAACTAGAGCGGTCGGTTAGTACTATTTTTAGTTTTTGAGATAAAAAATACGTATACGGGCAATTTGAATACGGCAAAAAAAAATTTAGGTATTTAAAAAAATGTCAATTATTACGTATAGTAAAAAAATTTTTTTTATTTTATTGTATTTAACACAAAATCGCTTTACACTAAATCGCTTTGTCTTCAATTAAACAAAATTTGTGTTTGAAATATTACTCATAACTTAGTATTTTTTTTACACAATGCAAAAATACTATTATAAGATTTACAGTTATAACAAAAGAAAAGAAAAAGCATTTTCATAATCTTCTGTTATTTAAAAAATAAACACTTTTTTTTATAACACTAGGGTCGCAACCAACACCTGATAGTATGTATCAGCGGTTTAGTCTTGGATACTTTAGCAGAAGAAGCATTACAAGCGTCTTACTGAACCCGCTGTCAACATGCGCCTAACCAGGTGCTTTTACTACCATACTCACCATAGGAAAAAAAACCTAATTGAGAGCAATATTATTTGGCAGTTATCTTCTGAAATATTAAGGAAATTTTCAAGTAGGGCTGCTCCAGATTTGAGAAAAATATTTTTTTCTTTACTAAGTCTCAATAAACTGTAATAACTATAAAAAACAACAATCGTACAACCTCGTAAAAAATGTAAAATTACGTAGTATAGTGACAAAAACATTTTTGACCTCGTTACACACAACGTGTATGACTGTATGTAACGAATTATTATTCTAAAATGATTTATTAAACTACCCAATGTTATAGTATTATGTATATTGTTAACTAGCTTCTGCGCGCGACTTCGTCCGCTTGGAATAGGACCAATTCTGTCAATCATGATTTTTGCGAAACTTTAACCGTTTACGTAGTAGAAGCTCTCAAAAGGAAACAAAACCCCGATTTTGAAACATTCTTCATTGGTGCTACGCTCCTATTGGTCTTAGCGTGATGATATATAGCCTATAGCCTTCGTCGATAAATGGGCTATCTAACAATGAAGGAATTTTTCAAATCGGTCCAGTAGATCCCGAGATTAGTGCGTTCAAACAAACAAACAAACTCTTCAACTTTATTATATTAGTATAAATATTAAATTGGAATCATAATCGTTAACTAAAGGCGGATTTATATTTGGCTGACGTGACGACACGTGTCGTGTCATGACGTGATGGCTAGCGTTTACACTATTATGTCGTGTTCTGACGCATCAGGACAATATTTTGAATCAATACAGCCGCAGCTCTAGAACTGGCCAAACGTTTGAAATGTTCTTCTATGAGTCATGGGATGGATAATCAATTTTTAAGTTTTTTGAAAAATATTCAATTTTTAATGCTGCTAACTCTTTTAAAAAAAGAAATAAAGGGAAGAAGATTTTGATTTCATCCAATCATTTTATAATTTACGTAAATAAACAAACGACTCTGACGCGTCATAACACAGCACTGCCGCGCGCGCACATTAATCTGACGTGTCTTGATGGCGGTGTTTCAGTACCCCCCGCAACCCGCTAGTCTGAACCGGGATCGGATCTGATGCGACACATCAGAAGCTATCACGACATGTCACAACACATAAATGTAAACGTTGTCATACAAAATGTATGATACCGATTCCGTTCTGATGCGACACGACACGACACGTCAGTCAAATATAAATCCGCCTTAAGCGAATGGATACAGGTACACCATGTCCTTGGAAATAAATCCCATCCCAACAAATGGGTTATTGCTTGTGGAATTACGCTAGGAACGACGATCGTAAGGTTGGAATCATCAGTAACAAATGTTTGTTCAAACATTGAACAGACTAATTAATTGTTTGGTAAAAAATCTTAATGAAATAATAAATGCAATATTTTAAAATGCAGCCTTTTTGAGTTACGTTATGTTGTATGTCTTCTATTAGTCCTTTGTAACTACGAACTCCTTAAAATTTTAATATATTCTCACCATTCACTTACACGCACAGCACTCCTTCTCATTAAATTAATACTAATTTTAAGATAAAGCGTTTCCTTTGTATTGATAACTATCAAAAAAAGGTATGTGTGCGATTCACACACGATAGAAGTGAAACTTCTTTGTGACTTAAAAAAAACTAATTTAAAATTAGCGGCAGCGCGGCGTCCAGCACGGCGCGCCCTTCCCTGTCGTTTTTTCGTTGCATCCGGTTTGAAATCACAACGATTCTAAAGAAGTTTCACTTCAAAATATTTGATCAACCGATTGGTTCAAACGTTTCAGCCAATTTGTAAAGTCGAGGTCATAGAGCGCATGGCGAAATCGTCCAAATAGTTCAGCGTAAAGTTAACAAATGGGATCGGTCGCGGCTTGCATTGCGCTGGCGTTGTTTGCCACAAGTTTGAATGTTTTAATTTATTTTAGTTTACTACCTTACTAACTTTATTGTTTAATGTTTATAAGCAACTGCTAAATGTTTAATTAATTCTAAATGTTACGATGAATAGTATTGTACTTAGAAATGTAAGAGTAAACTATGTCGCATAACAAATAATTATATTATAACTACTCGTTACTAGTTTTCACTCGTTACTTTTGTCTTTTTACTTTTTTGTGGAATTTTTGACTTTTAAGCGAATTCTATTTTGTGTACCATCTGAGCATTCTATTTTATTTCTTGTAGCGTACAAATACACATACAGTAGAGTTCCAAAATATTTCTAACTCCTAATAAAGCCAGTAAAGATTATAACGCATAACAATAAAGTGTATGGCCGTACATGTACCAAAAAAAAATTTATTACCACGACATAGCAATAACCGCTTACGCTTATAGCTTATAAAATTCACACAGTCCACGGCTTTTCACGCACATTCAACAATTCAAGTGATTTATTTAGGCTCTAAACTAAACTGGAGCGCTACATCGTTACCGCAGCGCGAAATTATGCTGCTGGCGTTATATTAAAAACGTTGACAATTTTGGCAACGAATGGCCACTAACAACTGAACCATTAAGAAATTGGAACCGCTCGTGAATACAATGTAGACCCTCAATATGTAGAGAACATCCAAATGGGTAATAAAAACGTTATATAATATATTAGAAGTCTAACCGCTTGAGAAAATAAATCTAGACTGACATATCAGTCAAGATTGTAGATGTGCTTCCCGCCTTCAGTCTGGGCGTAATACTTATGTACGTATTATGTTTATTTTTAATGTTTAATAAATTAATTAATTCATTTACATTTATTAAGAATGTACTATATCAGTTGAGTGTAACCAACACGGGCATAAAGCATACCTACTTAGAAGCAGACGACCGTGTGTACCTATGTATTAAGCTTATTCTCTTTTTTTTATCTTTCGGAAACAAAATGGACCGAGATTTCGTCCACATTTTTTTTTTATAAATAGTTTTTATGTGCACATAATTAGCTAAACAAAAAACTTAAGTATCATCTCCACTCACAAAAGAATACATAGACTCATTTAACGCTGTATCTACAGAAGAATTTACAAATCAAGGGAAACGGAAGCTGCGAATACGGCCGAGATTGAAATAGGGTAAACGCTCTTACGAATTCTCATTTCCCCAGGAACCATATTCAGTTTTATGTAAATTTTAGAGCTCCAATTGACTTTGCGTCTGAAAAATTGTCTTTGTTCAGTAGTTTCATACTTTGTTACCTGGTTTTACGATACTCATTTTTGTTTGTAGCGTATTCTGAATGATGAAAATGTTCATTCCACCTTGTCACAGAAGCTGAAAAGAAGACTTAATGTAATAAATTTATGAATAAATTTTTTTCATTGAAGTTTTTTTTTTAAACAAATTCAACAACTATATGAATGAACTCTGTTATAAAATACACAACTTATATTTCATTTAATAAGGAATTGTATATGTTATTATACAAAAAATTAACAAATGATTTCAGGTATTGTTTTGGTTACGTAACTGAAAATATTACTTTAGTATCATGATTGAAAATTATATAAAGTATAAATTTAACTTTATTTTCTTTTGTGTTTTGAAATTTATTACTAGTATAAGTTTTTAAGCTTTCACGGTCATAGTCAACGCTTTAACTTTGTAGTAGGTAAGTAGGTAAGGTAGGTACTTACCACGACTGTCAATTTAAGACTTTCAATATTTTGGCGAAGTTGAAGAAGTCATGTGACCATGGAGTGGTGGCATCTACACAGACCCACAGTGAGTCCCGTGAAAGCATTTAATTACATGTCTCTTTTCCATTTTACCAGTAGCGCTGAAGATCATGAAATCATGAAGATCATGTTAATGAAATAAAATGCATAGAACAATATTGTCCATCAAAACGTTGCTATGACGTAAAAGCTTTTTTAGATTTTACTTAAAATAATGTTAAAAAAGCACATATGAAAAAAAAAATACATTTTCAAAACAGGAACACAATTTTTCGAATCACTTAAACTTTTTATCGAGATCATTAAATATAATTATGTGAGACAAATAAAAATAATTTCGTTTGAATATGAAAGCACTACACCCACAGTCGTACTAAAAAGCATCCAGTATTTGCAGATACCTCATAACTCTTGAAAATTGCTCTTTGATATTGCGAAATTTAACTCAACCGAGTACACATAGTTCATTTTACACGAGTTTCATGGCCTCTGGGTCACTAAAACAGAAGTTTTGTATGAGATTTTTTTGTACCGAAAAGCCTCTGGGACGCCAGTTAAATTGAGTTTTCAGCCTAAAATGACGAAATAACTACGACTGCAGTGATTTTTTATTCAGAGAAAATTATTTGACTTTCGGATTTTACGGTGTGTGGTTTTGCTGGCTTAGAGTGCTTATTTGGCTAGTCATTTAAAAGCAGTTTGAATTAAGTGTAAATCTTTGCATACAATTATTCTTTTCCTGAATTTAGTGTTTCTAAGACTTGGACTGATAATTTCTTACTGTGTTTATTAACTCTCGACCCTTTATATATATCTACTACTGCCAGGTGGTTCTTGTTCTTAGAAATACCGTTCACTATTTCAAACCAGTTTACAATAAACAGTCTTAAATATTTTTGACTGTAATAACGATTTTGAAATTTTTTTATTATTATTAAGCGGCTATAAACTTGATACCAACTTAGAAGTTAGAACTACCGGTCTCGCTCCCAGTGCTTAAACATGTTAACATAATTATGAGCGTTTGAACGATTCCTTTGATAGACTTGTAACATGTGTGCCCTGGAGGCCCTGGAGCTGCACGAGCTCATACCCCCATCTCCTTTCTTCCATCGGACTTACAGACGTACTGCAGGCTTTCATCCCCACCTGGTTGATATACCCTTCATACGTACAAAGCGCTTCAAATCATCATTTTTAATGCATGGCCAAGGACTGGAATTCCCTGCCGGCGTCTGTATTTCCGAGTACATATAACTCGAACTTGTTTAAAGCGCGAGTGAACAGGCTTCTTCTGGGCGAGCTCGCTCCACCTTCGACCTCGTCTCTGCTCTTGAGCTGGACTGGGGTCAAGAGTAAGCCCGTATAACAAAAAAAAAAACATGCTATTAAAACAATTTTTTTTTTAATTTTTTCCAATTAACTTAGATATCTCATTTTAATTATATCGGTGCGCCTTTTTATGACATTATTTTTACGGAAAAGCACGAAAATTGTTTTTTTTTTTTAAGGTGGTATATTTTCTCAAATCAGCATAAAATTGCAATAGTGCACATAATTAATAATAAGAACGCTATTAATAGATTATTATATAAAAACAAACTAAATGATTTGAAAATTAAAATTCATATATTTTTCATTGTTTATCTTTTATAAATACGTCACATTAACCAATAACATCAAAACTCACGTCTCTCACTTTTCACTCGCTAAAACTTTACTTGCAAAATTATTCGTAACCCCTACACATGTTGCGGGTGGTTTACAATTAAAATAATCCCGTGTAAGCAAGCCTTACCAAGTTAGACCGCAGCTTCACAACTTGCTTGAAGATACGTGACACAGGCAAGGAACAGTCAGCTTCAAAAATACCTATAAACGAAAGCTATCATAAAAAAGATTTTATTGCTTTAGAATATTTTTACTTTAAACAATACGATGTTAAATGATAATGCGTATTTATATTTAAAAGTACTTAAACATATTTTAAGCTAAATGCAATATTATAATATCCAAATCATATCACTTATGTTAATCAATGAAATAAATGAAAGTAAATTACATTTTATTTTCTCCATTTCTTACACGATGACTTTTTTTTAAATTCTTTTATTAATTTTAGGGACTTTTGTCCTACATGGACACGCCAGCCCCGTTGTGACTTTTACAAAATAATCGCAACACGCACAAAAAACATAAACAAAATACCTCAATTACTCTAATTAAATGAACCAACTAGGGGTAATTTTTAAAAATCAAAAATCATTCTAGCAGATTCTGATAAGGGATCCGATAGAATACTTTTTTATGGATAATAATAATAACATTCTTATAATATTTTTAGTTATTTCATTTCACAATTAGTCATTTTTGTTTTTAGAATACATAATGTAAAAATTATACATAGGGTAACTAACGAGTAAAAAATCCAACTAATGTTTTCACACGTATAGACTACACTAAGCCTAACAACTACTCCTCTAACTCGGACTAAGCTCCGATCCTTTCCCTACATGGGGAAGAGGCCTATGCCCAACAGTGGGATATTACAGGCTGAATCGTGATCGCGAAGCCTAACAACAGTTTTAATAAACCACAATTTTTATCCAGACACGCTACATATCTGCTCTCTACACTGGTTATTTGTCAATTTTTCAGGTTATTTTGAGTCTAACTGTACAGACGTATTTTGCTGTGTAAATTGTTTCCGACAAGTAGTTATTAACTTTATATCTATTTAGTATTATAACATTAAATATTTAAAGGTACAGAATGAAGTGTAAAATAATGAGTAGCTGAATGAGTTACTTTTGATGTGAGGGTGAATTTTTTATTTGATTTTCGTCAAGTGTTCCCAGTATTGCTGACAGTTACACATGTAATTTGTATTACTCCGTAAGTTGAATATATGGAGATGCGGGCTCAAAGCCTAATCTTGTAACATTTTTATTTACCCTTTGCGAAATTACGGGCTGTTTAAGGTGTTTTTTATCATCGATATATATATATATATATATATACATATTTTTTTTTATGTTACTAGGTTGGCAAACAAGCGTACGGCTCACCTGATGGTAAGACCGTAGCCTATAGACGCCTGCAACACCAGAAGCATCGCAAGCGCGTTGCCGACCCTATCCCCAATCCCCCCCCCCCACGAGCTCTGGTCACCTTACTCACCAACAGGAACACAATACTGCTTGAAAACAGTATTATTTAGCTGTGGTCTTCTGTAAGGTCGAGGTACTACCCCAGTCGGGCTGCTCCATATTTTGAGCAGGAAATTTCCTGCTGTGTGTGCCCTACCTCAGTTATATCAGTATATTTTTTCCAGATATTTACAATTTGATGATATGATTACAGATTGCAAAAAAATAATTTTACGATTAAATATTATTTAAAAAAAAAAAAAAACACACGTTTTACTGTGCTCTAAAAATTTATAAACTTCTTACGTAAACGAAATATTATTACTAATATTATCATTATTGTCTTAACTTTAGTTACTTACGATAATTCATCTAAATGCAGTCTGAAAAGTCAGTGAAACAAACACTAATAATATGGTCTAAGATCCGAGAAGGTAAATCTTCCCTCATCTGTTAATTAGATGAAACAATTTTTTATAGGCTTATTTAAATATTGTGAGTTTATAAAAACAACCTCTGCCACCATAAGCCTGCTGCAAATTTTTTTTTTTTTTTTAGCTTTTCCCTCTCATGTTAATTACATGTAGTAAGCTAAAACCGTTAATATTTTACATTATATACCTGACTGTAGGAGGCAGCCATCTCTATGATTGCTACACTTATCTGCAGCCAGGTCAGTAACCTCAGTCAGAGTAACCTGGCTGCAGGTAAGTATAGCAATCATAGAGATGGGTGCCTACTATAGTCAGGTATATAATGTAAAATATTGACGGTTTTAGCTTACTACGTGTAATTAACATGAGAGGGAAAAGATTTATTAGAAGAAAAAAAAAATTTTTTTAAGTGTTATTATTTGCAGCAGGCTTATGGTGGCAGAGGTTGTTTTTATAAATTCACAATATTGAAATCAGCCTATAAAAAATTGTTTCATCTTATTAACAGATGAGGGAAGATTTTGTTATATTCCGGATCTTAGACCAATACTTTTTGTCATCTTAAATTTGGTCAAAGATCATCTTTAATGTTGCGTTATAAATGCCATTTATGATATGTTTATTTATTTATGTATTTATACTTTATTGTACACCACAACTACATTTTAAACATTAAACACATTTAAAGACTGCATTTAAAGACTGTGAAGTAAAATGGGCGGACTTATGGCTATTTAGCCATTTCTTCCAGACAACCCATTGATATATATAGGTATATGTTCAATTATTCTTTGAAGAATGCTTGAATGAGTATCAACTTTGGTAATAAAACAAAATGTTAACAACTTGATATCAGCATATTTTCAATTAAAAGATCCAATTAAATCGCAAAAGGAGTTGTTTTTGAGTTGTATAACTTTACGGCACTCGCTACATGCATGACATTACCAATTTATTTTGATCTACCTCTCCCTCTTGTATAAATACTAAAGTCGGGCAAAAACCGGTCTATGTGACTGTTTTCAGAGTTCATCTGATTGGTCGCTTTAAAATCTCGCGGAATACAAACGATCCTACTTAAAAGTTTGATGCGTTCCGAATAAATTCCATTAACGTTTTATGGTTTTACATTTTAAACAGATGTTTGGTGTGAAATTTCTGGAACGAATACGAAATCGATAATTCAAGAGAGAATCGAATATGACACAAATATTGCCTAAAATACTCAGTGTTGTCGAAATCCAAAACTTTTTCTCTAAATACGAATAAACTAAAAAGTAGTATTGAAGTAGAAGTGGAAACACTATTAGAAGACATAATATATTAATGAAATAGATAGCACTTAAACATAAATTACATTATTCAGATAAATGAATGTTTCGTAAACTTTAACATTACACAGGCTTCAGTAGGTACACCTAAACAAGTTCTAACTTAATCCGCAAGTTGGTGTGAACGGCACAGCTGTTCTCTTATTTATTTTTACTCAGCATAAAACTTGTAACAACGGAACGCTTTCGGCGGTACATAGACGGGAACTTCGCGTTGGACTTAGGAGTTTTACACGTGTTAAAAGAAACGAAAATGTACGATGCATTTTAAAGGAAGCTACATTGTTAAATTTGTAATGTTGTAGGACTTTAGAGGTAATTGAATTTATGCCAAGAAATTACTCGATAACTTTTTTTATTTATTTGAAGTAATTATTTCGTAAGTTAAAGTAAGTTCGATTAGTTAAGAAGGGCTATAAAAAGTAAAAACTTATCACTAAATTAAAATTTGCCACGAAAAATAACATTAGCACCTTCAGATTTAATTAATTACAAGAAATAAATACATGAGGACCGTTTTGCAAATAATTCTTAAAGAACGTTTATAGTCCGTACAATGTTATGCTTATTCATTGTTCCAACGCGTATTTAGACAACAAACAGTTTTGTTGATCTTCTCAGAAAAAGTGAAAACAGAGCAGACGGTAATTGAAAACACTCCAGAATGGACGCAAGAACTTTGTCCATTTTCTTTTTACTTCTAACGCCGGTTGTTATTGTAAGTAGAACAAAGGGAACTTGCTCTAATGTAGTGTTTTTTTCTGGAATAGTTAAAATTTGAATCAAATGTATACCTATGATTCAAATCAAATGTATATTTGAATTAGCCTTTGAATTTAAATTATGTTTGTAACTTAACAATTTTAGAGTATCGTCTTACGGTTTTTGTGTTTAAACTGCGCTTAAATAACATTTAAAAAGTCTAGTTCAATAGTAATTAACAAAGACGAATAAATAATATTAGTCTTAATAGTAATGTAGGTAGTTTTTTTTTTTTTTTTTTTTTTTTTTTTTTTTTTTTTTTTTTTAATCTAAACCCCCGGATTGTAATTATTCCGAGTCTGTGTTTTCTACTCTTTCATACTAGTTCTCGCTTTCATGCCTCTCGTACTTCCATTCTGCATACTTGTTCTTTCATTCATCCATCACCTTTCGCAGATCAGGGTGGGTTCCCAAACTAACCATGTCTAAGCTACTTTACATATAACTAAACTACTTTATTTTTACTTCGGGTAAAGGAAACAACTTTTTCGTGTTTTATTTTTCTGTTTACAAACTATTTTCTTAATTCTATTGTGATTTTATTGTTTAATTGTTCTTTCACATTTTTACTTTATTTTCTGCTTATTAAATAGTCTTTTTTTTTTTTTTTTTTTTTACAATATGTTGTTTACACTTTTTCTTTTTTGTTTTACTTTATGTTAGTTGTAACACTCATTTTACTACAATTTTACAGAATTGATACTTTGTAGCCTCTTAGCAGGGGCAAGGAAACAACTCGGCCTTGTATATATTTTTCCAATTAATATTTTGATCTACAATTTTGTATCGGATTTTGGTGATATTCAATATCATCAATAAAAATGCTTAGTATTACATTTTTATAGTTATGTTTTAGGTCCATTAGATTTTACATTTTTAGGATTACTTAATTTTTAGCTTAAGACTATACACAGTTTTATTCTTCTCAGTTCTAAAACTAATTTCTAATCAATACTTAAATTTTACAGTTTTCCTTACTTTAAATATGTCTTAAATCTATCTGCAATACATTGATTAAATTATCTAAACTTTTAACATGATTGAACCGATTTGAACTATTTACACATTTCTTATCCTATCGTTATCTAATTATCTTATGCTACTATCTTATATTATATAACAATATAATTGTAACATATTTGCCCGCCATTTGCTAATATACCATTATATATATTGATGCCATTTATTATAGGATAGGAGACATGCTTCATCTTCCATGAGTCGCTTCCGTGCACCCTTTCATGCTTTTTTCTTTCATGATTCAGAGGACGCGTGATATTCCCCTCTTGTTCTACAAGAACTTTGTTCTGCAACAAGCTATCAAGTTTCTTCCAGAAACAGAGTCCCTGCAGACTGTCTCGCGCACTCTGTGCCAGGGATGTGGAGACTTCTTTTTGATGCGCCACTTTGTCCGCCAGCACGCCCTTAGCAATATGCCACGGACGATCGCGCCAACTCATCCCACCTCCTTCTAACTGGGCAGGAATCGCTGAAGGCATTATGCCCGACCTCGTCGAGCTTCGCCCTCCGGCAATTCCTGCAAGAAGGCGGGATTTGTGCCGCGAAGTCCGTGCACTGCGCCTTGAGATGCGGGCCGCCACAGTGGCTGCACGCGTCCGCTGACTCCGTACAGAACTTTCGGCTGTGGCCGTAAGCGAGGCACCGCGAACACTGGACCAGCGGGGACTGGTCCTCGGCCTTTACCCTCTGGAGGTCAATATGCACGTACCCCGCGCTTGTGATCCGTGTCCAGAGGGGTGGTGATGTCTCCAACACCACATGAGCCGTGTGCGGGTTCCTCGCCTTACGGCGATACCGGACTTTCACCCTGCAGGTCTCCTGGTCGAGGCCGTCGAAGAGATGTCGGTTCTGGTTCTTCAGGGCCTTTAGTATGTCTTCGTCGGTGTTATCCGAGATGACACCCCGAAGAACCAGAAGCGGGTCCCTATTCTGGACTTCCTCGACCAGAAGACCCTTTCCTTTCGTTTCCAAACGCTCTCTCACTCTCGCTCTTTCGGCGGTGGTAGCAAATGCCATCACCACCTTCCTATCTTTCGCCTTTCTTACTCTCTCGACTTTCGTCCATCCCTCTTTTGCATTGACCGTCTCCCTCAACCTGGTGAGGACCTCTTCCCCGGTCATCTCGCCGTCTTTCGACGACACCACCAGGGAGTGGAGGACGGCCGGCTTTTTCGGCGAGCGCCCGGCTGAAGTTGCCTCGGCGTAACTCTTAGGCGCAATTCCCGTCTCCTGCTGTTCATTCATTTTGGTTTTGATGTCATTAACCATTTCCCGCGTCTCAAGCAGGAGACGTGATTGCGCTTCTATTTTCTCGAGTACCACGTTGTTTTCGCACTTTTCCAAGTCTGCCAACTGGGTCTCTAAGCTATGCATCATTGTGTTAAACAATACGTGGTACTCTTTTAGGGAAGATTCTATAACCTCCCTATACTCTTTTTTGAGGTTCCTCGCCGAGCCCAGGGCTTCATAGGCCTCGTCTGCTATGATCTTCTCCGCATCCCTCCAATTCGCAAAAACTTTCCTCCTTGCTTCATAAAAGCCGGCCGTAGGTGGCTCCTTTTTCCTAATTAAAGGAGTCAACTGCGAGTTTACTGCGACATTTTGTCCTTCGCTCTGCGCGGTTGGGGGCGTCCGGAGGGTTCGATTTGGGGTCGCAGAGGATCGGGTTACCCCACTGGCTTTACTAGAGGGGGGGTTGCGTATCATCCCACGAGAACTACCCGAAAGGGGAGTGCGGACGTTAGACATCCTGGGGGTTGCGTCTATATGTAAAATTTAAAGTCGAGTTAAACAAAATTTTTGTCAATAAAAAGAAAATTTTTGAAAAATTTTCAAAGTTAGAGTTCTGCAATAGCAGCTGTAAATAAATAGTCCCAATGTAAATGGCGAGCAAATATGCTCAAGTCTAGGAATAATACGAATCTAAACTTAAAACTAAGAAAAAGTAGAGAAAACTCTACCTTTTCGTCAAGGACTCTATGTAGAGTCGCCCGTCACTGTACAATCGAAGGCCCTTCCAGAGGGCTTGTCAATAAAGAAAACCGCGTCGCTCTACGACCAACGGTTCCCGAGATATCGTGATTCTAAATTTTTCAAAATGGCGGACCGAAAATGGTTCCGCTATAACCAAAAACTTCAAAAATTTATAACTCGGGAACCGTTAGTCGCAGAGAGCTGTGCGACGGCTCCCCGTAATGGGCTTCTTATGGGCTATCCGAAACCCGTCAAGTTTTGGGGATCTGACGGTCGACTCTATATAGAGCCGCTACCACTCACAAAATGTAGAGCTCGCCCCAACAATTAATCTAGAAAAAACCACAAATTTCTAGGACGTATAGGTCGGGAGTTATGTCGTGTTTAATATTTTAAAAATGGCCGCCAATATGGCCGCCGATAGACGTGATTTTTACAAAATCCGTTGTTTCTAAGCGAATCCTCCCGTGCTTGGGCTCGTTGGATTCGTCTTTTTGTCTTCTATACGACTATGCTAGTATATACAAGAAATTTTTAACCCCCGATTTTTAAAGTACAAAAAACACAAAAAATTTCACAAAAACGTCAAAAACTACAAAAAATTACATAAAAAATTGTTATAAAAAGTGAAAATATTATTTTATTTACATCTAAACAATCTTTTAGTAGAATTTGCAGAGTGATTCAACCCCGTTTTCCACCCCCACGTGTCAACCCTTAAATTTCAAAAAATTCTATCTCAAAAACTACTCAGCCAAAAATTATGAAATTTAGTACACTTGTAGACTTTATTAAGGTCTACCAAATAAACAAAAAATATGGGGGTGTCGTCGATCTTAATTTAGAGATAAAAAATTTTGAATTTTGATAAAATTTTGAAATTTGAATAACTCTGCAAATTCTAACCTTAAAATTATGTTCGAGGTATCCGTGAGTTAGGTGCGTTGCGCCGCGTCGAATGAGCCGCTTTTTGTTATCCTGAGGCCACTGCATCCAAGACCACGTGGCCACGTGGTCGGTAGTTTTTCTTTAATAACTCCGCGAGTTTTCGTCGGAAAAATCCGACTCGCGTGTCAAAGTGTAGAGCTCAATAAGCCTCGTCTGGATGTATAAAAATATCGATAGGTTATCGATCGTTTTGAAGCAGCGTTTCCGTTTAAAGATTTTAAAATCACTATTTTTCACTGTTTTTCCACTTTTAAAAATAGTTTCCACAACTTTTCCACAAAACAAATTGCACCGTCAGTTAGGGCGCACAAAGGCGCAAATTTTGGTGTATAGCACTTATTTTTTACTCAAGAAAAAACCACTTTTCTGGATTTTTAAAACTTAAAAGTTGCAGGAGCGACTTCACAAAACACTTTACTCGACCGTTCTAAGTGGCGGGCGGGGCGTCTCTCAATGTAGGTAGTTAGGTACACGTATGTCTAAATAATACTTAGCCAGTAAAATGATACAACATACTATATATTATACTTTTGTAGAATACGTTATTTTAGTCTATCTAAATGTATATTTTGAGATGTGATGCAGAAAAAAGAAATTAATTCTTGTGATAACAACTAGGTTTTATGTACCTACTACTTTTTTTATAATTTTAATATTTTTGTTGTTTATTTTGTTTTGTGCAATAAAGAATATTTGTATAGTGTTCTATTGTATTTCTAGGAATCATGGCAAACACTGGACTCCAGATCAAGTCGAGAACTAAAAAGACCTATACACTACCATTCAAAACGACACATGTTACCCAGGGACACTGAAAGAAAGAGACGCATAACTACGCCAAGACCTAAGGAACTTAGGAAAAAGGTTTTTAAATTTTAATTTCAGTACTAGGCTGCTAGTTCTTAGTGAAATTTAGAGAGATTAGTTTCCATCCTTAAAACCTTTGAAACGTTGTTTGTGATATACAAATTTAATACTAGCCAGTCTTGCTTTTGCAATACATATGTTTAATTATTATTGCTTTGTTTTTATTGATCTTAGCATAAAATTGAATAGCCTTAAGTCTTTTTCGAGATAATCGGCTATCAAATATTAAACCATTCGTTCTAATGGGCCCCGTAAACGATCAAACTTGTTTGTCAAACTTGTTTGATCAAACTTCATGTTTTCATATAAAAAACATATAAAAAAAGCCCGCAGACCCGCACACGATCAAATGATTTGACAAACACGTTTGTCAAATAGAAATTTAATATGAAGTTTGATCAAATATTTGATCGTCTACGGATACGGATCGTCCCTTAAAGATAAGCGCGTTCAACTAAAAAAACCGTTATGCTTCAAAAAAACAGTACCGATTATTTAAATAATAATTATGTAAGAAAACATAAAGAACAAGAGAATATGTTTTACTCCATTTAAACATATTAAGAATTTAAATAGTCCATTATCAAAAATATATCTAAATTATACTTTCAGCCAACAGGATATTTAAAACCACTCCGAGAGGATGATATAGAAAATGATGAAGTCGTATCTGTAGCAATAGGACCACCAGCAATGCGACCAAAATATGATAAATTATTTAGACAACCATACAACACTTTAAATCGAACCACTAACGTTGAAGTCACAGCAGCTTCAAACCTTATCAAAGACGTTTTAATACAAATGGGAAGAGAATTTTTGACACGTCAAGTGAATGAAGATTTTGTGTTTGGACAATACGTAGGCAACTCTATGAGAAATCTGACAAGTAATTTAAGATTAAAAATGCAACATGAAATCTTAGATTTGATATTAAAATACCAAAGAATAAGTCGTGGTGACGAAAATTTAGCGCTGACAACAAAATCGCCTGAAGATAAAATTTCAATTACTGGATTAAAGGAAAATAGAGCTGAAAAGAAAAATTCAAATGACACTGAAGATTCGTGGCCTGATTTTACTAACTTAGCTAAAATTGTTGGCTAAGAATTTATAATGAATGTAAATCTCAATTAAATCTGGCGCACATACTTTATCACACAGTACTAATTAAAAAAATTGCGTACTTTAAATCCTAATAAAAATATATAAAATACTAAAATTACTTGCCATTTGCCCAAGTGGACTATAAGTCCAACCTTAATACATGTTACCACGGATTGTTAACACCTAAATACGGAACCGACGCTAACTCGACTTATCCTATCTAATACGGATCCGCCGGCTCCTATTACAGCACTGGAAAGCAATTTGCTATCTGAAGAGGATATTTTCCACTATTTTTATTCATTTCTACGAATGGTCTTTCATTTCGGTCCGCGCACTACTTAGACTTTTAGTTTTCGCAAGGATTGGTGCAAAATGCTTTGCTTAAAAAATATATCCCAATTGTTAAGCTAAGTGACTGGAACTTTATTTTCAAGCTTTTTTATTGAAAATAAATGAAATAAAATTGAAATAGAAATTTTGTATACATTCAAATATAAATGAAAGAAAAATATAATTATACTGCTTAAAGTTATAAAATAATAATAAATATTAATTTCAGCGTGTTCTTAATTTTGAGTTCTGCAGAGGTTTTTTATGAAACAATTTTGTGCATGTTTCTGTTTTTTTTTTTTTTGACATGAGTAAAGTTACGTGCATATTATAGCAGATAAGTATTTTATTTTGACTATGTCTTCATATAAAAAGTTTGCAAAGAAGCACAAACTATTTGGTAGCTTGCAAATAAATAATATATGAATAAAATCGAGTTGAATAAGCCTGTTTAAAAATAATACTTTTTATTACATCCATGAAATATTTACACCAAAATGAATCAAGTAAAAAAAAATTCACTAAGTTAAAATAATATGCTTAGGAAAGAACATAAATATTCATATGAGTTTGAAGAAAAGCCAGTGTCAGTTTTAAAGACATCTTAAGCGCATTCTCAGATTTTGCATTTGTTAAGAGTTTAAATAATGGTGCCCGGAAGTGAAGGCTTGTTATCTTAATTTGTTGCCGAGATGCTCCAAAACGCAAGACTTGCATTTGGCTTCTATTCATTGTACATTTAATTTCCATTTGAGAATTTCCACTTAATCATTTCTATTAGAGTTTAAGATTTTATATATTATGTATAATATAAATTATGCAATGACGTTATACTCGTATATTGATAGTAAAAGTTTAAACAGCGCATTTAAATAGAAGCTTGCTTATTAAGAACTTTTTTATTTTTTATTTATTTTATAAGTAAATTCTAAATGGTGGCGTAATGCATTTAAAACATTACCTACAAAGACAGGAGATAAATTGAAGAACAATTAGGTATAACATACATAATTGTGTTTGCTCGCAAACGAAAAAAAACCGACTTCAATTACATCGACAAGTAATACAACGTAATAACACGAAAAAATAGTCAAGTAAATACGCGCTATTAAAGATTACTCAAAAAGTTGTTATTAGTTTTCGATCTAATTTAAACAAGACTACAAGACAAGTATTAGCTTTCGATTAAAGTAAGAATTATCGAAATCGGTACACCGAGTAAAAAGTTATTCGGTATAATGTAACGTAGGTCGACGAAAAAGTAGTCACGTAAATACGCATTATTAGATATAACTCTAAAAGTACTTGTCAGATCTCAATTAAATTAAAATGGGACCACATGACACGCAACACCTTTCAATTAAAACAAAATTGATCGAAATAGGTCCATCCAGTCAAAAGTTCTGAGCTAACATACATAAAAAAAACATACGTGTCGAATTGAGAACCTCCTCCTTTTTTGGAAGTCGGTTAAAAAAGAATTAAACCTGTTTTGTACTAATTTACAACATATGGATCAAATATCAATATTTACATCAATATTATAAAAAATATGATATTATTTATTCCTCTTATTTTCTTATACTCACTGTAATGTTTCATGCTTGCTTCTCCCTATACGCTACATAGTTCGTTGAATCTGTATTCGAAAATCAGTATTAGCTTCAAATTCACTCGCTCGCTTCAACCTGTAGTATCCCAGCTGGGCATGGGCCTTTTTCCCCATGTAGGAGAAGGATCAGAACTTAATCCACCACGCTGCTCCAATGTAGATTGGCGGGCAAATTCACTATTATACATTTTCGCAACGCTTTAATTCAAAACGCTTTTAGAGCTTGCTTAAATAGGAATAATTTGTAACACAGTACCCGGCGATAAACATTGCACATCGACCTTTGGAAAGAGACAGTCGCCTCATTTCGACTTCGTTGACCGTTACGTTCCAAGATCCCACACCCCCAGACCTTTCTTATTTTCTGATGGTCAATATGTATACAATATAATAGTATCAGTGTGTACAGCCAACATATACATATCCGCTAGCTGAGGCCGAGGGCTATTTTTTTTATTAGGTACATATATGTAAAAATGGTAAACTAATTTTATTTATTTTCATATGGCTAAAAATAAAAATGTTCTAGGAGATGCGAGATCTCACTCTATTATATCTGTCACTCGAAATACACGGTCTGATATCTATTAGAAGCTGTTAAGACAATATTGCACATCGATTTGCTTCTACAGATTTTTTCTAAAAGCGCTGTCCTTGTTAAAAAAACATGTTAGCATCATGTTTACATATTTATTTATTTACTAGTAGTTACGTTACAAAATAGTCAAAATAAGCCATATCTAAACGAAATTGTTTTTTGGTCTCTATGAGGTTTTTTGGTTTTTTGGTTACTTGGGGTAAAGCCACGGCAACTGCTAGTACATATGTATATCAATTAATCTCAATTAATATTTCCAGTAAGCATGTTATTTGACTACGCCAATAGGATTTCCTTTGAAAAGCAAGATATTTGTAAATTATATTAGAATTTGTAGTATGAAGCAATTTGTCGCTATCAGAGCGTATTGGTTGTTCAAAGAGGATCCTTAGAAACACTTATAGAGAATAATTAAAAGGGCGGTAATGTGAAATAAAGATGGCTTGCTAATGTCCATTAAGATAATTAAAACCTAAGATAATCTTTAGAAACAGCCTGTTTCAAAAAATATATTCTGTATTTAATTTTAGCTTAAGATCAATTTTGGTAAATTAAACATAATGTGATTTAACTTAAAGCAAAATCCAATTACAAATTCTTTTAGCACTTATAGATAGGTATTATCTTTGTTACGGCTTTCTTTGTCATTGGCGATTTATCGTGTATGTAAATAAATAAATATGAAAATAAATAAAGTATAAATGTTTAATAAATTTATCTAAAATATTCTATCTATAACAAAATAATCAATATTTTTTATATTTATCGCTAACTGAATATAAAACATTGCATCTATTTAGAAGTAAGAATAGCAAAATAGCCTCTGCTTGGATGGTCAAAAAGGAGTGAATTTGAAAAATATTATTTATTCTGTTGAAAGAATCTCGCTTATACAGACAAGATTCATGTTTACGAAAATGTTTTTATTCCGATAAACAACACAAAGAGTACAATGCATCCATCATTCTCTTAGGTTTAGTTTGTGTAGCCACAGCATATATTGTTAAGCGAGTTCAGGAGATGGGTGAATCAAAAGACTATTGCTATAAGACTACTTTATTACAATAATAAATTGGTTAAATATACATAGTATTTATATGTATTCATTCATATGCTTATACTACTACAATATGAACTTACAAACTACATCAGAAATAAAAAGAAAAAACAGAAAATCAGAAGAAAAGTGAAATAACATTTCGGTTGTGCAAATAACTGACTGACCTTTTTTGAACCGTAAAATCAATAGGTATTGTAACTTTTTTTACAAATTTAAGCTAGGTACTAGCACTCATTGTAGCATTGTAACCTTTTACATTTTTGTGCGGGGGAACGACCTCTGTCTTTATGATTGAGATATGTATATTGTTGTTACTTTTATTCCTTATAATAATAGTTAGTTAAGTTAGTTTAAGTAATTAAATAAGCTTAAGTAAATTTCATCTAAATATAACAGTTTTCCCAAATAATAATGTAAGAAAAACACACAAAAATCTGAATAGATCAATCACACTTCCTAAAATTAAATTTTCAAGGTATTATTTAACAAATTTCAATACAAAAAGTGAAGACAGGCCAGGATTTACAAGCGCATTATTTAATGATCAACTCGGCATTCGGGATAAAGAGAGATTTAGTTTCGAGATTAACAAACTTTTACTTCAGTGCTCGCTGTAGTCGAAGAATGAGAAGACCGTCTATTAGCTGTGGTTTAGCTTTTAGCTCAAACAAAAGATACTTCGATTTTTTTTATCAAACGAATTTATCTATCAAAAGAATTTTAAATTGTAGAATATTTTAAAGGAAAGAAATGTTTTAAAGGTTGTAATTTATTGATTAGTGAAATTTACAATAAACGAATTTTAAATTTTTGCTCGATATAATTAAAAGTAATATTTATTTATTTATTTAAACTTTATTGTACACCACAACTACATTTTAAACATTAAACACATTTAAAGACATTTACAGACTGTGAAGTACAATGGGCGGACTTATGGCTATTTAGCCATTTCTTCCAGACAACCCAAATAATATGACAAAACAAAAATATAACATGTATAATGTTATATTTTTGTTTTAATTTTTTTTAATTTAAAAACATTTGTCTTAATATCAAACTGATATTTAATTTTTTGACAATTTACGTAAAACAAGCCTGTAACGAAATTGAAATAAAATATAAAAAAAATATAACGGATAAAAAATAAATATAAATAACAATACAAATAACGGATTGCGGAAAACCGGGATGTCTGACGCGAACTAGGGGAGGCCTCTGTCCAGCAGGGGACTGCAATAGACTGAACTGATGATGATGATGATGAAGCTTGTAACGTCCTACTGCTGGAATATTCCTCTTTCTCCACGTAGGTGAAGTTTCGGAGCCTAATCCGCTACGTTGCTCCATTGCGGGTTGGGAGATATATTTCCTAATAAAAATGTGAATAATAAATTTTCACCGCTTTTATAAATGAAAAAACCGAATTTTATTAATTGTAAATTTTTTACATTAATTTCTTATTCACTTTCGCTTATGCAGCACATTACAGAACGCGCTTAATTAGTTTCAAATTAGAGGCCATTAATTTGATTGCTTACATACCGATAGCAGCGCCACCTACCGGGTCCAATTGAGATAAAAACTACCCTATCTCTCGAGTTGGACCAAATTACAGATGCTTACGAAATGTAAGAAATATTGGTTCAGTAGTTTCGGATTAACATACTGATAGCAGCGCCACCTACCGGGTCCAATTGAGATAAAAACTACCCTGTCTCCCAAGTTAGACCAAATTACAGATGCTTACAAAATTTGATACAAATTGGTTCAGTAGTTTCGGAGTTAAATAACGATAGCAGCGCCACCTACCGAGTCTAATTGAGAAAAAAAACTACACTATCTCCCAAGTTAGACCAAATTACAGATACTTACAAAATTTGATACAAATTGGTTTAGTAGTTTCGGAGTTACATACCGATAGCAGCGCCACCTACCGGGTCCAATTGAGATAAAAAGTATCCTATGTCCGTTTCCTGGTTTTAAGCTACC
The DNA here is from genome assembly GCA_905220545.2 of Melitaea athalia. NCBI lineage: Eukaryota > Metazoa > Arthropoda > Insecta > Lepidoptera > Nymphalidae > Melitaea > Melitaea athalia. Next base: position 7,271,671 of record HG992184.1, read on the forward strand.
TCCCTAACAATTTTCAGCCAAATCGGTTCAGCCGTTCTTGAGTTATAAATAGTGTAACTAACACGACGCTGGCCCCGGGCAATAAAGCGGTAAACGCCAGTTACGCCTTTTTTAATGTTATTTGATTTTTGGCTTCTCTGAGTATCAATCTATCACTCTTATTTTTTTCGGATTTTTTGTATTAATATTTCTTTAGAATAAATGACAATAACAGTTTTATTGCATGGAGAAAACATAACACAAAAAACCGGTGAACATCTTTACACTAAATTTTTAAACAAAGAGTAACAGTAATAAATTTAACCGCGCTTTTTAAAATAAACGTATTATATCAATAAACTGTAAACACTTAATACTGAGTAATCACAAGAAATTTTATTCTGTACAATGCTATTACGCCTTTAAAATGTTTCTGAAGAAGGTGGTAATCGGCTGGTACGCTCGAAATCTAATGTAGAAATTACGTCGTATTAGTTTCTTACATTTCTGAATCTCAGTGGTTGGTGTTTTTATAAAAGTTATTAATGATGTTACAATTAAAATAGTATCATCTATAAATTGTATTACACATTTTTTCAATTATTTCAATTAATATTTGTACCATTAAAATTATTTTTAAAAGGTTAAATTGGTAAAAAAATTAGCTTTTATTTGACATATTGAACATCTGTTTTGGATCACTGTACGCTGCACTATAAACAAATTAGCTTGTTTTATTTCTCCTGTAAAATTTGATTTTTGATATTACCGCTTTATTGCCCGGGGACAGCGACGATTACACGACTTTCTTATAAATATAGATAAACTAGCCGACCCGTGCCCACTTCGTTGGGCGTTATAATCCATTTCACTTAAGAAGGGTACGGTGAAATTTGATATGTTCCAATACACTCTCACTATTTTCAGCAAATCAGATAAATATAAATGTTTTAAAATCACCAATTAATTTCTAAGGCAAATAATAATGCTTGATTGCCTTGATTAGATTGAATTGTTGACACGGCACGTCAGAGGGCGCAGGTTCAAATCCTGCTGATTTAAAATCTTTATATATTTTTATCTTTTTCCTTTTATCTTGTCACTCCTGAATAGTGTAGCTTTCTGTTAGCGAAAGAATTTTCATGATCGGATCAGTATTTGCGAAGATTACCCCGTATATACAAACAAAGTTATAAACTTTACCTCTTTATAATATTAAGTATAGATTAAATGAAACGCTTCAAATTTCATCGTTTTATACTTGACTGAAGTAATTCAATACATTTCTATAAATAAAACAAAGATTTCAGTAACCTTAACAATCAATTTTTGTGTAGTACTTATGTCGTAGGACAAAAAAAAAATATTAATAATATTCTAAATATTCGCAATAGTCATTTCCTTTTAATATCCTTTACTAAATCACAACATAATTATGTATGTATAATATTTTCACCCATCAGATTCATAATAATTATTATAAGTAATTTTTCCTTTCAATATTCCTAAAAATATTTTTTCTAAGCATTGAACGTTGAATAGTTTATTTCTAATTCATTATTTTCTAGTACATAATGTTTTTTATTGGACCTGTAGACTCGATACTTTGTTAGTTTCGAACAGCAAGTTTTAACTTGTTCGAATTAATATTACTTTATACACTTTATAGCACGTTCAAGCTTGGATGACGTGATTAATTTTTACTCGACGGCGATGAAAATAAGAATATTTTATTCTATACCAACGGACCCGAAACGATGTCCTATCTTCGCGACAAATATTTAATTCTAACTGGAATGAGCACTTAAATAAATAATATGTCTCAAAAACATATTTTTTATTGTAAAACTTTTTAATAAAATGTTAGTTTTATTTTTTTCAATCATATTAATTTTTCAGATTCATTTTAATACGCAAATAGACAAACTATACTAAAACTAATGTCATCTTTTTCATTAATTTTTCAATTTTCAGCGCTATTATCTTAATTTTTCCTTTAAAAGAAACCATCTTGAATAAAACAATTGGAATTTTTTTCATGCTATGGCAAGAATAATGGAAATTAGTATTCATTTATTGACTAGCCCGTTGGCGCAGTTTGTATTGCTTTCTGTTCCGGGGTTGTGGGTTCGATTCCCACCTGTCTGGGTGTAATATATATATTTATTTATATATGTATTATTGATAGGTATGTTTATCGAAAAAAATATATGTAGCTTTACCAGTCGGCTGTTACCTATAACACAAGCATTAACGTTGCTTACTTTAGGAACGGACGACCGTGTGTGTATTGTGTAGATATTTATCCCACCAAAACCCAAATATGTGAAAAATGACAGCCAAGTTCAATAATAAAAATATTATGTTGTTTGTGGACTTCGCCGAAAAAAATTTTGAGATCTAAATGAGCGCCAAGTTCTACAGAAAATATTAAATTAAGCTCAAGATTTCACTTTGCCAGTTTTCACTAATAATTCATCTTTTATTTGGCTAATAGCTTTTTAATGTTGTTTTTAAGTAAAAACTAGCCAAGTGAAATCTTTAGCTTAATTTAATATTTTCTGTAGAACTTGGCCCTCATTTAGATCTCAAAAATTTTTTCGGCGAAGTCCACAAACAACATAATATTCTTATTATTGAACTTGGCTGTCATTTTTCACATTTATGTTTTTGGTGGGATATCATTACTTTTTGTAGAGATATTTATTTGAAATTTATTCTTTTTTCTTGCTCATTCTGTTAACGGATTCGATGTCGGAGTCCAACCGGATCCACAGATATCGATTTTGAAAGCAATCGGTCAAATAACTAAAAAGTTCAAGATGGCGGCTACTTTTTCTCATTCTATTATCAGATTCGTTTTCTGAGACCAATCATGTCCCCAGATATCGATTTTGAACGCAATCGGATGAATAATTACAAGTTTTTTGTATGGGGACATCCTTTATTTTTTTACTTCATTTTATTTTTATACTTGTTTTATATAGAAAATGTATCAATTCATATTTTGTGCAAGTTTCAAATATCCACTTAAAACGGTTCAGACGCTACAATTTAAAAAAGTTTTTTTTTTTGTATAGGGACCCCCTCTATTTTTTAACTTTCTTTTGTTTTCAGATTTTTTCCTGCGCTTACACGTAATTACCTAGCTAGATGCCAAATTTCTACTTCCTAGGTCATCTGGAAGTGGGTTAGGTTTTTGATCTGTCAGTCAGTCAGTGGAAAATTGGCGACTTTTGAACCTTCATATTTTTGTAACCGTTTCAACTAGATTAATGAAATTTGGGGTTCTAGTTGTCCTTATAGATATAAATAAATATACGTAATTTGATCTGTTTCTGTTTAATAGGTTTTGAGTTATGGAGGGGTAAAAAGTAGCTCGAAATGGTTCGTGTAAATATACACACGGCGCTGAGTCGCCAGTTCTTTTGCTTGAACTTGGCTTGACACGCTGCCGCGTGTCTAGATTTATTTATTTATATATGCCGATCGACTCCTAACTACGTTTCTTCAAATGGGGGGTTCAATTTTACTTTGTCTTAATATACGAGCTGCTCTGGCATGGTACTTCTGCATAACTTCTGCAATGAGCGATGCACGACTATCATTTACAATAAATATTATTCAAAGAAAAAAAGTTCTTTCCAATACGCAGTCCTTTACTTGTATTTGAAATTTTAAAGAAAAAACTAGGGGTTTTTTCACGCGAAACGTGATGTTTTAAATGATTTTTACAATGACACTAAGATGGTAGATAAGCGTACGACTCACCTGAGTTGTAAACTGTCACGTTACCGTAGCACCACCGTAGCACTACCGTAGTATAACAACCGCGTTGCTTATTCTTATTATCTCTCCGTTTTTTCTCGATTATAAGTACGCATTTTAAAAATGGAATAAATTTGAAAGTAATAAAACCAACCAAACATGTATTCAAAAATCTAATGTCTATTAATTGTAGGTTATAATTTGTTATTTAAGTACACACAAAAAAACACAAAAGAATATTTTCATTTTATCATTAGAGTTTCGCAATAGTCTTTGTACAAATACTTGAATACAATTGTTATAGATATAGTCTCCTCATTGTCCAAAGTTAGCAATCAACAGCTATGAATACAAAATTAGTTGTCATTAATTTAACATAATATGTATATTCATCATTAATTTAACAATTGCTTGTTATCTCTGTCTGTATTAGAATTATGTACAATTATACTATAATATAAATTCATAGTTCAATTTTATTACCAATATACTATGTATAATACAAATATAACACTTGTCTAAAATAAAAATAAAGACTTCTTTTATTTCTATATGGAAAGAAGAATAAATATAAAATTACAAAGTCGTGATGCTTGATTATAAAGACGAATAAACAAATTGTATTTTACTTTGACGCCAATTACAGTCACATTTCAGTTTTTTACGTAAACATACATTCCAGTTTACAGTAAAAGCCAAAAGGTATACCGTAACGACTAACGCGTCTTTTTCTTCATAACATATTAGAATTGTTTGCAACTCTCTTTTATTAATAAAACACGTATGTGTATAAGAATGAAATACTTTGTTATTAACGTAGAAATCACATAAACATAGAGAAGTATTGTAATAAATAGGTAATAAAATATATTCAATACCGTAGTGTTAAAAATGTATATTCAGGGTTTCAGCCATGTAGCTTTGATTTTAATACAATAAAAATAAATCTAAGGGCATATAGAAACAAAGTTATAATATTTTTATATATAGAAGAAATATAAATAGAACACAAGTTAAAAATAACCACTAGGTCAGTCTTGGAAACAGTACAATCAATATACCAGACTTTCTGATGTCGAGCTAAGTATTATTATTGTTGAAGATTAAATTTATCTTAGTAACGCTAATTAAGATTCTATATCTCGATATTTTACTGTGTATTCATCGGTTCTAGCAGTTTTAGATTTAAATGAAAATTATCTTTATAAAACTTTTACCATAATTCGTGAATAATATCTGTATGAAATTTATTAGATTTTTATTTATTCCTTATGGTAAATTTTTCAACCTTGAATAAAAAACCACCTAAACAACTTCGTCTTATTAAACCATCAAAAATTTATAAAATAACTCAACGATGAGAAAATTCAACAAATTATTCATGATACCGAGAATGACGATATAAACATCGTAAACAAAAAGTCTATGGCGGAGTATTTCAAGTGAAGTTGAATTTTGCGGCCATAATTGGCAGCTGCAATAACGTTGCGCCTAAAAGCAAACAGTAATAAAAAGAAAAAGTAGCTCCTAGCTGGAAAAGGTGAGCTTGCGAAATGTAAGTACATAGTGTCAGCGATTAAAGAAACGAACTAGACAAGAATGTTTTTGATGATGTATATATAATATTATCCTCTTTGTTTTATCCTTCATCATGATGAGGTATTCCCATTCTAAAAATTTGCTTACAATAAAGATATGAGATGTACACGTCTCGTCTTCTTGTATTTAGACTCTAATAAGACCATTAATAAAGATATTCAAATATTTATTTTTAATGTTAACGTTTGTATTGTAAGCCGACTCTGTCTCGGAGAGTACATAGAGCTGTCGCTCCCGGACTCTAATTTATTAGTGTCTCTTAATAATGCTTTTTAATCGATTTGAAGACAGTTTGTCATAACGAAATTTTAATATTATATTCTCGGAAGATAATCGACTCGCAGCAGGGTAGCGTGACAAACCGGGTTGATTTGTTCTCATATAAAAATGAAGTAGTTCTTGCTCTACAATCGGACATTTGTTGCCTATTTCAGTCAGTCAGTATTTTTTTCTTTCATTTACTATACTAGTCTTCTCTTTAAAATAATATATTAAACCACGAAAGTGGTCAATCTTATATGTATTCAAGGCTTTACATACATATTTGACCGTACTTAATTACCGGTAATTAAAGTAGCAGGTACCTACAAACTAGAAAATATAATGAATTATGGCATTAGAAACATAAATAGATGTATATGTTACCATATTTGATATGAATTTCAGCTTGATACCTCCACGCGTTTCTGAGAAAAAGGGTCTTGACAGACAGACGGACAACAAATGTAACCAATTTCTGAAAACCTGAATATTGAGATCCTAAATAATAAATAAATTTAATTTTATTATATTGCTACTGACTACTGTGATATCTTTTCTAAGAAATAAATTGTAAACATTTGTATTTGCGATCGTATTTACATTAATACTCAATTGAGTGAGTAAATATTTATTGGTATTTACAACAGATTCTAGTTTATTTTATAAAGGTATAACGTTGAATGGTAATAAATTACATTTTTTTTTTTTTGAAGTTTACTACTTAAGAAACGATATAAGGGTCGTGTTATGAAAAAAATATAGCGAGTTAAATCGTGTATAATTGTGTTATTGTTGTGTTATTGTGTAATCGCAAACGAAAAAAAAAAACGACTTCAATTACATCGATGAGTAATACAACGTACGTAAACGAAAAAATAGTCAAGTGTAAATACCCGTTATCAAAGATTACTCAAAAATATGTTGTCAGATCTCGATGAAATTTAAAAGTGACCAAATCATAAACATCAGCTTTCGATTAAATCAAAAATCATCAAAATCGGTACACCCAGTAAAAGACACACACAAGCTAAGACACACACACATTTTGTTTTGTTGTACCACTATAAGCGTATGGTCCGCTTGATATTAATTTGCCTATTCCGTATTCCGTACGCCTCCAAACGACAAGAGCATCGCAAAAGCGCCAACGACCCTGCCGCCACTATATTTTGAACACAAGAAAGATATTTTTCGTTTTCCCCTACCTTAATAGATGTAACATTTTAATATTATTTTTGGGCTTAACATAACAATAAATATATTTGCAAGTCTTCAAAAATCATTGAATTTTCCGAATAAGTTAATGCTGTAAAAATATCGTCATTAACAAATTATTTCGTAAGACTCTCATACTTAGAAATTCCCCTTTCACTAAAAACATTATCATGAAAATCGTTTCAGGGTTGGGTTAGACCAAGACTGCTCAACCTTTTTAACAGTCGAGCCAAACGGAGGATTCAGGCATTTACGGCGGGCCACTGACAATTCCTATTTTAATTACGCTCAGGAAGTGCGCAACAAAACCCCAATAGTAAGAAATTAAATTAATAATTATTGTTTATTTTATAAGTAATATTTACTATAAAAACAAAGAGCATATCTATTATGCTAAATAATGAAACAAATTTGAACGCAAATAGTTATGTATTTTAATTGTTAAATTTTATCTAAATTAAATTAAATTTATTCAATTTATTCAATTTGGTGAGTAAAAATCGTTCGCGGGCCATAGTGTGGCAAGCGGGCATGGGTTTGAGCAGTCTTGGTTAAGACAATTATAATATTAAAATAAACTAACATACAGGAAAGATAGATAACCTAAAATAAATACAAAATAAAGTTTGTCATCTATTTTGATGTTAAATGAAAATGGAATAATGTAAAATGTTGTAATTATTTTAGTTTGAAGTTAAAGTGAAGTGAAGTTAGTCTTTCTTTTCTTATTACCTAATTTCTCTTGTTTTCAATACATTTAAATCTAAAATAATGAATAGAAAATCTATGTCATTTGTTAGCATTAAAAGCCATATAAATGTCTGATATATTTTTGTATAAGGGAGCAGACAGAATCTCACATTTTTAATATAACTTTTCGTTTAAAATATTTTAAATATGACTGATTTATTGGACAATATCGCTGACATCGTAGGTACGGCTGCTATAAATAAAGATTCGACAAGATAAGCAATGGCTGCATCATGTACGGTAAGGACATACACCCACGCACAAAATGTTACTGTTTATGTTTTGTATTGATAAGTATTATATTTCTGTATTAAACTTAAACTATTAATTTAGTTGATTACAAATAATTGTGTTTGCTCGCAAACGAAAAAAAAAACCGACTTCAATTACATCGACAAGTAATACAACGTAATAAGACGAAAAAATAGTCAAGTAAATACGCGCTATTAAAGATTACTCAAAAAGTTGTAATCAGTTTTCGATCTTATTTAAACAAGACTACAAGACAAGTATTAGCTTTCGATTAAAGTAAGAATCATCGAAATCGGTACACCGAGTAAAAAGTTATACGGTATAATATAACGTAGGTCGACGAAAAAGTAGTCACGTAAATACGCATTATTAGATATAACTCTAAAAGTACTTGTCAGATCTCAATTAAATTAAAATGGGATCACATGACACGCACCTTTCAATTAAAACAAAATTGATCGAAATTGGTCCACCCAGTCAAAAGTTCTGAGCTAACATACATAAAAAAAAAATAAACATACGTGTCGAATTGAGAACCTCCTCCTTTTTTGGAAGTCGGTTAAAAAGATGTACCTACTAAAGAAAAACTTTTTTTTTAAAGCACAGATTCCTGTTATTTGTTTTAATTTCGTCTCTAAATCTAACTAGTCTAGTCTAGTCAACAACCGCTGTGGTGTAATGATGCGAGTAGTCATCTAAAACACCGACGGTTTTCGGGTTCGATTCCCGCTCGGGATGAATATTTGTATTAGTATAAATATTTTTTTCCGGTTTAGATGTCTGTCCTTAAGAGTCTCTCCACCGTGCCTCGGAGAGCACGTCATGCCGTCGGACCCGGTTGTTATCATTAATACCTGATAGCGATCGTTACTCTTAGTAGGGAACATAATTATGCGCCAACGCACGGTGACAACATAACATTTAACAAAATTTACTAGATCAGTATCTACTCCCAAATTATTCATCTGAATTCGGATTAGATATAACTATAAAACGGCAAAGTTTATTCACATATGCTGGCTATATTAATACAAATATTTATTGATACAATTTGGAAGATTATTTTATGTTTAAAAATAAAAATAATAGACATTTACTTCGCATTCATTTTTTTGTAGGCTAACCAACTTTTTCAAGTTCTACGGTATTAACTGAATCTTGGCGTTAGACTCGCCCCTGTTTAATAATATCTTCTTTTCATTTCGCCCCCATCTTTCTAACCATGAATGGTTAGTACGAAAGCTGGGAATAATAGTTCCAAGTAGATGAAATGATTAAATCGCTTGTAAACTGTCCCAACCCAACGCCAGGATATCTCGGTAATATACTCACAGTAAATTAATTTCTTCTGCTTCAAGACTTTTTACTTGAACAAGCATTGTAAATTATCGGATCACTTCATTATACATGACTGGTTGGTTACCTACTGAGATAATGTTTTATTTTAGTTTTTACTTTTTTGACTGATGACAAAAAAAAGTAATAATACTCCAGCAGACCAACCATTACTGTAGCATTTTTATAAAATAAAATAGCACTTAAAGACTTAGCTACAGGCTACAATACAATGAAATTAATTTATGATCTATGTACGCTAACTGCGTTGAAATATGTTTTAAATAATTTTCTTTTTTGTATCTTTCAAATAAAAATAAAATAGAACAATATTTAACTCAGAAATAAAATTCGATACCTACTTATAAACAGCAATCTTTTTGTAGACATCTAACGACGAGAATTGGTAATTTTCCAGAACAATGCGGCGTAAATTTAAGATTTCATTACAAAGGCGCGAAAATTATTTAGAACTTGTCGCAATCGCAAAAAACCCTTCGCTTCAAAAACATACAAGTCTTTTTTTCTTACAAATTATTTGTATTTATTTTATTTAAGTTTAACCGCGTTTTTTTATTTTAAAAGCAATATCTACATATAAGCTGTCGTGTCGCCTTAGTCCTAAATGTTTGTATACAGTTAAATATACTACTATATGATATTATGCAGAATTTTGACTCAACAACCGATTAAAAAAAACCAATCTTAGCCATTTTTTAGCATTACTTTTCGACGCTGATAAATTTCCAATATTATTAGTCCATATACTTTTATATTATTATCGTATTCTTTTATACATACAGCAATTTTATTTAAGCGAATGCAAAATGTAGAAAAAACAAATGAAGTTCCTTCCATCAGAAATTCGATTTCACAAAAGCATACCCGTTCTGAGCGCCGGCAAAGAGCGCACTAAAATAGCACGAAGTCATTGAACCCGAACCGTGCAATTTGCAATAGAACAGTGAAAAGCCTACAATTCGTCACCTACGACAGCTTATTCTCAATAGTCACGAAATAATAGCTCTGTGCCGTTTCTAAAACTCTAAAGCAAGCTGCAACAAACCTTCCGACCTTTGAAATAACGATCAAACTTACCGCATTAAAGTAATTGTTGGTAAAAACGACGTGACCAGTTCGAACTGATCTCTGATAGTTAGTGCGGGGTGATTACGTTGGTGAACAATTGTTGGTGGGTGAGAGATCAATGTCGAGTGGGTTTGATGAAAATCACGCAGTACGTCAGCAAAATTCAAACATGGAGGAGGAACAAAGTGCATTTAAGGGGGGGTTGCAATATGTAACTCCCCCTGGTACAATATGCCATCAATATTGGCTCCCCTTCATTCAAAGCAGACATTAAACTCGACACAATGTCAGCACTACGCTCCAGTATTGTAAATTAAAGGATATACATATTTTAATACGTATGCTTGTGCTTGTACAAGTAAGAAATACTCTTGTCTGAATTCGCAGACATATATCATCTCTCCTATACCTACTATCAAAATAATATTATAAGTCCAATTTACATTACTTTCGCACAATACATAGCATATTCTATTGTATATTAGCAATCTATAAAAAACAAAAGCCTCTTCTTATAACGTCCGTCCTTATTGCTTAAGTATCAGTATGTCTCATTACTGTTTCAAGGTAAACAGATTTCTTCGATATATTTTACTCCCTAAGGAGATGAACTTTAAAACGAGTTTAGTTATCGGAAATTCTAAACTAACACCTACACTCCTAGGATTACACCACACCACTAAAATCCTACTTCAGTAAGCGCTGAAAGTTTTCATTAAGTGTCAGTAAGCGCTTTAGGACCACACTTATATGATAAAATAAATAAAACACTGGACGTTTATCATCTAAATAAATAATTATCTGTCAAACAACTGTCCTTACTTGTCTACGAAAAATTAACTTATTTTGAAACTGAAAACCTTCTTAGTGTTCTTTTTAGGATTTGACAATTACTCAGCATAGATTCACAAACACGTGCGCGATCAAGCAAACAAACAAACACACACACACACACACACACACAGACACACATTTAAATACACAATAAACTCTCGTCTCATTTTATTGCTTACAAACATTTCACTCACTCCTCGGATGATATATAATAAATTAATAAGTTCTTGCTTACATTCTAATACTGTTTTTTTGTTGTTCATTGTAAATTTACTGTGGGGATATGGGACTGACAGATGACGCACAGGTCGGCAGCAGATACTGTTTTCAAGACATTTGTACCAATTTAGATTTGATAAGTATTTCGTAAATACTTGTTGTACTGCTTTTTGTTTTATCGACATCTTGTTGCAATACCCCTGCGGTAGCAACTTCCAAGCCACCGGTAGTTAAGGCTGATGAAAGTTAAAACTCCTGGCTCACAATGCTGGCCATTTTGAGCACCTTTAAGATTCGGGCCTCAATCCAACAGTCAAAACTCTTCGCTACAAAATTATTGACCGAAACAATACTAAAAATTATGGTTCAGGCACTCCACATGCTGGTAATTTCGTGGTCAAGGTCTTCTTAATATTTTTCTTGCTTTTATGAGATAATTGTTTTCTTGAATTATTATTATTTATTGAATTTTTAGGGGTTCTAGTCCATATTCGAATATTATATTAATAATTATATAAAGATGCACTTTAAACTATCAATAGATGCAAAACAATTTACTCCGTAGAATAACAATAATTTTTAACAACCCACTCTCGTACCTTGAGAATATTTAAAAGGATACCAAAACATTTTAAACTTTCAACCGACATGCATTCGGCTCTGTTGCGGAATACAGAAACATTTTCACAAATAAAAATACAAAATAAATCCACTGAAAAACTACGGTTTTGGATATCCGATAGATAGACATGTCTGCTGCACACTTCTTAAGACTAGCAATGCAGGAGTTCTAAACATTTTAAACCGACCGCAAAATAATGAGGTAAATATTTGATCTATATTTTTATTATCTAATAGCTGTGCCCGCGACTTCATCCGCATAGGATTCAACATAAAAGTTATTATTTAGTTCGCAGAGTTATAAAATAAATAAATGAATGAATTCATAAGGGCTGCTTTATTTATTTCGAGTATATGTTATAGTTAGTGATTGTTTTGGTTAAAATATTTTAGTATATACTATTGCATTAGGTAATAGACCTGTAATAGTTAGTATATTTATGGCAATAAATAAATACATTTCTAAAATAAAAATAGCCTAAGTTACTCCTTATTACATCAGCTATCTGCCAGTGAAAGTCCCGTCATAATCGGTCCAGCCGTTTTAAAGATTAGCCGGAACAAACAGACAGACAGACATAAATTGCAAAAAATGTTATTTTGATATATGTACCGTGTATACATCCATATGTATTTAGTAAAATGCGGTTATTTTAATATTACAAATAAGAACGATTTTATCTTGGAAAATCAACACAGAGCCGTCTTTCGATAGTAAAGCACACCCACACGCTTAAGCGTGTGACGCGTGCAACTGACACTCCTGTTATATTTATTTTTATAGATATCTTAGCCGACTGATAACCAATTATAATTAATTTTATCACTCATATAAATATCTATATAAAGAGAAGTTTCAAATCAAAGCTTAAAAATAAAAAGTCGTAACAAAACGAAGTAAATGCTAGTGTTTTTCAGTGATGTTCAGCTGTTATTTATGTTAGTAGAAATGCCAGATTGTTTTTAGGCATTGATATTTTAGTCTGTACAAAAACAAACTTCATTTTTAACGGCTTTATTTTAAAGAGAAATAACATAATTTATTTAACAAAAACTAATAAAAATAGTATATTTTGATCAGCGAATAAAATTTTCAAAGTACAATACACATAAAACGATTACTAGATATTTATACTATTAATAGATTAGAGAAATTCGTACTCTACTTATAAAGAATATTAAGTAATTAAACTTTTAAGGGAACTAGCAAATGTAATTAAAGAAATACTAGACTATAAGAGCCGTTATACTGTCGCGACATCAAAGTATCTTATCATGATGCTCCTATATTTTTTATTCGTAGGTACTAGAAGGGTTAAAAACGAAGACACTCCAACTTTCTAAATTTTCTGCTACGTACCAAATTTTAAGGCAATCGGTTCAATAGATAGCTCGTAAAAAAAGAAGAATTTATTTCCTATTCGTTTTCATTCTAAACGGCGATTAAGAGAAGTTCCTGTAGACATTAAGTCCGCCTTTTACTTTAACTGTTCTTTTTTCCATTGTCAATAAAATGATTAATAAACAGATAATATTCATCCATCAATCCAATAATAAATACGATGTCAACGTTTATGACATTAGTATAGATTAATAATCATTTAATAATCGAAATATAACTAAAGATGGAGACTTAGTACATGTTTATAAATTTATTCTCATTATAAATTTACAAGCTAATTAAGCCAGGCGCAAACAATGCTAACAGTGCTTGCTCATAATTAACATCGCTATAAATCTTTAATGTTATCACGATTAGTTCAAACCAACTGCTTACTTTGCTTAATCTGTTATATGTATTATAAATGCAAAGTAAATTCCATCTGTACTAATTTCTGTATTATTTTCTATTGCAATTTCCAAAACATATATAAACTGGTTTATTAAATTTATTTTAACCTATTTTTAAATATAACGTCTCATACACAATGACCTCAGTAATGTCAAACAGAATTTCAGTCCTACTTACTTTGCTCAGTAAACAAGTTTGTCTAATTTTTAACTGAGGTAGGGCACAGCAGGAAATTTCCTGCTCAAAATATGGAGCAGCCCGACTGGGGTAGTACCTCGACCTTACAGAAGACCACAGCTAAATAATACTGTTTTCAAGCAGTATTGTGTTCCTGTTTGTGAGTAAGGTGACCAGAGCTCCTGGGGGGATTGGGGATAGGGTCGGCAACGCGCTTGCGATGCTTCTGGTGTTGCAGGCGTCTATACTAGCTACGGTCTTACCATCAGGTGAGCCGTACGCTTGTTTGCCAACCTAGTTACATAAAAAAAAAAGCTGAGTCTTTTGTTGATATTGAATTCAAACAAACTCCACAAAAAAGTCGTAAACAAATATTTTCACGAATTTATCTTGCTGAGCTTGAGCGTTCAAACTTTAAAGTTGATAGGTAACATATACAAAGAACGCTTCACTCAAAGGAATATTGAAACGTTGTGATTTGAAAAGATTATTTAACTAATCGAAAAATACAACGTAGATTAATTAACGATTTAATGTGTATCGATTAACGTAACGATAAGATCGCTTTGTATATCTTGTATTGTATCTTTTTTTATATGTGTCTGTATTTTGGTGTATATTAAGAATAAATAAATATTGTCTATACACCAGATCCTGCTAGTTTGATGATTTTGTAATAAAGTTAAATCTTTTGCTCGTTTCCTTAAAATATACGTATTCCTCGCAGTTACCTTCTAATTTTGATAAATAAATTGTTACAACGGATACTATTACGAAGACTGAAGAGTAACACAGCTGTCACGAAACAGCGTCATCTTTATCGCTTTATAGGTATTCGACCATCTTGCTGCATGCTTGTCTACAATATGATACACTAAGGTATTTATCAAGTTTTCCTTCCATAGTATTGTAGTCAACATAAGGTGATCCATTAAAAATTGTTTATATTTTCCTATACATAATTATCAAAATTGAAGTACACGATTAAACAGAGCAACCTCTCAACTTATTTAAAAATAATTATACATTAAATAATAAATTAAAACATCCATTGTCTGTAAATTTCATAACACAATAGTATTTTATAAGAAAAATTTCAATTTACGAACTTCAATGTTTCATTACTAAACTAACTTTAAAGCGCTAGTTGTTTAAAATGTTGTGAACCACAGCCTGGTAGTTTATTGCAATACCGAGCTCTAGTAAACAAGGACGCCTTAGACAAAGGAAGCAATATCGTGACTCTTTCGTGTCGGAACAACCGAGACTTCATCAATTGCTTCCAGCCGTACATGCAATGCATTATTATAGATTTGTATAGAAGGAATTACGCAACACGCTTGAGGAGACAACTAAAAAATGTCCCATTTCATAGGGAATGAACAAAACCTACTTAATCTATTGGGTACCCCTATTAGTACCTACTTATTTTATAACTGTAATTATGGATGACTATTTTAACGTCTTGTATCCTCATACACCATTGACTAAAGTTAAGCTGAACTTAAGACTAATTTAATTTTCGTAAGCTCTTGCTAAATATAACCTATTTCTTGTTTGGATTATTTGAGTTACGGTATTAATTTAAAAAATAAATAAATTATGGTTTAGTAATTAACGAAAAGAAAATTAAACTATATATTATTAGTAGGTACTAATTTTTATTAGGTTCATTGTTTAGAATTTTATTTAGAGTTTTATTTCTTGTTTATAGCTAGTATTGGACGTATAAAATCGTAATAATATCGTGTATTTATTATTTTAAATTACAGAACCAAATAACATACTAAATTTTATAGCACTTAAATAAATAATATGTTACTTCAACGCCATCTATCAAAAATTCCGAAAACGACTTATAGGCTAATAAATAGTCTTCTAATAGCGATAGATGACGGCGAGAGATGGCGTTATTATATATACCATTTTGGAGTTATATTTTTATATTTTTCTTATTTACTGAATTTTTTGTTCAATTACAAAAAAAATAGCCTATGTCACTCCTGAATAGTGTAGCTTTCTGTTAGTGAAAGAATTTTCATGATCGGATCAGTATTTGCGAAGATTACCCCGTATATACAAACAAAGTTATAAACTTTTCCTCTTTATAATATTAGTATAGAAAAAGAGTTATCACTATAATATGGCGTAGGTATATACAAAAAGTATTTTGTAGACAAAATTTCTAATACAAGTAGCATATTTTTTCTAATGTTTACGCGAATTTCACTCATATATTATGAAACAACTTTTTCGGATTTTATCGTGGTTTGTTTAGTGACACGAGAGGTCACGGGACACACATGATACACTCTGATTTTACTTTATTATACATAATTATGTGAAACTAACAAAATATATTTATTACTAGCTCATCCACAGATCACCAAGCTTACCCAACACACGTTGTCTGGTTTTGGGAACTGTCAAACGCGTAGAGTTCCATCTTAATAATTCCATGCAAATCTTTTACGAGCATTCGAAAACATAAAAAAACTAGCCAGATAGTATAAATATAATTGCGAGGTTATGAATGTGTTATATACATAAAAAACGTTCTACCTTAAAACTCAATATTTTACAAAAAGAAGAAAATTAACAAGGAAAGTTGTGTGTTGTCTTCTGTAAAATAAATATAGTGCAGCTGACTCACTACATATTAGTCACTGGTATCCAAATACACAAAGAATTAAAGAAATTATCTTCGGAACCTAAAAACTTTATGCGATAAACTAGTACATTTTATCGATGTCTTCGTTATTGTATGTACTAAATTATGTAAACAATTTTCAGACACAAAAATAAGTTTATTCTGACCCAGTATACTACCCTTTAATAACTGGAGCGCGTAGTTTCGCTTCATTTCTTCCCCTTAAAATTTAACCCCTCTGTTATAATAATAGATTATGATTATAAGGCTACTACTGCAACGTTTTAAAAATCTCTATTAACACATATTATTGTACTACTAACTATAAGTAGACTTTTGTAAAAATATACGCTTCAGCCTGTAATATCCCACTGCTGGGCATAGGCTTCGTTCCCCATCCCATGTAAGAGTAGGACCAGAGCTTAATCCACCATGCTGCTCCAATGCATGTTGGCGGATATATTCCCTACTATGAGTAACGATCGCTATCAGGCTTAACGTGCTCTCCGAAGAACGATGGGGAGACCCACAAGGACTAACATCGAGACGGAAATAAATATTTGTATAAACACAAATATCCACTCCGGTGTTTTAGACGACTTCTCGCACGACTGATGTCTGACGACAATGTCTGACTCTCAAATAAGCAACTTAATGCTTGTGTTATTAATTCAATAAAAGAATTTCATTTTAGTAAATACATTTTTTTGCCATTTTTAGCCATTCTTGGCGGTTTCTCGGAATATTCTCTGGGGGTGTAGGACCGAGTAGATGAGTATAGAGCACTTTTTTTGTGGGCCAGTGTACTCGTACAACAGTTTCCCGCGCAATGAAAAAGATTTTATAAACGAATAAAAATAAGCGTTTTCAGTTAATTAACTGATCAAATATATATTTTTTTCTCAATTTTCATAAGAAGAAAGTTAAGTAACAAAAACACGAATAATTAAAACTGAATAAACGGTTCTTATAAATTTGACAAATATTCTTGTATTGGTAGCCAGTACTTTTTAAAAATCAAAAGAGTTTTTAATATATGCGCCATTTCCAGGTTAGTCTCGGGACTTATTGAACGATCTAGTAACATTTAATTAATGAAGAAAAATCTTTTTCGAATTTAAATATTTCAAAGTAAAGGTTAAGTCATGAGTTTTGTTAATACAAATATTTGCTTTTTATCTGTTAAGTATAACAACTTCGCTTCTGTACACTTTCAATAAAATTTATATTTAGTTTGATTTCAATAAAATCTACACGGTATAGGCACCTAGATTTAATAACGTAAGTACATAACACATATTGTTATTTACACATAAAAAGAACAAGAAAAAATTAAGCAATATTTAGTAATTATAAAAGTGAATAAAACTCGCATCTTTATTTTTAACCGACTTCAAAAAAGGAGGTTTTTTCGTTATCACTACATAGTGTAAAACAAAGTCGCTTCCCGCTATCTGTATGCTTAGATCTTTAAAACTACGCAACGGATTTTGATGCGGTTTTCTTTAGTAAATAGAGTGATTCGAGAGGCAAGCAATGTATAATCTAAACACGGAGCTCATCATATAGCTTATTTTTAATTGTATTGGTAGGTATAGTACACGTATATACAAGGTGTGGATGACAATAGAACGATAATTGAAAACACCGTTAGTACTAGTATAAAGAAGTATTTCAAAACCATCAGATAAGTCCTAACGTCAAAATCAAAAAAAAAGATTTTTTCATACAAACTAATTCAATTTAATTTAATAAAATTTTATAACATCATTTTTGTAAATATAGGATCACTGACCTGTTACACGCGTCATCGCGCGGTGATCGCGCGTGGCCTTCTTTCTACGCGGCAAAGTTGCGTGGAAATGGTTTGTGCTTGTACCTACAAAACTTCATTATTTTGATTGAATAAAAAATAGTAAGTTAGAAAAGTAAATTAAAATAAATTGTTACGCATTTAAAATTAAATTGAATAAAAACCTATTTGATTTAAATTTTCTCAAACCATCAATTTTTTTTTTAAATATGCAGAACTGATCAGTAGCCGATACTGAATAAGTTATTTTTTTTAAACATTAGTTATTATAATATTATTTGGTCTGCGAACTGTCACTAAATGGCAATGATTAAAAATTGTGCCTTTTTGTGGCAGTCGATGCCATATCCATTATTTCTTAATCTATGATTTTAAAAATAGTAATAGCTGTCCTTGAGTCGTTAACCGCCGGTTTTAGGGTAGGTCAGGTCTTTAGTCTGATACATACGTAGAAATTTTAAAAAATGAAAAATCATAATTTGTGACTAAACTACTGGATGTATTTTATTGATTTTTTGTATGTGGGCTTGGAATGTCATTACATATACGCTGTCCAAGTTATCGTTGTATTATCATCCCCACCCTGTATAACAGAAGATATCTATAACGTCTAATGGTTACTCTAGGCAAACTAAATGTCTTACGGGGCGTTCAACCAACTCAGGTGCACCTCTTAGAATAAATCATAAACAGGAAAATGATATAGGTAGGGATCCCTAGTTAACTAACTAAACGAAAAAAAAATCAGCTGGTTAGTAATAATTTTTGATGACCTTACGAGGTCATCAACTTGATGACCTCGTAAGGTCATCAAAAATTGATTTTTTTTTCTGATTTTTTTTTCTTTTAGTTAGTAGTTTTAGTTAGTAAATATTTATATAATTTGATGGTAATATTGTCCTACAAATTGCGTGGTACGTTATCCCGGTCCTACGCTCACTGCTGCTCTATCTCCTGCTAACTCTATTATCTACCACAATCGAGAGTTTTGGAATAGGAACTTTTTGTTCGTTTCATCAAAATGAAGCTACTCCCGGAAAATAAACTTGATACTAATCAAGTGAAAAATATGTACCTACTAGGGATCCCGTACTAATATCCGCGATCCGCCAAAAAACCGCCTTTAGCAATACCATTATTAAATAGTCTCAGTAAGCTGGAAAAGAATCGCTTTTGAATTCTTCTAATTCAATTTAATTAGTGTGACCTCATAACCTTTTATTGAATGTAGCAATTTTGATGATTGTTTTTTTTTTTCTTTATCGAAAGCTAGTGCTGGTCAGTGGTTCCATTTGATCGAGACAATTGAAAACAAATTGGATCGAGATCTGACGAGTACTTTTTGAGTTATCCTTAATGCGTATTACATTAACAATTTTTCCGCTACGTTACTTGGATACGTGGCCGCCTGGGAACACCGCGTCACTTTTTTTTTCAATTACTTTTTTATTTTATTTTTTCAATTAGTTTTTAGGGTTCCGTACCCAAAGGGTAAAAACGGGTCCCTATTATTAGTAATACGTCTTAGGACTTCGCTGGCTGTCCGTCCGTCTGTCTGTCACCAGGCTGTATCTCAAGAACGACGATAGCTAGAAAGTTGAAATTTTCACAAATTATGTATTTCTGTTGCCGCTATAATAACAAATACTAAAAACAAAATAAAATAAATATATAAGAGGGGCTCCCATACAAAAAACGCGATTTTTTGCTCAATATCAATAAAGGCAAATATTTTACCTGGTCAATGGTACGGAACCCTTCGTGCGCGAATCCGACTCGCACTTGGCCATTTTTTTATTACGATATCGCCTACTTTTTCAATTAGTTTGCCAAAGAAGTTTCACGTATGACATGTGTACTTTGTACGCACGCAATGTTTTATTTAATGTTTAAGCATTTATCAGTACCAGGTAACTTATTCAAACTAAGGCGTTAAATTAAAGAAAGCGTATTAAAAGAACTAAAGAGACAGGATAACTAAGAAGAAAAGAGATTAGAATACAATTAATTAAAAGTCGATAGTAATAAACCAAGTAACTTAATTATTATGATTCACGGAACAACAGCTCTACGACGCTGTAATGTGAATCGCTAGTTAATTTTATTATACCAAGTAGTTTTCTCTAAGTATAGAAAATAATAGAAGAAAAATAGTTTTGTTTATAATAAAGCTACTATTTTATGTAATACCGACTACATAACATATTTTGTTCAAGCTATATTGCTATAATTATACCATTTATTTACGATACGATTCAGCCTATATTATACCACCGCTGGGCATCTATCCCCTGTAGGAGAAGGATCGGAACTTAATCCACCACGCTCCTTCACTGCGGCTTGGCGCGTCGCGGTTGGAAATATCCATCGAGAGCGGAAATCGAATCCGCATACCGCCAGTGTTTAGTTGCTTACACTGCACACAAACCACTACACCAGAGCGATTGTTATCATTATTAGATACCATTTATTTATGTCAAACAAATTCAAAATTTTATGCTCAATTTTCTTAAATTTACATTTTTAAATTTTATTATCTTGTACCTAATCACAATAGTTACCTAAGTAAAATACACGAAGATTGTTGGGATTTCTTGCTAATATATCTATCTAGAGGTTGAGCTAATAAATAGATCACGTAGATGCCAGAGGATCAAAGGATCACATTTCAAAGCTAAATTGAATCGTCGTGACGGATTTTTTATAGAGGAAATATATAATTATATATGTAGATGACTTAGTCCAGCAGAAGATTTTGATAAATTGTTACAGTACAATCATATCAATGATATTTGCAAAGTAGGTGTTATAACTAGGTATACATTTTGCAACCGTTATTTACTGTAAAAGTAATAATTAATGAATATACTAACAATAGGCTCAGTAATTAATTCCAAACATTATTCTCTCGTGGATATTATTTCACCAGCGGTCACGTACCGTCACGTCACGTTTTAAGCTGAAATACGTGAGCAAGCTGTTCTATTGAACGTACGGAATACTCGTGTACAAGTTTGTTTGTACACAAAACAAACAGCTGTCATATACGTTTACTATTTGTGTGATTACATGTTTAACCAATTAGTCCGGGATCCCTGGTACATTTTTTGCACTTGACTACAGACTATCAAGCTAATTTTCCGTGAGTAGCTTCATTTTGATGAGACGCCCAATGATTTCCTGTACGAAAACTCTCAATTGTGGTAGGTAATAGGGGTAGCAGGGATAAAGCAGCAGTGAGCCGGGATAACGTACCACGCAATTTGTAGGACAATATTACTATTAAATTATATAAATATTAACTAACTAAAGGAATAAAAAATCAGCTGGTTAGTAATAATTTTTGATGACCTCGTTATCGATACATGTTGGAAGGATTTAAGGTCTTTTAAATCTAAATAGCGATTTAATTAGTTTTTGTTTTACCTATAACTTTTCTTAATATATTTAACACAATTAAAAATAAAATACTACTATGTTTAATTGAGGATACCATTGATAAT
This sequence comes from Melitaea athalia, assembly GCA_905220545.2. Lineage (NCBI taxonomy): Eukaryota > Metazoa > Arthropoda > Insecta > Lepidoptera > Nymphalidae > Melitaea > Melitaea athalia. The sequence continues at coordinate 7,293,528 of HG992184.1, forward strand.
AATTATGTTATTATTTATAGTGATTCGTAGGAAAAACAGTAAATAGAGTTTTTTCAGTTACCATTACTCCTTTTATTTAAATAGGAGTTACTTTGAGATTCCCGATATTAGGCGATTTTGCAGATGCAATGATCACGGAACTACTCCTCAGACGAGAGGGATATGATGTTTACATAAAGATACGGACAATCAAGAGCGCGTGGATGTAAAACTACTTAATAATAAAAAATAATAGCATTCTCCATTCAGTAAGGTTTTAACAATGTTTTAAGGTTTGTTAAAACAATTTTTTTTTTAATTTCATTAGAATACAAAATTAATGAACCAATACCAGATGAACAGGAGTTTAAATCTGAGCTAAAGCTGCTTAGTTTACAAGTACCTACAACATTTATATTTAAATACGTATTAACGTAGTAGAACCTTTTACTTGTTATAATTAGTAATGCGATGAACTACTGTACTGCTATTTGGTGAACTACAGATTATTGGGGAATGTACTCGTAGTACAACCTCTCTGGTGTAGTGGTGTAACTAGTCGCCTAAAACACCGACAGTATGCGGGTTCGGTTCCCGCTCGGGATGGATATTTGTATTTGTACAAATATTTCTTTCCGATTTGGATGTCTGTCCTTGTGGGCGTTGTGGGTCTCCCCACCACGTCTCGGATAGCAGGTTAAGCCATCCCGGTTGTTATCATAAATACACGATAGCGATGGTTACCCATAGTAGGTATCAGGAACATATCCGTCAACCCGCAGTGGAGCAGCGTGCCTATGCCCAACAGTGGGATGTTACAGGCTGAATGTGATTAATGCGTAATCGTAGTAGTATACTGAGTATAAATATAAATACAAGACAAATATCGACTATTGCCATTGCCATGAGTAAAACCGTAATCGTAAAATCATCAATGTAATGTGCTCAACTTTTTTTTTATGTTAGTAAGTCGACAAACAAGCGTACGGCTCACCTGATGGTAAGTGACTACCGTAGCCTATAGACGCCTGCATCACCAGAAGCGTCCCAAGCGCGTTGCCGACCCTATCCCCAATCCCCCCCAGGAGCTCTGGTCACCTTACTCATCAACAGGAACACAAGACTGCTTGAAAACAGTATTATTTAGCTGTGGTCTTCTGTAAGGTCGAGGTACTACCCCAGTCGGGCTGCTCCATATTTTGAGCAGGAAATTTCCTGCTGTGCCCTACCTCAGTTGAAACTTTAAAGGAACTTTAAAGAAATAGCGTTTTGGTATTCGGAGCTTCTCAAGTCTTGGCAATATGACAGAAATATTCATATTACCAGCAGAATTATTCGTGTTTTGAACGCATAAAATAAATATTGGGGGGCTGATGCTGCGCGCGTCCGTAGGATTTACCATCTCATCCTCTTAGAGACTCACCCTACACGTGCCCCCTGGGTGGTGCCAAACGCGCAGCAACGATCTTAACGATCTTTACGATCTTTTCGAAAGAGTGGTTTTCAGTGGCCAAAGGAACTCCTAAAAAGACTGATGCGGAAGGATCTGGGAGCCCACCGCATTATTATTCCCAAGAAAACCCCAACCCCGTATGACAACACAAGGAACAATGATACGATTGTTGGACGACCCGATTAACGCTCGGCGTCATCCGGTACCCGGGCCGGATGATGGGAAATATGCGACCGAAGCCACTGGAGAGGTGTCTCGTCAGGCTTCTCTGGATGTGAATGCTACTGGCGGTGAGAAACCAGTTTCATGCAAGACCTCAATACGAGCCCAACACCGTATTGCCACCTGGAATGTCAGAGGTCTTCTAGAACCAGGAAAATTAAGCATCGTGGAAAAGGAAATGGAAATACTCAATCTCTCTGTATTAGGCGTCAGCGAAACACATATACGCGGTCAAGGCCATTTCAGAACAGTCTCGGGAAACACTCTGTACTTCTCTGGATCTGAAGACTCTAGCCACCATGGTGTTGGAATCCTACTACCTCCTAAAATTAACCAACATGTTCTTGGATATAACCCCATATCTGATAGAGCTATATCACTTAAACTCAGTACCAGGCCATGTACCCTCAACATCATCCAGGTCTATGCACCTACTTCGCAAGCTTCAGAAGAGGATATTGACAACTTCTATAGCACACTTGAAACGGCGCTTGACAAGATACCCAGCCGTGAAATAACAATAATTATTGGTGATTGGAATGCGAAGGTTGGCAACACAATGGAAGATCGACATATACGGCAAACAGTTGGTAGATATGGACTCGGAGTTCGAAATGAAAGAGGTATGAGACTAATAGAATTCTGTATTGATAGAAATTTAACCATACTAAACACATGTTTCCAACACCACCCACGTCGGCTATACACTTGGAAATCACCAGGGGATAGATTTAGAAATCAGATCGATTACATTCTTATTGATTCTAGATGGCGATCTTCTATCTCAAACACAAAGACCTATCCTGGAGCGGAGTTTGGCTCCGATCACAACCTTCTCGTGACTGACTTTGCTCTTCGGCTCAAAGCACCCAAAAAGCGAATACAACCTATAAAGCGACTTAGAGCCTCGGAGCGATCTTTATTCCAAAGTACTGTGGAACATAAACTTAAAAACGCTCATTTACCCCGGTCTGATGCAAATTCACTTTGGGAAGATTTTAAAACACACATCACAGACACGCTTACTGATATCTCGAAGTCAAGAAAGCCAGAACCTAGGAAACAACAATGGTTAAGTGAAGCTACCTGGGACCTGATAGATAGGAGGAAGGCAATAAAAACGAGGGGACTGCAAGATCCAGTAGTGATGGAAGACTACGTTAGCATATGTAAGGACATCATTAAAAGCTGTCGAGAAGACAAGGATAAATTCATACAAGGCATATGCAGCGAAATCGAACTTCACTCTAAAAAATTCGAGACTTCAGACCTGTTCAAGAAAGTCAGACTCTTATCTAAACAGTTCAAACCGAGAACGTGGGTCATAGAAGATTCTGAAGGTAATCTCTTAAACGAGCTTGACGCTATATCTGAGAGATGGCGTGATTATTGCGAAGAACTGTATAATAACTCCAACGAAACAGGAACTTCTGAAGTGAATTATGCCGACATGGAGCTAGAGCCTAGTATATTACGATCAGAAGTAATTACAGCTTTAAAATCTTTAAATTTGAGGAAAGCTCCAGGGCCGGATAAAATAACAGCTGAAGCGTTGACCGCTCTGGGGGACGCTGGGATAGACATATTGCACATGATCTGCAACCTAGTTTGGCGTAACGGTGTATGGCCAAAAGACTGGGCCCTTTCTGTTGTGGTCCCTTTACATAAGAAAGGGTCAACACAAAAATGTGACAATTACCGCACACTAGCGCTCATCAGCCATGCCAGCAAAATACTGCTCTACATCTTAAACAACCGTATCCGTTATTACCTGGACTGGCAGATCCCGCAGGAGCAGGCGGGTTTCGTCAAAGGAAAAGGCACTCGCGAGCAAATTTTGAAAATACGTCAACTTGTGGAGAAGTCGTACGAATTTAACACGCCAATGGTCATGTGTTTCGTCGATTACAGCAAGGCTTTTGATTGTGTCGACTGGAGCTGTTTATGGAGGGTTCTTTTAGAATTGGGCGTACCACAACACCTTGTAGCGCTACTCAAGACACTTTACTACAATAGTGAAGGAGTTGTAAGGATAGACGAGATAATCTCCAAGCCCTTCAAATTTGGTAAGGGTGTAAGACAAGGGTGTGTGCTATCTCCTGTCCTGTTCAATATATACGGGGAATACATTATGAGGCGAACGCTCGAAGACTGGGAAGGTGGCGTCAGTATCGGTGGAATAAAACTAACGAACTTAAGATACGCTGATGACACGACACTCCTAGCAGCGACCGAGGCCGAGATGGCTTCTCTGTTGAGCAGGATGGAAGAAATAAGCATAGACATGGGCCTTTCCGTGAACAGATCCAAGACGAAGGTCATGGTTGTAGATCGTGCTAAAAAATTGGAACTCACTGGCTCACTAAATCTAGAAATTGTAGAGAACTTTATTTACCTGGGTTCCAACATCAGCAACACTGGGTCGTGCGAGGTCGAAATTCGAAGGCGCATCGGAATGGCCAAGAATGCTATGTCTCGGCTGCGTGGGATTTGGAGGGATAGACAAATCTCTATTAACACCAAAGTGCGTCTTGTCCGTGCACTTGTCTTCTCAATATTTCTGTATGCTGCTGAGACATGGACAATTAAAGCAGCTGATCGGCAACGCATTGATGCCTTCGAGATGTGGTGCTGGAGAAGGATGCTCCGGATCCCATGGACAGCACGCAGAACCAACGCATCGATATTAAAACAACTAAAAGTAACGAAAAGGCTATCCACCACCTGTCTACAGAGGATTCTTGAGTACTTCGGTCACATTGCCCGAAGGGAAGGTGGCAACTTAGAGAGGATTGTTATCACTGGAAAAGTGGAAGGAAAGAGACCTCGAGGACGGAGCCCGATGCGTTGGTCGGATCAAATCCGCACCGCACTCGACACGAAAGTCCACGATGCACTACACGTCGCAACCCACAGAGCAACATGGCGCGACATCGTTCGAGGGAAAGTCGTCAGTGGAGGGGGTCACGACCCTCTGTGATGAGGAACACGACGCAAAGAGAGAACGCATAAAATGTAATAACTATGTATGGTATGTTAAAAAAATTACCCACTTCAAACATCCTACTCTGAAGTTATTCGCTAAAAATATTCACACAACGTTTCGCTTCAATGATGATATTGCTGGAGTCTTACAATTTTTGAAAAAATTTAAGTGTCGTAATGTGAACGAAATTACGAAAATTTTAAACTCAGTTCACAAATACTTGAAAAATTTAAAAGCTTAAAGCAAATATGTTGATTGAAATGAAAAGTAGTTTAAACAAATTAGGCTATATTAATTTTTCTTTCAAGATAGATATACGAAACTTAACTATTCTAAAATACAACCTTTTACGAGTTAGTAATCTCTACTCTACACTAATATTATGATGTCAAAAAAATGTTATTAGGAAAGTTGAAATATTATACTACTCCTTAACATGAGTTTACTGAAGTAAAACTTTTTTACACACGCTTGACTTGGGGAGTAAGCTGGTGACTGTGTGACGAGGCGTTACGAAAAGTGTGATCGGGAAACCAAAGTTGAGATGGAGATATAAGTTAGTGAAGATAGAAAGAGAGTTTAACTTTAGTCGTGTGGTCTAAAGCACACTTGTTATTTTATTACAAAGCACCAACTTATTTTATTATGAAATAAATTATATCGAACTGTAACGAAAACAAAAATAAACTGCATTTAACTACAATTTTTTTTTTAATATCCATATATTCAAATGTTGGGTGTTTGCCATTCAAAATCCCACTAAACCGCACAGTTAAATGCTTCAATGGTTTCGTCACCTGTGCAAGTGTCGTGGCGTGAATAAATTAAATGTACCGTGAATCATTACGATCAGATTTTTATAATTACCTAAATCAAAAAATAGAAAAATATAGCCTATAGAGAGTAATTAATTGGTACGAATCTTAACTCGAGTTAAGAGGGTCCAATCAGAGTATGTAAATTTTGAACTTGCGCAAGATTAATATTTTAAAGGTGCATACTAAGATCTGAAAGAATTTAATTTGTTTGTTTTTTTTTTTTTTTTTTTTTTTTTGGATACGGCTGCATTCTGTTCTGACTGACGAGGGTCGTGTCCAGAAAGCTATTACTTTTGCTTTTTTTATTGATTTTAATTATTATTTGATTTGCTTCTGTATATATTTATATTGATTTACTAACAATAGGTTGTTTTTGTAATACTAACATTAAGATATGGACTATGTCTGAAACAAAATAAATAAATATACCCCAAAAGTTTCAGAATTAAGATAAATAAAAAAAACTATTTCAGAAAAAAAAACGAGAACAAAAAAGTACACGCAGACGAATTCATTTAAAAATATTATATTATTACACGTGGACACTTAATTAAACTTATTAATAGTGCTAATTAAAAGTCCCGTTCTAACTATTCGCAACAAAGACTTTTTAATTACACGTGCCACGGTATTTTTTTTTACTTTAAAACTTTTTCATCGCTCACGTACTAACACGTGTAACATTTTTCATGTTGACACACTAACGGCTAGGCTAACCGCTTTGTTTCAAGTTCCACGCCAACCACCCAAAAAGTACCTAATTAGCCGTTATTTTACCTGAAACAGCTGGACCGATTTTGACGGGACTTTCACTAGCAGATAGCTGGTGTAATAAGAACTAACATAGGCTACTTTTATTTTAGAAATGTATTTATTTTATAACTCTGCGAACTAAACAATAACTTTTTGTTAAATTCCACGCGGACAAAGTCGTGGGCACAGCTAGTAAATAATATTTGGATAAATGTTTGTATTAATAACCTAAAGGATATAAATAATTTAGTAGTAGTTTACGTGTTAGATTGTAGACATAAAATCACTGAACCTATTTAAAAAGATTAGATGGTCTTAGGCTATTAAATGTCTGTCCATGAATTATAACAAGTGATCGGTAATATATTCAAACAATCTATCAAGTAGAATATTAACATGGATACAAAATTTATCTTTTAAATTTAATGTTTTATCTTCAGGATTGACGTAAATTTTCTACGTTAGGTAATTTTCTATAAGGTTTCTTTACCAACAAAACTCAATCGTAGATAGGTGATTTATCAGAGATTGTTCGTAAATTTTAAATATCCTATACTTTTATATATCGATCGATCGATCGTGATCATGATACTGCCTGTAACATCCCATTGTTAGAAATAGTTTTCTTTCTCCATATAGAAGAAGAATTTTAGAGCTTAATCCACCACGCTGCTCCACTGCGGGTTGGTGGATATATTTCTTACAATAAATAACGACCGCTCTAAGTTATTTATGACAACAACCAGGACCGATGGCTTAACGTGCTTTCCGAGGCACGGAGGGGACCCACAAGGCCAGACATCCAAACCGGAAAGAATTTTGTACAAATATGTACAAATATCCTACCCTCGGGAATCGAACCCGGAAACCAGAGCGGTTGTTTTTTTTTATATTGAAACCCATTGGCACAGTTTGTAGTGGCTCAGCTTTTTGTTTTGGGGTGTATGGTTTCGGTTCCCACCTGATTCAGGGTTTATTATTTATATATATGTACTATTTCTATGTATTATTGTCGAAATAAATAATACTTGGCTATATTATTTATATAAACAAGCATTAAGTTACTTCGGGAACAGACGACCATGCGTCTCGGTTAATGGTTTTTATTTATTTAAATGATTAATTACGTCAAAGAGTCCATTTGTCCCGTAGTTCATGAAGCGAGCTTGATATAACGAGTGATCAGAGACAGGTGAATAAACAGCGGGTATCCTAAACGGTTTGCGGTCACCCGGTTTATGGTAAATCCGGATAATGAAAACGGGAAAGATAATACGATGACGTAAAATAATTAACATTTGCTTTCAAATCTACGTATTGACTAAATATGTTATGTTTTCTCATTCATTTTGTTTAAAAAAAGATTTATGATTAAAATTTTATTACCAATCAATATTTTTTTATTATATAATAAAATAAACATTAATATAATAGAACATTATTCAGAAAATGTGTTTTGTACACTTAAACCTCGAGCTTAGCGCTGACCAATGTCTGAAGACAAACTACCGCCATTAAGACCCCAGTAGGTAACTTTAATCTTATCAAATTGGTAGTTCAATATTTTCATTAGTTTAATACATTTTATCAGAGACCGTTATGATTTTAAATTAGCAGTTTCCAATTAATTGTAATGTATATTACAAATAATTTTAGTATATAAAATTAACTGTCACGCAACTCTATTTCTCTCTGTCTGTCAGTATCTATCAGTACAAAGTATATATATAGGTACTTCTAAATATAAACGTTATGAAAAAAAATTCACCGTGAATTTTTAAAAACGTTAAAATGACAAAATTATGATCCAAATATGCTAAAAAGTACTAGGATATAATAATTCTCATTAAGTCCTTAACTCCTTACTTAATGAAACTCCAAAGTCATGCAGCGTAAAATTATTTGAGCCCGACAAATTGGTTTATATGTATACTTCGCATATCTAATAAGATGCTACAACATAACCTTATTGTAACTGGCAAACATTGAACTTTCTCATACTGATGAGTATAATATTTGTATATTGAAAATAGATTTCTCTTTGATTGTGTTTATTCTCAACCTAACAAAACAGACTTCATTTACATCAAGAAGTAGGTAATGCTAAATACACAATATTAGGTAAGTGTAACTCAATATATGCTGTGTGGTTACGGCACAAAAGAATGTAGCCACCCCCTCTCTTCCCGTGGGTGTCGTAAGAGGCGACTAAGGGATAACACAGTTCCACTACCACCTTGGAACCTAAAAAGCCGACGGATGGCGGGATAACCATCCATGCTGGCTTTGAAATACACAGGCCGAAGACGGGCAGCAGCGTCTTCGGTGCGACAAAGCCAGCCCTGCGTTCACCAACCCGCCTGCCCAGCGTGGTGACTATGGGCAAAACACATGAGTTCGCGTCATAATGTCGGGCGCGAACTTGTGGAGGCCTATGTCCAACAGTGGACTGTGATAGGCTGAAGTGAACTCAAAAATTCCTCATCAGATATCGATTAAATTTTAATAGGACTACACGACCAGCGTTTATTTATTTATTTATTTGGAGAACGGTACAGAAACAATTACAAAAATAACAACGTAGCATAAAACAGAAAAATAGATACAAATTATTTATGTCTCACTAAGAACATTAGGTTTAGACTTTACAGCAAGGACAGTAAAGATGATTAGTTATTAATATTCATAATCTAGAGTTAATGGAAACACCAAGGTAATTAATCGATCTAAACAAATAATTTCCTAGTTTTAGTTTTAAAAAAATGTGTCATAGTGCGGTGGAGCGTCGTGCTGTCACAACTTTCTGTAGATAAACGAATTCTTCAATTACTTTGTCATTTTTTGAAACCCGTAATTCAGTATAAAATTAAGATATAATACAACCCGAAACCTGACCCCGACCTGCCCCATTGTTTCAGAGTTGTAGATAGAAACATAGAAGTTGTAATTTTTCGGTCTGTCAATATAGACCCTTTACGAATTACTAATATGTATCTTGACGTAATAATTTCTTATAATATTAAAAATCTACATCCACTACGATTCAGTACCGATTCATGATTTAAAAAAAATCGGCCAGTGTGCAGTGTTTAAATTTCGAATCTTAGAACAAAATGTGACATTGTTCAGTAAGTCGAAAATGAAACCTTTTTAGTTAAAAAATGTTTGCACCATTGTTCATCTAAGCAGCTGTCTAGACGGCTATAGGCATGTCCGTGTAATTAACTTGCCAGCAAACACTCCGGAAGCATGTAGCGTGAAATTATACTAGCGATACGATTTAGCCTTTTGCTGTTAAAAATGCACTGCTCCTGCATTAAAAATACGAGCAGCTGCTGCTTATGTCTGAATTGCTATGTACGATATAAAATGTAATACGAATTAACTATTAAAATAAAAAGTGCAATATTCGACGTAACTACGAAAATTTTTAAATTTTAGAAAATCAAATATTTTTAATTTAATTTAAACATTTCGAAGTTATGATTAACTTACAGATGATTATGCTGTAGTCCTTTTACGGTTGTCATTCATTTTTCCCCTACCGTTTGTGACCTTAGTAAATACATAACGCTGAACACGCATTACGAATATAATTATATTATGTACAAAACAATCTGACGTTAGAGATTTTCACAATTGTAATTTATTCACTAACCTGCATCGTACAGTAAAATTATAAAGATTCGAATTTAGTATTTCCTTATTTCTTATATAGCGTAAAATATTCATACTAAGTCTCAGCAGTTAGCTAACCGCAACAGATATCATTAACGCTAAACGTAGGTGTTGTTCAAAACAACTGCACTCAATTGTTCACCGGACCACATTAGCTGGGAATATGTCATTAGTGGTGTTTGGAGTATCGATAAAATTTTACTTTTTTTCCGATTTTAACTATGTTGGAAATAAGTAATTAATATAAATAACATACACACATGGTCATGTAATCCTAAGGTGGACAACTAAATGATTTAGAGCTTTGGTAATATCTTAGACAACATTCGTTTAATATAAATTATTTTTGGTAATAAATGACATATAAATAATACAAACACAAATCTATATAATAAAGATGAATGTTGCTAAGCGCATAACTGGAGAATGGCTCTACCACTTCGGCTAATTTTTTTTGTCTGTTCCTTAGATCCCACGGAAGGTTTTTATACTAAAAAAAAAAAAAACATAACAGACAGAAAGAAGTCTGTCCGGGCAGCTAGTAAATGGGCATTTTTACTTTTAAGTGTACCTTGATAAAAAATACGAATATTTTATTAAACTGTGTTCTTAAGATGTTTAAAGGTCCTAGTTTGTACATCATAGGCTGGCGGACAGGGAAGAGTATTTTATTTCGAATAATTAATATATTTTCCTTATTAAAAATGCAAAATAAATGGACATTGTAGAAAATAGTGGTCATTTTGGTGACAATATAAAAATCATCCTGTTTTAATATTTTACGTAATACGACTTAATTTTTCCTTTCTATTAATAGAGAATATTGCAATCCATCGAAAATAAATTACAATAACCATCAATTGAAATCTAATTCTTCTAAAATTAGATTTTAACTACGGTTTTGTGACAAGTGACGCTACCAAGATCGCTTTTCTTTATATATTCATTTGATAATGTGGTTAGTCTTCGTTAATATTTTTAGTGTTTAATGTAGTTACTAGTTAAAACAATATCCAAACAGTTACTTAGTAAAAAAACTAAAAATAAATATGTAAAAAAATATTTTGTCCACCTGCAAATTGGGACAGTCACTGAACTGACACATCGAAAATCCTTAGGCTGAGGTTACATGGTACAAAGAAAACAGCATTGGTAATTATTATTTTTAATGTTTATAAAACATATGGTTTTATTAAAGTTATCTAGCGACTATGAAATAATGTAATTTGAATATTAATCAATATACTAAAGGAACATCCTCCATTAAGAAATAGCTGCGCAATTAAAATTAAAAGTAATTCAGTCTTCTATAGTTCTTTTATAAACGTTGCTAAGCTTTTCGCTCTTTTAGTTTAGATTAATAGATTTTCAGATTGCCTTTTGACTAGTGGCGTTTTAAAAAAAAATGATATTCCTCATTGCCGATGTGATCCCAGCTTTACGTGTCAGTTTAGTGACATTTGTAGTCAGTCTTATAAGTGACGGAATAAAAATGTCACTGAACTGACGTCACATTTACGGGCAAGTTTATTGGAAAAATGTTTTTTAATTACAGTTAAACATTTTGCACTAGAAAAGTATGTGAAACTATTTCTAAATATATCAGATTCGTTTGAAACAGCTGGAAGATGTAAAAAGTCCTATATGGAAAGAGAAATAACATCACATACCTGACAAATAAAGTGGGGACACCTACTGGCACCAACAAAAACCCCCTTTTACTCGAGACGCTATGGCAATTCTGATAATTTAAAATGCCGGAAGTGATCTTCTTTACAAAATGTCACCATTTTCGGTGCCATGACATTCTCTATTAATATTTTTGAACAATAGGGACCGTCACTAAACTGACATGTCCGACCGGCATCAAATAGGAACATTTTTTGAAAATGTATTTTGAGCTTGTCTCATTAGAGTTAAATTGCACAAATTTAATCTATGTGACGATAATGATGTATTTATAGTCGTACCAAAATTACTTGTACAATATGTATTCGTGGTACTATTTAAATTTCGGTTAATTCCATGTACGTAAGGGGTGGGACATGCTCAAAAACAGTGACTCGTGATTTTAAAATATTCGTCATTTAATAAGTTGAACATATTTTACCAGGATCGCAGATGAATTCGTAAAATTAATGTAATGATTTACCTTTATATTCCAAAAATTAGAAAATATGGCACTTATTAAACTTGAAATAAAATTTTGAATATTTGGGACAGCCTCAAATCGGCGGGTACACTTAAAAAAAAATGCCCAAATATATAAAAATCTCGCGGATAGTCTCATTTCTAATCCTATCTTCGAGAAAAACCCCAAGAATAGCCCGTTCCATTGTAAGTTGAGCGACTTTAAGCTTGTGGACCAGTCCCTTCGTCAGTGTCCACGTCGCGGCTCCGTATGTTGACACAGGCAGGACACATTGAAGACAAAAGTCTTCGAGCATTGCGAAATCTTCGAAGTGAAGTCTCGACGAAGCCTGCCAAACGTCGCCCAGTATAACCGAATTCTCCTATATTTGAACAATAGTAACTGAATTTTTTTTATTTAATTTATTACACGCAAATTGACAGCATAAATTGCAAAAATATAGAATTTTAAAAAATGTACAAAAAAAATAGATGGCACTCCATTATAATGACGAATCGTTCCCATTTTTGCAGCGATCAATCTTCATTAAAAAAAAATGGATTATTAATCGTATCCTGACTGTCGATTTAAATAAAAAACTTAAAGCAATGAATTTCTTTAAATCTTTTTAACTATAAACATGAAACTAATTTTATTTTAATTTATTACTAAATAGTTTTTTTTACATATATACGACTAGGGTGGCAACTAGAGTGTGTAGACTAGGATGATGACTAGGGCAAACAAGCGTACGGCCCACCTAAGGGGCCATCCATAAATTACGTCACACGAATTTCTCAATTTTTCGACCCCTCCCCCCGTCCTTGTCACAGATGGTCACATTTATGAGACCACCCCCCTACCTAGTGTGACGTCACATATTTTGCAATTTTGCATGAGCCAACTGATTAACTGATGACAGTTTCAACATTATTTTTATTTCATTTAAAGTCAATTCGCCTATTAAACAAATAAAACTTTAATTTTTGAAGTTAGTTATTGATAGGTAGTTGAAATATCATGTTTTTGTACTTACGTTTTGATATTATTATATTTGGAAATGTGATGTCACAAACTTTTGGACCCCTCTCTCCCCCTTGTCACACAATGTCACACTTCGTCGACCCCCTACCCCCCTCTTAACGTGTGACGTAATTTATGGACAGCCCCTAATGGCGAGAGGACACCGTAACCTAAGGACGCCTCTAACACAAGAAGCATCACATGAGATTTGCCGACCCTCCCCAGCAGCTCTGGCCACCTACTCGCAACTATCATAGCACTACATGAGGGCACTATTATTTAGCTGATGTCTATTCTAGTATCTTTTATTATTGTCAGACAAATTCTCAAAACAAACTTACTCTCTTGCTAACCGATTTTCGTTCAAAGTAGAATTGGAATATTATAGATGAGGTAACCTTATTAGACTAATGAAAGCCATAACTAAATGTTTATTTTTTTACGCTTAAATTAAACACTATGTATATTTACAATTTACAACTTAAGAACTAAATATTTACAGATAATTTTGGTACAAATCATGTCCGCGTGTGTAACTAAATTCAAACTCAATTTCTCACACATTTTTTTTTTAAATATACCTGTCTATATATATTTTTAAGTATCGATATATTACCAGTACCTACATCACTATAAGTCACGCAATTTATGGCATGTCTTCCACGTGCGAGGTCGTGCATTAGTAGAATGCAACTATATCGACCACATAATACGTGTTTTCTATGGGAACAGTAGCTCTTATTACGTGCATATTATTGCTTTGGTTTTATTTATCCTACTTAATATTACAGAGACACGGTAACGGAATACTTAATCTTGCTAAGTTTTACACAGACAATCTTTTAAACTCCGAATCTCTTCTCCGTTTATTTCAAACTAGCTGACCCCGCAAACGTTGTTTTGCCATATATGTTATTAACCCCCGCAACCCCCTCTTGTGGGTGGAATTTCGTAAAACCCGTTCTTAGCTGACCTCTACTCGGTGAAAGGAATATTCCTACCAATAAAAGGCGTCAACAAAAGTCTTATTACGAAACGGAATTTAATTTTTTTATTGAAATGAGGTTCCTAGAAATGACAACTCTGTTATTTTAAGATACAATTTCCTTACTAGTTTAGATAACAGGTGCCTTTTAATTTTAAATACATTTCTTTGTACCGTATGACTTGTAAAATTGAAAATCGTACCTATTGCTTTGTGATCAACTTTTCTAACATATTTTATGGTTTAAACCAGTTCAATATTGAATTAAATGGATATTTTTTTTTATAATTTCATCTCCTGTTACTATTATGAACAAATGTTACTTATAAAATAATTAAGCTGCTCCACTGCGTAATGAGGGAGACCTCTTTATTTTGCTGAAAAGCAAATTCTCTGGCGACGATTTCGTTAATATTTCGAACTTTAGCATTTGGAAATACGGTGATTTTTTCCAGATTCGAACCATAACCATTTACTTTTTTTATAATTCATGCTTCCTATCTACTAGGGTACCTCGGTTCATTACTACGATTCAATATTTATCGATAGTTGCTCTGCAGGGGTTAATAACATTTGCCCTAACAAACAAATGTTTACAAAGCTAAAATAAAACACACAATGTGATCTGTTCTATTTTCACTGCACGAGTATATTTTTACAAAAGATTTTTACAGTAATTTAAAAACCTATAACCTGACTATGTGAAGTGAAAATATGCAATATTTTTTCATAAATAAAATAACCATACTGTATATGGTGTTAGCTCGTGTTTTATTATTTTTCTGATTTTTGTATTTTTATTGATTTTTCTCTATACAATATACTTTCCGAATTAGTAATGTAATATGTAGTCTATGTTCCGAAATAGTAGCTTCTCTTTAACCGTAATTAATTTATTAAAGAGGAGGATAATAAAAAGGAGTGTGCTTTAGAAGTTTAGACCACACGACTGAAGTAAAACTTCTTTAGCTCCTACAGTAATATACGAAACGAAACTCTCTCTCATTCTATTTTCACTAACTTATATCTCCCTCTCAACTTCCGTTCGCCTCGCCCGATCACAATTTTTGTAACGCTCTCGTCACGCATTCACCAGCTTACTCAGCTTACTAAGAAGTTTTACTTCTATGATAATAATTTGTAGAATGAGGACTCAAAGGGACATTTAAAGCCTACATGACATTTTAGACTTGATATTGATTTGAATTAAAATTTGATGACGGTTAGGAGCACTAGTCATCGCTACTTCCTGTTTCGCTATCTATCGCGAGATCGATCCAAGCTCATAAATAAACTTTTTAGTGTCATGGTCTAAGCGTTTCTATGTGTTTTGTGTAGAAGCGCCGACAAAGGATATTATTATTCTATTGGGGGTTGTTGAGTCCAAAACTTTAATTTTAATTTTTTTTCAACAACCTAATTTAGCGTTACTTTTAAAGATAGACTGATTTAATAACAGTCGTATATTGTTTGAAAAGTAAGATTTATTTTACGTACCTAATAAGTTCAAAAATTAAATTGCAATTGCTGCTAAACTGGCATTTTGTTTTATTTAAAATGCATTTTGATGCATACCTATCTAACCTTCACCTTAGATTTTTAGGGTTCCGTACCCAAAGGGTAAAAACGGGACCCTATTACTAAGACTTCGCTGTCTGTCCGTCCGTCCGTCTGTCCGTCCGTCTGTCACCAGGTTGTATCTCAAGAGCGGCTATAGCTAGACAATTTAGAGAAATTATGTATTTCTGTTGCCGCTATAACAACAAATACTAAAAACAAAATAAAATAAATATTTAAAGGGGGCTGCCATACAACAAATGCGATTTTCTTAACCTTTTTTGCTCGATATCAATAATGACAACAGGTAGGCACTTGAAATATTCACAAAATACTCAGTTGTATTTTCACTTTAATAATAAATAATAAAATTAAAATAAAATTAATATTTAAGGGGGGCTCCCATACAAAAAAACGTCATTTTTGCCTATTTTTGCTCTTATACAACAAAAGTGATTTTAGCCGCTTTTTGCTCGATATTAAAGTCAGTGTACCTAGTCAATGGTACGGAACCATTCGTGCCCGAGTCCGACTCGCACTTGGCCGATTTATTAATCACATTTGTTACCAAACTTTAGGCGATGATTTTAAATAGATTAAATTTACATTGCTGTTTTAAAAAGCCTTGTGTATACACCCATCTGTGTTTTTAATTCAAATATTTCTCCAATTATGATTTAAGCGTTTCAGGTCTAGAAATATCTAAAAAAAAATTATTTATTTCAACTATATTACGTACCGCGTTATATTTAAATATATCTTTATATCTTATTTGTTAACTTTTATTAGTAAACTTTTGTTTACGATGGTACTTTTCAGGAATTTCCTCACATATTTCCCATGGCGCATTTTCGGTTTGTTTTTGCAATATAACCGGATATTCTGAAGACGTCTGTCTAAACGTTAAAAAAAATGTAAGCCAAACTTTAATATTTACTTTCCATAATTACTTTTTTGCTGTGTGGTTACGGCATTAAAGAATGTAGCCACCCCCTCTCTTCCCGTGGGTGTCGTAAGAGGCGACTAAGGGATACCACAGTTCTACTACCACCTTGGAACTTAAACAGCCGACGGATGGCAAGATAACCATTCATGCTGGCTTTGAAATACACAGGCCAAAGACGGGCAGCAGCGTCTTCGGTGCGACAAAGTGCCAGCCCTGCGGTCACCAACCCGCCTGCCCAGCGTGGTGACTATGGACAAAACACATGAGTACACGCCATTTATGGCGTGAATTTGTGGAGGCCTATGTCCAGCAGTGGACTGCGATAGGCTGAAACGATGAATTACTTTTTATACTCAATATGTTTAAAGATTTGTCTTAGATTACAATCATATTATTATATTAGCATTTATTATTTTTACCCGTTATCGTGTTTATTGTTATTTTCAACAATTTGTTTTCGAGACAATTTTATATTTCTTTCTTGCTTTATTTTGTCGATTGACGAAAGGAACTTGCGAAAAAATCAATAGGTACTAAAAATTATAATCTTCATTCGTTTTATGTTAAACTGTCAAATTGCTAACATCTATAATATATTTTTTTTTATTTTACTTTGTTACATATGGAGACGTGGGTTGATGTCAGGCAGGCGGCCGGTCGTAAAAAATAACATGCCAAATCACTTACAACATGAGTCTGAGGAAGAGGACTAGAGGAGAACATGTTGTGCCGACCCTATATAAATAGGATAAGGGCAGGGAGATGATGATATGGAGACGTGGAAGAGCGACCTTCACCGATCTGATAACTCGATGAGACATATTTTTTATCAAATATAATTTATGAACAAATATGCCCATGATAACTTGCCTATCGAAAAGTGGTCATAGCTACTTTTAATTTCCATCATCATCATCAGTTCAGCCTATTGCAGTCCATTGCCGGACATAGGCCTCCCCAAGTTCGCGCCAGACATCCCGGTTTTCCGCAATCCTCTTCCAGCCTACACCGGCAATCTTACGAAGATCGTCGGTCCAACGGGCCGGAGGACGTCACTTTTAATTTAAACTTCACTTTTAATTTAATTAATTTTAATTAAATTTTTTTTCACCACCTATGATAACCGAATGAGTTTTATCTCAATTGATAGTTTTTAACACACATAATATGCCTAGGTAGTCTTGTCTACTTATTTTTGGTCAAGGCTACCTGGCATCCTGGCAAGTAGATGTCATTGTGAACAGGTAAGTCAATATATACCTATATTCGATACTACATCAATCTGTTCGAATCGAAATTGATATCATAGGTAAGATATTGTAATTACAAAACCAATCATATAGGCTTGCCTGCAATAGGCATTATTTATAAACAAAATAAACATAATTTATAAACAAATGCTTATAAATTATATTTAATTTATAAAAAATATATCTCATCGAGTTATCATATCGGTGAATGTCGATATTCCACGTCTCCTCTACTAATAGATATAAATTTTTATTTAATACTGTTTATCTTTACCGTTTTATGAACCGTATTATACCGTTATTATTGAACACCTCTACTTTATCTAGCTTTATAATATTCGTATAGATTTTGTTTATTAGAATGCGCTCCTAGTTCTGAGTATCTTTGGTTATATAAGAAACATTTTTCGTACGATAACAGGATTTAATAAAGAAAAACTTATTCCCATGTAGTAGTTATTTTTTCTATTTATAGAGGAAAGACATAAAACTCACGGTATGACGCATATAAAACGGATTAGTGACTATTAATCTTAGCTAGTAAAGCGGTGGGGTCGGTTAGGCTAAAATAAATATGATTTGACGTATTTACGATTATGATAATAATAACATTAAAATTTATTGCGTATAAAAATTGCTTACGACAAATGTTAATAGGAGCCCTGATTAATTAAGTAGACTACATGTACGAATTATATTGACCAGAATCCCAACTAGTTTTATAATTACAAATACATGTGTTACAAATACATATTGAAATAAAGAGGTAAGGCGTATATAACAGACGAAAAGAAAAACAAAATAATTATATCAGTCATCAGTTCAGCCTATTGCAGTCCACTGCTGGACATAGGCCTCTCCATGTTCGCGCCAGACGTCCCAGTTTTCCACAATCCTCATCCAGCCTACGTCTGCTCCAACGACCATCGGTCCTGCGACACAGGTGACCTTCCCACTGCCACTTCAACTTATTAATTCTAATTAAATATTTCAATATTATTGTCTATTACAGAAATATATGTGTGCATGAGTTTATTTATGACGTGTATTGTTATTTTGATGTAAAACGACAAAAAATAGTGTAGTCATTATGCAAGTATATTAATGAAGTTTAACTGTAGAACTTTTAAAAATTGGGAATTATCTTCACAAATAATCGTTTTTTTTTTTTCACAGTAACTTTTTTAGGTGAAACTTCTTTAGGCGCACGAGGGGTAAAATTTGAGCGACCGGTAACGCGGCAGCGTCATGACGATCAGTACTTGGATGGGTGAACGCCTGAGAACACCGCGTGACTTTGGCTTTTTGTTTCTTTTTTTTTAATTAGGTTTTTTGAATTAGTTTTTTTTTTTAATTAATTTGCCAAAGAAGTTTCACTTCTGACATGTGTACTTTGTACGAACGCAATTTTTTTTTTTTAAATATATTTCTTACAATGCTAAATCTGCCTAAATATATGTGCTACATTAACGTAATGTATTATGGCATCGTAAATCACCAAAAACCCCATATAAAACTCCGCGATTGTATGTTTATCTCTCTATTGATGTCATTAATATAAAGTGTCTGGAAAGTTGAAATATATTCCATGAAATACATTCCATACTAAATCGTCTGGACGACAGACGTAATTCAATGTATCGTTATCAAAACCGAATAACGATCTTGCATCTTGTCCGGAACCAAAGTTGGTTTCTATCGACAACCTTACTATTTGTTCTCTTGAGTTTTGTGATATTTTTTTTTTTTTTTTTTTTTGTTAAAGTTTATTAAAAAAATTGACACCGCTCGGCGTGGTGGTGGGGGCTACCGTGTAGGCGCGTTGGTTGTAATTCCTGCTCGGGATGAATATTTTTATTTATACAAATATTTCCTTCTGCTCTGGGGTCCTCTGCCTCGGGAGCACGTTCAACTATTGATCCCTATTTGTTAACAGAGTTACCTGATAGTGATCGTTACTTAAGTTATCGTGGTTTAAGCAAGTTGTGCTTTGTGTTTTGTGTGTGTTTCCGGATCCCCGACACAGGTGAAAACCCTACTGCGGGCCATTGAGTGTGAAGCGTTTATTTCTATTTTTTTTAATAAATTAATCCAAAAATTTTAATAAAGTTTTCGGCCCTATAGATCAAGCTACTCAGCATTCTATCATCGTGGTGTTTTTGTTGTTTGTTATCGTTTTTAACCGACTTGAAAAAGAAAGAGTTTATCAATTCAAATGTATTTTTATGTATGTTACCTGAGAACTTTTTACTGGGTGAACCGATTTTGATGTTTCTTGTTATAAATGAAAGCATAAATTACTAAAAAATATTATTACAACAATATTTATAGGTTCATTCACACTTAGGATCATACATGATGAACTGAACTGCACTAATATAAATTTGTATGTAGATTTATGTGGCAATTTCGTATGGCTCTTACCTGTGAGTGCAATTAATAAAGAAAGATCTGTACAGATTTTGTATTATTTTAAATTTAGAAGGATAAAATTTACGTTTTCAATGTGCATTTGATAAAAAAGATTATTTAGACTGAGCCTGTCAAAATCTTAACACAGGCATGATTACCCGATTACAAGCTTAACGCATTCATGCTAAGATATCTTTGAAAGATCTCCAATATTCTACCAATATTTTATATGTGTTAATAGAAATTAACCTCAGTTTTAATATCGATACTTATAATATAATAAAGCTGAAGAGTTTGTTTGTTTGATTGTTTGTTTGTTTGTTTGTTTGAACGCGCTAATCTCAGGATCTACTGGTCCGATTTGAAAAATTCTTTCAGTGTTAGATAGCCCATTTATCGAGGAAGGCTATAGGCTATACATCATTACGCTAAGATCAATAGAAGTGGAGTCCATGCCGACGAAGTCGCGCGCAGAAGCTAGTCTACGTATAAAAGAAACAAAAAAAATGAGAATTTATTTATGCAGCCAGTAGTAGAGGGTTAAAAACCGCATCCACGGCACTCGTGAAGCAAGGATCGACCTCATTAGTGAATTCAATTTGAAAGTAGCAATAGGTATTCTTACATCGAAATATTTTATAATTAATTCAAGTCCCAACAATGATACCTAAAAATAACTTAAATAAAGATTTATTTAGGTCTTTTTTTGCTTTATTAGACGCTAAATACAGAAAGGTCCTAATAATTTATTTCGTTTACTTTTAATTTAGATTAACTCTTCAAGATGCTAATAAAACTAATAGTTAGATTTTTTCGAAACAGCTTTGCCTTTTACTTGCTAAAGATATTACTACGTTGCCCAAATGTTTCGGTTTAAAATTAAATCATTACCTTTGTTAGTCTACTGCGAAAAACAACACATTTAATATTTCTTGGGATATATAACTTAGTTTTTGCGTTTTAGGAATTACTCGTCTTGTATTCGATTATGGATTTTTCCCAAGTTTGGGTCGAGAATCGAATACAAAATTCTAGAGCAGAAAATGCTGACTGTATCAACGGACCATTAAAATTTTATAACACTGTTAAAATATTAAGCCAACAATAAATTTTCATGCATATAAGTTTGAGTGTTTTTTAAGTACATTATAACAAATTGAAAAAAAAATTGAAATAGAGTCATAGTTTAAAATATTTAAATTTGCTCGAGAAATCCTTGACAGATGCTTTTATAAACTTCACAAACATGCTGATGGATCATAAGTTAGTAACAGTCTACAGTCTAGTAGTCACTTTAATTTACTAACTTTCTGAAATCGTATGCAAACTTCATCATAATGATACTTTAAATTTAAATAAATATAAAAACTTGAAAACGACGTTCTACTTCGAAATAAAAATGTATATAACAACGTCTACAATATTTAAATATGAATGTTACAAAGTGTTCCATTTAATTGTAATAACACTTTCTAATTTATTTGATCATTATTTTTAATTTCCTAAAATACTATTAATACCTACTTACAAAAAGAATAAAAAATGTCGCACTCGTTGACCAGTGAAGTTTAGTAATCTATACTAATATAATAAAGCTGAAGAGTTTGTTTGTTTGATTGTTTGTTTGTTTGTTTGAACGCGCTAATCTCAGGATCTACTGGTCCGATTTGAAAAATTCTTTCAGTGTTTGATAGCCCATTTATCGAGGAAGGCTATAGGCGCCGACGAAGTCGCGCACAGAAGCTAGTATAGTATATAAAGCTATCTAGAAAATAGCCTCTAAGATATCTCCTCACAACTTGTAATGTCTAAAAAAAGCCTACCTATGTTCTTGAGCCATCATTCCTTATGAGTACTTTAAGGTGAAGGTCGATTTTCTGTTGTTGCTTCACTCGTTGTTTCCAAATGTCATATTATATCGAACACTTTATATTCCACGGGACTTACCGCGATTTTTGTTATGAAACTCTCGGTATTTATTCGTCGTTGTGTCAAAATTCGCTGTAACTCCTGGAGAATAAGCTTCTGGTGAATGACGAATTTTTCATTATTCTATGTTCAGTCGAGTCAAGAGCGGTCAGAAACCTCAATACCATTTCCCCTAGCTTACCTTCAGTAAATCTTATTATTATTTATATAGGATTATATAGATTACAAATATAAAGTGCTTAGTCAGTCTTAGCTGTATATCATAATATTTTACTGTAAAATATTTTTTTAAGTATACTTGAATAAAATTATTTATTTTCTCTGCGAAACGATTTCTCCTACATTGCTCTAGGTAATAAAATACAATACAATCTTTGCCACGTTCGAAATAAATAACGTAATAAAATATATGCCCCATGAAATACACAGTAAAAGCCCCTTTAATACGAAAAACAAAAGACCATTTCCGTATAATTTCAACAAACCCTGAAGTTTCATTGCGCCTGATCGTAATGATTCACGGTAGATTTAATTCATTCGCGGCGCGAAATACTTGTTCAGGTGACGAAAACATCGAAGCGACAAATTGAACGAGCCCCTGGGGCATGAAATGGCAAAAAATAGAAAGCGTATTTACTGACATTCGAAATATTCAATTTTGAATGCTAACAAACTTTTTTTAAAATTACTTCACGTATGTTTGCGCCACTAATTATTCTTTTTTTTTTTTTTGTTAGTGTATTGATATATAGAATAAAAGGTCGTATGATTAATTAATTATACTAAATTACTTTGTTCTGTAAAATTTACTAGCATTAATTGCAATAATATTTTCGATAAAAAAACACTATACTATAATATAAATAAAATAGAAACAAAGGCGTTCGTAAAATTTTCCTATTAATATATGTATTTTTAATGTTATTAGCCCTAATTTTAGACAACCGTATAAATGAAAAAAGTACAGGTAATGTGGCTTCGCAATTTTAAAATACAAACCATTATCTATGTACAGGCAACCAACACAAATACATACATAATACTAATATAAAACAGACAGACATCGTGAAATTGACATGAAAATCATAAATGTAATTTTTAACAGATGACTTTAACTTACCTATACAAAAGAAGACATAAATTAATGCCCTTCATGCAATATATTTATTATTATGAGTATTATGACCCTATTTATATTTAATTATGCTCCATTTTATTTCATACAAATAAAACATCATATTTACGTTTTACATACAACATTTTAATTTAATTATATTACACGTACCGGGACGTCCCGAACGGTTTGTTTGAGAAGAGCTCTTGAAACTTCCTTAAAGATTCTCGTTCATAAAATGTCCCTATTAAAGTGAAATATTCAGTACATATTCAGTAAATCACTTAAGAGTCACATCAGAATGTCTAGGTAGTGCACATTTTTATCATAAAGTGGGAACGTTTTATAATTTTAAAATGTCTAGAAATAATTCGCCTGTCCCAAATGATAAATGCTTGCTTCGTATGTCCCAAGAGACTCTTACTCGGATGGATAATATAAACTATATTTTAAGCTTATTTTAGTGTTTTTGTCCTCATTTTATCATGCACTCGTAGTTATCTTATTAAAGGATTTCAGTGGCTAAACACTCTTTTAAATTAAGTTAAAATAAAATTAGTATAATAAATAAACGCTCAAACTTTGTATGGTGCTTAGGGGCTGTCTCCACGAGCGAGCGTATCGCCGGCGATAGTATCGTCGTGCCATCTATTTCTATACACTCTCTATGGAGCTGTCTCCACGAGCGAGCGTATCGCCGGCGATACGCTCGCTCGTGGAGACAGCCCCTTAGTTAGTGGACTTAGTGGTGGTAATAGGGGTGCTATTAGGACGACCACAGAGTCCGGTTTTTTTTGCATGTAACTAGATTGGCAAACAAGCCTACGGCTCACCTTATGGTAAGCGATTACCGTAGCTTATAGAGTTGTAGACGGCTGCAACACCAGAACTATCGCAAGCGCGTTGCCGACCCTATCCCCAATCCCCTCCAGGAGCTCTGGTCAAGGTGACCAGTGAACGGGATTCCTGTTGGTGAGTCCTTACTCACCAACAGGAATCCCGTTCACTGATTACACACACACACAATACTTCTTTAAAAATAGTATTATTTAGCTGTGGTCTTCTGTAAGGTCGAGGTACTACCCCAGTCGGGCTGCTCTATATTTTGAGCAGGAAATTTCATGCTGTGCCCTACCTCAGTTATAATATATACAGTTAAAATATATCAGCTAATACTATAATATACACAACTCTAACCCAGAAACCACAACAAATGTTTGTATGGCCTATATAAATGTTGTAATTTGCGGGGATCGAACCCGTAACTGGTAACTTTTACAATTCCATGTCGTATTAAACATTCCAAAATGAAAGATTAATTATTTCTTATAATATTTATTTAATTTACTCGCTTAAATTTATATTTATGAACTTAAGCAGAAATACTTAAAACCAAACTTTTCATCCGTAAATTACATTTTATATTAATTTCGAAGTATTCAATTAATATTTTATTACATTATTTCGTCCTCAGTATTTGAAGAACAGACAGAAATACAACTCAGCACAAACCAGAAACAAATAATTCTACAAATATCGCCTTTGAACATTATCAAATCCTTGGCGTTACTTGAAACGATTGCTAGATCATAGAAGATGTATTTTATATAACTAGATTTAAATATTCAACAGCCGCGTGACCGCCTGTGTAAAATCGAAATTTCTGGATTTCCCGAGAAAAAAAATTAGGACCTCCCTCAAATACTCTTATCCATATGCATGGCTTTAGATGTTCAGGCGAATAGCATATAGACAGGCACCTTGTACCGCAAAAAAATAGTAACGCGATATTGCCTAAAAATATTGTTGCCAAAATGGGTAGTCAGCTACAGAAAGACAAAATCATATCGGCTATCCGGAAAAAAGGACTCGCCACTGCAGGCTTATAAATTACATATTATAATCTATACTAATATATAAAGCTGAAGAGTTTGTTTGGTTGTTTGTTTGTTTGTTTGTTTGTTTGTTTGTTTGTTTGTTTGAACGCGGTAATCTCTGGAACTACTGGGCCGATTTGAAAAATTCTTTCAGTGTTAGATAGCCCATTTATTGAGGAAGGCTATAGGCTATGTATCATCACGCTAAGACCAATAGGAGCGGAGTCCACGCCGACGAAGTCGCGCGCAGAAGCTAGTGTCTTAATATAGTGACGCCTATTCTACCCAGAAGCTCTAGCCACCTCACTTAAAAGAAACACAACACTACTTGAAAGCAGTGTTATTTAGCTGTGATTTACAATTTACCTAATTGGTTATTCTCAACTTCAACTCTCGTGTGTAAAGTTAAATTGTTCCAAGCTAACATGTAATTACAATTCTAGATTCGAACGGTTCGATCACGTAGTTCAGCTTAAAACAATACGTGTCTTTATATTTGTAATTTTGTAACCCGTAAGACACTAGCTGATTTAAAAAAAAACTAACTTTGTGTAATTTGTGTAACTGTAACTAAAATTCGCTTAAATATATCAAGGCACAGAAAAGGTAAAAAAATTTTTTTGCCTTATAGCTTATAAATACCGTGAGGATTATCTAAAGAGACACATTTTTGTACATTTATAAGGCGGCAAAACAAGAGTACAATCCGCCTGAAGGGTGGAACGGTACGAAAGGAGCGCCTGTGATGCTCTATTGATTGATATCTATTGTAGGCTTCTAAACGCTACGTTAATGACTTACTATCGAGTGATTTCACACTTGTTTATATTAAGCTACTCTAATGATATAAGAATTATATCTGCATTATCTTGTTTCTCATTTGCAAAAACGCTACACCAATGACGCGATGCCTACTGATTATGTGTTCTGTTCTAGTCTAAGTCATACATTGATGTCTTTCATGTTATAACTCGCAATATACGTAATCTGCAATAAACATAATAAACTATATTTTTCTTACTACGCATTCGTGGTTTTACGTTCTTTGGTTACGTTTCTAGGCATCCCAACTGCTGGCCGCGTGTTATCACTAGCTCTACTGGTTTTTCAAATAGTTCTGTTACTCTAACTATTGATTTTTTAATCCACGGTTCAGGAAAATACTTCTAAAAACGGGTTAAAATTCTTATTAAAAGTATAGGTTTATTATACATACGTTAGTAAACTCTTCCAGCTTTAATCACAAATAGGTACTATAAACAAAATTACATTACAGTAAAGTGAAAAACAATTTAAATAAATTAACGCAATATTCAATTTCATTTCTTGATCATAATTACAGAAAGGAAATGAATTCCACGGTCGTATTAGAGATAGATTCATTCAAGTTCGAATGCTAGGTTATGTGTTATGATAATTGCTGGGTCAGCTACTTTTAAATAATTTTCAATGGTGTACTTTGCTTGACACCAAACAAATACCAAGATGCACCGTTCGCTCACGTAGCGCAGCTTAAAACAGTACGTGACTCTCTCAGTGCAGCCTCTTAGTGTCTGTCTTAGATTTAATACAGATTCAGATTAGGTACATTAAAATTATAGTATATGGTTTTTATCTTTATACTAGCTTCTGCGTACGACTTCGTCCCCGTGGAATAGGACCAATTCTGTCATACATGGTTTGTTTGAAACTTTAGGTAACCGTTTACGCAGCGGAAGCTCTCAAAAGGAAAAAACCCCGATTTTGAAACATTCTTCATTGTTGCAACGCTCCTATTGGTCTTAGTGTGATGATATATAGCCTATAGCCTTCCTCGATAAATGGGCTATCTCACACTGAAATAATTTTTCAAATCGGACCAGTAGATCCTGAGATTAGCGCGTTCAAACAAACAAACAATCAAACAAAAAAATCTTCAGCTTTATTATATTAGTAAAGATTGTAATCTTTACAACAGTATTTGTATCAGTGCTAACGTCGAAGAACTCACTGCCTATGATATTATTATTGCTATTATATTATATCTTATTATTATTATTTATTATACGATACGATTACGATTTACGATTCAGCCTGTAATATCCCACTGTTGGGCATAGGCCTCTTCCCCATGTAGGAGAAGGATCGGAGCTTAATCCACCACGCTGCTCCAATGCGGGTTGGAAGATTTTAATTCTGACCAAGTTTATAATTCTGACCAAGTTTATTATTCTTACCAAGTTTATGATTCTGACCAAGTTTATTATTCTGACCAAGTTTATAATTCTGACCAAGTTTATGCCAAAGTTGAAGCAACACTTCGATAAGTTTGGCCTTGATGCCATACTTTACTCTCTCAAATGGTTTTTTGTATGCTTTGTGGAACGAGTGCCCTTCAGTCTATGCTTAAGAGTGTGGGATATATATCTTCTCGATGGAGAACGAGTGATTACTGCCATGGCCTATACTATTCTTAAACTTCATAAAAAAGCCATTATGAAGTTGAATGATATGGACCTTATTGTTAATTATATTCAGGTAAAATTGCATAAAGATTTTGGTTTTGAGGACGATGTTGTTATTTATCATTTGGAGCGGTCGATGGAAGAATTAAACACACAACCACCCGCGCAACAGCCAATCGCAATCCAGTGCTGTGACCGCTGCGCCATCGCGGCGTCCGTCGGTAAAGTTTATTTTTATTTATTTGTCTAATCTACAGTACAATATTATTTCAACGTGACAGCCGCTTTGTCGTGATAGTTCGAGTTGTTTTTAATATATCATAGGTTGTAGTCAAAACATCTGCGGCCGTAGGTTCGATTCCCTCTCGAAACATACATATTTGTTTTTGTGCAAATAATTGTTTACAGTCTCAGTACGTTTTTATGGTTCTGCTCTTTGTGCCTTGGAGATCACATAAATTTTTCTATCCTGGTTGTTATCGTAGACATCCGATAGACATCGTTACTCATAGCAGTAAGACTGTCTACCAACCCGCAGTGGTGCAGCGTAATGAATAAAGCTCCGACTTTTTTCATGGAGAAAAAGGCCCTTGACGAGCAGTGGGATATTATAAGCTGCATGCGTAATATATAGGAAGGTAGAGTTTATGACTTTGTTTTTGGACTAACATCTGAATTAACTGAAACAATTTCGAAAATATTCACCAATAGAAATCTATATCATTCCTGAGTATTGTAGGCGATATTTTATTTATGTAACAAAATTATAGTATTCACTTTTTATTTTTCTTGATTAGAAACTCAAAACGCACGCCAAATAGTAGGACGTATTCACATTTCACAGCGAGTTGATCACGTAACAAACATAAAATCGTATGTGACTTGTTCCGCTCTCGCGCTTAGTGGATGTGTATTTTGATTTGTGACATGATTTGATCCATATGTCCCAAATCATACATGCAAATATAACAAAATAAAAAATATTAAACCCGAAGCAAACTATTTTTTACAAAGTATAAATACAATTCAGCCTGTAACATTCCACAGCTGGGCATCAGGCTTCTTTCTCGATGTAGGAGAAGGATCAGAGCTTAATCCACCACACTGCTCCACTGCGGTGGCGGATATATTCCCTACTATGAGTAACCGGGACCGGATAAGGGACCGATAGCTAAAGGTGCTCTCCGAGAGTCCAATGCACGGTAGAGAGACCCACAATTAAACAAACCAGATCGGAAATAATCATTTGTACAAATACTAATATGAAATGAAATGAAATTAAATGAAATTCACTCCGAGCGGATATCGAAGCCGCGACCGCCGGGGTGTAGGCGCTAATACAGCTCGTGTACCACTAGATCAGAGTAGTCGTCCAATCAAAATTATCCTTAAACCTACAATAATAAAATTTAAGCCTTACAACAATAACAGTTTTTCGAAGAAAAAAAAAAGTAATTAAGTAGGAACACCCGTTTTCGTTTGTTAACAAAACCTTTTCATTAAGGGAGATTCCATTTAAACATTAGTTAGGTAAATAAAAGTGAAGGCATTTAAGGGAAACATAATTAAAAACGCTACAGGAAAACATAGGATCTATATCGCTGTATAAACTTCTTCACTTTATTTAACCGACTTCCAAAAACGGAGGACGTTCTCAAGTCGACTGTATTTTTTTATACCTCAGAACTTATTACTGAGTGAACTGATTTCCTTGTTTTTTTATTTTTTTTAATCATTACGTAGTGCGTGTCATGTGGTTCCATTTAAATTTAATTGAGATCTGACAAGTACTTTTCGAGTTACATAATTATATCTAATAAAGCGTATTTACTTGAGTATTTTTTTTGTCGACCTACGTTGTATTATACCGCATAACGTTTCACTTTGGATACCGATTTTGATGATTCTTTTTTTAATCGAAAGCTGATGCTTGTCATGTTTTCCCATTTAAATTATATTGACACCTGATGACTAATTTTTGAGTAACGACTATTTTTCATCTACGTACGTTTTATTAGGTATTGTCGATGTAATTGAAGTCAGTTTGTTTTCGTTTGCGAACAAACACAATTAAAATAGTATCAAAACCAGCCAGTTACAACCAATGCAACCAAAAAAAAATTATTGCAGCTTTTCACTAGAAAATAACCAACACGCCAACACACCAACACGCCACCCCACCATCACGCCAATACGCCAACTCGCCAGCACGCCAACACTTCTAAAAATTATGAAAGCAATGTTTAAAGCAGAAAATAATTCATTTCCCGCACAAGAGTTGTGACGGTGAAGGGGAAAAACATAAGGTATTTCCCTCATTACAATGTTTGCAACTACTTGAAGTCATCCACCTCAATATAGTTGTGAGGAAATTAGGTCACTCTTGCTAATTGCACGTACCTATTTATCTTAGCATTATTACCGAGATAAGACTTGAAATTTTTATTTACATAATAATTTTATAATTTATCTCTTTAAAAACATTATTTTAGTATTTAATTAAAGACAACATAATCTTAAAACAATTATAGACTAAAAATAAAGTTATTGTATATGAATTGCGTACTATTTTCCTGAATATAAATATTTTCTTTGAGTAATAGCATCGTAGCAGTATATTAAAGAATAAATGCATTTAAAATATGATAAGTTGTTGGATTGAAAAAAAGTGGTTTGAATTTTAATTTTAACTCAATGTTAATATTAGTACAGTCATTTGGTGCGCAAAAAGGGGGTTAACTGGAAAGTTTTCCGGTAGTTTTGAAAATTGGTCATTTTATAGATTTCGACGTGCTCTTTTCGAATTTTCACTTTGCCACCTCGTATCTTTGCCGCTCGCACCGCCATATTGGAAAAATGGCGCTCAAATACCGTT
The DNA here is from genome assembly GCA_905220545.2 of Melitaea athalia. Lineage (NCBI taxonomy): Eukaryota > Metazoa > Arthropoda > Insecta > Lepidoptera > Nymphalidae > Melitaea > Melitaea athalia. Next base: position 7,323,960 of record HG992184.1, read on the forward strand.
TTTTGAGAATAACTCCGTTCCAACTCATTTTACGATAAAAATAGTTATGTAATAAATTAAACTAGAGAAAATTTCCTACAATTTATGTAGTAACCTTTTCTTTTGTAAAATCAATAGTTTCAGCGTATGAGAGCTGCAAAGTCCAATCTTACACGCGTTTACGTGTCATAATTATATTTCGTTAAGTTCAGTAAAAAACGGTCTTTGAGCGCCATTTTTCCAATATGGCGGCGCGAGCGGCAAAGATACGAGGTGGCAAAGTGAAAATTCGAAAAGAGCACGTCGAAATCTATAAAATCACCAATTTTCAAAACTACCGGAAAACTTTCCAGGTAAAACTACCAAATAACTTGACTATATAGTTCGGGCAACTTTTCAAACAATACATAATTAAAATGTGTATATTTTTATGTAATTGAGAAGAAATTAATAAATATTTGAATGCATTGTTTTATTAATTGCCCTTTTATGCCTATTTCAACTTTTAACTGTATAGTCTACTTTTTAATCTTAATATGATGCTACAAAATTGCAATATTCTTTTATCTTAGTATTAATTAAAAACTATGTAAATAAGATCTATAGGTGCAATACTGCAATTGATTACCAATGAATAATTGTCTTTCTCGTTGGACTCAACTGGTTTTTTTTATTTCATAAATTATAATTTTATTATTAGTAGTTAATGGATTGTCGAAATAAAAAAGCACATTTTAATAACAAATAAATATAATACATTTATTTTATTGCAGTTTTTTAAACTATATCATAACCATCAGTAGAAAAATAATAAACGCCAGTCGCATTACCAGGGTTCCAGAAACCGGCGATGGTAACATCATTTGTGGAACAGTGTCCTTTTTTGAACGATTTATAGGTATCACACTTCCACGCCAAAAACCAATTCGGATTATGAACTGTTGCTGTCCAAATATCAATACATGCCCTATGATTGCATTTAGCAGCTTTCGTTGAATCGAAAATACCTGGTATTAAAGGAGTTCCACAGTTCGGTTGACTCTGACCTTTTTTATTGATAAAGAAATCTATATCACCCAAAACACTGGTCGTTCCCAAACCTCCGGCATTACAGTGGTAAACTTCAACGTAATCTGCTACACCAGATCTGACCTGTTCTTGGATTAAGCTATTTGAAAAGCAAGGTCCAGCCGGATCCAGTGCAGTAATTCTAGAAATTTTAGTACCGGTATTTTTGTAGAATATTTCGCCAGCCTGACCCAATATTTGAGCACCCAAACTGTGACCAATACAGTGAATATTCTTAGGAGATATTCCACCTTCCTTCAAACCCGTCAACATTTGAGCCAATCCTTTACCAATATAATAGACGTATTTGACGGATCTTTCGTAACTTTTGATCTGACCTTGTCTGTCATTTGTGTAAGGGGAATGGTCAAGAATAATTAAGTAGCTGTTTGGGTAATTCCTGAATGTATCCCTGACTCGTTCCTCGGTTCTTTTGTTGATGTGGGATTTGTAGCCACCGACAAAAATTATGAATTTTTTCGTTTTATCTAGTTCGCTCAATGAAAGTATTCCCTTTGCTGCGTTGTCAATTGTAAAGGTTTCAACATCATTTCTCGGGAAATCATAGAAATATACGTCTATTTCACTGACATCTAAGTTAAGTGTTCTATCGTGTTCACCTGGAAAATAAATAGAAATCTTTGTTAAGTTGTATTCATTTATTTTTGTAATTTGAAAACTATACCCCGTCCGGCGACTAATTAGCTTTTTGACAGCTCACGCCTATAAATTACAGTTTTTTTTTTTCCGGAATAACGTACTAAAAATTTTACAGTAATGTCATACTTTATTGACGATTTGATTGATTGAGTGAAGTACCCTGTGCATAACAAACAACCACAGACTATGAAACAGTTCTTGAAATAATAAATCGATAATAAATCGATCATATGATAAAAATAATTTTACGTCATGTGATTATTTTTTCTATAAATTTAATACAAAAAAGGAAATAAAAATAGTATCTATGACCCCAAGATTGATTACTTGCAAGGAATTAAGTCGAAATCTTGAAATTTAATTGCAAATTAAGAATAAAGAGCAATAACTCTGTTAATTCATTTATTTATTATTTATATATTTCATTTATAATTAAAAAGACTAATAAACGCATAAATAAATAATATTTTTAAACTAAATGTATTTAATTAAATCGATTGAAAGTTCTTCTTAAATAAAATCGATTATTATTTCGAATCGAATAAATAACGTGTGAGGCAGTCACTAATGTCAAAATTTCTTGAAGTGTCAAAAAGATCATTAATCGCCGGACGGGGTGCAAATATTATAATTTTACATATAATTTAGTATTAATTTGTTTTCATCTTTCACAAAAATAAGGTTTTTTAATGTGCTTTAAAATATTATACAGGATGTATTTGGAACGCATTGAAAAACGAAGAGGTATGATAGTGTTGGCTTAACCTGACATGATACAAGTGAAAAAAAAGCGAAAAGAAATTTTTTTTTTTTTTCCTGTTTTCATCATTTTTTTGGTATAGTCAGGTTTGGGAAAAATAATGAAACAGAAATTTGAAGATAATGCTTTAAAATAATCGTGTTTGGAATAAACTGTCAATGTAATGCAAACCGCTCATACGCGCCATCAGCTGACAGAGGTCAACGGCACGAGGTAAACGTACTCGCTGCCGCGCGCACGTTTAATTTTCGTTCCGCCGCCTCCCGCGCCCCGCGCGGCTCGCGGTCAACGACTACTCGTCACAATGTGTATGATACATTGCTGCCTCACAAAATACATAAGTCCTAAAATGTTCTTAAAAAAACGTTTCTGGGATAAATGGTTATATGTATTATATAGTATATAAATAGTATATTACGTGGTTTAAATCTTACAAAGCGTTCCAAATACACCCAGTATATTAATGCAAATATAATTATCGCTTCGCTTCAGCCTATAATATCCCACTGCTGGGTATGCCCATGATTTCTAGAAGACCGAGGTACTTCCGCAGTCGGCCTGCTCCAAATTTTGAGCAGAAAATTTCCTGCTGTGCTGTACCTCAGTTAAATAATAGTTAAAAATTGTAGAGTTGCATTATTGTTTGGTTTTGCCAATTGCCATGAATGCAAAAGATAAAAAAAAAATATATACAATCTGTGAGAAATCGAGGTCGAAAGTCCACAGTAAAAAAAATATACATTTCACTCTGAAACCTTTTATACGACCTATTTGGATTGGTTGATCGTGAAATACTGTCGTTTCCATTGTAAAATTTATCAGCGTATTGTCATGCAAATATACCACTCCGTCGCAGTATCACGCTCGATTCAATGATGAAACAGGACAAGTTGACAAGGCTATTAGTAAACAAATATGCAACTCTAGTTCGAGTTTTAAATGCAAACTGTTTACTTTACTCTGTGTAACCGTAGCTAAATAATACTGTTTTCAAGCAGTGTTGTGTTCCTGTTGGTGAGTTAGGTGACCAGAGCTCTTGGGGGAATTGGGGATAGGGTCGGCAACGCGCTTGCAATACTTCTGGTGTTGCAGACGTCTATAAGCTACGGTAATCGCTTAACATCTGGGTGACCGTACGCTTGTATGTCGACCTAGATATATATAAAAAATTGTCATGAATGGAAATCGAACCCACACAACCATATGATTTTGTTATTATATACAGATACTTAAAATTATAACATAGAGAAAAAAAGTGTACTTAATTTTAAATCAACATCTTATTTGATATCTATTAAGTTAAAATTCTATTAAGTTAAAAAATACTTTTAGATTTTTTATTGAATTACTGTTAATAAATTTATCAAGGTTAAAAATATTTTTAAAAAGCAAGTGATGCATGGTTCCTGCCTTTTGTAATCACTATTATAGTGCTAGTACACAATAATTTAACATCGAAATCGACTTATAAAAATCATTGTGCATTGCGAACACATTATCTATGCAATACCAGCAAATGTATACAAGATAGAAGTAAAAATAAATATCAATGTTTATTGCATTCGATTACAAAACGAATTGGATAAGCTTAAAGAGAAAACAAAGAATACGAAATTACTTTCCAAGGTGCTCTTATCAATAAGAACAATCTAAAGATATTCGTACTCACATGCGTAAAAGAAATAGGATGGAATAGTACGTAAACAATTTATAAATAAGAAAGTCGTTATAATAAATGTATGGAAATAAAAAATAAGGCTCAAAAATTTTATTCAATGCGTTAAAATTCGAAGTACATAATTATATCCCTGTCTCTATATCTTGTGAGATAATGCATGCTATATTGTATAGCATATTATTTTATTATCAGGTAAATTACTTATGTGCACATTTTTCTAAGGCTTCCGAGCAACAACATAATCACATAGTTACACATAAAATTATGATTGTAGCTCAACAATTTTATATTAGAAAGGTTGGTTTTTCAAAAAGGTAAATGTATATAAAAAATAGTGATTTTTTAGGTATTCCTAATCGATGAAATTTAATAGTTGTATAGATGTTAATGATACTTTGAACATTAAACAGTTACATTGACTTTAATGTAGAATATTATAACTGAATTTGTAATGGTTGAACGATGTATTGAAGACTATAAAAAGAAATAACTGTTTTTTTTTCGAATAATCTACAAACTGAATCAGTAGTCTCACATATAACCATAATAAATAAATTAAATATTAATAGATAATGTCAGTGGTGTAGCGTAGTTTTTTGCCGCCTGGGAGCGACCGAAAATTTGCCGCCCATACAAATGATAATTTTTTTTACCAAATTAATTTAAACACTAACCTTAATACCTCATTTACCGAGTTAAAACAAAGGAGGAAGTTCCTAATTCTACCGTATTTTTTATTTCTGTTACATTGAAGACTCGATTTGGACTTATTTTTTGTCATTAAAAAAATCGTGGTGATTTTGCCGCCTCCCTTTCGTGTGTCACCCGTGTCGTAGACCAGTGTTCCGCAAAGGGTGTACCGCGGCACACTGGTGTGCCGTGGTCGTTTGTTGGTGTGCCTCGGAAAAATGATGTTTACGTTTATTGAGTAATAATAAATATTGTTTCAATGATTAATAAATAAATGTATGTTAATGTTACTTAAAAAATGATTTTTCATTTGTTGTGTACCTCCAAAATATTTTCCTATTCCTAGGTGTACCTTGAACACAAAAAGTTTGCGGAACACTGTCGTAGACCACGAAAAAACGTTTAAAAATGTGGTCTTGGAGCAAACTCGAACAACGATTTTTTATTGAATTGTATAGGTTCATAATAAAACAACGATATCAATAACATGTAGATAGCTAACGCAGGTAAAACTATATGAAGAACTTCGCGTATCGCGTAATATGTTATAAACCTGACAACGTAGGTACTTATGCGTAAATAATTATATGCATCATTCATCATCATCATCATCATCATCATTTCAGCTCACGGACGCCCACTGCTGGGTATAAGCCTCCCCTAATGCTTTCCACGACGATCGGTCCTGCGCAGCACGCATCCAGCGGCTTCCCGCGACCCGGACCAGATCGTCGGTCCATCTCGTGGGGGGCCTGCTAACGCTGCGGCGTCCGGTACGCGGCCGCCACTCCAGAACCTTTCCGCCCCATCGGCCATCGGTTCTTCGAGCTATGTGCCCTGCCCATTACCACTTCAGCTGTGCGATTCTTCGAGCAATGTCGGTTACCTTGGTTCTCCTACGGATCTCCTCGTTTCTAACCCTATCGCGTAGGGAAATACCGAGCATTGCTCTCTCCATCGCCCGCTGAGCGACTTTGAGCCTTCTTATGAGGCCCATATTTAGCGACCACGTTTCGGATCCATAAGTCATCACTGGCAACACACACTGGTTGAAGACTTTCGTCTTCAGACACTGCGGGATATTGGACGCGAAGATTTCCCGTAGTTTCCCGAACGCTGCCCATCCGAGTTGGATTCGACGAGAGATCTCGTTCTCGAAGTTGGACTTACCTAGCTGTATTGACTGTCCTAGGTATATGTAATGGTCAACAACTTCGAGAACAGTGCTCCCAATGCGAACTGGAGTGGGTACGACATGGACGTTCGACATAATTTTCGTCTTGTCCATGTTCAGTTTAAGACCCACTCTTTGGGAAACGCTGTTGAGGTGCTCGAGCATTGAGCTCAGGTCTTCGAAGGTCTCAGCCATGAGGACTACGTCATCGGCAAAACGGAGGTGGGTAAGGTACTCGCCATTGATGTTGATGCCGAATCCTTTCCAGTCCAGAATTATATGCACTAATCACTTAAGTGGAGTAGTACAATAAAATAGTAATAAAAATTTACGACTTGTAAAATTATTTTTACGCTAGGCAGTCACTATGTTTAAGGAAAGCTATAAAACATCACGACACTCGTTTACGGCGAACGTCATTAATTCGAGTATAGACGGGTAAAACCCGATTATAGCCCGTTCTGGTCTATTCTGGACGGGCGAGGGTTCAATTCTCAATTGCAGCAGATATATTTCTTTACAAATATTTCTGACAAATTTGTTTATAGTTTTGGTCTAAGAGACGTGAAGATGAGATGAACACTTTTCGATAGGCAAGTTACCATAGGCATATTTGTTTATAAATTATATTTGATAAATAAATTATAGCTTAAAAAAACAAAAAAAAAACACGCTTTAATAGCAATCGAACTAAAAAGTAGCAAATAAAGTGAAAAAGCGTGGGGTACTTGGTATCGAATGTGAGGATCATTTTATTAGTTACTGTTTGCAATATTAGAATTATTATGATAATAATTATGATTAAGCACCACACGCTTTTTCACTTTATTTTCTACTTTTTAGTTCGATTGCTATACCCCTTCCAACACTCCCATTCACACTCGCCTTGTACACTTTTTTCGTCAATCGCTCTTCATTCATTCTCTCAACATGGCCAAACCATCTCAGCATACCCTTCTCAATTTTTGTCACTACATCTTCTTTCAGACCACAACGTTTCCGTATCTCACTATTTCTAATCCTGTCACTCAGTTTAACTCCTATCATACTTCTTAACGCTCTCATCTCAACTGCATTTATTCTACTTTCATGTTTCTTCTGCCATACCCAACTTTCACTTCCATACATGAGTGTCGGAACCAACACCCCCCTATGTACAGCCAAACGAGCCTTGTTAGACACCTTCCGGCTGCTCATAAAGGAGTGCAAAGCTCCATTCACCATGTTTCCTGCATTCACTCTTCTTTCAATATCACTCTCACACTTTCCATCTCTTGTAAACTTTGAACCCAGATACACAAACTCATTCACCTGTTCAATTTGTTCGTCTCCAATCACGATATTGCAAACTGTCACTGCCTCATCTCTTTCAAACACCATCACTTTCGTCTTCTTTACATTCATCTTCATTCCCTTTCTAACAAAAGCTCCACTCATAGCAGTTACCATCTCCTGCAACTCCTCGGCCGAAGACGCAATTAATACTTGGTCATCAGCATAGAGAAGACATTTGACGAGTAACTCATTCATTCTCAACCCACTTTCATTCTCTTTTAAATCTGTCAAGCAATTGTCCATGAATAGATTAAACAGCCACGGTGACGCTACACATCCCTGTCTAACACCTTTTTCGATATTAAACCATTCAGTGTATGCCCCGTTTATCCTTACACAAGCACTAGAATTTCGATAAAGAGATTGTAGTGCTCGTATGAGGATACCGCTTACACCGTACTCGGACAATGCTGACCACAATTCATTCCTCACCACTCTATCATAGGCCTTTTCTAGATCTACGAACGTGCAATAGACCTTTTTGTTTTTAGCCAAACATTTTTCGGCTATGCACCGCAAAGAAAAGACCTGATCCGTACATCCCATCCCCTTTCTTTTTAGTTTTTTTAAACTATAATTTATTTTCTGAATTTTTAGTGTCAAGACGACAATTAAAAAAGCATCTTATATTTTATTGTCATCGGCCCTTGCCCCTGTGCAAATTTCCAAGTTAATCCTACTCCTAGAAGTAGGTGAAAATGAAGTTCAAATATTCCGTTACATACATACATACAGGTCAAGCATTAGCTTGACCTGTATTAATAAAAGCGTTTATATTAATATTAGCGAATTTATTTTATATTAATAAAAGCGTATTAAAAAAGCGTGTTAGATAATTATATTGTATTGTCATCGGGCCCATGTGCAAATTTTCAAGTTAATCAGACTCCTAGAAGTAGGTCAAAATGAACTTCAAAGATTCCGTTACATACATACATACATACACACAGGTAAAGCTAATAAAAGCGTATTAAAAAATATGCCTCATCGAATTATCAGATCGGTGAAGGTCGCTCTTCCACGTCTCCTGTACCATGTTGGTCCTTTTCATTTTATATCCGACAGCCTGTACCCTAGTTGATCCAAATTCTAAAAAGGCAAAGTCTGTGAGATTGTTTATAGATTTGTAGGAGCACATTATGAAACTACCTAACCGATTTTGAATGTTCGTTGAACAGAAAAAAAATACACTGCTCTTAAGTATAACAGATGATATTTTTTAATACAGTTGCTCAAAACGTGGCGTATTGCAGGGACGTATAGCGTTCGGGAAGTGGGCTATTACACACGCGTGCTTTTTTTTTACCTTTCCCGCACTCGTGCGTTCTCTTTCCCAACTGTCAAAATAATGTCTATTAAAAAGAAAAACCAACCATGAAGTTTTTACTAAAAAAATTCATAGAAGTTTTATGATTCATGCAAATACGTATATTTCTTAAAAGAAGCTACTAATTTGTTTCAATATCAGATTTAGGTAATGATTTGATTGAATGAGTTTGGTTAGGTTTCATTTCATTTCATCTCACTAAATTTCATTTTCATTTCATATCAATAAAAAACTTCTACTGAAGACTTGGCTGTATGGGCATAGTTTCCCTTTGCCTACCAGAATGGGTGAAGAAAAAAAAACTCTGCTTATATTCTACGGTTGCCGCCATTTTTCAGAAATTTTCTCTGCGAGTTTATTTTATTAAATTGTTTCATTTTTTCGCAACTCTATTAAAAATAGTCGTTCAGTACACGTGCGAAACCGTCATTGCAACTTGTTCCGACTGTCAACCCTCACCTTCGGCTGCGCCTCGGCTCGGGTAGACATTTGTCGGAACTCGTCTGCAATGACAGCCTTTCCGCACTTGTAATGAAATATACTATTTTGTAATAATAAATTTAAGTCATAAAAAATAATCTGGAAAAAAGCGCTATTGCACTATTGCCTGCTTTACTTCGTCTAATCTTAAATTATACCTACTTTACTTTAATTTTCTTATCTTAAATTTCGCGGTATCAAACTTGAATACGTCTTTTTGGCGTCTCTACACAGAAAACCATTTACAATAAGATTTGTTTTTAGCAATAAGGTTTAACTACCCACATTCAGGGATTAAACTTGGAAACCTTAGGAAAGTTAGCGTCTTCACATCATCGTGGACCAATCACTTTCGTACTTCTAATTTCCCTGGGCGTCAATTTTGGAATTTCCAAGCAATAAGGGTAGGCAAAGCACCCACCAATATTTTTTAATTTTTTAATGTCCATAATTTCTAGTATTGAGGCCAAGTTGTGTGTGGTCTGCTTATTTTCCCCCGTTTTTATGTGTATAAAAATCGACTCAATTATTACCAATAAATATTTTTTTTTATATTTCACTTGGATTGGAAATTTTTCATTGAAAATTCAATAATTATTACCAATATTTTTTTTTAATTTCACTTGGATTGGAAGATTTTCATTGAAAATTTATACTAAAAATATTATGTTATAATTATGAAAAACTCAGACGTAACTTGTATTGTAACAATAAAGATTACACTTTAAGAAAAACTAGTTCTTTATTTTATAATTTAAAATATTATCAAATACGAGTACAATGCGAGAGTGAAATATAACAAAATTACAAAACTGTAGGTATCTTTTAACTGACTGACTCAAATCCTTGCTGGAAAAAAATGTAGGAAAATCCTAGAAATGCTGTTATATTTGGTGAAGATTTGGTGTATATTTTTTTAAAAATTATCCTGAATACTATTTCCTGTTATATGACGTACGGGGACTATCCTGTGCAGTGTACCTTATACGTCATACTATAATTTATTATAGTATATAGTATCACTCTCCCTATATGTACATATGTATATGATTATTACAATCGTTAAAAATACTTTTTATTCTTCCAATCAATATCAAATACATATTTTTTTTTAACTTTTAATGGATGAGTTACTTTGCTTAATTGCCTTTAATTTTTACATGTTACTTGTTTCTATAGTTATCTATGTGAATATGTGTTCTTTATTTACTTCTAACTCAATTATCGCCAGTTATCTCGCTGCTATACATCGTTAAATAACACTTGCTACTTGTTTAACTTAATTAGGTAAAAATGGAGCAATATGAAAATATATTTTTTTCATAGACTAAATCAAAAAGAGAATAACTTTTTTTTTTTGTATATCAAATTACCCATTATCGTCTATGTGAATGTATAATTGAGTGATATTAAAAAAAGCAGAATATAATTATATTTATTTAAGTAAATATAATAATGCATTAAGAATCAAAGACAACAGGTATTTTAAAACCTATCATGGAAATTTATTTAGTTATTATGTTATAAAAGATTAAATTCAAAATTTTACCATAAAAGATTCAATATAAATCGTATTTAATATTATAGCTTACATTTAATCAATTTCGATCGTAGCGCCAGCTGAAACGGGCCATATTTTTCTAAGTCGCCGCGTCCCCATGACAACACATGTCCCAAGAAACAAACAAAAACAAACACAGCCGTCTTCATATTTAACACACCACTGTGAACGACTGACGCGAATCACGGTCAAGTCTATACTATACTACATATACCTACTGAGTCTTATGACGTAATGATCACATTGTTGAACATAAGTGAGTCATTAGATAATGAAATTTGTAAAATTACTATCAGAGGTTTTCTCTTTCATAAGTGTTTTTGTTAATCATAATGTTTATTGTAATATTGTTTTTAATATTTTCATAACTACTGGGTAGTTTTATATCGCAGTAATTCTCAAAGTGTATTGACCTTTGAGATCGATTTCTTCGCGCTGGAATACATTAGAGTTATACATCAGTAAAATAAACATAGAACTAGAAAATAAATACAATCATGACATACACCGCTCACAGCTACGATATTTAAAAAAAGAATTTAAAAAATATATAAATTTTAAGCAATACAAATTACTCATAGAAAAGTTAAAGAAACGTGTGATCAGCAGTGAGCCACATAAAAAGGTATATCACTCAGCCTACGTTGAAACTCAGGGGACCGATGCAACCACACCCAATATTCTACGCTGATTTTCAGTAACCGCTTTGGAAGAAAGGTGGCCTGGAAGAAATCTACTGATGCAACCTGGTTACTCTCACATTTAATTCTATATGTTGTTGTATTAACAACAAATCTGGTGTAGTAGTGCGTGTCGCCTAAAACACCGACGGTTTGCGGGTTCGATTCTCACTCGGATTGGATATTTGTATTTGCACAAATATTTCTTTCCCGATTGGATGTTTATCCTTGTGGGTCTCCCCAACGTGCCTCGGAGAGCACGGTTGTTATAATAAATACATGATAGCGATCGTTACTCATAGTAGGGAACATATCCGCCAAGCTGCAGTGGGGAGGCTGATGCCCAGGTGTGGGATGTTCAGACTGGACCGTATCGTTGTTGTATTGGTACAAAAGACAAAATAAAGACAAGACTAAAAACGTAATCTATACTTACTAATATATAAAGCTGAAGAGTTTGTTTGTTTGGTTGTTTGTTTGTTTGTTTGTTTGTTTGTTTGTTTGTTTGAACGCGGTAATCTCTGGAACTACTGGGCCGATTTGAAAAATTCTTTCAGTGTTAGATAGCCTATTTATCGAGGAAGGCTATAGGCTATGTATCATCACGCTAAGACCAATAGGAGCGGAGTCCACGCCGACGAAGTCGCGCGCAGAAGCTAGTTAAAAATAATAATGCTAGCGAAAACTGTACAAAATTTTTCAATTACGTATATCTTACACGTGCATCCTTACGCACAGCAGAAAGTTTTGTTTTTTGGCCACTAAATAAAACGCCACTGAGGCGCGTTAGTACTATGGTAGCTTAACATCCTATTAAAAAATGGTATACCTACTTGATAATCAATTAAAAGGGTATACCCAATTACCCATACTGTTACGTCATGCTCTGAAGGATTGTGTTTATGTTGTTTGTATTTTTGAACCTCTAATAGAAAAATTTATCCTACGGGAGTAGATTAATAAAAAAACTAACCATAAAGTACAAAATCGTAGTGACATATGGAACAAAAAGCTTGGGCAACTCTGGTGCAGACGTACTCTAATGAACACAAATCGTGTGCTACGGCTTAAATGGCTAGGCTCACTCGTTGAACTAGATCGCTCTTCATTTAATCCTTAAGCTTGATAAACGTTAGCCATTTTAGTTAGGTCACCAATTTCGATCACTGTTCTATGTTATTATTTAGTCGTATTTATACTCTAGCATTTGTCCAAAATTTTTATAGAAAAACTATATTTATAAAATATTTATACAAAAACATTTTTTTTTCCATTTTACAAACCAACTTTATCTCAAAAATAAATAATCGTTTATCAAGATACTTGAGTGAGGCAAGTAAATCATTGTCTCAGAATATCAGCCAATCACTGATACGGCCTTATCTAAACGAGTGAACATCCTCCTACGCGCAATCAATATTGAATATTGCAAACTAGCCTACCTACGCGACATTAATAACGGCTTTAATGATTACAGCTCCCCAAATCATACTGCGACGTTTTATACTTTATTTTCTATGCTGGTATGAATTTTTTAGCTAATATAGCTAAATTAAGCGTATTTAATGAATGCAATTGACCTTGCTATGATTTTATATATTTTGGAAGCCATACATTCAAAATAGTTACATTCAAACCAGAAATTAGTATACAAAACATGGATGAACTAAGTCTAGCTCGCTTGGGTCAGACATTTGTATTCATATAAATATTTGTTTTTGATCTGTATTACAAGTATCCGATAATAATCGTTAGTTATTACAAGTATTATTAGAAAATTATTTGCCAACTTCTAATGGAGCAGCATAAATTAAGCTCCTACACTTATTTATGGAAGAAGAAAATTTTGCGTTACTATAGAGCTATTTCGACGCTTTGATGCACTAATAGTCGCAAATTCGATCCTCATACATGACAATTTGTACAGCCCATACGAATATTTGTCTCTATGTGGCCGCTTATGCTTGTGAGTTGTGAGTTGTGAGTTGAGTATTTAAAGAATTTACCTCATATAGAGGGTAAATCCCCGCTAAAAAAACTAAGAGCAAGCAAGAAATTTATCTCTTCACTATTTACTAACGTCAAAATATTACAGGGATTCCCTCAATGTGGTTGGGGCCTGATATCATACTGAAGAGTACGTAATACGGTAAACTATAATAAGGAAAAATGAATTGCTTTGTGTAGTTATACATCTGTCATTAAGGTATTTTTCAATTAATGAATAAATACTTGCTTGTCATTAGCTTAAAAACTATTCATATGCTGTTGGAAAATCCCTAGATACGTTAATAGTCATACTTTGTCTGTCTATCAGTCACGATAATAATTTGATTGTACCGCAATTACATTTGAGTTAACTACCATAATCTCAAATCGTAATATGTTTTGTATAAATTCATCCGTGTGGCGTCCTACAATCGTCTGTGTTAAACAAACTCGGTGATAGGATGAATGGAACACCGTGTTGGGCCAGCGGTTAACGCTTGACTGCTAACCCGTTCATGACAAACATTTATTAGGGTTACATATTATATGTTTGTCAAGGCCCAGTTCAGTTGACCCAGGTTTCTAAATTTATCTATTTATACGAATATTACTTTCAATTTTTATTCTTGTTCGTTTATACCATTTCAATTAAATTTTATTTTTATCAGTAGGTCCTATAAATGTCTCAGTCGACTGGTCGACAATTCAATTAGGCGGCAAACACTTTTACTGAACAACCCGCGTTCCACTACAAATCTAGTAGTTGAATTATTTTCACGTATAATGTGTCTATCGTAGCTTACTTAACACCTTCACAGTCCCCATACAATGTTACAAAAGTATTACATAAGTCCATACATTTAGTGACTAATTTACAGAATATTTATAAGTACTTATATAGACAATCATATGATAAGTCGTATTTTCTTAAAAATTTTCTTTTTTCATTTGTGAGCCCAATGTGGGCTCACGGACTTGTGAGCCTGAAATTACGTGATTTACGAGCAAACGTCAAAATATATGCTTCTATTTAACTGATTTTATACTTAGCTTAGAATGGTGCAGACCTATAAGAAAATTAATAAAAAAAATACTGTGAATTCATTTTAGATTCATAATACTATTCCTTCGATCGGTGGTTTAAACAACTCTTGGTTTAATAATGAAAGTTTCGTAAGTAGTTCGATTTAGTGGTTTTTGTAGTGGCTCTCAACGATGTCTGCCTTGTTAAAATAATTCAGTTGTAAGAGCTAAGAGGTATCAGGCTTTAAGATGAGAGGGCAGCAAACTTTCTTTAAAGGCCACACCCTCTCGTTCCTGAAAGGAGAATTTGAGGACATTACGATATAAATAAAATCTTTTCTTTTTCTATGTTGAATCTTTTTAGTGATTAATTTTTTGGTGATATAGTTTTATAGTTTGAGCTAAAGAAGTTTAACGTCAGTCGTGTGGTCTAAAGCACACTCGTCGTACTTGTGTACATACTTAATCTCTTCTCTATATATATAAAAATGAATCGCTGAATGTGTTGCTAAGCGCAAATCTCGGGAGTGGCTGAACCGATTTTACTAATTCTTTTTTTATAATATTCCTTGAAGTACGAGGATAGTTCTTACGGAGAGAAAAATTTAAAAAATTGCCTGAAAAAGTTAAAAAAAAACACTTATATATTCTCATACAAAAGATTCGTAATAATACTTAAAAGTCAATTTGAACTTTAATACCAATCGACTGTTAGGCGGTACGAAGTTCGCCGGGTCAGCTAGTCTTATATATAAAATTCCCGTGTCACAATGGCAGTTATAAAAACTCCTCTGAAACGGCTGGACCGATTTTTATGAAATTTTGTGTGCATATCGGGTAGGTCTGATAATCGGCCAACATCTATTTTTCATACCCCTAAGTTATAATTTCTCCTTATAAGGAGAGGGGGGAGATTAAGGGGGCTAATAACAAATACTTATGGCAAAACAACGTTTGCAGGGTCAGCTAGTAATATATAACAACAAGGAAAAAGTGGTTCAAACTAATGAAGTGTAATTAAATTGGCCCTAAATACACTAAATATGTGTTTGAAGATCATTTTGATGTACTTAGGTAACTATTAATAATAGGTCCTATTTCTGATTGAGTCGTGAGTGAGATCGAAATAAGTTATTCAGTAAAAATAACAATATATTTTATATAAATGTATTTGTTACTATCTTTACATGTATGTTAGTACTGGAAAAATTGAATTTATTTAGGTACAGGTTGAAAATGACACAGAAAATTTAGTCAAATTATGATATAAACATTTGTTATTTGACGAAGCCTTCTTCCATTATAGTGAAATAAAAAATACACACTCATAAATAAAAAAGAAGTAAATAAATACGAACGAAGCAAGAGCCCTAGCGCGACTCTGAAACTACCCACTACTTGAATGATTCGTGGTGCGGTGATATCGAATAGGTCAAATGACGTCACAGGCGAATCAGAAACCACAGACGTTTCGTACTAAAATACGTATACTTCAATCATTTATTTCTAAGTAATTTATTGATGGGAATCAAAAATTCTTTTGTTTTGATTTATATTTTAATACCATTACGTTGAATATAATTTTAACAACATATTGAAACTTCTTTATTGGTACTACAATTAGTTACGTTAATAATATTTATGTTATATATAACAGTGACTGTCCAGACTTCTTGGCAACACTGAAAGTCGTCCGCATACAAATTCGACCAATCAGCGGCTTTCGTAATAACTGTCACTATTCAATTCAAAATTTTGTTACTTTTAATCCGCTACTCCGATCGTTACACATACGCTAATGTAATTTAAATTCTTTTAAGCATTAATATAGTCCTATACGCGCAACGGTTTTATTATTTCAAAACCCAGTATCTAACATAACTGGTCATTCGGAGCCAAATCAATTTCGAAAGCGAATAAACCAGCGGCAACGATCGGAGAAATACGCAAGTCTGGGAGCAGTCGTCCAGGTCCATAGCAGCTTTGCAGTAGGAGGAGAAGCCAAGGGTAGTCGTTGGAATAATCAATCCTGGAGGAAGCTAGTTTGGTACCTGAAAACGCGCAAATAGGTACGGCCAGCCATCCCATCTATTCCCGCCCACTTCCACTTCAACTGTTTAATGCTATTTAATTCTCTAAGTTTCAGTAATTACTAGTCAACTAATACCGGTCGTGCGTGTCCAAGTACTTCGCATCTCATTTGAAAACGTCTAAACTGTGAGTACCCTCTTTTGTCACTTTCCACCAAAATGATTGAGCCAAGTCATGATACTTTACCACCTAAATCTCGCGATAATTCTCCCTATAGGCATAGTGATAATAGTCTAGTAAAAGAGCTAGTTAAAAAACGCGGTATACTCAAAGGCAGGTTAACTAGATTTGCAAATTATGTGTGTACTTTAAAAAACGAAACGATCTGTAGTCAAAAACAAATAGATTTAAAGTTGCGTATTCAAGGACTTTCTACTATGTTCAGCGAATTTAATAATATACAAACCAAGCTAGAAGAATCTGTATCTGATATTGATGATCAATTAACACAGCGAGAGCTGTTTGAAAGCAGCTATTACAATGCAATCTCTGAAGCTGAATATTTATTAAGTTTATGTAAGGTCACTGACACTTTAAATCCATCCGCACAAAAGCCAACTATTAAATTACCTGTCATATCCTTGCCTACATTTGATGGTTCAATTGGGAATTGGTTACAGTTTAGAGATAGTTTCGTAAGTCTTGTACATAACTCCAGTGAAATAAGCGATATTGAAAAATTCCATTACTTAAAATCATCACTAAAGGGTAGTGCAGAATTAGTTATAAACTCAGTAGAATTTTCGGCAAGTAATTACTTAATCGCTTGGGAATTGCTTCAAAATCGTTTCAATAACCAAAGATTACTTGTTCAAAGTCATGTAAAAGCGTTATTTACTATGCACAGTGTTAACAAGGAGTCACATATTCAGATACGCAATTTAATAGACACAGTTTTAAAGAATATACGCGCTTTATCAAACCTTCGTGAACCCGTAGAATATTGGGATACACTACTAATATATTTAATTGTTTCTAAGTTAGATCCCAACACAGAACGCGAATGGGAACAATATAAAGGTACGCTATGCTCAAAAAATGATAACTCCTCCACACCTTTAAAACTTGATAGCCTAATGAAGTTCCTTTCTGACCGAGCTGATATGTTGGAAACATTGCAATTATCACACAGTAAACAAAATCATGATTTTAAAAAACTCAACACTCAAAATTCAATTAAAGTTCACTGCAATGTTTCCACAAATAAGCCGAAGGAACGTCAATTATATAATAACACTAAAAAGCGCTGTTTGTTGTGTAATGCAAGTCATCCACTATACGCTTGTCAAACGTTTCTCGATTATAACTTAGAAACAAAACTTAAATTCATTAATGAGAAAAAGCTGTGCATAAATTGTTTACGTTTGGGTCACACAGTAAGCGATTGTCGGTTTGGACCGTGTCGGAGATGTAATCAGAAACACAATTCGTTAGTACATCCCGATAATAATAACTACAATATTAATACGACATTCACAAGTCATGCGGATAACGCCACTGAGGTGAGTGATGGTCGCGTACTGTCAGTGACGCAAGCTGCGCCCGCGATAGTCAGAGGGACTGCACCCGCGCCCTCAGCCGCCTCCCCGCTCACACCTTCCTTGTCAACACATGCATCTTATATCAATGCAAATAATGCACACTTCGATACTAACTGTATTCATTCCGCTAATTTAAAACCGGTATTATTGTCAACCGCTCTAATACAAATAACGGACAACTTAAATAAGTTACATGTAGTTCGCGCCCTTTTGGACAATGGATCAGAACAGTGTTTTATCACAAAATCATTATGCGATTTATTGAACATAAAGGTTATACAGTCCACGTTCGAAATACGAGGTGTTGGTAACTCTGTCACAAAATCAACGCAAATATGTGACATTGAAATTGTATCGACGCACAGAGGAGTATTTACACTAAAAACCTGGCCAAAATTATTATTTTTTAAATATCATGTGAATATAAAATAACTAAACACTTAGAGTAATTTTTAATATGTTTATTCGTATAAAATATTAAAATGGTCATAATCATCATCATGATCATAATTTATAAAAAAGTGCTTAATTTTGAAACAAATTAGTCATCAAAGTCTAATTCATCGTCGTTTTTATCATCTTCATCGTTGTCAATTTTTTTCTTCTTAACTTGCAATGTATGTATGTATATTGTATCTATGTATGTTTGTTCGGGTGAAATCTTGCAACTCAATTTTGAAGCAGGTATCTTCACGCAATTGAGCAGAAATTATTTTACTTTTAATTTATTACTTAATTCCTTCAAATGTCTGGTAAACAAAATGGCGGAAAAAAGCGGAACATTTTCTTTTGATAATCCCTTTATGAAGGTCTCTACTTTATTTTATGTAACAGTTAACTACTCGGAAATACCCGGAACACCTACAAAAACACTATTGTTTACTTAAATTTATCAAAAAAGTAGAGTATTTTTTTTTTTTATCAATAATTAAATAAAAAAGGATCAATGTGTCTACAGATTAAATGTAACATTATTATTAAAGAACATACTTTCATCTTCCATAAAAATTTTTTTTTACACAAATTGCATATTAAACATATTAAAACACCACGTGTAATTTGTGTCAAAATGCGAGCCTTGATAAAACACAGACGACGACCGACGGCGACGACTGAGTTCCGACTTCCTGTATGCCGTTCGGGGTAAACAAAAAAATGCGAAAGTAACGGGATATCAAAAACAAATTATCCAGCTGCTAGAAAGAGATGGTTGCTCTGAATTTTATAATACTTTGCATTTTTTACTTTTGGCCAGGTTTTTAGCGCAAATACTCCTCTGTGCGACGTCCAACACTTATAAAACGCATTTACAATGTTTTGTTTTGCCTAACATTACTTCGGCAATACCTGCGATGCCATTACAATACACGCAATTTAATATACCCGATTACATTCAATTAGCGGACCCGAAATTCTATGAAACTAGTAATATTGATATTTTAATAGGTGCTGATAAGTTTTGGGACTTTATAAAAACAGATAAAATTAAATTACCGAATGGGCCTTTCTTATTAGACACAGAATTAGGGTGGATTATTTCTGGGCCTATTTCTACTATTTCACGCGATAAAGGGTACGGAATTCAATGTAATTTCTCAGATGCGATTGATACCCAGTTACGACAGTTCTGGGAACTCGAAGAAACGTTTGCGCCTCGGGATACGCGCAGTGAGGATGAACGTGCTTGCGAACAACATTTCGTTAAAAATACTACGCGCACGATTGACGGAAGGTTCGTTGTACGTATTCCTTTTAAAATTTCACCCGATAAATTAGGCGAGACGTATTCGCAAGCGGAACGCAGGTTCTTAGCTCTCGAGAAACGCTTAGTACGTAATCCGGAGTATAAAAAACTTTACTGCGATTTTATTCACGAGTACATACGCTTGGGTCATATGAAACTAGCTGATAACTATGGTAAACCTCATTATATAATGCCGCATCACGGTGTACTCCGCGAGCATAGCACGACTACAAAACTGCGAGTGGTGTTCGACGGCAGTGCAAAGTCCAGCACAGATGTTTCATTGAATGACCTCCAAATGGTCGGTCCACCGATACAGGGCGATCTCATTGCTATACTGTTACGATTTAGGCAGCACAAGTATACGGCTTGTGCTGATGTCGAGAAAATGTTTCGCCAGTGCTTAATTCATGAGGATCAACGTGACCTTCAATTGATCTTATGGCGGGACGACCCGTCAGAACCTATACGCGTTTATAAACTTTGTACTGTTACCTACGGAACCGCGTCCGCTCCGTTTTTGAGTTGTCGATGTCTCAAGCAATTGGCGGCTGAGAGTACTGATCCTGATGTCACTAGAATTATCAACAACGACTTTTACGTCGACGACTTGTTAACGACGCATGATAACAAAAATAAATTATTAAAGATTTGTAAAAATGTATCTAGTCACTTACTATCAGGTGGTTTTCCGCTACGCAAGTGGATGTTTAATTTTAATTTAGATGAAGTCGAAAACGGAGCATCCGAATTATCTAAGGAATTGTCATTGGGTGATAATGTCCACGCTAAAACATTAGGATTAGGTTGGTTTCACATTAGTGACGAATTTCATTTTAACACAAATTATGAGATTGACAATAAAATTATTACAAAACGATACATTTTATCAAAGATTAGTCAGATTTATGACCCTTTAGGATTGTTGAGTTGTACGGTGATTATAATTAAAATTTTATTACAAAAATTATGGCTATTGAAAATAGGTTTTGATGATGAGGTTCCCGCTGACGTCTCACAAATTTGGAACCGTTTCGCGACTTCTCTGCTTACGCTTAAATATATACGCGTGCCGCGTCATGTTGTAGGTACCGACCCTGCGCGCATCGAACTGCACATATTCTGTGACGCTTCGTCTGTCGCGTACGGGGCTTGTGTATTTGTTCGCACAATAAATCGTGACTCATCGGTAACCGTACGATTGTATTGTTCTAAAGGAAAGGTTGCGCCTCTAAAACCGGTTAGCATCCCGAGATTAGAACTTTGTGGTGCTTTGTTGGGTGCTAGGCTTTATAATAAAATCCGCGAATCAATAAACTGTCAGTTCGATAACATTACTTTCTGGTGTGACTCCACCATAGTATTAGGATGGCTGCGCATGTCTCCTAATCTATTAAAAACCTTTGTTCAAAACCGAGTATCTGAGATTCACGAGCTCACTGATACGTTGAGATGGCGTCATGTTAGCGGCAAGGAAAATCCAGCAGATTTAGTATCCCGCGGTGTCGGACTGGAAGACCTCAAAAATTGTGTTATGTGGTGGGAGGGGCCAACTTTTCTTCAAGACCCTGCATTTGATTGCAGTCAGTCACATAACGAACAAGTAGATATTTCTTGTTTACCTGAAATTAAATCTAAACCTATTAATTCATTAGTCAGTTCGTCAGAAATTTCATTATTCCCATTTAAAAGATTTTCACAATTTAATCGTATGAATCGGACTTGTGCATACGTATTACGTTTTATACACAATACACGCTATAAAAATAATATTCGTCAGGGCCCTCTTACTGTTGATGAGTTACAAAGTGCCAGTGAGACGTTGGTAAAACTGTCACAATTAGAAACATTTGCAGATGAATATAGATTACTTTCTTGTAATAAAAAACTAAAATCTAAACACAATTTTAATAATTTAAATATATTTATGGGAGATGATAAAATATTACGAGTAGGGGGGAGAATAAAACAGTCTTTATTATTTAACTTTGACAAAAAACATCCGATGTTAATATCTTGTAAACATTGGTTTGCAGTGTTGTTATTTCGTTACCAACATAAAAATCTACATCACGCCGGGCCACAAGCCTTATTATATAACATACGCGAATCTTATTGGCCTATTGGAGGTAGGAATCTTGCAAGGCGCACGGTTCACGACTGCGTCATCTGTACCAGACTGTCAGGTAAATCGTTATCCCCTATTATGGGCAATTTACCACCAGAACGAATTACACCCACCTTTCCATTTAATCAGTGTGGTGTTGACTACGCTGGACCAATGCTCATATTGAACCGTAAGGGTAGGGGTTCTAGGATAATTAAGAGTTACGTATGTTTGTTCATTTGTTTCGTAACTCGCGCGGTGCATTTGGAACTAGTCAGTGACCTGTCTTCGGATTCTTATTTGCTTGCTTTGAAACGTTTTATAGCTAGGCGCGGTAAACCTTATCAGATATTTTCCGATAATGGTCGAAACTTTGTCGGTGCTGCTAATGAGTTCAAAAACGTTTTAAAAAATAGTTCAAAGGATATAATTGAATACGCAACTAGTCAAAATATTAAATTCTCCTTTATCCCTGCGTATGCGGCTCATTTTGGTGGATTGTGGGAAAGCGGCGTAAAATCTTGTAAGCACCATTTGTTGCGAGTGGTTGGAAACGCACGCCTAACTTTTGAAGAGTATGCTACGGTACTTTCACAGGTTGAAGCCATACTTAATTCCCGACCTATTAGTCCCTTGTCTACCAATCCCAATGACTTTCTACCGCTAACTCCTGCTCATTTCCTGGTTGGACGTGCCTTGACAGCACCTGCAGCAGAACCACTGGCTGAAGTTCCAGTCCATCGGCTGACACGCTATCAACACCTGGAGCAAATCAGGCAACATTTTTGGAACCGATGGAGCAAAGAATATATCTCCGAATTGCAAATAAGGACCAAATGGAAACACCATAAGTCTGATCTTCAACCTAACACTATGGTCGTCATCAAAGACGATAATACTCACCCATTGAAATGGAGCTTAGGACGAATCATATCCACCAAACCTGGAAAGGATGGAATATCCAGAGTCCCGGATATCCAAACCTGTGGAGGAATAATCAGACGCGCATTTCCTCGAATATGTCCTCTGTTCTATGAAGACTCAGAAGAGAGAAGGTTGGATGCCAGTGCTTCCAAGGCCGGGGGCATGTCCAGACTTCTTGGCAACACTGAAAGTCGTCCGCATACAAATTCGACCAATCAGCGGCTTTCGTAATAACTGTCACTATTCAATTCAAAATTTTGTTACTTTTAATCCGCTACTCCGATCGTTACACATACGCTAATGTAATTTAAATTCTTTTAAGCATTAATATAGTCCTATACGCGCAACGGTTTTATTATTTCAAAACCCAGTATCTAACAGTGACCGTCACTTAATCTATGTAGACTATTTTAAATTTTTCAACAAAGATCACTACTATTTTGATATCATGTTTAACTAACTTAAACTTAATTTAGTTCACATTGTTCAACACGTTTTAATTATTTCGACTTCTCCCTTATCCAAAATTATTCAAAACGGAACGTTACAATACATAGATTTCTATTTCGGATATCCGATAGTTATGTTTACGGTTACGGATTTCCATTACATCCTTAGTGGGTCCACTAAGGATAGTGAAAATTATAAAGCCTCTGTATTGAGCTTGGTAATATGATATAAAACATCAAGGTAAAACTCGAATGATTATAACAGTAATTGTAATAACTAAACTAGAACGCCGCGGAAATTGCGTGAGAAACCAATATAGGTATTTGTACAATAAACAAAGGTAAGCTAGAATCAAAATGTACATACTAACTAGCAAATGAGCAACGTTGGTTTATCTCCTTAGAAGGTGGATAATTCGGAAGGCAAACAAAAGTTAATCTTCTATGTAAGGGATTTCAGACATGCCTTCGAACTTCCGTTAGGTTCAATATAGGAGCTTGTTCATTTGGCTTTATTAGTATATTAGTACTGCATACACTAAAATTAAGATTAAATCTTTCATTACGTGAGAAAAAATTGAAAATATATTACAGTAGTTACCATCAACATATAATTTTAAACAGGCTAATGATGGCAAAAAATATTACTAGCTCTATATTTTTAATTTATAAATATTGTTCTTATTTAATATTCGTTTACAAAAATAAATTAATATAAAAACTTAATAATTATCTGAGATAAATTGCGTCTAATAATGACCCACAAACTATAAAAGGACTTTTTGGTTCTATATTTATACAAAAATTATTTATTTGTGACTATCAGTATTTTATGAAACTCAATCGAAAACTCTATACGAACTTGTAGACACATAGAAAGTACCAGTAGAATTTCCAGGGTTGGAGTATCCAGCTATAGTCACTTCATTCCCAGAACATTTCCCATGTGAAAAATCTTTGTAAGAATCACATTTCCACGCCAAATACCACCCAGGATTATTAACCGTCTCCGCCCAATATTTCACACAAGATTTGTGACTGCACTTGGATTCCGAATCACCGAGACTCGGAAGAAAACCAGCGTCACAATGCGGCTGAATCTTACCATTGTTTATAAAGAAATCTGTATCAGCCAGAACACTAGTACTACCCAAACCTCCAGAATTACAATGGTACACTTCTACATAGCCGGCTACTCCTGACCTCAGTTGTTCTTGAATTAAGGCATTTGAAAAGCATGGTCCTGCGGGATCTATGCCAGTTATCCTCCAAACTTTTTCCGCTGTTCTATTGAAGTATCCAACGGCTGCGTGACCAAGCATCTGGCTCCCCAAACTATGTCCAATACAATGCAAATTTTGTGATGGGAATCCATACATACTTAAATCGACTAACAGATTCCCTATTGCTTCACCCAAGTAGTACGAATAAGTAACAGATCTCTCATAGCTTTTCAGTTTTCCCCCTTGTGCTGACGTGTACGGTGAATGGTCTATTATCATCAGATATATGTTTGGCTTGTCTTTAAAGGCGTTTCTAATGATTTCAGATGCACTTTTGACTATATGAGATTTGTATCCTGGAACGAATAAAATAATTCGTCTTGTAACATCTAAGTTGTAGGCTTTTGTAAATGCTGTCACAGCACCGTTTATTGGATAACTCAAATTGAAGTTATTTTGAAAATCATAAAGATAGACTACTGTTTCGTTAATATTTAAATTTAGATTTTTGTTATGGTCACCTGAAAAAAATAAATAAATCATTAGATACATAAATCTTGTTACTGAAATTAAGATATAAAATTGCCTTATTATAATAAGGCAATTTAATGAAATAATCGTATTCTATAAATATTTGGGAAAAAATTCATATTAAGTGTGTAGAATGTTTTCTTTCCGGGGATAACAGTATGACGTTATTATTTAAAGAAATATTGCGAGATTCTTCGATTTATCCGATAGGTACCTATATTTTATCAAAATGAATCGTAAAACAGCAGAAACGAGCAGTATGCACAAAAAACGTTGTAGCTCAATATAGTTTTTATTTATATTTGAGTATTATCTAAAACAAATGTCATGGACCTTTAATTTTTGTTTTTTATTATCTGATTTAAGTTATGACGAGACCATAGTTTCATATGATAAAAAATTAAAATGATGTTTGCTATTGTTAAAACAAGGTAGTAGGTATTTAGAAATACATAATCCAACTATCCGAATCATCTGCATCCCGTATTCTGGCCATTATAATCGCATATTTGTTTGACATACAAATACTAGAATTATTCAGGTCAGATAAAAAATAACAACATTTATTGTTTCCAACAAATTAAATATTAAGAAAATTCTTAAAATATACGCATCTTATCACGAAGTATAGATAGGAAGGAGTCCGAACAGTATAGGCTTTTCGATAGAATTCATGGTAAACAAATAATGTAACCAGTTGTTAGTTCTCTTTTCTGCCACTGGCTGCGCCTGAATTTATAACGTACCGACAGTGTTTCCACAATGAGGGGAAATTTCCCTTTTAAGGGGAAATCAGATTGTACAAAGGTTGTTCCTGTTATTTTCAATTCAGATTTTACGCACAGGATTGATCCAACTGTTTTATTACCGAGCTTATTACTTTAAATCACTGAATAAATAAAAAACCTGAGAATGGGAAATCTCAACTGCGGTGTGGGAAAATAAAATTATTAAAGTGGAAACATTAAACGAGTAACTTCTTGAAAATGGCGCGCTCTATCGGCAAAATTAGAACTAAATTGTCAATTGCAATAGTCGTCTAAATTGAGACAACCTATTCGTTTAACATTATGTTCGGAATCCTTCCTATCTATACTTCGCGCATCTTATGAAAATATGTTGCTGTCATTTCATTAATTTAATCTTGATGGCAAGCACGTAAACGAAATGCCATTGTTTGACACGGCTATTAGACGTTTGTTGAAATTGAAATTTGAGATGTCATTAGTAACACGTACACAACACGTACATATGTCAGCTAGAAAAACTGTCAGACTCAGTTCCAAAGAGTATATAACCACTACGTTTTACTCAGTTCTTTCGCTGCGTCTCGAACGCGTATATTTACGGTACTCTGTGGTCACGAAAGAGCACATTAAAGCTATAATTTCTACTTCTTAACAAGACTTACTAATATGCGTGCTATACTGACTTGTCTTGTCCACGAGAAATGTAGAGGTCAAATGGCAATCGCTCTGAATAAAAATCAGTGGTCACAGACCAGTCGAGACTAGAATAATAATTAGAATCAATCAATAAATGGATTAAATCGTGTTGGTTTGTTATTTATAAGAATAGTAAAAGAAGTCCTAAAAGTATCAATAATATTAATTGTGTGAACAAAGGACTTAAAGATGAATGGAACTAAATTGTACATAGGTATATGGTTTATGAATAGCAATAAATATAATTCAGTTACTTGTTTTTAGTTTAAAATAAACAAATATTTACCTATTTAATTCCGTCCTTTCTAAATTAACCTAGAATATTTTTTTAGTAAAAAATATACTTAAGTATGGACTTTTTATGTTCAACCATAGCCATCGACCACGTTGACCTTACAGATAAACATTTCTTAACACAATAACAGGAAAATACATTCAGAAATAAAAATTTACTCACACGTTATCCAATCGGAATATAATAAAGTTTTAAAAGGGCCGTATTCAGATGCCCAATTAGCATTAACGTTTACAAATAGAAATGCACCAATAAAATATAATAACGGCTCCATTGATAATACGTCCACTCGTGTCAACGATCAGATGATAACTGTGAATCATGTGATTTGATGATTTGAATGTTTTTATTAAGAACAAAATATTGACATTTTACTGTGTTTTGTATGTGCGCCCATGGACGTAATTTCGTCCATGATGTGCGCTTATAATTATTAATTATTAATTATTACCATCACGCATTTAGTAAAATGCGAAATTTTTATTGTGCTTTTGATAACAATTATTGTACATATTATTTACTAGCGACCCGCCCCAGCTTCGCACGGTTGCAACTAGGGAATGCAATCTCGTTCTCGCGAGATCTCGTTTTTGCGAGATCTCGGCCTTTTTTTGCGAGATTGAATCTCGGACGAAAAAAAGGGCGAGATCTCGCAAAAACGAGATCTCGCGAATAATTCATAATAACGGCTTGTGCCGCGTTGGCGCAGCGGTCACAGCACTGAGCAGCGTGGTGGATTAAGCTATGATCCTTCTCCTACATGGGAAAAGAAGCCTATGCACAACAGTGAGTTAATACAGGCTGAGGCGGAGTGGCTTGTGATTTGAATTGAACAAATCTTTCATTTGATTGGTATACCTATTTGTAATATCTAATGGATCTACTGAGTAGATACAGTTTTATTTAATTGATAATAATATTTCAGTTTAATAGTCAACTCAACTAGTTAATAAGTTTAATTTTTTTTGACTTCTCGTTGTTTTGTTAGTTATAAAAGAGTTGTTTTATTACTAAAAGATTTTTTGTTTGATATTAGAAGAGACGACTGGTTGTTTCTTTCATTTTTTATTTGATACGTCAGACAGATACGTCAAACAACGTTTGATGCATAAGTCTATTGAAAAAATGCTTGAAAATAAATGTTTTTCTTATAATACTTACAATTTTTACTCTCTCGGGGAAGCCTTGACCCTAGAGAGCGCGTCCCCAAGGTGGCGGATAGGGGAGTGCTCGTCAGCAGCCATTGCGGTTGCTGAAGGGCAGGAGGGAAATAAAATACCTCCCGCGGACCATAAAGGCCGGAGAGAAAACTTCGTAAACAAACCCAACCAAGAAGCTCCGTCGACATATTCGACTCAAGAGGTCCCTGGTTGTGATGGGCATTCAGGTCGGAGCGTTCATTAGAGCGGCAGCGGAAGAGCCCTTTATGGGTCAACGGTGGCGTTCAAGTTTTCCAAGAAGATTACGACCTTGGCGTCAGGTGGCAACCGGCCGTAAAACGAAAGCCGCTATATTATACCAATCACGAGGCAAAACTTATAAGAATAAGACGATGAAGGCTAGGGCGTCCCCCTCAAGCGACGAAGAACATGGATCTGCGAAAAATACTAGGGCGTTCCCCCCAAGCGACGACAAACAACGGAGCATGGTGACTATGTCCGAGGTTCGCGTTGCCACCTGGAACATAGGCACAATGACTGGACGCAGTGCCGAACTTAGCAGCATCCTTGAACGACGTCACATAAACATCTGTTGTGTGCAAGAAACAAAATGGAAGGGCGCCAAATCACGACAAATTGGAAAGGGGTACAAACTGATATATAATGGAAAAGAAAACACTAAAAACGGGGTGGGGATCATATTAGATCAGTATTTTAGTAAAAATGTAGTTGAAATAAATAGAATAAATGACCGTATCATCTCGATAAAGCTGGCTCTCGAAAAGCAACCATGCTTAAATATTGTCTCAGTGTATGCACCACAAACCGGGTGCCCTGAAACAGAAAAACATGAATTCTGGGAGGAACTGTACACACATATGAGATCCATTCCAGCATCAGAGCAGAAGCTTATATGTGGCGACCTGAATGGGCATGTTGGTGCAGATAAGCGTGGTTTCGAAGCACATCATGGCGGTTTCGGCTTTGGAAATCAAAATAACGAAGGAGCAACCATATTAGAGTTTGCTGCTGCGCAAAATTTGGCAATAGTAAATACATTTTTCAAAAAGAAAGACGAACACCTCATTACATACAAGAGTGGAACTGCAAAAACCCAAATAGATTATATCCTAACTGATAAACGGAACCTGAAACAAATAAAGGATTGTAAAGTAATCCCAGGAGAACCTCTAACATCACAGCACAGACTTTTGCTGGCGGCCATGAAACTTAAAATGCCAATCAAGCAACATAAAACTAAAGTTACAAAAATCAAATGGTGCAATCTTTCCGCTGATAAAGGAAACGACCTTATACATAAAATCAGGAATTACTTCTGCGAAAACCGCCTTCGGAATGACTCCGCAAATATAACATGGGCTAAATTTGAAGATTTCTGCCTGGCAGGCGCTAGATGTGCTTTAGGAATCAGCAAAGGACCTCTTGGCAATAAGAAAAACATTAAATGGTGGAACAACCTCACCAAAGAATCTGTAGCTGAAAAGAAACGCCTGTTCAAAGTGTGGCAAGAAACACGCTCGGATGAAGACAAGGAAAAATACAAAGTGGCCAAGAAAGCAGCCCGAAGGACGGTAGCTATTGAAAGAGATAAGGCTGAACAGGACCTGTATGCTCGCCTAGAATTAGCAACGGACAATGAAATATACAAAATCGCGAAACACAGACATACCAATACAAAAGATTTCGTAACCACTAAATATATTAAAAATTCAGAGGGTGTACTTCTAACAGCTGATAAGGACATATGTGATAGATGGCTTGAATACTACAACAAACTATTTAACGAGGAATTCCCACGCCAGCCCGAAACTGAAGAACTAAAAACTCGAGGACCAGTAAATGAAATTACACCAATGGAAGTTAAGAAGGCTATAACCAAAATGAAAAACCGAAAAGCATGCGGCCCGGACGAAATACCGGCTGAACTTTGGAAGGCACTAAAAGCGGATGGAGAGGTATGGCTTGCAAACTTGTTTAACAACATCTTATCCAGTGAAAAAATTCCAGATTCCTGGAGAAAAAGTATCCTTGTGCCATTCTATAAAAATAAAGGCGACGTCCGCGATTGTCGAAACTATCGCGGAATCAAACTAACATCACATACCCTTAAGATCTGGGAGAGAGTCCTGAGTGAACGCCTTAAAAATTATATCATGTTGACGGAAAACCAGTTCGGATTTACTGCTGGAAAGGGAACAACCGATGCAATACATGCTATCAGAATAGTTATGGAGAAGGCCCGAGTAAATAGACAAAATCTATGGCTGGTGTTTATTGACCTGGAAAAGGCGTTTGATCGAGTACCGAGGACGTTAATATGGCAGGCTTTGAGGGCACATAAAGTCCCCGAATATTACATTCAACTTATTAAGGACATGTACAGCAATGTCGAAACGTGTGTCAGAACACCAGCGGGATTATCCAAAGATTTTAATATTACAGTGGGTGTCCATCAAGGCAGTGCTCTGAGTCCCCTGCTTTTTAACACCGTCATAAACTATCTTACTGCAAAAATTCAGCAACCAATTCCGTGGAATCTTCTGTACGCCGATGATGTGGCTCTAATATCCGATGACCTTCAAGAAATCCAGAAATGTTTAGAGCAGTGGAGAATGTCGCTAGAACAGAATGGGCTACGCATTAGTAGAACTAAAACAGAATATATGTTCTGCAATTTTAACCCAAATGCAACTATCAGTGCCGATATCAAGATTGATAACACAACCCTGCCCAGAGTTAAAACCTTCAAGTACCTAGGATCAGTACTTTCAGAAGATGGATCTATTGAAGCGGATATATCGCACAGAATAATGTCGGGCTGGACTAAGTGGCGCACGCTGACTGGAGTTTTATGCGATAGGAAAATGCCTATTAAAACTAAAGGTAAGGTCTACAAGACAGCTGTTAGACCGGCACTCTTGTATGGCAGTGAAGCCTGGGCAATGAAAAAGACTCATGAACAGAAACTACACACAACGGAAATGCGTATGCTGAGATGGGCAGGAGGAGTCACGCTGAAAGATAAGGTCCGAAATGAGTATATAAGAGGTAGCTTTAAGGTTGCACAAATAGCAGACAAGGTAAAAGAGTCCAGACTAAGATGGTACGGTCACGTGCTTAGAAGACCGGAAGACCATGTCGTGAAGAAGTGTTTTTCCATGGCTGAAAAGAAGAAGGGGAGGGGAAGACCCCAAACCACATGGCTGACAAAGGTC
The DNA here is from genome assembly GCA_905220545.2 of Melitaea athalia. Classification (NCBI taxonomy): domain Eukaryota; kingdom Metazoa; phylum Arthropoda; class Insecta; order Lepidoptera; family Nymphalidae; genus Melitaea; species Melitaea athalia. Next base: position 7,355,110 of record HG992184.1, read on the forward strand.
CGTAAGGATCTGAAAGAGATAGGCCTTAAGGAAGAAGATGCGGAAGACCGAAGCAAATGGCGCCGCGTGATTGGGAAAGCCGACCCCGTGTAACGGGACAAGGCGAGGCCAAACAACAACAACTTACAATTTTTACTATTTTTTAACCGACTTCCAAAAAAGAGGAGGATCTCAATTTGATTGATATTAAAATATCTCAGTTTAATCATTTATCAAATCAACTCAGTTAATAAGATTAATTTTTTTGACTTCTCATTGTTTTGTTCATTATAAAAAAATGATATATTACGCAAATATTTTTGTTTGATAATAAAAGAGAAGACTGGTTGTTTCTTTCATTTGTTATAAGTTTAAATTTTTTTGACTTCTCATTGTTTTGTTTATTATAAAAGAACTGTTTTATTACTAAAATATTTTTGATTGATAATAAAAGAGAAGACTGGTTGTTTCTTTCATTTGTTATTTTAATGTTTGATGCATGAAAAAATTCGTGAAAATAAATGTTTAGCTTATAATACTTACAATTTTTATTATTTTCTTCGTAATTTATTCAAATATTGTGATTATTAGCAAAAAACAAACACAAAACTGCCAATCTCGCGAGATCTCGAAATTGGCGAGATCTCGCGGTATTGTTATTCATAAACTCGCGAGATCTCGCTTGAGCCTCAATCTCGCGAGATTTTCATTCCCTAGTTGCAACGCTGAAACTAAATACTATCTACAATAAAAGATACGTTAGAAACCTCTAAAATTAGCAGTGTTCCTCTACTATAATATGCATATCTATACTAATATAATAAAGCTGAAGAGTTTGTTTGTTTGATTGTTTGTTTGTTTGTTTGTTTGTTTGTTTGTTTGTTTGTTTGTTTGTTTTCTAAATCCTTAACCTATCAACGGCATGAATTATTTCATTCATCATAATTATCATTCTAAGAAAGTTTAATAAAGGACGAAAGCTTGTTTGAAATATATATTCTAAATTTTAATAGTCTCTGAAATATTGCTAATAGAATCTCCCAAGGGGTACATTGGTAGTATTTTAACTGTAAAAACTATTAAAAATAAGTTAGATTCGATAGAGTCTGTAATCTTCAACGAGGGTCCGTAAATAACACCGTAATTACAGCACGGTTCGTTGAAACAATGCGCTAAATCACCAATTATCAGTATCAAAGGATCCTGACTTGGAGTTGAGGTGCGAAGGCGCGAAAAGTCAATTAAAAACTTTTTATCGTTCCTTACCGATTAAGTCAGTTAATTGCTAGTTACGAAAGCCGATTATCCGCCTTTTATTTTCGTTCTTAACTGAGGCATTCAATGCTTATCTGCCTTAAACATAAATTAATAAAATTGTTTAGTCTCCTCAATTTTATACTAAGCCTAGCCTTGAAGCTACTTCAATAAGAGGAGTGGGCTATGTTTTTGTGGTGATGTATTTTATATTATTTGAGGGTCACTAAAATCGATTTTTGTAGATTTACCTACAATAAAAATCTCATGAACTCACTTAAATATGTGACATATACCTACATACAGGTATTGACTAGTACCAATTCCATTATAATATGACTGAAATAAACTGCACACAATACCGCACGGTAGTTTTTTGCGCAATGCATAAACAATCTAACAAACGTAAATACAAACAATTTAAATCTAAATATATGTCGGGGAATCAGTACAGATAGTTATTAATGTCGGTACCTGCGATATTCACCTACCCTACATCATTCTATTATTCGAGTCATTCTGTCATGCATAAAACGAACGGTGCAACCGCGGCTCAGGCAGTCTTGGCTCTGGCGTGGCGCGGTGCACTTGTGTATCCTGCTAGTAGCTTAACCTCGACTCTTGTAAGGGTTAGTTTGTGTACACGAATTAATTGTTACTTATTGGACAACTCGAGCAGTGGAGGCGAGTGCCAATGCGCATTGTGAGGCAGCGCTGCCCTAAGCCTACACTCGGGTCACAAGTCCCGGGCACTGACTCTGAGTTGTCACTCTACCACGCGATAGACACGATACCCGCTCGGTGAGTCCATTGAATACTAAGTAGTTGTTTTAAATTACATTGTGAATTAACCAGGCCATCCGTCCTACTCCTCACTTCTGATTCCTACATCAGAAGTGGGATGCAACCTTAACGACCCACATCGCGAAAGTCGTGCGCCGATAGTAAGTTGCTATATTTCGTGGTGATTAGTGGGTACATCGATATTTTATATTTTAGTTCTTTTCGGTCGTTCTGTTTTATTCTTATCGGTGTACAAGTGGTTTTTGTTCAGTGTTCGATTACGTAATTCGATTTACCGGTTATTTGTTGAATTTAGTTTTATTGTGATACGTAGGTAGTTGTGTAGTGATTAATTTTGCTAATAGATTTTGCGATTCAGGTTTTGTTTCGATTCAGTCACAATGTCAGACCATGAGCGTAATCATAGTGCGAGCCTTCACGGTAGTCGCAGTGACAGTCGTTTAAGGAAGATGCCAGAAGGTCATGTACCAATTGAGTTTATAGATGACGATCATAATGGTGATTATTTTAGTGATGTGACAGAAAACTGATGTAAGCACTCTAAAGACTGTAGTGTGTAGTCATCAAGAGGATGATACACTGTGACGTGATCCAAGAGGGATACACGTGGATTGTGGAGCACTTGTAATTGCTGGTTGGATAAGGGTGGCTTACATAGTTGTTCGTGTTGTAGAAAATGAGTTTGGTTATTGAAAGTTTTGATTGACGTTGGTACATGACTCTGGATAGTTATATTTACTTTAAGTTTTTGTGGGTGGGATGCTGTTCTCGTGCCCACTAAGAGTCTTACTACAGTGAGTAAAAGTAATCTATTTCACGATGCCACGAGAATCGCATTCGCGTAGTCCCGTAGTTGAATTATCGTGCGATCGAAGCGCAAGTCGAGTCGTTATCATTTAAACCGATTTAATAGTAGTAGTAACCTGTCTCTTCATAAACTTTTACTTGGTATGACTGAGGAATAAACTAAGTTCAAAATTACAATATTCAATGTTGCGAGCGAAGTCGTGGTACTTGGGTTGTTTGTTAAGATTTTGTGGTTACCCACTTGTTTGTAATAAAGTGTTAATATCGTTTTAGCTTGAGTATTTCCGATTACCCTCTGTAACGGATATTTTTGAGTTTGTTTCTACTATCTTACACGATACTTTAACTAATATTATTTGTCGAAGTACCGAAAGAGCGTAAAATTAAAGACGCAATCTTCCGAATAGTTAATACTAATTTTCTGATTACTCAGTCGCCATTTTATTGGCGGGATTGTTTTAATTTGCAAATGAATAAGCAGTTATTGTTTAATTACGTAGTTTTAATTATTACGTGCCGTATAAGTGATTACTGTGATAATAATTAATTCGATATAGTTAAAAGTGTGTATCATGAACATGTAGATTTGAAGTGAGAAATGAGTGTTCACTGAGGGTTTTGATGGATTTCTTTAAGCTGTTTAAAAGTTGTTTTAGTTGTTCTGTTTAAGAACGTTTAAATTACAGAGAGTTAATTGATAACACATTGGTACAATCGTAAACCTAATACAACAATAGTTGTAGGTAGGTAACCTCAGATTAATAATTTTGTTTATGAGTAGGTAACTATTAAAAATTCTTACTGTACTCTGTTATTACGTAGCTAGTTTGTTAAATAAATAAGTAGACAGGTATGTGATTTTCTAAGTTGATTTAGACTTTATTAACAAAGCGTTTTAAATTTAAATGTCACTAACGCGTGAGTAGTAACATTTTAAGGTAGTCGTTGTAGGTGACTGTTAAAATTCTTATGTTTCCATCTGTGCTAAAAATTATTGAGTAACTTTGGGAAGCAAGGGTTGTAAATAGAACTATATGATTTCGATAATTCCGTCATAGAGACAGCTAGGCTTTTTAATATCCTATCGGTGATTTTGTTTTGTTACAAAACGAGGAGCGTAATCAAACGAAACTTGATCCGAAATATCAAGGGCCCTTTAGTAATTTTAGTTCATGTAGTAGTTTTAGTTCATGAAAAAAACATCAATGTGAACCTGTCCTCATATTATTATTGGACAAGATATTACTATTCGCAAATGTGACTCTGAGATTTGTAGTTTATCAATTAATTAAGGAGAAACAAGGCCCACACTGACCCATACTGGCCTATTCTTATAATAATTAGTTAATTTTTCGGTTTAATGGAAGTAATCCCAGAATTATTCTGATACTATGACTGTCAACTGATACAATGACTGCCAATTACTGCGATACTGTGTGTCTGTGTGCCGACTCTAATACTGACTTTGTACAATATCTTTTGACATTATGATACAAGCTAATGCTCACAGAGCTAACGAAAGTACTTAAGAGATGAATAGTAAATGGAGTGAAAAAAAAAGAGAGATGTTTAAAAAAAAAAGATAAAGAGACAAACAATGCGGGCCAGTGTGGTCTCTTCTGCTGTTGTGGGAGACGATCCATTACTGAAGAGATGATGAAAGAAAAAAAATATAGTAAGGTCTCTCCTGCTATTCTGGGAGACGATCCATGTTACGCTGAAGGGGTCTCGCCTGCTTTAGTGGGCGACGATTCCGACCAGCCTGTTTTACATTAGTATGGTCTCTTCTGCTGTTGCGGGAGACGATCCATGATTCACTGTAGGGGTCTCGCCTGCTTTTAGTGGGCGACGACTCAGACCAGACTTTTTGTAATGATGAGTGTAACGCTGTAGGAGTCTCGCCTGCTTTTAGTGGGCGACGACTCAGACCAGACTGTTTGTAATGATGAGTGATGCGCTGCAGGAATCTCACCTGTTTGAACTATAGGGGTTTTCATATTTTAAACCTAGATCAGTGATACTTACCATATTGATATGACTGTAATGATTATGATGATAACCATATTAAACGTGACTGGTGTGACTGAGTGACTTACTAACTGAAACCAATTGTTTCTAGTCCAAAGGGTCAGTGTGTACCGGACCAGATATTAAGATGTTGAATAGATTTTTGTCAGGATAGTCGAGCGATATTTTGTTTTTTTGATTAAAAATACCTAAGGTTGTAATAAATAGCGCGCGAGGACGCGCGCACGTCAGAATGGCCGTGTCGGGGAATCAGTACAGATAGTTATTAATGTCGGTACCTGCGATATTCACCTACCCTACATCATTCTATTATTCGAGTCATTCTGTCATGCATAAAACGAACGGTGCAACCGCGGCTCAGGCAGTCTTGGCTCTGGCGTGGCGCGGTGCACTTGTGTATCCTGCTAGTAGCTTAACCTCGACTCTTGTAAGGGTTAGTTTGTGTACACGAATTAATTGTTACTTATTGGACAACTCGAGCAGTGGAGGCGAGTGCCAATGCGCATTGTGAGGCAGCGCTGCCCTAAGCCTACACTCGGGTCACAAGTCCCGGGCACTGACTCTGAGTTGTCACTCTACCACGCGATAGACACGATACCCGCTCGGTGAGTCCATTGAATACTAAGTAGTTGTTTTAAATTACATTGTGAATTAACCAGGCCATCCGTCCTACTCCTCACTTCTGATTCCTACATATATATGTCGGTACCTGTGATATTGTCGACATTCAACTACCCTCATTCTATTATTCGAGTCATTCAATCGTGTATAAAAGACCGATGCAACCGCAGCTAAGTCAGTCTTGGCTCTGGCGTGGCACGGTACACTTGTGTATCCTGCTAGTAGCGTAACCTCGACTCTTCTAATAGTTAGTTTATGTACACGAATTAATTGTTACTGATTGGGCAACTCGACCGGTGGTGGTGAGTGCCAATGCGCATTGTGAGGCAGCGCTGCCCTAAACCAACACTCGGGTCACAAGTCCCGGGCACTGCGTCGAGTTGTCTCTCTGCCACGCGATAGACGGTACCCGCTCGGTGAGTCCATATCTTGTGTTAACTTACATTGTTAATTAACCATTCCGGTCATCCGTCATCCTCTCCTCACTTCAGATTCCTACATCAGAAGTGGGATACTGTTCTCGTGCCCACTAAGAGTGTTACTAGTGAGTAATTTATTTCACGATGCCACGTTGAATTATCGTGCGGGTAGATCGAAGCGCAAGTCGAGTCGTCATCATTTAAACCGATTTAGTAGTAATAGTAACCTGTCTCTTCATAAACTTTTACTTTGTATGCCTGAGGAATAGACTAAGTTCAAAGTTAAAAAAAAAAATTCAATGACACGAGCGTAGGTTTCTTTGTTTAAGGTCTATTTTTAGCAAGTGTGCAAGGTAGTTGCAACATTTGATGATGAAAATATCGATGTACCCAGGTATTTTAGTTTTCGGTCGTTCTGTTTTATTCTTATCGGTGTACAAGTGGTTTTTGTTCAGTGTTCGATTACATAATTCGATTTACCGGTTATTTGTTGAATTTAGTTTTATTGTGATACGTAGGTAGTTGTGTAGTGATTAATTTTGCTAATAGATTTTGCGATTCAGTTTTCGTTTCGATTCAGTCACAATGTTAGACCGTGAGCGTAATCGTAGTGCGAGCCGTCGCGGTAGTCGCAGCGACAGTCGTTTAAGGACGATGCCAGAAGGTCATGTACCAATTGAGTTTATAGATGACGATCATAATGGTGAACATTTTAGTGATGTGACAGAAAACTGATGTAAGCACTCTAAAGACTGTAGTGTGTAGTCATCAAGAGGATGATACACTGTGATGAATGTGTGATCCAAGAGGGATACACTGTGACGTGATCCAAGAGGGATATACGTGGATTGTGGAGCAAGAGTAATTGCTGGTTGGAAGGGTGGCTTACATATTTGTTAGTGTTGTAAAAAAAAATGAATTGGTTATTGAGGGTTTGATTGACGTTGGTACATGACTCTGGACAATTATATTTGCGGTTACCCACTTGTTTGTGATAAAGTGTTAATATCGTCTTAGCTTGAGTATTTCCGATTACCCTCTGCAACGGATATTTTTGAGTTAATATTATTTGTCGAAGTACCGAAAGAGCGTAAAATTAGAGACGCCCTCCTCTGAATAGTTAATACTAATTTTCTGATTAGAATTACGTAGTTTCAATTACGTGGCGTATAAGTGATCACTGTAATAATAATTAATTCGATATAGTTAAAAGTGTGTATCGTGAACTATATGATTTCGATAATTCCTTCATAGCGACAGCTAGGCTTTTTAATATCCTATCGGTGATTTTGTTTTGTTACAAAACGAGGAGCGTAATCAAACGAAACTTGATCCGAAATATCAAGGCCCTTTAGTAGTTTTAGTTCATGTTGTAGTTTTAGTTCATGAAAAAAAAACATCAATGTAAACCTGTCCTCGTATTATTATTGGACAAGATATTACTATTCGCAAATGTGACTCTGAGATTTGTAGTTTATTAATTAATTAAGGAGAAACAAGGCCCACACTGACCCAGGCATACTGGCCTGTTCTTATAATAATTAGTTGATTCTTGTGTTTAATGGCTTTCAGTTGTGCCAGGGAGCACTGTCGATTTTGCTAAAAAAAGAGATGGTAAAAAAAAAGTGAAAAGACGGAATTGATCTAGTCTGGCTTGCTGTAGGGATAAATATCCGGCCTAGCATGCTATAGGGATCACTGTCCGGTCTGGCAAAAAAAAAGAGAAAAAAAAAACTAGTATGACTGAGATACGGATAGATTTTTGTCAGGATAGTCGAGCGATATTATGTTGTTTGATACCTAACGTTTTAATGGATAGCGCGCGAGGACGCACGCGCGTCAGAATGGCCGTGTCGGTACCTGTGATATTGTCGACATTCAACTACCCTCATTCTATTATTCGAGTCATTCAATCGTGTATAAAAGACCGATGCAACCGCAGCTAAGTCAGTCTTGGCTCTGGCGTGGCACGGTACACTTGTGTATCCTGCTAGTAGCGTAACCTCGACTCTTCTAATAGTTAGTTTATGTACACGAATTAATTGTTACTGATTGGGCAACTCGACCGGTGGTGGTGAGTGCCAATGCGCATTGTGAGGCAGCGCTGCCCTAAACCAACACTCGGGTCACAAGTCCCGGGCACTGCGTCGAGTTGTCTCTCTGCCACGCGATAGACGGTACCCGCTCGGTGAGTCCATATCTTGTGTTAACTTACATTGTTAATTAACCATTCCGGTCATCCGTCATCCTCTCCTCACTTCTGATTCCTACATATATATAAAACTAGCCGACCCGTGCCCACTTCGTTGGGCGTTATAATCCATTAAGAAGGGTACGGTGAAATTTGATATGTTCCAATACACTCTCACTATTTTCAGCAAATCAGATAAATATAAATGTTTTAAAATCACCAATTAATTTCTAAGGCAAATAATAATGCTTGATTAGATTGAATTGTTGACACGGCACGTCAGAGGGCGCAGGTTCAAATCCTGCTGATTTAAAATCTTTATATATTTTTATCTTTTTCCTTTTATCTTGTCACTCCTGAATAGTGTAGCTTTCTGTTAGCGAAAGAATTTTCATGATCGGATCAGTATTTGCGAAGATTACCCCGTATATACAAACAAAGTTATAAACTTTACCTCTTTATAATATTAGTATAGATGTTTTGTTGTACGTAAATACACAGTTTTCTCTATCACCACCAAACCCAATCAACTTCCCGTTGGTGTGGTCTCCAGGTGGTAGTGAGGGAGTTTGGTCGCGGTTGGTGAAAGTGGGAGGTGGTGGGTGGTGAAAATGTTAAAACATATATTTCTGTTCTTTTCTAACGCATTAGGACATCTGAAAAGATCTCAAAATTTCTGTAATAGTCTAGAAAGTTTCTGCGATGTATTTTAACCCGAGCAACGCCGAGTTTTTCATTGCTAGTAGAATATAACAATTTTATTAGAATACTAGCTTCTGCGCGTAATACATAAAGCTGAAGAGTTTGTTTGTTTGGTTGTTTGTTTGTATGTTTGTTTGTACGCGGTAATCTCTGGAACTACTGGGCCGATTTGAAAAATTCTTTCAGTGTTAGATAGCCCATTTATCGAGGAAGGCTGTAGGCTATGTGTCATCACGCTAAGACCAATAGGAGCGGAGTCCACGCCGACGAAGTCGCGCGCAGAAGCTAGTATAATATATGTATCTTGAAAATTAGAGATAATAACATCTAAGAACACTTTTCTTTTGTTTTCCGTGATAAATATAACTAGTGCCATACTTTTGTCTTTATTTATTTCTATTATCTATCATTGTAGTGTTAATGGTAATAATATTTTTAATATCTACCCATAGCGGTTACAAAGACCTAGATACTTAGCCTAGATATGTAAAAATTAGTTGATACACGGACGGAAGGTATACAGAACCTTAGTAATAGGGTTCCGGTAACACCCTGTTGACACGGAACCCTAAAAAGTACTGAATCGAAATAAAATTCGAACTATCTGTTTTTCATACACAAAAGGCAACCCCAAGCGTCACGCATTTTGCTTCAAGGTAAGATTAATGCGGAGACGCGTAACAAAAGGCCTTCCAACGAATATTATAGAACGCGATTCAGGAAATTAAGTGTATCCCGCGAAATATTACGTTCCACATAATGGATGTCTCCGATGTGGTTGCTTCGAGAATTTTTTATCTCATATTCGTTGTATAGAAATAAATAGAATAATCTTAATGGAATATTTGAAGTCATTCCGTTTTAGATGACGAGGACAAACAATTTGTTATTAAAATGTTAAGGAATGTTTTTTCCTTACGATGAAAGACATTTCTTTTAGATATAGGTGATTTTGTTATTTTCATGATAGATAGACATTTTTTATGTTTGTTTCCTTTGTTAGAAATCTACCTTTTTAAACAATAGATATGCATTATACAAAAATGTATTTTTCATAAGATAAAGTGAATTTGTAGCGCTAACCGTACGTTGAGAGCTTCTACACTGAATCAACTGGCCAGTCGGCATAGTGACCCTGTTTTTATCCCGAATCTAGATGGTATCTATACCTACCTATCACTATCTAGATGGTATCAAAATATAAAATCAGTCGACTGTTACCTAAAACACAGGCAGTTACCTTAAATACCTTTAAGAATAGATAATTGTGTGTGTATTTTATTTTATTTATATTTGAGAAACAAAGATATTGTTTATGTATGTGAAAATGCTTTGTTGTAAATAAAATAAGTTACATTAATAACAAATGAATATTATAAATCCAGCAAAAGTTTCACCAATTACCTACAGTTACATAAAATCACTCAAAAACAATGTTAATAAGCTATAATTAATTAAAATTATATTATGCTAAGCATATAATATTAATATTCATATAGTTTTAATTCACAATTTTACAATTAAGATGGCACAAAGAAATGTATTTCAAATTAAAGTGCAAATGTTATCTGAACTAGTTAGATAACTGTCCGCTCTAGGAAAATCTATATTTAATTACAGTAATACCTACTGAGCAAAAATATTCTTATGTATGTGTGTATATGTGTTTGAGTGAGAGAGAATATGTGCACGTGTCCACCTGTAACAGTGATATAAAATTAATTTTATATCTGCCTACTTAAGCAACATTTCCGTTTCGTCATAAGACTTGTGTTGAACTAAAAACTTTATTTTTACATTGTCCTTTAGTAGGTGAATATATTTTATAATAATAACCTATTATTAGAGTTATAAATTCTTCAGCCGATTTCTATAAAAGTGCCTTTGCATCAGCTTAGTTCTGTGCTTCTCGACAGTACAAACCAGATCAGTTCCCCTTTTTGTGAGGTTCCTGTAGTTGCCTATTATGCAATGCTTGCGAAGTACACTTGTCTGAACAAAAAGCTGCTGAAGCGTTAGAACTTTACACTCCTCATACAAGTCATCGGTAGGGTATCTAAATGGCTTATCAGTCAGAACCTTCAGTACCGCCCTATTTGCTCTCTCCACCTGTAGCATAGATATCTTAGAAGTACTACCCCATACAGTAATACAGTATCCGAGAAGAGATTTAACCATGGCATTATATTCAGTAAAAAGAGTTTTTTTTCTGCTAGCAGATGCTCTCAATCTCCTAAACACATAAATTAGTTTGCTTATTTTGGAAGCAACGTTATCAACATGAAGATTCCTAGTTAGCGTACTATTTATTAACACACCCAGATATTTAGTATACTTTGCATATTCCAAAGCTAGGCATGTGCAGAAACCGGTTCGTGAATATAGGTTACACCTATGGACTTTAAGAGCACATTGATCCTAGGATGATAGCGTACGACTAGGTGGAGTAAAACTAAAAAAAATTGTTTTACTAAGATTTAAGATTAAAATATTATTGGACAACCACTCAGATACCTTGTTCATAGCATTTTCAGCGCTTCCCAAAACACCATCTCAAGTAGAACCAGACACTAGTATAACCGTAACGTCGGCATAAACAAAAATCTTACCTTCATGAAGAGGTAGATAACAAAGACTATTCATGTATACAAAAAACGACGTAGGACCCAAGATGCTACCTTGTGGGAAACCGTATATGAGTTTTGCCTCTTCGGGTTCCTTGTAATTCCATACATTCCTTTAAGGGCATGATAGTACATACCATAAGGCATAAGCTATGAATTTAACCCTATATTGCCTTATACAAATGATGACCGTTACTGAGAAATTTTGAAATTTTGTAATATTCAAAAAAATTCAGAATTTCGACTTTAGTCAATTTTAAAAAAAAATTCTTGACATTTTTTTTTTTTTGCTTTTGGTACTGAGGCCACATACCAATTCATTTTTAAAACAAATAAAACGGCGAAATTTTTCAATGGTTTCGCTACAATATCACTGAATTATTTCTTTATTTTGTTATTGTTTAGAAAGCTAATTTAAAAAAAAAAAGTGATAAAGTAAGAAGTATACAAAATTTAACAAAATTTCCTCACCTATCTAGCTATCTAATGAGGTAAAAACGTCCGAAAAAAAATCTTAACACGTGGAGAATAATTCTTAGAAAGGGAAAAAGTCGCAATTTGTTAAATTAACATTTAAAATTATTTTTTACACAAACACGTATAAGCTTAAAAATAAAAATTGGAATTGGTTTTTAAAACACATTTATTATTTTTACAAATCTTGTTCAAATTGTGCCCCCTATTTCTTATGCATTTTCTACATCTACGCGGATTTCAGTTTTAGTGACTCTTGATGTAAGATTATTCCTCACAATGCTTGCTGCATCGATTAATTATTCGCTGTCTTAAATCTTCTTGCGAAGATACAAGGCCTGTCCGATTATCGTAAACCAAGGCCTTCATGTGCCCCAGAGGCCAGACGTAAAAGTCCACGGGTGTAATATCTGGGCTTCTTGCCGGCCACGGGATCGGACCTCCTCTGCCAATCCATCTGTTTGGAAAAGACTCGTCTAACCATTGTCACACAGATATTCGGAAGTGCGCTGCGACGGGATCCATCGTGCTGATAGATCATTTGTCGCAAAATTTCAAAAAAAAAGGTCGAAATAAAACAAAAATTAGCTATTAATGCGTTTATTTTATATTGCACAACAATACATTCAGCAGCCTACTCATAATCTATAGTATCTATTAGTATATTGTCATAGGCATAGTCAATTTTAAACAAAACAGTTACTACAAGATAAATTAAGAAGTGGAGTAATAGAAACAAGATAGCGGAAAATAACTTTATATTTATTCTTTGTTTTCTAGTCGCATAAAATTTTACAATACACGTATTAATATCAATTATGTATGTGACAGTTATTATAGTCTTTATATAATTTATTCATAAAAATATTTTAGACTAGATGACCCGGTCAACTTCGTATCACCTACGTACATTTATGAAAAATATGACTTTCTAAACGCACCTATAAATAGATAATTGACAACCAAGTGACAATTTTTTTGACAAATGACATCAAATGTATCACAATTCACAGCAAGGAACATTTTGTATTGGAAAATTAAATAGTCGTTATTATTATTTTTCGTTACTTATTATTTATGTTTTTCACCGTTTAAACCTTCCCTCAACTTCCACAAATATTTCGTCGGTTACGTAGTTTTGGGAATCCAAGGGTGCTAATTGTCGGTGACCTCCTCGTGGACGGGCAGCAGTATCGCAGTCGCCGTACTGCTGCTCGTCGCGGCTAACGACCGACTCGTGGGGAATGCACTCCGGCGCTCTGCTCATAACAGAGTTGTCCCGTCGAGCGCAGACCGCGTGGAAGAAAACCTCTATAAAAAATTACCTCGAATCTAAAGCGGCGACACAGCGTGAAGGGATGCATGGCTGATGGGAAGTTCACATTCAGTTCACGTTCATGGGGACTTCACGAAAACATTATTACCCCAGGAGGGTACCGGCGCGCCTCCGGCGTCGGAGAATCCCTCCACGCTTCGGCGTGCAGCTCCACCGAATCTGGGGGGGACACCGACTGTGTTTATGTTCCCGGAGTTTCCGGATTGTCTGACGAGAGGCCCGAGAAGGGCGGAGTACACGTTGGGCCCGAGAAGGGCGGTGTTTTTAGTCGTTCGGGAGCAGATGGCTCCGATTCGGATGATAGGAGATCTAGGTCACCTCATGACTCGGGCACATCTCGCAGTGACCGATTTCGGAGGCGCTGGCAGCGCCATTTGCTGGATGACGGGGAGGTGGACGCGGATAATGACGACGTTCCCCCTAAAAAGGTATCCACTGCGCGTAGAGGTGTCCGTGGCCGATCATCCACGACCGGAGGGTACGTTGGCCACGCTAAGGCCAAAGACGAGTACCGTAAGCAATGCGCGATGGAGCTCGCGCTGGAGGCGGAACACGAGGCGACACAGATCACGTGCCGAGTCAGGGAGTCGCGTGCTTCCACAAACCTGGATAGGACAGGACAGGACCAGACTCCGAGGAGCTGGAGTTTTTACTGCGTGGGAGGCTGTACTGTGTGGGAGGCTGTACTGTGTGGCAGGTAGTACAGGCCCGTGAGCGCCACCGATGACAGTGCGGAGTCCGACTTCAAGGCGGGTGCCTCCGATGCCAGCGCGATGGATGCGCAGGAGCTGCGGGCGCGTGCGGGCGAGGGCCTCGCCTGCATTTTGGAGGATCCAGGAAGTCGGGCAACCTGAAGGTGAGCAACCCTCGAGGTGAAGGCGCTGCGGCGCAGCTAAGGTGGAGGCCGCCGCCGCTAACTAAGTCGCCGGTCCGCCAACGACACTTCTGGGGGCGGACATAGTAGAGCAACTCAAGCTTTCATTGACCAGCTCGCTGGGTGACATGATTGACACCCGGCTTGCAGGGATCGAACGAAAGCTGTTGCAGGCCCCGTCGGCTCGCCAGCACCTGAGGGAGGGCTCGGTGTCCACCGTGCCGACACCTGCTCCTCGACACACCGAAACGGCAGGCCCGTCTACGGTCGCCCGGGAGGAGACCTGGGCGACCGTGGTGAAGAAGAAGAAGGGCAAGGGGAAGGGCAGGGGGAAGGGGAAGTCCTCCACCCCCGCCTCTACACCTGAACCCGCGGTTAAGCCTTCTGTGACCACGGGCCCGACGGCCCATTCAACCAAAAAGCCGACCGCCAAAAAGGCCGGGAAGCAGACTGCGAAGTCGACGGACAAAAAGAAAGCGACGTCGACCGAAAAGCCGACCACGAAGCGGTCAGCAAAGCGGAAGCTGAAGGCTCCCAGGACAGCGGCAGTTATCCTGTCGCTGCAGCCGGAAACCACGGAAAAGGGGCAGACGTATTCTTCCGTCCTTCAAACAGCCAGGGAGAAGATTAACATCGAGGAGCTGGGGATCGACCGGATCCGCTTCCGCCAAACGGCGACGGGAGCCAGGATGTGGGAGATCCCTGGCTCCGAAAGGGTCGCGAAGCCAGACAGGCTGGCGGAGTCGCTTCGCGGAGCCCTGTCTGGGGTGGCGAACATCGTCAGGCCCGTGAAAACCGTGGACGTGCGGATTTCGGGCCTGGACGAGATGGCCACCACGGAGGGAGTGGCGACGGCGGTCGCCAATGCAGCGGGATACGACGTCGCCCTTCTGAGGGCTGGGGGGATCCGCTCCAGCTTCACAGGTCACACGGACACACGGGGTCTGTCCTGGTCTCCTGCCCACTTTCGGCAGCAAAAGTGCTGACCGAGAAGGGCAGGATATTAATCTGGTGGAGCTCGGCGCGCGTGGTGGCCCTGGAGGCGAGGCCCATGCGCTGCTACCGGTGCATGGGGCTGGGCCACACGCGCCCTCAGTGCCCGGCGTCCATAGACAGGGGTGAGCTCTGCTTCCGTTGCGGACGTGCGGGCCACAAGGCGGCCACCTGGAAGAGGCCACTCCGCGCTGTGTGGTATGCGCGGAGAGCGGCAGGCCCTCCGGCCACACGATGGGAGGTCGCAGGTGCAAGCCCGCGACGGAGAAAAGAAAAACCGCTGGAACTCGGGCCACCCCAGCGGTTTCAAGTAAAACTACAGAGGTCGACCCCTTGCCGGCGGACGTGGAGGTTGTGATGTCCGATTAACATGAACGTAGGACATCTCAACTTCCTTCAGGCGAACCTCAACCACTGCGCCCGGGCCCAAGACCTACTCATGCAGTCCCTGGCGCAGTGGCGCATAGATGTGGCGGTGGCGGCGGAGCCGTATTACGTTCCCAGCTCACACACTTGTTGGGCTGCGGACCTTGACGGCTCCGTTGCCATCGTGGTTCGATCCGGCAGTGGCAGCCCCCCCCCCCCCCCTCAGTCGAAGAGAGGGGGCCCGGGTACTTGGTGGCCAAGCGGGGAGAGTATGTGGTGGTTGGCGCATACTTCTCCCCCAGCAAAACTGTGGCGGAGCTTGAGATCTTCGTAGACCTCCTGGTCGCTGCGGTTGGAAGACAGGCGCCACGTCAGGTCATCCTCCTCGGTGACCTGAACGCCAAAGCCCGTGGAGGGGTTGCCCCAGAGTCAGTACTCTCTCTCAGAGTCAGTACTCTCGCGGGGAAGTAGTCAGGGAGTGGGCGGTCACCGCGGGACTGACCTTCCTCAACACGGGGTCGGCCCACACGTGCGTGCGACACAACGGGGGGTCCGTGGGTGGTGGATGTATCGTTCGCCTCCCCGTCCATCGCCGCACGTGTGCGAGCTTGGAGGGTGCTGTCGGAGGTGGAGACTCTCTCAGACCACAAGTACGTGAGGTTCGAGGTTTCCACCTCCCACAGCCGAGGTGCGCCTCGGCACGCCACATCGCAATTTCCGCGCTGGGCCGTCAGCCGACTCGATGCGGAGTTGGCGAGGGAAGGTGGCGATTGTCCAGTCGTGGTTCGCCGCTCCTACGCACCCGGAGGTGGACATTGCGGCGGACGACTTACGGCCGTATGCGACGCGGCTATGCCGAGGTCCCGGCACCGCCCCGAACGCCGCGGCGTCTATTGGTGGAGCTCGGAGATTGCGGATCTCCGGGCCGCCTGTATAAGGGCTCGGCGACCCTACGGACACTGTAAGAGGCGACGCCACGGCTGGACAGACGAGCAGATGCCGGCCGTGGAGTTGGAGGTCGAGCGCCGGCTGTACGAGGCGTACCGTGCCGCCAAGCGCGAACTACAGCTGGCCATCGTCAGGGCCAAGTCACAGGCCTACGGCGAAGCCCAGGCGAGCCTCGACGGGGATCCGTGGGGGCGTCTCCCACTTCTTCAACTTCCGGCACCAAACGCCCCCGGTCGCCGAGTCGTTGGACCCCCGCGGTCCTGGACAGGGTGCTGGATGGGCTCTTTCCCGCAAGAGACCCAAACCACACCTCTCCGTCGATGATCACTTCCCCTCTCGTCGAAGAGCTAAACGAGGTCTCCATCCCGCCTGTGTCGGAGGCGGAAATGGAGGTCGCGGTCCACCGCCTGCGTGGAAAGAGGACGGCGCCCGGCCCGGATGGCATCCCGGGCCATCGCACGAGAGCTGGGAATCGCCCCCCAGGAGATGGGTGACCGGCTTTGGGAGTTGTTCAGCGCTTGCCTCGCGACTGGACGATTCCCGAAGCCGTGGAAGGAAGACTGTGCCTGTTGCGGAAGGAGGGGCGACCCGTCGACTCGCCCTCCGCATACAGGCCCATCGTCCTGCTGGATGACACGGGTAAACTCCTGGAGAGTGTCGTGGCCTCCCGTGACATTCGGCACCTGGAGGGAACTGGGCCCGGGCTGTTCGAGGCCCAGTACGGGTTCAGAGTGAGGCGGTCCACATAAGACATGCTCGGGCTCAAAAGTTGGGACGCAGGCGGCGGTCCGCGAGGGGGAAAAGGCGTTGGCTGTCTCACTGGACATCGCCAACGCCTCCAACTTCCTCCCGCGCGCGACAATACAGGAGGCGCTTTGCCACCACCGTGTGCCCCTGTATCTGCGGAGGCTGTTTGGCGACTACCTCCAGGGTCGCGAGGTCCTGGTGCCGGGGCGCGACGGTCTGAGGGGACGTCGCGTCTCGTGCGGAGTTCCGCAGGGGTCAGTGCTTGGACCGCTCCTGTGGAACATCGGCTACGACTGGGTGCTTCGGGGCACGCTGCCCGCAAGCGTGCGGGTCTCCTGTTACGCCGTCGACACTATAGTCGTGGCCAAAGGAAGGGACCTCGCGGAGGTGATGCGGTCACCCACGGTCGGCGCAACACTCGTGTTCGGCCGTATACGTGCCCTGGGACTGGAAGTCACCCTGAGGAAAACTGAGGCCCTACTGTTCCATGGGCCACGGGGGGGGCCTATCCAGGTACACAGGTTACGCTGGATGGCGTCTCGGTCCGGGTGGGGACCCAGATGAGGTACCTGGGTCTCACCCTGGACGGGAGGTGGACTTTCGGGGCTCACTTTGCCCAGCTGGCCCCGAGAGTCGTGGGAGCGCCGCCTCACTGGCGAGGCTGCTGCCGAACGTGGGTGGTCTGAGCGCCAAGTGCCGTCGGCTGTACTCCAGGGTTATCCGGAGTATGGCCATGTACGGGGCGCCCGTCTGGGCGGACGCCCTCAGTCGCACCAACAAGACCCTGCTGCGACGTCCGCAGCGGGTCATCGCGACGAGGGCGATACGCGGTTACCGGACGGTATACTGGACGGCGGCGCGCGTGCTGGCCAGCGAGCCCCCCTGGGAATTGCAGGCGGAGATCCTCGCCGAAACGTACCACTTCGTGGCAACGAGGAGCTCCTGAGGGAGCCCCCGACGTAGGAGGAGGTCGCACGCATGCGGAGGCAGGCGCAGGACGACCTGTTGCGGCGGTGGACGGAGAACCTGGCCCCACCGGTCCCAAGGCAGTGGACGCTGGACGCGGTCAGGCAGGTCCTTCGGAAGTGAGTGAGGCGGCGGTTTGGACCGCTGACCTTTCGTTTGGTGCAGGTGCTTTCCGGACATCCCAGACCCCCTTGCTGGGTGCTAGGGGAGGAGTTGCTGGTCTCCTACTGGTCGCGTCCCCGGGTGGCGGATAGGGGAACGTCACTCGCTCTGTTGCGGGTGGCAGGGGTCTTCGGATCCCCGTGGACCAAACCAGCAGATGTGGGCGCACCTTGTCAGTCGCACGGCCTAGGGGAGTAAACCCCGATTAAAAATCTAAAGCTGTGATACAGCCTTAATCATCATGGATTCAATGTTAAATATTTCATTACCCCAGGAGGGTACCGGCGCTTCCGGCGTCGGAGAATCCGTGCTCGCTACGGGGACCTGCCCCACCGAATCTGGGGGGGGGAGGCAACCATCGAATCTGTGAGTCACCCGTTATGGGTGGGGATACGGTGCCCGCGAAGGGCGGAGAAAAACGACCTAGGCCAGAAACACGGACTCCGACAACAGCCTACGGAGCGTCCGCTCAGACGGGGCGGCGCGCTCGGGGGCTGGTCTTCCCTCTCGTGACAAAAAGGGAATCTTCCTGCGAAAAAACAAAGGCCCTTCTCAGGGCCAAATCAAAGATGGGAACCGCTTCACGGCTCTAGCGGTGGATGACCTCTCCGATATGGACCTCGAGGCCGATCTCGGATTGAGGTCTCCGGACTTGTCTCAAGTCCGGAGCTCGTCGAAGGGAGGGAAGAAGCGGTCTCCACCCCCGACTTTCGTGTCTGGGCGCCTCTGCTCAGACACGGAGACCGACGGCTTGGTGATCACCAAGATAAACACAGCTCGAAGAGGTAAGTCAAAAGGAACCACGGCGGGCCTATCCCGTGACAGGTTCCTTTAGCCTGCACCGGTCACCGGCACCTGGTCCGGCGAAACATCGACGGGCAACGAGACCGATGTCGGCTCGTTGCTTGACAACGATACCTGCGCGCTCAACGCGCAAGAACTGAGGGCGCGTGCGGGCGAGGGAATCGCCAACATCCTTGAGGTTGCCCGGAGGTCTGGGAACCTCAAGGGCGGTTTCATAGCCCGACTCAAAAAGTCGGCGGAGACCATAGGCGAGGTAGTTGACGCCCTCGCCTCTAGGAGCGAGGCTGAAGAAACGAGGCGGCTTCGAACACAAAACCGACGCCTCAAAATGGATGTAGAAGCGCTCAAGGTGGAGGTAAAGGCGCTGCGGCGTGACTACGGTCACTGCCTCGGTCGCCAGTCCACCCGCGGCGCTCCCGACCTGGATCGAGCGGCTAAATGACCGCCTGGCGGCTATCGAGTAGCGCCTCCAGCCTGTCACCGGTCTGCCGCCGGCAGAGTCAAGAGACGGGCGTGGCCCGGTGGCCACGCCCGTCTCTTGATAAAAAACACAAATAAAAATTACAATGTATATTGTAAAAAAGAAATAATTAATAAAAAAATTACAATTACAAGACAATATAAATAATAGCAGAGCAGAGGATGCCTCGGTAGGCATCCTCTGCTCCACCCGCCGCACCGACCGTCGTCCCGCAGAAGGAGTCGTGGGCGACGGTGGTTAATAAAAAAGGGAAGAAGGGGAAGAAAAAGGGCAAGGCCGCCACCCCAGCCACCGCCCCTGTTCCAGACAAGGGGGTTGCCAAGACCCGGACTGAGCCCACCAAGAAGACTGCCGGGCCAAAGAAGAAATCGCAGCAGCAACCGCAGCCTCAGAGGACAAAAAAGCCCAAGTTGGTCACTTGCAAGTTGGCAGTGCTGGTAACACTTCTGTCGGAGGCGGTAAGCAAGGGGGTAACTTACTGTGAGGCCTTACAGCGTGCATCAGAGAAAGTAATCCTCACAGACTTTGGAATTAATAATGGCCTGAACTTTTGTTGTGCCGCAACCGGGGCGAGATTGCTTGAGCTGCCAAAAGGGCAGACCCCGGAGGCTGCCGAACGCCTGACCAAAGAGCTGCGGGTGGCGTTGGAGGACGTGGCGAGCGTCGTCCAGCCCACGAAGTTTGCGAGCACACGCATCACGGGGCGGGACCACTCTGCCACGTCGGAGATGGTTGTGGCAGCGGTAGCCAAGGCGGGCCAGACAGACGCCGCCACTGTGAAGGCCGGAGAGGTCAATGTCGGTCCCGGTGGCATGGGCGCGGTGGTCGCGAGGAGCCCGATCGCGGCGGCCAAAACCATCGCAGATGCCGGCCGCTTACTCGTCGGCTGGAGCTCGGCCAGGGTGCGGGTGCTGGAGCAGCTTGCCTTACGCTGCTTCAAGTGCATGGGTCTGGGACACACCCGCCCCACTTGCTTGACTGAAACTGACAGAGGCGAAATGTGCTACCGGTGCGGCATCGAGGGCCACCTGACCAGAGCCTGCACCGAAGCTCTGCGGTGTGCCGTCTGCGCCGACGCTGGCATGCCAGCGTCACATTTGATGGTGGGACGGGATTGCCGTCCTCCAAAATCTAAGGGCAGAGTGGTCGTTGGAGCCCAGACCGCCGCTCATAGTGAAAGCCGCCAGGCTGCGGAGGAAGTTGCGATAATGTCTTCATGACCAGGACCTGCCGCAACTTCCTTCAGGCGAATTTGAACCACTACGCCAGGGCCCAAGATCTGCTGATGCAGTCTTTGGCGCAGTGGCGGATTGACCTGGCGGTGGCATGGGAGCCGTGCTGGGCCCCCCCCCCCCCCCCCCCAACCAAATTGGCAGGGAGATCTGGACGGCACGGTGGCAGTGATCAGGTGTGACACCGCCGGCCCCTCCCTCACGTTCGTCGAACGTGGCTCGGGATATGTGGTGGTGGCTTGGGGAGAGTACGTGGTCGTAGGTGTGTACTTCTCCCCGAACCGCGGCCTGGCGGAGTTCGAAACGTTTCTCGACACCTTCAGAGCTGCAGTATGCCGGCAGTCGCCGAGACCGATAATTGTCCTTGGCGACGTCAATGCCAAGTCCCGGGCCTGGGGAAACCCGACTGACGTGAGGGGCCATGTCGTCGAGTCCTGGGCCCTTCTATCCGGTCTGTCTCGTTTGAACAGAGGGACAACCCATACCTGCGTGCGGCTGCGAGGTGGTTCCGTGGTGGACCTGTCGTTCGCCAGCCCTGCAGTCGCACGGAGGGTGACGGACTGGAGAGTGGAGGCGGAGGTGGAGACTCTCTCGGACCACAATTATATCCGGTTCGGGGTCTCCACTCCGTCCTCTTCGAGGAATCCCCCGAGAGGCCCAAGCAAGCTTCCGTGCTGGGCCCTCAGCAAATTGGACGTGGAGCTGGCTCGGGAAGCCGCAATAGTTCAGCGCTGGGCCTCCCGAGATGATATTGAGGGTTCCAGCGTTGAGGAGTTGGCTGGCCGCATGCGTAGGTTGCTAACCAACGTCTGCGATGCGGCCATGCCTAGAGTCCAGCGACGCCTGCTGCAGCGGCGTGCGGTGTACTGGTGGTCGCCCGAAATAGCGGCTCTTCGGGTGGCCAGCATCCAGGCTCGCAGGCAGTATGAGCGCTGACGCAGGCGTAATGGGGCGAATCCGGAACTGGAGCGCGAGCTGCAGAATGACTATCGCGAGAAAAAAAAGGCCCTGCAGCATGCCATCAGCCGGGCTAAGGACGCTGGCCGGGAAGAACTGCTGGCGGGTCTCAACCGAGACCCATGGGTCTCTATCGCGCAGCTCGTAACAAGTTGCGTGGTCAGGGCACCTCTGTGACGGCTACGTTTCGGCTGTCGCAGGTGCTTACCGGGCACGGTTGCTTCGGTAAGTACCTGCACAAAATCGCAAGGCGAGAAGCCACCCCTGCTTGCCACGAGTGTGGCGCGCCAGTTGATTCGGCGCGTCACACCCTGGAGGAATGCCCCGCTTGGGAGCCCCAGCGCAGGGCCCTGGTGGCAGTAATAGGCGGAGACCTCTCGCTGCTGAGTGTGGTCCGCTGTATGCTTGGCAGCGAGAGGTGCTGGTCGGCCGTGGCCTCATATTGTGAGGAGGTCATGGCACTGAAGGAGTCCGCGGAGCGAGAGCGAGAAACAGCCGTACACACTGACTCGCTCCGCAGTAGACGAGCGGGGAGGAGGAGACGCCAATACACACTCCTCCACCCTCCGCAATAGAGTGGGAGGGGACATGAGTGTATGTCCGCTGACGGTAAGCGGTTCGGTAGCTAATGGATCGTAGGATGGTAGGATATCATAATTGCGAGCATTTTGCCATCCCCGAGAACTCTAACTACCTTATTCAACTCAGGCACAACACCACTTGAGAGAAAGTGCATCAACCCTTTACAAATACATACTGTATTTAGTTTTTACACCCAAATACAATACATATAATAAAATTTATCACACACTTCCAAATATTAATTAACTAGTACAAACTAGTATTGACTATTACTTAAACTTTAACTCAAAACCTAAACTTTATAAAAAAAAATTAAAAAAATTAGTGCTCTTTAGCACAATAACCTCTACATACATGCAATGTTATATACATATGTGAAATTTGTAGGTTTTTGCTTGTGTATTTTATTTTTATACGATTGAAAAGAAATTGTTGTCTAAACACATTACATATATATATATTGGTATTTTTTTATTTATTTTTTATTTATACTTTATTGTACATCACAACTACAAATATCATTTACAGACTGTGAAGTAATTGGTTTTTCATTTTTAAGTCGGTCTGACACTAGCGGACGCGATGCTCGCCGCCGACGCTGCTTCATAAAGATCCGATATTCTCTTGAACAGCGGCACGAAATAACTTTCCATCCATTCATCCGAACTCCTTTTACCAGTTACTTTTGGAAAATGTTGTAACATGTCTTCCTGCAACACTTTGAGATCGGCCCATATTCTGGAAATAATTAAACATCGATTCAGCCTGTAACATCGCACTGCTGTGTATAGGGCTCTTTCTCCATGTAGGAGAAGGATTGGAGCTTAATCCACCACGGTGCTCCAATGCAGGTTGGCGGATTACTATGAGTAAGGATCGCTATCATGTATTTATGTCCCACCTCCAACCCATGGCCCTATCAACCCAAACATGGGAGTGCGCACCCTACTAACAACCGGGACCGACGGCTTAACGTGCTCTCCGATGCAAGGGTGGGAAGACCCACAAGGACAGACATACAAACCGGAAAAAATACCTTAGGGGATGTCCATAAAATACTTTCGCAAATAGAGGGGTGGGAGCCATGAGAAAGATTTTTGATATAGCTACAAAATGAAAATAAAATCTAATCTATACTAATATAATAAAGCTGAAGAGTTTGTTTGTTTGATTGTTTGTTTGTTTGAACGCGCTAATCTCAGGATCTACTGGTCCGATTTGAAAAATTCTTTCAGTGTTAGATAGCCCATTTATCAAGGAAGGCTATAGGCTATATATCATCACGCTAAGACCAATAGGAGCGGAGTCCACGCCGACGAAGTCGCGCGCAGAAGCTAGTTATTAATATTTATGCTGTTTTTAATCACGAAATCATTTATGAGAGGAGGGTCTAACTTTAGTTACGCTATTGCGTATAACAATATTTTGTTTGATTGTCACTGAAAATGTGATCCCCAAACTCTGAGCTCTGGCCACCTTACTCACCACACTTCTTGAGATAAATGTTATTTAGGTGCAATCTTCTGTAAGGGAAGTACTTACCCAGACGGGCCGCTCCAGATTTTGAACAAGCCCTAGCTCAATAAAAATACATAGTCAAACAATTGTATAATATTATAATAAACTCTACTCACGAGTACGAAAAACCCGCTATCCGATCAACTTGCGCCGGACTAGTGTAACGGTGCTTTAATTGCCACGGGTTGAACCAAGTCGCCACTCTGTTAATACACTTAAGTGTTGTCATGAAAAAGTTTGCAAAAAATCGAGTTTCTACTTTCGTTAGCCAGAATTTATTATACATTACGCCATAAGAAGCCAATATTTTGACGTCACAGTAGCTAGTACAGTTGCATGTGTGCGTGCGTATCTGCGTGCGTGTGCGAATGCGTGTGCGTGTGCAAGTGAGTGCGCCTGGGCGTGTTCGTGTATGTGTGTATGTGAGTGTTTCTGTATGTGTATGTTAAAAATATATATTTATATACTCACGCGTCTCCGTGTAACAGCTGCAGCGCGCGCTCCCTCAGCATCACGAAGGAGTGAACGCAGACGGCGAGTTTAAAGCCCGGCCACTTCTCTTCCGACAACACTTCACTTATTTGTAATTTGTCTAAAATCACAAAGTCAGTTTTCCATATAATTATAATTTCCCTAAATAAATGAAACATTGACAAGTATCAACATTTACTGGAATTTATTTGAAACCAAAAAATAAAAACAGTTTTCCATACATAACTTAACTGAGGTTAGGCACGTCGTCCCCGTTGTTATCATGTACACCTAATAGCGATCGTTACTCGTAGTAGGGAATATATCCGCCAACCCGCATTGGAGCAGCGTGATGGATTAAGCTCCGATCTTTCTCCTAAATGGGGAAAGAGGCGTATGCCCAGCAGTGGGATATAACAGGCTGAAGCTAGCTGAAGTGAGGTTTGGCACAGCAGGAAATATCCTGCTCAACGTTTGGAGCAGCCCGACTGGGGAAGTACCTCGACCTTACAGAAGATCACAGGTAAATAAGCTCTCACGCTACGGTAATTGCTTATCATGAGGTGAACCGTACGCTTTTGTGCGCGGAGGAAAAACAACAAGTATTAAAATACTATTAGACTAGATACACATCGCACCTTTGGGAACAAAGGGTCATTTCTGCATGTTTTCCAACTTTACAGGAAGAGCATTAATTATTATTTTTTTACGTAATTTTTTAATAACTCTGTACTGTTTTAGATTTTTAAGGCGATTTTCACAGTCTTAAATTAATTAGTTCTTCACGGACAAGCGTGAAAATTATTTTTTTTTATATAAGAAGGGGTTTCAGAGAAACAAGCCATAAACTGAGGGAAGGCTACCAAAAGTGACTTTTTGTTACAAATCTCTTACTGTTATATTGCAGAAGTGACCTTTTTAAAAAAATAACAAAATCATGAAAGTACGTATTTTTCATGTTTAAGGATGGTTTAGTAAAATTGTATTTGATTAGAAACCAATACAAAAAAGTACACTATTGGAGGTAAAGAAGAAGAATCGGTAAAATACTATATTTATCAATAAAATGGAGGATTATTAAATGAAATAAGTCTTATTATCAAGTTTTTATATTTAAAATTCAAACAAATGTCATCAAAAAAAAATGTAACATACAATTCGAAATAAATTACAGAAAATGGCCTTTAAAGTTACTGTATAACTAAGAAAACCTTAGTACCTATATACTGAATAGTTATCAAAAATATTAGCAAAAAGTAAAAAAGAAAACAGTAGCAAACATAACAGTAGCTTGCTATGTTAGTATTATTAAATATGTATAAAAGTTAAAGTTGTACTTAATATTTAATCAAATAATCAAAAAAATCTCTAATAAATATGTCTTAGGTTCATGGCATATAAAATCTAAACAAAATTAGGCAAGTCCCACATTTAAATGTAAATAATCTTTAACTAAAATCAATCATCAGTCTTAATACGAAAGTAATTACAATACGATTAAAGAGTTTACCGTTCGGCACTTATCATCTAATGAAACGAGTATGGTGAATAAAATCTTATTAATCTATAATTTCTCAAAGTGACATAACAATATTATCTTTTATATTTAACAGTCTCACAAATAACTCTAATGCTTAAACATCTATAAACACGTTATAATATTAAATTTCTTACAGATACTAAAATCACATTTTTCACAGCATTGTTTAAGGACTTTACTATCCAATTAGGAAGGAACTACAATTTTGGTAAAAAAAAATATATAAAGAAAATCAGTAACAAATGCTCTGCTAAAAACATAGCATAAAGCACGAGTACGACTCGCATTTGTGTAATTGTAAAATAAAGAAATATCAAAATATTGTGTTGTAAATAGTTTCATAAACTTTCGGTATAATGTTGGTGTCAATTAAGTTTTGTATATCTGCCTTCTTTCGAGCAGTTAAGGGGATTTTACTCTCATAAGCCTGCTTTAATGTTACTTCGTGAGGTTGTTGGACTCTTGTGCTTCGTGTTACTGTTTGAGTACGATTGA
The DNA here is from genome assembly GCA_905220545.2 of Melitaea athalia. Taxonomy (NCBI): domain Eukaryota; kingdom Metazoa; phylum Arthropoda; class Insecta; order Lepidoptera; family Nymphalidae; genus Melitaea; species Melitaea athalia. The sequence continues at coordinate 7,381,485 of HG992184.1, forward strand.
CTTCAATCCAGTTGCCCTCGTATGAAGTTTTGAAGTAATAAACATCGCTCTCTTTTATAAACTTCAGCTGACTTATTTCAGTTACTTTAATAGCTTGTCCATTTTTTGCTTTGGTTAAATTCAAACTAATATCTTCGGTCAGACTCTTAAGGTTATAAAAGTCAGTGAAATTCATTTCTTTTAAATAGAAAGGATTACCTGTCTTTTTAGCTGACCTTATCAGTTGACAATACTGGGCTGGGACGTAAATGGGGCCAGATTTTTTGGCCCGTTTTACAGCTTTCTCTATAACAGAATGGGCGTTATCAGCCGCACTTTGTGTATGCCCTCGAATGAGGAATTTATGTTGAATGGAATTTATTTGCAGTTTATTTACTGCATAATAATACAGGTTAATCATAAATCTGAAATCCAGAACAAAACTATTACTCAATAGATTAGCTCTAAATAATAACATAAGTAAAAAACTGTCTAGTAAATATTGATCTTAAAAAGGCATTATTATGATTGTTTGTTAACATCATTGAGGAATTCCTTTGCTCAGCAGTGAGAAGACGTCCATGTATAAGCTGGAATGATGAAATATACCAAATTTAAGCTACACTTACTTGTTTTTTTGTTGTCCACAACAATTATCTGAGTAGAATATTACGTCACAATTTGGATGTTTCTGAGCTAATTCTTCCAGAAAAATGTAAACGCATGAGCCAATTTCATTAACTCCACGGTTGCCTAAGCCTTCATGCCAAAAGAAACAGGAAGTCTTTTTCTCCTTGAAATCTGTCACCTAAAAACCAAGTTAATAATTGTTTTTATTTCCGTTCCAGAATCGTCAATGTTAATTATTCTAGCCGTGTATAATCTATATTAATTTGCTCACAAGGCACTTTGACCTTAGTAAGAAAAAGATGCACCACACTGCCCTGATGCAATTTTAGCATAATCGTAACAACTATAAAAAAACTTACTGTAAAATTATAGCAGTTCAATTTAGATTTATAGAAGAAAGCACTTGAGTTCCCAATAGGTACTGGCAATACAGCCTGTAAATCATATATTGCAACAATTAAATTGTTGTGTCCCAGTTCTTTTAATAGTTTCATATCTGCGTCTTTTTCTTCTCGGCTTAGTGTTTTTTCTTTCAAATGGAGCTTATACTCAACTTCTTTTTTCAATTGTTCGGGCTTGGATAAATTATGATAAGAGACGCACTGGTCACATTGATCTTTCTTAGGAGTAAAAAAAGATAAATTGAATTCGTGGTTGAAGACTCTGTTATAAAAATCATAGGATGCATAAGGTTTGTCATTTGCTTTTCGGTCTTCACAATATAAACGATGTAGTTCAGCAACGGTGTACTGTCCATCTATGTATTGGCGGGTTGTTTGGGCTCTTAGATAGTGGCTTTCTATTCTTGGTATGGAGTTTATATGTGACCGTACGGATTCATGGATTTCAGTATCTATTCTCTTTTTGGTAAGTGTACCTCTTCTATCGGGTGGAACGGTTCCTGTTGCTGTTCTTTTGTCAATGATGTGGCGTAAATATCTAGGAGTAATGGCCAAAGTACTTAATAAAAACGTTTTACACACACGAACCTTATCACCATTTATAGGTAAATGAAAACAGCTATTAGGTTTTCTTGCAAATTTAGGGTTGGTTTTTAGTCGTCGGTAGTCAGATGCGAGCGTGGTAATACACGAAGCAATATAATCTCGCTGCCTCGTCAGACAGCCTAGTTCCCAATATCCTGCGAAAAGCTTTTGTCGATCTTCAATAGAAATTCTTTTCGAACAGCTGAATAAACATTTTTCAGTACAAGGCGGTCCCATTTTTTTGGCTGGAATAACTTTTCCTGAAGAATTAGTATGTTCTTGGCCAGTATTCTTAAGAGCTTTACGTTTATTTTGCTTCCAGGCAGCAGGATTTCGGGCTTTCTTTTTAGCTTTAGTCGCAACAGGTGTATTTTGAAATTCACATTCAAACTGATATCTCATCTCCGTATTTAATTCATTGTTAGAGTCTTGAGTAGCGATTTGTTGCACGATCGGAGGTGGTTCCTGGGCATCAAGCAACTGTGTATTTGTTTGGTTTGGGGTTTCAGGTAAGTTTGTCGATTTGGCTGATTCTGAATCTGAGCTCGAAGATGTCGTACTCGAACTTGAGCTTGATGACGAAGAAGAGTTTGACGATGGAATTAGTTTCCTTTTAAGACCTTTATCGGGTACGAAATCTTTATCTCTATCGCTATCTGTTCCAGAAAAATCAGATCCATTACTTTCGGAACTGGTTTCTGTGTTATCTGTAAAAATATAGCGTATAATTAAAAACAGCGTTAAACAAAATAATATGATAATTCTTAACACAGAAATTAGAAGCATACTCTGTCCTGACTGAGATGTTTCTCCTGTTGAATTTCCCTCTTTGACATAATTAATTATTTCTTTAACATTATCTGTTTTTTCTTTGACCCCGCCTATAGTTTCTTCAACACTATCTGTTCTTTCTTTAACCTGTTCTGTAGTTCCATCAACATTGTCAGTTCTTTTTTTGACCTGTTCTGTGGTTTCTTCGACATTATCTGTTCTTTGGTTGTCATTAAGCCATTGTAATACTTTGAGATCTAAAAATAAAAATAATTACAGATTATAGACGATGTGAAATATTTTATGGATCACAATTATGCTTTTTCTGTTTATTCACCTTTTTCGTTGTTATTGCTATTATCTTGATGAGGTACCACCTCGCAACCTTTATGATCTATTTCAGAGCAGTCTTCCTTACTCAATACTTGTTTTTCACTGGATGAAGCATATATTCCTTGACGCGCAAGATTACAGAGTAGCAAAGCTCGTTTAGACATTATAAAACCTAAAAAGTATAAAATACCTATGACATTAATGTTAACCTTTCAACCATAAAGACGTTTCTTTTTTTAAATGACCCATACATTCTATTATAAAAATAAATACTATAAATATAATGTCATTTTACAACTTATGTAACATTAAAATATCAAGCAAGAGATTATTATATTTTAAAATTAAATGGCTCTTTTAGGTAAAAACCACAAATTAATCCAATAAAATGAAAATAATTTTTCAACAAATTGTCGTTTTTAATCAAAAAGTACTTTATGTTCTCATTAAATTAACTATTTATTTTTATAATAAAAAGACACTGTCTATCAAAAACAACTTATTCATTTTATAAACAAAACAATCATTTTTATAAAACGTTATTTTTAAGCATAAATGCTAGTTTGTTAACATCAAAACAAAGAGTATTTTTTGAAGCAAAAATAACACTTCTATACAATAATAACGTTCTGTCATCATATAAATACTAATCATTACAAAAATAATGTCACTTGTTTAAAGAAGTAACGTTTTGGTTCCAATGATAAGAAAAGTTTTATGCTATAATATCATTTAAAAACAGAAGTGACATTATGTTTACAGTAAACAAATACCAAGATTTGGTAACAAAACGTGATTCTTAACCAGAAGTAACATTATTATTGCAAGAATTATGTAAACAAATAGTCATTACTTACCGTAGTGCCTCTCCGTCACAAATGCGCAAGTTCACACTTCGGCTGTCAAAACACTACTGACAGGATGAGACGTTACGTTTCAAGCAAACGGACCAATCTCGCGAAATAATGTAACGTCCCCCCTCCCTCAAAACGATGTTATTCATGCGATTGTCACCATTTTTGCTGTGTATATAAAGTCGATAATCGCGGTTTCTTCTACATATTTAAGTCGTTTTTAGAAAAAATTGCAGAAGTGACGCTTTGTTCCCAAAGGTGCGACATATACTAAAAAATCTCAAAGTACCCTCAATATGTTCATCTGCACTCTTCCAGTACAATAAACAAAATGATAGACTTGGCATAGCAACTGGTAGCAGTTCGCACATAGTCGCATAATGGTCGTATCTGAAATATTACAAATTATGTTTGTTGAAGATGTTGATTGAAAGTCCGGAACTCTTACAATGATTTATTACGATGATATTATGATATACAGGATTTTATGTTATTGTAATATAAGATAATGTGGTATGCGCTTGCGCTGGCTCGCTGACGATGACGAAGTGAACGCGGCGGCCGACGCCTACGCCGCCCCCTCTCGCCTCAGGTCCCCGCTGGATGCGTTCCACTTAACGCGTGCGTTAACAATGTTTTAAAAAAATCAGTTTAATAATAGCTGTAGTTTAAGTTCAGTTGTAAATCTATCTAATATTTATTGATCATGGAAATGGTATTATGTAGTTTATGTCATTTTTGTTCCAAATATTTCAGTGCTATTGCATTCACAATAACGCTTCTACCATATTAATCATAGTATTATGTACGTATCATGAAAGTAAAAAAGACCTACTAAAATGTTGCCATTTAAAATTTTCAAAATAAATAAACACAAATGTCTGAAATATTTGTATGTGTATAACTTCCAAACGATTGCATCAAATTGGATAATTCTGTATTTTGTGTTCGTTATGGTCAGTTAAAGGTTTGTAAATAAAATAAAAATTATGTTCACGAAAACAAAAATTATGATGGTACGAAGTTCGCCAACTAATTACAAACCGTTAGGTACTATTATGTATCGAATACATTTTACTAACTACAAGATTCTACATTGAAATTAAATGAAAATTTCTCAATTTACATTTAAATAGACCAATCTTAATTTTTCAAGTTCTTTTCTACTTTCCTTGTATTGTATTCTATTTTATGCTTTTGTTCTTACCTCGACCATCCCGTTAAAATGACTCCAGCAAAATTAATTTTATTCGAAAGAGACCTTATTTCTTTCAACCACACCTTTTGATTACTAACATAACGTGATACTGGTGACAGGATCTGTAATAAATATTTAATTTTTTGATACATTTTTTTTTTTTTTATTTACTCTAAAAGTTTTTTTTCACATAGGGTCATTTAAGTATTACGTAAGCACCGAAAGGAGGGACAATGACTCCCTTGCTTGCTTTGCTTATTTTTGATGAGATGGGGTTTGGGGGGTCTAAATTTTGGTTACGTCAGAAATATTTATTTATTATGTCTTATAGATTAAAATATATATACCAATGTTTACATAAACATAGGGGAGAGGGGGTAGGGTTTTGATGACTTTCGCTGACAAGGGGGAGGATGGGGTTAAAAATGACTAAATTTCTGCTTACATAATACTTGAATGACCCCCAAACACATACACATAATAATCACAGCTAGAAGATAGGTAGGCGAAAAATAGTCAAGTAAATACGAATCATTAGAGATAACTTAAAAAGAAACCTCATCATTTTTGAAGTCGGTTAAAAATAATAACAATCATAATATGAATTTACCAAAAATACAGTGTTTGACATTTAAAACAAATCACAAAGTAAAAGATTGTAATACATAATTGATACAAATCTCTATTAAGCGATTGTGTTTCAAAGGTAATCAAAATAAAATAATCGCAATAAAATCATTTATAACTTATAAAACATTGTTCAAAATTTTAAAATCAACATGAAATAATAGGCATCTATTTGAATAAACTTAACATAATGCTTCAGCCTGTAATATCCCACTGCTGGGCATAGGCCTCTTTCGCCAAGTAGGAGAAGGATCAGAGCCATATTCCCTACTATGAGTAACGATCGCTATCAGGTGTACATGATAACAACCCGGACTGACGGCTTAACGTGCTCTCCGAGGTACGGTGGGAAGACCCACAAGGACAGCACAAACACCCAGACCACGGCAAACATCTGTATGGCCAATACAAATGTTTGTCATGTGCGGGGATCGAACCCGCAACCACCACAAACCAGTGCTGTGATCATTGCGCCAACCCGTCTTCAAAGTTTACGTAAGAAAAATACATCTTAAAAAATCTAAATTATTTTTATATAATCCGTAAAAAAAAAGTATCTATAAACCTGACAACTGCCGTTGGCACCTTTAAAAGCAGTTCCCGCCCAAACATTAGGAAATATTTTCTTGTAGGTATCCCACAAATGATTCTCTATTTGAAAATGCTCCATTACGTTGTAATTCCACACAACTGGCTCGATTAATTCTCCTATTTTATAATCTGTAAAAAAATTGATAAAAATAAGACATAGAAACTTAATTTAAAAAATCAGTATCGGACGGTTTCGACCAGATAAAGGCTTAATTATTTTTCTTTGTCACTACTGAATTCCAATTTATTTATGGAATATTTCTATTATCAATTTTAAATCTAAAAGTTATGGTTTATTCATTGCGGCGAAAGAGGCCCTAATGGCCTATTCTACCTCCTGCTATTAAAATCTTGCAGGATCAACTTTATCCACAACCGGTGAAGCTGGCTCTAAATGTCAAATACCTTGCAATATATATGTGCGTGCAGTTTGCATAGATATACATACAGTAATTGCGAGTATGTAAGAGGCCTTTCATTAATTACGTAAGCATCCGCAGGGGGGCAGGGGATCTCTACATACCGTTACTTTGGGGAGGGAGGGGGATCAAACTGATTCTTACGTAATATTTTCCAAGTCAATATTTTATATTAGATATTGTGTGGTCAAGTGGTTTGGTGTCAATTTCCGTTTGAATAACTATACTCATACACATATACTTAGACTAGTGGTTCAGGGCCGGGTGGAAGGCAGGAGCATGCGGTCGATTGCCAACCCGCTGGATAGACGTCATCACAAGGGCTACTGAGGCCACCATGGTCCAGTGTACTCGCGACGCCTCCAACAGACAATAATGGAAGCACATCGCCAGGAGAGCTACCCTCGGAAATGTTATCGACCCACCAAACACCCCACCATGTACCTCGTCAGTGCAACCACAACCACTCTGACAAGAGTGTACAACTAAGAAGAAGAACTATAATTATTGTGTAAGAAATACAGAAATATGATCTTTGGGTTACGGCACCCCTGAATGTAAAAAGCATCAGCCACTACAATAAGGCACATTTTCCTAAACTACTATCATTAAAGGTTGCCTGGAGGAAAATGCTATAAGCGATAAAGCTACCTTTGCATACTTGTTTTGTATCTTGATTCTAAATTGTTTTTTTATCTTTGTGCAATAAACTTTTAATAAATAAATAAACTAAAAAAACATACTTACATTCTAAAGTATCAATATTTATTGTACGTAGCATATCATCCCACATAAGTACCACCAGTTCCGGTCTTTGTTGCTTTATGAACAATACTATGTCTCGAATATGTTCTAAGTACAATGAGGGTACTTTATGTTCATTAGTTATGGCTCGACTTTGGCACTGTTCACATACTCCTGTGTGCCAGACCTGTGAATAGAATTATATATTGGCTACATATTGGATTGAATTGAAACAGCCTATAAAAGTTCTATAAATAAATAAATGCCTCACACTCACAGCTCCCATTAGGAACTCCGGTGTGGAGGGCCCGGAACACACACCATACACAAGCACAAACGCCCAGACCAAGGCAAACATCTGTATAGCTAATACAAATGTTAGCCATGGGAGGGGATCGAACTCAGAATCTCCAGCACAACAGCCACAAGCCGTAAACCATTACGCAACCGTGACAACTGGCTGGTTATAACAAATTTTATTAAAAAATATAAACAAATACATATAATTATTACTGTATTATATATAATGTATTATATATCTTTTTCCTAAACCACAGACATTAATTTGCCTACCTTAGGAAAAGACTACCATGTGTATATGTTAAGCATATATACATATATTTTTTATGAATTGGCTATACAAATATTACCTCATCAGCTCCAATATGAAAATATTTAGCATCCGGTTGTACATCTAACGCTTGTTGCAACATATTTTTTACTAAAGTGAGAGATTGGGGTTTAGACGGACACAGTACCGCTGGCGTCCTAGGCTCCTCTCTGAGATCATGGAATGCAGGATGTTTGAGAACAAACTCCATATGCCCTATTGTTTGAATTAAATGTATCTAAAATGAAATATTTTTGATTACTTGAATATTGTGTAATAAATATATGGTTAAAAACTTAAAAAACTCTTTTCTACTCTAGAAAAATAATTTTAAATAATTAATAAACTTTTATCAATGTTATAGACGTGTATGTTTTAATTCTATATTCATACATAAAAGTTTGCTTATCTTCTCAATATTAGAAAAAAGAAAGCCTGGTATATTATATATACAAGTAAATATTATGAGTTTCCAATTTGATTTGTTTGTCATATTTTTTTTTAAACTGTAGAAGTTTCCAGAATTAAGATCCTCATTATAAGTTGATTTATTGGTTTAGTGGCTTTCAATCTCATTATAAGTTATTATTTTCTGTTTATACTTGCTTACTGCTTTTAAATCTTAGATTTATATTATAGTTATTACAGAAGTTATTTGTATAAAGCACATGGTGTAACCAACTTTAAGCGGTAAACTAAGATATTATGTTACAAAATGTTCTTAACCTTGTGTTAAAGCGTAAGCTTGGTAATACTTTTGCTACTTAGCAAATTTTTATATTGTAATTCTCTTCATAGTTGTTATCTATACTTATTATAAAAATAAGTCCCCCGGCCGCGTCTTTCTGTCCTCCTGTCTGTCTGTCTGAACGCGATAAACTCGAAAACTACACAACGGATTTTTATACGGTTTTCAACAATAGAAAGAGTGATTCTTGAGGAAGGTTTAGGTATATAATTTATTATGTTTTAATGTAAATTCGCAAAAATACGGCGATAAATGTTGAAGAGGTCGCAAAAAATCTCGCCAACGGGGAGCTTTCCACGCGAACGCCGCGTAAACTAGCAAAGATATAGTTAAATAATGTACTAGCGAATTCAAAATCTATAAAAATGCTACAAAAAAGTCCGCGATAGCATATCTCTATCTCTTATGGTTGACTTACAATAACCACTTTTATGTTCATATTTTAAATTAAAACATTACGTTATTTTCAAAGCTATTTTCTTTAGTTTAGTATTAATCCTTATCCAAATGAATATGTTAGTTAGCTTAGGCATTTAATGCAGATTAAAATTTCCCTTTACACTATATCAATTAGATGAATAGTTTTTGAGATATCGTCGTTAGAAGTAAATATTAAAAATTAAATTAACGCGCAACGAAGTGGGCACGGGTCGGCTAGTTAAATAAATAAATTTATCTTACCGGTTCAAGTCCTAAATCTTTTATAAACTGAAGTATATGATGTACTTCATCCATGGAGTACATTTCATCACCACCACTACCCCTAATACTTCCAATATCCACAAGATCTCCGGTGTAAGGGAATGTATCCTCCCACTCCAGCAAAACTCCTGTACAACCCCATGTTTTAGCTGTTTTGACCACCTTATAAAAATGAAATTAAAATTATAATCTGAGTATTTGTACATTTTAAATTATTACTGTCTTTTTCAAATTATTTAAAATGTGCAGTGTAGTAACACATACAAATAATTATTTTAAAATTACATTACAAGTTTGTTTTTATGTAGGTAGATACACAATATAAAAAATAATTACATATATTGATTACCTGTTCTAAGAACGGAATTTTTAATGGAGCTCCTTTTAAGTCCAAATGCACAATTCTGCAAAGAAAAAGATTTTTTTTTTATTGTGAACATATAAAAAAATAATAATTGAAATATTTATCTCCTTAAAATAATAGGTACCTATACTTACTTATGCATTTTTTACGAAGACCAATTAAAACACTAGCTATACTATTTGAATTTGACTATTTTTATTTTAATCAATTATATTTAATATGCACTTAATTTTTAATACTGCAAAGAGTGCAACAAATTGTTGTTTATCCCTCTTTGCAGACTATTGACTAAAATTATATGCAACTTATAAACTTCACTATTCTTCTAATTCTTTTAAGCCTTATTTTTTACTTATTGTCGTTAACTGCTATTTTTGTTTCATTTTTTTCCCAATAGCTTCTTATTTAAATACTATTATTATAATCGATACATAATTGTTTGTATTATTTGTATTTTTTTTTTTGTTGTCAATTTGTCAAATGTCAATAATTGTCAACTAGTATACGCTTACGATTTACGATGTACTAGATGACGTTACTCGCACAAAACGTTTCTGAACGCTGAACGCTCAGCCTCAAATCACGCTCAAATGGTAATAAAAATCGAAAACTTGAGACGAATTTTATTATATATAACTATTAATAAAATTAAAATATTTAATAATATCAGGTAGGTAGTGTTTTATCGCTGATTCGGTTGTGAAGTAACAAGTCGCTTCATCTGCCAGATATCACCACAGGTCAGTCCATCACCCATGGATTTAACACCCGGGTGCAAATAATACCAGTACAATAATAGCGCGGCTTATCGTTATTGTAAATATTTCTTAACACGTTGATAAAGACTACAAATTTTAGTGTCTTATTCCAACAATTTAAAGTTTTTTATTTATTATTCTTTTTACCATTAAATTCCACTATATTTCAGAAAAATGTCTATTCGCAAATATGAATCTGATAGTTGTAGTTTATTAATTGACTAGAGATACGTCCATAGATAAGAATGAGTGGTACCTATTTACTAGATTTTATTTAAAAAATCTATTATCTACACTAGATAGCTCCTATTTTAACTTCGAATTCAATAATTTATATAGCTAGCAATACCCGTGCGAATAATTCGCACTAAATAATTTTAATAATTAATTAATTTACAAAATCAAAAGCATTAATGATTTTTAGTGGTAGATTCCGGTAGAGCCAGCTATTATCTATAAAATGATATATAATTTATGTAGAGTAATTGTGAGTTTTTTCTAAAAAGGGAGGCAAATATCTTAAGGCGCCTGGGGGGGCAAAACGCCGCGCTAGCCGTTTTTTGTGCAGTTTTTTGAAGCTATCTACTTTTTATTGGAAAGAAGTATCAAACTAATACAAAGACATTTAATTTCTACATAATTTTGATTACATGATGGTGCATTTTTTTTATTTTTTTAAAGGATTACATTTTAAATAATCGCCTTACAACGAAACCACAAAAATGAGAAATAATTACTGATACTGTGCGTCCCCTCGTGAAGTAAACATTATTTTATTTTGCTACCGACACTAATGGATTGACAATTTAATAAGGAACAATTCGCATGAAAGTTTTTTTCGAAAAGACCTAAATTTGATGTGTTATTGATTTTTTTCTAAAATCTGGGCGTATTCACTACTGTACTCAAGCGTAGCGCGGTGATTTGGAATTCAGTCTGCCGCAAGGTTTGGAGGGAGAAGCTTGTGTCGTTTGTCACCGTCTCGGCTAGCGCACGCTCACGTCATATTATAAATCTATACGTCTATACTCTATACATACAAATAAATAAAAGTGGAGTGTCCGTTTGTAATAATAAAATAAAATATCCTTTTACTAAATGCATATCCATGTATACACGGTACATATACCAAAATTACATTTTTTACAATTTATTGTTGTCTGTCTGTCTGTCAGTTTGTTCCGGCTAATCTCTGAAACGGCTTGACCGATTCAGACGGGACTTTCACAGACAGATAGCTGATGTAATAGGCTGTGTTACTTTTATTTTTATTTTGTATCTCTGCGAACTGAACAATAATTTTTTTTTAATTCCACGCGGACGAAGTCGCGGGCACAACTAGTAAACAATAATAATTTATTAGCATATTGTTAGCATTTTTTGTTGACTTTTGTTTGGGTTAGTTTTTTTTGTTTGTTATTTATTGTGAAAGGACGCTGCTCTGTGTGTGTATTTAAAACTATTGAGTTTTTTTTAAAAACGCTATTGTTGTGTAGGTATCTAAACAATGGTTTTAGCACCTTTGAAAATTATAGAAACGACACCCATGATAAAGAGTTTTGCTTGCTAATTTAATTTGACCATGTATAGGTTTTTACTTTTTACCTAGACCTACGTTAAAATAAAAAAATCTGTATATATGTATATAAAAATGAATCGCTGAATTTGTTGCTAAGCGCAAATCTCGAGATCAGCTGAACCGATTTCACTAATTCTTTTTTTATAATATTCCTTGAAGTACGAGGATGGTTGTTACGGTGAGAAAAATTAAAAAAAATTGCCTGAAAAGTCTAAAAACAACACTTTTCTATATTCCCATACAAAAGATTCGTAATAATACTTAAAAGGCAATTTGAACTTTAATACCATACAATAAAGTTTAAGAGTTAGTGGAGGGGTTCCGGAAAGGCAATTGAGTGATGTTAGTATCGTATAAATATTAATGTCAATATTTGTCAATATTTTAATATATTCTTTACTTTTTATAGCTAACCAGTAACCCGGTGTCACCAATAGCAGAAATAAGTATTTAAAAAATTAATAATTGTGTTTGCTCGCAAACGAAAAAAAAACCGACTTCAATTACATCGACAAGTAATACAACATAATAAGACGAAAAAATGTCAAGTAAATACGCGCTATTAAAGATTACTCAAAAAGTTGTAATCAGATCTCAATCTAATTTCACGAAGACTACATGACAAGTATTAGCTTTCGATTAACGTAAGAATCATCAAAATCGGTACACCGAGGAAAAAGTTATGCGGTATAAAACAACGTAGGTCGACGAAAAATTAGTCAAGTAAAAACGCATTATTCGATATAACTCTAAAAGTACTTGTCAGATCTTATTTTTAAAAAAATGGGACCACATGACACGCAACACCTTTCAATTAAAACAAAATTGATCGAAATCGGTCCACCCAGTCAAAAGTTCTGAGCTAACATACATAAAAAAAAAAACAGTCGAATTGAGAACCTCCTCCTTTTTTGGAAGTCGGTTAAAAACTAAAGAATCGACTGTTAGGCGGTACGAAGTTCGACGGGTCAGCTAGTATATAATAAAATTTAATTTATTGTTTTCATTTTATTTTTCTACTTACAATGTCTGTGAAATGAAATGAAATGTGATGAATGTGTTGCTAAGAGCAAATCTCGAGAGCAGCTGAACAGATTTTTCTTACGAAAAATTAGAAAAATTGCCTGAAAAGTCTGAAAACAACACTATTCTATATTCCCATACAAAAGTTTCGTAATAATACTTAAAAGTCAATTTGAACTTTAATACCATACCATAAAGTTTAAGTTTTAGTGGAGGGGTTTCAGTAAGACAAAACAATTGAGTGACGTTAGTATCGTATAAATATTAATGTCAATATTTGTCAATATATTAATTTATATATTTTTTTGTTTTTACATAATGTAATTGTTGACTTATCAACTTTCTTTTTTCTTTTTTTTAATCTTTTTACTAGCTGACCCAAATTGCCGTTATCCCGAATAGCAATTGAGTGACGTTAGTATCGTATAAATATTAATCTCAAAAAAAAATATATTTTTTTATAAGAAATAAATGTTAAGAGGAAAGGGTACTGAATAGACTTTTGAAGAATAGGTATTTGAATATTTTGTTCCTGTCTCCACTGACTTTTACTGTAGGCCGCCCCGCACACCCGCCAACCCCGCACCGCTTTGTCTATGTGTAAGTGCCGTCGTGTTAGTGTGCGTGTGGCGCTTCGAGAATGCTATTTTTCTGTATTTTGCTTGTTTTATTTCATTAGCCCGTTGGCGCAGTTTGTTGTGGCCCTGCTTTCTGTTCCGCGGGTTGCGGGTTCGTTTCCTGCCCGAGCCTGGGTGTAATATTTGTATTTATATACATATTTATATGTGTATTATTTCTATGTATATTTATAAAAAATATTCATATATACATATAGTTATAGGAGTCGGCTGTTACCTGTAACACAAGCATTAAGTTGCTTACCATAGGAACAGACTAACCATATAAACATATTTAATAAATTTTTTCTGTTTCGTTCTTCTGTAACTCAGCTTACTTTTATTGGATTTCGTAAACTACTTAGTACTTATTATTTTGAATTATTGTTTGTTAATAATTCATTGGATTGTTATCTACATAACTGTATTTTGGTAAGTAATAATTAAAGAAAGAAAGAAAGAAAGACATTTATTTGTGACACATACACTGCTTACAGACACAATTACAATGAAAAATAAAAAAGTAAAATTAGAGTAAAAATTTAAATAATTAATTTAAAAAAGTAAACTTTTCATCAGATAATCAGATAAAAAATAAAAATAAAAGAATAATAATAAATAATTATTGAAATACTTAGATATTTTATTTATGAACTAGCTGCTGCCCGCGACGTCGTCTGCGTGCGTTCACTGCTCGTTCCCCGTAGGTGATAGCGTGATAATATGTAGCCTATGTTCTGACCCGACTTCTTAATAATATTTGTGCCAAATTTGAAGTAAATCCATGCAGTACTTTTTGAGTTTATCCCGGACATACATACAGACAAACAGACAAAAATTCTAAAAACTATATTTTTGGCTTCGGTATCGATTGTAGATCACACCCCAAGTATTCTTTTAAAAAAATATTCAATGTACAGTTTTGACTTTCCTACCATTTTATTATATGTATAGATTAGGTATGTAATTACATGGTTGAGGTGTATGTAAGAATGGGTGTTGAGATACATACATATAGTGTACATGATAAATGTATTGTAGCCATACATACATAGTAATTAATATGTTTGTCTTAGTATAATAATAATAATATACTTTGTTGCACATTTAAATAAAGAACAAAATTTACATTACCAGCAATTATATAGTCACAAATTGTACAACCAGGCGATCTTATTGCTAATAATTGTGTTTGTTCGCAAACGAAAAAAAACCGACTTCAATTAAGTACATCGGCAAGTAATACGTAAGCAGACGAAAAAAATTAACAAACACACTAGTCACTACGATTTTTGAGGGTCCTCCTCGATTTCTCTGGGATCCCATCATCAGATCCTGGTTTCCTTATCATGGTACCTAAGTTGGGATATCTCCCTTCCAACAAAAAAAGAATTATCAAAATCGGTTCATAAACGACGAAGTTATCCCCGAACATACATAAAAAAAAAAACAAAAAAAATATATAAGTACGGTCGAATTTAGTAACCTCCTCCTTTGTTGAAGTCGGTTAAAAAGCAATCGAATATAATCGAATATAATATATAATAAAAAGCTGTCTGTCTGCCTGTCTGTCCGTCGCGCAATCACGCCAAAACTACTGAACAGATTTAAATAAAATTTGGTATACAGATAGTCTAGAGTCTGAGAAAGGACATAGGCTACTTTTTAATGCGAATAAAAGGGTGTAAGGGGTTGAAGGGTGGGAATAAAAATTTGTATGGAACTATGTTCGTGTTTCGTAACTGTCAAACATTTAATGTTCATCCCGTCGATATGGTAAACTCTGGTTTCGAATCGACAACATATATTCACAATATACGGATAGTGGCGTATTTTACATTTTAAAAATGTATAATAATGTCAGTAATGAAAACGGATTGACATAATATATATTTGTTGTCAAATATAAAACGTAGTGGTCATAATATACTCTTTGGTCAAATATTTATGCGTGCGTTCAGAAATTTATTTAGTGTAAACTAAGGAAAATATATCAAACTAATTAAATCTTATACTATTGAAAAAAAGGAAAGCATTTTTTTCCCTCAAATCAACGCAGGTGAAACCGCGGGGCACAGCTAGTAATAGTATACATATAAGTTGTAATGTCTCATGTTTGTCGCGGTTATTAATACGTAACACATAATTGGGACGATATAATAATGTTTAAAAATATGAAAAAATGAGATTCTGGTGACATAATATACAAAGAGAGACTGGTTGACTAATCCTCCAATTTTATGCGTCCGACTGCATATTATGTAGGTACGGTGTTGCATAAAATTTCAAAGGACTACCGTATTGATATTTTTAAGTGTACACTGTAGTGTTAATAAAATTAAAAAAAAAAACATCAAAATAAATGTGGAAGAACAAACTATAAATCAAAAGAAATAATAATTATTATTAAAAAAAAATTGAAACAACTGAACTCAGAATTAACAATAAAATAAAGATATTTAAAATAATAGTCACTAATAAAGGTGGCAGTGTGTCTCACAAAAAGATAAGTCCTCGGCTTCAGTTAGGGATAAACCCTAACACAGATTTTCAGGACCACCTATTGATTTTTTATTTAATTATTTTGTGGTTGATTAAGAATTTTTTACCGACGAAGAAAAACAGAGGAGGTTCTAAAGTCGCCACGTATATTTTTTTAATATTTGACCATGCATAACAGAGTAGTCCGAATTTGATTTTAAAAAAATATTGAAAGACTACGAAGTTACTGCTATTTTATTTTGTGGAGCCCTAAAGGAATCATTTACCAAAAAATTGGTAATTGTGTTTGCTCACAAACGAAAAAAAAAACGACTTAAATTACATCGACAAATAATACAGCGTAATAAGACGAAACAATAGTCAATACGCGCTATTAAAGATTACTCAAAAGGTTGTAATCAGATCTCAATCTAATTTAAACAAGACTAAATGACAAGTATTAGCTTTCGATTAAAATGAGAATCATCAAAATCGATAAACCGAGTAAGAAGTTATGCGGTATAATACAACGTAGGTCGACGAAAAAGTAGTCAAGTAAATACGCATTATTAGATTAGATATAACTCTAAAAGTACTTGTTAGATCTTCATTAAATTTAAATGGGACCACATGACACCTTTCAATTAAAACAAAATTGATCGAAATCGGTCCACCCAGTCAAAAGTTCTGAGAACATACATTAAAAAAATACAGTCGAATTGAGAACCTCCTCCTTTTTTAAAACTCTTTACCTACTTGAACTGAATAAATCCTTATTTTGAAATTTTGTATCTTTATTTAGTTAACCTACTTTTCCTAGTGTCTGTCCGTCAGTCTTTCTACAGTATCCTTCCTTTGCCTCTGTAATAAGACTACCGTTAGCCAAAATTATAGTCAAACCAAAAGCATAAACAACATAATATTATTTAAATTATTTACCATAATTATCATTTTTATTTGTTAGAGAAACCCTTCTTTAGCCCAGGTTTGCACAATGTTACAATGAACACCGCATCCAAATAAGGTTTTATTGTAGTTTATGAAAAGAGAGATTATTTAATTTTGTTTACACGAATTTTTGAAAATATCGACAAAATATTACATCACTAGTGTATCTTTATAATTATCGACTATGAGGCATCACTTCGCTGGCGTGTATACGTACTGCTCTGACCCTTCCCTCCCCCAGACCTATCCCACAAACAGCAAGAAAGGGACAACTGAAGCTCAGACCACTTTAGGTAGATAATTATTGACCAAAACAGCATTTCGTAGTAGACTGTTTTCTCCCCGAAACATGCCAATTTATTTTTTATTTTTTTTCACGTAAATAAACAAAGCCTTCAGCTATGCCGCTCCGTTCTCTTTTTTTTGTAAATATGAATTATTATTTTTTTATGAGTGTCTGAAAATGAACAAAAAATTAGGCAATATTTCTAGTTTTTGAAGACTCCTACTACCTAATATAATAAGAATATGAAAAAAAAACAAAACGTAGGGGCATGGTCATGGCAGGTAAAAGTTTTATGTTGCAAAAATATTTGATCTAGTGTCATTATCCAGGGAGAAAACAGTCGAATACGTTTGTATGGAGAAAGAGCCGGTATCCTTTCCTCTTAATTGGTGCGTATATATATTTTAGGTAATGAATTCAGTGACTACACTTACGTTCAATAAATACTAACAATGAAGACGTATAATTACTTAAACTTATAAATAACTAGCTGACCCGGCGAACTTCGTACCGCCTAACAGTCGATTCTTTAATTATTATTTTTAAATACTAATTTTGCTATTCGGGATAACGGCAATTTGGGTCAGCTAGTAAGATAAAAAAAAGAAAAAAGAAAGTTGATAAGTCAATAGATGATAATGATATGACAATGTATACGCTTATACATAATAACACGAAGATTTCAAGTGTCGAGTCAACATCTTTTTTGGGGATAGAAGTAGACAAGTACTGCAATTGGAAGATACATGTAAACAAAATATGTGAGAAACTTGACAAATTTGTCTACGTCTTAAAACGACTCAGGAATGTGGCAACTGAGAAAGCGGCAATGCTGGCTTACCATGGTTATGTCTCATCAAATATTCGCTATGGTGTCATACTGTGGGGAAACTCTGTAGACGCAGATAAAGTCTTTAAAGTTCAAAAAAAATGTCTGAGATCATTATGTGGAGCTGGTTACCTGGACAGCTGTAAGCCACTTTTTAAATCGCTCCGCATTCTTCCTTTTCCTTGCTTGTACATTTACGAAACAGGTGTATTTGTCAAGAAAAACATACATTTATTTAAAACTAATGAGAGTGTACTTCGAACCAATTCTCGACGTAAACATGAGCTATATACGCCAATGCAAAGGTTGGCCTTATACAAAAGGAATGTTTACTGTATGTCAATTCGAATATATAATAAAATACCAGACTCCTATAAGGATTTACCAATAATAGTATTCAAGAAAGTATTTTTTGAATTTCTATTAAACAAATTATATTATAACATTAATGACTACTTAAATGACCTTTGACATGGATTCTGTTACTAATTATTCATATACTTTTTTTATTATTATGGACATGTATAAATTAGACTGAATATGTAATGTGGGTAATAATATAAATTAGAATAGCTTAAAATGAATTGTTTGTGTTGGACTGATGTTTGCACACCGAGGCAGTCGGTAGAATATGTTGGATAAAACTTATGTATTTGACATCTTGTATACCATATTCTGGCAAATAAATCAATTATTATTATTATTATTATTATTATTACAACAGGCTCCCAGAAAACGTTCAAAAAGCTTCTATTGCGAAATTTAAAAAAATTGTAAAAGAACGTTTGTGTACTAAAGGATATTATTCGATTAACGATTTTATAGAAGACAGTACGCCTTGGGAATGATGTGATCGCCTCCAGGCTATTTCAACCTATGAAATTATTGTAAATTTCAATCTTCTTTGGAAAAAAAAAAAACGTGATTAAAAAATTATATTAGTCCCGCTGAGTTTCTTTCGCGAGTTCTTCTCAGGTCAGAGGCTTTTTCTTTCCGAACTGGTAGTAGACTCATGACGTTCAGTAAGAAATTGTAATAATTTTATGCTGAATAAAATATTTTGAATTTGAATTTGAATTTGAATAATTACATTATGTAAAAAAAATAATTATAAATTAATATATTGACAAATATTGAGATTAATATTTATACGATACTAACGTCACTCAATTGCTATTCGGGATAACGGCAATTTGGGTCAGATAGTAAAAAGATTAAAAAAAAGAAAAAAGAAAGTTGATAAGTCAACAATTACATTATGTAAAAACAAAAAAATATATAAATTAATATATTGACAAATATTGACATTAATATTTATACGATACTAACGTCACTCAATTGTTTTGTCTTACTGAAACCCCTCCACTAAAACTTAAACTTTATGGTATGGTATTAAAGTTCAAATTGACTTTTAAGTATTATTACGAAACTTTTGTATGGGAATATAGAATAGTGTTGTTTTCAGACTTTTCAGGCAATTTTTCTAATTTTTCGTAAGAAAAATCTGTTCAGCTGCTCTCGAGATTTGCTCTTAGCAACACATTCATCACATTTCATTTCATTTCACAGACATTGTAAGTAGAAAAATAAAATGAAAACAATAAATTAAATTTTATTATATACTAGCTGAGCCGTCGAACTTCGTACCGCCTAACAGTCGATTCTTTAGTTTTTAACCGACTTCCAAAAAAGGAGGAGGTTCTCAATTCGACTGTATTTTTTATTTTTTTATGTATGTTAGCTCAGAACTTTTGACTGGGTGGACCGATTTCGATCAATTTTGTTTTAATTGAAAGGTGTTGCGTGTCATGTGGTCCCATTTTTTTAAAAATAAGATCTGACAAGTACTTTTAGAGTTATATCGAATAATGCGTTTTTACTTGACTAATTTTTCGTCGACCTACGTTGTTTTATACCGCATAACTTTTTCCTCGGTGTACCGATTTTGATGATTCTTACGTTAATCGAAAGCTAATACTTGTCATGTAGTCTTCGTGAAATTAGATCGAGATCTGATTACAACTTTTTGAGTAATCTTTAATAGCGCGTATTTACTTGACATTTTTTCGTCTTATTATGTTGTATTACTTGTCGATGTAATTGAAGTCGGTTTTTTTTTCGTTTGCGAGCAAACACAATTATTAATTTTTTTAATACTTATTTCTGCTATTGGTGACACCGGGTTACTGGTTAGCTATAAAAAGTAAAGAATATATTAAAATATTGACAAATATTGACATTAATATTTATACGATACTAACATCACTCAATTGCCTTTCCGGAACCCCTCCACTAACTCTTAAACTTTATTGTATGGTATTAAAGTTCAAATTGCCTTTTAAGTATTATTACGAATCTTTTGTATGGGAATATAGAAAAGTGTTGTTTTTAGACTTTTCAGGCATTTTTTTTTAATTTTTCTCACCGTAACAACCATCCTCGTACTTCAAGGAATATTATAAAAAAAGAATTAGTGAAATCGGTTCAGCTGATCTCGAGATTTGCGCTTAGCAACAAATTCAGCGATTCATTTTTATATACATATACCTATAGAGATTTTTTTATTTTAACGTAGGTCTAGGTGAAAAGTAAAAACCTATACATGGTCAAATTAAATTAGCTAGCAAAACTCTTTATCATGGGTGTCGTTTCTATAATTTTCAAAGGTGCTAAAACCATTGTTTAGATACCTACAGCTACACAACAATAGCGTTTTTAAAAAAAACTCAATAGTTTTAAATACACACACAGAGCAGCGCCTTTCACAATAAATAACAAACAAAAAAAACTAACCCAAACAAAAGTCAACAAAAATGCTAACAATATGCTAATAAATTATTATTGTTTACTAGCTGTGCCCGCGACTTCGTCCGCGTGGAATTAAAAAAAATTATTGTTCAGTTCGCAGAGATACAAAATAAAAATAAAAGTAACACAGCCTATTACATCAGCTATCTGTCTGTGAAAGTCCCGTCTGAATCGGTCAAGCCGTTTCAGAGATTAGCCGGAACAAACTGACAGACAGACAGACAACAATAAATTGTAAAAAATGTAATTTTGGTATATGTACCGTGTATACATGGATATGCATTTAGTAAAAGGATATTATTTTATTATTACAAACGGACACTCCACTTTTATTTATTTGTATGTATAGAGTATAGACGTATAGATTTATAATATGACGTGAGCGTGCGCTAGCCGAGACGGTGACAAACGACACAAGCTTCTCCCTCCAAACCTTGCGGCAGACTGAATTCCAAATCACCGCGCTACGCTTGAGTACAGTAGTGAATACGCCCAGATTTTAGAAAAAAATCAATAACACATCAAATTTAGGTCTTTTCGAAAAAAATTTTCATGCGAATTGTTCCTTATTAAATTGTCAATCCATTAGTGTCGGTAGCAAAATAAAATAATGTTTACTTCACGAGGGGACGCACAGTATCAGTAATTATTTCTCATTTTTGTGGTTTCGTTGTAAGGCGATTATTTAAAATGTAATCCTTTAAAAAAATAAAAAAAATGCACCATCATGTATCGGTCACCAACCCGCCTGCCCAGCGTGGTGACTATGGGTAAAACACATGAGTTCACGCCATTATTGGCGCGAACTTGTGAAGGCCTATGTCCAGCAGTGGACTGCGATAGGCTGAAATGATGATGATGATGATGATGACCATCATGTAATCAAAATTATGTAGAAATTAAATGTGTTTGTATTAGTTTGATATTTCTTTCCAATAAAAAGTAGATAGCTTCAAAAAACTGCACAAAAAACGGCTAGCGCGGCGTTTTGCCCCCCCAGGCGCCTTAAAAAAAAAAACTTATTCAGTATCAGCTACTGATCAGTTTTGCATATTTAAAAAAATTCAATGGTTTGAGAAAATTTAAAATAAAATAGTTTTTTATTCAATTTAATTTTAAATGCGTAACAATTTATTTTAATTTACTTTTCTAACTTACTGTTTTTCATTCAATCAAAATATTGAAGTTTTGTGTCACAAGCTGTGTCACTTCTGCGCCCCCATTAATTTCATTGAACTTAAGACGTTTTGCTCTGCAGCGCAGAGCGGAGCTCACGCGTGTAACAGGTCAGTGAACCTATAGTTACAAATAATTATGATGTAATAAAATTTTATTATATTTGTCTTATTTAGTTTGTTTGAAATTTTTTTTAGATTTTGATGTTAGAACTTATATCTGATGGGTTTTAAAAACTCCTATAAACTAGTATTACCGGTGTTATCAATTATCGTTGTATTGTCATCCCCCTCTGTAATCTGTATACTAGTGGTCACCGGGCGTCACCCAGAGGTCGAAATTCGATAATTAAAAATTTAAATTAAAGAAATCCAAAAAAAGACAATAAAGAACCTTTTTTAAAAATTTTCAATTTGACTACAGACTGACAATCAACAAAAGAGTTTAATATGCGTGTGTGTGTCAAATTAGTACATGGTAGTGTGTGTAATTTTTTATTGTTAAAGAAGGAGTGCAGAATGCTAATTTTTTTTTAAATTATGCGTTAAAATATATTAATCAATATAAAACATAATTGTGTTTGCTCGCAAACGAAAAAAACTTCAATTACTACATCGACAAATAATACAACGTAATAAGACGAAAAAATAGTCAAGTAAATACGCGCTATTACAGATTACTCAAAAAGTTGTACTTAAACAGATCTCGATCTAATTTAAACAAGACTACATGACAAGTATTGGCTTTCGATTAAAGTAAGAATCATCAAAATCGGTACACTGAATAAAATGTTATGCGGTATAATACAACGAAGATAGTGTTAGATATAACTCTAAAAGTAGGTACTTGTCAGATCTCAATTAAATTTAAATGGGACTACAGTAGTCCAGCAGTAGACTAATTTTTAATCAGATATTATTATTAAAAGTTTGCGGAAGTCATAACGTTTGAACGAAACTGAAGGGTACAACAAAATTTACCCAAAGAAAACCTTTCAATTCTTCGATCACGATCACGATTCAGTCTGTAATATCCCACTGTTGGGTATATGCCTCTTTCCCCATGTAGGAGAAGGATCGGAGCTTAATCCACCACACTGCTCCAATGCAGGTTGGCGGATATATTCCCTACTATGAGTAACGATCCATATCAGGTGTAGGGGCAGTTGGGGTACAATGGTACAAAAAAGTCATTTTTATTTGTAAAAAAAACAGGCTTTATTTTTTTTATAATTTCTGCTTACGAAAATCAACAATATACTTCAACCTAATAATTGCACAGCAAAACAGAGATCAATAATCAAATTTAAACCTATTTATCTTTGATTTTGTGAACCCCTTCCTTTGTTCCATTGTGCCCCAGGTCTGGGGTACAATGAAACAGGGTATGGGGCACATTGGAACACGACCAGTATTCATACGTCCATAAAGATATCTCCGTCAAATGGAAAAAATCCGGTCTTTTTTAATCCAGATTTTATGTTACATGGTGTCATAGACTTCTCAAATGCCTGTCCTACAAGCTCAGCCACATTATAAATAGTCAGTCTGCCCTGGGTGTCGAACCAACCAAGAATCTGAATTTTCGCTATGAAGCCCTCTGTCACTTTTTTTTACGCGGTGTCTCACCATTCTTGACTTAATAAATCTGCCAAAAAATGAAGTAAAGTTAGTAGGGTTCGTTGGAACAGTGTTCCACTGTGCCCCGTTCCATAGTGCCCCATAAGGTGGCCAAAGTTTCAAACAAGTTTTATAAAAAGTTAGGTTACTTTTTGAACTTAATGCACAGTTGTCTCAAAAAGACAAAATGATTAAGATTTATAAAAAACAAATATCACTTAGGTACCTATTGTTTAAACTTTTTTACCAAAATCGAAAGTACTTTGAAAAGAAATCTCAACTTTACAACGTAAAAAACAATATTTTTCTATTCACAGCTCCATCGTTGTCTCACCGCCATATCTACGACCTTGTACTATGACGCAAAACGCGCTGTGATTGGTCGAAGCGGTTCCGCGCGATTTAGTTTTAAATTCAAATTTTTATCGACATTGTTCCATAGTGCCCCGTGTTCCACTGTTCCCCAACTGTCCCTACATGATAACAACCGGGGCTGACGGCTTGACGTGCTCTCCGAGGCACGGTGGGGAGACCCACAAGGACTGCACAAACACCCAGACCACGGCAAACATCTGTATGGCCAATACAAATGTTCTCGTGTGCGGGGATCGAACCCGCAATCTTAATCAAAGAATAATCTTAGAGAAGCCCTACGACTATTCAAAACCCGCACAGATAATAATTATTATTAGTGGCGCCACTCTGGCAAACATCCCAGACATTTTGCTTAAGCCCAATGCATACGTAACGTGGACGGGACAAGGACGGGACGGGCATGTGAAGTTTTGTAATATCGTTTCATACAAAATGTATAGCAAAGAGCAAGAGATGTATAGGACAATGCATACGCAACGGAACGGGCACGGGGATTTTGTATGAAAAACTTCACGTGTCCGTCCCGTCCCCGGCCCGTGCACGTTACGTATGCATTGGGCTTAAAAAGATGGTAAAGTGACACATATGTACCACATGGAATTATCACCCAGTATAGGGGCCTCGCTTAACATACCGACCCCTAGGCCCTGGGGGGTTACGAGGCTTATTAAAATATGGGTCTAATTTAAATATATTTATATCTCTAATAAAGTAGGACAGATAATAAAATAACAACTATTTTCAATACCAAACTTTAATGATTATAATATTGGATAAATATTTAATACACAAAGTAAGTAGATTCAAAAATCCTTATCAGCTACAATACTTAAAAAATCTTATCCAATACAATATATTAAAAGAAAGTAAAAATATTTCGATCAGATTTGGTGTTTTTAAATAACAATGAACATTTACGTCGTTAGGACAATTAAAATTATAGAAGTATCGTCTCTTGTAACGTCTTTGGAAGTATCTATAAAAAAAAGTCCCTTAAAAAGGGCAGTATTCGATTCACTTACAGTATATACTATATTTTTTTTTAATTTCATAACAAGGATACTTTTAATAATACGTCCATTAAGATGACATAGATTTTATACAGTTCGTTATAAAGGAAAAATTTGCGAAATTTAATTGGACAAAAATAATGTGAAATTTTTACTTTTGTGACTATTCTGAACATAATTATCAGTTTAATTATTTCTACTACTATTTAATATACAAGTCACTCAGTTGCATTACGAAAATTCGCCATCTATTTTACTTAAACAGGCATCCATTAAGCAGCAGCATAAATTAACTTATTTTGCAGTTAAAATGCAGATCTTTAAAATTATTCAAATAATTACGGTCTTCAAGATTAAAGGCAAATATACTTATTACTGCACATATGGCATTATGGTTTCGCTTGTTTTAATACAAAAATAGCGTCCCGCCCCGGCTTCGCACGGTTGCAAAAACTATCGGTGTTCCTCTACTATAGGTATTATGCATGTATTATACTTTGTTGTTTGTTTTATTTTTGTTGTTAGACTTTGTTTTATACTATGTAGGTAATGATATAATGATCTGAAACTAAATTAAGTATTTACCATCAATTTAAAAAAAAAATAGTTTTGGCTAATTGCTAAATTCAGTATGCATTTGCATGTAATTCAACTACCGCGTACCGTAACTAATTTATTTTATTTTTGTTATGTATAAGTTATTGTAAATAACATACTCTCTACTTTAGTATGTCACGCTATAATTAAACTAAATAAGGAAAACACAATATGTCATTTCGTCTTAAAAATTAATATGAAAATGTTACCTAATAATAAAATAATGAAACTACTCCGTGATCCGTCGTTAACCTAAACACAAGTACATCTACAATTATTAAAAATCTAAAAGGTTGTCAGAATTGTTTTTTAAGGATAAATTAATGTGCTATAATTATCTTCACTCCTGGATCGGGTTCCACGGCGACATCTTTCGCCAGTGGTGCATTTCCAATCAACCTGAAGTTCTTTGTGTAAGGGATGACCGCTACAAGAAAACCAGACACGACAACCCAAATACCCGCAACGTAAAACGCTGCATCCCAATATCCGGTTTTATCTTTCAGGGCACCTAAAGAGAAATAACAAAATAAATTAATAAAATGTATATTATATTATATTATATCAGGGAACTGTTTTTAAGGTTAGGCTTTTTAAAATTAATTACTTAAACTGAATTGATTTATGCATAAGCCAAACACACCTCACTAACAAAAAAGAAAAAAGTTTATTATGGAGTAAACTCCAAAAATGAGGGTCAGTTTTGTATAATATACAAAATGTATATAGGTACTGAACTTGTTAATGTAAAATGATTTAAAATTCATGACTTTAGGTATTTTATAGAGATCTAAAATATATAGCGTTGGTAAGGGAAAATTCAGAACACGTTTTCATAACAAAACCGGTTATTTTCGGAATATAAACATTGCCGTCTAAAGCATTGAACACATCAACGCGATCAAGCGAAAAGGAACCTAGGTATGATTGATCATGTTTAAAACTACAACTAACGCTGAACTATGCGTTAAAAATTATCTTATATTTTGTTTTTAGAGACCAAAGGTAGGTCGAAACCAGCCACAAAACTAAACGCAAATAGTAATAACAGTTCATCACGTCCTAAGGTTCTTCGTTCGTTCTAATCCTTAGGTTTTTTAGGTATAGTTTAATACAAGATTGATGATTCCTATAAAAATTGTTGACGAATTTTTATTGTGTATTAAGATATGACTGATATTTAGATGAGACTCTTATAAAATAAATCTTTTTATTATCTTTAACTAATCGTTAATCAATTTAGTGCATATGAATATAAACTTTTTTATTTTTAGAATACATATCTGTAGCTTATAATATTTCACGTTGTAACAAAAATTTAAAGGTAGTTCACAAGCCTAAAAAGTTTTAACTATAGGTAAGTTATTTACAATGTGTGTGCATTAATTTTTTCATTTAAATGAAAAACAAAAACTGTTACCTAACAAAGGTTATTACCATGTTATTACTTTGTTTAGTACTATAATATGGCATTTCATAACTGATACATTTTTATATACAATACTGATACATTACTCTACTAATCTTCTACATATATATAAGAGATTTCCACCTATATATTGACTCATCACGATATCTTTGGAACCACAAGGCGTAGAGACTTGAAATTTGGTAGGAATATTCCTTTCGCCGAGTAGAGGTCAGCTAAGAACAGATTTTACGAAATTCCACCCAGGGGTTGCAGGGATTAATAACATATTATATGGAAAAATAACGTTTGCGGGATATGCTAGTTATCAGTATAATTATGTAAAAGTAGGTACTTCAGTTTTCCCCACAGGTATAAACAGCATATTGATTTCAGTTACACGGCCTTATCTTTCAATGCTTACTCACACAAAAGTAACGCACGTGTTGGGGGATATTTTCATTGCCACACTAATACTTGATAAGAAATTTAAAAAACGAAAAAATATTTATTTCCATACCAAGTTATTTAACAAGGAGTACAATAAAGTACATGATAGGTAGACATACAATACACATGAAAGAAAGGTCTCTTAATTTTTTATCAAATTATAATACAACTTCGCAATGTACTAGATTTCTAAAATTTAAATTTAGTACGATCCCCAGATTATGAGATTTTAGGAAATTCCATCTATACAGTGATAGAATAGGGGTTAAGGTTTACATGGAACTTTGTTATTTAGGTATACTTTTTTGGAATACCATTAGAGTTAAAAGGGAGTGAATGTAATCTAAACTTAAAATTAACATAATTCAGTTATAAATTAAAAATAAACGAAATCTCTTACCGGCCATAGGCGGTCCAATCAAGTGTCCGATTCCTTGGCTCAGCAGAACCAACCCATATGCCATAGTGAATCTCTCTAGAGCAATCAACTCCACCAATATACTCGGAGTATACGAATACGAACTTGAAAAGGTTAAGCCAAATATCAGAGAGTTCAAAGCCAGTATATAGAAGCTGTAGCTTTCTTTGGCATCCATCACCCGAATTAGAATCGGAAAGAGAACAATTGTACCGCCGCAACAAATTAAACAGACAGCGTATGTTTTGGTTATGTTCACCCAAGGCAGATCGCCGATCCAACCGAGGCCCACCTGCAAATAAGAAGTAAACACAACAAATTGAATACACAAGATAAATTGAAAACATTTTTGAATAAAGCTTAACACGCTAATCTCAGGAGCTACTGCTATGAATTAAAAAAAATATATATATATTGTTGGATAGCCCATTTACCGCAATTTAATAAGGCGTGTGAAACCACGGGACACATTTAGTAATAAATAATATGGTAAGACAATTATAGGCAAGGACATTGAGTGCTGACCTTTCTTTTACATTCTATGGATATAGATATATATACACATGAGTTCACGCCGTTTTTGGCATGAACTTGGGAAGGCCTATGTCCAGCAGTGGACTGCAATAGGCTGAAGTGAGTATTAATGTTAGAATTTTTATTCATTGACTTATTGTTATCGATGGAAACGTTTAAGTTATTGGATAAAAGTGTTGCAAAATTAAAGTGATTGTTTTGTATCGAAAATAGTTTTATTACGAAACGAATTATCACGACGTATAGCACGAACGAATCCGTCAACCCGCATTGGAGCAGCGTGGTGGATTAAGCTCCGATCCTTCTCCTACATGGGGAAGAGGCCTATGCCCAACAGTGGGATATTACAGGCTGAATCGTGATCGTGATAGCACGAACATGATTAATTGATTATATTGAAGATAGTACCTAACGTCATATTGCTGACATCACTTTAATAGAAAGCCTGCTCTAGAGAACCTACTTTATATATATTTAATGAGTAGGTACTAATATATTTTATTTATTTTTATTTTTATACAAAACTGCTCAATATCCGTGCCGATACGTATACTGACGGTACAATTATTATCTTATAATTATGTCAGTCAATGCTTTTATTTAAATAAGTATCTATTTATTTAATGCCACAAGAAGATTAATGCGTTATAAATAAACGAAATTACGTCAATTATGGTATACCTAGAATAACAACGATCAAGAAACGATAAACAAAACAAAGTGCCGTAAAAAGATTAACGTTGTAGATTTATCAAAACACAGACAGATTATGTGAGCAATTTCCGATAATATTGCAATGATGCAACTGCTACTTGTCGGTACATAAAAGAATACTGAAACTACTCGAAATAAATTTATAAAACGTTGCTTAAGCGATAGTATATCTTGATTAGACCAATATAAAGTTTTACTTTATCTTGAATTTAAAAGGTATTAACATTAGGGAAGTACTCGAAAAAGAAGACTCATCTCAAAAGTTTATAATAAATCGTTATACTTGTATATATGTATTACTACAATATCTGATAAGTAAATTAGCCTTGACACTTGAAGCCGACTGAGAATCTAATATAAACAGTCTCAAAGCTAGTTAGTCAGTAAAAAGCGAATATATAGATATTTAGATAAGATAGACAGATCACACTCCAATCTTTATGTTCTGATGATGACATATACACTAGTTCTTATTAACTTTATTAACCGTTTTGCAAAATAGGAGGAGATTTTCAATTCAATTATGTATTTTTTTAATGTATATTACCTCAGAAGTTTTGACCGATTTTAATGACTTTTTTTAAATCGCAAGGTGCTGCGTATCATGTGTTTGTGTTCCCATTTAAAAATTGACTATTTTTTCGTTGACCTACGTTGTAATTATATCACATAACTTTTCATTAGATGTATCGATTTTGTTGATTTTTTATTGTATTCGAAAGCTGATGCTTGTCTTGTCAGTCCTATTTAAATTTGATCGAGATCTAATGATTACTTTTTGAGTAAAATTGATAACGCGTATTTAATTGACTATTTCTTCATTTACTTACGTTACTTTGTCGATGTAATTGAAGTCGTTTCTTTTTTCGTTTGCAAGCAAACACAATTATCACCGTACTATTGATCATGGCTTATCTTCCTATATTAATAAAAGTGCAATAGTTTATCTCTTAGCACATTCAGCATCCGGCAATTCAACATACAGTTTTGTTGTTTTGTAATCAGACTTTAAACAAGATACTTACAATACCGATGATAGTAGCGACGCCAAAAACTCCCAACATCATAGAACCTTGGGTTTCGGTATAACCATTTGCTTCCATATACGTTGATATAAAGAAGTAAGGTACTATGAACCAAATGAATAGCACCAATGTGGACAGGTTCATCATAAGGAAATGAAACTCGGTAAACATATTGAAATCAAACGTCTTGTTAATCATCTTTAGAAATCTCTTGCCCCAAGTCTAAAATATAAAAATTTACATGATAAACGGATAGTTTATAAATTATAACCACCATACTTTCATATACCATAGATTAAAAGTATAACTACAATATTGTTGTTTTTAAGCAATCTTAAATGAAAGAATACAAAATGACTCGAAATATTTTAAATCGTGTAGAATTTTTTTTTATTAAATAAATCCATACTAATATTATAAATGCGAAAGTATCTCTGTCTGTCTGTCTGTCTGTCTGTCTGTCGCGCAATCACGCCAAAACTACTGAACAGATTTAAATAAAATTTGGTATACAGATAGTCGAGAGTCTGAGAAAGGACATAGGCTACTTTTTAATGCGAATAAAAGGGTGTAAGGGGTTGAAAGGTGGGAATGAAAATTTGTATGGAACTATGTTCGTGTTTCGTAACTGTCAAACATTTAATGTTCATCCCATCGATATGGTAAACTCTCCGATAAAATTAAAGAACGTATTTAAATAAAGGTTTCGAATCGACAACATATATCCACAATATACGGATAGTGGCGTATTTTACATTATAAAAATGTATAATAATGTCAGTAATGAAAACGGATTGACATAATATATATGTATTGGTTGTCAAATATAAAACGTAGTGGTTATAATATACTCTTTGGTCAAATATTTATGCGTGCGTTCAGAAATTTATTTAGTATAAACTAAGGAAAATATATCAAGCTAATTAAATCTTATACTATTGAAAAAAAGGAAAGCATTTTTTCTCTCAAATCAACGCAGGTGAAACCGCGGGGCACAGCTAGTTATACATATATTTTCCCACACTGTTCCCTTTAA
The DNA here is from genome assembly GCA_905220545.2 of Melitaea athalia. Taxonomy (NCBI): domain Eukaryota; kingdom Metazoa; phylum Arthropoda; class Insecta; order Lepidoptera; family Nymphalidae; genus Melitaea; species Melitaea athalia. The sequence continues at coordinate 7,412,732 of HG992184.1, forward strand.
AATAAAATATTCTCTTAAATGAAATATTACTTTATATCGTGTCTAAATAAATTAATAAACGAACATTAATATATAGTTGTTTCATAAATGTTAAATTGTTTATTACCTTCTCTTCGGGTTCTTCCACAGACCACATAGAGTTTTTATAAATATCAGGACATGATGACGCACGAAGTTTATATTTAGCGATGTTCATCATAGCTCCGCGATGCATAATTGAATTGCGGTGAACTCGAATATCTTTTAAATAATGGTGATCAGTTTGGAACTGCCTTGACAACCAATCTTGACGCCTCGGAGGAATAACTGACGTATTATTCTCCGGTATCGGTTGAAGTAATTTTTCTCTCACTTTTTCGAGCTTTTTATCAAAATCTTTTTTCGCCTTTTTCTTGATCTTTTCCTTTGTCATAGGTTCTGTAGGCAGTTTGGTATCTGAACCAGTCTTTAGGGCTAGCAAAGACGGATAATTCTGTAGAATTATGTTGTAAAGACGTTCATTGGATTTTAATTGCTCCAAAACCTCAGGTGTCACCTAGAAAAAAAAAACTGTTTGTTAATTTTAAATTAATAAAAATAATAGGTATAAAAATAAACTTTAGGGTACAAAAGTAACGCATGATACTCGTACCTTTTCATTTTGTAATAGAAATGTTGGGAGATCGATAACCGAACTAACTTTATGTTGGCTTGATAATTCAGCGTTTCTTTTAGTGATTGCTTCAACATCTTCAGCATCAGCAATAGCGGACAATAACGCAGAAAGTATATTTTCTGGATTTTCTCCGCTATTTATCATAGTTTTTATCTCTTCAGCGTCAGGGTACATGGATTCTCCACCTCCTGATTTTGCTGAGATTGATGTTGAACTTGATGCCCTTTTAGCCTTACTTAAACTTCTCTGTTTTTTCTGTTCCAAGATTAGCCATTCAGGATCTCTCATTATAGCACCACAAACACAAACATTAAGTACTGTGCCAGCTAATAGTAATAAAGTTCCGCGCCATCCATATTCGTCTAATAAGTAAGTCGTCAAAGGTGAATAAGCAAATGTGCCGAACCCAACTCCACATGATCCCAAGCCAACAGCTAAGTTTCGCCTTTTTTCAAACCAATATGCAATAGACACGACAGCTGTTACATACAGTAGACCCATTCCTAATCCAGCAATTAATCCATATGTTATATACAAGGCCTCTACAGTATTACTGTATGATGCAGCAACAAACCCTATAGTTGATACTATTCCGCCTACAATTGTCATTGTTTTACAGCCATATCTATCAACGAGTGCACTCATTATTGGCCCAGCTATTAAAGGAACTGATATAAAAAGACTTCCAATTAAAGAAGTTTTAGCTTCACTTTCTTCGAAATAGTCAACAAATTTAATTTGTAATAATCCGTAAGAGAAAGCAAGTCCATCCGCTACAGTTGCTATTAAAAACGATGCAGCCACCACGACCCATCCCCATCCTCCATCTGGTATCTGAGGACCACTTTCTGCTGGCTTACTAGAACAAATACTATCATCATCTCCTATCCCCAAGAATTTCACTCTTTCATTCGTTGACTTTGCGTCCTCGTCACTCTTGTCATCCTTGCGATACGCTACAGTAAGAATATTATCTTTGATACCATTACCTTCCGTTTTCATTGAATTGATCATATTGAGGTCGTTTTTAGACTTGTCCATATCTCTTATACAATTTTTGTCATCATTTACTGAATCGATGTATTTGATATCATTATTTTTGATGAGCAATGGAGACGTATTCTTCTCCTCTTCAGACGGTACTTTAGGTTCATACTTGATAACTTTATCTTTACCTGGGATACCATTTGTGTAGTGTGCGTGCGTATCCATTAGTATCGGAAACGCTTTTAAGTACGAGTCTAAGTACGTACTCAGTCACTACTTTCTCTTTCTGAAGATTTTCTAGTGAAACAGAAAGGTGCTATTTGGATTCGAAATCCAAACGGCAATCGTCTACGGCGAGGAGACAATTAGTTCTCTGGACCAATTTCTTAATCTTGGATCTCTAGCCGAATAGCGACAGGAGATTTTGGATATACAAAGAGTGAGAGCGCAGGGATTGTAGCTTGTGGAGTTCATCAAGGACCGGCTAGTCCTCGATTTCACACTTTTAAAAAATACACTTTTAAAATTATATCTTTTTGTGTAAGAAGTTGATGTCCCCCTTCTTGACATGTAGATTAAAGTTTTGCTTTGTACGACATTTCAAAAAATCCAGGAATTCGGTAATCTGAAACAAAAAAAATATATATATGAATAATAACTAGTGGTCGCCCAGTGATCGAAATTGGACCAAAATTAAAAATTTAAATAAAAAAGAAACAAAAAATTATGAAAATAAAGAACATTTTTTTAAATTTTTCAATTTGACTACATACTTTGACAATCAACAAAAGAGTCATAATATGCGTGTGTGTGTCAAATACATGGTAGTGTGTGTAATTTTTTTTTATTGATTTAATATATTTTATGCATAATTAAAAAAAATATTAGCATTCTGCACTCCTCTATATAAACTATAAGTGTACGAAATTTCATACTCCTCTGTCCGCGCAATTTTCGTAATATGGGGTAAATATAATCCTGAACAACTTCGAGAAGGATACCATCGACCGATACCGGTCTCGGTATGACTTGGTTGTTAAACTTAACTTTCGGTTTGTCCAAGTTAATACCGACTACCGAGACCGACTCGTTGGGAGGACTCGTTTAGTTTAGTTTAATATAAACAAGCTTGTTAAAATTTTTCAAGCAATCGCTTAAAATTTTAATGAACTTTAATTTAAAATCAGAAGCATTTTATGACAAATCGACTATATTATCTCATTAGCGGATTAGATTTAATTAATTAAAAAGAATATACGAGTTTGCTAGAAGATTTAGATTTACAAGGATAGATACGAGGGCGGGATGATAAGTAACTAGCCTATTAAGAAAATACTTAACTTTCCGTGATAAAATTAATTTTATTTTTCGACATAGTCTCCGTGAACCTCTACGCACTTACTCCGTCTTCGTTCTAAAGCAGTAATGCCTTCCATAAAATGATTTCTTTCGAGGCCTGCAAAATGCTCCTCTACTGCGGCTATGACTTCATCATTTGTGTCAAATTTTTGTCCGCCCAAAAAAGTTTTGAGCTTAGGGAATAAGTGGAAGTCTGATGGCGCTAGATCAGGCGAATAAGGTGGGTGGGGCAGCAAATCATACTTCAATTCGTTGATTTTTTCCATAACTTTAACACATGTGTGAACCCTAGCGTTGTCTTGGTGGAAGATGATTCTTTTTTCGCCAAACCTGGTCGCTTTTGCTGAATACATTGGTGAAGCTTATCTAGAAGATTAGCGTAGTATTCTCCATTTAATTATTTGACCTTTAGGAAGGTAATCTATCATCAAGATCCTATCTGCATCCCAAAAGACGGAAGCCATCACTTTTCCAGCCGAATTTCCAGCCAGATTTTTTTGGAGCCAAGCATTCCGATTGAGTCCACTATTTTGATTGAATTTTTCATTCTGGCGTGTAACGATGAACCCATGTTTCATATGTTGTTACAAATTGACGTAAAAATCGGCTTTATAACTCTGAAAACGGTCCAGACATTCTTTTGAGTTTTGCACCCGAATCCTTTTTTGACCGTGCGTAAGCAATCGCGGCACCCAACGGGCCGATGACTTTTTCATATTTAATTCCTCCCTTAGGATATGATGTATCCGTTCATTTGAGATACCTGTAGTGTCAGCTATTTCAGATAACTTCAATCTTCGATCTGCTAAAACCATATCATGTACTTTCACGACCATTTCTGGAGTCGTGACACTTTTTGGACGTCCGGGGTGGGCTTTATCTTAGACACATGTACGACCGCGTTTAAATTCAGCCACCCAGTTTTTTACTGTGTCATAAGAAAGGGCACATTCACCCAAAACATTCTTTAATTCGTCATAGATATATTTCCCCTTCATGCCCTTCATATGAAGAAACTTTATCACCACTCTTTGTTCAATTTTATCCATTTTGAAAACATTTGACGAAGTGTATTTTCAAATGACAAAAAATTAATAAAATTTTCACGCCACCAAATTCAAATTTGGAACACAGTTGTCCAGAGATACAAATTTAAAAATGACATATATATTTTTTTAATTGTAACTTTTTAAATAGCAGAGGCTAGTTACTTATCATCCCGCCTACGTAGCAATGAGTGAGTTCAATGATTTCACAATAAACAAGTGGACCTATTTTCCCTCTAAAACATTAAAAACTCGTTGGTAAAAATAAGTATACAGTAGCACACCAAACGCTTATATTGATGATTCGAGAGTATTTTTGTAGACGTAGATTTTGTTTAAAACTTTTGCTATGAGAGACTTCTGGTGTAATTTTTAAAATTATTTAATAGAAGAAAGCTTGTTTATCAAGGTAGCAGTGCATTTAACCGAAGTATTAAATAAAATTGGATTAGGAACGTATAATATTTATTTTTTTATCGTAGATCTAACTTTATAATTAACTAGCTGACCCGGCGAACTTCGTATCACCTAACAGTCGATTCATACATTTTTTTTAATACTTTTCCTTCCCGGAACCCCTCCACTAACACTTAAACTTTGTGGTATGGTATTAAAGTTCAAATTGACTTTAAAGTATTATTACGAATCTTTTGTATGGGAAAGAGTGTTGTTTTTAGACTTTTTCAGGCAATTTTTTAAATTTTTCTCTCCGTAACAACCATCCTCGTACTTCAAGGAATATTATAAAAAAAGAATTAGCGAAATCGGTTCAGCTGCTCTCGAGATTTGCGCTTAGCAACACATTCAGCGATTCATTTTTATATATATAGAGCACAGACCACAGAAATACTAAGATTAGTACAATGGCAGTTGGCAAGGGCGAACTTATCTCTAAAAGAGATCTCTACCAGTTTATCCATAGTAATAAATAATAACGCTGTGTTCAGAATTATCTTGTTGAAGTAATATATAATATATAGAGATTATATACTAGCTGACCCGGCGAACTTCGTACCGCCTAACAGTCGATTCTTTTATTTTTTAATACTTATCCCTCCCGGAACCCCTCCACTAACACTTAAAGTTTATGTTATGGTATTAAAATTGACTTTTAAGTATTATTACGAATCTTTTGTATGGGAATATAGAAAAGTCTTGTTTTTAGACTTTTTCAGGCAATTTTTTAAATTTTTCTCTCCATAAAAATTAGCGAAATCGGATCAGCTCCTCTCGAGATTTGCGCTTAGCAACACATTCAGCAACGACCTAGATATGTATAGAGATAGAGATTACTCACAATAGTCACAATATAAAAAATTATCAAATCGCAACGTTTGTTAGCGAACATTGGGGTTTGGTGCATCGATGTGACCTAGCCGCCCTCAAGCAAACTCATAGCCACTAAATATTATCTGTTTTTATAAATTAATATTTGTATTCGACCTCGTCCAGGACCACTCAAGCTCATCGATACATCTATACATATAATAAAATGGTAGGAAAGTCAAAACTGTACATTGAATATTTTTTTAAATGAATACTTGGGGTGTGATCTACAATCGATACCGAATCCAAAAATATAGTTTTTAGAATTTTTGTCTGTTTGTCTGTTTGTCTGTATGTATGTCCGGGATAAACTCAGAAAGTACTGCATGGATTTACTTCAAATTTGGCACGAATATTATTAAGAAGTCGGGTCAGAACATAGGCTACATATTATCACGCTATCACCTACGGGGAACGAGCAGTGAACCTTTATTTCTTCAAATGTACGTCCGGGATAAACTCAAAAAGTACTGCATGGATTTACTTCAGGCACGAATATTATTAAGAAATCGGGTCAGAATATAGGCTACATATTATCACGCTATCACCTACGGGGAACGAACAGTGAACGCACGCAGACGACGTCGCGGGCAGCAGCTAGTAATTATAATAAAATGATAGGAAAGTCAATGTATGACTGTATGTCCGGGATAAACTCAAAAAGTACTGCATGGATTTACTTCAAATTTGGCACGAATATTATTAAGAAGTCGGGTCAGAACATAGGCTACATATTATCACGCTATCACCTACGGGGAACGAGCAGTGAACGCACGCAGACGACGTCGCGGGCAGCAGCTAGTAATATATAAGCTTACCGTCTGTGTCTTTGACCGCAATTAGACGATTATGAATGTTCCATTTTCTCCAGTTAAAATAGCGACGACGCGACATATTGTATATGTATAATTGTATATGGCTTTTGTTTTTGTAGTAGGTATGTAACGTGACAATTATAATTTACCTATAATAAAGTACTGAAATAGATCTGACATAAAAAAACACTAAAGTAATAATATCCTATATATTATAATTATGTAAAGGCGACATATAATTTCCTCGTATTGTAGGTCGTTTTAACCGGCTAGAACCTAATAATGAGATAATAAAATAGAGTACCTAGTATTAATGTGTACAGAATCTGGCTTCAGGTATGTGGAACAAAACGAGGCCGGTTTGAGTTGGTATTTATAAATAAACTTGCGTTACGAACCTTCTCGTAATACGATTACCGTTCAGTGACTACTAACTTGGATAGGATATATTACTAAAACTGTATACCTCGTTTTTACTCGTACAGATCTCGATCTTGGGAGAATTTACAAAATAATACATATTTAATTATTTACTTTCTTGTAAAACCAAAGCATAACATGTAACATGAAAATATGCAAGAAGAAGAAGAAGAAGAAGAAAAAGAAAAATATGAAATATATGGGTACCTTTATAATCTATACATATAATAAAATGGTAGAAAAGTCAAAACTGTACATTGAATATTTTTTTAAAAGAATACTTGGGGTGTGATCTACAATCGATACCGAAGCCAAAAATATAGTTTTTAGAATTTTTGTCTGTTTGTCTGTTTGTCTGTTTGTCTGTATGTATGTCCGGGATAAACTCAAAAAGTACTGCAGGGATTTACTTCAAATTTGGCACGAATATTGTTAAGAAGTCGGGTCAGAACATAGGCTATATATTATCACGCTATCACCTACGGGGAACGAGCAATGAACCTTTATTTCTTCAAATGTATGTCCGGGATAAACTCAAAAAGTACTGCATGGATTTACTTCAAATTTGGCACGAATATTATTAAGAAGTCGGGTCAGAACATAGGCTACATATTATCACGCTATCACCTACGGGGAACGAGCAGTGAACGCACGCAGACGACGTCGCGGGCAGCAGCTAGTAATGTATAACTAAAAATAAAATAAAAGAACGATCTCTCAGATTAAACAGGTCAACGAGCGTGGCTAAGCGGAGTGAGTTTTGTTTCTTGACTTCTTGTAATTTTTTTGTTTTTTTTTAAATTTGGCCAGTGTAAAATGACGACATGTTTTTTTACGACAGATACGGTATGTATTTTTCAGAATGTACCAGAGTAAATTCAACCTTATTTTACAATATTTATTGTAATTAATTATCCTATTTATTTTATCCAGTATCAGTATCCGCTATTCATGTTAAAACAGACGATGACGAGACGGTGTGCATGCAGGATCAAGAGAGAATATAAAAAAAGAATTATCCTCTCTGTCTAATGACATAGGGAAGAAAGAGACAAATGATTTAGTTCACAAGGTCGATGAACCTCATAGTCAAGGCCACAAAACTAGATCTGTATTTACTTAGATTTAAAATATTTTTAAGAAAATTAATATTAATACATAATAATTCATATAATATAATAGGTAACTATAATATAAATAATTTTACAGCCACAAGTCATTTAAAAAATATATGTATTTAACTAGCTTCTGCGCGCGACTTCGTCGGCGTGGACTCCGCTCCTGTTGGTCTTAGCGTGATGATATATAGCCTATAGCCTTCCTCGATAAATTAGCTATATAACACTGAAAGAATTTTTCAAATCGGACCAGTAGATCCTGAGATTAGCGCGTTCAAACAAACAAACAAACAAACAAACAATCAAACAAACAAACTCTTCAGCTTTATTATATTAGTATAGATTTTATATAGCCTGTGTCAAAAAACAAACAGTGAGAGTTCTTCGAATTTAGAATACCGGTTAGTTATTGACATCCGTTGTGGTAACTTTCCACTGTTTTTAAACGGTTTTATTTAGCTCACCCCGTTTGTTTTATTCTTGGGTCAAATTTAGTAATTCAAATTTCACCCTCTTCCTGCCAACCGATTAATCTGAAATTTTGTATACACTTTGGATTTTGGTGACAATACAATTATGTTTATTTATTATCATTATAAATTCAAGATGGCCGCCGCTACAAAATGGCGGATAATTTATGTTTTATTAATCCCATCAATATGGGTATCAAATGAAAGGGCTCAACAAGCACAATACAATATACTATAAAAAATTGAAATCCAAGATGGCGACCGCTACAAAATGGCGGATAACGTAGGTTTTATCAATCCCATCAATATGGGTATCAAATGAAAGGGCTCAACAAGCAGAATACAATATACTATAAAAAATTGAAATCCAAGATGGTGGCCGCTACAAAATGGCGGATAAGGTAGGTTTTATCAATCCCATCAATATGGGTATCAAATGAAAGTGCTCAACCAGTAGAATACAATGTACTATGTATATAAAATTAAAATCCAAGATGGCGGCCTCTACAAAATGGCGGATAACTTAGGTTTTATCAATCCCATCAACATGGGTAGCAAATGAAAGGTCTCAACAAGTAGAATACAATTTACTATGCAAAATTGAAATCTAAGATGGCCGCCGCTACCAAATGGCTGATAACAATTTTTTATCAATCCCACCAATATGGGTATCAAATAAAAGGGCTTGACAAGAAGAATACAGTGCACTATAGAACCTCAATATTTAAGATGGGCGCAGCCACCAAATGAAACTAACGGGCAAGAAACCTTGCAATAATGAAGCACTAAATGAATTAAACAGAATGCGAAATAAAAACTAAAAACTAGAAAATAAAAATAGGTAAAAAAACTTTTTAAGTTAAACGGTTTTATGTTAAACATACATTGCAATGTTTAAGATAAATGTACTAAAAACCAAAAAATAATAAAATAGATACAGTCGTGGGAATTATAAACATATGCATAGACTAGACTAAAATAAAACCGTGGGGCACGTCAATTGTCTACAAATTATCGACTTAATGTGCGATAGAAGAATCGTTTAATTCGTCGTTAGGCAGTTAGCCCGCAGACGGTGAGGAAATTACTTACTATTTTCTTGCTCATGGAAATTCCAATAGTTATACACTCCATGTAAATAAAAGAGATGTTTCAACTAGTTTATCGTTGGACATTCACACTGCTGGCTGGCGAGGAATCGTTTCACTGCTCGTAGTTTGTCTTTAATCGACAAAACATATGATAAAAGTACTACTCGCTCACCACTGTGAAACCCTAAAACTCGCTTATAATCGAGCTTGCTAGCTTGTTACCACATTCTAGCCCTACTTATCACACGTCCATCGTTGTCGGTTGAACAACTGCCTAATTATAGTGTAACATTACAAAACAAACATTTTAATCAACGATTGTAGACAATTGACGTGCCCCACGGTTTTATTTTAGTCTAGTCTATGCATATGTTTATAATTCCCACGACTGTATCTATTTTATTATTTTTTGGTTTTTAGTACATTTATCTTAAACATTGCAATGTATGTTTAACATAAAACCGTTTAACTTAAAAAGTTTTTTTACCTATTTTTATTATTACATGAAGGACGGTATGTGTGCATAGTGCATACTATGCACTTCGTGTTTTATGCACACACCTATAAAAACCGTTGATATAAATAAAAAAAACCGATAGTAAAAAAGTTCCTAATATGGTTAAGTAAATATATTTATAATCTGTTTAAAAATATATAAAAAACATGTACCCATGGACATAATACCTATTATGTCCATGCATGTACCTACCTATTTATGTTAATATTCGTTAAATTATTAAAACAGTTAAAATTATGTAAGTAGGTCAAAACATCTTTATCACGAGAATTGTATAAACTTCAGTTTGGATAGTTTGTTTTTGCTAAAACAAAGCGTTTATTCTGCAATCTATTGTTTTTACTAATTACCTACTATCAATTAATTAAGCTTGATCGACAATATTTTAGAACGTAAACAGTAACCAAGCACAAAAAGATTATAAAAATTAAACCCTACTTCGAGTCAATCAATGTTTATTTTTTTAATTTCAATCAGTGTGCATTAAATCTTGTTAACAAGATTGTTTTATAACAATTTACTACGATAACTTCTATAACTTTTTATATAAAAAAATACATTTTTATTCCTGTTTAGTAATAGCACAAAACATACAATCTACAGTAATTTAGCCAATATTCGTCAATTGCAAAGTAGCAACAAGACGAAAACGCACAATTAAAAGTATTAAAACAAATTGAATGAAGAAGAATGAAAGAGACGGTAACATATAGGTATTATTATAAATTTATAACGCCATTCATATTCTTGAATGAACTTTCACAATCACGACAATTACCTAATAAGTTTTACATTGACAGATCAGTCAAGATGTTTTATTATAATATTAAGTCCATGATTATAACATTAAATTTTTATAATAATAATAATTTTTATAATATTTTTTATAATAATAGTGCTGTGTGGTTACGGCACTAAAGAATGTAGCCACCCCCTCTCCTCCCGTGGGTGTCGTAAGAGGCGACTAAGGGATAACACAGTTCTACTACCACCTTGGAACTTAAAAAGCCGACGGATGGCGGGATAACCATCCATGCTGGCTTTGAAATACACAGGCCGAAGACGGGCAGCAGCGTCTTCGGTGCGACAAAGCCAGCCCTGGCCCTGCGGTCACCAACCCGCCTGCCCAGCGTGGTGACTATGGGCAACACACATGAGTTCGCGTCATAATGTCGGGCGCGAACTTGTGGAGGCCTATGTCCAACAGTGGACTGTGATAGGCTGTAGTGGGATTATAACATTCATTAATATCTATACTTCTATATCTATATCTATATAATAAATAAAATTGGAGTGTCTGTTTTTAATATTAAAATAAACGCTTTTTACTAAATGCGTATGGATGTATACACGGTGCATATACCAAAATAACATTTTTTACAATTTTTGTCTGTCTGTTTGTTCCAGCTAATTTCTGAAACGGCTGGACCGATTTTGACGGGACTTTCACTGGCAGATAGCTGATGTAATAAGGCGTAACTTAGGCTACTTTTATTTTAGTTTTTTTTTTTGTTACAAGTCTGCGAACTGAACAATAACTTTTTTGTTTAATTCCAGGCGGACGAAGGCGCGGGCACAGCGCAGCTAGTAAGGAATATAAGGAAAATAATATAAATACGGTCTACGTATTTATATAACTGTTCGCTTGATTAAACATTTTAGATATATATTTCTATTTTCTATGTTTATATTCTGTACTTCTTGTTTTCATTTTATAAACAATAAAAATCGTAAGGTCATATCAATTGATCAATGCCGTTAAGGTTACTTGAACTCTTGTTCCAACTCAACGTCAACTCAACAGACTATATTTAAAGTCAAACACACCAACACAACATAATATAAACAAAAATAAAACTCAAAACATACATACCGTTATACTGGCACTAAAACCTTTTCTCAATAAAAATCCACGAAAAATATTAAAACAGCTGGCAACTTATAATTCGAAAATGTTGATAGAAAATAAACAAATCCTCAAATAATACTAGTGCAAGTGAGTGCAATATGAACTGAGGTTGACACACCGATGACGTCAGCGGTTTGCGTTTTAGCGTATACGTACAGGGCCACACGTCCGGACGCAAGCGACGCGCTTTACTATGTGAAAATTTTGAATGACTGTTGAGTTGAGTGTTGACTGAACAACTTACAACTCACAGAACTAAATTCGATCGAAATATCAAACGTCGCCATACCCACAGAAGTACAGACTACAGAACTACAGATTGTTATTAGGTTATATAATTTATACTTATAATATTATGATTAGGTAAGTTTTCATTGGCCATTCGTTAACACTAAGTAATTATAGTACTTACCTATTATTTTTAACCGACTTCCAAAAAGGAGGAGGTTCTCAATTCGATTTCATTTTATTTTTTCATGTAAGTTACTTCAGAACTTTTGACTGGCGGTGTTTGAGATATAACAAGTAGGTAGGTACTTTTCGAGTTATATCTAATAATGCGTTTTTACTTGACTATTTTTTCGTCGACCTAGGTCTAGTCGGGTCAGAACATAGGCTACATATTATTATCACGCTATCACCTACGGGGAACGAGCAGTGAACGCACGCAGACTACGTCGCGGGCAGCAGCTAGTGCTAAATGTATCTTAAAAATAGAATAAGTGGAATATGCGCTATTGTTTACGAATTTCCAAAGTATTAAGCAGAGGTAAGAACATACAAAAGAATTTTAATATACAAAGGCGGTCTTATCAATAAGAAGCGATTTGTTCCAGACAATTCTTTAATAGAATATTTAAGAAACATAAGGTTGTGTGTATTATGATGTGTCCAAAAGCATGTTGCGGAAAAAAATTTACACGACCCACACAGTGACAAATACAAAGAAAGAACGAACAAAGAACAAACATTTTTGCCCAGCAGGAGTACTTCAATATGTTACAGATACAGTTCTACTGAATATTTACTTAGTTTTTTGCTACCCTTGTGCAAGAAAAGCCTATATTTAACAGAGTTTTGATTCAATTTTCAATGAATCAAAATAATTTTGTATTTTGCTAGAGTATTATAGAATGGATTAGAGTAGGTACCTACATCTGATAGCGATCGTTACTCATAGTAGGGAATGTATCCGCCAACCCGCATTGGAGCAGCGTGGTGGATTAAGCTCTGATCCTTCTCCTACATGGGGAAAGAGGCTTATGCCCAACAGTGGGATATTACAGGCTGAAGCGATAGTTTCTGTTATTCACCATTTATCTTACGAATTTTTTCTAGAAGTTCTAGGTAAGTGGGTGACTAGGAAACAAGAACAGTTAATTCTAGGCTAGAAGTAACTGTTGTTTCTACATACAATCTACATATTATTATACTTAAAAATTATTATAGTTTGCATATATATTATAATTTCATATTTTTGCCAATGCTAAAGTGCTAACTATCTATTAATTTATACTTTGTAAACCCGTGTTGTAAACTAATATCTATTGTAACATGAACGTGCATAAACTCAAATGCAACTGTAATGACGAGAACATGTTATTAACGAGTATTCGAAGTATTCATAAACGATAATAGCGATCAATTTTCAAATAAAAGATTCATTGTCCATTGTCAACTCGTGGAATGTGTCCAATATGCCATAATTTTATTACACACTAGCTGTGCCCTCGACTTCGTCCGCGTGGAATTTAACAAAGAGTTATTGTTCAGTTCGCAAAGTTATAAAATAAATAAAGTTCTGACATAAAAGTAGCCTAAGTTACTCCTTATTATATCAGCTATCTGGCAGTGAAAGTCCCGTCAAAATCGGTCCAACCGTTTTAGAGATTAGCCGGAACAAACAGACAGACAGACAGACAAATATTGTAAAAAACGTTATTTTTTATATGTACCGCGTATACATTTATATGCATTCAGCGAAAAGCGGTATTGAAGACCTGTTTTACTCGTGTTAGTTACAGCGTTGTTCTTATCTATAAGTAGATACTAATATTTATAAAGAGAAAAGATTTGTATTTTTGTGTGTTTTGAATTTACGTAATGGATAAACTCAAACACTACTGAATCGATTTAAAAAAAAATCACCAGCCGGGCTAGCATGCGTACAACGAGATATTCTCTTGACGAGAGAGATAGATAATGTCTACATCGAGTATTTTCTCGATTACCCTAGTATGCGCAATACGACTATACGAGAGACATAATTCTCTTCCGAAGACTAAATGGAATAGAAACGCCATGGTATACAAAAGATATTATAATAATATTTATAATTTTAATATATTTCGTTTATCGTAGTCTTTGAAAATTACGATGTCATGTTAGCTCCCGTAGAGATAACTAAAATTTCTTGTTATCTCTTCAATTGTCGTGACGAGAAGAGTATCACGTACACGCATGTTAGCTACTGTAGACATAAAGAGATAATACGAGAGAAGGGGTAGACAAACTTTTGTCGTGGTGCGCATGCTAGCCCGGCAGGAGATTGAAACTACTAGACTAGTTTCCACGTGGCGAAAATGGAAAACTACATAGAATGTGGATAGCTAGCCCGTCATAGAACTTTTATTGATTTTTAGCTTTAAGTAAGTATAGGTACTACTAAAAAGATGTAACTTAAAAAAGTCCTGTAGTAATTATTGTACTTAGTATTTTCTAGATAAATGTTGAAATATATCACATAATTATGTATAATTTGTAACATAATAATTGGCATTTATGTATGGCCAATACAAATGCTTGTCATGTGCGGGATCGAACCCGCAACCGCCAGCACAACAGCTACAAACCATTTTTGTAGCCGTTGTGCCAACGCAGTGGCGTAGCGTGGTTGTCGGCCGCCCGGGGCGGAAAAAATTTTTGCCGCCCTCTTATTTAGGTATTTCAATTTAATGTATAACTATACATTCACTCAAAAAAGTATCGGGAATGGATTATTGGTTTATGGTTTCAAATTATTTTTTTTTTTGTTGTTAGTATGGCGCAACTGTTTTCCATTTTGGCGCGGAGTTTGAGTAGTAGAGTAGTGTGTAGTGAGGAGTAGTGTGTATTGTGGATTTCATAATGGACAAACAAGTCGAACAAAGAGTTTGTCTTAAATTATGCATCGCCAATGGAATTTTGTGTTCGGAGTCAATGAAAATGTTACAGAAGGCTTACGGTGAATTGACTTTATCAAAAACTCGTACTTAGGGGGCGTTCAAGTATTACGTAACGCAAATTTTGAAGATTTTTGACCCCCCCTCCCCCCATGTAACGCACCGTAACGTTTTCCTGTACCCCCCCCCCCCCCTACCCTATAAACGTTACGTAACACCCAACTGACCATTTTTACCACATTTTTACCCAAATGTCACAAATTTGTTGCGCAAACTAACCGGAAAGTCACTAAATTACTTTTTTTATTGTTTTAATCGCGTTTGTGGTAGTAATAAACTAATAAAACAATAGATTTAAATACCCTGGTTTTTTAATTAAACAAAAAACAACGTTACGTAACGCATTGTTCGAAACCCCCCCTCCCTCCCCTGTAACGCATCGTAACGTTTAACAAGACCCCCCCTCCCCCCCAATTAGCGTTACGTAATACTTGAACGCCCCCTTATGCGTGGTACAAAAATGTCAAAAGTGGTCGAGATGTGATGGAAGATTTGCCTCGCTCGGGTAGGCCATCAACGTCTGTAACTTTAACATCGCAAAAGTGAAGGAAACACTAAAATACTGACAGACTGAAAATCCTCATTGAACTTTGAGATAGATAGCCACCGAAATTTCTGTATCTCACGAGTCGATCCGTACCATTTGAACTAATCATTTGGGTATGAAACATGTTGCCGCTCGGCTAGTCCCAAAGAGCTGAATTTTCTCCAAAAACTCAATCGCATTAGAGGCGCTGGGGACATGCTAGAACGAGTCAATTCCGACCTAACATTTATGAAACGCATTTTTACTGGTGACGAGACGTGGGTTTACGAGTTTGACATGCAAACTAGTCAACAAGCTTCGGAGTGGCGACTTCCAACTGAACCGAACCCAAACAATCCACGCCAAACTCGTTCAAAAGTCCAAGTCGTGTTGAGTGTTTTCTTTGACTATCGCGGTGATGTGCACTCGGAATTTGTCGATTTGAGCGTTATGCGGCGTTTAAGAAAGCAAATTCGACGAAAAAGGCCAATTTGTGGAAAGAAAATTCTTGGATTTTGCACCACGATAATGCGCTTTCGCACAAGGCCATCACTGTGAACGAATTTTTGACCAAACACTCAACAAATACCATCGAGCAACCACCATGTTCACCAGATATGGCTCCAGCCGACTTTTTTCTTTTTCCTAAACTCAAGCTACCATTCGTGGCACCCGTTTTCAATCGGTAGAAGACATAAAGGAGATTTCGCGGCGAGAACAGAACTTAATTCCGGAAACAGCATTTAAAAAATGTTTTGATGATTGAATTATTCGTTGGCGTAAGTAATTTCTGAAGGAGCATACTTTGAAGGTGATAAAATAAAGGATGAATAACAAACAGGTTTTATATTGATGTGATATTTTGATCTTTCCCCGGTACTTTCTTGACAGAGTAGTACATTACATACATTATTATATAGAAATTTTCGGCAAGAAAAGTCATCTTTATTCTGTACTGTTACTAACTACAGGTTAACTACAGGTTATATTTGAAATAAAAAATTGCGAGCGTACAAAACATGTCAGAAGTGAAACTTCTTTGGCAAAATAATTAAACAAAAAAAGTAATTTAAAAAGAAAAACAAACAAATTGAGTGTCTACAAAGTACACATGTCAGAAGTGAAACTTCTTTGGCAAACTAATTTAAAAAAAAGTGATTCAAATAAATAATTTAAAAAAACGAATTTAAAATAACAAAAAAAAATTGAAAAAAATAAATAAGCCAAAGTCACACGGTGGTCCCAGGTGGTCACCCATCCAAGTACTTACTGTCCCTGACGCTGCCGCGTTACCGGTCGTTCAAATTTTACCCCTCATGCGCCCAAAGAAGTTTCACTTCAAAAGTTTATAAAGTTGTCCCTTACATGTAATTTAGTATGCAGGGGGTTTCGGGGGCGACAAATTGATCTAGCTAGGATTCACTTCAGCCTGTAATATCCCACTGTTGGGCACAGTCCTCTTCCCCATGTAGGAGAAGGATCAGAGCTTAATCCACCATGCTGCTCCAATGCGGGTTGGCGGATATATTCCCATTTCCCTACTATGAGTGACGATCGCTATCAGGTGTACATGATAACAACCGCGACCGACGGCTTAACGTGCTCTTCGAGGCACGGTGGGGAGACCCACAAGGACTGCACAAAAAGCCAGTCCATGGCAAACATCAGTATGATGATCTAGCTAGGATTCATTTTTATAAAATGTCGTTTTACCCGTATTTTCACAAACTATATGCCCCCGGTCCAAATCCACATGTCACCAGATCGATTATCTTTTCCCCTTTTTTTTTCTAATTGCACTCGTGTTTTTTTTTTATCTGAATAACCATTCAATTTTTTTTATTTTTATGTCGGTAAGATCGAAAAATATTATTGATATTTCATAAGTACCTAGGTATGTAATTGGGATGTAAATAAAATTTCCAAAAAACACGATATAAACCGAGCTAAGCTCGTTCATCCATAGGTAAGACTAACTCCCGTTTATGACTAAGTAAGTCACAAAGGGGAAATTCCCACAAGCATAGACGTTGCCAGTCGCTACAAAATAAAAGGTATTCACCGACTTCGTCACAAAATAAGTAAAGAAAAATTCCGTGATCCTTTCAATCGGTCCGAATGTGTAATTCCGATAGAAATATTTTTATTTAAAAAAATAAAAAATAAAAAAAATATTTTTATTATTTATTGTTAAATTTTGCCGCCCCCTAAAAAGTGCCGCCCGGGGCGGACCGCCCCCCCCCGCCCCCCATACGCTACGCCACTGTGCCAACGCATCGTCATAATTATTAGGTACATGAATAAAACCGTTTAATAAAACGGGGACCGACGGCTTAACGTGCTCTCCGAGGCACGGTGGGGAGACCCACAAGGACTGCACAAACACCCAGACCACGGCAAACATCTGTATGGCCAATACAAATGTTGTCGTGTGCGGGGATCGAACCCGCAACAGCCACAAAACAGTGCTGTGTCCGCTGCGCCAACGCGGCGTCAATAGCGAATAGAAACTATACACTTAATGAATACTGAAGTATTGCAAGCACGTTGTAAACCCTGACCCCGACCCCTCCCAGGAGCTCTGGCCACCTTACACACCACAGGAAAACAACAGTACATGAAAGCACTATCTATATATTTCGCTGTGATCTTCTGTAAGGTTGAGGTACTTCTCCAGACGGGCTGCTCCAGATTTAGATATTTACTGCTGTGTCCTACCTCAATGAAGTACCTCGAGGATATTCTTTCATAAAAATTTTTATCGGATTATAATCGTTCATTCATATAAATAGGTAGGTACATTAACAGTACGTTGTTGATTATATTTTTATTAATTATTTCTTACATAAGATCGATACAGTATTATCATTTTAATCATTCTAAAGCCGATAGATATGATATCAATAGGCTCAAATTGGTCTCGGTCAGGCGAATTCTTATCAGTGACGCAACGCATCGAATCGCATCTGGCCGTTGAATATCACAGAATAATATACTCCGTGAATATCACGGTTTGGCCTTAATGTTGAAAGTTATTGCTTTTGATATCAAATTGTTTTAATTGGATATTAAATAATTAAGTAATCCCACGTTTGTAGAAATTCTGGAGTTTAAAATATTAAATACTTAAATTCATTTTACTAAAATTACCTAACTAAAAATGGATGGAGTAGTTCTAACGCACGAAATTCGAACCATAAATGTGGTAGGTACATAAAGAGGTCCCTAATTATTGTAGTATTACTATGTTATTAAATATCAGGTACTACTTTAGCACCTTTTTGTTAAATTAATTTTTACTCAAGCGAAAACGCTAATTGCACCAAAATCCCTATTATTTTTAGTACGAAATTAAAAGCCAACGACTGCATTTTTTTGTTTTCTTTGTTTGACGCCGCTCCTCTGCACTATTAACTAAGTTCAGTACGCTTAAGATGCATAAAACCATAATACATTCTCAGTATGGTCCAACCCCCATTGGAGCAGCGTGGTGGATTAAGCTCCGATCCATCTCCTACATGGACAAGAGGCCTATGCCCAACAGTGGGATATTACAGGCTGAATCGTGATCGTGATCGTGATGGCAAACACTTTTGTAGTCAAAATAAATCTGTTTCACATATTTAAAATAAGGTTAATTTCTAATATTATTATTATTAGTCTTAGTCGTCTTTCTTCTCGAAGTTATTTTGGCCTAGTTAAATGGTATAGTCTAGGTAAATATAATCTTGAACAACTTCGAGAACTTGGTTGTGAAACATAACTTTCGTTTTATTCAAATTCAAACCAAGATCAACTCGTCGGGAGGATACTCATTTCGACAGCCAACGAGTCTTGAAAACAGAAAACATTTTGAGTTTGAATAAGTAATAACTTATTTTATTAAAAAGTTTTTGTGCCTCAAGTCAATAGGTTACGTTCGTGTATTATTATTTTTTTTCTATACAATCATCCATCGCCTTAACAAGTAGATAATAAAAAAATGTTTAGTAGTGAGTCTCTAAATCGCTAAAGGAAAAAACAAATCCTTTCAAACTTTTTCTACAGAAGTCTCTGCTCTATTATAGTGAATTGTTCCATTTATTTCTTTGAAAAAATTGTATAGATGTATTATAGTCAGCTGGAGTAGTCAAAATAAACCTTAGAGGTATTCTGTAAAAAAAGTATTACAGCGTAGCCTGCCTTTTGTTGAAACTCTTTGTATCAATAAATAAGAGTATAATAAATTATAGTTTAAAAAAAAAACAAAAAAAACACGCTTTAATAGCAATCGAACTAAAAAGTAGAAAATAACAAAAATTCAAATAAAGTGAAAAAGCGTGGGGTGCTTGGTTATCGATTGTGAGGATCATTTTATGCAATATTAGAATCATTATAATAATACGATTAAACACCCCCACGGTTTTTCACTTTATTTGAATTTTTGATATAATTTTGTACTTTTTAGTTCGATTGCAGTGCTATTACCCAGTAACACGGGTTACCACCCAGTACAGGGGCCCTTGCGACTTGTCTTGTAATACTTTATTTTAATCAATAAACTATTTTTGTTTTGTATTAAAGCGCGTTTTTTTTAATGCGTGTTATATTGTATTGTCATCGGCGCTTGACCCCTGTGCACCAAGTTAATCAGACTCCTAGAAGTAGGTGAAAATAAAGTTCAAAGATTCTAACTTTTTTTGATATCTTTAGTTAGGGACTTTTGTACATATATTATGTACATGACAGTCCTATACTAAAGAGTAAACATAATTATGTACCTATATAAAATTAACAACTTAGGTAAATTTTTATTTATACTAACTTATAATACTAAATCATTGCATTAGCATTGCGTTTTCTTAACTACTGAATACAAAATCTAGTACAGTTTTGGCACATTGAGATATAGGTTCTTCAGATAAGATCTGATTGAACAACCCTCGATCTCGTCTACTCCGCCTGTACCGAACACATTCCATCAAAATACCAGTCTGTTGTACGTCTTCTACACACTTCACAATTAGGAGAGTCTACTTTTTTCATTAAATAAGGTCTGGTCATCACCATTAAATAAGGTCTGTCAGGTCAAACGTTATAATTGCATACTAATGACATAGAAAAGAGTAAATATTCCGCTTACGATAGTAAAACAATATTTAACTACCTGTGTATCGCTATTGCTATTTTGGTTATATTATAATTAATTAGTCTTCTATTTAAAATTGATGACTCTACTTACAAGGGCTCTACTTATTTATTTGTGACGTGACAACGTGTAATATTAAATCGATGAACGTCGGATGCATGCACGAACAATGATGACTCATTGTCCCGTTGCGCTCATTGTCCCGTTACGCACCTTGTACGCTAGCGCCGCATCTATCTCTCTCCCACTCGATTGGCATATGCGTACGAGGAGATGTTTTGTTATTTAGGACGTGACTGGGTCATAATTTCAAAAGCAGTCTAAAAATAAATATTTATGCAAGAAAGGCCAAGTGCGATTCGGACTCGCGCACCGAGGCGAGGGTTCCGTACAAAAAGACGTTGCATCGTACCAAATTTCAAGATTCTGAGTTAACGGGACCCTGTAGGTTTTGATTCTCTTGTGTGTCGAAAATTTTTAGCATAAACAGCTGTATCTTTTGATTTCGTTGGCTTAGAAGTTTGATTTTTTCACGACTACAAGGGACAGTAGACCTGAGTATTTGTATGACTACACCTATGAATGATTTTTTGCAGGCAACCCTATATGATTTGTTTTGTAATTACAATATCTTACCTATGATATCAATTTCTATTGGTTTACAGATCGATGTAGTTACCTATACACATCCTGTTCCATCCTGTGTACCTGGTTCACATCTACTTGCCAGGTAGCCATGCACAGAAATAAGCAGGCAAGCCTACTTAGGCATATTCTGTGTGTTAAAACTATCAATTGGAATAATACTCATTCAGTAATCACATGAGTGAAGGTGATGAAAGAAAATTGATTAAAATTAGTTAAAATAAAAATAGCTATGGACACTTTTCGATAGGCAAGTTATCATAGGCATATTTGTTTATATATGTATTATTTTTGATAAAAAAATGTGTCTCATCGAGTTATCAGATCGGTGAAGGTCGATCTTCCACGTCTCCTCTACTATAGTAACTTATCTGCCGTGTCAGACAAATAAAATAAACCGAAAGCCTATTTCACAACGTCATGACAATATGCAATCAATGACAAAATGACAGGAACCAACATGAATATAATGGTGAAGTAAAGTGCCCTGTACCAAAGCCCTGTACACGGACAAATTTATTTGTCAAACTTCATGCTTTCATCGACCAAAAGCGCATACGATCAAACCAATAGATCAATTAAACTGAATATTTCTAGAAACCAAAACAACAAATATATAATAATATAAATATTATTTAATAATAATCAGTATTTTTATGTTTCAGATACCCAAAATACAAGAAAGTTGGAAAATATTGGCACGACAATTTAGAAATACATAGAACTTAATATCACTTTACAAAAACCTGAACATTCCGGTTCCTATTATTATTATTATAAAGGAACACACAGCTGCAGTTGTCTTCTCCATCAAGTTTCAAGGCGATAACTGAGATCCTATTTGACAAACACAGTTGCACACTATCAAACAGGTTTGGTTTGTTGGTTAGATATTTATTTATAGGTATAATTTGACCGTGTACATGGCACTTAAGACACATACGTGATGCCTAGGTACTCGTTCAAACACGCTCTATATACTAAAATGACAGTTCTATTGCAACCTTTGCTTAGTTCTTTGTATTACTTATCTTATTTTACATATTCATGGACGCGAAGACGTAATTTATACGAAAACTTGTATTTTCCCTCTATAGTTACTTTTCCTCGCTATAGTAATTACTAATGTTATTATTTTCCTTTGTGTGTTATTTTTATAAGATTTTATTGCGATTTTTATTGAGAAATGAACAATTTCACATACAGTTAATTGGCAATTTCTAAGCGCATTATAACCTACACTTCACCATCGGTTTTTATTCTTCAGTAATATTAATTTGTTATCAACGCAAAACTTAGTCGATAACAGAACAGGATTTTCGTTTGAGAGAAGTGGGGTCATCGACCTTACAGTTTAATAGACTTTTAAGTCCGTATCACCGGTTATCATGTAATGAGATGTTATTACGAAAGTATGTCAAACGTTTCGATTCATCCTGACGTTGAGCTAAGATAATCTAGATAATGCTGTCACAAACCGACAGAAATTATGAACTTCCCTTTTTATAACACTTCAACGTTTTTTTCGTTTGAAGAAGGGAATAAACAAGAGATATAATTAAGACATTGTCCAACACATTACATCCGTCTTTTTGTAATCATCGTATTTACTGACATGTCGCGTTCACATCACGTTTTATGTTTATTGTTACTGTATTGTTTCTATAAATTATAGTACATTATTTTGCTATCTGTACTCTTCGCCAATAAAGATTCCATAAAATAAGATTTTAGAAAAACTATCCACACATATTGAAAAATGTGTTTTTTTTTATTCTACTCCTAAATTTTAGTTCTAATCCCGTAAATACTTTCGTTTACGATCGGATATAGAGCGAGACTGTGAAAACAAATTATAAACGACGAAACTCTATAAGTGGTTGTACCTGCAATCATCCTGCAATAAACTAAAAAATCACACACTCTTTTTGGAGTTTATTGGAGTTTACTCCTTAAGAATCGATTTTCATATAAGGCCCCCGGTATGAAAAAAATATGAGGAGTAAAATCTACTGAAACTGAACGAATGACCTCGTTACGTTTTTGTGCGCCATCTATCTGCTACGACGTTTACGACAGTAGAGGCTACGGCCTACGATGTTTACGAAGGTATCGGTTACGACGTTTTCTAATAATGCCATCGATGGTGGCGTTATTTGATTCGTTTAAATACCATTTGATATGGTATTAATCTTTTTTTCTTAGACTATAAAGCCTTTTTTGTGCATATTTAGACAGTCGATCTGAATAAGTAAACTCCAGTCGTGGGTCGGAGGAGACATACACACTTTTTTACATTTGTGGTTATCAACAATAACGAATTTAGTCTACATTCGACATTCTGGCTGCACGTTCTGTAAAAATGATAACTTTGTTTTAAATGTTGTGATATCATTTCTATTTTTAAAATCAAGGTGGACTGCCGAGTATTCATTGACACTCCAAAAAAGAGAGATGATCGTTAAAACGTCTCGAACGTTCTTCTTCTCGTCTTCTGAGGCTTGTAAGTCTTGTAACAGCTTCTTTGAGGTAAAAAACGTCAGTGTGATCCTAAGAACCTTAAGAAGTAAGTTAGCAGAGAGGGATCTAAGATCATTTCAACCAGTTTGAGACCCAGAACTGATCGTGGCTCAGAAAACAGCGATACTTAGGTTTATTCAAGAATATTCAAATTGAACTTCATAACAATGGAAACCAGTTCTCTCTCTGAAGAATCAAGAATTAAAAACTTCCAAATATTTTATTTGCTCTTGTGAAAGTCAACCCAGAGTATTATATTATATACAATTTTGAAGAAACTGAAAAAGGTAGGAGACCGGTTAATTGTGGCGCTGAGTATATTATAAAATCTTAATATATATATAAATCTCGTGTCACAATGTTTGTCCTCAATGGACTCCTAAACCACTTAACCGATTTTAATCAAATTTGCACACCGTGTGCAGTTTGATCCAACTTGAAAGATAGGCTATATTTTATTTTGGTATATGTAATTATTATATTTAAGAAAAAAAAAGGCTGTACGAAGTTCGCCAGGTCAGCTAGTAGTTTATAATACAACAAACAGGTACATAATATTTGAAACTACTCTTGATAAAAATGCGAAGCAAATGCGATAAGTAAAATATAATTTATGTAACACCAATTAGTTATAAATAATTGTGTTTGCTCGCAAACGAAAAAAAACCGACTTCAATTACATCGACAAGTAATACAACGTAATAAGACGAAAAAATAGTCAAGTAAATACGCGCTAATAAAGTTTACTCAAAAAGTTGTAATCAGTTTTCAATCTTATTTAAACAAGACTACGAGACAAGTATTAGCTTTCGATTAAAGTAAGAATCATCGAAATCGGTACACCGAGTAAAAAGTTATGCGGTATAATATAACGTAAGTCGACGAAAAAGTAGTCACGTGTAAATACGCATTATTAGATATAACTCTAAAAGTACTTGTCAGATCTCAAATAAATTAAAATGGGACCACATGACACGCAACACCTTTCAATTAAAACAAAATTGATCGAAATCGGTCCACCCAGTCAAAAGTTCTGAGCTAACATACATAAAAAAAAAACATACGTGTCGAATTGAGAACCTCCTCCTTTTTTGGAAGTCGGTTAAAACTAGTAAACGCATTATAGTTTAATTTTATCACAAATATTTTCAAACAATTTAAAATAAGGCGTAAACTCTGGTCTCTGTGAAATAAAAAGAAATAAACTCTACAAAAACAAAGAGATTCTTTTCTCAGGTAAAATAGGAACTCGGCTCTACTTAAACCCATTGAAATATAATAATACAATGTATAGTAGAATTATTCGCCTTATATAATAATTATGTCTATATAAAAATCCGACAAGACTGTCTTGTAAGGATAGTTCTCATACAAAACCGGGTCGGGCCTCTAGTACTTTGTAATTATAGACAATTGTAAACACAAATAGTACACGTTAACTTCTAGATAAAGAACTGAATTATACTTTATATTACTATCCAAACTGTGTAATATCTTTTAATTGCATGTATTTTAAATCCTAGCTTGTGTTTATTTTCAAGAAACCTTCATTTCTTACATATCACAAGGTATTTGTGAGTTGTGACCGAAATATAAAGACCGTGCTAGTCATTGACGTCATTTGGCAGATGTGTCTCCAGATACTGGGGGGCTCATCAGAATTAGAAACGGAGTTTGCTGTCGTAGACAAAGAGTTATTAAGCGACAATTATTTCTATAATATTGCATAGTATGCGATGTATGTTTAACGTTGAAGTGCACAAAATATGCCAATAATTATTGTACTTGTAATAATATTTAATTAAAAGTAAAATCTCAAATAATTCGTTTCATTATTTATTTATGAATTATGTACTATACTGTAATTATTTAAATTATGTTTGATCGCAAACGAAAAAAAAATCGACTTCAATTACATAGACAAGAAATACAACGTAGACAAAAAATAGTCAAGTAAATACGCATTGTTAGATATAGCTCAAAAAGTAGTTTAAAAAAAAGTGTATGTGTCAGCTCCGACGCACGACTGGAGTTTACTTCTTCAGATCGACTGTCTAAATAGGAACAAAAGAGACTTTATAGTCTAAGAAAAAAAATTTATACCATATCAAATGGTAAATAAATGAGTCAAATGAATGGCATTATTAGGAAACGTCGTAACCGATACCGTCGTAACCGTCGTAGCCGGTATCGTCGTAGACGTCATAGCAGATAGATGGCGCACAAAAACGTAACGAGGTCATTCGTTCAGTAGATTTTCTTCCTCGTATTTTTTTATACCGGGGTCCTTATATGAAAATCGATTCTTAAGGAGTAAACTCCAAAAAATCATAGAAATCGGTCAACCCAGTCAAAAGTCTTGAGGTAACATACATAAAAAAGTACAATCGAATTGACAACCTCCTCTTTTTTTAAGTCGATTTAAAATGGGTAAAACTCTGTGCATGTAGGTACAAACAATGTTTAAAAATAAAATTTCTGTAAGCACATTCTTTCCCAATTCCTTTGATTTCATTTCAGCTCTGAAAGAGATCGAGATACTTCTAGATTTCTTTCATCAACAAATCTCAATAACAAATTGTATAATAACGTGCAATTAAGTTACATATAATATATGTATAATGTATACATGTATGTATTACATTTTATACAAAATAAAATTACAAAGTCATTCAATGACTTTAAATCAGTTTTTTAATTGCGACAATTTAGCCTCCGCCCAATAGGTATCTATTCCTAGTCTTTTTAATCGTTAACTATATAGAGTTGACTTTAAGATATTGTTTTTTATATAATATAGACACATAAATAAATAAATAAATAAATAAATATCTACACAATACACACACGGTCGTCTGTTCCTAAAGTAAGCAACTTAATGCTTGTGTTATAGGGTAACAGCCGACTGGTCTAGCTACATTTTTTTTTCGATAAACATACTTATAAATAATACATATATAAATATATAAATAAATATGTATATTACACCCAGACTCGGGGTGGGAATCGAACCCACAACCCGCGGAGCAGAAAGCAGGGTCACTACAAACTGCGCCAACGGGCTAGTCGAAACATATATTATATATTGTATGTTTTTTATAATTTCCAAAAATTATTAAATTATTTTGTACTGGCGTTACCATTAAAATATCAGTGAACTTTATTGAATCTAGCACAAATTCTATTTTCAAATATTTTGTGGCATTCAGAATTATGAAAACGTGGAGAATCGGGACGTAATGACGTCATAAGTTGGCACTCGTCAACGTCTGGTCTTGTCCTGAGACACCGTCTGTGTTTCGTCTGACTATAAAAGCTAATGGCAATGTTTGATTTGAAATAACCCGTGGAGTTTTAGCTGTTCCATAATTATATTCCACAGGGACGACACTATGTTTTTAACTACGACGAAGTGTAATTGCGTCATCTTTCGACAACATTTAAAGTTAAAACCACCTTCATAACATCCACGGTCATCCACCACCGCATAAACTAAATTGAAATTTGTTGTTTTCCTTTTTATACAGAACTTTCTTAAACCATGGCATCGATATTGCTTTACTTGTGCGACTAATTGGCGATTTAAACTTAATATGGATACTTATTTTAAGAAAAGCTTATAAGGTCTATGAGTATAAAATCACTATATATGAGATTCACGATAAGAATATTCAACTATGTGTTAAGTAGTGACATATTTTGATTACAGGGCTCTTAATCTATACTAATATATAAAGCTGAAGAGTTTGTTTGTTTGGTTGTTTGTTTGTTTGAACGCGGTAATCTCTGGAACTAGTGGGCCGATTTGAAAAATTCTTTCAGTGTTAGATAGCCCATTTATCGAGGAAGGCTATAGGCTATGTTTCGTCACGCTAAGACCAATAGGAGCGGAGTCCACGCCGACGAAGTCGCGCGCAGAAGCTAGTACATAATATTTAGTCTGCCGCATATCTCAATCTTTTAGTAAATAAACAAACGTAAAATTGGAAAACAATGTCATGAATTTTACATAAATGTAAAATATGGAGACACGCAACCACCCACGCAGTGTCATGACATACGAATCGTTATTCATTAAATACGTAGTGACAAACAGCTGCTATTTACTAAGCTAAATTCGTTAGTGGCAACCATTGAGCTATTATTACTTTAGTACATATTACTTCAATGGTGGCAACCGCCCAAAATTTGGAAACACCACTAACGTTTACTTAACTAACGTAATTATCAGTGCCAAAATATAAAACAAATTCAATCATCTTTCTTGCATTACTCAGAGTCGTAAACGTCATCTGTCTTTTTCTTTCATGTTATGTTATTTGATTTATCAGCAGTTATATATTTACATAATTATATAAATATAACTTGTACAAAAAAAAATTGGGTCTCATACCTGTTCCAACTGGTTAAAGGGATTTGTTAATTCAAGGTTAAAACTATTATATTTAATTCAAGACTCATTCCGACCGACACATCTGCTAGTATCCGAAATATATTGGATCATATTATTGCATTAAAATCTTATCTTTAAGACAATAAAAATAAATTGTTATCTCCAAATTCATATGCAATAAAGATAAGAGATCGTGAGATCTTTAGATAAAATTTAATATAACGAAGATAAATTTAAATGATCTCTGATACGTCTCACAGTTTGCTAAGGAACAATTCTTCATGATTGTTTAATTTTGCTCCTATATTTAAGTACATTAATAAAAAATTTGAAGTAAGATTGCTTTCAAAATTAATTCACTAACACCAGTGTGAAATATATATTAAATGAAAACCGGACGACAAAAAATAAAAATCAGCAACAAAACATCAAATAGTCTCTATAAGCGCCTATAATAATAATATGTAAAGATGTCATTACATGATTACATCAATTTGCACATAAATTTATGCCTTGAAGTAATGCACTATACTCTTATAACTGTATTATCTTACGTGCTTAATAATATTATGTTAACGTTTTAGTAGTTTGTTAAAAGAGTTATAAAAGAATAGATACATAAGTTTTTATAAAAGAAATGTGCTTAAATATCTATATGAGCTTAAACATATACATATAGGAACACATCACTACTTGAGAGCAGTATTATATAGCTGGTATCTCAATAGAAAAGACCTTATTAAAGAAACTACGCCTTCCGGAAATTTCATTAATAAATTCTTATGGAATAATTGTGTTTCGCTCGCAAACGAAAAAAAAAAACCTACTTCAATTACATCGACAAGTAATACAACATAATAAGACGAAAAAATAGTCAAGTAAATACGCGCTATCAAAGATTACTCAAAAAGTTGTAAACAGATCTCGATCTAATTTAAAGGAGACTACATGACAAGTATTAGCTTTCGATTAAAGTAAGAATCATCAAAATCGGCACACGAAGTAAAAAGTTATGCGGTATAATACAACGTAGGTCGACGAAAAAGTATAGTCAAGTAAATACGCATTATTAGATACTAGCTTCTGCGCGCGACTTCGTCGGCGTGGACTCCGTTCCTATTGGTCTTAGCGTGATGACACATAGCCTATAGCCTTCCTCGATAAATAGGCTATCTAACACTGAAAGAATTTTTCAAATCGGCCCAGTAGTTCCAGAGATTACCGCGTTCAAACAAACAAACAAACAAACAATCAAACAAACAAACAAACTCTTCAGCTTTATATATTAGTATAGATAACTCTGAAAGTACTTGTCAGATCTCAATTAAATTTAAATGGGACCACATGACACGCAACACCTTTCAATTAAAACAAAATTGATCGATAACGGTCCACCCAGTCAAAAGTTCTGAACTAACATACATTTTAAAAAAAATACAGTCGAATTGAGAACCTCCTCCTTTTTTGGAAGTCGGTTAAAAGCAACAACAGTCGCAAAACAATAAACATTCATCTACTCGCACACTTATATTTATTGACAGATAACGTGCAATGAAATAGATCTATTATTAGATACACACGAGTGGATAACGTCTCTTCAATTAATGATATGTATTTGCGTCCATTATAATGGAACGAGATCCAATTTCATTGACTAGAAATTTCCATATACTTTTCGAAACTATTTTTCGGCTTTACTTTGACCAGCATACTTCGCTGAAGCTATATCGCACTATTTAAATTTTAACTTTGGCATATCAATAAGCTATTAACTTATAATGTCTCAATATTATAATGATCGGTAAGCCGAGACCATCTACAAATTTTCAAATACTTAATAGTAGTTTTAGGCAATTTTAATTTGCGTAATTTAAAGAGATCATTAGTGATCTATTAGAAGCATGACCCACATATTATGTCCGATTAAATGTCTACGATGTCTCTCTACTATGTTTTTCTTCAACATAGAACACGAGCTAGTTAATTAAAAAACAAATCACCTTTAAAAAACTTACTGGTGCTAGCCCAACCCGAATTTAAGCTTAACTTTTCAGTTTAGATTAATTTGATCAAGCCATGGATTATCTTCGCTCTTACAAAAAGGAACTCTTAATTCAGATCAAATAATAATAACACGGGGCCCAAGCCCAGAGCCATCGACATTATTAGGGCAAAGAAACTTTGACAAATTTTTTTTTACATATCCATACTAATATTATAAATGCGAAAGTAACTCTGTCTGTCGCGCAATCACGCTAAAACTACTGAACAGATTTAAATGAAATTTGGTATACAGATAGTCTAGAGTCTGAGAAAGGACATAGGCTACTTTTTAATGCGAAAAAAGGGTGAAATGGGTTGAAAGGTGGGAATGAAAATTTGTATGGATATATGATGTACAATGTTCGCGTGTTTCGTAACTGTCAAACATAATGTTCATCCCGTCGATATGGTAAACTCTCCTCTAAAATTAAAGAACGTATTTAAATAAAGGTTTCGAATCGACAACATATATCCACAATATACGGATAGTGGCGTATTTTACATTTTAAAAATGTATAATAATGTCAGTAATGAAAACGGATTGACATAATATATATTGGTTGTCAAATATTTATGCGTGCGTTCAGAAATTTATGAAATATACAATAGATGATAATGTACAAATGAATTAAATACAAAAAAAAATTCCTCAAATCAACGTGGGTGAAACCGCGGGGCACAGCTAGTTTCTTATAAGGCGTTTCATTTGTTTCTCTTCGTCAACCGTAAACTGTGTCAATTCAATTGAATGGTCTCAAGTCTCAACTCAATCAGTTTGAATGGTAATCGATTCCAGAAGCTTCCATACACCCATACATAGTATCGAGAAACCTATTAATGCGTTGCCGGCTGCCGTGAAAGCATCAAACTATTTAATGAGGTGTTTTCAATGAATATTTAGCTTTTTTAATTACAATACTTTTTAATTTATTTTTATTCTATTATTCCAAGTGTCTTTTTCTTTACTACTAATTCCTAATCACTTTTATTAAAATCTATACTAATATAATAAAGCTGAAGAGTTTGTTTGTTTGATTGTTTGTTTGTTTGAACGCGCTAATCTCAGGATCTACTGGACCGATTTGAAAAAATTTTCTGAAAAAAATTATTTTTTTAGTGTTAGATATCCCATTTATCGAGGAAGGCTATAGGCTATATATCATTACGCTAAGACTAATAGGAGCGGAGTCTACGCCGACGAAGTCACGCGCAGAAGCTAGTTGTAAAATATTTTTGTATCTCCACAAAAAACTTTTTACTATTAATAGCGATAATGTGCTTGAAGTTTATTGACGCGTGGCAAAATTTATAATGAAAGACTCGCTGTAGTAATCTATCTTCTATATATATAAAAGAGTTACCCACCCATTGACTCATCCATCACGATATCTCTGGAACCATAAGGCGTGGAGACTTGAACTTTGGTAGGAATATTCCTTTCGCTGAGTAGAGGTCAGCTAAGAACGGGTTTTACGATATTCCACCCCTAAGGGGGTTAAACGGGGGTTGGAAGTTTGTATGAAAGTCCTATGTTTTTGAAGTAAGAGACTTGAAATTCAAAATGTATACTCTATAGATGGTGTTGAGGTGTACTAATAATGTATTTTGAGAAATCAACCCCCTTTTGGGGTTAAAACAGGGGATGATAGTTTGTATGAAAGTCCAATGAAAAATACACGTACAAACTTGAAATTAGCCAAGTAGGTTCCTTATAGGGAGTAGACATCCGCTAAGAACGGGTTTTATGAATCTCCACCCCTAAGGGAGTAAAACGGGGGTTGGAAGTTTGTATGAAAGTCCTATGTTTTTAGAGTAACAGACATGAAATTCAAAATGTATGCTCTATAGATGGTGTTGAGGTGTACTAATTTTGTATTTTTAGAAATCAATCCCCTTTTGGGGTTAAAACAGGGGTTGGTAGTTTGTATGAAGTCCAATGAAAATTACACTTACAAACTTGAAATTAGGCAAGTAGGTTCCTTATATGGAGTACACAACCGCAAAAAACGGGTTTTGCGAAACTCTACCCCTAAGGGGGTAAACGGGGGTTGGAAGTTTGTATGAAAGTACTATATTTTTGAAGTAAGAGACTTGAAATTTAAAATGTATGCTCTATAGGTGATGTTGAGGTGTACTAATAATGTATTTTGAGAAATCACAAATCAACTCTCTTTTGGGGTTAAAACAGAGGATGGTAGTTTGTATGAAAGTCCAATAAAAAATACACCTACAAACTTGAAATTTGGCCGGTAGGTTGCTTAAAGGGAGTAGACATCCGCTAAGAACGGGTTTTACGAAACTCAACCCACAAGAAGGGGTTGCGGGGGCGTCAACAATGGAAAATTGAACCGTAAGGCGTAGAGACTTGAAATTTGGTAGAAATATTCTTTTCGCCGAGTAGAGGTCAGCTAAGAAAGGAATTACGAAATTCCACCCACACAGATCACCCCTGGGGTGATCTGTGTCCACCCACAAGAAGAGGTTTCGAGGGGTTAACAATGGAAAATTGAACCCACAGATCATGATCTGTGATTGAACCATAAGGCGTAGAGACTTGAAATTTGGTAGAAATATTCCTTTTGCCGAGTAGAGGTCAGCTAAGAACGGATTCTACGAAATTTTACCTACAAGAGGGGGTTGCGGGGGCGTTAACAATGGAAAATTCCCGTTTTTAAACTATAGCTCCTATCGACTCCAAATTTGGTAGGAATCTCCTTTATGTCATGTAGAAATGACCAATGAGCGGATTTTATGGTAACTCATCCCCAATAAGGATTGGCGGGGGTGGGCGTTAATAATGAAATTTTAAATTTCCGTGGCTAATAGAAGATAACGCTTAGTGAAATAACAAGGTTTGTAGATGTGTGTTTAGATATTTAAAACTACGCAATGGATTTTGATGTGGTTTTTTTTAATAGATAGAGTGATTCAAGAGGAATGTCTATATGTATTATACATGCATAATATAGTAGGTAAATACTGATAATTTTAGAGGTTTCTAATGTGATGTAATAAATAAACA
Source organism: Melitaea athalia (assembly GCA_905220545.2). Classification (NCBI taxonomy): domain Eukaryota; kingdom Metazoa; phylum Arthropoda; class Insecta; order Lepidoptera; family Nymphalidae; genus Melitaea; species Melitaea athalia. Next base: position 7,445,943 of record HG992184.1, read on the forward strand.
CATTTTTTGCGCTTTCCCGCGCACCCGCAACCCGGAGATAGATCAAAATAATGTACTACAGTATTGTACAACTTAAAAAGGTCTATAAAAAAGTCTGCGATGGTATAAGTCTATCTCTTAGGGATAACCCACAATAACCATTTTTTATCCTTTACTTTTTACGAGAAATAATGGCATATTTACGAAGCGATTTTAAACAATACAGCATTAATCCTTATGCAATTAAGTAAAATACATAATACATTGTGCATTTAATATAGATCAATATGGACCTGTACAGTATGTAATTTTAATAAATGTTTTCGAAGATATCATAGATTAAAAATACCGGGAGCCGCGGCCGGTGCGACAATTTTTTCGAAATTGTATGTTCGTACTTTATAATTTTTTAACTTCATTTATAGTACGTACATTAGGTTGGATAGGATTAGACTAAAACCATAATTTATCAAGTCAAGAGTAGCCTCTAAAGAAAACATGTTTTATTGTCTAATGACAAAAAAGTTGTGATCATTTTATTTATAAAGACATTCTGTAGTATATTTAGTATCGGCATGTCACCCGTGCGAAGCCGGGGCGGGTCGCTAGTTTCTTTATAAATATTAAATAATTTTTGATTTGATTGTTTAAGTTTATAAATATTTTATGCAAATAATGGATAACTATAGACGCCGGCCCTTATAAATAAATTCAAAGCACGTCATTAACGATAGCCTTCAACGTAAGTGATAAAGCGATTCAGTAATGTATCTATTATTGCTATTTTTTATTTATAAATGATTCATTACAATGTTTATTATTATTTTTTATCATTATTTTACTAGATACATATTTACGTACGAGTAAATATGTATCTAGTAAAATAATGATAAAAAATAATAACAAACATTGTAATGATAGAGATACATAGTTACGTACAAGAAGCTATCCAATAACTATTGCAGTCAGTAAGTGTTACAAATTGCGTGGTACTTTATCCCGGTCCTACGCTCACTGCTGCTCTATCTCCTGCTAACTCTATTTATCTACCACAATCGAGAGTTTTCGAAGAGGAACTTTTTGTTCGTCTCACCAAAATGAAGCTACTCCCGGAAAATTAGCTTGATACTAATCAGGTGAAAAATATGTACTACGGATCCCTACCTATTAGTTTTTTAAACCACTCCAAACCACCAATAATTGCTTACTCTAGAGGAGAACGTACAAAATTTTTGCAAATAATTCTATTACTTCTCTATCAGATAACCAAGTGTTGTTATATCCCCGAGAGTCAAGGGCGGATCCAGCTTTGGCGCCAGGGGGGGTCACAGTCATGGTCAAGGCGTCAGGGGGGGTCACATAGTCGTGGTCAAGTAAAAAGAAGTTATAATTTAATTTTTATAATGATGGATACAGGGAAAAAGTAGGTATTTTATTAATCTATGTAGGTAATGTACTTAAAAATACCTATATTGTGACAAAAATCTTGTTTAATAATTTTAATTAGTGGTCCACTTAGGTCCTGGACACAGCCCGGGGGGGTCATGAGCCCCTGACCCCCACACCCCCCCCCCCTCCTGGATCTGCCAGTGCCGAGAGTCTTATGCTACATACAATGTACGAATACCTACATACAATGTACAATCTACAATTTCTACATGTAGATATAATTTCGTAGTTATCGGTCGAGCAACCGATGACTACAATAATTACGAAGAACAAGAAACAAACTTACTTTCATTTATAAATAAAATCTATTTAAAATATGGCTTTTATATAATTTGTTACAAATTAATATACTTAGATAATTATCGATTGATAGTTTCCTGTGCCACAAATAATTATACTTAGTCATAAATATACTACTATGTGTTTCAATATTATTTTTATTTGCATATTTGTAATGATTTTGTCAATGTCATGTACGCTCGGCGACAACGAATATTTACTATGTATATTTCCTTACGGAAATATCAGATATGTTTTTCTATATTATATACTTGTATTTTGTTTGCTTTTTGTGTCATAAGCAATCATTTTTACTTGATTTAAACCACGTGCTCAGACAGGGCCGTCTTTACCCGGGGGTTCAAGGGGTGCAACGCACCCGGGCGCGGGGTTCTAGGGGGCGCAGAATGCTAGAAATTTGAAATTTTATTGACCTCTAAACTCATTTTTTACAACAGCAGGGGCGCGGGCTGATTACCCGCACCCCGGCGCGAAATATGCTTAAGACGGCCCTGTGCTCAGAGTTTTAAGCTGTTCATTTAATTAAATTTTGTTCGAATGATAAGCAAACATGAAAGCTGTGTATTTATGTATCCCTTTTATGTTGATTAATAAAATATCTGTAAATTTTCTGTCATCAACATGCCATTACCTAACAGCCATGTCAAGTCAGCTGACATGCTTCATATATTGTTTTTTATTTAATTTCTGGTTAAACCTAAGTCAATTATCTTTGCCTATTACTACAGAAGTCAACATAGACATTTTAAGTGCTAAATAATTAAATAAACGACTAAAGTCCAATCGATAAAAAAATCTTAAACAAGAGCTGAGTAAATTTTATAAACCATTAATAAATCCCAGAGTCAAACTTTCAACGTTGCAGGCTTAGATTTGAGCGTTGAGTATTTTTCACGTGGCCAATTATAATTATGTCGCTCTTTCAAGAGTAAGTAACCTCTAAAGAAAATATGTTTGTATTGATTGTTTGACTAATGACCAAAAAAGCTGTGAACGTTGTATATAAATAGGTACATCTGTTGTATATTTAGTATCAGCATTGCACCCGTGCGAATAATAAAAATAAAAAAATAATATATACATTCTAACTAACAGAATAAATTTCAATGCGTTTTAAAGAGATCTGTGTACGTATCTATATATGCACATGATATTTGTTAACTGTGTTCAATAAGTCATTCAAATTTTGTTGACATACTGCTTACGAGATGTTGTTGTTCTATACACAAAGACATGGAGAATACCTACGTACGCAGCGACCTCATTTTATTTTCTATTTTGCAAAATTGCAAACGCACTATGAAATGAATGTAAAATATATTTGTTTAGAGAATAACAACGAACGAGATGTGACTAACATTAAATCAATGAATATATAAATTTTAAAACAGCTGAAGATTTAAGTAAATCACAACAACATCATTTGACATTTATATACACAAATGTCATGCTTTTGTTTTGTAACTCGGTCGAAATTCAAATTTAACATAGGTAAACAACACAATTTAAATGGGCTAAATATCGTATGAAACAAAATGCAAAAGTAGTATAATATAGTAGTTATCGCAATATTTATACATATAATTTAAAATAAAATAACTTTATGCAGGCTTACATCAAACATAGTACCTACAATAGGTACTGCATGCTTCGTTCGGTAAAGGTAGTAAATTATAAATATCGAAATCTAAGAAAATAGAGCAAATCTTTTGGATTTCTTTAAACTATTGTATATGGTACTTATTATAATAATATTGTAGGTCTAATATGTCAGGTTTACTACACCGCCCTACACACCTTTTTTTTTTTACTTGGGGAAAATCCATCATGGATACCCTCCGGCGCGGGGGCACCAGAGGGTTATGTCAGACTCCTACTGACTAAAAACCGCCACGTGTGAGCCGTCGTCCGCCTGGGTGGGGCGAGATGGGGTCGCGCTAGCAATCGCCACCTCGCCCCGGCGGTAGGCCCGGACGTCTGAACATCTGGGCCCCTTCACAAAGTTGGGATGGCCTCGCTCACAACAAGGCCACCCCGCAGACCTGTGGGGTCACGTCGTCCGGCCGGCCGAAGTCCCCCGACTGTCAGCCGGCGACCCCACTATTACGAGGGGGGGGGAGGAGGCGGGCAAAACGCCTCCTCCTTGCCCCCGTCCGTCTGCGCGGGAGCGGGTCTGCGGAGACGTCATTCTCCCTGGCCCGCTCCGCGGCCTCCTTCTGCGCCATTACCTCACTGCCGAGCATGGCTTTTACGACGCTCGGCAGCGAGAGATCCTGCCCGATGACCGCCGAAAGCGCGCGCCGCTGTGAATCCCACGCGGCGCACACCTCCAGCGTGTGGAGCGCCGTATCCTCTGGCGCCCCACACTCGTGGCAAGCTGGAGTCGCCTCCCGTCTCGCGATTTGGTGCAGATACTTACCGAAGCATCCGTGTCCGGAAAGCACCTGCACCAAACGGAAGGTCAGCGGGCCGAACCGCCACCTCACCCACTTCTGAAGGACCGGCCTGACTGCGTCCACCGTCTACTGCCCGGGGACCGGCGGGGCCAAGTCCTCCATCCACCGCCGCAACAGGGTGTCCTGCGCCTGCCTCCGCATGTGTGCGACCTCCTCCCACGTCGGAGGCTCCCCCGGGATCTCCTCGCCGCCACGAAATGATACGTTTCGGCGAGGATCTCCGCCTGCAATTCCCAGGGGGGATCGCCAGCCAGCACGCACGCCGCTGTCTAGGACACCGTCCGGTAACCGCGTATCGCCCTCGTCGCGATGCGCACGTCGCAGCAGGGTCTTGTTGGCGCGACCGAGGGCGTCCGCCCAGACGGGCGCCCCGTACATGGCCATACTCCGGATGACCCCGGAGTACAGCCGACGGCAGTTGGCGTTTGGACCACCCACGTTCGGCAGCAGCCTTCCCGAAAGCCTTGCCCCGAAGCACCCAGTCGTAGCCGATGTTCCACAGGAGCGGTCCAAGCACTGACCCCTGCGGAACTCCGCACGAGACGCGACGTCGGGTCTGAGGCGACGCGTCGCCTCAGACCGTCGCGCCCACCGCCCTACACACCTACCCTAAGCTTAATTGTAGCTAAGACCAAATCTTTAAAGATAAATAGAATTTTAAAAAAATTAAAAAATAAACCTAAGACGCAAACGTGTTTAAAATCCACCTACAAACATTTATAAATCTTTTTTTGTTTTACATAAATCAGATTATATCAATATTTTATATTTTTAAACGAAGTACATATTTGAAGCGAGTGTATAATAAACAGTTTAATGTGTCTGGTTTTTTCAAAAAGGCCTACACATCTCACATTTTGGTTGTTTGACAAAATGGGTATAGGTATCTATAAGTATTATTTTGACATGTACCTACCTCAAAATCAAAATCAAAATCAAAATCATTTATTTCGTCATAAGGTGCATGTCACACACTTAAAAAAATCATTTATATAAACTAAACAAAAATAACAAAAGTTAAGGCAGCAAAAAATCAAACAATAAAAAATAAAATTTAGGTATAGTACCCGGCCATAAATATTGCACATCGACCTTTGGAAAGAGACAATCGGCTAATTTCGACTTCGTAGAGCGTTATAGTCCAAGATCCCAGACCCCAGACTTCCTTGTTTCTGATTGACAAAACATTACAGTATACATCGTAGTATAAAGAGTTGCTAAAATATTTTCTACAGGTTTTAAAATATAGTAATATAATTAGTGCCTGGCGATAAATACTAAAATAGCTGGTTAATAACATTTTTACGTATATAAAGCAGCCAAATTTAAAAAAAATTGTGAAAGAACGTTTGTGTACTAAAGGATATTATTCGATTAACGATTTTATAGAAGACAGTACGCCTTGGGAATGATGTGATCGCCGCCAGGCTATTTCAACATATTATAAAATTATTGTAAATTTCAATCTGCTTTGGAAAAAAAACATGATTAAAAAAATGATATTAGTCCCGCTGAGTTTCTTTCGCCAGTTCTTCTCAGGTCAGAGGCTTTTTCTTTCCGAACTGGTAGTAGACTCATGACGTTCAGTAAGAAATTGTAATAATTTTATGCTGAATAAAATATTTTGAATTTGAATTTAATATATTTTGTCCTTCAAAAAAATATGACAGGTGATCTGGGAACTGGGTTCTTACACTATTAGATCTGTCATATGAAATACTGACAGTCCGATACGTCTCATAGGTAATGTGCGTCAGAGATAGCGCTCTACAAAGTTCAAATTAGCTGATTGTCTCTTTCTAAAAGTCGATGTGCATTATTTACGGCCGTGTACTATATATCTTAACATTAGGTACATTACAAGCTTACGTAATGTACCCAGTGTTTTAAGCAGCCTTAACTTAGTCAAAATATTAAGTTATAATGTCTCGGTAGACATTACCTACCTACTTTATCCTCGGCTTTATTAAATATTACAATAAAAAACAATTTCCCTAATGCCGAGAGAAAAAAAGCCGGAGGAAAAAAAACTCTCGGTACTCTTTTAAAAAAATGCAAAATCAGATTTAAGATAAAAACGCAGTAGTGGACCATGAAATAATCAGGACAAACACGAGACAGCCAATCGTGCGTGCCGAGACCACAACATGCCACCTGCTCACAAAATATGTAACTATCTATTTACAGCGGGTCATAGACATAGCCTGGTCGAGCTTTATTCAATCCCATGCCTTTTCATCATTGAGATAATCATTAATGGTATAGTAGGCTTTCATCATCTCCCTGCCCTTATCCTATTTATATAGGGTCGGCACAACATGTTCTCCTCTTCCATTCCTCTCTATTATTCGTAACTTCAGCGCATACTCCTTTCTTTCTCATGTCCTCACTCACACAATCCATCCATCGCTTTCTTGGCCTGCCGATCGCTCTTCGTCCTTCGACATTCATCCCTAACATTCTTTTACCAATATAGCTTTCATCCCTCCTCATTACATGCCCATACCACGCTAACCTTCTGCTCCTTATTTTCTCCGTCACGGGTGCTACTTTCAAACTTCCCCTTATATACTCATTTCTAATTCGATCTCTCCTTGTCACTCCACACATCCATCTCAACATTCTCATCTCGGCTGCGTGTACTCTTCTTTCATCCGTCACTTTCGTTGCCCAACATTCTGATCCATACATTACGACAGGTCTTATGATCGTTTTGTAGATTTTCCCCTTAAGTTTAAGAGACATTCGTGGATCACAAGCTGTTCATCCATCCCGCATTTATTCTATTTTTCACGTCACGGTCTACATTGCCGTCATTTTGTATTAATGACCCAAGGTACCGAAAGTCGGAGCAGACTGGTAGGGATACACCATCTAAAGCAATATGGGAAAAACTAGACAAACCGCTGAAATTGCAGAACAAATGCTCGGTTTTGGATCTGCTTATCCTCAACCCCGCTTCCTCCAGTCTTTCCTGCCATTTTCCCAGTCTGCTCTGGACCTCAAGAGCATTATCCCCGACAAGAACAACGTCATCGGCAAACAGCATACACCAGGGTGCTTCCTCCTGTATGTCTGATGTTAGAACATCCATAACTAGGAGGAACAAATACGGACTTAAAGCCGATCCCTGGTGCAAACCTACAGCCACATTGAACTTCCCAGTTACTCCGGCTTCGGACCGGACGTGGGTACTAGCTCTATCATACATCGCCTGAACAAGTCGTACATACTTCTCTGGCACACCTTTCCTTTTCATAGCCCACCACAGAACCTTACGGGGGACCCTATCATATGCTTTTTCTAAATCTATGAACACCATATGCAAGTCTTTTTGTGCGAGTCGGTATTTTTCACAAAGTTGGCGGAGTGCAAATATGGCGTCCGTAGTTCCCCGGCCCGGCATAAACCCAAATTGGTTCTGTGTGACCTCACATTCTTCTCTCATTCGTCGCGCTATCACTTTCTCATGGTATAGTAGGCTTTACTACATAACATAAAACTCGCTTAATAACTTTTTTAAACTTCAGTAAAGGCAGAGATTGAAGCGCAGCCGGAATCTTATTATATATAAGGATAGACATTCCTATAAAGGAACTACTTTTTTTCTTGAGCCGGCATTTAGGAAATATTAATTTGTGGTCGTTCCTGAGTCTTACATCATTTGAGGCATTTCGATCACTACGACTAACAAACAAATGCCTATTTTTCCGTATATACATTATATTTTCATAAATATACTGCGATGCAAAGGTCAGGATGTTGATCTCTTTAAACTTCTCTCTCAGAGATTCTTTACATCCCATTTTGTAAATATAGCGGATAGCCCTTTTCTGCAGAATAAAAATGACACTAATATCAGCCGCATTGCCCCATAGCAAAATGCCATAGGACATTATGCTATGGAAGTAGCTGAAATAAACTAATCGGGCTGTATCGATATCCGTTAATAATCGTATCCTTTTAACCGCGTACGCTGCAGAACTCAGTCTATCCGCCAATCCACAGATATGGGGTCCCCACTGTAACTTTGAATCAATGGTGATTCCAAGGAAAACGGTTGAGTTAACTAAGTTGAGTTTATCACCATTGAGTTCTGGTTGCACATCAACTTGTTTTACATTTCGAGCAGAAAATTTAATACAATTCGTTTTTTCACTATTAAGAAGCAAGTTATTTACGCTAAACCAATGAACCAGTTCAGAGAGAGCATTGTTTACATCGTCATAGTTAATTTCTTGTCTACGCAATTTAAATATTAATGAAGTATCATCAGCAAACAATACAATCTCATGCCTCTTCTCTACTAAATATGGTAGATCGTTAATATATATTAAAAATAAAAATGGACCAAGAATTGAGCCTTGTGGGACCCCCATCTGTATATGAGACCCAGATGACTTAGTACCATCTACTTCAACCCTCAGAGTTCTATCACTAAGATAAGAACTCAGAAGTTTTAGTGCGGTATTTTTAATGCCATAGTGACTGAGTTTCCTGATCAAGGTGTCATGATGAACACAGTCAAATGCCTTGGATAAATCACAGAATACACCTAAAGCATCGCGTGACTCCTCCCAAGCATTGACTATCGATGTAAAAAGCTCAACACCGGCATCAGTTGTGGAGCGTCCTCTAGTGAAACCGAATTGCTTATTATGTAAAAGTTTATTTCTTGTGAAATGATTTAAAAGTTGACTGAGAATCACTTTTTCAAATAGTTTACTACAGGCAGGTAGAATTGAAATAGGCCTGTAATTAGTTGGATCTGTATGACAACCGGACTTAAACAAAAGAATAACTTTTCTATGCTTCATAAGATCAGGAAATTCACCACTCATTATACATTCATTAAATATAATCGCTAAGTGGGGTGCTATGATATCTACAATTGAACCTAAAATTTTAACAGATATACCCCAGAGGTCAGCGGTGTTCTACTGTACCTACTCGTATGTATGAGCTTGCGTTTATTTATAATTTATATAATTGTCTTAGCGATTCTAAAACAAATATTTAATTAATTATGAAAGTAAATAAATGTATTTTATTATGCACAATTGTGCACACAATGATGGTTGAATAATTCTGAAGGTTCGCCATAAGACTTTTTGAGGCAGGTCACAGCATAGAACAATTGCTCAAAATCGGGAGTAGCCCAATTGGAAAAGTATCTCACCCTGTAAGCGGTTATGGTAGCCTAGCCGGACACCTGCAACCGAGTTACCGTCGCACCGCTGGCGACACAGTACCTACCCAGGAGCTTCGGCTTCATTACTCAGTAAAAAAACACAACACTATTTGAGAACAGTATTATTTGACTGTCTGTCTGCCGACTAGGCTACCTACCATAACCGCTTACTGTCAGGCGGACCATAGGCTTGTTTACCACCCTCGTGGTATAAAAAAGAAATACAAAATAATGATTGTTCCATCATAATAAACCACACATTTAACATGACAATAAACAAATATTAGAATTATTTCGAAATACACTTTTAATTATTTAGGTATTTATTTTAGTTGAGATTTTAGCCTTGTTCTTATCTAATTGTAGTGTATTTTGTAAGTGATAAGCTTCTTCCAGTATTAGTCGGATTATGGCAATATTTCTAGCAAAAAAAACATTCTTAACAGAGTTGATTAATGACATAAACGAATTTCCTATTTATATTATTTCTAAAGATATATATTTTTTTACAATTAAATGCACTTGTATTTACTATTATATCTTATATCTATTATTACGCATATGTATATTACATTAGGTAAGTAAGGAGGCCCTGGTTCGAAAAAGAAGGATTTATCTATTTATTTGAATGCTGTATAATCAACAAAAAAAAAACCTATTTGAATTCACTAAAAAGTAACTGCTAAAAGTTTTTTGTAGCACAGAAAAAATATTGTATAAAAATTTAGGCCTTTTGAAAATACCCTTAGGATTGACAGGATTGACCATAAAAAGTGTATGTAACAAAAAACAGACTGACCAGACAGAACCGAACTAAAGAAAAAAAAAACAACAAAAGATAAACAACGTCTGGTACAGCTCGCTCTCGCTCTAACATCGAGACAGCTATTTCTATTTTTATAGAGCCAAACAAAAACTACGAGAAATGCCATCAATATTTTTTTTTCTTTAAATTTTATCGATGAGGTTGTAGCTGTTTATCTATATTTCTAGTTTCCGATTATTAGACCAATTTGGAATTTAGGAATGTCAGAATAAAAAGTAGCGTATGTGTTATTCTGGATTTCCATCTAACCAAGTAGAAATATAATAGTTATGTACAAGAATAACATAATCCACGTAGTCGGAGTCAATTAAATAAGGATTATTAATTTATTAGTGTAAAGAGTCGCGTGAAGCTCGAAAAAGGTGGGAAAAATTTGTGACTGGAAATTTCTTATCGAACTACCTTATCTATGTTATATTACTCACAAGTATTAAAATATCTCAATTATCACGTTTAGATTTCATTAGACTATTGTTTCTATTGTATAATCCTTTGCATATTTGATAAACAATATCGAAATGATATCAGATTTATCATACGGCTTATAGAAGTTAGAAGAAGATTTACACGTATTATTTGAAACTAGCTGCTGTGCCCGCGACTTCGTCCGCGTGGAATTTAACAAAAAGTTATTGTTCAGTTCGCAGTTATAAAAAAAATTCGAAATTAAAAGTAGCCTAAGTTACTCCTTATTATATCAGCTATCTGCCAGTGAAAGTCCCGTCAAAATCGGTCCAGCCGTTTCAGAGATTAGCCGGAAGCGGAACAAACAGACAGACAGACAACAATTGTAAAAAAACGTTATTTTGGTATATGTTGCGTGTATAGATCCATATGCATTTAGTAAAAAAGTGGTTATTTTAATATTAAAAACAGACACTCCAATTTTATTTATTAGTATAGATTAGCTGTGCTCGCGACTTCGTCCGCGTGGAATAGTGACTGCAATCAACGTCTCTTTAAATTGGCACAACTTTTTTATTTATGAACCGATTGACATGAAACAAACACAAAATGTTAATCAAAGCTGGCCACAATAAATAAGTAAAAATCACACCTAAATCGGATAAGCCGTTTCTGAGATTAGCGTGCACAAATGCACAGATAAACAGACAAAATTTCTGACAATCATTGTTTTGTGTGCTATTTGCGTTGATAAAGATCCCAATAATATTTTTTCTCATGTATCTTAAATGTACAGACAGCGAACCGTTACATTTTTGTTATATGTATTGATTAATTTATTCATAATAGTGTTGTGTTGTGATCCTGTTGAGAGTAAGGTAGCCAGAGCTCCTAATACATATTGAGCTGTGTTGGCAGCGATGGTAAAGTAGAAGCGCATTGCCTTTTAGTAAGACCCTAAACTAATAAACTTATGCCGCCGCGTTGGCGCAGCGGTCACAGCACTGGATCTCAGCATGTTAATGAACTATAATATAATGTGCGAACAGCCTTTAACCTTATTCGAAAAAGGCTTTTTAAAATAAAAATAATTTTTTTTATGTTTTTTATCGGAAATAAATCCTAAGTACCTAACTCTGCTTGGGTAATGTAAGGTACCTAAGTAACCCTAGCAGGGTTACTTCGCTTCAGCTTGTAATGTCCTACTGCTGGGCATAGGCCTCTTTCCCCATGTATAGGATCAGAGCTTAATCTACCACGCTGCTCCAATGTGGGCTGGCGGATATATCATTGAAGTAATATGTACTATATTCCCCATTATGAGTAGCGACCACTATCAGGTGTACGATACATGATATCACGAGTACGTCGGGACAGACGGCTTAACGTGCTCTACGAGGCACGGTGGGGAGACCCACAAGGACAGCACAAACACCCAGACCACGGCAAATATCTTTGTGGCAAATACAAATGTTTGTCATGTGCGGAGATCGAATCCGCAACCGCCCGCCAGCGCAACCAGCCACAAGCATGCACTGTGACGTGCAAACATAATATAATAAGTACCTGGGTGACCGAGCCCAGCTCGGTGTTATAATTTTTTTTTTGTTTTTTTTTTCGGTATTTTTATATTTTAATTTTATTTAAATAATAAATCACGAGTGAAATTTAAAAAAAAAAGAAAAAAATAATAATCTGGAGACTGAGATTCGAACCCGGGTCAAAACGATTTGAATTCCGTCGCTTTCCTAATTACGCTGTTACAACTATAATAATAATGTTAAAATTAAGCTTCGTATTCTAATGATATTTTTTCATTGCTTAAAAACAGGGATAAAACGACATTTTTTTAAAATGAATCCTAGCTAGATCAATTTTTCGCCTCCGAAATCCCCTGCATACTAAATTTCACGAAAATCGTTGGAGCCGATTCCGAGATCCAGAAAATATATATATATACAAGAATTGCTCGTTTAATAGTATAAGATAATAATAATAAATAAGCCTTTATTACTTTCTCATTTTTTCATGCAATTACAATAGTTAAATTTTTTAAAGCGATATAATAGGTAATTATTATTAGTTTTTATAGATTTATTATTTGCAATATTTGTAAGTATATATGTATTAATTACATTTTCATCGTTACGTTTCTAATTACATAATTTATTTTATTGAGTTAAATTTTAATTTTTTATTTGCTTATGAATACATTTCTAAATTTTTATCTCTTTTTTTTTCAAGTTTTTAAATGAGAACCCCTCTGTGGGTAAAGGCCTCCTCCAACTTCGTCCATTGTTTTCTGTCTTTCGCCTTCGATTGCCACTCGTCTCCTGCTGTATCTTTGATGTCGTCGATCCATCTTCTAAAAGGCCTGCCTCTTTTCCTTTTTCCTTTAGGTCCTTTCCATAGGACGACGGTACGCTTCGTCCATCGAGAGTCCGTTGTTCTGGCTATATGACCTGCCCATTTCCATTTTTGTTTCATGGAGTGAAGTAAGAAATATATTTGTCTTGTTCTTTCTCTTATCTTTGTGTGGCGTACTCTATCTATCTTTCGTATCCCTAATATGGATTGTTCCATTGCGGCTTGACATATTCGATATTCTAATTTTTTCTTTTGCCTGTTTCGTGTATGTCCAGGTTTGTGAGCCATATGTTAGACAGGGAAGAATGCCACTATCTATTATTTTCTTTTTTACTGAAAGCGCCATGTCTCCTTTCATTATCTCTTTGTGGGCCCAGTATTTTTGCCATGTCATGTTTATCCGTCTGGTTATTTCTTCTAAGTTGTTGTTACGGTGAAAAGAGACTTGTTTACCTAGGTATATATAAGTATCTACATATTCTAGGTTTTCGTTTCTTATCTTTATTGGTGATTTTAAAGAATTGGTCATTAATTTAGTTTTTTGCAGGTTCATTTCTAGTCCCACGCTGGCGCTTTCCGACTGTAGATGTTGTATCATATTTTCTAATTGTGAAATTGATTCTGAAAACAAGATTATGTCGTCAGCAAACCGCAGATGGCTAAGGTATTCGCCATTTATTAAGATACCAAGGTTTTTCCATTTAAGTTTCTTGAATATCATCTCTAATACGGCGATAAAGAGCTTTGGGAATAAAGGGTCACCTTGTTTTACGCCTCTTTTGATTTTTATTTCAGGACCATTTGTTTCCAGGCTGACTCTACTTGTACTTCTCTCATATATATTTTTTATTAAATTACAGTAGGTGCCGTCTATGTTGTTTACCTTCAAAGCCTCCCATATTGAATTGTGTGAAATAGAGTCAAATGCCTTCTGGTAGTCGATAAAGGCTAAGTACAGAGGTCTTTGGAATTCTTTGTATTTCTCTATTACGCTCTCCAAGGTTTGGATATGGTCAACGGTAGAGAATCCTCTACGAAAACCTGCTTGCTCTTCAGACTGGTTGCTGTCGATTTTTGTAAATATTCGACTTAAAATACATTGTGAGAATAGCTTGTAGAGACTCGGTAGTAGTCTGATAGGGCGGTAGTTTTCAATGTCTTTTGGATCACCTTTCTTGTATAATAATATTATATTCGATTTCGTCCATTGTTCGGGCACACTCTGCTCTTTAATTATTATATTGAATAGATTGGTTATTATAGGTGTTAATATAGTTCGACCCAACTTTAGCGTCTCGTTTGGAATACCGTCTGGCCCTGGACTCTTGTCTGATTTCAGCTTTTTTATTTCTCGATCTATTTCTGTTGTGCTCCATTCAATGTTAGTTTTACTTTGAGGGTAGAAAGTTACGATTTCGGATGGATTTTCATTGTTTTTTTGATCGTAGAGGTTGGCGTAAAAATTTGTTGCTATTTTTAGAATATTATCTCTATTGGTTGAGAGTTTAGAGTTTTTCAATAGGCTTGGTATCCAGGTTTTGTGTGTACGGAGTTCTTTATATGCACGTTTGCAGCTACCACTAGTCTTCAAGTGCTTCTCTATTATTTTTAATCTGTGATTCTTGTAGTCTTTTCTAATACTTTTGTTAGTTTCTTTATAGATAGAACTCAATTTCATCTTATCTTCGTGGTTTTTTGGTTTAAGATTTTTTTAGTTTATGGCGTTGTTTAATGAGACTTAAAGTTTCCTCGGTAAGGATTTTATTTAATTTACATTTATCTTTTTGTTTCTCTGTTTTCATGCTATCTAGTATACATTCTTCAAGTTTATTGTATAAGGATTGACTTGTATGTTCATCAGCTGGATTTATGGTTTTTATATTTTTTTCTAATTTTTCTAGGTAGAACCTTGCTTCTTTTTGGTTTTTTAGGGCATATGTAGAACATTTATACTTTACTCGACTTCTTTTCGTATCTTTAAGTGATATTTTTGATCTGATCATTCTGTGGTCTGATGGGAACTTAATGTTGTTTAAAACATGTACATCTTTGAATTTGTTTGGGAAATTTGTAAGGATGTAATCTATTTCATTCATGGTTTTCTGATCTGGTGACTTCCACGTCCATTTTTGACTAGACTTTTTCTTGAAAAAAGTGTTCATAATGGATAGATTGTATTCTTGAGCGTATTGTACTAACAGTTGACCTCTAGGACTTCTTTTACCGTACCCGAAATGTCCAAAAAGTTTGTTTCCTTCTGTGTTCTTCTGTCCTACTCTTGCGTTGAAGTCGCCCATAACTATTGTATATTTACTTGAATTTTCATGAGCCCTATGTAGAGTTTTGTAAAATGAATCAATTTCCGCTTCTTCAGACTCTTCGGTAGGTGCGTATACTTGGATAATAGAGATTGGAGTATCGTTTATATATCTATGTCTAAAAGTACTACTCGGTCAGAAAAACCTATGAAGTTTTTGATACAAGATTTTAGGTACTTTTTTATAATAAAGCCAACTCCATGTCTTCCTTTTGTCTGTCCGTTGTAACACAACATAAAATCATCGTACTCGTCTATGCCATATCCTACTCTTCTCATTTCTGACAATCCGATGATGTCGTATTTAACATTGTTGAGGGCGTTCGTAAGTTCTATGAGTTTCGCCGTGCTTGCCAGAGTTCTTACATTGTACGTGCCGATGTGGAGATCAATTTTATTTTTCTTGTTTTTTAAACTGTCATTCTGATGTGTTGGAACCATAATATAATAATGCAAACATAATATAATAATTGTTATTTAATATATTTATACATTTAATATATTTAATACACCATTATTTTCAGTGCAATTTTTCGGCTAACCTATTTAAACGCTTGAAATATTCACAAAATATTTATAGTACGGGAGGTAGCGTAGCAATTTTTTTAGGAATTTTATACCGAATAAATTGTATTTCAAACAGTTGTTTAATGGTCAGAAATCGGTAAAGTAAGCGTCAGTTGTCACACTAGCGGTGGAGCTAAAGGAGACAGCATGAGAAAGTAATTGAAAAAAATCTGCTCCAATGAATTTTATACCAAGCGAAAATGTGTTTATATTATTGTTTCAATCAAATACTTTAAAAAAATAGTCGTCAGCTGTATTGATGAGGGTGGGTTATATGTCAGTCACGTGCATGAACATCATTGAAAATTTGACAAAAAAAGTAATTTTATACCTTATGAAATTTATACATCTAAATTTTTATACTTTAAAAATAATAAAGAAAACCGTCAGCCGTATTTTTGATGGTGGTAAGACCGTCAGTCAGCGTGATAAACTTTTTGCGCGCTCAATGCATTTGAGCGTTGCATAGTCTCTTTGGAAAATAAACTGATGATCTTTACACTCATAAACATTTTTTTACATACAAATTATCTTATACTTTGAATTCAATAAGTATAATAACAATTTAATATAAAAAACACCACATTTTATTTATTAATTTTGTATCGGTTTCATAATACATATATTAATATGTACTGTAGCATCAAGTAATTTCAAGCATTAAAGGTCTCACTACTCTAACATACCTTTCCTAAAAATTATTTTTCTTTCTGGTAGAATTATAAAATAATGACAAAATAGAAAGAAGCGTAGAGCAGGATTTAAATTATACAACGAATGAAGAAGCAAAGACCAAAATAGTTTTCCACATTTGTCAATTAAATACCGAAGATAACAAAGGAAGATAACGTAGTAATAAGATGTTCTGATACAGATATTTTAATGATTCTATTGGAGAATATGAGTCATATTCAGAGCAATCTTAAAATTTATTTATTATTCGGAACTGGAAATGCACAACGTCACATCGATGTTACTCAACTGTACGAAGTATTAGGACCTAGCTTGTGCACATCGTTGCCAGGATTTCATGCATTCACAGGATTTTTGTAGGAGAGGAAAAAAACCGTTCGAAATTTTAAGACAGTCAGAATCATTAATAAGAACATGTACAGATATGTCAAATATAAACGATTCTAATGTAAATCAACTTCTAAAAAAGGTCAAAGAATTTGTGTGCAGAATGTATGGTCTGAAAGCAATAGATAAAAGTGAATACAGCACGAGTAGCGACATTCATCAAAACATATAAAATGAATAGCTCAAAACACAAATTCACACTTAAAAGTACACTTGACTGTGCAATATTCCCTGCATGTCAATCTGAATCATACCAGCATGTATTACGTACATCCTATATAGCGCATCTTTGGAGTCATGCTCATCAGTCAGTTCCATCAGTATTATCACCGTTAGACTATGGATGGAAGGAAGAAAACAATAAATACACTTTGAAATGGTTCGACGGTGACCAAGTTCCACCATAAGTAACTGGAATTACAATCATCGATGAGAACCCTGCAAATTCAAATTCAAATTCAAAATATTTTATTCAGCATAAAATTATTACAATTTCTTACTGAACGTCATGAGTCTACTACCAGTTCGGAAAGAAAAAGCCTCTGACCTGAGAAGAACTGGCGAAAGAAACTCAGCGGGACTAATATAATTTTTTAATCATGTTTTTTTTTTCCAAAGAAGATTGAAATTTACAATAATTTCATAGGTTGAAATAGCCTGGAGGCGATCACATCATTCCCAAGGCGTACTGTCTTCTATAAAATCGTTAATCGAATAATATCCTTTAGTACACAAACGTTCTTTTACAATTTTTTTAAATTTCGCAATAGAAGCTTTTTGAACGTTTTCTGGGAGCCTGTTGTATAAGCGTATACATTGTCCATAGAAAGAATTACTGACTCGGCGTAAGCGAGTTACAGGCATTACAAGTTTGTGTTTGTTCCTAGTATTAATGCTATGCATGTCGCAATTCCTGCGAAATTCGTGTATATTTTTATGAACATACATAACATTTTCGTACACATATTGAGAAGCAACAGTCAATATTTTTATTTCTTTAAACTTATCTCTTAATGATACTCTAGGGTGCAGGTATTTATCTATGGTTTCTATAGCACATTGAAGTTAAATAAAAGTCATGTGGATAAACATCAGGCAATATCGAAGAGGATGATGCAGAAGAATGAGAAATAAGAACGGAGTCTCATCATCGACAGCTCCGATGATAGTTGTGAGGAAAGTGATGGATATGACACAGACACAGACACAGGAGAAGATGTTTTTTTTTTATGTAACTAGGTTGGCAAACAAGCGTACGGCTCACGTGGTGGTAAGACCGTAGCCCATAGACGCCTGCAACACCAGAAGCATCGCAAGCGCGTTGCCGACCCTATCCCCAATTCCCCCCCAGGAGCTCTGGAACTCTCTGGCCCAGGAACACAATACTGCTTGAAAACAGTATTATTTAGCTGTGGAATGTATATGAAGAAGTAAAGTAATAATTTATGTATCAATAGAAATCTAAGCTTTTATTTCTTATTTATGTTCATTAACAACTTTTTTTTAAATAATAATTAGTACATATTTTGTTTCTAATAAATATATATTTCTGTAGATATATAATTTGAAACCAATACAAAATTAATAAATAAAATGTGGTTTTTTTAACCGAGTTCAAAAAAGGAGGAGGTTACTCAATTCGACCGTATATGTTTTTTTTAATGTATGTTCGGGGATAACTTCGTCGTTTATGAACCGATTTTGATAATTCTTTTTTTGTTGGAAAGAGTCGTAATGACGACTAGTGCGTTTGTTAATTTATTTATTATTTATTACTTGCGGATGCAATTGAAGTCGGTTTTTTTTCGTTTACTAGCAAACACAATTATTTATATTAAATTGATATTATACTTATTGAATTCAAAGTATAAGATAATTTGAATGTAAAAAAAATGTTTATGGGTGTAAAGATCATCAGTTTATTTTCCAAAGAGACTATGCAACGCTCAAATGCATTGAGCGTGCAAAATGTTTATCACGCTGACTGACGGTCTTACCCCCATCAAAAATATGGCTGACGGTTTTCTTTATTATTTTAAAAGCATAAAAATTTAGATGTATAAATTTCATAAGGTATAAAATTACTTTTTTTCTCAAATTTTCAATGATGTTCATGCACGTGACTGACATATAACCCACCTTCATCAATACAGCTGACGACTATTTTTTTAAAGTATGTGATTGAAACAATTATATAACACATTTTCGCTCGGTATAAAATTCATTGGAGCAGATTTTTTTCCAATTACTTTCTCATGCTGTCTCCTTTAGCTCCACCGCTATCGGAGCAGCTGACGTTCGGAGCTGTTATGTGTTAAGGGAAAACTATTATAATTATGATTTTCAGCCGGTATAAAATGACTTGTTCAACTATAGCGCTGCCTCCCCAGCTATTAGTTTTATTTAACAATTAAATATTGTACTGAAAATTTACTTAAGTATATTATGTTTAGTCAGTGGTATGGATTCCTTCGTGCGCGAGTCCGACTCGCACTTAGCCGATTTTTTTTTCGTTTGCGATCATACACAATTACATAATAATTAGGTTTCATACTTATAATTATTTTATGAAATATTTCGTATAATTATTTAATTGAAGTGTTTGCAAAGTAAATGCTATTAAGTGATTTATTAACACGTAACCGAGTCGCAATTGTTATGGCAGTCAAAGTCAACTTCCTGGTAATAAAAGGTTTACTCTTCTCATAACAAAAGATCGCGTCGAAGTTTTTATTATGCATTTATTTCTTTCAAACGATGAACAATACGATACTGCAACTGTAGGTACTATTATGGATCCCACTAATCTACACAGCTATACAAATAAATAAAATTGGAGTGTCTGTTTGTAATATTAAAATAACCGCTTTTTACTAAATGCATATGGATGTATTCACGGTTCATATACCAAAATAACAATTTTTGTGTCTGTCTATGTGTCTGTTTGTTCCGGCTAATCTCTGAAACGGCTGGACCGATTTTGACGGAACTTTCACTGGTAGATAGCTGATGTAGTAAGGATTAACTTAGGCTACCTTTATTTTAGGAATTTATTTATTTAATAACTCTGCGAACTGAACAATAACTTTTTTGTTGAATTCCACGCGGACGAAGTCGCGGGCACAGCTAGTATTATAATATATAAATGCTGAAAGTTTTGATGGATGTTTGTTACTCTTTCACGTAAGAATAGACTTGATTACTATAATCCTTGATAAGTAATGTACCTAGTGATTCGGAATTGGTCACTTTGTATCCTGAAATTTCGATGCATACGAAAGTTAGACAAATATAACCGCGAGGCACAGCAAGTCACTTTGTTGTTTGTACGCAAAAACTATCGAACGGATTATGATGGGTTTTAGTCGGTATCCAGAATAACATATGTATATAACTGTACTTACTATTCTGTCAGAAATAACATTGGCTTCCAAACATTATTTAATTATTTGATATGTCGAAATTATAAAACATCGGAGATTTGACGAGGTAAAATCACGCGAATTTACTTAGGTTTGTTAACCTAAGTAAATTCGCGTACACTCAACCACATACCTAACAACAGTAACCGCACGGTTGAGCTTCAGATCATCTTCACTTCATCTCAGTCTTATGTTACCTATAAATATAAACTTGAAAAGATAAACATTGCACCCATTACAGTCTTCCAGAATAGCTAAATTATTTACATTACAAGAGTATGGGATAGAATGTCGGTGAAAAGTACATACGCTAAAACGAATTCGTTACGTACCTCAAAACGTCGCAATTGAAGTTCACGAGAAACAGCTGATCACAAAACAAACACGTGCGTTTTACCGCACCATTCGATCAAGTCTGAAATACACTGTCCTACGGTACAATATTATGAGGCGAGACATAGCATGTCGCGCCTCTCGCCAGTGCACCGCATTTTTGCCAACGATTTCCTTCAAAGTGCACAAAATGTCTACACAGCTAGATATCCTTTCAACGAATGCGGTTATCAAGAAAGATAACACTATTTACACTAATGAGTACACATAATTAGTCTATTCTTAAGATCATAAAGTGGAACTCTACATTTATAGATCGTATGTCAAATAGTAAAACGGTGAATTTGAGAGCAATTAAGTTTTTATCAGAGTTTTGATATTTTAACCAACTGCCAAAAACTCAATTTGACAGTATTTTTTTTTTATTATCAGAACTTTTTAATGGGGTGACTGATTGATAATTCTAGTTTTATTTAAAGCGAATGTTTGTCTTGAGGTCTTATTAACGACATCAGTCTGACGACTACTTTTTGAGTAATCTTTGATAACGCGTATTTACTTTGCCTTTATTAAGTCGAAAAGTGTATCAAAAAAGTATAAGGCTAAGTAGGCATAGGTAGGCTTTAACATGACATAACGTTTTTTAATTATTGTTAGAACATCAAATATATATCCGTGGTTTTGTAATACTTTTTTGCTTAAGGGTTCCGTATCTTTTAATAGTTGTTATATTTACGCTAAAGTTCTGTTTCATACTGGATAAGTGGATATATTTAATCATATTATACCTAATCATTTGTTTTAATAATTTCTTTTTTTTTTGGTATGGAGGCAACAGCATCCTTATAAAATGACTAGCTTCTGCGCGCGACTTCGTCGGCGTGGACTCCGCTCCTATTGGTCTTAGCGTGATGATACATAGCCTATAGCCTTCCTCGATAAATGGGCTATCTAACAGTGAAAGAATTTTTCATATCAGCCCAGTAGTTCCAGAGATTACCGCGTTCAAATAAACAAACAAACAAACAAACAAACAAACAAACAAACAAACAAACAAACAAACAAACAAACAAACAAACAAACAACCAAACAAACTCTTCAGCTTTATATATTAGTATAGAGTTTTAATAATTTCTTTTTTTTTTGGTATGGAGGCAACAGCATCCTTATAAAATGACTAGCTTCTGCGCGCGACTTCGTCGGCGTGGACTCCGCTCCTATTGGTCTTAGCGTGATGATGCATAGCCTATAGCCTTCCTCGATAAATGGGCTATCTAACAGTGAAAGAATTTTTCAAATCGGCCCAGTAGTTCCAGAGATTACCGCGTTCAAACAAACAAACAAACAAACAACCAAACAAACAAACTCTTCAGCTTTATATATTAGTATAGATATGGGTACCTAATTATATCTTATAGAACAGTGGCGGATTTACCAGTAGGCTGAGTAGTTTGGAGCCTAGGACGGCAAATTTTGCATAAATTTTATTTTTGAAATAAAATTTAGGTTCACTGTTATATATGTATAAATTCACTGTTAGAGAATGACTTATAATGGTGACGCTAACTCATGATCAGTCATATTTAACACTAGAGTACACGCGTGGCCTACTATAGTAGACCAGGGTAACATTTTTGATAGTAACACTTTTATTTCGCGCACTAACACGTTGTGCCTCAAGCTATTCCTCACAACGACAATTACGCGTAAGGTAAGTGGAACATCCGACACCGGCGCGTACGGCCTGTTCATCAATTTAGCGCCAAAACTACAGGACTACCATAGTAGTCCGTGCGAGCACTGGTGTTACAAAAATGTAAGTGATTGTTATTTCTCTTTAAGTATTTAATGGTGTAACATTGAGGAAAATATTATAAAATGTTTCTTATTTCGTGTTTTTTTTTCTTAATAGGTAAGGTTTTATTATTTATATTGCAATTTTGCTCATGTTTTCGCAGATTTATCATCATAAACGAAGCACAAGTTGAGAGATGGCTATTGGAAGTTGAGGAAGATCCTGAAAATGACATTGACAAAGCGACGACTGTGAAATAGATTCCTTGCCTGATTTTCAAGCTTTAGTTGAAGAGTCTTCTCATCAAAGCCACGTGCCAAGTAATAGTGACCAGGAAGACACATATGATTTTACCTCAGAAGATGAACAGAAGAGAGAGAGATCAGAGATGAAGTGCCACTATGCAATTTGAGGAGTTTTTTACAGGCTGGCATTTATGCAACAAGAAACGGTACTGTTTGGAATAAAGAAATGCCTCCATCAATTCGTTCCAGACCTCAAAATATCCGTACACTACCACCAGGCCCTAAAGGAGAAGCGGCTAGAAATGCCTCTTCTCTGTCGGCGTTTAGCAATCGACACGCTACCTTGAGGACTTAAATATAAAATCGAAGAGCTTTTGGGTGAACAACGCCAGGAACAGCACGATCTTACATCAAAGATGGGAAGAGTTGGCTGACGCGCACTTTGCTCAAGAGCACGTAATCGATCGACAAAAAAGTGGTGTAAATCGTGTAATAAATGGATCTGTCCTGATCATCAAGCTGTCGTATGTCCTCAATGTTACGAATCCTTGAAATAATAAGACCAAAAATTAGTTTTTTAAGTTTATGAAATTAATTCCTCAAGAATGCCATATATTTGTTAATTTTCTTAAGTTTTTTATTTGTTAATTATTTCCTAGTTTAAAAAGCTAATTAATACTTAAATTATGTTTTTTTCATAAGACTAATAAATAAAGAACTGATATCAAATACTATTTTATTTATATAGTAAGTAAACAAAAAAATAACATATTTCGAAAAGGCCTACCATAGTCGGCCACGCGAGCACTCGTGTAAAAAAAACAGGCGCGTGTACTGCAGTGTTAAGGCTATAGCGTCAAGACTTACAGCGTTCTCACGCATTTTTCTCCTGAAATACCTTATAATTAACTAAGTGTAGCCCCAAAATTTGACACATCTACGTTTGCCTACACAAAATTAAATGTAGTGCATTGGTCCAAACTTATCGAGCTAAATGTTTAAAATTTAATGTATCTGTTTATTAAGCTACTTCTATTAAAACTATATAATTTTCACCTCAGAACTTAATAATTAAAAAGGATCAAACAAAAATATTAACCACAATCCTATCTATTAAATATATCTGGTACCTATTTAAAATATGTCTAACACAGTTCCCCCACCTAGACATGTTTCGTGGCCTACTGAATAGAATATATTTATTTAGACTGTGACGCTATTAAGACCCCAATCGTGTTTAAAAAAAACAAATTCTAATCTTGTACATCACCTATGTTATATGTAGAACATGACATAGAATGTGTTAAGGTCGATTTACATCAAACGAGCGAATGCTCATTCTATCAAATTATTTTAGTGTAAACAGGCGTAGAGCATTCTTTCGTTGTTCTTAGAGCGTTCGCAAGATTATATGGAATATTCTAAGAATGCTCGTTCGCTTGATGTAAACGGCGCTAGAGCGCGCGAACAGTTGCTTAGAGCGTTCTTGCGTGTTCTAACGTGCTCGCGCCCCTGAGCGGTCTCTTCAAAGCGTTCTTGTGTTCTAGCGATTGTATACTTATTATTTAATCTATTAAATTATGGATTGGTCTAAAGAAAACTGTTTATTAATGATAGAAGCCTACCAAATGATGTCTGTGGGTTGTTGTGGGTGTTTTGCATATCCATCATTGTTTCACTTACATTATGCAGTGTCCTTCGTTCCATTAAATTTGCAACCCACCAACGTCTATTCCTTCTTTTATTTTTGAGTTTTTGCGATAAATTAATAAATGCAGCACTTGCAATTATGATATCGCTATCAGAGTCAAACATAGCGAAGCACTACCAATACCAACCACAGAATTGACACGAAAGAGCAAAGAACATTCGTTCAGATGATCTAGCTTTCGTTTAAACTAAACAATCAAAGATTACGAAAGAATGCTCTTGCTCTAGCTCTAGCTCTTTGTTCGTTTGATGTAAACGCTGAATACGAGTTTTCGTTTACACATAAAGAACAAGAAATAATGCTCTTGTTCTAGCTCTAGCTCTTTGTTCGTTTGGTCTAAATGCACCCTTATAGACGGCTGTTCTGGTGTAGGGGTGCGTGTGTCATGTAGCCTAAACAATGTGCGTTAAAAAGGAATATTATGCTTCTGAAGTGGGACTTTACAGACTAAATCAGTGTTATTGTTGTTATCCATTTTACAATAGTGTCAAAACCGCTTGGATTATTTAGACAATATCACGTAGGTACCTATACCTAAGTAACGCAGAAGACAAAAAAGGCCATGAATTTGGATATTGAAGGAAAAAATAAATGAGTATAGTATTGTTTTTATCGTAGAACAATATAACAGAAGCTAAATAACGTACATTTTTAAATTAAGATATTGTTTAAATATACACAACAAAAAATAAAGCTGAGCATAGATCAGTCTGTGAAATTGTAAATCGCAAGCCACCTGAAACCGGTTTAATTGGATTCAACCTGTCAGGGTATGGCCCTGAAAGATCAGATGATTATGATAACATGAACAACCCAGCTCAGAATGAATTATTTAGCATATTTAAAGAAATGACGAATGTAAGAAAGAAATCAATAACTAAAATAAATAAAGAAAAATGTTTTCTCATTTAAGATATTTTTACAAGTAACATCGTAAAAGCTTTTTTTAATATTTAATTGAATAACTATTCGTAAGACAACAATTTAAATTCAAATCAAATGCCAAATATACTTTGTATAACTCAAGATATAATTTTGCAGTTCATTATACCTATTTCATTGCAGGTATTTTCAATAATATATAATATCTAACGATTTTAAATATTTTATGACAAAATATGACTTACCCCTACACTATGTTATTGCAGTTTGTTTGAGTACATTTTCTTTTACGAGTAGGTACTGACAATACTTCCTGATACACATTTATACAGGACTCATTATTCAACTTATTCTACTGTAATTTACACGATAATTACCCAAGACTTAGATATTGTGGTTTTACGGTAACAATACTTAACACACATTCACTTAATTTTATCTACCACTTCTACTTCATTTAATCAGACTGTACAAACCTATAAACGTATTTTTATAAAGTTTTGGATATCTCAGTTTGACGGATAATGCTATCCGACAGTTACTACGACGATTGGCTGTCTCGTGTTTGTCCAGATTATTTCATGGTCCACTAGTCACTACTGCGTTTTTATCTTGTATCTGACTTTGCATTTTTTAAAAGAGTACCGAAAAAAACTTTTTTTCCTCCGGCTTTTTTTCTCTCGGCCTACACTAGGGCCATTGTTATTTATTGTAATATTTAATAAAGCCGAGAATAAAGTAGGTAGGTAATGTCTACCGAGACATTATAACTTAATATTTTGACTAAGTTAAGGCTGCTTATAACACTGGGTACATTAAGTAAGTTTGCAATGTACCTAGTGTTAAGATATAAGTTTTTATTTTTTATGTTATTGTTTGATTTTTTGCTGCCTTAACTTTCTTATTTATTATTATTGTTTAGTTTTTTTTTTTGTAAATCATTTTTTTTACTTTCGTTAAGTGTGTAACATAATTATACCTTATGGGGCTTATGGCGAAATAAATGTTTTGAATTTGAATTTACAAGTTTTTGATTCAGCCTCTATTTTTGAATCTGCTTCCTTGTCGAAGTTGTTTTGGCCTGGCTGAATAATATGACCTAGGTAGACATAGAACTAAGCAGACATAGACAGAAAAGCTTTTTTTGTATCGGGATAAACTTCTGAATGATCTACTTTAAGTCAAGAAAACCTAAACATCTTAGTTCTTTTTTAGGTAGAATTAGAATTAATGAGAAAGATTTCATGTAATGATATAATTGATGACTTTACAGATTTAAAACCTCGCAATAAACTAATATAAAACTTTTGTAACTTAAATGATTTCATTGTAATTATTAACCTTGGATTTCATTGGATTGTCAATAGAAAACTTAATAAATAATATTTATTGGTTGTATTTTTTAAAGTCATCATCATCTCCCTGCCCTTATCCTATTTATATAGGGTCGGCACAACATGTTCTTCTCTTCCTCAGACTCATGTTGTAAGTGATTTGGCATGTTATTTTTTACGACCGGCCGCCTGCCTGACATCAACCCTCCTTGGTAATGCACAGTATAATACAGAAAATCAATAATGAGATACGTTAATAACATTATTATGATAATTCGTCAAGTTGCAATGTGTTTCCCATATCATATTGATTATCTTCATTTTCTAGTAAATTTTTATCTTTATCAGGATATTTTTATATTTAGATTTTTCTAAGCTCAGTGACAATATGTTTGCATTCCTGACTTCTGTTCAATTGCTTTATGGTTCTTTCTTTTGTGTTCACTAAACGCGTCTGGTTCAATTGAAGGCGTCTCATTTTTTTGTTGCTGAATTTGATCCAATGTCCAGTAAAATTTCAAATCTGCCATTGTCATTAATAATCACGTAATATTATACCAACACGTTAACACAATAGCGAACTAAACTAGCTTGGATCGGAAGTCGAAAAGAAAAGACAGTCTTCATTAAGTTTTATGCAGCTCCAGAAATTAGAAGGTTGTATTTTTTAAAGTGTAATGCAGTAAAACACACGTTATCTAAATGAACACTATTTTATGTAAGCTGTCGAATTTAAGAGGTCAGAAGGGGCGACAAAAATTTTATAGCCCACTGGAGGTAAAGTAAAATAGTTATATTGAAGTCACATTCATCGCATCGCATTCAGCCTAACATCCCACTGCCGGCCAGACATAGGCCTCTTTCTCCATGTAAGAGAATGATTGGAGCTTAATCACGCTGCTCCACTGCGGGTTAGTGGATATGTTCGATACTATAAGCAACGATAGCTATCAGATATTTAAGACAATATATATTATATCAACCGGGACCAACAGCTTAACGTGCTATCCGAGGCACGATGGGGAGACCCACAAGGAAAGACATCAATACCGGAAAGAAATATTTGTACAAATACAAATATCCATTTCGAGCGGGAATCGAACCGGAAAACCGTCGGTGTTTGAGGCGACTACTCGCATTACTACACAAAAGCGTTTGTTGACGTAATATTGATGTAATAAATAATCCGGTCAAAATTAGGCACTTTTAATGACAAAATTTCGACAGAGGTGAATTTTGGTAGAGACTTTGGGTAAGCCAGAAGAAAAAAGTGCCAAAAGTTGCTATAGATTCCACGTGTGTTAAAAAAGCTATACAAGAACAACGGTCGAAAATTTCGTTTTTTTTTGTTTTTTCTCAGAACGAAATCTTAATTAATAATATTGGCCAGGTAAAAATTGTTTGAATAAAAACAAAGAATGGGGGCGGTAAATTTTCGGTGGGCCCGGGCGGCAATAACCCACGCTACGCCACTAGTCCCTTGTTAGATAAAATGAGGTCATTAGGAAGATTAAATCTAACGATAAGAATAAATAAATAAAATTCCATAAAAATGAACTGTATTTTTATTTCTTGTACATGTGTATGTTCACCAATGTCGTAGAGGTTTCTGGAGAGAATTTGAAAGTAAAGGAAGTGATATTTGAGCATTCCAATAGAATTATGGTGTACCTACTCATTACAAAATGTAACGAACTATGTCTTAACTCCTCAAAAGTTACTATTCAAGATGATGATGTAGGTATATGTAAAAATTTTTATTGTTCGTCATTTTAGTTTCCCAACATTCATTTATTGATTCGAAATAATTTTTACTTCAGATATTATTTTGTAAATATATAACTTTATATTTTGTGTAATTACTATTTATCCGGTTATACTTACTATATTATGTTCGCATGTACCTACATAGTGTCTACCTATTCTAAATCCTATGCTTTCCACGACAAAGTACAGTCACCAAGCAATCCACAGCGGTTGTAAGTTCTGTCATAATTATAGCTTCTTCTTTTTCTTTTTGATTAATTGCTTTTGACGGTAGATACTAAAATAACATATGAATAATATGTCTCGTTTATGGTTTTAGCGCGTGTATGGTTTTAGGTGAATAAATGATTTATTAAAATAAGTACATTACACAAATGTATTAAACAAATGTTTTACCTTTTTATAAATAAATCTACAAACTTTGTGCGTATAAATTTAATAAATAATTGATTTACTTAATTAATGTAATAGGTACTTGTTTATACTTTCACTAGTAACAATAATAATTGACTTATTTATCATAAAATTATATTAATTAGTGTATATTTCTTATAAAGATTATAAATAATCATAAATGAATAAAGTCTAATCAGTGATTAAGAATTTGTCAACAATACAATATAATTTTAATAGTTAGAGAAAAAGACATATGTTTATTAATATTAGTAGATAATATAAATATAATATAATAGAACACAGGATTAACCTTAGGTATATATTTTTCAAACCACTATGTCGACTAACAAGCGTACGGTTCGCCTGATGGTAGTTGGTTACCGTAGTTTATAATATACATAATTTATATGCTCTTAACACAAGGAGTATTACAAGTGCGGTGCCAAAACTAAATTCTGCTTATATATCTTATAATTCTTGTATACCATATCATGGTAGTCGTCCTTGCCGTTTTCGGCTACGGCGACTTTCTCTGCTTTTAGTCTCCGAGTAGAATTTCCGTGCTTGGTTTTATTGGCTTACGTAGCCAATTTTAGCTGTGAAGATTCGGCCACATTGATGACAGGTTAAATTACCGTTTATATCGGTATATGTAATGTCATCAACTCTCGCCTTCTATCATCTTCAAATATATACCATATTATAGTGATTGGTAAAACCAATTATAATAAATATTATTAGTAAATTTTGGCGTGCATAATTATTTAAAGGATTACGAGTATAATATATTGTACACTACATTAGTTATAACAAAAGGAAAACGATTTGCAATTAGACTTCATTGCCAACTAATTTTAACAAATAGATACTTATAGAATACTACAGTACAAATCTCCTCCAACCAGGTCGAGTGCTGACCTAAAGAAAACAGCGGGAAGCCGCTGGATTCAGAGTGCACAGGACTGAATGGAGTGTCTTTAGGCGAGGCCTACGTCCAGCAGTGGACTAATAAGGGCTGATGGATGTATGATGGATGGGCAGTACAAATTGTATGGGCCTGATAAACTTCAGCGTATGACTGAGCGCTTATTCAAACGTAACCTACTTTTCTGTAGAATAGAATTACAGAGAAGCATTTAGTTGGCTATTATTATCTCTGTTACATTTTCAATCAATTACAAATCAACGAATACTCAATTCAATATATTGTTATTAATTATCATTAGTTCTATTAGCACCTTTATTTATTTATTATAAAAATAAATTCTGTATCCGGTGATCGTAATAGTCTTCTTTCAACTTATGCCATACTAGATTCGCACTCTTCAGCAATCAAACGCTTCTGTTGATAATTTCTAACAGGTTGTATAAAGGCGATAAAGACTCCAGCCACGATTATCCAACCGCCAGCCAAATAGAAAGACAGCTCCCACGAAAGTGTTAGGTCGTAAATGAGACCTACGAAAAATGTATAAATGAGCAGATAATTTTGGTCTAGCATATATATAAAACAGTTTATAAAATTGCAAATATATAGTTACTAACTAGCGTGACATATAATTGTATAAAGTAACATGTAAGTATAATTATAATTATACATTTGTACATTGTAAAAGATAAAAAAATATAGCCAATATATGGTACTATAAGTCTATAACGCTACTCATATGTAAGTACATTTGTACATTGTAAAAGATAAAAAATATAGCCAATATATGGTACTATAACGCTACTCACCTGACAAAGGTGGTCCAATTAAATGACCAATCCCTTGAGCCAACAAAACCAATCCATAAGCAGATGTAAAATCATCCAAGGACACCAATTTTACCAAGAGACTAGGTGTAAATGTAAAAGACGCTGCAAAAAGCAATCCAAATGCTGCGGAAATAGAGGCTAAAAGCCAGTAATTAGAAGCGGCTGGAGGTATCGCAGCAACAGACACGCCGCAAAGGACAAGACATACAGCGTAAAGATTTCCAATAGAGACTTGTGGAAAATCACCTATCCAGCCCAGAGATACCTGAAAAATAAATTGAATTAACGTCAATGGACGAATCAAATTATTCGTAATTTAAATATTATTTCGATTTTCATACTACTCTTAAAATAAAAAAAAATAAAAAAAATAAAATAAAAGTATTTTATTGGTAACAAATAAAAGCACAATTCACACTTTACAATATTAAGGTAGTATAAAGAAATATGTGTACAATACATTGCACCTGTTATCTGAACTAGTTAAATAACTGTATCTCAGAATAACAGGGTTCTCCTCTTTAGGAATCTATATTTAATTACAAATTAGACGCGATAAGTGTAATACAGAAAAAAAAAAGAAAGAAAAAAAAAACTATTGTTAACAAAATAAAATATTAATGTGTGTGTGCATGTGTGTATGTGTGTGTGTGTATGCGTGTGTGTGCGTGTGTGTATGCGTGTGTGTGTATGCGTGTGTTTGTGTGTGTGTCTGCTAAAAAAATAATTAATGAAACTTGATGTCAACACGAAAATATCTACAACCGTGCATACTAGTTCTCAAAACAAATATAGACGGGAAAATGCAAGAATTTGGCACAAACACATTTTCTCAAGTTTGTTTTGAATAGGTACACATTTAACCAACGTATAAAGCTTTTGTCTTTTGTCATATAGGAATTTATCGTCCGCAGACTATAAATACATCAATAAAGTTGTAATGGACATAATTTATTCCGTAAATTACGTTTACATTACTCAGTTTGGTCAATACCGTTTTTTACCACCCGTCTTCAAACTGTTCTTTTAAGATCTCCTCTTGATTTTGTGGTTATATAAATATGAGTTATGTACTCTTGATAGTTATTAACTTGATCTATAATAAGTACTAATAATTAAGTCAACTTAGATAATAAAGAAGTGTAGACTTAGTGTCGCTGTATCTACTTCATGCAAGATATTAACTTAGTACAAAAACACAGTTTATAGTGTTTTTTTAAAGAGTAACTGCAGAGTTTCTTGCTGGTTCTTTTTTTTAAATATATGTATAGACTAGCGCTTGACTGCGATCTCACCTGGTAGTAAGTGAAGATGCAGCCTAAGATGGTGCGCGCTTGCCTAGAAGATGCCTATTGACTCTTGATTTAAAGGTATCTAAGTTATAGTTAGTTGGAAAAACGAAAGCCGGAAGGGCATTCCAAATTTTTGCGGTGCGTATTAGGAACGAGGAAACAAAGCGCTTAGTGCGAGATCGTGGTATTTCAACTACGTAGCGGTGCAGATTCATGGATGCCTTGCGGTTCTGTGCTAGTTAGGTGATGGTGGAACTAAATTGTATAGTTCTTGAGCACACTCTCTTTTCTCTAGAATCTTCATTCCAAACCGGTAGTAACTTCACTTTTAAAAATAATTAAAATTTTAATCTGTACAATGACGATTCGAAGGTGCTTTTGAAGCCTATTTGAATAAAGATATTTTTGATTTTGAACTCTAATTAAACAAGAAAAAAATATATTTGAAAAAAGGCATCGTAGATAGTTCACAACTATGTACTCGTAATTGCAAATAAGTTCCATTTTAATAATTTTACATTAATATCTTACCATGCCAATTGTGTTTGTTACTCCAATTAAACTTAACATGAAAGCTCCGTCATCTTCTGAATAACCCTTATGTATCATATGTTCCGCAAGATAGAAGTAAGGTACGATGAACCAGACAAAAATAATAACAGTCCCAAAGCAGAGAAGATTGAACGTAATTTTTTTGAAGAGCGATATATTGAACATATCACTGCAGCAACTGACGCACTCTGCGTACCATTCCTGTAAATAAAATATAAATGTATTAGAAAATTTTCACAATAGATAGTATGTTAATAGTAGATTTATCAGATTACTGTGTGGCTACGGCAAAGAATTTAGCCACCCCCTCTCTTCCCATGGGTGTCGTAAGAGGCGACTAAGGGATAACACAGTTCCACTACCATCTTGGAACTTAAAAAGCCGACCGATGGCGGGATATCCATCCAACTGCTGGCTTTGAAATACACAGGCCGAAAACGGGCAGCAGCGTCTTCGGTGCGACAAAGCCAGTCCTGCGGTCACCAACCCGCCGGCCCAGCGTGTTGACTATGGGCAAAACACATGAGTTCACGTCATTTTTTGGCGCGAACTTGTGTAGGCCTATGTCCAGCAGTGGACTGCGATAGGCTGAAATGATGATGATGAGATTTATCAGACCTTTGTAAGTATAGTGTTTAGTTAGTAAATTTTTATACTTATACTGTATGGTGTATCTCTAATACTTAAGTACATAAATATGACAAACAGGTTATACTTATGTAGCATTTAGCTTGCTTATTCGTAACCTAATTTAACTATCTTATTTGCTGTAAATCTTATAAACATTAAAAATTATTTACTTCAGTATTTAAATAATAAATATACATATAATCAGATAAACTTATCTATACGCGTAGAAAAAATAATTTTTAAAGGTCTAATTACCTCTTCGTGTTCATTTACTGTTATCATTGAGTTCTTAAAGATATCAGGACATGACGACGCCTTCAATTTATAACCTTTTATATTGAGCATAGCGTTTCTATGGCTAATGGAGTTCAAGGGCACTCTGAGATCTTTTAAATAATGGTGATTTATTGATAATTGTTTTTTTAACCACTCTCGTTTACTTTCCTTACTATCTTGTTTTAATAAAGGCCTAATTTCTTTATTTTCAGATACATATTTTCTTATTTGACAAAGTTTTGGATGTTTTAGCTGAGTGTTTTCTACTAGATTATCATTTCGATAATCTATTTTTTCGGATCGTGCCCTTTGCATTACATCTTGTGTAAATTTAACTATTTGTTGTCTGTTATACCCAACAATTTCGTTGCTTTCATAACTTTCGAACGATTCCATAGCCATCACAGACATCTGAAAAAAAATTGATTAAATATAACTTCTTCTTTTCTTAATAAAATAAAATAATTATGGATATCCACTGCACTTAAATAATGTAATTGAATGTTTTATTAACCTTTTCAGTATTCAGATAGGTTGGTACATTGTCTAATGATGCAGATTTTGATGTCTTATGCTGTGTGCTCGATAGTATCAACTTTTCACGTCGAAGTATATTTGCAACTTCATCTTTTATTACTTTTTCAGGAGAAAAACCCTTGTCGATCAAACGCTTCATATTTTTTCCGTGGGTTGAAATGTCTGTATCATAACCATTTGCAATAGAAACAGAACTTGAATTTCTCGATTTGATATCTTCTTTACTTTTGTCGTCATCTCTACCATTTCTATTCTTCTTCTGTTCTAATATCCACCATTCTGGATCGCGCATAACAGCCCCACATACACATAAGTTCAATAATGTTCCCGAAAGAAGAAGAATTGTACCTCGCCACCCATACTCCTCAATAAAATACTGCGTCATTGGAGCGTATATAAATGTACCTACACCTGTCCCACAAGCTCCTAATCCTACGGCCAGATTTCTTTTCTTGTCGAACCAATAAGCAATCGAAACTACCGCAGTAACATACACGAGTCCAAGGCCTAATCCTGCTATGACACCAAAAGTTATCATCATCGTTTCTAACGTAGTTGAAATCGAAGCCAAGACAAAACCTAGAGATGAAATAATGCCCCCTAAAATTGTCATACTCCGACAACCATACCGATCTACTAGAGCACTCATCACTGGTCCTGATAGAAGTGGAACAGCAATAAAAAGACTGCCTATCCAAGCGGTCGTTGATTTGCTCTCTTTAAATTCATCCAAAAACTCTATGTACAAAAGCCCAAATGAAAAGCTGATTCCATCGGCAATCATTGATATTATAAACGATGAACCCACTACGATCCAGCCCCAACCACCATCGGGTATAATTACTTTCTTATCATCAGTTGTTATAAGCTTTTCATCTTTGATTTTAATTTTACCCACTTCCACTAATTCAAATGGACGCTTATTCAATGAATTGTCACGATGAAAACCATTTCCAACTTTGATATTTTTAACACATTTTATCCCATCATAATCTTCTTCATATTGCACACTTTTACGCATTTTTTTGTCGTTAATTTGTTGTCCAGGTTCTCTATCGCTGATATCAATTTCTGGGCTGGAGAATGGAGTTGTACTGACACTTGTTGAATCGTCGTCACCTCTGATGATTCCTGAAGTAGTATCAGTTAGTAACGACTCACGAACTGCATCTTGCTCTCCAACTCTCTCACGTAGTGCTCTGTTTCTTAAAAGTACAGCGGGGCTATCTTTTCCTGATTCCATTTTATTAAATCATATACTATTCTCACTATTCTATTTGACTATATGGAATAATACTGGATGTTATATCTTTTTGAGTACTTAACTTCTTAACCTTGGATCTCTGGCCAAGTAACGGCAAGATTGTCTCGCCGCGCTGTTTAATTTGAGAGTGTTCGGTTTATTTTGCTCCAAAATCATTAATAACCGTATGAAAAGCCAGGTATTATAACAAAGGTAGCCCATATAAAACTATTCGTAGCAGTGACGCAACTGCGTCACAGACTCGTCCTATTTGTTGTCACGTGACCCGTTCTAGCATCTGAAACAAACAGAAACATTAAAGAATTTTGTACACACCATAATTATAGGGAAGTCTTTTTTGGTCGCTACATGAAAATAATACTTATATCAGTGTGACTTAAAAATCTTGCAATCTTTTATGTACCTACCTATATGAGAAAACTTATTTTAGTAGGTATATGTTAACAATAGTATACATATACTTTACTAAGCTTTAGGCTTAATTAAGTACAATGCTACATATTTTATGCATGAATCTAATAGATGTATAAATTCCTTTAGTAAAACTTTGCTAGAAGAAGAAAGAAAGAAAGAAGAATTGTATTCCAAATCTTAGTTTAACAACGCATTTGACATACCTAGCTTTTTGAAGTGAAACTTCTTTAGGCGCATGAGGGGTAAAATTTGAGCGACCGGTAACGCGGCAGGGTCAGGGACGGTCAGTACTTGGATGGGTGACAGCCTGGGAACACCGCGTGACGTTGGATTTTTGTTTTTATTTTTCAATTAGTTTTTTTTGCATTTTAAATTCGTTTATTTTTTAATTAGTTTTTTATTTTATTTTAAATTCGTTTATTTTTTATTTAGTTTTTTTTGAATTAGTTTGCCAAAGAAGTTTTACTTCTGACATGTGTATTTGTAGAATATTACGGGTACAGCTTCCATTGTGTTTTCAACCATGCATTAACCCATTAAAACGTACCTACACACGTAATTTCAACTTTTCAACCATTCGCTTCCAGCCGTTTAATAGGAGCACTTAGGTGACAAACACACGCACAGAAGAATTATATTATATATATTAAAATATCGCAGACGTTATCGTGGAAATGGACCAAAAAAAATTTCTACATCAAATACAATACTACATCCTTTTTCTCATTATTTACTTACGTTACAAAAGCAACTTCTGGCAAAATCAACAAGTCAACCAGGTTAAGGTTGTTCGTACCTACCAATTTTGTAGTTTTGAGTTTTATGAAACAGTTTTCAATTGTGTAGCTTTCGTTCTCGTGTACCTACGTATGAAAACGTAGAGTAAATGTCTATTTAATTAAGTAGGTATCCAGTTGGAAACTGATTACGTATATCTAAAACTATAAAAATGTTGGTCATACACTGGACCGAATTGATTTAATTATTTATTGATAAGAAACGACGCGTGCGATATAAATTAACTTAATTACTAACATTCTTTCTTTTTAGGATACCGTACTCAAATACACGGACCTATTATTTACTAGTACTTCACTATACTTATAAGCGAATAGAAATACCTAAGAATTAGATAGGTATAATAAGCAATTTTAATGAAAAACGGCATAACAGGAAATATTTAGCACAGTCTGAAGCAGCCTGAGAAAGTACTTCAACCACTAAAAAATTACAACCAAATTATACCGCTCCCAAATAGTGTTTTGTTCCTGTGCAAAGTAAGATAGCCAGAACACTGCAGATGTTTAAGTACTGCTAATGTTACAGGCCTCCAATGTTCATAGCCTACGGAAAGCGAGTGCTTTACCTTTAGGAGGACCATATATTTGTTGGGTCGCCCCAGATACCGCTGGAGGGACGTGGTTGAGGCAGACTTGCGTGAGATCCAAGCCAACAATTGGCGGGAAATCGCGCAAGATCGTGCGAAGTGGAGGGATCTTGTTTCGGAGGCCAAGACTCACTACGGGTCACTGAGCCAGATGAGTTAGTTAGTTTAGTTATATATTTGTTTATTTGAAAACGGGATATTTACCGTGTTTATTATTCTCGCTTTGCGGAGCTCGATATTTCGACATTGACTGCGAATGAGTCTCGTGATAATTTTCGTATAGAAGTAACCATGTTAATCTAAATCTTAGATAACTACATTTGTTTGCCAGCTAAGTGGTATAAATAACTTCTGTACATCTATCTAAACATATTTCTATGTATAAACACGCTATATTACACCAATCATAGTAATATTATTAAATTGAATATGAAATCCTAAAAATTTTACAAAAATAACACAAATGCCATTCTTTTTTTACAAACAACACATCTACATAGGTACCTACCTACGTATATAATTTTTATATGATAAATATAGGTAGGTACATACATGAACCTTTGACTTGATAGAAAATAGGTACCTACTTATGTATGAATTTGTAGCTAAAATCATAAATGAAATAAAAATGTGAACAACAAAAATTCATTTAACTTATTAAAGAACCTAGAAGACAATGATAAAATTTTAATAAGTGGATAAGTATTATTCATAATTCTGTTATTTTTGGGACTGTTATTTGTGTAATTATTTTGTATCCCTGTCTTATTCTTAGCTAGAAATAAAATCCAAATCATATTATTATATAGGTATTTTAAATTGTTGTTATTAACATCCCAGATAACAATTAAATTGTTACGTCTGAAATAAATATGAATGATTTTATAGCGTTAAATAAATGAAGAAGCCTTCTTAATTTTTTAAGAAATATACACTACCTATTGGGTTTTATTCAAATGGTAATTAAACACCATTGGTGTCAATGATGTCCTTACACTTGTAACAGGTCGTATTAGTACCTATATACGCGAAGTAGTTGAGTTCATATACCTTGATGAACGAAAATGTTATGAACACAATAAAATTTTATTATAATGCAAGATTCAGCCTCACATCCAATTGCTGGGAATAGGCCTCTTTCTCCTTGTAGGAGGATCGGAGCTTTATAGTCCACCACGCTGCTCCAATGCGGGTTTTCGGATATACTTATTCCTTACTATGCCCAGCAGTGGGATATTACAGGCTGAAGCGATTTATTTATTTATTAACTTATTTCATACATACATGTTTACAGAGCATTGCTCCAGACACAAGTAAGTCAATCAATCAAAAGTAAAAATACAGACAAATGAAGAAAATAATAGTAGAATTAGACACTAGATATAATCCTTTTAAATCATAAACTTTTAAATAAATGACATTCTTGTAGTGTTTTAACACACAATAATATCTATTAGTAGGTTAATATTATCTTTTAACAAACCAGTATCTTTAATTCAATAAAAATATAACACAAATATAAAAAATAGCTTACTTGCAAATAACACAAGACTGAAGAATCAAAGGTAGCAGCAGCTCTGGATTAGATTAGGTACTACGCAAAGGCGTGTCTTAAAACGAAAGACGTGAAATTCAGACTGGTTGCTATATACTGGCGCCTCTTTCGATCGATATGGGGTGGTCCATGACGTAGACCCCATATCCCCCTGTTACCGAACAAATACTCCCCTCCATGGGGAATTGGGGATACAGCTGAGAGCTTAGGTTATTATAACACACTTACTTCGTTGTGTTGTTATTAAAATTGTTGACACTGTTGCTAAGCTGTTGTTAATGAAACACTTAGGTAAACGTATTGTTACATAGATTGTTTTTAATTTCCTATCAGATGGAAAACCTCCGTATCACCGTAACTTATCATTTGCTATGTACCTATTTATAAGTGACTAAAACGAATCACAAAAACACACACAGCAATCAGCAAACACAGAAGCGTTCACATTCACATACACTCATCATCACTCATGCACACAACACGTACCTACAAACAGTTAACACATTTTATCATTGTAATCTTCATCTCTGTTTTTACGTCATTTTCTCACAGTAATTTTTTTTTCTTAATGTTTATATTCTTTGTTTACATTTGTTTCATGTCGACTATGTTTGTGACAGGAACATAGTTACGCTTATGAGGCGGGCGTCAATAACTGCGAGTTGTACCTGTAGTTATTATCATTATTGCTATATAATTATGTATTATTGTTACATAATTTCCACTACCTTTACCTAGATATTATTTAACTTTTTATACAGAATTGTTCATACATACCTACATATATATAATATTTAGACCACGGCTATAACTTTTAATTCTATAGTTACTTATTATAAATTAAAACGCTTCGGCAATATAAAGTTAGGTATCGTACTTTTGAATGCAAATAGAATAAGAAATAAAATACTAAATTACCAACCCCCGCAATCACTTGCATATTATATTCTTTAATGTTTCTGTTTCTTTTTTACTTTTGTGCATCGTAACGTTATATTTGTTTTCGTGATCACGATCACGATTCAGCCTCTAATATTCCACTGTTGGGCATAGGCCTCTTCCCCATGTAGGAGAAGGATCGGAGCTTAATCCACCACGCTGCTCCAATGCGGGTTGGCGGATATATTACCTACTATGAGTAACGATCGCTATCAGGTGTACATGATAACAACCGGGACCGACGGCTTAACGTGCTCTCCGAGGCACGGTGGGGTGACCCACAAGGACTGCACAAACACCCAGACCACGGCAAACATCTGTATGGCCAATACAAATGTTGTCGTGTGCGGGGATCGAACCCGCAACCGCTAAAAAACACGCCTTTGCGTAGTAATCTGATCCAGAGCTGCTGCTATCTTTGATTCTTCAGTCTTGTGTTATTTGCAAGTAGGTAAGTTATTTTATACATTTGTTTTACGTGGGGAAAATCCTCATGGACACCCTCCGGCGCGGGGCACCAGAGTGGTGTGAGACTCTCTGTGACTCTGTCTAAAAACCACCGTGTGAGCAGTCCTCATCACCCACAAGACTACCCCTCCCGACGTGTGGGGTCTCAAGCCAGTCGAAGGTCCTCCGACACCC
The DNA here is from genome assembly GCA_905220545.2 of Melitaea athalia. Taxonomy (NCBI): domain Eukaryota; kingdom Metazoa; phylum Arthropoda; class Insecta; order Lepidoptera; family Nymphalidae; genus Melitaea; species Melitaea athalia. Next base: position 7,486,011 of record HG992184.1, read on the forward strand.
AACCGGCCACCCCACTTAAGGGACGCTCAACCGGACCAGTCTACCGTCTGCAGAATGGGGACACAGGGTCAGGTCAGGAGTGTCCCACCTCCAAGCCAGGCAGGCCCGACCTCCAACAACCAACTACACAGCGTTGGGAGTCAGGCCTGATAGAGTTCAGATAGACTACGACGTTTTCTTAGTATTTTATCTTTCCGATATTTGGCGTTACGAGAAACGTAACGTGGTCATTCGTTCAGTAGATTTTACTCCTCACATTTTTTCATACCGGGGGCCTTATATGAAAATCAATTCATAAGGAGTAAACTCCAAAAACATTTTGATGCAAAAAACCAAATTTGATGCAGTCGTCCGAAAGTTATTCCTGTAGGTACATACATCTTACATAATATACCTACATGCAACATTTTACTTAAGTTAGAGAAAATAATATGATCATTTCTGGCTACATCTAATAGGCAATATTAAAGGTACCAGGGTCCTATTATTCTAAGTAGTAATTATACCTATGGATTGAGTTTATAGGCCAAGGTTCCAATATTGAATTAACGTAAGACTTATACTTTATGCGGTTTTTATGATACCTTCCAAGCTTATGTATATTTATAAGTTTTAATGTTTTCTTTAAATCGATAAATACATAATATAGTTACCTATTTGATAAGTTTTTGTTGTATTGGTATTATATAAATTATGACGATTGTTTGATACATTGATTCAGCTTGTAATGTCCCACAGCAGGGAATAGGCTTTTTCTACATATAGCTGAAGAGTCAAAGCTAGCTTAGTCCACCATGATGTTTCACATTTCTTTAGTAAACCTATAGCCTGCTATGAGTAACGATCGCTATCAGGTATTTATAATAACAACTCAACAACCAGAACCGACAGCTATAAGTCTCTCCGAGGCACGGCGAGTAGAAAGAACCACGAGGAAAAACGCCTATAGACTGGAACAAGTAGAAATATCTACTCGGAGCGGGAATTAAATCCGCAATCGCTAATGCTTAGATACCTAAGCTTCACGAACTTCAACAACTTTATAATAAAATAATTTATTAGATACCTATTCTATTGTATGAAGGAATTTCTACAAAAAAATGCGGTAAAGAATATTTCAATTGAATTAGAAAATTCAATCAATAGGTATTATACGTTACAGACTATGTATGGTACAGTGATTTATGGACTATGTAAAAAACAAGGATTGCTGTGTGTTTAAAAACATTAAATTTTATTTTTTTCTAATATGTTGATTAGTGTTGCAAATAGCCAACTGCAGTCGTTTCTGTGTCTGTTTATACGTTAATACACATTAAATAAGTATAAATAATTAAATAAACAAAAAAGGTTTGTATGCGATTCACACACGATAGAAGCGAAACTTCTTTGGTAAACTAATTTTAAAGAAAAAACTAATTACAATTAATGGCGTGCAGCGCGTCCTTCCCTGTCGTTGCCTTCCGGTTTGAAATCACAACGATTCTAAAGAAGTTTCACTTCAACAATACATATTTACTTTCTTGACGCCTGTATAGTTTTAGTAGCTATTATACGATATAAATGACGCCTGCTAAATTTATTAGCAATATATTTAAAAAGGTTTTTGAAAATAGAGTAAGGCGTATCCTTTATTTCTTTATTAAATTAGAATAAATAATACACACGACGATTTCAATTTTTAGTTAAGTACTTTAAAAATAATTAACCCATTACATAGAGGTTTTTATTTTTAGGTACTTTTTAACAGCTATATTCCCGACCATAAATTACAGAGCTCAAAAAATTCACGTGGGTTCTTTTATTATCTCACTTCATTATTCATAACAGTAGGTACTGTCCGTACTGTTCAAGTGTATTTCAAGAAAGTGTGTTTACACAATTCAAAAACGTTTTCGTTACCGATCACGATCACGATTCACGCCCACGCAACAGCCAATCGCAATCCAGTGCTGTGACCGCTGCGCCAACGCGGCGTCCGTTACCGAATTACAGTTAAAAGTTTTAACGATAAAAAAGGTATCTGTTAAAATTAACGCTATTTACCGGTATTTTATAATGGTAATTGGTAACGGTTAATACCATAATCAAAAAAGTCAAAAAGTTGTGAATTTCACAACTTTTTGAGTCTGTGCCATTATGGTATTACTCTGTGGTATTATATGTATAATGTAAGCCTGTGCTGTCAAATTTTAGTCTGCCTCTCGGACTAAGAATCAAAGGATTGATTGATTCTTAGTCCGAGGTCTGCCTGTACACCATATTATACTTATCTATGGGTCTGCCTACTTGATTGATAGAGATAGGTTAGAATTTCTTCAGACAAAAAAAAAACAAAAAAAGTAGATTTTATATATTTCTTTTTTAGATTTTCTGTAGTAAGGGTACAATTTCTAGAGATTCCAGACGATTAGTGAGTTTGTTAATTTTTTTCTTCCACGTAGGTACATTGTATTACTTGTCGATGTGATCTAAGTCCCTTTTTTTCGTTTGCTAACAAATATAATTATCATTACACCCCACTCCATGTCCGATTTATCTCATTTTGTAAATAAAATAAATAAGTACAATCAAAACATAACCTAGAAACTGGCTTGACGCATCAAAAATTGTCGCACGGAATCCATCGTGAGCCTGATTTACACCAAGGCAACAACGTGCGGCATTGTCGCATGCGACATATTGTGGCATGCGCCATCTTGTGGCATGCGACAAATTGCGGCATATGTGGCATGCGACAGCGTATTTTATGCCAAAGCAACAGTTTTTAAGCGTCGTGCTGTCAAATTTTAGTCTGCCTACTTGATTGATAGAGATAGGTTAGAATTTCTTCAGACAAAAAAACAAAAAAAGTAGATTTTATATATTTCTTTTTTAGATTTTCTGTAGTGAGGGTACAATTTCTAGAGATACCAGACGATTAGTGAGTTTGTTAATTTTTTTCGTCTACGTAGGTACATTGTATTACTTGTCGATGTGATCTAAGTCGGTTTTTTCCGTTTGCTAACAAATACAATTATCATTACACCACTCCATGTCCGATTTATCTCATTTTGTAAATAAAATAAATAAGTACAATCAAAACATAACCTAGAAACCGGCTTGACGCATCAAAAATTGTCGCACGGAATCCATCGTGATCGGATACAAGCTGCGACACTCTGCCACATGACGCAAGGTGTTGCCGTGCCGCAAGGTTCTTGCCACAACGTGCGACATTTTTCATGCGTCAATGCCGCATGCCACAATGACGCACATTGTTGCCTCGGCGTAAAACAGGCTTAAGCAGGGCTGCCATGTACGATTTAAATCGTATTCATACGATTTTTTGGCATTTTTAATCATGTACGATCGCTAGACCAAGATCGTACGCAAAATGTACTATTTTTATATTCAATAAACAATTTGAAAATTATAAAACACTGCCTCAATTTGCTTTAAATTTGTTATGTTTGACCCATTCTAGTGCAGATTGTGAAAGAGCATTTAGCTAAGTTAATTAATCAAAACAAAACTTACAAACAGTTTATCCAATGGTACACATTGTGCGTTTTCCAATATCAGCACTAAAGCGCATTATGCGGTATAATGCTCAATGCTCAACGTTAAAAGTTCCAAAGCTACAGCAACGCTTCACACAACGAGCACTCTCAAAAGTAGGGCTTCCGTGTGCGTGCTTGCAATGGATACCAACTCAGTGGTGGCTCAGTGGTTTAGTATTGTGCGCATGGACTTAAATTGTGCGCCACTGAGTCGCATTATGCTCTGTAATTGGAAAACGCACATTATTAGCCAAGCAAAGTAATAAGAATGATCGAAAATTATACGAAGTTAAAGCCAAAAATTCTTTTGTTGAAAAATATGACTACAGAAAATTTGTATTAATCTAACAAATAGTTTTATTGCATTTATTTTCTAAAACTAAACGAATTTTGATAATCTATACTAATATATAAAGCTGAAGAGTTTGTTTGTTTGGTTGTTTGTTTGTTTGAACGCGATAATCTCTGGAACTACTGGGCCGATTTGAAAAATTCTTTCAGTGCTAGATAGCCCATTTATCGAGGAAGGCTATAGGCTATGTATCATCATGCTAAGACCAATAGGAGCGGAGTCCACGCCGACGAAGTCGCGCGCAGAACCTAGTTTATAATAAGAACTTAGTATTAAAAAGGCTGTACGATCTTTTTATTTCAAAACTCCTTGGCATACGATTTTTTTTGTAGTTGGCGATGGCGATGGCGTACGATCACACTTTTTTTGCACCTGGCAGCCCTGAATGTAAGTTTTATGGCAATACTATACATTTTATTTATTTATTATCTGAATTCTGAAGCCATAGATTATACACGATCTGAAGCAAGCAACACCAAAGCAATTAAGCAACACTGACACGTTCTTTTTCCTTGTGGAGTTGTTAGAGGCACGTGCGTACATTGCGCCGAAATCTCTAAAATAATTCAAAAATGAGTGAAGGAACGGCGACTATCCGCACTCGCAAATTTATGACCAACAGGTAAACATTCATACAGTTACATTTCTGGAAGAAACGTGTTGTGATTTGCAATATGAGACCGATGTCTGTGACAGGTTATGTGTGACAACTTTTGTGATATTTCCAGGTTGCTGGCGCGCAAGCAGATGGTTTGCGATGTCCTCCACCCTGGCAAACCGACGGTAAGCAAAACAGAAATACGTGAAAAGCTTGCGAAAATGTATAAGGTGACACCCGATGTCGTGTTCGTCTTCGGCTTCAAAACGAACTTCGGAGGTGGGAAATCGACCGGTTTCGCCTTAATTTACGACACCTTAGACTTGGCCAAGAAGTTCGAGCCTAAACACAGGCTGACTCGCCACGGCCTCTATGAAAAGAAGAGGCCAACGTGCAAACAGCGTAAGGAACGCAAAAACAGGATGAAGAAGGTGCGTGGTACGAAGAAATCCAAGGTGGGAGCCAGCGCCAAGAAGTAATCTGTTTATATTTGTAAGTAAATAAAGATAAAAACTTAATTTTTGTGTTTGTATTTACATACTACCTAATTTACTTAAAAACTAAGCTCAACTGATTCAATAAGGTTATGATATATTGACTTCAATTGTCAATTTTTTGAGAATAATATCTTTTTGGAATTTTATATAACAATATTACTATTTTTATCATTCTCAATTTAGGAACAAATTATTTAGAGATAGCTACAGTCTTAATCATAAAACATTTCAATTATTTTAAAGTTGCATCATTAAAAAGTGATACTTTACATAAAATACAGCTAGTTTCCACAATCTATTAGCTTACAATACAATACGTGTTACAATGCGTGTTTTTGTTATATATTAAGTAACTAGCTGCCCGGACAGACTTCGTTCTGTCTGTTGTAGGCTCCTACATGCAATACTATACCAGAGTGGTAGTAATTATTAGTGTTAAATAGAACCTGAATTGCTTCTTACTAAGCCTAAACCTTTTGTGTCAAGTGTCACATGATAGTTCCATAGCTTAATTGGCTAGAGCACAGACACGGTATGTCGGGGGTGCGGGTTCGAATCCAGCGGGATCGAAATTTTGATATGATAATAAAAAAACATTTTCAAAACACAATTATGTTTGTAAAGGCTTGTGTTTTGTTGATTGCATTATAGTCATGATTTTTACAGGGTTCGCGTTTAACAGTTATATTTTTTGGTATTGAAATCAAGGAGATTAAAATTACTTTCTTAATATCCTCAACAAAAGAGCCAGTGTCCCTAAAAATGTTGTTATATTTCTTTCTAATGTTTACGTGAATTTCCTTCATTATAAATGAAACAACTTTTTCAGATTTTATCGCAGTTTATTTAGTTTTGGACATTAGGACATGGTTGTCCCGTGACCATGGTTGCTGTAAAATATCCGAAACTTTGGGTATGTAAAAAGTTAGTTACAATAACATTCACGCCGACGTTTCGGATACTTTACAGCAACCATGGTCGCGGGAGGACTTTGTTATTTTTTTCTTATGTAGGTATAGGAAATATTTCTCTTTGTCAGGTTTGGATCTAATTCACAATTTGTTATTTTGCAATGGACACATTACATATCGACTATGTTTTTTATTTTGTACGTCTAAAGGTTGACTGGTAGATAAGGGTGTATGGGTTTAAGTCCGCCTTTTGCGCAACATGTTATTTTAAGCTGTGTAATCATATAAAAAGTTTTATCCAAAGAGTTTAATTACATATAAAATATTTACATTTCATAAACCGAAATTGTCTCTATACAGTTCATAAGTATTAGGGCAATGTGATTTTGCTAATTTTGTGTAAGGTGAGCCTTTCATCACTTTATAATCTTTGGTATCCTGTCCCCAAAGGTAGTAAGTATACGCTTTTTGGTTTACTAATTCTCCTCGTGTAAACAAATCTCGAGCTTTTTGTTTTTCTACAGGATAGAAGAACTGTGAGCCGTACACATCGAAACCTGAAAAAGTTAATTTTTTTATACTTATTTAGCAACAGTAGCTTTGAAATGGTTTTTCGGAAGAAAAATTATTTCGTAAGGTGTTATAGGTTTCCCCGCCGTGCCTTGGAGAGCACGTAAAGTTGTCGCGGTCCCGATTGTTATTACAGACAACTTTTACGATTAAGTCGGTAAACAAGCGTACAACCCACATCATGGTAAGCGGTTACCGTAGATCGTAGACACTTGTAACACCAGAAGTATCGCAGCGCGTTGCCGACCCTATCCCTGACCCTCCCCAAGAGCTCTGGCTTACCTCCCAAAGGAACACAACACTACTTGAAAGCAGTATTTTTAGCTGTGATTTTCTGTATTTTTTTTTTTATGTTACTAGGTTGGCAAACAAGCGTACGGCTCACCTGATGGTAAGACCGTAGCCTATAGACGCCTGCAACACCAGAAGCATCGCAAGCGCGTTGCCGACCCTATCCCCAATCCCTCCAGGAGCTCTGGTCACCTTTCTCACCAACAGGAACACAATACTGCTTGATAACAGTATTATTTAACTGTGGTCTTCTGTAAGGTCGAGGTACTACCCCAGTCGGGCTGCTCCATATTTTGAGCAGGAAATTTCCTGCTGTGCCCTACCTCAGAAAACGAAACGTATGGTTGAGGTACTGTCTCAGCCGGGCTGCTCGAGATTTTGAGTAGGATATATCCTGCTGTGCCCTACCTCAATAAGTTGTTAAAAATGAAAACACGCATCATACTGCGCGAGTGTTATACATGATGTCTTGATAAAGTGCACATATGACATGTCAAAATCAGTGAAACTACACCCTATTTCTTCGATGAAAAAATTATCAAAAAAAAAACATGATTATACTTGTCTATTAAAGAAGCCATTTTGGACGATTTATTTGCTGACCCGACTTCTAGTACGAGACAGAGACAAAGTGTCAGAAATCGGTTTGGCGCATCTTGAGGCGAGCAGGCCGGTTGCATTCATATCATCAACCCTACTCGTACTACAGCCCGCGCGCCTCTACAGTGATCCACCAAAAAAAAAAAATCGGCCATGTGCGAGTCGGACTCGCGCACGAAGGGTTCCGTACCATTGACTAAACTAAATATAAGTAAATTTTCTGTAAATTATTCTGTAAAATATTTATTTATTTGTAACGCCATATATGATGCTATTAGAAAACTATGACTTATTTCTGATAGATGGCGTTTTAGACTAATAAAAAATTATCGCCCCCCTTAAATGTTTATTTTATTTTGTTTTTAGTATTTGTTGTTATAGCGGCAACAGAAATACATAATTTGTGAAAATTTCAACTGTCTAGCTATCGCCGTTCTTGGGATACAGCCTGGTGACAGACGGACGAAAGGACGGACGGACGGATAGCGAAGTCTTAGTAGTAGGGTCCCGTTTTTACCCTTTGGGTACGGAACCCTAAAAAGGTCTCTAGCTACCTGATAAACAATGGGGCGTACCGTTTTAAAAATATATTATAATATATATTTATAAACGCTCGCTCATAGAAATTGTTGTATTTGAGTAATAAACGTGCAATTTTTACTTTTAGAAAGCTAATACCATGTAGAATAACTTAAAATTAAGAAAGTAGGGTAATTAGGACGATGTATAAGAAATTTTAACATTATTGTAAAAATGATGAAAAAAAAAACAGATTGTCATCAAATTCTTTGTTATTCTAATAGCATTAACTTTCTAATATATTTTTACTTAAGCATGGCCTATTATTATTAGTAAGCATTATAAAATTTACTCCATCGTGATAAGACATTAAGTTTATAAGCTATACCGATTTATTTAAATAGCGCTAGCAGCGGCAATTAAATTTTTTAAAATAATCATCAAAAAAATTTTTTTTTCATCGATGAAATATGGTGTAGTTTCGCTGATTTTGATATGTGCACTTTATGAAGACTCAGCCTGTATAGTGTGGTTCATTTATCCTGATATCGATTGTTACTCAAAGCTGGGATTATATCTCCCTACTCGCAGTAAAGGTGGTTGAATAGCGGTCGGACTCTTCTCTCATGGAAAAAGAGTCATGCCTAGCAATAGGACAAGCTGAATCAATCAACAATATAAAGTAGAAGTAGTGGGTACTCAGTTAACTGAGTTCTCACTTCTGAGACTCAGTTAACCACATCGTTATTTCATGAAGCGTTAATAATAATTAATGATGGTGAGATTATTAATAAGTAAGTACGTACTAAAAGTATTTTTAATAACCTTTTAAAGTAAGACAGTAATTTTGAGACAAAATTAAGTATTGAAAATATGATAACGCAAGTGTTACTAAAATACATTCTACGCCTTTGTTATACCTAAACAGGCTCAGCATCTTTATATTGCGGATAATATTTAATCTTTTAATAATTACAAAAATAATTTAAAAAATCTTTGGTAACAAGGTAATTTAAACATTACCATTACAAATTGCAGATGACATCATGCTGACATCGTATGTTGAACACAGCTTTTGTAATATTCCTTTCATTATTCTTTCGTTGTTGCAGAAATTGTAGTTTTTAAAATTTGTTTGTATAGCCCTAAAACAGAATTAAAAATTAATTAAATATACGTGTATATACGCGCCTTATAGCGTCCAGAAATAGGCACAATACACACGCATATAAAACATAATCACAAATATTATGTGGTATTAAGGCACACAAATATTGGACCGAACCCGCGACTGCTAACGCACTTGTTGCTGTCACCACAGCGCTATTGCAACGTGAAAGTAAAAGCAAAAAATTATGTTAGAACTAACGGACTTATGAAAATAATATTGTAATGTACCTGATAACAGATTCGGCGACGGACCTTCCAACCGTGTCTCTGGAAAAACCAAAAATCCTTTCAGATATTTCCTCGTAGTTTTCTCGAGTCACCCAATTCCTAGCTAACGACCCTAAAGGCCTTACTACGATCATATCCAAGTCTATACAGGGTGTCCCGTAAGTCGTGAATCAAACGTCACGCTGAGATAGAGTAGGTCAAGACCTATCCAAATAATATAACATTAGTTAAGCGAAAATGTATGGATCTCGAGATATTTGTAATTTAGTGAAAATGCCGAAAATTACCGATTTTTAAGACTTATTTTTCAATAAGTTGGTCAAATAATGTTTTGATTTCCCGAAACTTTTGCATAATTATTATTAGATTATGGTTTTGACGACCGCATAAAAAAAATAATCAAAAATTAAAACAAAAAGACAGAAAAACATTGTTTAAATTATTTAATTCTATCACATTTTTTTTGTTACATTTCAAAAACACTCTCTATCTTTAAAAATAAAAACTCAATTAACTGGCAAACAGTATCAAAATTTTCACTATTTCATGCAGATTCTAAATTGGTAAGGAACAATACTAATATCCCTCAAATTTAATTTATGTCGGTGCTTCAAATAGGTAAGGTAGTAAAAACTTGCAAAAGAGTCAGGTAGGAAAGATGTGCTACTAGCAAAATAGCGATAAGTACTAAATGTTTTTTTTAGTTGGATAGGTAAAGAATTATTCTAATGCAAATAAAAAATAAACTTTATCTCTTTTAAATAATAAAAATGACAAATAACCTTTATCAAGCGTTTGAAAATGAATTATCCCCTATTACAAACTAAAAACTAGTAATTAAATAAAACTAAGCACATTTTAGTAAATTTTTAATGTAATTACAATAGATGCTCAAATTGACGGCCATTTTGCCGAATACATAAACGACAACGTCATTAAAAAAGACCGTTTCAAGCGCCTTAAACTAATTTCACTTATTTCGCGGGCAGGTGCTGTTACTCTAAGTCGCAAATCTTCTTCATTTCTAACAGGTTTTTCGAAAATCTTGTTCTTTATGCATCCCCAGTAAAAAAAAACCCAACAAACAACGTGGTTTCAAAACGATGGATGCCCAGCCCATTATGCCGTGCCGGTACGACAATACTTAAATGAAACATTTCCAAACCGTTGGATTGGTCGATTAGGCCCAATTTTGTGGCCACCACGGTCACCTGATTTAAATTCGCTGGATTTTTTTACTGGCTATGCATAAAGAACAAGATTTACGAAAAACCTGTTAGAAATGAAGAAGATTTGCGACTTAGAGTAACAGCAGCTGCCCGCGAAATAAGTGAAATTAGTTTAAGGCGCTTGAAACGGTCTTTTTTAATGACGTTGTCGTTTATGTATTCGGCAAAATGGCCGTCAATTTGAGCATCTATTGTAATTACATTAAAAATTTACTAAAATGTGCTTAGTTTTATTTAATTACTAGTTTTTAGTTTGTAATAGGGGATAATTCATTTTCAAACGCTTGATAAAGGTTATTTGTCATTTTTATTATTTAAAAGAGATAAAGTTTATTTTTTATTTGCATTAGAATAATTCTTTACCTATCCAACTAAAAAAAACATTTAGTACTTATCGCTATTTTGCTAGTAGCACATCTTTCCTACCTGACTCTTTTGCAAGTTTTACTACCTTACCTATTTGAAGCACCGACATAAATTAAATTTGAGGGATATTATTATTGTTCCTTACCAATTTAGAATCTGCATGAAATAGTGAAAATTTTGATACTGTTTGCCAGTTAATTGAGTTTTTATTTTTAAAGATAGAGAGTGTTTTTGAAATGTAACAAAAAAAAATGTGATAGAATTAAAAAATTTAAACAATGTTTTTCTGTCTTTTTGTTTTAATTTTTGATTATTTTTTTTATGCGGTCGTCAAAACCATAATCTAATAATAATTATGCAAAAGTTTCGGGAAATCAAAACATTATTTGACCAACTTATTGAAAAATAAGTCTTAAAAATCGGTAATTTTCGGCATTTTCACTAAATTACAAATATCTCGAGATCCATACATTTTCGCTTAACTAATGTTATATTACTTGGATAGGTCTTGACCTACTCTATCTCAGCGTGACGTTTGATTCACGACTTACGGGACACCCTGTATATATTCCGCTCCATTTAGCTACTATTAAGAGGAAAGGATACTGAATAGACTTTTGAAAAATAGGTATTTGAATAAAATATTCCTGTTTCACTGACTATTGCTGTTAGCCGCTACCGCGCCTCCCGCAAGCCCCGCACTGCTTTGTCTATGTGTGAGTGGCGTGGTGTTAGTGTGCGTGTGCATTTCACCCGCGCTTCGCGTCATGCTATTTTTCTGTATTTTACTTGTTTCATTTGATTAGCCCGTTGGCGCAGTTTGTGGTGGCCCTGCTTTCTGTTCCGCGGGTTGCGGGTTCGTTTCCTGCCCGAGTCTGGGTGTAATATTTGTTAATTTGTATTTATATATACATTTATGTGTATTATTTCTATGTATATTTATAAAAATATACATATATACATATAGTTATAACAGTCGGCTATTACCTGTAACACAAGCATTAAGTTGCTTACCATAGGAACAGACGACCGCATTTTTACATATTTATTTATTTTTATTTATTTAATTTTTTCTGCTTCGTTCTTCTGTTACTCGGCTTACTTTTATTGGATTTCGTAAACTACTTAGTACTTATTATTTTGAATTATTGTTTGTTAATTCATTGGATTGTTATCTACATAACTGTATTTTGGTAAGTAATTATTGAAATACTTAGGTATTTTATTTATGAATTAGGTATGTAATTACATGGTTGAGGTGTATGTAAGAATGGGTGTTGAGATACATATCTACATATAGTGTACATGATAAATGTATTGTAGCCATACATACATAGTAATTAATATGTTTGTCTTAGTATAATAATAATAATATACTTTGTTGTACATTTAGATAAAGAACAAAATTTACATTACAAGCAATTATAGTCACAAATTGTACAACCAGGCGATCTTATTGCTAAAAAGCAATCTCTTCCAGACAACCTGATAATGAAAGGGATATCGCTTTTCAGATGAGCAGGTGGTATATAAATACATAAGCAAAAAAAGAATACATAACAATCATACATAGGTACATACACACATACGTACGCAACAAAATAAGTATAATAATAATAGTATAGGTACATATAAGTTGTAATGTCTCATGTTTGTCGCGGTTATATACGTAACACATGCATTGGGACGATATAAAAATGTTTAAAAATAGTAATAAAAAAAACAAATGAGATGCTGGTGACATATACATATTATAAATTACTAGCTTCTGCGCACGACTTCGTCGGCGTGGACTCCGCTTCTATTGGTCTAAGCATGATGATACATAGCCTATAGCCTTCCTCGATAAATGGGCTATCTAACACTGAAAGAATTTTTCAAATCGGACCAGTAGATCCTGAGATTAGCGCGTTCAAACAAACAAACAAACAAACAAACAAACAAACAAACAAACTCTTCCACTTTATTATATTAGTATAGATTATTTTATTGATGTCTTTTTAGTTAGGCATATTACGTAATAATACCTAATAATAAGCGCTTTATTTGCGAAACACACTGAAATACAAATGATGAACATAAGATAAAAATTAGTATAATTATTACAAAAAAAAACATCAAACTAAATGTGGAAGAACAAACTATAAATAAAAAGAAATAATAATAATAAAAAAAAAATTGAAACAACTGAACTCAGAACTAACAATAAAGACATTAAAAATAATAGTCACTAATAAAGGTGGCAGTGTGTCTCACAAAAAGATAAGTCCTTGGCTTCAGTTAGGGATAAACCCTAACACAGATTTTCAGGACCACCTATTCATTTTTTATTTAATTATTTTGTGGTTGATAAAGAATTTTTAACCGATGAAGAAAAACAGAGGAGGTTCTAAAGTCGCCACGTATATTTTTTTATATGTTTGACCATGCATAACTCATTACAGAGTAGTCCGAATTTAATTTAAAAAAATATTGGAAAGGCTATAACGAAGTTACTGCTATTTTATTTTGTGGAGCCCTAAAGGAATCATTTACCAAAAAATTGGTAATTGTGTTTGCTCGCAAACGAAACAAAACCGACTTCAATTACATCGACAAGTAATAGAACGTTATTAGACGAAACAATAGTCAAGTAAATACGCGCTATTAAAGATTACTCATAAAGTTGTAATCAGATCTCGATCTAATTTAAACAAGACTAAATGACAAGTATTAGCTTTCGATTAAAATAAGAATCATCAAAATCGGTACACCGAGTAAAAAGTTATGCGGTATAATACAACGTAGGTCGACGAAAAAGTAGTCAAGTAAATACGCATTATTAGATACTAGCTGCTGCTCGCGACGTCGTCTGCGTGCGTTCACTGCTCGTTCCCCGTAGGTGATAGCGTGATAATATGTAGCCTATGTTCTGACCCGACTTCTTAATAATATTCGTGCCAAATTTGAAGTAAATCCATGCAGTACTTTTTGAGTTTATCCCGGACATACATACAGACAAACAGACAAACAGACAAAAATTCTAAAAACTATATTTTTGGCTTCGGTATCGATTGTAGATCACACTCCAAGTATTCTTTTAAAAAAATATTCAATGTACAGTTTTGACTTTCCTACCATTTTATTATATGTATAGATAACTCTAAAAGTACTTGTGAGATCTCAATTAAATTAAAATGGGACCATATGACACGCAACACCTTTCAATTAAAACAAAATTGATTGAAATCGGTCCACCCAGTCAAAAGTTCTGAGAACATATATTAAAAAAAATACAGTCAAATTGAGAACCTCCTCCTTTTTTAAAAGTCGGTTAAAATGAAAGATGCTTTCTGGAATTTAATAGAACCAATATTAGAAAAATTTTACTATGATTGCCTTAAAGGAAAGGAAAGGAAATAATTAAATAACTCTTTACCTACTTGAACTGAATAAAATAATGCTTCTTATTTTGAAATTTTGTAGCTTTATTTAGTTAACCTACTCTTCCTAGTGTCTGTCCGTCAGTCGTTCTACAGTATCCTTCCTTTGCCTCAGTAATAAGACTACCGTTAGCCAAAATTATAGTCAAAGCAAAAACATAAACAACATAATTATTTAAACTATTTACCATAATTATCATTTTTATTTGTTAGAGAAACCCTAGCCCTACCCTACCCCTACCCTTAGCCCAGGTTTGCACAATGTTACAATGAAAACCGCATCCAAATAAGGTTTTATTGTAGTTTATGAAAAGAGAGATTATTTAATTTTGTTAATACGAATTTTTGAAAATATCGACAAAATAATACATCACTAGTGTATCTATATAATTATCGACTATGAGGCATCACTTCGCTGGCGTGTATACGTACTGCTTTGACCCTTCCCTCCCCCAGACCTATCCCACAAACAGCAAGAAAGGGACAACTGCAGCTCAGACCGTTTTAGGTAGATAATTATTGACCAAAACATCATTTCGTAGTCGCCTGTTTTCTCCTCGAAACATGCCAACTTTTTTTTTATTTTTTTTTAGGTAAATAAACAAAGCCTTCAGCTATGCCGCTCCGTTTTCTTTTTTTTGTAAATATGAATTATTATTTTTTTATGAGTGTCTGAAAATGTACAAAAAATTAGGCAATATTTCTAGTTTTTGAAGACTCCTACTACCTAATATAATAAGAATATGAAAAAAAACAAAACGTAGGGGCATGGTCATGGCAGGTAAAAGTTTTATTTTACAAAAATATTTGATCTAGTGTCATTATCCAGGGAGAAAACAGTCGAATACGTTTGTATGGAGAAAGAGCTGGTATCCTTTCCTCTTAAATACTTTAAAACATCCAGAGTTCGTTGAGCAATCCAACAGTTTTTAAAAATATCACTAACTATTAATCTCTCTAAAAGAGTTCCTTTTGAGATTTCTTCGATGGGAACATTCCAGAACTTTATGTTTTTGTATTTCCTAAATTGTGTTTGCTTTTCCATAGTTTTTAAAGACATGCCAGAAGATATATAGTTGATCTGCCAGTTAGGGTTCGATTTGGCCGCTGATTCAATAGCACAAGATTGTCTTGAGGTAAAATTGTGAGCACATGAATCTATAAAAAATATTGACCTCGTTGGTAAAGTATCATTTACCTTTAAGAATGGTAAAGAGTAATTGTTGGTAACTTGGTGACATGATACGACAGGAGGACGTGGCGCAAAATGTATCTTTAATAATAATAGTATCAAAATCATTGATGCCGCAAAAATTACAATCTTATGTCGAGTTCTTTTGAATTCTCTCTTTATTTTTATAAATCTATTCATTTTAAAACGATTTGTAAATAACCAGTCATACTATTTAACTATGAAACTTTCAATGTAGGTATAACTGCTAAAGTACCTACGTACTAGCACTATGTTTTGGAAATACTTAGAAAATCACACTTAGGAGTTATTTTCGCGTACAGAAATGATATTTTTATTGACATTTTTATAAATAAAAATTAAATACTGTTTAACGAAATATCGGAGGCGTCGACCGTGTAACAGGTTGTGTATATTAGATAGTATATTTAGATATTCGATATGGTGCAAAATATTGAAGACTGCGGAAATCAACAGTTGGTTCGAATAATAACTTATTATTTGTAGAATTCATTTGAATTCATTGTAGGTAAATGTAATTGTAGGTAATGTTTGCTGCGTGGCTACGGCATAGAATTTAGCCTCGCCCTCTCTTCCCGTGGGTGTCGTAAGAGGCGACTAAGGGATAACATAGTTTCACTACCACCTTGGAACTTAAAAAGCCGACCGATGGCGGGATAACCATCCAACTGCTGGCTTTGAAGTACACAGGCCGAAGACGGGCAGCAGCGTCATCGGTGCGACAAAGCCAGCACTGCGGTCACCAACCCGCCTGCCCAGCGTGGTGCCTATGGGTAAAACACATGAGTTCACGCCATTATTGGCGCGAACTTATGGAGGCCTATGTCCAGCAGTGGACTGCGATAGGCTGAAATGATGATGAGGTAAATGTAGGTTATTTTAAAACAAAACAACATCAATCCATCTATAACAAAATCAGAAACCTAATTGTGTTTAAGGTTGGAAATAAGAATTCAAATGTAATATTTAAGTATACTTCTAGCCTCTAGGTCAGTGCTATATACATACGTCACGATCACGATTCAGCCTGTAATATCCCACTGTTGGGCATAGGCCTCTTCTCCATGTAGGAGAAGGATCGGAGCCTAATCCACCACGCTGCTCCAATGCGGGTTGGCGGATATATTCCCTACTGTGAGTAACGATCGCTATCTGGTGTATATGATAACAACCGGGACCGACGGCTTAACGTGCTCTCCGAGGCACGGTGGGGTAACCCACAAGGACTGCACAAACACCCAGACCACGGCAAACATCTGTATGGCCAATACAAATGCTGTCGTGTGCGTGAATCGAACCCACAACCGCCCGCGCAACAGCCAATCGCAATCCAGCGCTGTAACCGCCAATAATCCAATACCAATTGGTATTGGATTATTGGGTTGGGTATTGGATTAATATTTAATTACGTAATACATACCTACGTTAATATTACCTACGTTAAATATTATATTTATTCATCAATGGATAAGTATGTAATGTAAATTGTAACTCTGTGTAAATAATAGAACTGGTGTTTGTTTGATGTTGACATAATTATGTAACAATTGTTTGAAAGTTGTTGAGCCAATAGTTGAGTGTGAGCCGTGAGGTGTATATTTATTATGTATTTACTTATTAGTTATATTAGGTATCAATTTTATTGGTTTAGGAATTTTTCAACATTCTCTAGGTACCTACTACGAAGCTTGATAATAGAACATAACCAAGCAACGAATTTGGTTCAATGTAGGTATATATCCACTTGAGTATTGTATAACAAGAATATCCTTATCATATTGAGAATATTTTACATAGACTGGCTAACTCGCAATAAGAACGTAAGATGTAAAAAATAAACACAAATATCTCATCACTTGGACCAAACATAGTAGATAGGACGCATGCGCGGTACTACCAAGCACATAATATTGACGTTCTATTATATCACAAAATTCATAAAAGACTAATGCAAGTTTACAATTTTTTTATACCACTAGGATGGCAAACAAGCGGTCGGTCGAGTCGGTCCGCTTGATGATTAGCGGTTACCTCTCAGTCTCAACATAGCCTTAATCTACCTCGCAGCTCACACTACCTCAGTCACTACAAGAACATAACACTTCTTGAGACCAGTGCCCGACTAGGCTTAAAATTTTGGACAAAATATTTCTCGCTATGCCGTACCTCAATTGCAACTTTATGAGCATTTTAGAATTTAAACACTGTAATTCTCTTTAAAAAATAAGCAAATGTTTTTTATGTGATCTTTACAACAAAATATACGCTTCAGCCTGTAATATTCTACTACTGGGCATAGGCCTCTTTCCTTATGTAGGAGAAGAATCAGAGCTTAATCCACTACGCTGCTCCAATGCGTGTTGGCGGATATATGATGAAAACCGGGACCGACGGCTTAACGTGCTCTCCGAGGCACGGTGGGCAGACCCACGAGGACTGCACAAACACCCAGACTACGGCAAACATCTGTATGGTCAATACAAATGTTTGTCATGTGCGGGGATCGAACCCGCAACCGCTAGCGCAGCAGTCACTGACTAATTTAATTCAATTTAAAAAAATCGCTCGTGTATTCTAATGAGTAAGTACGAACTACATCAAACATAACACGATTTAGTAAGTAAAAAATGGTGTACAAATAAAATACTTCACATATGTAACGTTGCATAGCTTTATTTGTTGTTTTTTTTTAAAACTTAATTACAAATCACAATAAATATATAACATAAATTTTATTTCACTTACATAATCATTTTTATTTATGCATATGGAACTACATTATCAAAGTTTTTATGCAAGAACAAAATTGTTTTTATTTTATTTGTTATTTATAAAAAGAATAATTTTTTCAACGACTGGTCAAATCTGCATATTTGTTATTTATTGTTAGAAATAGGAAACAAAATTTAATTAATTTACATACTTCACGGTCTTATACACAGGTCGGACAACTAGTGGTGGGGCGGCTTAATAGTTTACAGCCACCAGAGGCATGACGATCGCTGGGTGTGCTGTGTAACGAAGACAGAATAGCATATCTGTCTCTTCTTCTATCACACGTCACGCATTTATGATTAAAAATATAACCATTTACAATGAAACGTTACTCAATATAACCAATTACAATGAAGCGTCACTCAACCGGCGTGCACAGTGCGCACCGCACCACGTGACCGCACACCGATAGCCATGACGTACAGCGGCGTTGACTCGAACGAAAAGTTATGACATTATCTTACTAATACTCTCACCATTGAAATTGGGCTTAGTTTCCTGACCTGTATATAAAACCGTGATTTACTTTTTACTTGACGTTTTATATTTTTATACAACATACTTTATTGTTAATTTATTGTATTTATTGAAGACTACATATTTTTGTACTACATCGTTAACATATATATTCATAACTAGCCGACCCGTGCCCACTTCGTTGGGCGTTATAATCCATTTCACATAAGAAGGGAACGGTGAAAGATATGTTCCAATACACTCTCACTATTTTCAGCAAATCAGATAAATATAAATGTTTTAAAATCACCAGTTAATTTCGAAGGCAAATAATAATGCTTGATTAGATTGAATTGTTGACACGGCACGTCAGAGGGCGCAGGTTCAAATCCTGCTGATTTAAAATCTTTATATATTTTTATCTTTTTCCTTTTATCTTGTCACTCCTGAATAGTGTAGCTTTCTGTTAGCGAAAGAATTTTCATGATCGGATCAGTATTTGCGAAGATTACCCCGTATATACAAACAAAGTTATAAACTTTACCTCTTTATAATATTAGTATAGATAATTAAATATTTATAAATGCGTCAGATACAATTATAAACTTAAATAAACATTGTGTCGTTTTCATTAATATTAATATAAAAACAATTATTGTTTATGAACAAGTCCAGATTGTACATATAAAATATACAAAGAAAGACAAAAATGTGTTAATTAGTCAAAAATTTATCAGTTTACATTTTACAATAATTTAGTACCATAGGCACGAAAAGGATATTATATTTTTGCCATTTATGCGAATATTGGCAATATCAATTTATTAATGGTTACCTATATGTTTTTTTTTGTTCTGTAAGTAAAAGATTTGATAATCCAATATGAATAAGCAAATGTATTTTGTTTCTATTTTCATTTTTGTTAATGTAAAAACAGACAAAAAAATAATTCTGAATACCTATTACGGTACTTAATTTGTTTTTGTTTTTATGTTAATTTCAATAGTTCAGGCTACTGTTACAGTACTGTATAAGTATCGACAAAACTAAGAAATAATAAAATTAATCGGATAAAATCTCTAAGTACTACAAAAACTGTCTTTAATATACATACTAGCCGACCCGTGCCCACTTCGTTGGGCGTTATAATCCATTTCACATAAGAAGGGTACGGTGAAATTTGATATGTTCCAATACACTCTCACTATTTTCAGCAAATCAGATAAATATAAATGTTTTAAAATCACCAATTAATTTCTAAGGCAAATAATAATGCTTGATTAGATTGAATTGTTGACACGGCACGTCAGAGGGCGCAGGTTCAAATCCTGCTGGGTCGAAAATTTTGATAATTTTTATCTTTTTCCTTTTATCTTGTCACTCCTGAATAGTGTAGCTTTCTGTTAGCGAAAGAATTTTCATGATCGGATCAGTATTTGCGAAGATTACCCCGTATATACAAACAAAGTTATAAACTTTACCTCTTTATAATATTAGTATAGATATATTAATGCACCATATTTTTAAACACTAATTATTTATTTGGAATATAGTGAACTATCCTACAAATAAATTACAGTACAAATCTTTATACCAATTTAATAAAATACTGATTAAAACTTTTGTTTCTTATTTATATTTTAATGTTGGCAGCATTCGTGTTAGAGCAATAATATTTTCATACATATAACCTGCCTGGAAATCAAATATAAAATTATTACACATTGTTTTTATTATAATCACGTTTAATTTTACTTATCACTCGAATGTAAAAAGAAATTATTTTTATTTTATTGTTTTACATTTTTTTGCCAATTTATGTTTCAAGAAACAGAAAAGCAGAAACTTAGTAAGTAAAGTATAAAAAAATTTAAAGAATAACATTCCAATTACATTTTTTTTACATTATAATTACATTTTTAACGTTTTATTTTCGAGAGACTATAAAAAAAAAATTAAGTCGCGAGTGAATAGGTTACTTCTAGGTAAGCGTGTTCCATCCTAGACAGTTTCACTTAACATCAGGTGAAATACTGGTCAAACGCAAGCCTATCTTAATTTAAAAAATATATACCTATATACAAAGTCTTCCTTCATATTCGCTGTTTAAATTGACTCTTAGTCTCGTCTCCTTTTTTAATTAATCAAACAAAATATTACAGATGTTACTGAGCTCCATAATCTTTGACGACGCTACCACGTATGCAAAATAATAATTTATCGGTAACCGTAATTGAATCAATTATAAATTATAATACCTTTGTATAAATACTAGCTGCTGCCCGCGACGTCGTCTGCGTGCGTTCACTGCTCGTTCCCCGTAAGTGATAGCGTGATAATATGTAGCCTATGTTCTGACCCGACTTCTTAATAATATTCGTGCCAAATTTGAAGTAAATCCATGCAGTACTTTTTGAGTTTATCCCGGACATACATTGACTTTCCTATCATTATATTATATGTATAGATGACATGTTATGACGTTTATTTATGCTCCGTCGAGCCGACAATCGGGCTTAGAGCATTTTTTTTTTGTATTTTTACCACGTATTTATTTGTCTTACTTTCATAATTCTTTAAAATTCTAATATCAATAATTCAAATCCATATCATATACATTAAAATTATATTTAGAGTCAATCAACTGGTTTATAATTTCATTAATATCTAATAATTACTAAGGCAGAACTTACGTTTAATTATATTAACTTTGTTTTACTGGACTTGGAACTAAGTTGTCTACCCTACTTTATATAAAAGCTACGTAACAGTTTTATAAGTCACGTGATCTAAAATTGTAAACATATAATACAGGTGGATACATAAAACTATATACCTACTACATACTATTTCGCTAAATACAAAAAAAAACTAATGGTGTCATGGGGACACCAGGTAGGAACGAAGTTCCTTCGGATAATATAGAAGCAACACAATTTTGCAAAAAAAAAAAAAATGTTTAATTTTGTTGGGCTTATTAATTGAAAGACTTCACTTTTCAATATTTTAAACTATTTACATACCATATTAATATTTGTTTATCATTTAAGATACTTCTAAAACAATGACTAAACAACTAGATACTACAACCCAACGATAGCTATTGTAATTTATTATTTTACCAAAAAACGCCAAATATTTAGCAGCAGGTAACCTTGAATGAGTTCGGTCTTACATACGTCATATAAACTGTCGTGCAGTCGTGCGACTGATTTTCGTTATATTTTTTTCTTACGGCTTTAGTCTCACATTTTTTTCAGTTCGGTCGCCCAGCAATATCTTTTCCAAGCCTGCCGTAAGGAACTTCGTTCCAAAAAAAATCAGTCATATAGAAGCAGTAATCAAAGTTCAGTTGTAAACCAATTTTATGTCTAAGCTAATGCTTCAATATTGGACTGACTTTTTGTATATAGCTTAAAATAGTATGTTGTAGTTTAATTTATATTCTTATATTAAATACTTTTTAATGCGTCACATACATATAAAATTATAAGTATGTAGTACTTTTTACCACTAGATAAAAAAATGACCAAACAGTTTCGGTTCAGACGTTATTTCGAATTAAATGAATACATTAATATTTTGTTTGTGTAAGTAAACAATCAAATATTTTCACAATGTGTTGCAACAGAAGAAAAAAAATATTTTTTTATCGCTACTTACACGTCACAGACTTTTAATTTTAATTAAACTTTTGATACGAATACATTAAGAAATTATATAACTATTTTTACGTACTCGTACATATTACATAACTATTTTAAAAATATAACGTACTTAAAAGTATGATTTTGGCATGGCGATGTTTATTAACAAGAATTATTGCAAGCCAAATCTTTATAGCTACGTAATAATATTCCTTTACTAAGGGTTTTAAAAAATCGCATGTGTTGAGCAGCCTTATGGTGACTGTGAGCTATTATGTATAGTACCTGGGTGACCGAGCCTAGCTCGGTATTTTCATTTTATTTTTTGTTTTTTTTTTCTCGGTATTTTTATATTTTAATTTTATTTAAATAATAAATGACGAGTGAAATTAAAAAAAAAAAAGTTTCATCTGGAGACTGATTTTCGAACCCGGGTCAAGACGATATGACACCCGTCGATTTCCTAATTACGCTTTTACAGCTATGTTGACAATGGTGAACTTAAGCTTCGTATTCTAATGATATTTTTTCATTGCCTAAAAACAGGGATAAAACGACATTTTTTTTAAAAGAAACCTAGCTAGATCAATTTTTCGCCCCCGAAATCCCCTGCATACTAAATTTCACGAAAATCGTTGGAGCCGATTCCGAGATTCAGAATATATATATACACAAGAATTGCTCGTTTAATAGTATTTATGTATATTTTGAGGAAAACTAATATACTTATTATTATTTTTTATAACCAATATTTTGCAAAGAACCAATATTTTTCGTTTTCTTGCAGTATATTTGTGAACCAGTGACATTTGATAGTTAAAACGTACGCTACTCTACTTCTCTATGATAGTACAAAAATAATCTATCTACGATAAATATATAGATTATGTCTTTAAAAGACTATTAGTATTTTTTTTATGTGAAACATCTATAGGCGAGAGTAAACCTGATTTTTGCAGTAGCGACGCATCACCACGCTATATGATAGTTTTAATTGCGTTGCAAATTTTAATCTACTTATCAGAATATACATTTTACATTTTATTTTTATGATTAGATATTTGACAAAAGACAATATTGCTCGTTACTTTTAATTCCTTTATTTGTACATTACATGCATTTATATTATTTTTTTTTGTAGTTTCGTTGTTGAAATAAACGCTTTTCATTCCATTAATTCGATTTATTTTGTTACATAATTATCGATTTTCTTTGTGTTAGTACTGACACTATAGTTTATTCGCGTTAAGAAAATACTGACTCATCGCTGTTAGATTAGTTACGCCTCTTGACGAAACAAATCGTAGTAAATTAGAAGGCCTGTCTGAAGGGCTTAATTTAACTATTTTATATGAATAATTAGTCAATAGGCGTGGCTAAGATGAGTCACTACTTTTTTTAAAGCTAATAGGTACTAGTAGGTAAGTAATAGGTACTACTGTACCAATGTGATACCCATATAACATACGGCTTCAAATGAAGTAATATTATTATTAAAACAAAAGTAAAGTAAATTGCATATGCTTTTACTATTTGTTTATTTATTATCAAATTAGTGCATGTTATTAGTTATTACGTAGCGATAAAGTTAGCTAGTCGCTATACAAGTGTGTGTGTGTGAGCGTCAACTCACGGGACGAGTGCTATTGTTCCTCGTGTCTGTTCCGAGTGGGTGAATGCGCACGCGCTGGCTCCTCGTTATCTTTCTTTTGAACGAATCTGTGACAAAACCGAAAATTTTATAATATAATTATATGTATGTACATATATGCATGAGCATTGTGAACCAAAATTTCTTTTATAACAAAAAGTTTTACTTAATGTAGCGGATGAGCGTGAAAAAAAAGACCATTTCAGGGCGATCTGATAGATACATGGTTACAGAATATAGGTTACAAGAAAACCAGAATAGGCAAAATATAATATACCTATTTTTATTCTAGTAAGGTTCAAAAAGAACTTTTGGATCTTCAATTATATAGTCATTATTTAATAAATCACCTGTAGTTAAGAGACGGAGGTAGCATCTGTAGATGTAGACATTACATCGATCGATCGACAGATAGATCTGTCGATCTGTAGATGTGGTAGTATCATCATCATCAGTAATTATTATTATTATAGATGTCGGTGATCTGGAGCGAGACGGAGGTGGTACTGTAGACGGTGTGGTAGTCTGGAGCGAGATAGGGGTAGTACCTGTAGTTTTCGTAGTAGTCTAGAGCGAGAGGGCGGTGGTACCTGTAGATGTCGTAGTAGTCTGGAGCGAGAGGGCGGTGGTACCTGTAGATGTCGTAGTAGTCTGGAGCGAGAGGGCGGTGGTACCTGTAGATGTCGTAGTAGTCTGGAGCGAGAGGGCGGTGGTACCTGTAGATGTCGTAGTAGTCTGGAGCGAGAGGGCGGTGGTACCTGTAGATGTCGTAGTAGTCTGGAGCGAGAGGGCGGTGGTACCTGTAGATGTCGTAGTAGTCTGGAGCGAGAGGGCGGTGGTACCTGTAGATGTCGTAGTAGTCTGGTGCGAGAGGTCGGTGGTACCTGTAGTGTAGATGTCGTAGTAGTCTGTAGCGAGAGGGCGGTGGTACCTGTAGATGTCGTAGTAGTCTGGAGCGAGAGGGCGGTGGTACCTGTAGATGTCGTAGTAGTCTAGAGCGAGAGGGCGGTGGTACCTGTAGATGTCGTAGTAGTCTGGAGCGAGAGGGCGGTGGTACCTGTAGATGTCGTAGTAGTCTGGAGCGAGAGGGCGGTGGTACCTGTAGATGTCGTAGTAGTCTGGAGCGAGAGGGCGGTGGTACCTGTAGATGTCGTAGTAGTCTGGAGCGAGAGGGCGGTGGTACCTGTAGTGTAGATGTCGTAGTAGTCTGTAGCGAGAGGGCGGTGGTACCTGTAGATGTCGTAGTAGTCTGGAGCGAGAGGGCGGTGGTACCTGTAGATGTCGTAGTAGTCTGGAGCGAGAGAGCGGTGGTACCTGTAGATGTCGTAGTAGTCTGGAGCGAGAGGGCGGTGGTACCTGTAGATGTCGTAGTAGTCTGGAGCGAGAGGGCGGTGGTACCTGTAGATGTCGTAGTAGTCTGTAGCGAGAGGGCGGTGGTACCTGTAGATGTCGTCGGTGGTCTGCAGCGTGCCGTGCGCGAGCAGCAGACGGCGGCCGGCGGGCGGCGCGGGCGGCGCCCACCACGACACGACGCGGCCCACCACCGGCACGCGCCGCAGCAGCCCCTCCTGCCACGCCTCGCGCGCCAGCTCCTCCTGCGCCGCGCTGATGCCTGCGCGCACACACATACAGACATAAACATACTAGTAGAAGATCCAGGTATAAACAGGTATCTCGATGATTATCTTCTACATTTTATACGTTTCATACTATCAAGCCAGTCATTAAAATTTTCTTATTAAGCCTTGAACCGTTATTTGAAGCCTTTTTATTTGAGAGACGAACTTGACTTCCGGTAGCGTGTCGGTAAAATCTTCCTTTTCGACCGGTGGGTCACGTGACTTCCTTTTAAAATATCTCCCACCACGTTGAAGTTTCCTTTTTACCTGAAAGAATCTTGTGGCTCATTGGCGTCTTGCCTTCGGTAGCGTTCGGACACAATTTGGTAAGCCAGTAAAACTTTTATATTACTGTTATTATATTATTATATTATTATATTATTACTATATCTATTCTTTAGTTATTTTTATTATTTCTACAATGTCATTATGTCGTATTGAGGTTATACTATAGTGAGGGTAAAACTTTTTTTTGTAATAGATTTGTATGAAATTGAAAATTAGAGCTAGTATATCTAAATATTTTATGGTTATTTGTGAAGTGGCTTTAACTTCACACTGAATCCGTTTATTATGTTGATAAAAGAAGATTTGCATTATGTTTTACTACCCTCAGGTTTTATCGGACATTGTGGAATATCGAAGATAATAATTAAACATAGTGAATGTAAAATATTTATGAACAAACAGTGTAACGTGTTGTTTTTGAATATTTGATAATAAGAAATTTTATAAGCCATTATAAAACTGTTTCAGTGTTTTAACTATTGTTCAATATGGAAGACGAGGTGCATAATTCACTGGTCTTGTCTGAGGAATCGTCTTCGGAGTCTGATTCTTCTGTGGAAGCACAACCAAGTACATCGAAAGCTGCTCAAAGTAACAACAGCAATAAGAGAAAGAAGACAATGTATAAATCCAGAAAGGCGAGTGAAAAGAAAAGGCGGTTAATGGAAAAGACTGTTCAGGATTTAGCTGATCAAGTAAGTCACATTCAAAATTTTATCGCTAGTAGCGTTGCTTTTCAACCTGCTTACCAGTCAACTCCTTATTCGAATGAACCAGTTTTGCAAACAGATAATAATTCTGAGATTAATGCAGATGTTAGTAGAGAATTATATGATAATGAAGTTGATGTAGCGCAAACATCCAACAGTTTTGATATCGCTTTAAATACAGTTCTTAAAGAGCCCTCTTTACCAAAGACTCTTTCTAATCATATTGACATTTTGAATAATATACAGTACTTTAATACTGACGATTGGAATAATGTAAGATTTGCCGAGGTACAGAAACAGTACTGCTCAGTGCCCGGTTTTATTCCATTAGAAACCAATGACGAATTAAAACCGTATGATAAGTACGTTCACTTAGCATCTATTGAACGTGGTTTTGCTGCTATTACTCATGCTCTTATTATGCAAAATGAAGCGTTACAACAAGGGTTTAAATTGCTTGTGGAATGGTCCAATTCTGTTCAAAATAATATTACGTCAGTTTCATTGCAAGAGAAATTAAACGAAATTTTTATAAAGGGTAGTCTACAAAAGATATCGAGTGATGTTTTACAATTAACTTGTGGTCATAGAGCAAATTTGATACAACAGAGGCGTGAAAATATATTGCGTTCAGTGAAAGATACATTTTTAAAGACTGCCTTGAATAAAATTCCGCCCACTCAGGATTCACTTTTTCAAAAAGAAACTTTTACAGCTGCTATTGAAAAGGCTGGAGGTATTAACAAAGTTTTTTGGCCTTCACAAAGGTCTTCATATAAAAAGGCTGCTGCGCAAGCTCAGCCATTACGACAGCAAACTCAGGCTCTGCCTAGTTATACGAGGGATTGTTATGGCCCTCAACGTTTTAACTATCCAGAAAATAGCAATGTGAATGATTATTCGAATCGATTCCCGGCTCAGGCTTATATTAATGACAATTTTCAAATGCAAGCTCGAGATCCATCTCGTTTTGTTCAAAGGCATCAACAGCCGCAAGTTAGATCCTCGCATTTGAGATCTAATCAACAATTTCAAAGCCATCAGCCCTTTCCAAAAGGGGCAAGGACTAAATTCAATAGTCAGGCACGAGCTCATGGTAAACGAAGATTGTGACTCGAAAACTTTCCGTGCTGGTCAGCTAGAGTATTTTGTCCAAAGGTGGATAGAATCAAAAGCTCCCTTAACTGTCGTGAAAATAATAAGAAACTTTCGGATACCATTTGTAAAGAAACCACCATTACAGACTCCAAATTTAAAAAAGAACATTTACAAAACACCAAGTTCAGATCAAATGGACTATATAATAGCTCAACTTCTGCAAATGAGAGTATTAGAGCTGGCTCCTCTCAGTCCAAGTTTTGTTTCTCCAATGTTCGCAATACGAAAGAGCGACGGGACATCCCGTCCAATTTTCAATTTAAAAAATCTGAACAAGTACATCCAGATATCCAAATTTCATCTAATCAACGTACAAAGAGTGCCAAGTTTCTTACAACTAAACGATTACATGATCACAATAGATTTATTAAATGCATACTTCCATTTGCCAGTAAACAAATCGCACAGACGTTATCTACGTGTTATATACAAAAACCAGTTGATGCAGTTGACATGTTTGCCTTTCGGTCTTGCTTGCGCTCCGAAAATTTTTGCTTGCTTAACAAACTGGATCGCCCAATATTTGAGAACAATAGGTCTACGAATTCTTGTATATCTAGACGATTTTCTATTAGTCCATCAAAACCCTCAAACGCTTTATTTACAAGGCCAAAAAGTCATTCTGTTCTTAGAAAGACTAGGATGGAAAATAAATTACAAAAAATCGATCCTTATCCCACAAAAAAGCATTCAATACTTGGGAATTATTTGGAATCCCCACGAGAACCAGAAACATCTGCCGGTACAGAAATGCAAGCAGTTATTGAAAAAACTCCAAAAATTGCAAAAGCGCCAAAAAGCAACATTAAACGAAATGCAAAGCTTGATCGGGTCCTTGAATTTTGCCAGTTTCCCAGTTCCCAGGGGTCGTCTAAATCATCGAATGCTTTTAAGGCATTGCAATATGTTACGGCTGCTAAACCCTCGTTACAGTTATCCAATCCCTCCAGAGGGAATACGAGAGTTGAGTTGGTGGATTGTGAATTTAACAAACCGTTCTCCTATAGTTTATCCACGAGTAACGAATTATCTCGTAACCGATGCTTCAGAGATGGGATGGGGAGCAAAATTGAATCATGTAAGCCTCTGCGGTCAATGGTCTTTAGAAGAAGCAGCTTACCACTCCAACAAGAGGGAGATGTTAGCAATTTGGTGTGTCTTAAAAGATCACGCTCCTGTCCTAAGGAATTCAACTCTTCTAGTTCAAAGCGACAACAAGACGGTCATAGCCTATTTAAGGAACGAGGGCGGAACGAAATCAGATGCCTTAATGAATCTTTGTCGCAGGATATTCAGAATTTTAGATTATGCAAAGATAAATATAGATTGTCACTACATCCCAGGTCGCTACAACAGCGAAGCAGACCACCTCTCACGCAATCTAGCGCATCCGGAGTGGCATCTCTTGCCAGAAATAACCAAGAAAATTTTTGCTCTATGGGGAATACCGACAATAGATTTATTTGCTTCAGCCCGGGCTCACGTAGTACAGAAATACTGCAGTCTAGACATAAGGGATCCAGAAGCACGTCTTTACGACGCGTTCAGTCAGACTTGGAATTATCCACTCGCATGGGTGTTTCCGCCTCCTTACTTGATACCCAAGGTTCTTCAGCACATGAACACAGCCAAGGGGATATTTTTGATCGTGGTACCACGGTGGGAGAAGGTATTTTGGAGACCGGATCTCAGAAACAGGGCAATAAGTCCTCCTTACATAATACGCAATCTCGACAAAGTCCTTATAGATGTAATGACCAGACGTTCCCCACCCAGGTGGCAGGAGATGACTCTAGAAGTTTGGAGATGTGGGGGTGGTCTGATAGCCTAAAAGACTGGTCTAAGGAACAAAGATTGTTCTTACAAAAAGCCTGGCGTAGTTCCACTTTGAAGACTTATAAAAATGCATGGCAGAAATGGTCAACTTGGGCTAACAAAAATTCAGTATCTGTTTCTAAGCCTTCCGGTTCTGACTTAGCAAAGTTTTTGATTGATTTGCATCAAATACAAGGCCTTGCATATAATACGATTTTAGTTTACAAATCCGCAGTCGCTACATTGTGTGATCCCAATTGTCATGACCGATTAAGCTCGCATTTGTTAGTACAACAAGTATTAAAATCAATTAAATTAAATACTTGTAATAACCGGCCTAAGACAGCGCCAATTTGGGATGTCGATGATTTAATAAAATGGTTGAAGCATAATGTTCCTGATAATAGTTTTTATGAATGTTCTGCTAGAGCGGCTTTATTGCTTTTGCTATATTCAGGTCGTCGAGTCCATGATTTGACCTTATTGACAATTGAAAAAGAAGGTTGTGTAATAAATGAGGGGTGTATTATATTGTGGCCAAAGTTTGGTTCGAAAACAGACTCGGTACGAAATTGGCAATCTGGATGGCGCATTTTAGAAAATAAAGAATGTAACACTTTAGATGCTGTATATTGGATAAAACGTATGATTGAATTATCACAGGATAGACGGTCAAAATATAGCCTGAGTAATCTATTTATTACAACATGTGGTGTACCAAGACCTGCCTCTCGAACTTATATAGCTGGTTGGGTTAAAAGAATTTTCATTCAAGCGGGTATTAATGCTAGTCCTGGAAGTATACGTTCGGCAGTTAACTCAAAGAACTTTATACAAGATTGTCCAATTGATGAAATTTTGTCTAGAGGAAATTGGCGATCAGAACGTACTTTTATGAAATATTATTGTCGTGAGGTCAGATCGAAGCAAACAGATCAATCTACGTCACAATATTTTGAACCAATTAATGAGAGCTAATAAATTATTGTGCCTATTGTAATTCTTAGTATAATAAAAGTTGTATTGATTATTATAAGTTAATAAAAGTTGTATTGATTATAAGTTAATAATTAAACTGTTAAATAAATTATATATGTTTAAATGAATTTTGTTATTTTTTCTGCCTTTTTAACAATGAGCCCAAATAGATATTATTTAGTTACAGAAGTTTCATTTGTACACCTGGAGATAACAAACAGGTCTCAAATAAAAAGGCTTCAAATAACGGTTCAAGGCTTAATAACAGCGTTTTACCTACCAATAAAACGCTTATTAAGCGTTAACCTTATTTGAAGCCTTATACTCTACTACTTCCAGGTGAATATATGACTTTTATTTGAGACTCAATGAGCCACAAGATTCTTTCAGGTAAAAAGGAAACTTCAACGTGGTGGGAGATATTTTAAAAGGAAGTCACGTGACCCACCGGTCGAAAAGGAAGATTTTACCGACACGCTACCGGAAGTCAAGTTCGTCTCTCAAATAAAAAGGCTTCAAATAAGGTTAACGCTTAATAAGCGTTTTATTGGTAGGTAAAACGCTGTTATTATCTTGATGCTGCCATTTTCAATAGAAAAAACAACATTTTTTTTTAATAATTAAAGTCCAGGATTTTATTAGACAACACCTGTTTAATACATTATCTAATATACTAAATTTATTATAAAGTATGTTTCATTCTATTATTAGCTCGGTGAAGATCGACTTAAGTTGGGATCTTAGACCATACATAATTATACATATATACGTGCAGAAATTGGTTACATATACGCGTTAACGCAACGGTCACAGCACTGGTTTATGGCTGTTGCGTTGGCGGTTGCGGGTTCCATCTCCGCAGATCACAAACATTTGTATTGGCCATGCAGATGTTTGTCGTGGTCTGGGTGTTTGTGCAGCCCTTGTGGGTCTCCCAGCCGTGCCTCGGAAAGTACGTTAAGCCGTCGGTCCCGGTTGTTATCATGTACACCTGATAGCGATCGTTACTCATAGTAGGGAATATATCCGCCAACCCGCATTGGAGCAGCATGGTGGATTAAGCTCTGATCCTTCTCCTACATGGGGAAAGAGGCTTATGCCATACAGTGGGATATTACAGGCTGAAGCGTAAACATTCAAAAATACAAACATTTCTTCATTATAATAGTATATCTATACTATACTAAGAGTAGCTGCAGTAGGTATCTATACTATACTATCCATAGGAGCTACTCTTTAGATTTGTTCTGACATAGCTATGAGTTTCATGATACTATAAAATTCAAATACTCGACCTAAGCATATTATATCTTATATTATTATATATAATTATTATACATACATTTCCTAAATAGCATAAAATATAAACATGAATCGATTTTTACTTCAATAAAGTACTCAAGTTCAGAGTCATTAGGTACAAATAATTATGTTTTTATGTATAACTGACGTCAGAAGTCAGTTTTTTTTCTAAATTATTTTCCGGTATGTTTTTTTTTCTGACAAGTCAGCAATGCTGTCACAACTGGCTGTGGCGTTAATGGTCAAATATGCAATATCCACTCATGACAATGTTATGAATATCCACTAAGGAATGATTATGTTATGTGAATGTGTACCTTTCTTTAAAACTTCGGTCATATCGGTGAGTTGTTTCGAATTCTCCTCAACGTCTTTACCCGCGGACAACACCAAGTCTAGCAGCTCATCCACATCTGTGTCAGGTGTCACCATACCGAACCTTTGACAAAATAAATATACTTTGATTTTACGACATTATACAATTTTTTATATTTTAGACTCCAGGTACTGTAAATTACGAATAAAATATTGTAAAAAAACCGGCCAAGTGCGAGTCGGACTCGTGCACCGAGGGTTCCGTACAAACAAATTTTTTAAAAATATTTGTATTATATAATGTAACCAAAAATCTATGTTTTTCGCAATTTTTCCTTTATTTCTGCTATAAGACGTTGCTTCGTACCATATTACAAGATTCTGAGTTGATTTCCTTGCGAGTGTCGAAAATTGGCAGCATAAACGGCTGTATTTTTTAATTGCGTTGGCTTAGAACTTTCATTTTTTCACAGCTCCAAGCGACAGTAGACTTGAGTATTTGATATAAATTTCAGCTTGATACCTCTACGCGTCCCCGAGAAAAAGAGTCTTGACAGACAGACGGACAACAAAGTGATCCTTAAGGGTTCCGTTTTTTTTATCCTTTTGAGGTATGAAACCCTAAAACGTAGAGAATTTTCAACGTGAGCACAGCAGGCGATATTCTGCTCAAAACTTGGAGCAGTCCGTCCGGGGAAGTACCTCGACCTTACAGAAGATCAAGTCTTGTAGCGAAATGATCACTTACGAACCTGACACAAACCATCCCGTCCTCCCCGTCGCCGCAGGAGAAGGCGCCGTCCGTGGCCCTCAGAGTCTCGACCAGCTGTCGGTTCAGGGAGTTGAGTTCCTCGGGGGGAGCGCCGTCCCACCCGGGGGGCACGTAGCGCACGCCGCCCAGACCTGGAGAACATTCGTAATTATAAATATTAACATTGTTTTATTTTATATCCATATACTTGATCGTATGTTTTCTATTTTGAAGAGAAGGGTATTACGGGTTGGCGTAAACACGTCTCAGTATTTATGTCGAAACATAAAGGATTACGAAATTTAATTTTAAACAACATAAAATGGCGGAACACGGTGTCGATATTGTCTTTTGCATTAAGCATGGTTAATTTTCAAACCTGTCAGTCTGTGTGTGTCCTCAAAAATGTCACGAAATCGACCTGTCACTGCTAAGACGTAGTCGTTAACCGAAAAACGAACCAATAAGTCGCGCAACAACGGTTTTGGTGTAGTAATCTGGTCACGTTCAACGCTACAAAAACACAGGCGTGTGTGTTCTCCTCTAAACGGAGCCCTTTACACCTGGCTCCGACTTTCCGAAATGTTTCTGTAGATTTACCGACTCCCTACAGCTCCTCGGTATAGAGCTATCGTCCAATCTGAACTTTGGGTAGCACATCGAGTCCAAAGCAAAAACTGCAGCAAAAAACTAGGTATTCTCTCTAAGGTCAGGCGATACTTCACTCCAGATCAGCTGCTTCAACACTAGGAACACTAGGCGCGGTCGATCGTTCCATCCTGATGTCATCAATATGCCACCTACGCTCACAAAACGCTTTGGCACTACTTTCTTAATGCGCACGGCTAAGGAATGGAATTCGTTGCCCGCGTCTGTGTTTCCCGAACGATATAATCTGGGTACCTTCAAGGCCAGAGTGAATAGGCTGTTATTAGGCAGGCATGCTCCACCTTCGACCGCATCGTCACTTAACACCAGGTGAGATTGCAGTCAAATGCCTGTCTATTTGTCATAAAAAAAAAATAATAAAAACATAGTAGTGCGTGTGCCATGTACGCACCTAAACGCAGGCGGTTTCCGGGTTCGATTCCCGCTCGGCACGGATATTTGTATTTGTACAAATAATACTTTCCGGTCTGATTTTCTATGCTATAAGTTCTCCCCTCCGTGCCTCAGAGCAGGTTACGCGGACTCGGTCGTTATCAGAGACACCTAATAGCGATCATTGCTCATAGTAGGGAATATATCCAGCCGGCAGTAGAGCAGTGTGGTGGAGGCCTATGGCTATTACCTCTATGTTACATGTAGCGTCACTCACCGGCCCAGCCGGGCACGCGCACGAGGCGCAGCGCGGCGTGCGTGGCGACGCGGCGGCGGAAGGGCTCGCGCAGCGCCACGGTGGCGCGCAGCACGGCCAGCTGCGCGTCCAGCGCCGCGCCCCACGCGTCCGCCTCCGTCTCGCACACCTCTATGTTACATGTAGCGTCACTCACCGGCCCAGCCGGGCACGCGCACGAGGCGCAGCGCGGCGTGCGTGGCGACGCGGCGGCGGAAGGGCTCGCGCAGCGCCACGGTGGCGCGCAGCACGGCCAGCTGCGCGTCCAGCGCCGCGCCCCACGCGTCCGCCTCCGTCTCGCACACCTCTATGTTACATGTAGCGTCACTCACCGGCCCAGCCGGGCACGCGCACGAGGCGCAGCGCGGCGTGCGTGGCGACGCGGCGGCGGAAGGGCTCGCGCAGCGCCACGGTGGCGCGCAGCACGGCCAGCTGCGCGTCCAGCGCCGCGCCCCACGCGTCCGCCTCCGTCTCGCACACCTCTATGTTACATGTAGCGTCACTCACCGGCCCAGCCGGGCACGCGCACGAGGCGCAGCGCGGCGTGCGTGGCGACGCGGCGGCGGAAGGGCTCGCGCAGCGCCACGGTGGCGCGCAGCACGGCCAGCTGCGCGTCCAGCGCCGCGCCCCACGCGTCCGCCTCCGTCTCGCACACCTCTATGTTACATGTAGCGTCACTCACCGGCCCAGCCGGGCACGCGCACGAGGCGCAGCGCGGCGTGCGTGGCGACGCGGCGGCGGAAGGGCTCGCGCAGCGCCACGGTGGCGCGCAGCACGGCCAGCTGCGCGTCCAGCGCCGCGCCCCACGCGTCCGCCTCCGTCTCGCACACCTCTATGTTACATGTAGCGTCACTCACCGGCCCAGCCGGGCACGCGCACGAGGCGCAGCGCGGCGTGCGTGGCGACGCGGCGGCGGAAGGGCTCGCGCAGCGCCACGGTGGCGCGCAGCACGGCCAGCTGCGCGTCCAGCGCCGCGCCCCACGCGTCCGCCTCCGTCTCGCACACCTCTATGTTACATGTAGCGTCACTCACCGGCCCAGCCGGGCACGCGCACGAGGCGCAGCGCGGCGTGCGTGGCGACGCGGCGGCGGAAGGGCTCGCGCAGCGCCACGGTGGCGCGCAGCACGGCCAGCTGCGCGTCCAGCGCCGCGCCCCACGCGTCCGCCTCCGTCTCGCACACCTCTATGTTACATGTAGCGTCACTCACCGGCCCAGCCGGGCACGCGCACGAGGCGCAGCGCGGCGTGCGTGGCGACGCGGCGGCGGAAGGGCTCGCGCAGCGCCACGGTGGCGCGCAGCACGGCCAGCTGCGCGTCCAGCGCCGCGCCCCACGCGTCCGCCGCGCTCGCAGCCGCGCCCTCCAGCGGGCAGTACCGCAGCACCACGCCGTGCGCCTCCGTCTCGCACACCTCTATGCTTATCTAGTACATAAACAACTCGCCGTTAGAAACGTTATGGAGCTCCGTAATCGTAACCGATTAAATAAATAAAATATCTTTGAAGATATTACATACACAAGGAGGTGATACACAAGGAGGTTAGGACCAGACGACCGTATGTCCTATGTTATAACATCCTATGGTAAGAAACTTAATGCTTGTGTTATAGGCAAAAGCCGACTGTTATCTATCTATCTTAATATATATAAATCTCGTGTCACAATGTTTGTCCTCAATGGACTCCTAAACCACTTAACCGATTTCAATTGCACACCGTGTGCAGTTTGATCCAACTTGAAAGATAGGCTATATTTTATTTTGGTATATGTAATTATTATATTTAAGAAAAAAATAGGCGGTACGAAGTTCGCCAGGTCAGCTAGTACTAATATATGAAGCTGAAGAGTTTGTTTGTTTGGTTGTTTGTTTGTTTGTTTGTTTGTTTGTATGAACGCGATAATCTCTGGAACTACAGGGCCGATTTAAAAAATTCTTTCACTGTTAGATAGCCCATTTATCGAGGAAGGCTATAGGCTATGTATCATCACGCTAAGACCAATAGGAGCGGAGTCCACGCCGACGAAGTCGCGCGCAGAAGCTAGTTAATATAATATAAATACAAATATTACACCCAGACTCAGGTGCGAATCGAACCAGAATCAAACCCGCGGAATAGAAAGCAGGGCCACTATAAACTGCGCCGACGGGCTAGCCCATTGACGAAGTAGTCAAGATTGTATTATATGTACAAGTTTCGAATAATTGAGGACGTGGAGTTGTATTTTTATCTAATCGAGCAAACTTAACCGCACACAAAATTATTTTGTTTATTATTTTACCTACTAGAAAATCTGTTAAAATACTAAAATCCATATTTGGAACTACACGAATCGACTGATTCCGTAACTGTATTCAAAGCTAGTATTACAGTCATTATAATATCCAGATACCAATTACCAAATTTCATCTGCATAACTTCCTTACTTATAATATATTGTACAGTGAAGACTACTTTTAAATAAAAAAATATGTACCAATAGAAACATGAAATATACTGCTACATAAAGTAGCCATATTACACGAATAAGTTATGTTATAATTGAATTATTTACTTAGTATACTTAAAATCATCATATTAAATAGAAAAAAAAAATCATCTCACCATGTCAGCTTCTCTTTGTAAGACTTGTCCTAACCAAGAATTCAGCTTATCGTAATACGGCGGCGGTTTTTCTACATCCTGTGGAGCGAATTGAAATGCTACGCACGCAGATGCTTGACTGATGGCTTCCTGAAATTGAGTCATTTTTATAAAAAATCGTGCTATTACAGTGTGCCGACAGCGATCTTTACTCAAGGTAAAGAAAATTTTCTGAAGATCTATGGCCGCGCAGTGCAACGAAATAAGGTCTAAACTTGACGACACGTTGGCGCAGCGGTCACAGCACTGGCTGTTGCGGGTTCGATCCCCGCTCACGACAGACGTTTGTATTGGCCATATAGATGTTTGTCGTGGACTGGGTATTTGTGCTTGTGTATTATAAGACATACGTCTTTACGGACCCCCAACACAGGAGAAAATCCTACTGGGGGCCGTTGAGTGTGAAGTGTTTATTTATTTTCTTATATGAAGAGAAGGTCTGCTGTAGGACATTTACAGCTGATCCAGTGTAAAGCAGTTTGTAAATCAATTTTCAAGCATTAAATAATAATTGGATGTCTAGATTTTTTTAAAAAGTAAGTAGGTAAAATTGTCATGACTAAACTACTTTATACATAAAAATCTTTCCATGTCCCATTTTCGATTGTATAAAATATTTTTTTTACACTTGTGTTCTATAATTACTTACCACTAAATCTACATTGGGTGGTTCATCTCCTCCTGGTCTGTCACTCTGAAAAAAAAGTACACATAATTTAAGAAAGGCATTTTTAATTAGCGCCCCCAGATAAAAAAGATCAATCATGAAAGAATAACTACAGTAACATTCCACCAGCAGTTTGGATAATTGGGAAGGATTTATGTGAGAACAGGATCTGGGGTTAGGGATACCAGTGCCACGGATTACGGGGAGGGGTGTGTGACACTAGCAGCTAGAGCAGTACGGGGTCGAATATAAAACATAAAAAGTTTGCATATGTGTGGATACGCCACAGGATCACAAGTAGACTCACCACACGGAGTATATGGAGACGGCATCGAACGTTATTTGCTTCAGAACCAGCGTAGCCAACTTTAACACGCACACTATTACATTGAAGTTCGCACACAATTTACAACATTAAAATCTTAATCCTAATTGGCTACGAATTAGTGTGCGTGTACGCATTGCTACACGTTACTA
Source organism: Melitaea athalia (assembly GCA_905220545.2). Taxonomy (NCBI): domain Eukaryota; kingdom Metazoa; phylum Arthropoda; class Insecta; order Lepidoptera; family Nymphalidae; genus Melitaea; species Melitaea athalia. The sequence continues at coordinate 7,524,104 of HG992184.1, forward strand.
CAATCATAGATGAGCCACGCCTCCGTAATAGAGCCGAGGGCATATCGATAAACATTGCAGATGTATCGATAAATGATAACATGGACGAGTATTATTTTAATTGAATTAAACAATTATCTATGTTCAATTATTACACATTAAATACCTCACATTAATAGTTAACCGACTTAAAAAAATGAAGTTATCGATTTGGATTCATCCTAGTACTTTGCTATTACTCCAGTTCTATAAAACTGTTGGGATACTAACCATATGTAAGAAATTTATTAAAACCAATTCGAAACTGAGGCTTCATTCAGTTCCAGGGGCGGCTCGTGAAATTTTTTAAGGGTTCACAAAAACATATACGAAAAACGAGCTTACCATTGATTTATTTGTTTAAAAAAACTATTCCGTCAATGTAGATTCACCACCACTCAGGCTCCAGCTCCAAACACCAGACACGGAAAACAAAATCAATTATTGCTTTCTTCACAGCCACACAACCAAAGGGTTTCGAAATATTGTTCAGATTTAAACACACTATTTAAAAGATTTAGTTTTCGTGTCTACAACATTTTTGAGTAAGTAGTAAATTTCAGTTCGAGTAACATTTTTCGTCTTTTCACAATTTATAATCAAAGATACACTGTATTGTTTAATTTTTAACACAAAATATCGCGCACAAATTATTTTTATTACTAGCTGCCCGGACAGACTTCGTTCTGTCTGTTTTTTTTTTTTTAGAATAAAAACCTTCCGTGGAATTTTTAAGGAACATACAAAAAAATCAGCCGAATCGGTCGAGCCGTTCTCCAGTTATGCGCTTAGCAACATTCATTTTTATTATATAGATTTAAAAGAAAAACTGCTAAATAACTGACGAAGACGTTTGTTTGTATACATAAGAACGGCAACAGCGCATAGTTTTAGGCAAATTAATAATTCGCATGGCCGAACCTGCAACGTCGCGCGTGAGTGGTGTTCCATATTAGGCTAATTTCTCGTATGAAATTTTTTACTTCGCGTCGTCATGTCTCTTTCGCACTCATTGAATACAGTGCTAGAAATCGTACTAAACTTCGTTTCATTGGAACGCAATCACTGGCGCTCTACTCGTACAACTTAATGACAAATGTACGTGATATAATAATACACTATTGTATAGGCATAGTAGAATATAAATAATATAGTGTAGTATAATATAGTATTTAATATAAAGAAATATAGGATTTAAAATTACACAGCTGATTATATTTGGAGTGGAAGTGCACTGCACCAGCGCTGGCTTTAAAAGTCTTCTTTTGTTCTTCATCGGTAAATAATTCGATTCCATAAAATGTTTGGAACAGATTGTACTAGTTTTTGTTGATATCCAATCTTTTCTACCAGTTGATTTAATCCATGTTTCTTTAAGATGTGGATCTGACGGAAAACTAAAAACCATGACATAAAACATAATCAGTGATCGGAATAGCTAGAGCTTAGTATATCGAATATTAATGAAATACACGCGCGCGTGAATGCAACAGAGATAGCTGTATGAATCAAAATGTATCCCGACGACTGAGGATGAAACAGTAGGGGCAATGTATGAAATAAACTGAAAGACACGGTAAAGTGAATTATAAAAATCATTCACTCATTAAAATCTAATAAAAATGCATATAAAAATGAAATTCAAATTGTACAGATAATATACTTATGTCTTTAACGTGATAATAAACATCGAAATATATTTAATGCGAAAAACCTTTTATAACAAAAAAAGATTCAATTTATCGATAAACTACGGATTACGCATTCGTTACTCAACTAGTAAGTCGATAAAAAGGCGGATCACTGACGCCTGGGACACGAAGAATTTCTGCGTAGCGAACGTAACTATAGCCGTGCAATACATTACGCGTTACGCGCGTCGTTCCCAGAATGTCAGTAGTGGTTAGCCAGCAGTGTACGCCGTTATGAATTGTAAGTCGAAACCGTAAGAGATTACTGGCTTTTTTCGAAATATTAATAAATACAGTAAATTAGTACTTACAGGTGAAAGGAAATCATTCCTGGGGTACCTTTTAGGTCTTGACTCCTTATTCGACACGACAAAACTGCACAACACGGCATTTTAGTATTTTTTAAGTTAGTAAATACGTCACACGCGTCTGTACTACGACTGAGAATACGTTTTGCTACTATACGAGCGCCTGATCATAAGCTCGGTAACACGCGCCACGCCCCATACCGTGTCTATAGTATTTCTGTGGTCTGTGACTCACCAGCAGCTTGAGGTCGGTGGTGGCGACGAGCGCGCGCGCGGCGCGAGCGGCGCGGAAGGCGCGGTCGAGGCGGCGCGCCAGCCGCGCCACGCCCGCCGCGCGCGCGCACGTCCACAGCGGCAGCGCCGCCAGCCGCGCCGCGCCCGCCGTCAGCCCCGCCAGCGCCGCCAGCGCGCCCTCCCGCCCGCCCGTCTGACAGTACGACAACAAACAACACATTAGAGCTCACTGGACACGACACACTAGCGACTAGAGACTAGCGAATGGGCATGACAATAGTATTAAAAAAATCGTCAATTTAATGATTTTAGGGGAACACTCATATTTAAAAAAATCAAAATACTGGTTTAGTTTTATGTAAAATAATAAGATTATTGTGATTTTCGATAAAATAAAACATTAAAATACTGCAATCGGCCATTTTGATTAAAACACAAATAGGGGTCGGACAAATTTTCAAAAAGTGTTTTTAATTAATCTTTATGGATACTTATACCCATAAAAAATAAAATTTTATTAATTTACAGCCTTTTAGTTACTCAAAATCATGTTTTAATATTGTTTGCTCAAAAATCCCGCCAAAACGCCACGTTATGACATCTGACAGCGCGTGACGTCAATTGTAGGTCATAAACATAGAGTATATAAAGCACAGAGTACGTTGAACATACGGAATAGAACAACCCGTGCAGTCAACGCTTGCTCTTTTCTAAAGTACTCTGTGGCTTGTAACCCACAAATGACGTCACGCACTCAAGTTGGTGTTTTAGTACAGATTAATAATATTGTAAATAACAACATTTTATTTTTTTCATTTAAAAATATTTAAATGAATTATATTAAATTATTATTCGATAAATAATCGTAAAACAGTATATTTATTCTATCTAAGTACATTATAGATTTTAATTTGATTACTGTCCGATCCCCTATTACAGCGCATGACGTCACAACATAACATAATACGTCAGGCGTGCTTCAAAGAGTAAAGTAAAAAGTAAGGCCCACTTTATATTGTGACGTCAAAGCCGACGCCATGACACCTGCAGCCGTTTTGCCGCTCTCATTGAAACCATATTAGAAAAATAGTTTTAAACATCCTTAAACATGTTTATTACCGAAATATAGGTATTTTCGTAAATAGTAAATGTGTACCCACATTATGAAAGAGGTTTTCAAAATCTTTCGTCATGCCCATTCAAGTCGAACTGTCACTCTAACTTAAACTTAGCTTATTTCAGTTAATTTTATTACTACTTAATAATCGGCCAAGTGCGAGTCGGACTCGCGCACGAAAGGTTCCGTACCATTGGCTAGGTAAACAACAGTAGGTACATTGATTTTAATATCGGGCAAACAGCGCCAAAAAATCACTTTTGTTGTATGAGAGCCAACCCTAATATTTTTTTTAATTTTAATTTTATTATTTATTATTAAAGTAAATATACAATTAAGTATTTGCCCCCTTAAATATTTATTTTATTTTAATTTTATTATTTGTTATTAAAGTAAAAATACAAATGAGTATTTTGTGAATGTTTCAAGTGCCTTCCTGTTGCCATAAAAAATCGCGTTTGTTGTATGGGAGCCCCCCTTAAATATTTATTTCATTTTGTTTTTAGTATTTGTTGTTATAGGGGCAACAGAAATACATAATTTGTGAAAATTTCAACTGTCTAGCTATCGCTGTTCATGAGATACAGCCTGGTGATAGACGGAAAGACGGACAGACAGTGAACTCTTAGTAATAGGGTCCCGTTTTTACCCTTTGGGTACGGAACCCTAAAAATGATAATAATATAATATTAAGGGCCACGATATGAAAAGCAATATGAGAAGTGAAATCTTGTGAAACATTAAAAAAAATCTTCGATTAATAAAGAAATACTATAATAGTCATGTTTAATAAACTTACTGCACTGACGCCTTTTGAATGATCGTTAGCTGTAATTGGTTCTGGTATTTTGTAGAATGTCTGTAATCGGCTTTAAGAAAAATTATCTCTTGCTTATAAAGTTAAATAAACTTCATTTTTTACTGGTTTGAACTGGATACGGGCGTCGTTTTTATATTAACATCCTGAGATTCTCGCATATATAAAATCGCATAAGTAAAAATATATCGAAGACACCATTATTATAACTATCGTCAGAATTCAGATATCATGTGGACGAAGAGCGTCCCCCTATTGGAATCGAGCAAAGAATTTATGGAGATTATGGCAGTTCCGATGGAACCGATGGAACTGCCATAATCTCCATAGTTCATCTCATCATAGTTCATCTTCACTCTAACAATTTTCACAAATTTCTTCTCAATCTTTTGTCTTGTCATCTCGCCATCTTGTCCGAATTGCCCGCCAGTCCTGCCAACCTCAGGATGCCGCAGCAAAGTTCTTTTCTCTTCCGTATTAATGACTGTCTCCGACATATTATATGTTATGAATTCCATTTTATTTAATATTTATATTTTTGAACAAAATTATATTTTTTTAAAGGATACAACAGTTGGTAAGCCAGGAACACCGAACCAGGGTCCAGGTGTTAATGTTAGTGAATCTGCTATACTGTATGTCTGAAACGATAAAAATGAAAGTATTAGAACAATTCTTTTCTTACTGCTAGTTGTATTGCTTATTTTATTATATCAAAATACAAAAAAAAATACTATCATTTTGTCGAATAGTAGAAAACATACATTTACTATGTAATACGTACGTAACTTCAGTTTATCAAAATTCAGCAGTTTAGTATTATAAAAATTCTTAATTTTATAGATATTCATATTTGCAGGTTTACGTGTAAACATATTTAAATTATTAAATCTATACTAATATTATAAAGCGGTAAAGTTTTTAACTTTGTTTGTTTGTAGGGGGTAATATTCGCAAATACTGATCCGATCATGAAAATTCTTTCACTTACAGAAAGCTACACTATTCAGGAGTGATATAGGCTATATTTTATTGTTATTGAATAAAAAATCCAGTGAAAAATATTAGTATACATAAATCAAGTCGAAGAAATACGAGCGAGATGAAAACTTTTCTATATATTTGCATCACAAAATTAACTAATTAACGCCCAACGAAGTGGGCACAGGTCGGCTAGTGAGTTTATAAAAATCAAAAGGATCTCTCTCAAAGTGATTTTTATATGTTTAGTAAGCGACGAAGATCTATCAGCAATTTAACAGAAAAGTGTCTTTAGCAGATGTCTGCCTTCTATCTGTTAGCTTATAACTGGATGTCCCTTCAATATCTATCTTCCTCGCTTAACTAATTTAATGATACAATAACCTTCCAGAAGATGGCTGCCAAATAATACTGCTTTTAGGTAGTGTTATGTTCCTGTGATGAGTAAGGCGCTACTAGGGTCAGGGTCCTGCAACATCAGTGGCAATGCGCTTGCGACTATGTTGCAGCCGTATGTAGGCTACGGTAACCGTTTACTATCAGGTGCACCGACCGTACACTTGTTTGCCGACCTAGCCGTGTATAAAAATAAAAAAAATTCCGTACGTATAAAGTACACATGTCAGAAGTGAAATTTCTTTGGCAAACTAATTAAAAAAAACTAATTGAAAAAAAAAGCCCACGTCACACGGTGTTCCCAGGCGGTCACCCATCCAAGTACTGACCGCGTTGCCATGTTGCCGCGTTACTAGTCGCTCAAATTTTACCCTCATGCATCTAAAGAAGTTTCACTTCAAAAAGTAATATAGTAAAAATAACATACCTCGTCCTGTCCCAACGCTGCAGGCAACGCAAGCGCATGTCCTCTGACATGCAGGTGCATGTTTCTTCGAGCGCACAGCTCGGCCAGCGCTGCGAGTGGGCAGCCGCGTCCCAACGGTGGGCCGCCTACTTCGCCCAGCACTAGCAAAGGCGTGCGACCGCCCGACTCGTCCTCCTCGCATAGACGGTCTAACGCCTCTAGGTCCATACTTTTACCTGGCATTTATTACAGTTAATGAAATTTAAATATTATAGCGGTTGGCATAAGCTAGATTTCGCAAAAACGTCGGAAACGTGATAATTTAGTGGCGCTGTATTTCATGCAAGATATTACCAATTTTATATTAAAACACAGCTTTTTTTAAAGAGTAACTGCACAATTTCTTTTCGATTCTTCTCTGCAGATCCTACATTCCTAGTAGTTGGTAGCTTTGATTGTGGTAGCTTTTGATTATAATTTTAAATTCGTCGTAAAATACCAAATAGTTTGTTTATAGTATATTTCCTTATTAAAATATGCGGATTGCTTACCTATGTGGTATAGTACTCTAATAAAGATATTATTGCAGAACCATGAAAACGCTACTTCAAAATTTTACTCAACATAATTATGGAACGATTGCTTACCTATGTGGTATAGTACTCTAATAAAGATATTGTTTTGAATAAAATAAACATAAAACTTCTGCAATATTCAATTTCATTCAAATAATAATTACTCAATGTTCTTTAAAAAATATTTTAGAAAAATTTTCATACCATTAGGACTGACAGGTACAGGTCGTACACAGGCAAGCGGTAGACCAAGTTGCCTGCACAAATGTTGCACTACACCGAGTGGACTGGCAACACAACTGTATATTGAGGGTAGTCGACTCGCAAACGCCAATGCTATTAATTGAAAATATATTATTAATTAATGAACAAATTGTAAAAAATTTTTTTTTCATTCAGGGCAAGCAAGTTGCATTAAATTTGATTAATTAATTAGTTTTTTTTTGCACACACATTAAAATTTAAACAACATACGATTCAAAACTTGAAATTAAATACATTCATAGGGTCCTAAATATGTTTTCATTACTGAACTGTCCTTCAGTCTTCCCTTCAAATAAAAGCTCATTATACAAATCACAACGTAACATGGCCAATTTGAAAGGGCCAAAAGAACATAAGCAAGTGCAAAAATGGACCCTGGAAGCATCTTTACTGATATAAATTTTTAAATTTATTAACTCATTTACATTTTATTATTAAAAAAAATGTAACAGTTTAATTATTTCATAGATATAAATAACCATCTTTGGTTAAGATAGTAATATTTTATTAAAATAATACTCGCCTCCATCTTCGAGATACCGAGGATATCTGTGATGCAGAAGCATTCTTGTGACTCGAACGAGACCTTCCATTTGTTCCTGGTGATAGTATGCATTGTAACCTGAAAGTCTTTAAAAAAAAAACTTTATTAGAAAAGCAAATTTAAATGTAATTATTATATGATTAACTCCAACATGCTTCAGAGAACACGTAATTTTTTTTGCACCATAAAAGATTTACAAAGATTTTTTTGTACTGTTGCTGGTTGGTTTTTAAAAACTATTTTTTGAAAACGTTCAAAGAGTTTTTGCCTTTGTCAGAATCGGAACTAGAGAAGTAGAGAAGGGCGCTATTTAGACATAAAATAACACAACAAACACTATTATCCACTAATTCAAAAAATTGCGCATGCTATGTAAATAATTTTCAAAATTTGGAATAAAATGGTATATCTACAGATATAGAGAATAGATAAATGAACAGAAACCGACCGACTGTACAGAAAATATTTTTGATCAGCAATAGGACATTAATGGGCTTTAGTACCTAGTTTTCATAAGTATTGTATTGAAATATATAGGATTTCAGCCTGTAATATCCCACTGTTGGGCATAGGCCTCTTTCCCCGTGTAGGAGAAGGATCAGAGCTTAATCCACCATGCTACTCCAATGCGGGTTGGCGGATACATATATTCCCTACTATGGGTAACGATTTCTATCAGATGTACACGATAACAACCGGGACCGATTGCTTAACGTGCTCTCCGAGGCACGGTGGGGTAACCCACAAGGACCGCACAAAAACCCAGACCACGGCAAACACCTGTATGGCCAATACAAATATTTATCATGTGCGGGATTCGAACCCGCAACCGTACAGGGCAACAGGCACAAACCAGTGCTGTGACCGTTACGCCAACGCGGCTATCTATATTATAAATCTATATTGAAATGTATATTATTATTGAATAATATATGATTACAAAACTTAAGAAAACTGTGTTTGTTTGAATTTGCTGTCTTGGCTTGTTGTAATAAAAAAGAAATATATAAACTACTTAATTACAAAATATTTTGACTTTTTATATACTCAAACTACTATGTTATATCCATGTTTGCTTCATCTTTAAGCCGTTTTTGAAAGACATCTCAGTATTATGTTTTGGATTTTTATGTACACAGTTTGTCTTTACATATTTTGGTTCACACATTGTTACAAAAGTGTCGACAATTTAATAATAGCAATAGACTGTTTATAGATAAGTAACAAAGTAGAGCAAATTCATTACCAGTCATTATGACTTTCATAACTAATTTACATCTCCTGATTATTTCGTAATACTAATAAATGAACATACATTTGATGAATAATAACTAATTTACTTTCTCCTTTCTGTTGGGTAGTCTGGAAGAGATCGCTCTTTAGTGATAAGACCGCCCATGGCACTAAGACATGACAATTTTTGATTGAAAATTAGGGTGATTTTTCGATATTGGGGTCAAAATAAGGTGAAAAATAAATATTTAAAATCAGAAAAATTACAGTGTATTAGGGACATAAGAAGTCAAGATTTCAAAAATAAATAAAAAAATTGTAAAAGAAAAATAATAAAGTTATTACTTGATTATTTTGTTGTACAAAGCATTTGTGAAGTGATAAAAGCAACTGGCTAATGTAGCTGTAGAATCAATCTCTATTCATAACAAATATTTGTGTAATGCAACATGTTTGTCATGGTCTGGGTGTTTGTGATTATATTGTGTGTGTTTTCAAACACCTGACAGAGGACTAATATCATACTGGGGGCCATTGAGTGTGAAGTAATGATTTATGTAATTAGTCATAAAGACATTAAAATTGTATAGTTTTGCTTTATACAAATTGTACAATTTATAGAATAGAAATGGTAATAAGTAATGGCCTTGTATTATAGAAATTTCCCTAAGGTAAATAATATAATAATGACTATACTAATATTATAAAGCTGAAGAGTTTGCTTGTTCAAATGCTGAGCGCGGAAGGTTTGAATCGAAAAATTCATTTTGTGATGAATAAGTCCATTTACGAGCTGCTCCACTGCGGGTTGGCAGATATATTTCCTACTATGAGACAATTGCTATCAGGTGTATATGATAACAACTTAAACCGACAGCTTAACACGCTCTCCGAGGCACGGGTGCGGGGGAGACCCACAAGGACAGACATCCAAACCAGAAAGAAATATTTATACAAATACAAATATCCGTCCTAAAGAGGAATTGAACCTGCAAGCCGTCGGTGTTTTAGGGTACACCAGAGCTGTTGTTTACACACACACACTACAGCCTATCACAGTCCACTGTTGGACATAGGCCTCCACAAGTTCGCGCCCGACATTATGACGCGAACTCGTGTGTTGTTTGTGAGCTGTTGTTTACTATTATTATATTATTATTGTATTAAATATATCATCAAATTAGTATAGTTGTAGCAAGTAAGTATAGCTATTCATCTTTCATGGTCACTGTAATTTCATGCATTCAAAATACAATGTGACCTGTGACCAAGCACCATGGTCAAAATTCAAAGAAGTTAACTACAAACATTATAAATATTTTATGTCAAATAATGAGAAATTTATTGCAGGTGTTATTTCTATATATATATCAAACATACACATGTACAGTAAAAATTGTTATCAAAACCCATGAAAGATGTTATCAAAATAGTTATATTTATGTTTATAGCATGTAGTTAACTTTTGTTAAGGGTTATCAATTACCTTGAATATCAATTAAAACTGGATAAGATTAGAGATTTTATGTTTATGCTATAACAAAGTATGTTGTAAGTGATAACAAATCTATAGTATATGCAAACTGCCTATCAAGCTCATAACAATTAATAAACCTGTTACTTTTTAAATCATTAAAATACTGTGAATATCAAAGGAATGTTTAGAACTTTAAATTGTTAAATAAATGCTTATTATCATTTTTTATCGCCTAAGTGACATTTTAAAACATTTACTTTTTATTGAAGCTGTGCAAAATTGCAGTTACATTCCGTTGCAGTTTAATTCAGATTAGTACTTTTTTCATTGTATATATGTACATATGTACAACATTTAGATACTTTAAGACCTAAATAGTGTGACATGAAAACAATTTTAAGTGTGTAAAATAAAACTATTTTCAGCAGGTTTCTCAAAGTAATATTAAATAATAAAATATTACTGACACTAAAGATTACCTGAACATATGAGCCATCCAACGTGTTGTTTCACTCGCTATATGAGCACCAAGTCTAGCTGCATGACTTCTTTCTAATCTGGCAAATAAAGCGGATATGCTGTGAGACAGAATAGCTGCCCGCGTCACAGCGTCCGTCGGCAATAACGGAGGCTCCATACTATCGCAACTAGGATCAGTCTTCAGAACTAGGTCCTCCAAAACCTTCAAAATGTCATCCATTGGCATTTCTTCTGGCTCAAAGAATCCCGGGCTAATTTTTCTCGTTTCCGGCTTCTTTTCCTCATCCTCCACATCTTGGGCATTTACACCGGCTTCTAGCCTCCCTACTACTTCAGAAACTTGGAACTGGAGTCCTCCGAACGGCTGCCGGTCCTAACAAAAACGATAAACTTTTATCAACACATACACGAATTATTTTAGATAACTCAACTCAACCAACGGGAAATCATTTTACCACTTCGGACGGTACTTCACTCTCTGGACTGTGTTTATTTGAGTCCATAACAGAAGCCGGCGCATCTCCCATGCTGCGTGGCGAAATTTTACAAATTTACAACACACCGACGAGATTCGAGAATTTGTAAACGTCACTTGAGTTCAATGTTTTGCTTCTGACGTCCTGACAGATAAACAGACTATTGCAAAATCGTTGTTAATTTCGGATACCTACTTGAGAATTGAGAAATAACTAAAAGCCATTAGGCAAAGAACTGAACTACTTGAGAAATAAGTATAGTAAAGTAGGTACGTATGTGATTTGTTTATTGTAGTTTCTAATATAAAATAGCTGTAATTAAAACTAAAAAAAAAAAACATATTGTACTAGAACAATGAACCTATATAAAACTAAAAACCTTAAAAAATATAATATAATAACTAAAATACATTATTAAAAGGAGGCAAGGTTCCGAAGATACTTTCTGCGTTCCGTCTTTGAATAGCTAGATCTTTGTCCGAGGCAGCTGCCAGCTCTCGGTCTTCTGATCTCCTCTGATGCCTAATTGCCTAATAAAGTTTTTGCTATTTCCTTAAAAAAGGGTAATAAATATTTATATTTGAAAACATACAATTTCCACGTTCACAGAAATGAAACAATAACATATTAGAATTTCTTAATTAAATGAAGAAAGTCTTTATTGATAAACATATTCTCTTGAGTTTCCAATCCAACTATCCACCTGTGCTATCCACTATTATCCGTTTTCGTGTATTGATTTGACAGTTTGACTGTTACCAATTTCCAAACGCTAAACTGTCATTTTGATGTTTTCTAAGCTAAGTCGCAGCTTTTCCAAATATTTCCAATAATTGGAATTGTTACAAGAAAAATGTCTTTAGTCAAAATATTTTCTTTGTCCACTCGAGGTAAAGTTATGTTTTAGTCTTTATTACCTATTCATAATAATACGTAATTCCTTTTCATTAATACAAAATTTGATTGTTACGCAACTGTATTTATAACCTTTTTTCTTAAATATAAATAAATTTAAAAACCTTGTATTTGATGCGTAAAATACCGGTATTATGGTACTTAATTTATTAATAATATATATCACCTTTAATATATGTGTTTTGGTTTACTATATAAATGTTTATTGTTATTGAAGTTTTTTTTCAAATTAACAATAATTATCCTAGCAAGAGTATCTGGTGCTAGTGGAGTGCTAGTTCGTCATGCCAGTTCTGGTCAAGAGGGCAAAACTGAGAAAGTATACCCACCCAATGTTCCTGGATTTAAATATGTCAATGCTGAAGACCCCGACATGAGTTTTAAGGAAATGTCCAACAGAGCTGCACAGACATTGTTTTGGACTGAATTAGCGAGAGGTTTTGCTGTTACCTTAGCTCATATATTTAAGGTAAGGTCTGATATAAGTATTTAATAAAAAAAATCAACATTACAATTTTATAATTATCATAGTCTTTTACACAAAAAAAGTGTTATTGTTCTTCAGCATAATATTAATGATATATGATGTGATAAAATTATATAATATTGGCACACTTTTTTGCCCTGGTATAGTGTTATATTTTATTTATAGTTGTTCTATAAGATTAATGTTACTTACTACTATAACTACTTATAACTTACTTACTTTTCTAAGAGTAAAAGTTATATGAAGTGACATTTAATTATATTTTAAAATTCTTGAAATGAGTTAACAATTATTATTATACATGATGTCCCATAAATCAACGTCAAGCCAATAATTGTGTTTGCTCGCAAACGAAAAAAAACCGACTTCAATTACATCGACAAGTAATACAACGTAAGTACACGAAAAAGTAGTCACGTAACTAAATTAATTCAAAAAGTAGTGATCAGTGACATCAAAATTATTTATAAAGAAAGCTACCCTAGCGCCTAGCGGATAATACAGCGCACTACGTTGCATCCTTGGATCGATTGATTGTACATAATATTCTATACTGAAGTAGTTTTAAGATATCCTCATAGATGGCGTTGGCCCCCGCCAAATTCTCGATCAAATTTAAATAAGACCACATGATAAGTATTAGCTTTTGATTTATAAAAGAAACATCAAACTCGGTGCACTCAGTAAAAAGTTATGAGATATAATACAAAAAACAATCAAGTAAATACGCGTTATCAAATATTACTTATAAAAGAAGACATTAGATCTCGATCAAATTTAAATAAGATTACATTACAAGTATAAGGTTTCGAATAAAGTAAGAATTATCAAAATCGATAAACCCAGTAAAAAGTTATGCGGATTATTACCACGTAAGTCGACGAAAAAGTTGTCAATTAAATACGCATTATTAGATATATCTCTAAAAGTACTTGTCAGATCTCAATTAAATTTAAATGGGACCACATGACACGCAAAACCTTTCAGTTAAAACAAAACTCATCGAAATCGGTCCACCCAGTCAGTCAAGTCTGAGCTAAAAAAAAAAAAAAAAAAAAAAAAAACATACGTGTCGAATTGAGAACCTCCTCCTTTTTTGGAAGTCGGTTAAAAACAAGATGTAGGGTAAGTAGTGAAAGTTACCAAAAAAATATTAAAAAAAGTAAGTCTGAACTTTTCATGTTATAAGCCTTCAAAAAAAAAATCGATAAAACTGATACCTGTGATGAACTTTCGAGTACTGCGAATGTAATATTTTATTTTTCTTAGTTTTTTTTTAGAATTGTAATCCTGAATAATTCTTTTGTAAATTACATACTAAAATTTAATCATAACTGAGTGCATTTTAAATAAAATGAAACTTTTATGCTCTATCATGCACTCAAAATTATTACGTAATCCAACTTTAACTGACTGTACTGAAAAAAAAAATGCACTGCTATTATGGCAAGTTATTTAAAAAGTTGTCGCATTTAGTCTAGAATCCAAAATGGTATAATATTAAAGAGATTTCTTTAAATTTAATAATACTTTTTTAAAAACCCATTGAAAGGTTTGGATTGGAAGGATTGGATTTTATTTAACTAACTAGCTGCTGCCCGCGACGTCGTCTGCGTGCGTTCACTGCTCGTTCCCCGTAGGTGATAGCGTGATAATATGTAGCCTATGTTCTGACCCAACTTCTTAATAATATTCGTGCCAAATTTGAAGTAAATCCATGCAGTACTTTTTGAGTTTATCCCGGACATACATACAGACAAACAGACAAACAGATAAACAGACAAACAGACAAAAATTCTAAAAACTATATTTTTGGCTTCGGTATCGATTGTAGATCACACCCCAAGTATTCTTTTAAAAAAATATTCAATGTACAGTTTTGACTTTCCTACAATTTTATTATATGTATAGATTTGTAACATTTAAGTTAGAGTGAGACTTATTGTTTTACTAAGTGTGAGACAGCCAGGCTTTATCGCGAGAGATACCCAAGTGTTGAATGTCATCCGGATCACCGAGTTTTTGTAAATGTGCACCAGTCACTCTCAAAGGGTCGATTTCCTAACCAAGTGGTAAGTTAGGGTAGACCGGCCATGCCCTACGAGAAGAAAGTTTTACAAGCAGTCTCAATAGACCGTAGTACCTCAGCACGTACAATTGAAGCAAGCACTGGAATAGGTACCCAAAAGTTATAGAGTAAGTAAATAAATAAATAAAATAAATAAGTTACATGAGTGGCACATGGAAATGACAAATTTAATGTGAGAAGATAAATCCCAATTTAAAATAAAAATGTGGACGGGAATTTTGAATAGGAGAATTATTGGACCATTCGAGTTGCCGGAGAACTTGAATGCCTTTTTGAACTTTTTACAGAACTGTTTACCAAATTTATTGGAATACGTGCCACTAAGCATTTACGGCAACATGTGGTATCAGCATGATGGCTTACCCGACTTAAATCCAATAGTTTTTTTTACTAGGGATCGATTAAAGAAAAGGTTTATTCAAAACCGATTGAAAATGTAGCCGAGTTGCTGCAAAAATCTTAGAAGCTGCTGAAGACGTCAAGTCGAAGGAACATTTTTAAGAAGATGCAGAGCTTGCATTGCCAATGAAGGCAAACAATTGACCATCTATTGTAAAATAAACTTGTTGTTCAAACATTTGAATTTTATTTAAAACCCATTCTAAGAAAACGATAACGGTACACGTTGCCTAAAAAAATATTTTCTTAATTAGAAAATAATCTAGATAGTAGGTATTATACCATTTTGGATTCTAGACTAAATGCGCCAACTTTTTAAATAACTTGCCATAATAGCGTAGTACATTTTTTTTTTCAGTACAGTCAGTTAAAGTTGGATTACGTAATAATTTTGAGTGCATGATAGAGCATAAAAGTTACATTTTATTTAAAATGGACTCAGTTATGATTAAATTTTAGTTTGTAATTTACAAAAGAATTATTCTGGATTACAATTCTAAAAAAAAAACTAAGAAAAATAAAATATTATAAAATCAAAATCAAAATATTTTTTTCAGCATACAATAGGGGATCGGACAAATTTTCAAAAAGTGTTTTTAATTAATCTTTATGGATACTTATACCCATAAAAAATAAAATTTTATTAATTTACAGCCTTTTAGGTACTGAAAATCATGTTTTAATATTGTTTGTTCAAAAATCCCGCCATAACGCCACGTTATGACATCTGACAGCGCGTGACGTCAATTGCAGGTCATAAGCATAGAGTATATAAAGCACAGAGTACGTTGAACATACGGATAGAATACCTAACCCGTGCAGTCAATGCTTGCTCTTTTCTAAAGTACTCTGTGGCTTGTAACCCACAAATGACGTCACGCACTTTAGTTGGTGTTTTAGTACAGATTAATAATATTGTAAATAACAACATTTTATTTTTTCATTTAAAAATATTTAAATGAATTAGATATATTAAATTGTTATTCGATAAATAATCGTAAAACAGTATATTTATTCTATCTAAGTACAATAGAGATTTTAATCTGATTACTGTCCGATCCCCTATTATTACAATTTCTTACTGAACGTTATGAGTCTACTACCAGTTCGGAAAAAAAGCCTCTGACCTGAGAAGAACTGGCGAAAGAAACTCAGCGGGACTAATATCATTTTTTCTATCATAATGTTTTTTTTTTCAAATCAGATTGAAATTAACAATAATTTTATAGGTTGAATTAGCCTGGCGGCGATCACATCATTTCCAAGACTTACTGTCTTCTAGAAAATCGTTAATCGAATAATATCCTTTAGTACACAAACGTTCTTTCACAATTTTTTTAAATTTGGCAATAGAAGCTGTTTGAACGTTTTCTGGGAGCCTGTTATATAAGCGTATACATTGTCCATAGAAGGAATTACTGACTCGGCGTAAGCGAGTTACAGGCATTACAAGTTTATGTTTGTTCCTAGTATTAATGCTATGCATGTCGCAATTGGTGTCGAAAAAATTGATGTATGACTATATATTTTTATGAACATACATAACATTTTCGTACACATATTGAGAAGCAGTTATAGTCGTAGTACTTGAAAGTTCATCACAGGGTATCCGTTTTATAGATTTTTTTTGAAGGTTTTTAACATGAAAAGTTCAGGACTTATATATATTTTTATATTTTTCTGGTAACTGTCACTACTTACCCTACCTCCTATTTTCGGCTTGACGTTGATTTATGGGACAACCTGTATATTACTGGCTATAAGAAATATTTAAATATCCACCAAAAGTTTATTATTTGCATAATTAAGTTTTCTTTTCTTGTACTTATTACATGATACAATAGAATCAAATCGATTTGTTATGTGTACTTATAACTTACCAATTACTTGAATGAAATATAAATAAATAAGTATATATTATTACTATAATTATTTAAACAAAATTACAGGAGCCAGCCACAATCAACTATCCTTTTGAAAAGGGACCTTTATCACCCAGATTTAGAGGAGAGCATGCCCTTCGCCGTTACCCTTCTGGTGAAGAAAGGTGCATTGCCTGCAAGCTCTGTGAAGCTATTTGCCCAGCTCAGGTAGGATTTAATATTGTACATTAATGGGCATGACGAAAGATTTTCAAAACCTCTTCCGTAATGTGGCTACACATTTACTATTTACGAAAATAACTATATTTCGGTAATAAACTTAAGTTTAAGGAAGATTAAAACTATTTTTCTTATATGTTTTCAATGAGAGCGGCAAAACGGCTGCAGGTGTCATGGCGTCGGCTCTGACGTCACAAAATAATTTGGGCCTTACTTTTTACTTTACTCTTTGGAGCGCGCCTACGTATTATGTTATGTTGTGACGTCTGCGCTGTAATTTGTGTTTTATTTAAAATGGCCGATTGCAGTATTTTAATGTTTTATTTTATTGAAAATCACAATAATCTTATTATTTTACATAAAACTAAACCACTATTTTGAATTTTTTAAATATGAGTGTTCCCCTGAAATCATTAAATTGACGATTTTTTGATACTGTCGTCATGCCCATTTACTTTATTTTACTAAATAGAGGCCATTGAGTTACTACCCATGGTCACCCGTAGAATTAGATATTATTGTTAGATATTATATATAGCCTTATTGTTAGATAGTAGTTTTTTGTAGGCAGTTTCTTGACCCTTTTATGTGAAATTTTGTCAAAATTTCTGTATAGAACCACCATAGAGATATACTCTGATTAGTAATTGGATAGTTGACAAAAATCATTGCCTTTACACAAACCATTATAATATTCTTATTTCAATTGTAATTAATTACATAAAAATTTAATCAAAAAGTGTAAAAAAAGATTGTTAAGTTGCAACTTTAGCCATTTTAAGATTAATTTAAAACGTATTTAATAAATTATTCTTATTAATATTTCAGGCCATTACTATCGAGGCAGAAGAGCGTAAAGACGGTTCCCGACGAACTACGAGATACGACATTGATATGACGAAATGTATATACTGTGGTTTCTGTCAGGTACAAACATTATTTAATAGTTCTTATACATAAGTGATTTTCAAAGCGTACATCGCGGCACCAAATATTTTGAAAATAGTCTTTTACTTTTTCACCACTTCATTTTCATTGCCATACTTCCGTGAAGGTTTTTGTGTATTGGTGTCGTGATATATTTTTCTTTATATTGAGGAGTCATAAGATGAGAAAATTTTAGAAATACAGTTCATTACAGTTTTATTTGTCATAGTTATAAAAAAATAACCCTAACCTATCTAACTTCAAAATTAGACCGACGCAGGTCTTAATCTAAAAACTAAAAGAGAATATTATGAGAAAAGCTGTTCAATAAGAAAATACTGGGGCTATTTCTACAAAAAACAGAACTAATAGTTACTGTCTGTCCTAATTTATTTTATTTTTGTTGTCGTATAGTACCTATATTGTTATAATGTAATTGTCTAGAATAGTTGAAGTATAAATTCGTCATGATGTTATACTAACAGTTGGCTTAGGCAGTTGTGGTGAATGAGGGTCATTTTTCTTTTTTAAGAACAATATTATTTTAAATTTTATTTATGTTTAAATAGGAGGCATGTCCAGTAGACGCTATCGTTGAAGGACCCAACTTCGAGTTCTCGACGGAAACTCACGAAGAACTCCTCTACAATAAAGAGAAGTTACTCTCAAACGGTGATAAATGGGAGAGTGAAATTGCTAGCAACATCAGAGCAGATCACTTGTATCGTTAGTTAAATATGTTATTGTAAATAAGGTTCGATGCAAATGCATTTGATCCTTGATTAGGATTCTTAAATTATGTCAAAAATAAATTATCGTTATCTCATTTGTGAGTTTTACTCGGACAGTGGTTCTTTAAACTAGTCAAACTATTGTTTATTCGCTAAAATAGTAACTTATCAGTGGCAACTGACAGGTAAAGGCGTATTCACATTTGGGTGAAAATTTAGCCATGTAACAGCAACATTTTTATTACTGTCTTTTCAAATATTTAGTTATAGTTTAATTTTTTTTACTAAACCAGAATCAACAAATAAGTGGGGTACTAATTTTTAAAATTTTAGTTAAATATTAGTTATTACTGCAAGTGATCTATGCCAACACAGATCTTTACTTTGTTCTAATTGGTCAATGTATGTGGCTAAACTGATTGACAAAGATGAGTACAGAGTTACATCAAACTTTAGAATAGATTTTCTGTTATATTTATCAAGTAGCTGTACCCGTTAGCCTCAGCAGGCTGTTACCTGTGAACTGTTACTGTGTGAAACTTTCATATTATCTTTTATTATGCTATCAAAAGGACAACATTTTCTCCGTTTTGCTACATTTTTTATGAACGCTCTGCTTCTATTTGCAGTATATGGCTTATTTATATTTCTTGATTAATGTAAATTTCATGATGAAAATTCAATACAATTTATCAATTCGAACCATTTGTTCCTGACATTCAGCCAAACTCTTTAGTTTTAATATATTAAGATTCAATGCAGATTAAGCTTTTGATCTTTAAATATAATTATTTAATTATGTAAGTAATAAAGAAAATTTAAATGTCTAATTTTTTATTTTTACTCTGAAAATGATACATATTATATAAATATCACAGAACTCCACAGAAATAAATTATTAATTTGAGTAGTCCTTTAATACATACATTTTGAGAGTTAAGAACACCCAAATGCAGTAATGAGTTCAAGTGTCAGACATAATGGATAAGTATATTCATATAAAATTTGTATGAGATGCAGCACAGTAGGAAAATCAAAATGAAAATGTGGAACGGCCCGATTGGTAAAGTATATCCCTCACTCTTACAGAATATCAAATGATACATTTCTCAAGTACTTGTTATTGTGTTCCTTTGAGTAATATGGCCAAAGATCTTGTGTCGACAACACATTTGCGATGATCCCGATGTTGCAAACGATAATATACCACAACAATCTCTTAATATCAGGTGGACCATAATTATTCTTGTTAAGGGGCCATCCATAAATTACATCACACGTTAAGAGGGGGGTAGGGGGTCAAGGAAATGTGACAATGTGTGACAAGGGGGAGGGAGGGGTCAACATTTTGTGACGTCACATTTCCAAATATAATAATATCAAAACGTAAGTACAATAACATGGTATTTCAACTACTAACTAATAACTAACTTCAAAAATTAAAGTTTTATTTGTTTTGTTGGCGAATTGACTTTTATTAAAATGAAAATAAAAATAATGTCGAAACTGTCATCAGTTTGCTCATGCATAATTGAAAAATATGTGACGTCACACTAGGTAGGGGGGGGGGGGTCTCATAAATGTGACCATCTGTGACAAGGACGGGGGATGGGTCGAAAAATCGAGAAATTCGTGTGACGTAATTTATGGATGGCCCCTAAGGGTTGTATTAAAAAAAAATTACTAAAAAGCAAACTGGCAAAATAAACAACTTTTGATATCTAAGCAAATAATTTTATTTTAAAATTTTCATAAAACTAAAATTGATTTAAAACAATTTCATTTTAAAATTAGTCAATCTTTAATCACAAACTAAAGTATATAAATAATTATAACTGAAAAAAAGTTTATAATTTATCTTAACACAACATAATTTATTACTAAAATACCTGCATGCATCATAATTACATTTAAAAAAAAATACCCGTAATAACCTTAAGTTTTCGTTAAATAGCATAACGTTTTTAATTATAATTCTTTCACACATTAATTTAAATAGAAATCTTAAACTTCAAGACGTTAATAATATTACATCCAAGTTTGTATTTCTTGTATAAAGAGCTGCTTTGAGAATTTAAGCTTGGGTTTAACATTAAAATCTTATATAAGTTACACTCATCCTCTGGGAATAAAAATATAATATTTTGGAAACGGTTGGTTGATGGCTGTGGTTGATGGTCATACCAAAAAAAAAAAAAAAAAAACTAAATATATAGATTAAAATAATAATAATGGTAGTTTAAATAGATAAATTATTATTATTTGCTAGATTATTTCCCGAGACAATATTATAAGAATAAAGAAAGCTTCATACTATATATTTTTGTCCAGACTGTTACTTTTAAATATACATATGTCTATATAAATTAATAAGTTACACTAAAAATTGATAAAAAGTTATACATATAATTGTTTTATATAATGATTGTTACATTAATGTCATACATGTTACAAATAAAATAATTATTAATTTGGATTTATGATGAGTAATTTTCAAGCATTTTTAAGTTTCCTTACTTAATTTGTAAACAAAATTCAACTTAATTAAAATTTATCTTAAAAAGTAATTTATTTTTGAAGTGCAACTTCTTTAGGCGCATGAGGGGTAAAATTTCACCGACCGCGTAATTTTTTTTTAATACATATTGATTTTGCAATATTTAGTGTGTCTAGTCAGTCTATATTTTTTCTTATAACTAACTAATATTTGTGTTAACATCATATTTCATACAATCATTTATGTATTACAGTTTTTACTTAATTTATAGTCAAAATAAAAAGTAAATAGTTTACAATCCGTGGTCAGCAGATCACTTATTACTCCTTAAAATTATAATTATTTAAGCCATTTAAGCAGACTTAAAAATAGTTCATGAGAAGCCTTTTTAGATAAATAGCAACATTAAGACATTGTAGAGATTTCAACAATAAAATATATGTATAATATATGTATTTTATACTATTATAATTATTATTTTTAATTAAATTTGTTTTTATTTTAAAAGATAAACAACATTAATTACAATTTTAATCCCCTAATATAATTATATTATACCTGAATGGTTTTGAGTTATTTAAGAAACAATCGCGACTTTTGTGTTTGATTCCAGAAAAAGAAAATGTACAACGATTAATAGCATTTTTTTCGTTTTAACTTTGTAATTATCATTACTGGCATCTACTTCGTAGGTAATGTGCTTAATTAATTTAGATTTAGTCAAATTATAGATATATTAAAGTTTAGTTACCTTTACATTTTGAAAAAAATTTAAAATTTAGTTTTTACTCTAATTGGTGTGATTACCACCCAATATTTTGTAAGTGTATCGTTCCAAGTCTTCCAGGACACAGTCGAGGCTCCTATCGGCGTCAATCGTCAGCACTTCACAGCCAATCTCAGGGGAACTGAGCCAGTTCTCGTAGGATTCGTGTACCTGAAATTAAATACACTAATTGTGTTTGTTTTCAAACAAAAAAAAACCTACTTTAATTTAAACCAACAACTGATAAAATGAGAATGCATCATCAATATAGTCAAAATCATTATATATTTCTTATTTATAGAGAACTACAGTCCATTAAAAAAATAGTAAGTCATTGTATATTAGAAAAACATGTTAAAAATGAGCAGTTGATGATATAAGCAATTTAGACCGGCATTCTAACCACAAGCTAAGACAACCATGAGTCACTATTACTAGTTTTATAAGTTCTAAAGACATTTTCTAGCCACCAACGTTAACTTTGCAGCCTCAAGTAACTCGCCTCATAAATAGGCTTTTTAAAAATGAAAAAATTATAATTTTTAAAATTTATGACTATGTATGTCATAAATGTATAAAAAAAAAGAAAAAAAATAAATAAAAAATAGAAACATACTTGTTCTAAATACTCCAGTGGCACCTCAGACTCCTCGGTTCTGCCTCTTTTGATCATTCTCTCCCAAACCGTTTGAGGTGTTGTCTTTAAATAAACTGGAATATGATAGTGAAAAATTTACTTTCATGTAATGAAAAATTTTTTTTTATTTTTTTTTGGTATTTTATTCAAGTAGCTTTTAAAGCAATTTTGAATAATCACAAATAAAAGTAAGTATTAATTATAGCCAATGTGAATAATGTACATAGAAATGTAGATTCTGCTGAGAATACTTAGCAAGAACCTTTTACCAGAACAGTAACTCTTTTAAATTTGTTCGTTCAGTTGTATGTACTAATACAAGAAAACCAGCAGAATTAAACTAAGATATTAGACAATATTTATAAATCTTATGAATGTGTGTATGTGAACTCAGAACTAATTTTGATTAATTTTTTATCCAAATCTGCTAAATAACAAATAAATATTAAAACCATTACTAACCAATAAGATCTAAACTGGTGTCTAAATTCTTTTCAGTGTACTCATACCATTTCATAAGCACTTGATATTCAGGGTCCTTGAGGAATCCTTGCTTCTTTGCATTTTCAACAAAGCAGTATCTACTGTTCTGGATGGATCTGAAAAAATATAACACGGAAAATAATATTATTTTAAAAAATAAAATATAGTTTGGCTTTGGGATATCATCCTATTAATCCTACAAATAAATAATTTGATGACGTTAGATGTATTGATATTTTATTTTTATTTTATTTTATTAGATGTATTGATGGAAGATTGTTTATCTTTCACACAAATCGTATGTTGCTGTACTCTTTATGTAAGTAATTGGAAGATTCAAAACTCAGTCTTCTTTATCTAAAAATTCGATAGGACAGGAAATTTTTTGACTAAAGTACAGCGCACAGCTAGTGTACAGTAATTTTTTTTAAATACTATGTAGGAGCCAATCGTGCAGTCTTCCTGATGGTAAGCAGCACAAAGTAGTATCTATACTTCGTGGTAAGCAGTATCGTAGTAGCAGTAGCCTAGAGACGCCTGCATCACTGTGAGGAAAGTAGGCAATAGTCATAAACAATATTATTAAGCTCATATAGAGAGAAATAATCACACCTTTCAAACAATTTTACTGTTATGTTTTCGTTGCAAGGCGGGCTTGTCTGTATTTTGAGGCGACTGAGATGCACATAATGCTGGAAGGCGAAGGTCCATTCTTTCATGTCACTATACAGAAGACTGAGGAGGTTGTGACCGCTGACGTTGCGCCATTCTGATATAGGCTCCTGATTAAAATTATTTAGTACACTTCTATTAAATTTTTGATTGATTCTATGGTTGTTTTACAGTAATAATATATACGTTAATTTACCAACTAACAGCAAAAGGTGGTATACATAAGGTGAAATATATTTATCAGATTCACATAAATATAATGAACATAAAATTACACGAAGATGCGATACTTGGTATGTAACTTGGTGATATCGTTATAATCATGAGATTGCTAGTGATGGGAGTGGCACCAGAGGGTAATCCACCACTCCCCCTCCCTCCCCACCCTTTCAAAAACCCCATAAATCGAAATACTATTGTCTAAAGACTGGCCGTAACTTGTGAAAGACCGAGATAAATAAGTAATTGCTTTTTAAGCCGAAAATGAAAGTAATTAATAAAATAGGCAGTCAAATGGACAGGTTATGTTTTTCCCGCCAATTATTTTTACTTACCGCATGTTTTTCGACGTTTTGGTATTTATCGAAATACTTAATGCATGTTGATTTGCCCGATCCTATGTTTCCTTCGATTGATACTTTAAAAGGTCTTTTATTTACTACGCGGGCAGTATTTGTTATTGCTTTTACATTTGACATAACGATTAAGGTTTTGAGTTATGTTACGCAAAATTTTAGTGTGTTTTTCGATTATATAATTATTTGGTTATTACACGAAAATGTCGAATTGGATTTGTTCAAATCATTTTTGAATACAAGTTTAATAAAACATAGAAATTTAAGTATAAAATGCAAAAAAGCAAAAATGTATAATTTATGTAATTCGAAATTTCGAAGCACAGTAGTTAGTAGCACAGATAACCACAGAACATTAAATAATAAATAGGTACTCTACAGATAACCAATAAATAAGGCAATCGTTAATCGTAGCTTCGTGGCAATAAACCATAGAATGTGAAAAACTAATCGATTTTATAATAATCGATTTTTGTTATAAGCGTTTTTTAATAGTATTTCAAGCATGCATGAATAGATGCCATCATGCCACTACATTCGTAAACATTATAGTGATAACAAGAAAGTAGTCTTTATCATTTCTAAGAGATAGCGCTGTGGACTATTGTCTAAATGTCTAATTATTAAGTGGTAGGTTTTTTTGGGAGTATTTTAATACTCTGAAGTATAACTTCTTAGGTGCGTACACACACACTTTTTTTTTAGTAAAGACAAACGGCAACATGTAAAACGGCAACTGTGTAAACAAGGCGGCCATTCCATCTATAATTACACAAAAACTTAACAAATTATACACCTAAGAATTCATCATGAAACAATTTGTCTATTAATGAAAAGTAAATGATAAATAATCAGTTCAGTAGATTTTCTTTTTAAGTCGAACAGACAGGCAGACTACCCGGCTGGAGGACTTTGTTTTCTAATACGTTCAGATAAATCTGTACCTACCTCCTGTCCTGTGATTACCTTTTTGTGATTATCACAAGGGCATAACCAAAAAAAGTAACGATACGATTTTTGGGTCCAATTCATGTTATTCTTATTCTATTCTACTTCTATTAGTTTGGTCGTTGAGATCGACACGCATAAAATAATGTCAAACTGAGGAACAGCCACAAATTAACATTTCTTTTTCATTCCCAATTTTTTTTTTCGGTTAATAAATTGAAAATAAGCGTAATATCGGATCTCTATCTATCACTGCTAAAAATAATAAGACTATAGGACATGGGACATCAGACATTGATTTGTGGAGTTTTGAGGGGAGAGGGAAGGAGGGGGGTGAATGGGTTACTCTCTGTTACCACTCCCAACTCTAGAACTGAGCATAGATTTTGGGGTTTTGCAGGGGGGGGGGTACCACTCCCACCCCCAGCACCGGGCATCGATTTATGGGGTTTTGGGGGGGGTGGTATGAAGGCAAAGCCTATTCAGTCGTAAATCTTTTCAATTTTGAGCTTAGATAGGTTAGCTTATCGGCATAATTTCGTTACAAAAAAAACCCTAACCTATCTAACTTCAAAATTTCGTAACAAAAACCAAAAAATTTAACCTACCACCTATGACGTTACAATAACGCTTGGCTCCGGCGCGGAGAGAGGGCAGCCCTCACCCTCCGTGCGAAAGCGCGTGAACGAATGCGTAGGTAGCGGCTGAGGCATCCATGAGGTGAAGGTATCCATGATGGATTATATCCACGTAAAAAAAATGGGTTTGTTTAGAAGAAAATTAATCAACAATAAATAGGCACGAAAAAGGCTTAATATTCTAAGAAAATGATTAATAATTTATATCAAATGGTAAATAAACATGTCAAATAACGCCATCTATCGATGATACGTTACGACAAGATGGCGTTATTAGAAAACGTCGTTACGCCTTTAGACTTTACGCGATAGATGGCGTTACGCGCAACGTAACGAGGCCATTCCTACAGTAAATTTTACTCCTCATATTTTATTCATACCGGGGGCCTTATATGGAAATCGATTCTTAAGGAGTAAACTCCAAAAATCGACATATTCGGAATGGAGATACTTAACAATTTCGCCAGGTCAGCTAGTTTTTTTTATTAAGAAAGAAAAACCTAGATGTTTTGAAAACCTCCTCCCGTTATGAAGGCTAACCGCTTGCTTGCCCAATACTATTATTAATTTATTATTGTTGAAATACTACCGACTTGCCTTTATTTAAATATATTTTATTCAAACGTCTTTCGCTGTCCACGAATAAAACATATTTGCCGAAGCGTAAATTCGAAATATGTCAGTGTACATGAAACGTACA
The DNA here is from genome assembly GCA_905220545.2 of Melitaea athalia. Taxonomy (NCBI): domain Eukaryota; kingdom Metazoa; phylum Arthropoda; class Insecta; order Lepidoptera; family Nymphalidae; genus Melitaea; species Melitaea athalia. The sequence continues at coordinate 7,550,687 of HG992184.1, forward strand.
AAACAGCGGAGCGGTTGAGTTACTCAAAAGCGAGTAGACGCTGACCTCATACAGTGAGATTTGTACAACAATTTTTTTAAATTCTGGAAATGCATCAGAAATATTGTACGTTTAGTAGTATTTTTTTTTTCGTTTTCAATTATTTATGTATTGCTTGATTCCTTTATATAGGTAGGTAGGTACATATTTTCTGAAAGACAGATACATAAAGATTTATGAGGGTACTATAACTGGCCTCTTTCTCCACGTAGGAGAAGGATCAGAGCTTAATCCACCACGCTGCTAATACTAATGTTTGTCATGTGCAGAGTCACCAGCGCAACAGCCACAAACAAGTGCTGTCTGAAGACGACGCTGTTGCACGTCTTCGGCCTGTGTATTTGAAAGCCAGCAGGATGCCAGTTGGATTGTTATCCCGCCATCGGTCGGTTTATAAGTTTCAAGGTGGTAGTGGAATTATTGTGTTATCCCTTAGTCGCCGCTTACGACAGTCACGGGAAGAGAGGGGGTGGCTATATTATTTACTGCCGTAACCACACAGCAGAGTGCTGCTAGTCTTTATCAATTATAATTTTTTTACCTTGTTCAATTAATTAATATGAAAAACTAGATTTCTTTTAATTAACAAACAAAACGGCTTCTAAGCAAAACATTTATTGTTCCTCAACATTTTTATGAATCTAATATATCTTATTATTATATAAGTCCTAAGACAAGGAAAGTAATGAATTTTTCCAGACCTGATAAACAAACATTCAAGTAAAAACAACTGTTATAAGCTGCTTCTTTTTTACTTTTTCCTTAGTTTATTATAATTTTCTAAACATCGTTTACCATTTCTTAAATTGGCTGTAACATGCTGACATCATAATCTATATTTAATTATTAAGTATACTTAGGTAATATCTTACTTTATAATGTAATCATTCTTTACCTAAGACACGATGATTAAAAAACAACAAATTCTAATAAGTACAAAGTAATTCCTCCTAAGGAAAGCAATTTAGTTAAACTTTATATTATTACGCCTAAACCGCGTCAATTCATTAAGTAGCAATTTTAACTTTATTAAAATTTCACAGCGGGACATCCGCTTCATTAAGTAATGGAATAATGAATGCATTGTCTGTCTTTCAGCACGTAACAACAAACTTCCCTTATAGCGCGGTTTCTTTTGTTTCGACAATTTTCATACACGTTTATGAATTTTTTGCGGGGTCCGCGTTTTATTAAAAAAATATAGTTATGTATGCACTAATTAAGAACAAATATGTAATAACTAACATGGAAAGTTTTAAAAACATTTTAAATCATATCAAAGTTTTTCGATCCAGCGGGGTTTAAACCCGGGCCTCCGACATACCGTGTCAGCGCTCTGCTAATTGAGCTATGGATCCACACCTCGCTGAGTCGAAATTCTTGATATGATGATTTTTATTTGGTTTTAAGCAAACCTTGGCGCCGTCTACAGCGAGTCCTTTACAGCACCCGACTAAGTACTCTATATTACAATGAATTCTTTGACAAGAGACGATACCATGCTATTTTTAATTCGTATTTTTTTTGTGTTACCCACACATGAGGAATTATAAACATTTTAAATCAGACAGACAGACATAGTTACTTTCGCATTTATAATATTATTATGGATTATAAACCTGAAAGTTGGTTTATTTGTTTGTTTGTTTAAACGCGCGAATCTCAAGAAGTACTGATTCGAATTGAAAAATCCCTCTGAGATGGATGCCTATTTAAAGAGAGAGGTTATGCTTTAAGAAGGAAGGATATTTTCATCCTTAAATCAACGCGGGTGAAACCGCGGGGCACAGCTAGTCTTTTATAAATATAAAAATGAATAATTGACTGTATGTAACCGCTTAACTTCGGAACTACTGCACCAAAAAGGTTCGTTATTATCAGGACAAGGTTTGTGAAAAAAAAATATATTCACGAAAAAAATTACGGCGGTACGAAGTTCACCGGGTCAGTAAATCAATACTAATACTAGCAGCGAAACCCGGCGTTGCTCGAGTTAAAAAACATCGCAGAAACTTTCTTGACCATTACAGAAATTTTGAGATCTCTTCAGATGTCCTAATGCGTTAGAAAAGGACAGAAACATAATTATGTTTTTACATTTTCACCAACCGCGACCAAACTCCCTTACTACCACCTGGAGACCAAGGGGTATTTACCACACCAACGGGAAGTTGATTGGGTTTGGTGGTGATAGATAAAACTGTGTATTTACGTACAACAAAGCATTATATCTATACAATATACAGGGTGTCCCGCGATAAAGTGCAACCCCGAAAGGGGGTGAAACTAGACCATAAATTATTTATCGCCAAAAAACAGAAAAAAATTAAAAAAATTAAAAAAAAAAAATTATTTTTTTTATTGACGAATTGAGATTTTTATATAGCTTACGTAGCCTCTTTGTACAAAAAATGATGATTTTTGTACGTGTTTTTTGGGATACAGGCGTAAATTTTTTTTTATTTGAATGGCAAATGGTAAGAAATAATAATAAATCATAAAATTTCCTGGTATTGGGGGCATAATTCTGAGAAAATTAGAGATCATTGAAAAAAACAGTCATAAAAAATGAATTTTTTTTTCACAAGAAGCATAGTTAAAGACATAATGCCACTTTTTTGCGAGCTAATTTTTATTTTATCCTTACCGCCAAGTACGTGGCGTAATATTTTATTTTATTTTAAAGTAATCGACCCACTACTTTGGAAGAAATCATCATTTTTTGTACATAGAGTCTACGTAAGATATAAAAATCTTAATTCGTCATTAAGAAATAAAATATTTTTTTAAAAAAGTTTTTTCTATGTTTTTTGTCGATAATTTATGGTCTAGTTTCACCCCCTTTTGGGGTTGCACTTTATCGCGGGACACCCTGTATATTGTATAGATATAATGCTTTGTTGTACGTAAATACACAGTTTTATCTATCACCACCAAACCCAATCAACTTCCCGTTGACTCATCACGATATCTCTAGAACCATAAGGCGTAGAAACTTGAGGTGAAAATATTCCTTTCGCCGAGTAGAGGTCAGCTAAGAACGGATTTTACGAAATTCCACCCACAAGAGGGGGCTAGATTATAAAGAGGTAACGTTTATAACTTTGTTTGTTTGTAGGGGTTAATCTTCGCAAATACTGATCCGATCATGAAAATTCTTTCACTAACAGAAAGCTACACTATGCAGGAGTGCCATAGACTATATTATATTGTTATTGAATAATGAATTCAGAAAAAAATAATAGTATAAGTAAATCAAGGCGGACAAATGCTAGCGAGATGAAAACTTCAAGTAAACTCTGAATTTCTACTAATCGAATAAAAAGCCGAATCAAAGTCGGTACAAATATTTGGGAAATGAGCAGAAACGAACAGAAAGTAACTTTAAAAAATGTACTGAGTGATTTATAACTTAAATCTTAATATAAGTACAGTGTTAATAAGAATTTCGTTAAAAGCCGTAATCTATATATTAATACGTGAAGCAAAAACTTTGTACCCCTTTTTACGGAAATTGTGCGTACGTAGGAGTATGAAATTTTGCACACTTATAGTTTATATAGAGAAGGAGTTTTCTTAAAATTATACATGAAATATACATTAAATGAATAAAAAAAGCATTACACACACTACAGCACTCACACACGCATATTATACCTACTATTTGTTGAATTTCAGTCTGTATAAGTTGAAATTTTTTAAAAAAGGTTCATTATTTTCATAATTATTATTTGGTTTTCTTGAATTAAATTAATTATGGTCGAATTTCGACCTCTGGGCGACCACTAGTTTATATATTAATACGTGATTCAAAAATATTGGACCCCTTTTTACGAAAATTTCGCGTACGTAGGAGTATGAAATTTTGCACACTTATAGTTTATATAGAGAAGGAGTGTAGAATGCTAATATTTTTTCAAAACTATACATAAAAAACATTAAATTAATAAAAAAAGCATTACACACACTACCACACGCACTCACGCATATATACCCTTTTGTTTATTGTTAAAGTCTGCTGTCAAATTGCAAGATTTAAAAAAAGGTTCTTTATTTTCATAATTATTTGGTTTTCCTTAATTTAAAATTTTTATTATGGTCGAATTTCGACCTCTGGGCGACCACTAGTTTTTAATAACACAACCAAGAGTTTATTACACAATTATTATATCTATTAAAGGCGGTATTACTCAGAACTTAATTTAATTCAAAATGGTGTGTATGGAAAGTCAAAATAATAAATATACAATTTCATATTGTAATAATAAATCGGTTCGACGATTCTTAAGTTCTACAATAGCTAATTAAAAAGGATAATTATTTTGAAAGGCTTTATTTTCTTTTCTTTAAAACTAACGACATATTACGTACTCTTTTCCAAATGGAACTTTAAACATTGCCTTGCTAAAATATTAATAAATTTTAAATTGCTCGAAAGAAAATTATACTTTAGTTTTTTAACAATAGTTCTTTGAAGTGTTTTTAAATAAGCATGTGAGAGTAAAAGGGTCAGGGTCGGTGAAGTATTTGTAGAAACACTACGAATTGGGGTTCTCTGATATAGATTATAAAAGTGTCAATGACTACATACAAAATATTAAACACAAGAAAAACCATAAGAAAATGAGTATTTAAGAAAAGATATGAAACGACTATAAAATGTACATATTTTTAAATAAAAAATAGAATAGAATTTTAAATTTCATCAATATAATACTTAGAAATTTTAGATTAAAAAAATAAAAAACTAAAACTTCTCAAAAAGAAAACGCACGACCGTCGTGCCACGACGTCATGAGTTCTTTGTCTAAATTACATGCATTCTTTGACTAAATTACGTAATTATTACTTCGGTATTATTTAATAACTAGCGACTCGCTCCGGCTTCGCACGGGTGCAATGCTGATAGTAAAATATAAAATATAAAATAAATATTTGCAATCTAAGCGCAAAAATGTGTTTATTTACGACATCACATTAGAAAACTTTAAAACTATCAGTGTTCCTCTACTATATTATGCATGTATTATACATATAAACCTTTCTCTGGAATCACTCTATTTGCTAAAGAAAACCGCATCAAAATCCGTTGCGTAGTTTTAAAGATCTAAGCATATATACAGACAGACAGACAGCGGAAAGAGACTTTGTTTTATAATAATGTAGTGATAAAATAAAGTCTCTTGTAAATGTCTCTTGTAAAAACAAAACGAATTAATATAAAGCATTTTAATAAAGGTCGCTAACTCAAAAACAATTTATTATAAAAGGAGTTTTGTTATTAAAAATAGCAATTATTGCATATTTTTAATTTTAATAACGTAGGTTTAAATTGCAGTCGTGACTGTGTAGTCTAGCTCTAAACAAAATTAAAACATTACTTTATTTAAGCGTTTCAAATTCCATTCATTTAAAAAACTTTTCGTGTTGTCGTCTTAACAATAAAACGAATATTAACCGTGCATGTCTGACGAGATAGACCATTAAACTGTGTACATAATATACAGGTAAATTTTATCTGTCTCATTTTAATGATATTGCTGTTTGTGAATACAAAACACCGGCCATTGCTAATTTTATTAAATATCTTGCTGCAAACATTTCTATACTCAGTATAACTGTGAAATAGTGAAAATTTTAAATGGATTGAGAGGTAATATTTTTACTGTATACGATACGGTATCAGACACCTGGCTTTCATTTGTAGAGGGTACGAGATCGTGTCGTATTGTGGAGATATTAAAATGATAGGTATATATATTTTTTCATCTGAAAATATTATTTACTACAAATAGTTGTGTAAAAAAATTGGACAGATTTTTATACCAATTTATTCAGGTGAATTTTCTTTTACCATATAAAAATTCAATGTACATTTTTTTTCGTCTGTGCTATATTTTTTTAAATTCATTAAATGTCAAAATCTCTTAAATTATTAATTTTAGTTACATCTGTATATTGACTATAATTGATTGAAAAAAAAACAATTAAAACATACAGAACCGTTCTTGTAACAATTAAATTTATCCAGTGTCTCGGCGAGTCCCAGAAATAGTATTCGTACAATGCCTACAGTTTGACTGAATAGCTGTTGACATTCCATTGTCATACAGACAATGGGCGTGAGATTATTCTGTTTGTTTCATTTCATCGTTAGTAAAACTCGTCGCGATTGTAGTCGACGTTAGTTGGTTTGTTTTATATTTTTAAGGACTTGCACTTGCTGAGCATTATGATTTTTAGTTATGTATTTGAATTATATTTTTGATTTTGTATCATTTAATATGAATAAGTAAGTAATCCGCCAACCCGCATTGGAGCAACGTGGTGGATTAAGCTCTAAACCTTTCTCCTACATGAGGAAAGATGCCTATGCCCAGCTGTGGGGTAATACAGGTTGAACCATAGATAAGTTAGGTAATTATGATTTGATCACGATTCAGCCTGTAATGTCCCACTGTTGGGCATAGGCCTCTTCCCCATGTAGGAGAAGGATAGGAGCTTAATCCACCACGCTGCTCCAATGCGGGTTGGCGGATATGATGATTTGATCATTATAAAGTTATTTTTAATCTGATTTGAAGTTACCAGTAAAAGGCTGTATATGTATATTAAAGAGTATTGCAAGAGCCAATTTGTAAATATAGAATAACCTGAAGCTCAAATTACCAGGCTACTCCACTGCGGGTGGTCAGTTGAGGTCTTTATGGGCACCACATTGACCAACGACTTTAACGCTCCTAGAGGCATCACCAATCAACCAGATTAGAAACACTACATCAGAATTTATCGGCATCTTACCTGCAGTGCACGCAAAGTTCATCATTATATCATAAACAAAGTAATAATAATAAAAAAGAAAAAAAAATTAACGTTGAGTTATTATAGTACCAAATTGTAAAGAAAAAAAAAATCGGCCAAGTGCGAGTCGGACTCGCGCACGAAGGGTTCCGTACCATTGACTAAACTAAATATAAGTAAATTTTCTGTAAAACATTTATTTAATTGTAACGCCATCTATGCCGCTATTGGAAAACTTATTAGTCTATCGACGAAGTTTTCCAAATTTCTAATAGATGGCGTTGGAGAGTAATAAATAATTAAATAATTATCGCCCCCCTTAAATATTTATTTTATTTTGTTTTTAGTATTTGTTGTTATAGCGGCAACAGAAATACATAATTTGTGAAAATTTCACCTGTCTAGCTATCGCCGTTCTTGAGATACAGCCTGGTGACAGACGGACGGACGGACGGTCGGACGGATGGACAGCGAAGTCTTAGTAATAGGGTCCCGTTTTTACCCTTTGGGTACGGAACCCTAAAAACCAACTTAATTTCTATTTCAAAATCAAAATTAACTTTATTCGAATATGCTTATTTCTTTAGGCTTTATTCTAAAGCACCTTTTAATCGTCATCTTATAAATTAATATTATAAGTATCGTTAAAAGTGAAGTTACCGATTTGAAATGTAGATTCTGCAGTGAAGAATGGCAAGAACTCACTATAAAAAGAGTGGGCTTTAGACCACACGACTGAAGTAAAACTTCTTGAGCTCCTACAGTAAGTAACTCTCTCTGTTTCTATCTTCACTAACTTATATCTCCATCTCAACTTCCATTCGCCTTGCCCGATCACACTTTTCGTAACGCTCTCGTCACGCATTCAGCACCTTACCCCCAAAGTTAAGGATGCTTAAAGAAGTTTTACTTCAAAAAATTGCTTTAATATATACAGAAATCGTATCAATTTTTGCCAAACAGAAAAATGATTCCAGTTCATCCGTTAATATATTTACGATTAGGATAGATCTAATCAAAGATTCTCTTATTTCAATAATGGGCACAATGTTCGACGGTATATTAGTATTAATTATTTGTATCACATTGTTCAGAATTAGGGTTTATGTGTGATACAAGCACTATTATCGTCGTTATTACTGCTAAAATTATGCGATGATATTGTTATAGCTATTAAATATTAGATTATATTATATGATGAGGGCATGAACTCGTATAAGTGGAACGTAATTTTGAGATTCGTAATATCTTGCTCTGATGTTAACTGCTTTATGCTTAACTAACTGAGACACGCGACTTCGACTGCGTTACTAATTATGTGCGCGTACAAAATAATTTAGTTACTATTTCACTATAGTTGCTTACAGATTGGAGAGAGGCTTACAGAAATAAGATTAAGACTTAATTAGATTCTCTTTTAAAGCTCCAGGATCGAAACTGTGAAAATCACGTCCAATTACTGGTCCAGTAGTTATTTGTGACGTCGAAACAAATAGAATGAAAATACTTCTGTTACTCGCACACACAAAGTAACACATAAAACTTTGATTAACGTTTAAATAACCTTAATTGCGCTTCAGGAGTAACAATTACTATAACGCGAAAAACAATAACAGTTCAATTCGTTTACATACTTAATTAATAAGAAAAATAGGCATTTTTATTACATTACTCATAAATTCATTACAATTTATTATAATAATTATATATACTTTTCTTTGCACACTTTTTCCATAACTTTTCATCTTACTTTCAATTTGCCTAGAAGAGATTACTGTAAGCGATAAAACCACTTTTGCATAACTCTATCAATTTGTGCCAATTGATGCCTTAGAGGAGTTCTCTTTGCAGTAGGACGCTATGGGCTGAATCAAAATAACTTAAATTGTATGTTTATGACAATGTTCTTACAATTAAAAATATTAAAATTATACCGAACCTGGTTACCGGGATGTACGTGTTATGTTTGTTGTTGCCATTACACACGGAGTCAGAATTACCATGTCAGAAGCACGCCATGATTAAATTTGTTCTCGTCGAATTACGAAACAACAGGGCGAGGCGTAGTCGAAATAAATTTAAGTTAAATTTCCACGTACTTTGACTTTTATTCCCGCTATTATTGCTGTCTTGATTTTCTCCGAGATTCCTTGAGCGAAATTAATGAGACGTGTGGGAGACGATGTTGGAATTTAGATTTGTTTATTTGTTACCATTGAGTGTATAAATTGTATTAACCAATACAAAAAAATGAACAAATCTGTCATTTTTGAGTATATTGCTTATACGATAACTTTGTTGATCTTTTTTACTTTTTATCACAAGTGTAGCTGACAAAGGTATGTTTGGTATGATGGTAAGCAGACATCTAAGCCTTTGAACGCCTTTAATGCCAAATTACAAGAGCTTTGCTGACCATACCCTTACCTACCTTCTACAAGAGGTTTGGATACATTACTCAACAGGGAAATACAATACTACTCGAGATTATCACAGCTAATATTTTTTCACGATTTATATAATTTATATAACTAGATCGGCAAACAAGCGTACGACACACCAGATGATAAGCGATTACCGTAGCTTATAGACGTCTGCAACACCAGAAGCATCGCAAGAGCGTTGCCGACCCCATAACCAATTCCCCCTAGGAGCTCTGGTCACTTTAGTCACCAACAGGAACACAACACTGCTTGAAAGCAGTGTTATTTAGCTGTGACCTTCTGTAAGGTCGACGTACTACCCCAGTCGGGCTGCTCCATATTTTGAGCAGGAAATTTCCTGCTGTGCCCTACCTCAGTTAAAATGACTAACGATTGACGAAGATATTATTTATCCAAAATTAAAAATGTAAAATAATAAAACAGATTATTTTTGATTTGTAGCCGCGTAGCTTTTACGTAGCAAGTGTAGACATTCAAGACGGCGTAGCACTTACGTAAGTCATGCTAACGTAGCAGTTTTAGATACTAGCTTTGTAGAAGGAACTTGAAATATAATCGTGCTTGATCATATTACAAGACTATGCCATTACATCATTATAAAGGCATATTGGCAGATATGGCTTTACTAGGACTTTTCTTGATATGTTAAAGTTTTACATGAAATGTGGGACGTTGTAAAGCCAACGTAATGTTATAACATTACGTTGGCTTTAATATATTATAATATAATATATAATATATATTATATATTATAATATAATATATAATATATATTATAGGCTGTAATAAATGTTGTAGTTACGTTATTTCGATTAAATTTAATTTTAATACTAAGTTCTAAGTTCGTTGTTTTTTTTAGTAAATACAAAAAAAACTCTATATATGTAATCAATTATTTATCGTAAGGGTCGTAGCTCGACGTAGGTACGGGCGGGAGGTCATCAAACCTTGCAAAATAATGAGTTTTCAGTTTGTGTTTATTAGAGTCTAAATTGGATTTTATATCGAATCGATTCGGATTATAGGATTCTTGATTAGCAATTGAGGTTCATTTTGTACGAGACTATTATGTAACTGAAACTAATAGGTTTGAGCTCTAAAACAATTTTCTTAAATTAAGTAAATTGCGATACTATTTGTAATATTTTCTTTATAGAAACATACTATTACTACTCATAAAAAAATATTAAGTTTTTTTTTATGATTAGTAAAAATAAGTTTTTATGAATTAATTGTCTTTCATTAACAGACATATTAAGAAATTGTACATAAGTACTGATAAACAAATATTATTAATGAAACTGTACAGATTAAAGTAATTTAATTTTAATTTTTAAGTAACATATTATGTTCTCAATAATAGAAATAAAAATTTTATCTTGTATAATGCATTTTGCATTTCCCTTATTATATTGTGTTTTTCTAAGTTTCATGAGAGCGTCTCGGCTGTAAATTTAAAAATAAAGGTGTGAAAACAGCGCTCGAAGTTTCCAAGTACAGTGCATCTTCACTATCTTTATGATTATTGTGGACCGCATTTTTCTGTTTCAACGCTCTTGTTTGAAAATATTTTTATGAGACCGACGTCTTAACAACTTGTTTAAATGTTGGTTTGAAGAGTGAAAAAAGAAAAAAAAAATCAATTGGTGACTTTTATTTATTTACTAGATGAAAATTCGTATCTACATACTTATTTTTATTTGTCAATTTATCATTTTCTTTTATATAAACCTTTTTCTGACAATAACAGGCAAAAAGAAAAATAATTATCTTATTTATTATTTGGTGCAGTCGTGCGAAAGTTATGCGTGTAAGAATATCGGAGATTTATTTTTTTACATACATTTCACATTATTACACAACTTTATAGAATGTAATTGCGTAAAAGGTAAAAAACATACACACTTTTCTACCAGTCGATCTCAAGACTTACAAGGGGTGCTGTGGTTAAAGTAACAATAAAGTAATATTTTATCAATTATTATCTTGTAAAATTAATCCTTATATATTATAAATCTGAAAATGAGTTTGTTTATTCTACTTTCACGGCTCAGTAGTTTGACCGCTCGCAATGAAATGTGATATATTATATTAGTCTAGAATGTATGTTTCTGTCACATGTTAATCAGTCTAACTACTGTTGTTTGTGTTCTAGTACAATAATCTGACCCTAAATTTTATCAAACAAAACATAATTAACAAATACAAAAAAGTCTTCTTATTCCGATATACATACAGTACAGTGCCAAATGTTTGTTCATTTTGAAGATTGATTTTCATAATAAAACTATCACTATAAAATTGTGGAGTAAATCAGTGTTAGTTTTGTAGTAGCATCAAATTTAAAATTTAATATCAAATCAAATCAGATATATAGATAAAATAGTCACACGATCTTCTGTTCCTACGGTAAGCAACATAATGTCTGTGTTATAGGTAACAGCCGGCTGATATAGTTAGATATTTTTTCCATATATAAATATAAACTATATTTTTATATAAATAAAATACATAATTATATCACACCCAGATTCGCTGCGGGAATCAAACCCATAACCCTCGAAGCAGAAAGCAGGGTCACGCAAACTGCGCCAACGGGCTAGTCAAAATATAAATAATGTACTTTTATAAAAACAAAGTAAAGTATGTTAGTATAGTATATAGTAGTTGTATTACTTTAAAATTAAACCTTAATTTTTCCAAAGGTGAAAAAAGTGACAAAAATATATATTATTTCTTTTAAAATCAAGACAAATGGTTAGAGAATTAAAAATTCTTTTTAAATTCTGCCTCCCTTATGGAGACATGAATTATATTTTCATAAGAATATAGAAGTCCGACTCAGACAAATAAAGTGAACAATGCTGTAATGCAACAAAAACACCAGGAGAGACATACTGGTATGTGTAAAGACATAATATGTACGTAAGTGTAAAACGTTGGTCAGGTTCGCCGTAGAGTCGACACGCACCATTATATGTTGAATGCTAGTGTCGGTCTTCTAATGTAAGTGTACTCGTTCGAATAACGTTCAGCCCAGTTGAGCTTCGCATCAACAAGCTAGCTAAATATATATATTTAAGTTTAAATATTCGTAACGGTAATTATCTTTTAACAAATGTTATTGTGACAAGAATTATGTAACTTAACGATTCAGCCTGTAATATCCCACTGTTGGGCATAGGCCTCTTCCCCATGTAGGAGAAGGATGCAACTTAAAAATTTTATTATTTAAGATTTTTATGTCAAGAATAATAATATGAATATTTCAAATTAATCATTTTTGCTTCAGCCTGCCAGCCTGTCATAAGTACCAGGTCATAACAACCAGGACCGACGGCTTAACGTTAAGGCACGGTGGGCAGACCCAGAAGGACTCTACACTAACATCCAGACCACGCCAAACATCTGTATGGCCAATACAAATATTTGTCATGTGCGGGGATCGAACCCGCAACCGCCAGCGCAACAGCCACAAACCAGTGCTGTGATTGTTGCGCCAACGCGTCGTATTTATTTTATGGTTACTTAATTTTGTTTGTCAGCTTTTAAAAGTGTGTAACAAATGAATGTCTATTAAAAATCACGATAACAAGTCTGGTTTTCAAGTGAAATTTTTGCTTAGGATTTCATCTTATTTGAAGGACCGTGAGAAAATCAACAAGTCTAGAGTAGAATTATCAAATAAGCAATGACATGTCGGGAAAAATCTTTGTCCAATCAAGATACACCTGCAGAATGAAGCAGTAGCCGTTTATCAACTGACCTTGACCTTATCTTCTATATAATAAAAATGAATGTTGCTAAGCGCATAACTCGAGAATGTCTCGACCGATTCGGCTAATTTTTTTTTGTATGTTCCTTATAAATCTCACGGAAGGTTTTTATACTAAAAAAAAAAACATAACAGACAGAACGAAGTCTGTCCGGGCAGCTAGTCTATATAATAAAATCGGCCAAGTGCGAGTCGGACTCGCGCACTAAGGGTTCCGTACCATTGACTAAACTAAAGGCTATATTTTATTGTTATTAAACAAAATACTTAGTAAATAAGAAAAAGATTAAAAAAAATAAAGTAGTCAAATACGCCATCTATCTATCGGTCCATGCCGCTATATAATTGGAAAGCTATTATATTAGTCTATCGACGACGTTTTCTTGGTTACTGGATAGATGGCGTTGGAATTAAATTGCGTTGCGTTAAATATTTATTTTACTTTGTTTTTAGTATTTGTTGTTATAGCGGCAACAGAAATACATATACATAATTTGTGGAAATTTCAACTGTCTAGCTATCGCCGTTCTTGAGATACAGCCTGGTGACAGACGGACGGACGGACGGACGGACAGCGAAGTCTTAGTAATAGGGTCCCGTTTTTACCCTTTGGGTACGGAACCCTAAAAATGAATGTTGATAAGCGCATAATTGGAGAACGGTTCGACCAATTCGGCTTATTTTTTTTGTATGTTCCTTAAAAAGTCCCATAGAAGGTTATTGTACTAAAAAAATTTAATTTTATATAATATATATTTTTATTAAAAAAAGACATAACATACAGAACGAAGTCTGTCCGGGCAGCTAGTTTCCAAATAAATATTTTATTTTGTATTAAGTTTATTTCTCAAATTGATTAGGATTTCCAATTAATTATATTATTTATTTCACTAAAAAACCTTTTCGACCCAATAAAATAATATATCAAAGTAATTCGCAAAATTAATCAATATTAATACGGTTTTCATTTCGTTGCTGGCGATGTGTAGGTAACATCGTAAAATTTAGAGATTTGAAGCTCTCATATAATTTACTCCTGAGTATATTTTAGATTGGATTTTATACTAAATCGTTGGATCGTATTATATAATTCTTTATTAAAAGACTATATTTTAAAATTAAAAATTTTAAAATATATTTTTAAAATTAAGTATTTTATAACATTTACAAAGCAGCCATTAACACAGTGCAGTGACCTTCGAAGCTATATTCTATGTTCACGACTTATTTCTTTGTTCTCGCGGCATTGCTGTCTCGTAAAATTTACTTAAAATCTATACTAATAAATAAAATTGGAGTGTCTGTTTTTAATATTAAAATAAACGCTTTTTACTAAATGCATATGGATGTATACACGGTACATATACCAAAATAAAATTTTTTACAATTTTTGTCTGTCTGTCTGTCTGTCTGTTTGTTCCAAATAATTTCTGAAATGACTGGATCGATTTTGACGATAGCTGATGTGATAAGGCGTAACTCAGGCTACTTTTATTTTATTTTTTATTTTTTTATAACTGCGAACTGAACAATAACTTTTTTGGTAAATTCCACGCGGATGAAGTCGCTGGCACAGCAGCTAGTATATAATAAAGATAAAGTTTAAAAGTTTAGAGTGCTTGTTAATTTTACGTCCTAATATTGACCTGATATAAAACTCATATTAAAACATAAGTATTAAGTCTTCCTAAAATACAGTACGTATGTTAAACATTACATTTAATGAATTGAAACTAAGAGTACAACACGCAGGAAAGGAGAGCAACAAAGCTACGTATATATTTTTTATTTGCCTTTGTAAATACATACATACATAGACATTGAAGTATTTTTACGTATACTAAGAATTCTCCATGTACGTACAACGTCTTCTATTATAAGATCTACACAAGCCATCAGTCCCCGTTGTAACAGATACACGTAATAAAACCACTCTAGATAGACCGCGTCCGAACTCAATCGTTCCGGAAATTGTTCTCAGACGTTTTGATTTAGAAAACGTTACAATTGCCAAGTGGAGCGGCTCTCGGAATTTGTTTTAAAATATAAATGCATATCTTCTATCTATCTCAGATATATAGAAAAGGAAAAATGTTTCTTATATTTTACTTGCTGTTTGAATTATTTATAATTGTATAAAAATTAAGGTGTATTTTTAAGAGGAATATAATTATACTATACTCGTAGTAAGGTTTTTGAACTGAAATTTTTTATTAAGGTAAGGTACTGCAGGAAATATCTTGTTGTTGTTAGTTGTGTTTATGGTGAGCAAGGTAGCCAGAGCTCAGAGCTCCAATGGTGTGTCAAGGAAAGTATCGGCAATGCGCTCGTAATGCTTGTGGTAATGAAAGCGTCTATAAGCTGTGGTAAGTTGGTAACCACTTACCATTAGGTAGAACGTAGCTTGTCACCTTTGTAGTATAATACATATTATGTTATAAAAATAATTAACTGCATAGATATTACAATAGTAAGTTACATAAGTAAAGTACACCTTGGTAACAAACATTCGCATAGACGGACAGACAGAAGAGACAAGAGGACATGCAAAGGCAGATTTTAAGAATAGTAATAAGAATAAGAAATCTTTATTTGTTAACTTTGTTATATTGTAATTATTATTTACAAGTATGGAAGTTTAAAAAAAATAATTGCAGCTCAATCTGTAGTTCTATAAAATTTTGAATCGTTATATTATTATAAAATGAAAAAGTAAATATTTCATTACACAATATAGTGAAACCCATATGAAATATCAGCGAATATTTTCATTTCAATTCAAGCATTGGTATATTGACGGTATAAGCTATAAAGTACGGCGTATTGTGGGGGTTTTCAATAATCTCACGTACGGGTCAATCAGCCGAGTGCCTCACGGGCAATTGGGAATGATCGTTTTATATCATTCACTCGTTATTTCGCTTTGACTGCAAAGTGAGTGAGGACACAAAGCGTTGCCGTACGCTATTACGTGAATGAGTTTTTTCTTTCAGAATTGCTGTTGCTTCTTGTGGTCATGATTGGAACTGTGAGTTGTGACAAGGGACCCCGTGGGATGGCTTCGAATTGACGTCTGAATTATTGACGTTTTGGGGACGAATCTCGTACTAGAATAATGGGTAGGCTTAAGCCTATTACACTGGGGAATTTATAATGTTTTACGGAATTGCTTTCAGTAAATGTATAATGATTAAAACAGGAAACATAAATTATTAATCATAATAAAAGCAGATATTAGAAAAATTTAACTGCTACTAATAATTAACAATAAAACAATTATATCTAAAATAAAGAAAATTCTAACAAAGAATGTGTTAAAATTACACAAACATATTATTATCATATTTATCTTTTGTAACATTATTTATCTTTTATTTCATATAAAAGTGCGGTTGAAGAAGAAAAAAAGAACAGAAATAGAAAATAAATTATATTTTATGGGTTTATTCCGAAAACAGTTTTCTAAAAGGTTGGTCCTTTTTAATTCCATTTGTCCACGATCCTCCGCACCTCGCGGCGGCCATATTTTTCGTTTGAAAACCGATTTATGTCGTCGTTCTCGGCCGTTTATTTGTTCGGAAATCGGCGCAAGTGATTAAGTTGTAAAAAACCGGTAGATAGTGATCTTTCGGACATTTTGGTGCTAAATTTCGTATTCCAGGCCATTTCGATACTGAAATTTATTTTATTGTACATTTTTTGGTATTTCATAGTATCTTGTGTGTGATATTACATTTTTTTTGTACAACGTTGTGGTTGGTTACGTCATGATAAATGTTATTTATTTATAATTCTTCTTTGTTTTTGATGTTGAGCTTCCGTTTTATTGAGAAAAATAATTTTAAAATATGTATAAAAGCAAATTACTTTATTTTAA
Organism: Melitaea athalia; assembly: GCA_905220545.2. NCBI lineage: Eukaryota > Metazoa > Arthropoda > Insecta > Lepidoptera > Nymphalidae > Melitaea > Melitaea athalia. Next base: position 7,567,623 of record HG992184.1, read on the forward strand.
ATATTTTGATCCGGATCTACGTAAGACATTTTTATTTATTCTCATTATGAATTTTAATTATTTGGTTAATATCTTTGTGTTTGAGTAGACCAATAATTCCATACAGCGAAAAAATATTTAAAAAACAACAAGAATTAAATATTTAAAAAACGTTTAGTAATAGAAAATATTTCTTAAACTTTTAATTTTTTGGCTAGGTACCTACTGTAATGCTCATTAATCTATACTAATATAATAAAGCTGAAGAGTTTGTTTGATTGTTTGTTTGTTTGTTTGTTTGTTTGAACGCGCTAATCTCAGGATCTACTGGTCCGATTTGAAAAATTATTTCAGTATTAGATAGCCCATTTATCGAGGAAGGCTATAGGCTATATATTATTACGCTAAGAACAATAGGAGTGGAGTCCACGCCGACGAAGTCGCGCGCAGAAGCTAGTTTAATTATAATATTGGAAACAATTATGAAAATTTCCTATGTTTAAAGTAATCCTTTTATGAATATTATTACGAACTGCTACATTGAACTGTTGCATTAAGGTGCATTTTTAAGACGAATGTATATTATAATCGTAGTAGGGTTTTTAGCTGAAACTTTTTATTAAGGTTAGAGTACTGGAGGAAATAATATATTGTCGTTGTTAGTTGTGTTAGTGTGGTGAGCAAGGAACCCAGAGCTCCCGGGGTGTGTCAGGAAAAGTATCAGCAACGCGCTCGTGCATAAGGCTAAGGTGATCGATCAAAAATAAATCGATTTTGCAATAAAAAAATATTTGGACCAAAGGCCAAAAAAACGTTTCAAATATTATTTTTTAGGCCTTCTTTACTTATTAAGATATATATTTTTAATCATTTGAATAAAAATAAAACACATTACACTCAACGGCATACAGTGTGATAAAATTTTGTGTACGCGTCCTGGGTCTGGAAACACACATAACCAAAATAAACTCCCAAACCACGTCAAATCTGTACGAGCTTTGAGAACTTTTGTAACAAGCGGAAATTAAATTACCTTCTCCATCGGATCCCACCACCAGAGGCAGCACCGCAGGAAACACAGGGAGCCTGGCTTGACCCAGACGGATCGCGCTTTTACACCCTCGGGGCGGACGAGCTGCCTACACCTATCACCTAATGGAGGGAGAGAGCCTGAGCTTAATTTTCGTCCATCCAATTCAGTGAGGGAAAAATCACCCTTTATTACCTTATTGGCACCGCGAGCTCAACGGCGCAACCCCAAACACGTTTCACACCCCCTAAAAGGCATAAGCGAATGACCTTCCTTTCCCTTCCTAGAACAGAGTAGTAGGGTCGCCTCACTTCTCAACGCCTTCTCAGAACTACGGCCTCAGTGGCATCAACCTACCAATGAGTATATGTTTGCTTTTACTGTGAAAATGATATCATAAGCATAATCGAATCACCCTTGGATAAACTATAGCGTTGTATTTTAAAAGAAACACGGTATCTGTATCAATACGAGGTTACCTTTTTACCCACATAATAAACTCCGTCGCATGAAACCTTCAGCCATCTGTTCAATAATAGAGACGGTTTACGGCAGACGCAGTCAAGGAACATTGTACTTTATATCTTATATCGTTTATAATAAAGATCATATTCAATAATTACTTCCAACGAATGTCATCATGGACGCGTGTAGATTTTACGGATTAAAGAATAAAGATCAAAATGCAATGTCGTCATGTAATGGCATACTGTTCTGAAAGGACGCAAACGATATTACTGCTCGTATGTTAACACGCTCTCAAATTTGATTATCACGGCTTTGTCATTTTTTATTTTTAATCCCACGATGACAGAGGGTGTCTGGCGTATATCGTACAGTCCATTTAATATAGTTATCGAGCGCTTTTTCATTTTTAGCGGTTGATAGCGCAAAATATTCTTAAAACTGGTAACAACAATTTTACATACAAAGTTTGAACTCGTTTTAACCAATTTCACAAAAAGGCAATGATAACTGTTCTATACCCTGTTTTTTTTCGGTACGGACTAAATTGACACATGCAAATGTCAATTTTCGAAATAATGATACCAGCTTTTTTGTAATAGTGTTGTATACCGGTTTTATGAATACAATACCGGTTTTATGAATCGTAACTTTTTACTTTTACCACATAATTTTATTTTTATTTGACAATAGACCAATCTTTTAAAAATCATGGTAACTATGGAGCATCACAGATAAAAAAATATTTATTAATATTTAATAAAGCCGAGGATAAAATAGTCTAGCGAGACAGAAATTTTGAATAATTTAATATTTTAACATTTTGACTAACTTAAGGTTGCTTATAACTAAGGCTCGGATGAATATGTATTAAAAAATTCAAAATATGTACATATGATATGGACCAAAAATGTAAAATATGGAAAAAATATGGAGTATAAAATAAGAATGTCTTTCATATTAAACATAGTTTATTGTGAAAAATTACTGCAGCAATACAGATGCATTAAAAAACTTGTAAAAAGATAGCAAAATGTTTAAGTATGTTCAAATAAAAAAATGAAGTTATATTCATCTTCCACTAAATCTGTCTTATTAACACACGCTTTTTTAAATTATCGAAATTAAAACTGTCGATTTGGTCTAAATACAGCCTTTTATTGGCTGAAAGATCTTTCCATGTCACAATAAAGGTAAATAAGTAAGGTAGGGCACAGCAGGAAATTTCCTGCTCAAAATATGCAGCAGCCCTACTGGGGTAATAGGTCGACCTTAAAAAAACCTGATATAATGTGAGCGTACTTAAAGATGCCTAGTTCCGTATTTGCATAAGGCACGTATCTACAGTACCCTCAAAACTCAGTACGCACAGAACTTTTTAATTGTTTTTAGGGTATCAAATTTTTTAGTTTTTGTTTAGCTATTTCAGCAACGCCGCTTTCTGCCTCAGGAACTTTTTTTTCTATTTCTTCAATAATCTTCAGGTTTTCATTCGATTGATTTGATCGGCGGCGCGGCATCAGATAATGTTGAATAAATAAAGTTAGTTTTTTAGTTCAAAAATCAAATTCCGACGAATAATACGCGAGAGAAATGAAACACGCGCGTCCGTGTGGTGGCGTGAATGCAAACACGTATAATTATATCAATTTTTGTGAACTACTCATGTTCTATGATATAAAAATCGAAAATATGAATGATTGTGATATTTTTTTGTAAAATATGGACTTACCCATGAAATATGGAAAAATATGGAAAATAAAAATTAGTTTTTCCAAATCTATATATAATAATCGATGTAGAGAACACATTCGAGACCGAAAATCGTGTAAATTAAAAATATGTATTTACATAATATTAATCCGAGCCCTACTTATAACACTAGGTACATTACCTAAGTTTGTAATGTACCGAATGTTAAGATTAAAAAAAAAAATATTTTATTTTATTGTGTGAGTATTTGATATTTTGCTACCTTAACTTTCTTTTATTATTGTTGAGATTTTTTTTTTGTAAATGACATTTATTTTACTTTCGTTGTGTTGTGTATTACCTTAAGGCGAAATAAATGTTTTCATTTCATTTCATTTCAATTTGCATGTGGTTACTAAGATTAATAAATACTTTAATAAATAAGTGTTTTTCATTTATCATAAATCTATACATTAGCCATACAGATACATACATTATATAGGTATGCCTATAGGTACATTACGGTTGTCGCCACATTCTAAAATTTTAAAGACAAAGATTTTTGTAATTATTACTGAAAAACGATACTAGATTGTAAATTACGTAAAGTTACGGTAGTGGCACATCACTATTAATGATTCGCAAAAAACTAGCAACACAGCTTATGTCAATTTAGTCCGTACCGAAAAAAAACGGAGTATAGAAAGAGTTGAAAGTTTATACTAAAACTTCTAGTATACTCATACCTACCTCCTTCAGTTGCAGAAACTGAAAACACAAACACAAAAGGAAATTAGGATGTAAATGGTATTATGGTGGAGTTTAAATAAAATAAGTTGCCTACTCTCTGTTAATCTATTGTGTCTTATAATGAAGGGTTTCCTTGTAGAAATCGCTTCTATTGATAAGACAGCATTCAGTATTTTTTCTTTGCTTTGGTTAATCTTTATTTCATAATTATTATTTGTGTAAAAAACTAAAATATCCAATTCGAAGAAGACGATAGTTCTATAGTTATAATTATTATTACAACAAAAAAATAATAATAATCAAAATTGTTATCTTTTAGGCTTAATTTTCTTAATTGTTAAGAAGTTAACTAATTCGTTGTTTACGATTAGCTCCTGTAGTGTAGTGTCCTCTGGTGTAGTGGTGCGAGTAGTCGCCTAAAACATCGACGGCTTGCGAGTTCGATTCCCGCTCAGGATGGATATTTGTAGTTGTACAAATATCTATTTCCATTTTGGATGTCAGTCCATGTTGGTCTCTCCACCGTGCCTCGGAGAGTACGTTAAGCCGTCGATTAGGTTGTTATCATAAATATCTGATAGCGATCGTTACTCATAGTACGGAACACATCCGCCAACCCACAGTGAAGCAGCGTGGCGATCCAAATGAGGCTAAAAAAAATAATAAAACTCTACAGTTGTTTATAAAAGAGGAGCCATGTTTATGTTTTTGTCGATTCCCAAGCTAAAATTTTTGTTACTAATGATTGAGAAATCATTATTACATCTGTATTTTTCCACATGCTGGTTCTTTAGGTCGCGGTTGTTCATTTTATTTTGTTTGAGACTTAACTGAGCTTGAGCTGGTATAAAGCTACGCTAATTATGTAGAGCATATTAGCATTATTATGTTATATAAAATATTGGCACATAAAATAATAGTGGTAAAGGGACACGGTTTAATTACGCAACTATGTATGTTTATGTGTGAGTCGGGTCTAGTATCAACTTTGTTACACCCAAGAGGCCGATACATTAGCGGGCTCAAATACCAACTTTCATGCAGTTGTTGACAACGATAATTAACACCTGCATTATACGTGCTTACTTTATTTTGCAAACATTGTAAAGACAAGCTTTGTTGATAGCAGACGTACCATGGATTTATAAGGAACGGTTTCATTTTTAACAAATTAAATGTAAGATATTAAAATGGTATCAGTGTTTGTGGCCGTATTTCCTACAGCTCGAACAATTTTCATCAAATTATTTGACGTAAAGTGTATTTCATACCTCTCTAGGTGTCTCTGTCCAGATATTTTTTTCTTTGAAAACTTTTTGCGTTTGAGAGGTCAGAGGTGGTAAGATATGAACGATTAACTCGTTATTCATTGTAATACAATATTGTAGTTAATAAACTTCAAATCAAAGTTAGTAGTTTATAATAAGGCTTATTAAGTCGATAAGTCTCTGTTAAAGAATTAGAGACCGATCTCACTTCTGAGCCACGTCTATATGCTGTTTTCGAGGGTTGTTATGAATCCAAATCCAGCCACCGCAGCAGGCTGAGTTTCGAAATGGCTACAGCACCGTAGACCACATCCATAATTTTCGGCAGATTATAAAAAAAGACAGACGAATATAATCAGCCGACTACGAGAAAGCCTTCGACTCGCAGTCGAGACCTGGGCTGTCTTGGACTCTCTGCAGAGATGTCATATCAACTGGCGATATATCGAGGAACTGAGATGTATGTACAACGCGGCGACGATGACCATTCATATTCAAGACCAGAGAACAAGACCCTTTTCGTCCGGCTTGGGGTAAGACAGGGACATGTAATATCACCAAAACTGTTTACAAAGAAATTAGCAAGTTGAAGTGGTAGTGGGCTGGTCACTGCATTGCATGACCGATGGCCGTTGGAGCAGATGAGTCCTGGGGTACCTAGAGACCGCGTCTTGGCAAACGCAGAGTGGGACTTCCTCCAGCCCGTTGGACCAACGATCTACGTAAGATTGCCGGTGTAGGCTGGATGAGGATTGTGGAAAACCGGGATGTCTGGCGCGAACTTGGGGAGGCCTATGTTCAGAAGTGGACTGCAATAGGCTGAACTGACTGACTGACTGACTGACAGGCTTATTATAGACTTCATAATATAAATGAAAATAGCGTACGAAAGCTAAAGGATAAAACAAAATTGATCTCCACAAATTTAGTTGCTTTTAATAAATTTGTCAAAGATTATTTATTATTGTTTAAAATACATTTAATTTCATGAAATAGGCTTGAATAATTTAGTTTTCAGACTTAACTTAGATGTAAGTAGTCAATACGACCGTCTGCCTTTGAACCACTTGTAGATCAATTTAAACTCCTTTGAAAACAGATTAATTAAGACTTTTTATTGTTTTATGTCAACTGGCGTAAATTGGAAATAATTATTTGTTGTGTGCTTACTATAATCAATACCTATAGTTTGTTAGAAGTTTAGACGATTTTTAGATACATATCAAATACATATAATATGTGTATGAATATATAAATTGCATAAGAGTTTTAGCAATCCAAATCTTCATTAATTTTGTTTATATTATTCTCGAAGTTACTTCACAATTATGTCTTTTGTCTTAATATCATAAGACGGTATATGATGTCTGTTAAAGTATCTTTATTATGGATATCTTATCATCGTTATGGTGTAGAATTAGTGATTTCTACCGTCTACCGTCTCAAAGTGTATTGAAAACACACCAAAAAAGATTTTCTCTTTATGATAAGAGTATTTATTTTCGTTCATTTTTCCAGATATATTATTATCAAATAGATTTCCACTGTGGATCAAAGTATATTATCGAGGATATAATGCACGGTATAAAAAATTATTTTCGTAATTGTCGAATATGTATATAACCTGTAAAGTAATCCATTTTACCGTGGCATATTAAACTTCTATTCAGCAAATGCATGTAATAGTAATATTAAGCTTACGTTCAATACAGTATTCATATCTGCAGTAAAATTACTCGCCGTGTCAATTTCACGGGCGGGCGGTTAGCGCGGCATATGGCGTTATCTGAACTGAAAGTGGTTCAGACCATGCATAATATACAAAAACATATCTAGGCAATAACTACTGTACTTTTTTCGAATTTTAGATTTTTCATATCACGGAAAACCTATAAAAGGATAAAGGTAAACTTTACCTATCGTAAAAATATTACCAGCTATTGTTTACAGTAGAATTTTAAGAGTTACTAATTTGAAAAATGAGTATGTGGTATATGAAAATAATGTTAAAAGATAATGATATTGGCGGGGGCACTGCCGTGCCCCCCGATATATACTAAAGGCTATTTTATTTTACTTTCCGTTTAGCTATGAATTAAAATTAAGTTTGGCTTTCTCCAATAGCTTTAAATAATATTAATATATTAAAGATAAATATTAATCTTATTTATAATATAATTTGCTGTGTGGCTACGGCAAAGAATTTAGCCTCCCCCTCTCTTCCCGTGGGTGTCGTAAGAGGCGACTAAGGGATAACATAGTTTCACTACCACCTTGGAACTTAAAAAGCCGACCGATGGCGCGATAACCATCCAACTGCTGGCTTTGAAGTACACAGGCCGAAGACGGGCAGCAGCGTCTTCGGTGCGACAAAGCCAGCCCTGCGGTCACCAACCCGCCTGCCCAGCGTGGTGACTATGGGTAAAACACATGACTTCACGCCATTATTGGCGCGAACTTGTGGAGGCCTATGTCCAGCAGTGGACTGCGATAGGCTGAAATGATGATGATGATGAAATATTAATCTCTATAATTATATATATATATATATATATATATATATATATATATATAAATGAATCGCTGAATCTGTGCTAAGCGCAAATCTCGAGATCAACTGAACCGATTTCGCTAATTCTTTTTTTATAACATTCCGTGAAGTACGATGATGGTTCTTACGGAGAGAAAAATTTAAAAAATTGCCTGAAAAAGTCTAAAAACAACACTTTTCTATATTCCCATACAAAAGTTAAGACAGGACAACGTCTGTCGGGTCAGCTAGTATACTATAATTGTTTCACGTCCCATCTATTGAATTTCAGTAGAGTTTCATTAGGAAACAACTAAAATAAGCAAAAACTATGTACCAGGAAGACATAAATAAAAAGAAATTTAATCTCAAAATACGAAGTAGAAAAAAAATTAGCCATTGTTTATTTTTGTCGTATATCTTAAACAATCAGAAGTCATAAATAATGGAAGCTACCAGCACAGAACTAAAAAGGGATGACATGACGGTCTGTCAAGTCATACGTTTAATTCAGTCGGACTCGGCTGTGATTGAGTACTCGTCCGTATTCGTGTTGGTTTGAAATGAAAAATAATCGAATGATTGAGTAAAATCGTGCTGTCCAATACGCTTTTTTGAATCCTAGTATTGATATGACGTTTACAAACCACACTTTTGTTTTTATGCAGTGAAATCATCAAACTTCTTGGTTTAGAAACGGCAAATATTCAATATTAAAGTATGCTTTATTCAAATATGAATTAATCAAGATGCTGTAACGTTTCATAGGCGCTCTTGTATCATTAAATCTAATAATGTCTCTCTAATGTGTGTGACAACAATTATCGTGTACCTAGTGGGTGAGTGTGGGTGCGAAAACAGGTTCTATTCCTGCTCGGGAAAGACATTTTTATTTGTACAAATGTTTCCGGTCTAGATATTTATTCTTGTGGATCTCCTCACCGTGCTTAGGAGGGTACGTAAAGCTGTCGGTCCCGGTTGTTGTCATAAAAACTTATAAACGTCCGTTACCATAGTAGGAAATATATCGGTCAACCCGCAGTGAAGCAGAGTGGTGGATTAACCTTCAACCCTTCTCCTACATGGAAAAAGAGGCATACGCGTAGCAGTGGGATGGTACACGCTGAATCAATCAATCAATTTATTAATCAATTTAATGTTAAAATAATTATGTCTAATACGATATCAGTAATGATAACCAGTCATTATTAGTAATTTATTAATTTTTAACGACGTCAGTATACAATCCATCCATTTTAAGTGTCAAATTTATTAACCGTTAAAACTGTTTGTAAAATAGATGTAGGTAAATATAATATTTATACAAACATGTTGCTTAAATTAACATGTCTTTTACCAAACATCATGCGTTACGCTTATCCTACAGTCTATTTGTCAGGTAGAAGACATTCCTATGACTGACGGTCTTTTTTTGGATTGTTAATTATTTGATTGATTTTGATTGATTGATTTTGTTTTTGTTTTTTTTTGTTTGTTTTTGTTTTTGTAGCCTATATTACTTACTCTTGTGATTTGTTTAATTTTTTATTATTAATTATTGTTATTTCTATTTAGCTATTTTTTATTTTATTTTTTTGTGTAAAAACTGTCTGCAATTTGTGTAATGTCCTGAATAAACGTGTTTATATTCTATTCTATTCTATTCTGACAAATAAAGCTACGGCGTGGTCCGACGCTGATGGTGTTTGTCTGTTAAAATGTATTAAGTTTTTTTTCTGTCTACAAAAGACGAATTATAAATAATCCGCAACAACACTATAAATTATATACATCGATAGTCCATAAAAAATCTTTAATTTCGCATAAATACGCCATAGATAAAATTCTGGACTGCAATTATAAATATCTCATGTTTTCTTAATAATCAAATTACAAAACAAGATAAAATTTTCAAAATTTAATCCACCAGCGCAAAATTATTTAATAAAGCTGAAGAGTTTGTTTGTTTGATTGTTTGTTTGTTTGTTTGTTTGAACGCGCTAATCTCAGGATCTACTGGTCCGATTTGAAAAATTCTTTCAGTGTTAGATAGCCCATTTATCGAGGAAGGCTATAGGCTATGTGTCATCACGCTAAGACCAATAGGAGCGGAGTCCACGCCGACGAAGTCGCGCGCAGAAGCTAGTTATAAATAATCCGCAACAATACTATAATATATATACATCAATAGTCCATAAAAAATCTTTCATTTCGCATAAATACGTCATAGATAAAATTCTGGACTGCAATAAATATCTCATGTTTTCTTAATAATTAAATTTACAAAACAAGATAAAATTTTCAAAATTTAATCCACCAGCGCAAAATATTTCCAATCTAATTGAGTTATAAAGCTCAAGTGCCTTAACAATTAACCTCAACGAATAGTTCTACGGAGTATAATTTACCCAAAACAATAAATCAATATAAACTTACATAAATGGGACGGGACTGGAAGTGAAAGTAATGTTTTCTGTATAATAGACACATTAATGTATATTAAGTAATTTGAAACAGCAAAGTGTTTTTGATCGCAAATGAAAATGGCTTTTGTTATTTGAAACAAAACCGGTTTTGTTTTAACAAAGCCTGACTCTTGTATATTGTTCAATGAAATTTAATTGATTTCTTATTTTTATTTCATATATTTGTACGTTTCATTATTTTTAATTTATGATTCACGAGTTTCAATCATTCAATATTTGCGATTTTTCGAAATATATATTATATTTTTCAATTTAATATTTTTACCGTTTTAGGTGTCAATCGGATTAATCTTAATATGCCTACTATTACTTAAAATGTTACCATTTTTTCTTATTACATTTTTTTTCTTATTACTATACTTAAATGCAGATGTTTGTCGTGGTCTGGGTGTTTGTGCAGTCCTTGTGGATCTCCCCTCCGTGCCTAGGAGAGCACGTTAAGCCGTCGGTACCGGTTGTTATCATGTACACCTGATAGCGATCATTACTCATAGTAGGGAATATATCCGCCAGCTCCAACTGGACCAGCGTGGTGAATTAAGCTCTCATCCTTCTCCTACATGGGAAAAGAGGTCTATGCCCAGCATCGGGATCTTACAGGCTGAAGCGTATACTATAAATATTACCAATGTTATTTTCTTATTATCACTATATTGCTAATGTATAAATGAATACTAAAGATTTGCGTGGTTTCACTTACAATTACTTTTATTGTTATTCCTTACTCTTACTATTAAACATAGCGCAATCCTTTAAAGCCGAATAGTCTTTCCACATAAACAAATAAACGTTAAAATTGTGTACAGAACAGAAAATTCATTTATTAGCAAACTTAAAGCAACAAAAAAAAAAAAAAAAAAAACAAGCGCAATTTTCAGCTTTATAATATTAAAATAGATTAAAACAAACACCCAAAAGCCACGAACATTAATAAACGTCGATTAATTTTAATCTGGCAACATTAAGCGGGACCGCGTTGACATTTGCGTCTGTTGCCTCTAAATTGGCCACCATCTTGATTTGCCGACGAAACCGCATGCCTGCTGCTGACTGGCACATTCGCGTGTACAATAATTGTTTCACATTGACAATGTTTACAAGACTTTTAATTTATTTTAAAATAAAGTTTATTAAATTTTAATTATAAAAATGAAATATAAGTAATGATAACATAAATGAAAAAACAGGGTATTGAACTGAGATAAAAATGTTACGATTTGTAGAAAACTTTATATTATAGTATAACAAGAATGCCAATTAAATGAGAATAAAAAATAAAAATTTTGCTGAGGTAGATAAGTGAAAAAAAAAACACGAATGACACAGATGTGGTGAAAATTATTAGATGCGAAACTCCTTTATAAATACATTTCATTGCTTAAGTTAAATCGGAAAGTAAACCTACAGGATTAAAAAATTGAACGTGTGTTACCTTCCGCAGTTTAGTAACACGACGTCCTTTCTCTTCATAGATGAAAAGTTTTTTGTACTGCAACGAGACATTCAAAGACTGTTTCGATAAGACAAGACAGTCGTTTTTGCGAAATATGAGGTACTTACTATTGGCATGGAGCTTGTGGAGGCATTCTGCGAGGGGCGATGGTGCAAGACGATATAATATAGGAATGTGAAAAAATAAAACAACAAAGGTACCAAAATAAAAAAAAGTACCGAAATATGCTCCGAATTCCTTCAAGTCGATTACTTTATAGAATAGGCGGCCTAAAAAAAGGTCAGCCGAAAACCAATCGATAATTTTATTAATCGATTCTTTGCCGTAATATCACATTCCTAATACATACTACTTACTTTACTTTTTTATTTTTCCTTTAATTTAATTATTTCCCTTAATATCTTAAATAACGCCATTAAATATTGGCTCTAGTGGGGTTTACTACGTCAAACACGACAGTAGTCGCGTAGGAAGAATAGGAATCTGTAGGAGGTCTCTGGGTGGACGTTCGGCCTAAGGGTGTCTCCTAGTGAGACCGCAGTTCAGTTTAGAGCGTTGTCGGAATGGTACAGTCATAAATTATCACGTTATCATTCGAATGCCTCCGTGGTTTCAACCATTTTGAGGTATTTGTCTAGGCTCTTAGTGAATAATATAATATATGTACTTGATACCATATTTAATAATTATGTGCCAAACCACTAAAGCTTCTGCGTCATAATGTTCAGTACAAATGTTATCTATTTGTGTTACGTGAAATCTTATAAGATATTAATACTATGCATGATTTAATTAATAGCAATGTTAACAAGTTTCGTCTTTAATTAATACATTCTAGAAGTTTGCAAGTAGGTTTGCTGTTACGTGATTTTAATAATATTGTCTGGTATGAAATGAAATGAAATAAAAATATTTATTTAGTCAGAAGAGAAGAGTCATGTGTGTTGCCCACAGTCACCACGCTTGGCAGGCGGGTTGGTGACCGTAGGGCTGGCTTTGTCGCACCGGAGACGCTGCTGTTCGTCTTCGGCCTGTGTATTTCAAATCCAGCAGTTGGATGGTTATCCCGGTCGGCTTTATAAGTTCCAAGGTGTTAGTGGAACTGTGTTATCTCTTAGTCGCCTCTTACGACACTCACGGGAAGAGAGGGGGTGGCTATTAGGGTGGAGCGATTTTATTAATTTTTTATTTTTGCTTCAGCATACCTGTTAAAAGTTGCTATTTTAGGTCATCACTAAACACAATAAAACTCAGTTTGCTTACGCTATGTTTAGAGGTGCCCCCATCATCATAAAGTTTTGAATAATTTAGGAAAATCCCATGAAATCGCAAACTTTCTTTAAACGCTCAATGACGTCCTAAGCGATGCTTTATTAGTGTAAAATAAACAAGATTGAACTTGGAACCTGCGTGTTAAGATCGGTAGGTAACGGGGTGCAGGGGTGGGGTATTTTAGATTTCGCTCTCTCACCACCAACGCGCGTACAGGAGTTCACTTGTTTGTCGTGCACCTAGGAACTTGACTCATCGAATTTTACGCCTGGGAACGAGATATTTAAATAAGTAATATTTTTCATCTTTATTACTAGCAGTTTCTTTATACTATAGTACTATAATATTTGTATTTTTTGTCTAGATTACAAAATATGTCTCAAGTTAAAACACGACAAATGACGAGCTGTCCTGTGTTTGTTTTCCCTGAAAAGTTACTTGTTTCTCAGTTAGCAACTTATAACGACGTTATGAAAAATTATCTTTGTATCAAACATAAATTAAAACCTTATAAAGCATCAAAAGAGCCAACAATTCATGAGATATCTGAAAGGTTGGCTCAAGAAGTTTTAGAAATATGGCAAGCATCGTCGCTGCCAACTGCAAGTGTAAAAAGAATTCTACAATTGATTCGCTCTTATTACGACTAATACAGACGCTTAATAAAACCATATCGAGGCCGTCAAACGAACATTAAATACCAGGAAAAGATTAAAACATTTATATCAGAATCCTATAGCTTGTTTTGATATTTGCAGCTGCAAATGCAAAGTTATCTCGAATTGTAACTGTGTTGAAGGTAGTCCTGTTCCCAAGAAGGAAGTAAATTTCTTACTAGATCTAAGAAGAACCAGAAAAATTATGATAGGCGGTGTGGATGTGGTCGCAACTGTAAAAAATAAGAAGAAACAAGAGAGAAATGAAAAAAGTTTATCTCGTAACAGAGAGGTAAACTATTTTGATAAATCTTGATGTTCTCGTTGATGACTTGCCAATCGAAAGCAGCAGCTCATGTGATAGCTTACTTGTGCAATCTTCTAGTACTCAGTATGAAAACCCACAACAGTCGTAACACAAAGCTTTGCCACATCAAAAAAATAAATAAAAGAGATTGAATTTACCGTCATTAGCCTGTGATCGTACTGGAGTTTCGATAGAGCCGTTGCCATTATAGCTTCCATTATATTTCATCAAACCATCTAAGTCATGTTATTGATCGTTCAAAGTTGCACAGTGAAAGAACTAAAGTCAAATCAACTTTACAAGAAGCTGACTGCAACAAATTTCTTCGTGGTATGTATTTTAATGGGAGAAAGGATAAAACTTTGTTTTGTATTGAGAAAGAAGGGAAATTTTACAGAAAACGGATCATAGAAGATCATTATGTGATATTATAGGAACCAGGAAGCAACTATTTTGGGCACGTCACGTGTGAGTCGGGAATTGCTAAAGGTATAAATATATTAACTTGAAATCTAAGTTCGTAAAACTGAGTGAAATAGCTGTTATTGGCTGCGATGGAACAGTAGTGAATACCGGTTTCAAAGGTGGCGTTGTTCGTCTGATGAAGGAAGAACTAAACAGACCAAGACCGAGACAGAGTGGTTTATTTACCAAATGCATTCTAATGAAATTACCACTGCGACATTTGTTGTTACATTTGGATGGCAAAACTACAGGGCCCAAATGCTCTTCAAGTGCCATCGGATCTGATTAGAGCAAAACTATTTTCGTGTAAGCGAATGCTTAGTTTCAATACAAAAATCAATTTGATATTTAAATTTGTTTTTTAATGTTTCTGGCAAAGTTTTAGAATAAATGAAAAAAGAGAAAATAAATTTTTTTGTTCAATATTCAGCTGTTCTGGGGCACCTCTAAACATTATTACTGGTGGGTGAAATTTTGTATTTTTCTTTTATATATTACAAGACAACTTTTAATCGCTATGCCGTTGAAATAAAAAGAATTTTTTTAAACTCCATACATTATCGCTCCACCCTAGTGGCTATATTCTTTACTGCCGTAGACACATAGCGAACGTAAAATAATGAAATACACAAGAACAAGGTAGAAGGTATAATAATGAAGGAATAGGCATATTAAATAAAAAATAGGATATTTTACAGTTATTTACATGAGAGTGATGAAATAAAAAAAACTGATACTATATGAGTCTCTATCTATACTAATATAATAAAGCTGAAGAGTTTGTTTGTTTGATTGTTTGTTTGTTTGTTTGAACGCGCTAATCTCAGGATCTACTGGACCGATTTTAAAAATTCTTTCAGTGTTAGATAGACCATTTATCGAGGAAGGCTATAGGCTATATATCATCACGCTAAGACCAATAGGAGCGGAGTCCACGCCGACGAAGTCGCGCGCAGAAGTTAGTTAATGATATCAGTGTGAAGTACCTACATGACTGTGTCTTCAAAATCACAAAATTTGATAGTGCATGCCGAAGTCTTTCTACAAATCTTTTAGTATTTAAGAGATGAAAGT
Source organism: Melitaea athalia (assembly GCA_905220545.2). Lineage (NCBI taxonomy): Eukaryota > Metazoa > Arthropoda > Insecta > Lepidoptera > Nymphalidae > Melitaea > Melitaea athalia. The sequence goes on from HG992184.1 coordinate 7,583,050, forward strand.
ATGGTGTTGCATTTACGAAATGATAATGCTCGAGGTCGTTTTTGCTGGGGCAATAGATTCTCTTTAGTTAAAAAATTGAGCAAGCATAGTATCCATGCTCGTCCTCTCATTTAGTCTTAGTTTACTGCTGCGACCTCAGTTGTTTTAGTTCACATTTGAGTCTTTATGTTAGCTGGAGGCTGTTTTCCATCCACGTCATTGAGGGTGAAAAAAAAAGGTTCCCATAAACAAATAAAACTCTGAGTCAGATTTGTGCTGCGTTTTTATATTGTATAATTCTCGATCTATGTAGAGCTTCAAAAAAAACCCTACACATTAAACAAGAAAATTTAAGAACACTTCCAAAAACTTTACAAAGAGAAAAGTAAATTTTTTAAAACCAATTTTTTATCCGTTTTTTTTCTAGCTTATGTAAATTAAATTAAACATTTTTTTTTTTGTTAAACACGGCGTTTCCGTAGATTATATTTTTTCTTGGACACGTGTTTCTGGGGAGAACAGCTTAGAGCACGAAATAAGTGATTTGTGTTTTATTTCTAAGCCGTTATTGAACTGTTGTGTGTTATTAATAAACTAGCTTCTGCGCGCGACTTCGTCGGCGTGGACTCCGCTCCTATTGGTCTTAGCGTGATGATATATAGCCTATAGCCTTCCTCGATAAAGGGGCTATCTAACACTGAAAGAATTTTTCAAATCGGACCAGTAGATCCTGAGATTAGCGCGTTCAAACAAACAAACAAACAAACTCTTCAGCTTTATTATATTAGTATAGATATAAAAAATATTAGCTAAAGCTACAACCTTTTTATTTCATTTTTTTAAACCTGTTCTAGATAAGAGCAAAAATGTGAACTAGCGATTTTAATCTGTCGCCTATCTCTGGCCATTCATTATCTGTCAGCTGGCTGATGGGCATGGCGGCCGCGAGGGAGCGCGAGAAAAGATTAATCAATATTGTTTTATACTGAACCATCGATAGATCGTTATTTATTAACTCGACAATCGCTTTTCTATCTTGCCGGTTTGAGCCTTTGCTATCATACATTTAAGAATTTAGTATTTTTGTATCGGTCGTTTCATTTAAGTCATGAAATGTGTTGTATGCATTTTAACTGCATGCAACTCTGCTGCTATGCTCGTAAAAAATAAAATATAAATTATTGCTACATGGAAAAGTAGCTCTGAATAGAAGTATTATGTAATTCAAAGTCGATTTAAAATAACAATTACATTCGGTGTGCAGTAAACGCGGATCTAAAATAAATTTTTTTAAATTGTTTCTTTTTATTTATTTATTTCTTTAACCCGGCGGGCGTCGCGCGTCGATGTATGTAGTAGCAAAACAGAACATCGTTGGGCTGGGTATTAGTTTACCCATAAACAATATGCACACTGTATCAATTTTATGTCTATAATGGTATTTTATATTAGGCATTTAGGCGATAATAACTATTATAATTTATAAAAAAAAAACTTTATTAACTATAAAAACAAGTTATAATCGTCGAAAATTAAATTATGTAAGACGATTTTGTCTCCATATCACTTGCTGTAACATAACTTTCATTAAATATTCTAAAACATAAAAAATACAAATAATAATAATTGGCAGACATAATAATAATTTTCCTAGTACAAGTTAACATAAACTTAATAATTATACAGGAACATAGCTTTTTTATTGTTAATTTTCTAATAAAATTACGCATGTTTTTTTTTTAAATGTACCTATTAGTTGTACTTATTTTTATAATTTATTTTTCGTATTGTCTTTTTCTGCTTATAACTGCTGGTAACTGGTTTAATAATTGTTTTTTACTCATCATCGGTCATCCCTTTATTTAATATCTGCTAGCTGTCTCAACTCCACTGTGAAAATGATGAAACTGTTATTTATCTGAACTGTCCTGTTAGTTTACACTAGTATAAGCTTGTTCAAATAGGTCTAAGAGTCGGCTTTGTTAATTTTAAAGAATATTGATTGATTTGATATTAACGGTAATAATCGCAGTGTAAACACGAGAAGGAATAACAAAATTGTAACTCCAATTTACCCACTGCGCAAAGTAAATGTTTTTTCGGGGTTATGGTATTCCCATTTAAAATAAAATACCAGGAACAATTTTGCAAATGTCTCAATATAAATTTAAAGTATTTAATAAATAACGCTTACCATCATGTGTGGCTTGTTTGGCAACCTAGTTGTATAAAAAAGGCAACTAACGTTTACAAGTTGGTAAGGGCTATTACTGTATAACAGCTTTCACATGATCACATTTGAAGTAGCAAATTTTGAGGTTTTCATGGGTATAGTAAGTTATTTCGAAACAATAGATTATTATGATATTATAGATTATCTATTACGGATTATAAAGTAGTCTTTTAAAAGATAAATAAGTCTATTATCTTCTCTTCATTGTTTATACCTCAAAGTACCTAATTAGTCAACGTTTTTACTAAAGCACTAATACGGCTCGATTTATTTCGGCATTCCAAACAATTATTATTATCATATTACAATATACATTTCATAAAATCTTAACTAATGTTTCACCTCAACCTTCCTCATAAATTACTTTATTTATTGTCAAAAACCGCATCCAAATTCGTTCACTAATATTTGAGTTTATCGCAAATAGTCAGGCAGAGAGACATGGCTGGGGACTTTGTTTTCTAACGTGTATGTGACTAACAATGAACTTTCTCTAAAAATATAAATACACAAGTTTGTCCTACTCGCAATAATTACGATAAAGGGCACTAATTTGTAAAAACAAAGTTTCCTAACATATAAACAGAGAAATATGAGACCAGGGGGAATCCGATTCATAGTACAGTCAACTTAATAATTCAAAACTATTACGGGGCATTGTAACGTGTTAGGGTAGTCAAAATTTTAAATAAATTATGGACTATTCTTGCTTTTACATCAAATTGACTATATTTTTTAAAATAAATTATCACAAATTTTAAATAATTACAAGTTTTTGAAGTAAAACTTTTTTACACACGCTTGACTTGGAAGTAAGCTGGTGAATGCGTGACGAGAGCGTTACGAAAAATGTGATCGGGCGAAGCGAACGGAAGTTGAGAGGGAAATATAAGTTAGTGAAAATATAAAGAGAGAGAGTTACATTTCGTGAGTTTTACTTCAGTCGTATAGTCTAAAGCGCACTTGGTTTTTAAAAAAAATATACATTTGTTCTTCTAGTAAGTACTATCATGTCACCAAATAACTAACAATAAAACGAAACAGTGTAGTGTGTATTATATGTGTATTTTTTCGTTCTTTAAGTAAAGGACTTTAACTGAGTTAGGGCACAGCAGGAAATTTCCTGCTCAAAATTTGGAGCAGCCCGACTGGGGTACTACCTCGATCTTACGCTTGCGATGCTTCTGGTGTTGCAGGCGTCTATAAGCTACGGTAATCGCTTACCATCAGGTGAGCCGTACGCTTGTTTGCCGATCTAGTTATATAAAAAAGGAGACTTAGAACCAATACAAAGATGTCAATTATTAACCACAACAAATGTGAAGTTTGGTGACCCTAATTTCAATAGTGAGGTAAGCGGCCTGCGTTTTGATATTCATAGATTCTAACCGTAGATATTGTGATTGTACTTCGTTTGTAATGCAGTTTTATTTTGAACGTACGAGTGTATGTACGTCTCAAGCAAATCCTATGACGCATATTATAGTTACAGACACCATCAGCTTTGAGCTTCTATATATTGTAAAGGACTTATTTTGTGCTATTAAACGTTATAAACACATTATGTGTCCAATACAAATAGTTGAAAAGTTACTTACTTTTGAGTGTTTATAAAAACAAAATACAAACGGACGATTTTGTAAGTGTTACACGTCACGTTACATGCGAAAAAAAAATACTAGCCTTATTTTCAATTTTACTTTGTCGAGCTACTCTGGTAACGTAGGTACTTCTGCGTAACTGTCCAGTACAATTTTTCTTAGACCTAAAAACCTCGATGAAGTGAAATATATACTTATAATAACTGCCACATACCATTAAATAATCGCCTTTGAAAACGAATTCTTTTTTTCTTATTCTTTATTATATAAATTTAATTACATCAATTTTATTTTCTGGCATAACTACTAAGCGGCAGGTATCAACAGGTATATTAATATTATATTGTCCTAGTTACTTTCACCCAGATGTATAATAAATAAATCTTAAATCAAAATGAGCGCTGTTTCATTGCAAATACGATTACATAGGGTTGCCTGTTAAAAGTCTGGTTTGGCGGTTGCCGAATATAATATAGGCTGGCAAGGAATTTTCCAGTCAACTTTTTCGCGATTTATCTTTAACCTACAAAATCATTATTTTATTTTATCCATTAATCAGATGGGTGAAGATCACGTCTCCTTCGTATCTTAACTATAACTATTGTGAATTTACAATCTTTGTAATACAATATTAGTTTCTGTTAATTGTCATATGATACTACACAGATATTCACCACACGAAGCAATTTCTATTAAATTCAAATGTACGTTACAAGAGGCCAAATGTTGAAAACTATTATTAATTAATATCATAACCAAATTTTGGTGAATAGATAACGAACTAATGAACAAATTTTCGTATAACGTATGAAATGTTATGACGCGACAGAACAGGAAAACGCGTCTATTCATGTTGAATAACTAAAGAGATGATCACTCCTGTAAAATGTATGTGACAGTGATAGTCAAAAGGGCGACATTTATACAACACGATTTTAAGAAATAAAATCGTGTCGGAAAATGTAAATTTCGCATGTTTTTAGAAGAAACATTTCTGACTGTTGCTTACATACTTGAGGGTTATACTTAAGGGTTCGATCTCTGTCGTGGTAAATGTTTATAAATGATACAGCATGTTGTGGCGGTCTTGAAGTTTGTGTTGTTTGAGAGCACGAAAGGTTCCAGACAAAGGTCTCGAAGAGCTAAATGCAAGACATTTACGTGTTTTAGTAACTTGTTACATATAACTAATTTTTTATCATTAGGTACCTAAACTAAATCATAATTAATATTTATTGAGTTCTTAGTAAAATTTTATTCACTGTAAAGCTAAATCGGGAATTAATATCCTATCATTAATACGTACTTATATGCATTACTTTACTAGGGTAATAAAAACGTGCTTAGAATTATATTACAAACAGTCAAGTTTTTTTTTTTACACAAAGAAGTTCAGATCTAAGAATAGTAAGTGAGAGAGGTGTTGTTTATAGAGTATATCGCGGTTTTGTAAAACACATAGTTATATACAACACAGTGAATAAAATCGCCCTACAGCGTAGGTATATAGTCTTGAGGTCACAAAACAATCGTTGGTCGGTAAGAAATTTTCCTAACCAAATATTTGCTAAGCAAACAATATCCCCTCTTTGACTCATGTCTCCAACCTCTTGACCTGGAAATTGGGAACTTTGAAGAATCGTTTCACCTTGGGCGAGAGGTAAAACGAACCATTATAACTGAGTATCGTTCAAGAATAAATCAATGATGGATTTTATGTAGTTTTAACTGACTTTATATAATGTTGTTCGTGTAAATTTTTAAGTGTTTAATATTTTATTACATTTAATTTCGTCTTATCTTTGCATAATTTTAATTGGCACAAGTTATAATTTTACATACATAAAGCTAAAAGTGAACAGGTTATAATTATTACAGAAGAAATTTTGTAAATATTTTTTTTTTTTTAAATTTCTAGGTACATTCTTTATTTATTTATTAGGTTACAACAATTATTTACATTGAGTTATACATACAAAAAATATACATCTAATATAAATGTAACAATCACCTATAGGATAACAACACACAAACATATTACAGTTAGCCGAAGTAATAGCAATAAAGTGAATTAAAATCATAACTACAAAGAATAGAAGAATATTTAAAAAAAATCACAGTACTCTTTGTAGTTCTTATAAAATCTATGATGGAAAAAGATAACTTTTGATTTTACATAATATACTTACGATGTGTTATTAAAATAGCTACAGTTACTGGCTTTCGCGCTAGTCAAATGTTTCTAAAGGTTATACAGATATGTAGGGGCGTTTATTTCTGGGCCCCCAACATAGGGCTCTCGTCCCACTAGAGGCCGTTTATTTATAACTAGCTTCTGCGCGCGACTTCGTCGGCGTGGACTCCGCTCCTATAATTGGTCTTAGCGCGATGATACATAGCCTATAGCCTTCCTCGATAAATGGGCTATCTAACACTGAAAGAATTTTTCAAATCGGCCTAGTAGTTCCAGAGATTACCGCGTTCAAACAGACAAACAAACAAACAAACAAACTCTTCAGCTTTATATATTAGTACTAGCTGACCTGGCGAACTTCGTACCGCCTTTTTTTTCTTAAATATAATAATTACATATACCAAAATAAAATATAGCCTATCTTTCAAGTTGGATCAAACTGCACACGGTGTGCAAATTTGATTAAAATCGGTTAAGTGGTTTAGGGGTCCATTGAGGACAAACATTGTGACACGAGATTTATATATATTAAGATAGATACCTTTTCTGAATTTTTATTTTCTGTGTTGATGTTTGATTGCAATTATAAAGGGTACCTCTTTGTGCCAATAAATTTAGCCAGTAAATCAGAAATAATCTTATATATACGCTACGTACACAAATAAAAACTTTGTGTTTTGGTAAACTTCTACAAACTAGATATTATGCACAATCATAATATAATTGTATTTAAGTTTCGCTAAGTTTTAATTCATTTAAATTTAAATAAACTCTTTTTTATTTGTATTTCGACTTCGTTTTTTCTTTATAATATGTTGGTAAATTTATTACTACAAAGTCGTAAATAAGTCTCGTCATCGTATCGTATGCTATAAATTCTCGTGCAGGCTTTTACGTAATGAGCAAATCAACTTTGTTAGTCCTTTCATTTCGCTTTTATGCGGACCTTGTCACCCACAAAGCGAATTCTGCTTGGACTCAATAAGATGTTATGTCATTTAATATCCCCTTATATAAATTGAAAATGTTTCTGTTTTTCCTTTTGATTTAGCTTTCAGTGACAAATAGATACACGAGGTGCTCTTTTCCTGTTAGTGATGAATTAATTTACTTGTAGATATTTCCTCAAATTTGCACCTTTTAGCTACTTTTTTATCGGGAAAAAAATCAAATTTGGTTTAGCTACCGCACATAGTAATTAGACCTACGATAAAATTTTTGTAAAATCTTTAAATTTTTAATATTTGAGAATGTGGCAAAACGAATAGTCGAATACATTTTTTGAATGTGTAAAGCATAAATTTTTTATTGGTTATAGTGCTATTTTATAAGTTAAGATTTTTTGTTACACTTTTTAACTACAAATGAAATTTACCGAGATTTAAATATCTTTCTTTCATTCTTTTTACATACTTTGCATAAAAGAAGCAATTATAAAATAAATCCCGATTGTTATCTTTTTTGCCTAATAATGTATTCCGATAGTTCCTTCTTATTTCTGGAGCTGCATAAAACTTAATGAAGACTGTCTTTTCTTTTCGACTTCCGATCCAAGCTAGTTTAGTTCGCTATTGTGTTAACGTGTTGGTATATTACGTTATTATTAATGACAATGGCAGATTTGAAACTTTACTGGACATTGAATCAAATTCAGCAACAGTTTTATTACAAAATAAACACTATAAGAAAAAAAAGACACGTTCAATTGAACCAGAAGCGATTAGTAAACACAAAAGAAAGAACCATAAAGCAATTGAACAGAAGTCAGGAATGCAAAAATATTGTCACTGAGCTTAGAAAAATCTAAATATTAAAATATCCTGATGAAGATAAAAATTTACTAGAAAATGAAGACAATCAATATGAAATAGGAAACACATTGCAACTTGACGAATTATCATAATAATGTTATTAACATATCTCATTATTGATTTTCTGTATTATACTGTGCATTCCCAAGGAGGGTTGATGTCAGGCAGGCGGCCGGTCGTAAAAAATAACATGCCAAATCACTTACAACATGAGTCTGAGGAAGAGGAGAACATGTTGTGCCGACCCTATATAAATAGGATAAGGGCAGGGAGATGATGATGATGAATGTATTCCGATAGTTTTATGACTCATATAAAACAAAAATTACATTCTAATATGAGGTCAATAACCATGTTGAGGCTTTTATGATATTATTTAACCTAAAAGTAGGCTAATATCCTCGCATTTCTTTTTTCATGTATTTGGCTCTAGTTTATTTGATAAACATGTCTAGTTTTTATACGGCTACTGCAAATGGAAGGACAATGTAATGATTTAATATACGAGCGGTCGTAGAGAACAATAAGTAACGTAGCGTAAATTATATTAAATGAAAAGTTTTTGATAAAATTACTTTAAGTAAATTATAATTCATTAAAAATAATTTTGGAAACAACATAGTTATGCTAATATTTGTTTATTTAAAAAAAAATTTTTTACTTTATTATTAAATAGTAGGTCGTGAATCGTGATAAATAAATATTAACATAATATAATAAAAAAACTTACATCAACGCTCTTGAATTTTTTTTTTCATGTTGGTATAAATTTAATTTATCATTGAGAAACAGAGATAAATAAAATAATAACTGAAACCCAATTTCGAAAACAATAGAACATTTAAAATTAAACTAAAGCTTTGTTCTATTATTTAAGGCGTTGAATTGTAAGTAGTATTTATTTTTGTGTCTATTTATCGACGGCTAAAATACTCTAGTATGCGTAAAAGAATGATCCCTAAGCAAGTGTGAGACTTTTACAACTAAGCGAAACAAAAATTTGGTCTAGACCTTTCCTACAGGCAGGTTTTAGTTTTTTTATTTATTAACTATTATGTTCTATTTACGTCTCAGATCCTTAAACATCTATTAAACTTGGGGTAAAACCGATTCAATAATGATAATGAATAATCAAACTCAGTAGGTATAGTGATTGAGTTTTCTTTGTACTTACCCCGGTAAAACGCAAGGTTCTTTGTATCCCGGAAATTAAAAAGAATACTTGGGGAATACTTGAATAAACTGTTATTTAAAATTGAACTTCCGCTTATACCCTAGGGTTTGGAATAATTATTAAATTACGTTATATTCTTAGATATGTAAAATTATAATAATTAGATTACTATAATTACTATAATATTATTCGGTAAATCGGATGGGTACTTTGCTGGCTGATATGCCCAATAATTATTAAATTACGTTATATTCTTATATATGTAAAATTATAATAATTAGATTACTATAATTACTATAATATTATTCGGTAAATCGGATGGGTACTTTGCTGGCTGATATGCTAGCGGTCGGTGTGTCGATCCCCATACATTACAAATATTGGTATAGGCTAGGTTGTTGTTTGTCATGACCTGGGTGTTTGTGCTTATGTATTGTGTTTCTAGTCTCCCGACAAAAAAATTACACACTAGTTGGGGGCGTTGAGTTTGTTAATGTGAGGTGTTTCTTTATGTCTTTGTTAAAAAACGACGCTTCTATAATATTGTGTACAGAAGTGGAGTTAAAACCTAACTATTTGTTGACTTAGAGTGATATTTGACTTAATATCAAACAATATAAATCAAATGCTGAAACAATGTAGGTATTTTAAGTGATTAAATATAAGCTTAAAAGATAATTGTAATTCCCCAAGTAAAACATAATCTTTGAAATTCAACCGTTCTGAAATTACAACTCGCTCCTCGATGTAGAGATAAAAATCCCGGCGAGTGTTGGCCTGCGGGATCGGCGTGGGATCGTCCCGGGATGGGAATAATAGACAAAACTCGATTACAGATTTCCCCGGGCGACGTTTTACAACTGTACCGTCACAAGTGGTTCTCGAATTCGTGTCAATTCGTTTTTTAATTATTTCATTTTAAATAACGTCGTGTTGTTTAACGATAACAGAAACTTGGAAATTTTTAAAGAAAATTGGATCAATTAGTCTTTCAATATTTACGTAGCACTTAGGTACTATTTATGATTTTTGTTTTAATTTAATTTATTATGAACTTCGATTAACATAATCTGCTATATTATCAAAATGTAAGAAATAAATTCTAGGCTCAGTCGTTGTATTTGTTATTATGTAAGATAGGGCGTGACTTTGGGAAGGTCATACAGTTGTGTATTGTGATAGGCTAAAGTGAGTGAATGTATAAATAGTAATATAAAAATATGTTACATGGACGACCATATTTTCCTAAGGTCGGCAGCTTAATTCCCGTGGCTAATAAATGTAAACATATTTAATATACATATAAATATTACCCAGACTTGGAACAGGAATGGAACACACAAATCTGAAGCGTAGAGCATGGGCACTGGAAATAAACCAATCAATGTTGCTGTTCAGTTGCAGTTTTATTCGCGTCACGTATAATAATCTATAATAATCTACCGGGATGTCTGGCGCGAACTTGGGGAGGCCTATGTCCAGCAGTGGACTGCGATAGGCTGATGTGATGATGATGATGTGATAATAATCTATTACCTAAACAAATTGTATAAAGTAAATCTCTAATGCAAAAATACAGGTTGTAAATAGCTTATCACTGTTCTTGAATGCTGTTATGAGAATGCATTAAAACTAATGCTTTCCAGAGCAATGCAATTAAAGCTCGGATTATTCCATAAAAATCAGGAAGTCCAACCTCCACAAACAAATGCCTAGTACTTCAGTACTTTAGTAAGTTCATAAGCGTTCGGAACACATCATTCCAGTGCAACATTATCTTAAAAATAAGTGTTCAAGTAAAGTGTTAAAGTGAATTATTAATTTTATTATTGTTTAAAAAAATATCTTTTACTAATTTAGTTAAACCTTTTCTTTTTAGATTACTTTATGCCATTGGGGTGGCGAACTATCGTGCGATCCGCCTGACAAAGAGATTACCGTAGCCTACGGACGCCTACAACAACAGTAGCATCATATTATTAAACGCATTGCCGACGCAACCACTGCTGCCAATAGTGTACCCCTAGGGAGCAATGTAGATGTAAAAAGATAATTTGCAACATTTTTCCCGTAGAAGTTGCTTTTATACTTTAGTATTAAAAAACCCATTAAGATCGTCTTTTCATAAAATTTTAATGCGGTAGAGTTCATGCTTATTTAAAAAAATAGTCCCTAGTATAGTCCTAGCGTTACTTACAAGTTACAACATTACTGAATATAATTACCATCATTACGGAACTTAAAAAAATCACCTCAACGATCCATAACGATAATAATGATAAATAAATGATATAACCATTTCTTTTTAATGAAAGTAAGCCAATTTTAAACATAAACATAAGTTTTTCTGCTAATGAAATTTACGACAAAGTGTAAGGAGACGCTTATATTACACGGATGCTTAAGTATCGCATCGAAGGCTTTTTAAAGAAAAAGTCATTTTGCAAGACGTGGAGTCCGGTATTTATTGATATGGCGTTTTCGGTAGTGCTTTGTTGATATTGGATATATTTTAACTTTTTTTTCAAGTAAAAGGGAGAATTTTATAAATGTTGTTATTTTATAAGAAACTAGATGTGCCCGCGATTTAGTTCGAGTGTAATTTAACAAAAAAGTTATTGTTCAGTTCGCAGAGTTATAAAAGAAATAAATTTCTAAAATAAAAGTAGCCTAAGTTACTCCTTGTTACATCAGCTATTTGCCAGTGAAAGTCCCATCAAAATCGGCGTAGCCGTTTCAGAGATTAGCCGGAACATACAGACAGACAGACAAAAATTGTAAAAAATGTTATTTTGGTATATGTACCGTGTATACATCCATATGCATTTATTTAAAAGCGGTTATTTGAATATTACAAACAGACACTCCAATTTTATTTATTTGTATAGACGTATAGATTACTAGGATCATACTTGGCTACTATATACTATACTATACTTTTACGTTAATTTTTTTTATAATAAACGTTGTGGTCTAGAAGTGAATGATTGATTCAACCTGTAATATTCCACTGCTAGGCATTATCGCAGTTCTCTGTTTAGAAGCGTAGAAGAAAAGTAGGGTTATAGAATAGTAATGAAAGTTTAATTATAAGCAACAGACGTAGTATTGTAAATGTAGTTATATTTTATTAAAGTGAAACTTCTTTGCAATCGTTGTAATTTTAAACTCGATGAAACGAAAATGCGTCACCATAAACAAACAAAAAAAAAAAACACATAAATATATAGGAGAGAACGAGATAGAATACATTACTGCTCAAAACGTGTAAGAAACGCGTTTTGCATGGCGCTTACGACCTTGTTCACGAGACGGTGATCATCGTCGATAGAACAAATCGCAACGGCTTACCTTCCTACGACTTTTGAGAAGTTTCACTTCTACCGTATGTGGATTGCACACACATTATATCTGATTTGAATATTTGTTTGATGTAATGAATGAATGCTTGTATGTTTGTGTTGTAATACAATAGCGAAAAGCCGAAATCGAACTATAATAGCCGATATTAAGGCGACTATTCTCACAAATACAACAGAACAGTTATCATTGTAATTAGCACAAAATAGCACTAAAATATACAGTCAATTAAAATCCACATCGTTTTTCGAAAACGTTTAGAAATATTTACTATCACATCCAATATTTTTTAATGATCGACGTCGCATTGAAGTCAAAACGTCTGACGGTTCGCTTCGTTACCCCGCACCGCCATTACCCTCCTCATCAAAAAAGGCCATAGGACGATAAGCATACCAAATCGGCCCCAGAAAGGTATTGGGCTCATAATTTCAGGAAATGTTGGTACTCATGAGATACTTTGATGCTGCAAGTTTCAGATTTTTATCTATTACCGTTTCCGAAAAAATCCGAAAAAAATGAAAATCAGTAAAAAAAAATTTCTCAGCACCGTGTGAATCGATTGATCTAAATACCGGATATGTTGTGGGGCATGATGGTACCTTCTACGAAAAAAAATATGAGTAATATTGGTTCATAAGAACCTTAAAAAAAACGAGGTCATTTTTTTAATTTTAATTTTTAACCATGTTACGATAACGATAACATTATGAAACTATTTTTTTTGAATTCCTCATTTAATTTCCAATGAAATTATGATCTTGGATTTTTTTTAAAAACGGTACGCCATATTGAAAAAAAATAAAAACTGATTTTTTCTTTTTATTATTTAACTCTTGTACTAGCGAAAACAACAGAATAAATTAGAACCACTCATAATTATAAAAAAATCGTTTCTTATTTAATAACTTCAATATTATTATTTATTATGAACTATTAAAAATGTATTAATTATATTAATCTGTTAGCGATAAAAATCTTCTTATGGTCTAAGATCCGGGATTAGCAAAATGTTCCCTCATCTGTTAATTAGATGAAACAATTTTTTATAGGCTGAATTCAATATTGTGAATTTATAAAAACAGCCTCTGCCACCATAAGCCTGCTGCAATTAATAATACTTAAAAAAAACTTTTATTTTTATTTTTTCCCTCTCATGTTAATTACATATAGTAAGCTAAAACCGTCAATATTTTATATTATACATATACCTTACTGTAGTAGGCACCCATCTCTATGATTGCTATACTTACCTGCAGCCAGGTCAGTAACCTCAGTCACTGAACACGGAACTTTTTTAACCGACTTCAAAAAAGGAGGTTACTCAATTCGACCGTATGTGTTTTTTTTAATATATGTTCGGGGATAACTTCATCGTTTATGAACCGATTTTGATAATTCTTTTTTTTTTTTTTTTGTTGGAAAGGAGATATCCCAACTTAGGTACCATGATAAGGAAACCAGGATCTGATGATGGAATCCCAGAGAAATCGAGGGGAACCCCCAAAAATCGTAGTATTTTTTTTCGTCGGCTAACATATTACTTGTCGATATAATTGAAGTCGTTTTTTTTTCGTTTGCGAGCAAACACAATTATATTTGAGGCAATTCTGTCTAGTAATTTGACAGATTTACGAGAAATGACCGAAAAAGACTTGAAACTTTTATTTACGGGTTCCCATCGATATAGACAAGCAATATTATATTTAGCAGAGACAATGGATGATTCAGATAATATAACTATTCAGTTTGTCAGAGATAAAACCAATATATTGAAGGCTCAAGTACAATCTCACAATAGCTGCAGGCTATGGCGAGCATTTTCTGAGAACATTTACCATAGTAATATTTTAAAACAAAAAAAAATACAGTGTATTTGGGACATAAAAAAGTAAGTTTAAACCAAACTGCGTAATAAAAAAAAATTGTAAAAAATAAAAAACCAAAAAAACAACCAAAAACTTGGTATTTTTAATTGTTCACATGAATTTTGAGGTAATGGGAAAAAGGTGTAAATACAAAACTTTATAATTATTTTTATTATCTACAACTTTGCTATTTAACTTTTTTCAATAGGACTTGTTGTTTAGCCGGAAATCGAGATAAACCGTTTTTTTACCCTTACCCCCCCCCCCACTTCCCAACCTCACGTCGCTCGTAATTTATTTTCCTTTCATTTTCATTGTATTCTCTTTCTTTTCCAATGGGTTTCATCCTACTATAATTTTTTTCCCTTTTTACCATTTTCAAAGGCTTATTAAAAAGCACTGGTCTACAGAGTACAGACTTAGTACAAGAGTTAAATAATAAAAAGAAAAAATCAGTTTTTATTTTTTTTCAATATGGCGTACCGTTTTTAAAAAAAATCCAAGATCATAATTTCATTGGAAATTAAATGAGGAATTCAAAAAAAATAGTTTCATAATGTTATCGTTATCGTAACATGGTTAAAAATTAAAATTAAAAAAATGACCTCGTTTTTTTTAAGGTTCTTATGAACCAATATTGCTCATATTTTTTTTCGTAGAAGGTACCATCATGCCCCACAACATATCCGGTATTTAGATCAATCGATTCACACGGTGCTGAGAAATTTTTTTTTACTGATTTTCATTTTTTTCGGATTTTTTCGGAAACGGTAATAGATAAAAATCTGAAACTTGCAGCATCAAAGTATCTCATGAGTACCAACATTTCCTGAAATTATGAGCCCAATACCTTTCTGGGGCCGATTTGGTATGCTTATCGTCCTATGGCCTTTCCACTTTATTTCCCCCATTACCTAAAAATGTTACGAGTTATGTGACATATTATTCAGCATAGGAAGATTTATCTACGAGACACACACCGTTCTGGTAAAATTTGTACGATAAAATATTATGAACTTTTTAATGTAAAATACGTTGCGAAATATTTATGGATTACTAAAATTTAATTGCTATAATATTAAAAAAAAACAACAAAAACTACATTAAAACCAGTTACTGGTAAGTTATGATAAAAGTTTTTTCTAAAAGACTTTTACTAAGAATAGCGTTATTGAACTTAAGTGAATAAATTAGAAAAATGAATGTTAAATTGTATATATACCAGAACGATAAAACAGCCAAGTAGACGGAGCAAATAAGGCGACCCCTTCAATTGTTTCCTTTTATGAAAAATAAGTGGTGTTGCTAGCTTCTATGTCTTAAGTAGTAAACTATTCGATTTCAAGCCGAGAAAAAAAGTTTATATAGTTATAGTAGAACATGCAAAATATTTTAGTGAGATCCTGTTTTAATTTTAATGAAGTTAATTTTTAAGAAACATTTTAGAAAAAAAAAAAAATTAGAAATAGTGCACCGTGCTTGTATATCTCGTTGTCATGGTATTAGGTACGCTTTACACAATTTGTTAAGTTTTTTGATCCATTTTATTTATTTTTCTTTTTAGTTTTTTGTCAGTTTTATGTTCGTTACGTACAATATCTATTGTGAATTTATTCAAACACAAAGCCGTAGAAACATTTAGTAAAACGTATAAAATTCCTCGCACAATAAGCGTTTTTCGTTGAAAGATGTTTATAATTTTTCAAAAGACATCGTCTTTGTGATCACGATTTAAGGTAGACATACATTTTTTTTAAATTTACAATGTTACAAAGGCTAGTGACGAAAATTTTTATTTAAGGCGTTGCCCTTGCCCCCTCCCACCCGGTATTGTTGGAGTTTTAAAGACTTTAGTGAATTGAATGAAAGCGCTTAATTTCATTTTTCTTTGTCCGTGGCTATCTATATACAAGAGAAGATATTTTATGGAGGTACAAAAGGACATTTATTTTTGTACATTCTTTACTGTAAAGATTTTGTGTATTTGTGTAAAACTTGATAATAAATCTTTACATACAACACCAGTTTTTTTTTAAATAACAATCTTTTGACTCTTAGCTATTATGCATTATAGCTTTCCGGTAAGGGGATATTATTTTCCTTAGTGTTTATGGATAAGAATAATAAGGGAGGCTTATCAACAGGCTGCTTCACTGTAAATTCTTATATTAACATTTAAGAATACCTTTTGAAACATGTTTATTCATTTCTCAGACAAGACGTAATTATAACCTATCTTGAGTTACCTATATCATCTGTTCGACATTTAAAAATTTATCAACAATTATTTTAGTTTGCGAATTCAGCACACCGAATTAAATATTATTATGTATTTAGAAACCAACATTTTTAAATTAGCTTAACACAACTACCAGTTTAAAAGTATGCAAGATAATAAAGTTACGAGTTAAAAATAATTGGTACTCCGGCATCAAGAAAGATAATAATAGTGTAAAATGATTGAATTGAATTCAATTAAGCTGAATCTTAGTGATGTAATTGTTAAAATGCAAATGAGACAATCTGAATTTGATGATTTATATCTACGAGTATGAAGGGTTGAAGTTATGGAAAATATACTTGGTTTTCGATTGGGTGAGGGATAATTAATTCCACTACTCGTAGTTAGTAAAATGTGATTTAGTTTGATTTCGATTTAGATAGATGGTACGTGGGCATAAATTAGCTTCGTGCCTTTATTGTTTTAAAATTTCAACAACCCACACAAAATCTAAAATGCTTTTTATTTAATGTAGGTACACATTATTGAACTGGTTGTGTGCCTGAATGTGCGACAAACATTTTTCTCCAATTTGATTTCCAAGAAAACAAATCTCAGTCCTAGAATTTCTGTTTTTTTTCCTTCATCTATGATAAGTTTATAAAATGTTGCCACGTAGCCATTTGTTTGGGCCCAAACAAGATTAATTGGGTTGAGCTTACAGTGATACGGTTGCAAACGTATAACGCGACGATTTGTGGACTTAGCCATCTCTGAAACGGACTCTATGTTGATTACGTGGAACAATAACAACGCAGTCAAATTTTTCGATACTAGTTTAAAAAATAGACTATAGTCTATTCCGTTGGATGTGATAGCAGTATTACATATTATCATACTTAAGCTTTGGCAAATTATGTGGAAAGTTTCATTTAAACTGAGGGTCAAAGTTCTATTCCCACACCTAAAGCTCCTGGGGGAGAATTGGGGGTATGGTCGGAAACGCGCTTGCGATACTTCTGGTGTTGCAGGCGTCTATAGGCTACGATAATTGCTTGCCATCAGGTGAGCCGTACGCTTGTTTGCCGACTTACTGATATTAAAAAAAAAAACCTAAAAATATCAGTCTCGATTGTTTCTGTTAGCGCTTGGTAACGAACATTTTTTTTTTAAGAAAATAGTCTTCTACCTAGTTCAACAGTATGTCAGATTCATTTACAACCCCAGTCATTTGCCAGGTTTGGTCAGGTTATGGTCTTTACCAGAAGATTACACAGTCGTTTATGGTCCAAGATCCGAGAAGCTAAATCTTTCCTCATCTGTTAATTAGATGAAACAATTTTTTATAGGCTTATGTCAATATTGTGAATTTATAAAAACAACCTCTGCCACCATAAAACTGCTGCAATTTTTTTTATACTGCTTTTTTCTCTGCTTTTTTTTACTGCTGACTGAGGTTACTGACCTGGCTGCAGGTAAGTGTAGCAATCATAGAGATGGCTGCCTACTATAGTCAGGTATATAATGTAAAATAATAACGGTTTTAGCTTACTACATGTAATTAACATGAGAGGGAAAAGATTTTTTAGAAGAAAAAAATTTATTTCTAAGTATTATTATTTGCAGCAGGCTTATGGTGGCAGAGGTTGTTTTTATAAATTCACAATATTGAAATCAGCCTATAAAAAATTGTTTCATCTAATTAACAGATGAGGGAAGGTTTTGTTATATTCCGGATCTTAGACCATTAGTTAAAATACAATTATAATTATTGCGTTTACGATTTTATTGCTGGGTTCGGTTTCATCACTATAATGAATATTTCGATTTTGGTGAAGTAAAGGGATAGGAATGTAATAAATTAAAATTTACATACGAAACCGCGTATGGATACTAGTTATTATACTTATTTAATGACAATTCCGGCAGGATCCAATCTATCTAGCTCAGTCCGAACATGATCACGGCGTCCAGTCCCCGAGGACGCTCTTCGATTGATAGCCTACTGCCTGTTATCTAAAGCGACCATCGCGCTCTATTAGTTACGCGTATTTTGCATGTAGTCGATACCAAACTGTTACAATTTAGTTTATATTTTAACTGTTAGTATCTGCGGTTTTGCTAACATACCTATATATACTTCACATAAAATATAGAAAAAGAAGAAGAAAAAGTTGCACTTACGTTACCTTAGACGTCTAATAAAAGGCATAATGATCACGAATGAAGCCGCGGTTACAGCTATTTTATTTAGACAATGATAGTGTACAGTAAAATAAAATTCTACAAGTGATTAAAAATATTTAGGTGTTACGAAATTCTGTTTAAAATATTTATTAAATTTAATATTCATGAAAGTGTTGTACCCAATAGTCGTAACATTTAATCAAATATTTCGTTTATTTGTTTAGTTATTTTGTAGAGATATTGTTTTTGTATAACAATTGAATTCGAAAAAGATATATATCTGGGCACAGTAACGTATTTTTTACTGGAATAAATATTTAGCTTTTAATCTTTTAAATAGTATGTTAGGCCTCATTTACGGAGACGCGGGGAGTCGTGCGTAGCATGTGGCGTGGCGGAATGCACTTAATTCAAATGTAGTGCGTTGTATGAGTGCGTTTACGGAGAAGCGATTTTACACGCGTTCATTTTCATACATTTTGACACACCCGCGACGCTACGCCACACGCTACGCGCAACGTCCCGCGTGTCCGTAAATAAGGCCTTAGAAATGAAAAAGTAAATGATATAAATAAACGACTCATAATTAACGAGTCTCAGTAGGTGATATCGTATATCGGGGGTTTGGTATTATCAATACAATACTTATCATTTTTATAAATATATCGAGGGACGATCACAACGGTCCTTTGCAGTGACTACTGCTGTTTTAAAAATAACAGTTACAAGGTTCAATAAAATTATGTACCTATTTAGCACAAGATGCTTTTAAATAAAAACTAAATGCCTGATTGATTCAGCAATGCCTTGATTACGATTGCACTTTGTAATTTTTTATAATTTTTAATCAACCGAAGGACATTGTAAAATATATGTTTAAGTCTCGCATCAAAAAGCTTTAAACCACGGAATAATTTCAAAGGCAACTAACTCCATTTTATATTTAATCTAGCCGGCGCAGAGCTCAGGCGACGTCTTAGGTTGTTACTATTTATGACGTCATTCTGGAGCCGGGAAGACACAATAAATATTTAGGACTAGATCTTGATACCGCATCTGTGTAATGTACTCGTGGGCATACGACTTTTCTGTTCTCGTGTTATGGCTCTGTTATTAGGTTGATGTAAATGTTTTCTTATTTTGTTGAGATTACAATCGGTGACTTATTTTGGGGTTAAAAACGCTTAGTCATGCTTAGAAGGCATATCCTTATATTGTTATTGTTTGAATATATGTATGATAAAAAATTAAAAATCTTAGTTATATATTGAAAATATGTACATATATGCAATATTAGTAAGGTTAAATTTAGTCTTTTAGCAACACGATTAGGTCTGCGATGGCTATAGCTGAACCGGATAGTTTAAAAAAATCTATGTAAAAAATTAACTATTGAAATTTCTAGAAACACTATCCTCCTATTTTCCTATTTTCGGAAAGTTGTCAAAATTTAATTTTACATACGCTAACAAAAATTTGTTTATAAACAGTGTATATGTTTACTAACAATATTAAATTTGAAGTAGTTATGAAACTGAAACTAGCTTCTGCCTGACAGTTAAAATTAAATAGTATGTTAGGCCTCATTTACGGAGACGCGGGGAGTCGTGCGTAGCATGTGGCGTGGCGGAATGCACTTAATTCAAATGTAGTGCGTTGTATGAGTGCGTTTACGGAGAAGCGATTTTACACGCGTTCATTTTCATACATTTTGACACACCCGCGACGCTACGCCACACGCTACGCGCAACGTCCCGCGTGTCCGTAAATAAGGCCTTAGAAATGAAAAAGTAAATGATATAAATAAACGACTCATAATTAACGAGTCTCAGTAGGTGATATCGTATATCGGGGGTTTGGTATTATCAATACAATACTTATCATTTTTATAAATATATCGAGGGACGATCACAACGGTCCTTTGCAGTGACTACTGCTGTTTTAAAAATAACAGTTACAAGGTTCAATAAAATTATGTACCTATTTAGCACAAGATGCTTTTAAATAAAAACTAAATGCCTGATTGATTCAGCAATGCCTTGATTACGATAGCACTTTATAATTTTTTATAATTTTTAATCAACCGAAGGACATTGTAAAATATTTGTTTAAGTCTCGCATCAAAAAGCTTTAAACCACGGAATAATTTCAAAGGCAACTAACTCCATTTTATATTTAATCTAGCCGGCGCAGAGCTCAGGCGACGTCTTAGGTTGTTACTATTTATGACGTCATTCTGGAGCCGGGAAGACACAATAAATATTTAGGACTAGATCTTGATACCGCATCTGTGTAATGTACTCGTGGGCATACGACTTTTCTGTTCTCGTGTTATGGCTCTGTTATTAGGTTGATGTAAATGTTTTCTTATTTTGTTGAGATTACAGTCGGTGACTTATTTGGGGGTTAAAAACGCTTAGTCATGCTTAGAAGGCATATCCTTATATTGTTATTGTTTGAATATATGTATGATAAAAAATTAAAAATCTTAGTTTTATATTGAAAATCTATACTAATATATAAAGCTGAAGAGTTTGTTTGTTTGTTTGTTTGTTTGTTTGTTTGTTTGTTTGTTTGTTTGTTTGTTTGAACGCGGTAATCTCTGGAACTACTGGGCCGATTTGAAAAATTCTTTCAGTGTTAGATAGCCCATTTATCGAGGAAGGCTATAGGCTATGTGTCATCACGCTAAGACCAATAGGAACGGAGTCCACGCCGACGAAGTTGCGCGCAGAAGCTAGTATGTTCATATAGGCAATATTAGTAAGGTTAAATGTAGTCTTTTAACAACACGAATAGGTCTGCGATGGCTATAGCTGAACCGGATAGTTTAAAAAAATCGATGTAAAAAATTAACTATTGAAATTTCTAGAAACGCTATCCTCCTATTTTCCTATTTTCGGAAAGTTGTCAAAATTTAATTTTACATACGCTTACAAGAATTTGTTTATAAACAGTGTAGATATATGTTTAGTAATATATTATGAAACTGAAACTAGCTTCTGCCTGACAGGTAAAAAACAAAAAGACAATCTGTTAAACGTTTTATGCACCAAAATGCCGCAAAGCTAATGTCCCATCCCAAGTGAGTGTATGGTTTTTTTAGGCTTTTATATATCCTATACATGCCACACAAATTCATATATATTTAATATACCCGACAAACTTTCACGTAGTTTGGCGGGTTAAGAAACTGTAAAGTATTTTGGTCCAATCTAGGCGCGTCCATTTTGTCTTTGATATAAAGTTATGACATCATACGTTAAATGAGTAATAAAACAAGCTATACCTTATTTGCATTTGTGTAGTACTGTAAATGTAACTTAAAATATTAATGTTATTTGAAATTTTTTATTTTCTTAAAACTTATAAAAATGCTGGCTCGAGAGCATAATATTTTACGAAAATACTTATTTTCGATTATATTACAGGCGTGACACATATTTCACAGCATACTAAGAAGACGGGTTATAAGTAAAATACAAGCCGTAATGGACCATCAGCATCCGAAGACAACGTTCATGAAAATGGCCGACACCTGCTAACTCGAATATACATAATGAGGTTATTCTACAGACCTCAAATTTAAACATTATTCCATTTTAAACCTTCTGACGATCTCCGTAAGAAGTAGAATATCGTCTCTTATATAATATAAGAAACATTGTTCAAGTTGTTACGAATTCTTGCATGATAATATCCAAAATTATGGTAACAATTTGCCTCTTTATTCAATTGAAAGAATAAGAATAACATAAAAATAGATAATTCTAATCTATACTAATATTATAAAGAGGTAAAGTTTATAACTTTGTATATACGGGGTAATCTTCGCAAATACTGATCCGATCATGAAAATTCTTTCACTAACAGAAAGCTACACTATTCAGGAGTGACAAGATAAAAGGAAAAAGATAAAAATATATAAAGATTTTAAATCACCAGGATTTGAACCTGCGTCCTCTGACGTGCCGTGTCAACAATTCAATCTAATCAAGCATTATTATTTGCCTTAGAAATTAATTGGTGATTTTAAAACATTTATATTTATCTGATTTGCTGAAAATAGTGAGAGGCTACACTATTCAGGAGTGACATAGGCTATATTTTATTGTAATTTTACAAAAAATTCAGTAAAAAAGAAAAATATTAAAATATATTATGAAAATGACAAAGAAACGAACGCCATCTATCGCTGTTAGATTTAACTATTTAATACTCTATTTTATTTACTGTCTATTTGAATCTATCGATGACGAAGTTTTTACGCTTTTTGATAGATGGCGTTGGAGCAACATATTATATATTTAAGTGGTTTAAAATTTGTTCTTTATAGTATGTTATTTGGTTCTGTAATTTAAAATAATAAATACACGATATTATTACGATTTTATTCATCGCTGTAGGCGCCCGCTGCCGTTTATTTTTTATTTTATATATTTTCTCTTTACTTTCTATTTTACTTTATCGGTACTCCGGACGTAGTTTTGGTCAAAAGTTTTCTTCAAAACTATTTTTGCATTTTAATTTCTACTAAGTACTATAACTACTTCTGTTTTAATATTTCTTATAGTTATTATTTGTTGTTTAGTCTTTTCAGAAATAATTCTAATTTGTGTTTATCATAACTTTTTGTTTCTTTAGCTTCAGTCTTACTTTCTTCTCTTTACTTTCTGTTTTATTTTATCGGCTTAGATACATTACTTACAGGTAATTAAAATTTCGGGATATTTATTTCGATTTTTCAATATTACAATACAAATATTTCTCTATTTTATTTTTGTCTAACACTTCGTCGATCTGAAAGCAAATTGCATTATTGAAATATATCGTCACGTGCACTATACCCCGTCCGGCGACTAATTAGCTTTTTGACAGCTCACGCCTATAAATTACAGTTTTTTTTTTCGGAATAACGTACTAAAAATTTTACAGTAATGTCATACTTTATTGACGATTTGATTGATTGAGTGAAGCACCCTGTGCATAAGAAACAACCACAGACTATGAAACAGTTCTTGAAATAATAAATCGAACATATGATAAAAATAATTTTACGTCATGTGATTATCTATACTAATATTATAAAGAGGTAAAGTTTATAACTTTGTTTGTATATACGGGGTAATCTTCGCAAATACTGATCCGATCATGAAAATTCTTTCGCTAACAGAAAGCTACACTATTCAGGAGTGACATGATAAAAGGAAAAAGATAAAAATATAACTCAAAAATGGTAAATGTACTACCATCTCTTGCCGCCATCTATCGCCATTAGAAGACTATTTATTAGTCTATCGACGTCGTTTTCGGGATTTTTGATAGATGGCGTTGAAGTAACATATTATTTATTTATACCCCGTCCGGCGACTAATGATCTTTTTGACACTTCAAGAAATTTTGACATTAGTGACTGCCTCACACGTTATTTATTCGATTCGAAATAATAATCGATTTTATTTAAGAAGAACTTTGAATCGAATTAATTAAATACATTTAATTTAAAAATATTATTTATTTAGGCGATTATTAGTTTTTTTAATTATAAATGAAATATATAAATAATAAATAAATGAATTAACAGAGTTATTGCTCTATATTCTTGGTTTGCAATTAAATTTCAAGATTTCGACTTAATTCCTTGCAAGTAATCAATCTTGGGGGTCATAGATACTATTTTTATTTCCTTTTTTGTATTAAATTTATAGAAACAATAATCACATGACGTAAAATTATTTTTATCATATGGTCGATTTATTATCGATTTATTATTTCAAGAACTCTTTCATAGTCTGTGGTTGTTTGTTATGCACAGGGTACTTCACTCAATCAATCAAATCGTCAATATAGTATGACATTACTGTAAAATTTTTAGTACGTTATTCCGAAAAAAAAACTGTAATTTATAGGCGTGAGCTGTCAAAAAGCTAATTAGTCGCCGGACGGGGTATAAGTGCTATAAAATTTAGTATGTTATTTGGTTCTGTAATTTAAAATAATAAATACACGATATTATTACGAGTGTATACGTCCAATACTTGCTATAAACAATGAACCTAATAGAACTTAGTAAATACTTACTAAGAACTACACAACATAGGTAATGCATCACAAAGAAAAAGATAATTAACGCCCAACGAAGTGGGCACGGGTCGGCTAGTAATTTATATTTTAACAATTACAATATAAACCTGCAATCAAAACTAAACTAACACTAGATTGCTAGTTTAGATTCTTACTTAAACTGCTACTAAATTCTACTGTTGGACAAAGTTATCTTTACGCATTATATTAAAGTATTGGAACCTAATCTTATAGGTTACACTATAGCTGATTAGCAAATATACATAATATTTCGAAATTGCTTATTGATTATTCGGGCGCTGGAGATTAGCTATATTTTTGGACACCAGAAAGATGCTGGCTTACTTGTGTGATGTTTTTCCTGATCATCGAGCTTGACATTAAATTTAAATATATTTAGAACTAGTGTCAAAATCATTATTGTGTAATCAAAATCATCACCTTGAATCTTACAATCTTCATGACTCTTTATATTAAAAGTAGCTATTCGGTCGCGATTTCGCCTACTTGTATTAAACAATTTGGTTCTCCCGTTAAATACGTATAATCTATGTCACTTAGTGATCATGTAGCTATAATAAGAAAGTTTTTGCTTTTATCCATTACCAACAAACCAAAAAATCTTTTCTCTTTATAATATTAGTTTGGATGTATTTTGTAATGAAATAAAACAAGTCGCACTTATTCTGTACATTGCAGCTTAACTCAATCTAACTTAAATCAATTCAAATTACACAATTTGGTCAGAACTGGGTGTGGAAGAGCTAAAATATTTAAACGATGTGACTAGTTTTAGTCGGCCATGTCATGAAATACCGTCATTTTACGAACGGTTCGAATAAGTATCGAACTCCATTAAGTATAATTATGAGAACGAGACCTTGTTTTATTTTTGAATAAGAGTATTAAAACTAGTCAAACCTACAACATTGCAATTAAAAACTGAGCAGTTCCTTAATCCATGTTTTCATAAAATAACGTTAAATTTATTTGTTATCAACGGATATTATAACATAAAAGTCAAATAAAATAAAATAACGGATATCAGAATGTGAAATAAAATGTAGCGGCTTATAAATAACGAGGATTAAAATCGGAAAATTTAAAACTTATTTCACACACATTACTCGACGGAGTTTACGGCTTCGGATCGATTTGCCGGCAATCCGGTTTCATCCGGTTTTATCTGGTTTCATCTCGGCCCTATCATATTATTATTACGTCGTTAGGATATCAGGGCTTAAACATCAAATAAGGGGCTTAACGGAGCTTAGCGGTTCAGTTATACTTTGGGACGACGACGTTTCGTTCAATTGAACCTTCTTGTTTAAAGCATTTGTCTTATTTCGCGATAATTCTGAAGAATAAATTGTTTTATTGTGTTATCCATTTTGTAACTTATTCTATTTCATAAATATTCAGTGATAAATGATTAGACCCTCAATTACACAATTTAATCAATTACTCTATAATTAATTTTATATCTTTATAAAAGATCACAATTAACGACCAAAATCGCTACGTACGAGTATCTGTTCACAGCTTTTTATGCCTAATTTTAGACTCACCCGTTTTCCGATTTTATTTTTATGACGAGAAGGATACTTATATTTATTGAAAAGCCTTTCAATATAAAATGACTTTTCCCCGGGACTATAATCAATTTAAAAGTATTTTATGTCGTTGTAAAACCTAGGAGTTTCAAAGTCTTTGTGTAGGTCTGTCGTATAACTTCAGAAAAGAGGCCAATCGAAGAATTTAAGTTGAACGGATAGTTTTCGAGAAACTACTGACCATTTTCCCTACCTCTACGCTTTACACTTTTAGAACTTTCTTGAAATTAAACGTATTCTTGGCTGACGTGTGTTTAAAGTTATCGAAAGATTTTAACAAAATAGTTGTGAGTTGTATGGTTTAAAAATCTTAGTACATAATACTTGGCCAATAAGGCATGCCATCAAAGAAATTGTGTATTGGGTAAGAACAGTTAAATAAATAATGCGGTAACTGAGGTAGGACACAGCAGGAAATATACTGCTCAAAACATGGAGCAACCCGACGGGGGAAGTGCCTTAACCTTATAGAAGATCACAGTTAAATAATACTGCCTTCAAGCAGTCTTGTGTTCCTATGGTGAGTATAATGACCAGAGCTCCGGGGGATTGAGTGTGGGGTCGGCAGCGTTTACCATCAGATGAGTAGTACGCTTGTTTGCCGACCTAGCTGTATAAAAAATGCCTCAAAATTAGATACCCTAGAAAGGTTTACAACTGTATCGAGACTTGGAAACATATACGATACAAAGACAAATACCAAGGCTATGACAAACGTCTCGTATATGATCTACGCAAATGTTTTTCATTAGCGGGAATATCAATATCAATTTAAAATGTTGTCGACCACAATGAAATGGAATGTATTCAAAATCGAACATGTTCAATCGAACTGTGAGTTTAGTAGTAAAAGAAACGTCGGTCGGTATAAGTTCTAAGATTATTATCAACAGCCTCTTGAGATCTGCGTATTCGAAAAAAAAAATACCTAATGCATTTATATGAACTTGATCTTCATAAATCTCATGATAAACACAGAGAGAAAGGTTTAGTCTGTGTATACACTAAATAATTACACATAAACGTAAAGGGTTAAAGAATTGTGTATCAAAAATGCCCAAAAAGACACAAAGAAGAAAATTCTAAGTGTTCGTGACACTCCCCGGCCGCAAATGAGAGCTTATCTTTAACGTTGCCCGTGTGAGCGTATATTCAAATATTCATAAAGTGTGTCTGTGTAATGTGTGCCTTACCACATTAGACGGCCAGCATAATTAATATTAAAACGATATATGTAATTGTCTCATTTGTTATTTAGCAAGTATTCATTTGAGATGTTAAATTGGGCTCATAATCTATAGGTACATATTTTTAGGAAAACATCCGTGCATAAAATACAAAATATAAAAAGCGGGTAAATGCAGGTTGGAATTGTACGCGAGGAATTGTGAGTGCAAAAAATACATTTCTCTTATCTGTACTAACTTTATATAACCAACTTATTATGTTCTTAAAATGACTGTAATATTAACAGTGTTTAAATCATCCAATGATTATGACTTAAATTTGTCTTGCTTATTTTTGTCTTAATTATAAGGGAGAGGTTGTGTGTTGTTACCCTTTTAAAATAGAACTCTAAAAGGTTAAAATTTATTCAATTTGTTATGTATATATGGTAATAAATATTTAAAAGAGAGTAACTTATGAGTTTCATAGAAGGGTAATTGATCGATAAATTCCAAAAATATAACTTTCAGTAAGACATACAGTAGGTACTGTACAGAAACGGCTTTTAAACGTCCTACAGCTCCAGTACCAACTCAAAGCTTACCTTGGCTTTGACTTGATTTAGCCTTATTTCCTAATAAAGACAAACCTTGAATCTGAGTATTAAGTAAAAATGTAAAATATCAATTCAAAAATACTTCAAAAAATACATTAACAATGTCAATTTAATTACAATAAAAATAATTATATTCTTCTTCTATAGAGGAGAAGAGGAAGGAGGAAAAGGAAGAAGAGGAGGAAGAGGAAGGAGAGGAGGAAAAGGCATTTGCCTAGCAGTGAAACGTAACATGCTGATTTAATCAATTGAAATACAATTATAAGCCCCTCAAATTAAACGGTATGTAGAATTATGAAAATCCTTAGTCAGGGGTCCAGAAACACACAACACAAGCAAGAATGACCAGATCACAACAAAAATCTGTGTTGCCCAATACAAACATTTGTCCTGTGCAGGGATTGATAATCCATCACATTATTTTCTTAGTAATAATTTTTTTTGTTTTGTATTTTATTGTCTGAAACTCGTACATAATTGCAGATTTCTATCTAACTGACACATTCAGAATATTCATACACGTATCGATCAAAGTGACATGGGACTATGAATAAGATCATCCTAGCATAAAATATTGCCTTTGTGTGAGACAATTCAGTCCGGTCTGCGTCGGTGCACTAATTAAGAAGCTAATTCTTGGACAATGGCTACGTAGTCAAGGTTAAGTTGCATTGATTAATTGATTCTCTACGCTAGCCATCGTGATGATTTCGAATTGTGGTTATAAGGTATGGTTAGTAATAGTTAATAGGTGGTGAGATATGTTACGTTTATGAGAGATGATGAAGAGAGGATGGTTATAGGACAAATAGGTCCATGTTTGTACATGAAAGGTAAATTATTAAGACTATGAAAAACGAGTTATAGTTGAGTGATAATTCTACAAATAATTGTAATGTAATCTTTTATGAATGTTATTTGTACTAAGCGTCTATATAATAAATAATGCATAAACAAAGTTGTAGCTGTTATCTTTTATATAATATCTTTATTTTATTTTATTTTACGCAAAAGTGAAAAAGAGGAAAGGGCTCAGTTATTAATTTATACATTAGTTATATTATATTTATGGTTATTTGTAAATTTTTAAGGGCGATAAAAAAAACAACCTCAATTTACTACAAATTATTTTAAATTTATTACAATAATATACATTGCAAATGCAAGTTTATTCACAATTCCACTGTTATTCTACGACACGATATTGTGTAACGTAACAAATAAACGCAATTCAGTTCTAATTTATTAGTGCCATAAATTTTAAGATAACAAACGCATAAATTGAAATGTGAGTTGACACGTAAAAATAAAACAGTCAAGTTAATGTACAAAAATTGCCCTAATCCATTAAGGGACTCAAATTTTAAGTTGTACTTAAGAATGGGAATTTATTGCCTGGGAACTCAAACAGTTTGACTAACCTGTTGAAATATTAGGTAATAAATATTATATTCGAGACAGGCTTAAAATTTTGTGTTGATAGATGCGAGGGAATGTTCTAAGGGCCAGTTTCCACTGATTAATATAATCGCGATTAGTTCGACATAAAGTCGGTTTACGCATTTAACAAAGTTTAGAGCTGGAAATTGCATTTCACTAACATAAACTAAACGCAGTTAGAGAATAACGGCAGAACCGATTGCACTAATTCTTTTTTTTTGTGTTCCTTGAAGTATGAGGATGTTTGTTACGGAGAGGAATTTTAAAGGGATTGCCTGAAAAAAGTCTTAAAACAGCACTTTGCTGTGTGCCCGTACGAATGATTCATAATAATAATTAAACGAAAACCAATATTAGAATCGAACTATAAATTCGATTAAGCGAAACATAGCTTTATTAAATGGTGGAACCCGGTCCTAAGCATTGGGTATCCATTGGATACAGTTTTTTGTTGGACTCACATTACGCCAGGGTTGCCATCGCAAGATTTTCAATTACCGTGTTTGGATTAAAAACTACAAAATTGCCGTGTATTTACTTTACATTAACACGTAAGGTTAAAAATGACAATGATCGGTTAAATAATTTCCCTTTCGAAATCGGTTGAATAATACATTATTCTCCACAACCGTCATACAAATTTATCGTAACTAACAATTTTTTTTTCCTTTAGCTTTATTCAATGTGTATTTGTTTTTCCCTTTTATTGTTTATCTTTTGTTGTGTTTTTTGTTTAATTGATTTACGTAATTTCCTTTGGATCGGATAAAAGTGCGTACAGCCAGTAAAGTTCAAATTATTGAGGAAGTAATAATTTTATTCCTTGTTTTTGTGTAATAATTTTATTCCTTGGTTTTGTGTTGCACTATAATGATTTATAAACTATCGATTAAATTATTAGGAAGAAACAATTATACATTGGTTTGCCATATCTTTGAACACGGCAATGAACCGAAGATATTCAAATTTCCTTGTAACACGGGAATTGCTGAGTGTATGGTATCACTGCAGAGCGCATTGGTGAACGTGTAAGGGTGGGGGAAAAACAGACGCGAGATTTTTGAATAAATACGATGGCAGTCAATTTCGAGGGGTCAGCATTTGATTTTGAATTCGAAGTACAGTACGTAGGCCTCCGCGGCCGCCGCGGCCTCTTGGCCGGCGAAGCTATGGAACTCTGACTTAAATTAAAGATAGAAATACCTAAAAAGTATTTTTTAGATTTGATTCAAAATAAGTGTCAAAACGAGGTATCTGGTAGACTGGAGTGTCTCAATTTCACGATGACTTTCATTGAACTATATAAACTATGTTAAGGTGAATCCATAAATGTTTGTATTCGCCAGTGTTTTATTATAGGTTTCCCCTATAAGGCAAGGCCTGTCTAAGCCACAGTTCTTCGCGTCATCGATGCTAGGTAGTTCCTAATCTAGGTCTATCTAGTAAAGAAAGTTGCGAGTACTTCCTACCAACCTCTGCGTTTGTGTTTGCCTAACTGAACTATGTTCTTGGTAAATACTATACGTATGTTTGCTTATCTTTGATAAGAATTCCTCATCTTTGATGAGAGACATTGGACAAACTCCACCAAACACCAAGTGTATGGTCGATGTTTGAACTGCAACAAAGGTTAGTAATTTAGTTTTGGACAGTGGTATGAAGTTCTATTTTAGACTAATAGAGAAACATATTCACTTTTCCAATTAATTTATTGCTAATTTTTGTGGACAGTCTCTGTTAAGTCCCAAGGCGGATTTACTGAGATTTAGCCAAGCCTTAATCAAGTCCTCTTGTGTTTTTCAAACATACAAACATTGATGGATCATAAAACCTATTAAATATACATTCTCTTTTCATTGTGAAAATGAGATACTCTCAGAGATTCTGATTGAGTAAATGAATATGTTATATTTTAATTGTTTTATTTATCTCTCGACACTACCATGTCCTTTGATAAATCCATTCAGTTCCTAAGAGAGCCTGATATAATCAAATGTTTAACAACTTAATTACTGGTTCAATGTTTCAATTGAACAACCTATTCTGGTTAATGAATGCTGTTTCATTGAATGCTGTGAGTCATGCAAGGACAAACCTACACAATTCACCTACTCTACACGTTGGTCTTATACCTTTAATTATTTTTTACTTCCTTATAGGACACTCGAAAGGTTGCGCTGTCGCCTGTCGCTAGTCGCCGACGACCCATCTCACAATGGTGGCGAGGCTTGACAATATAGCTGACTATAGACCCGTAACTTAGTAGGACTTTCCTATGGGAAATTACACTACACAATCCAATTGTGGCAAAAGTAGTAGGTTTCGTGATCGAATTTCAAAGTAGTTGTGTGACCGAAGTTCCCGTATGGGCTAGTAAGCACACAATGAAAAGATCAGTAGACACGATCTCCTTTTGTTCACGTGGAACACATCTTAATACCATGTCTGATTACAGCTTGGTAATTACATCAACTCTAGTAGTTCACTGGTTATGTCTATATGACGTCCCAAGGGATTACTCAAATACAGTCAATGCATGATTTTGCTGCAGCGGTATGAAACAAGCATTTGTTAGACAGGATATATTTCCGTCTAACTTACTGTAGAAAATTGGGACCTCTCATTTCCTACCTGCTACCTTTCTTTTTGATTTGATAGCACCAACGTTGTGCCTAATTTAATTTAGAGCCTTCAGCACGGTGTGGATCGGTTGGGGTCGGAGGGGCTTGGTGGTTGCGACCCCCCGGGTTCAGTTGAACCCGGCCTTTTAATCCCCTAATGCCTATAAACCCTATCCTAACAGATTAACACATACAAACAAACACTACACATTATTTTTCACAATTATCTGAGATAATTTGTTAACTGAATAAATTATTTCAAGATAATTAATAACTATATAATATGTATTTAATCATTATTTCATTTACTTATATATTTTTAATTATTTTATTTGTTTAGAGTTATTAAAATCTATCTATTATATCAGGTTTGAGCTAAAAATACATGTAAAAGAAACTTAGACACTATTCAATTAATCAATGTCAATATAGGATATCCTATATATAATAATTTAATTTTATTTCTATTTTAGCTATCTAGATTCACTAAAAATATTAGCAATTTATAATTTACACATTCTTAAGGAGATATCAGGTCTTTTAGTTAAACAGTAGGTGATAGTATTTCTAAATAAATTAGGTTATTCCTATTTATTCTTAACGGTTCTAATTTACTAAATTTTATTAATTCTTAATTAAATTTAAATAAGTTACTTATAAGGTGTCATAAAGTTTAATATCTTACTTTCCTTTTCATAATAATTTTCCAGAAGTTAGTTATCTATAGTGTTTATATCACTGGTAAGTGTAAATAACTTTATAATTAAATTTTAGGATACTAAATCTTATTAATTCTAAATAAGTTAATTATAAGGTGTTATATCTTTCTTTCCTTTTTAACAGCATTCCAGAAGTTAGCTATCTTTAGTATTTAAATCACTGGTAAGTGTAATTTACTAAGTCTTATTAATTCTAAATAAGTTAATTATAAGGTGTTATCTCTTTCTTTCCTTTTAATAGTATTCCAGAAGTTGGTTATCTATAGTATTTATATCACTGGAAGTGTAAATATCTTCAATTAAATCTTAGGATAAATTAATTTCAGTAATTTAATGTCATTGTGCAGAGATGTTATTTTAAATTAATGACTAGATAGGATGTTAGTTAGAGTTTATATAGAAATCAAGGCTTCTAATAACATATACTATGTCTTTCCTTCGGCATACCACAAAAAAGAACTGAAGTTACTCTGAAACAAAAATCAAACACAACGTAGAGTCCTTCCTTTATACTAGACGATCACAATTATAAGGCCAAAGATAATTGATATCCTCTTAAGCTTAATATTAGCTTGTAACGCCACTACCATGATAGTGTTACAAATTGGTCTTCGTGACCAGGATGTTATAAATTTATATATGTTGGGGTCTTCTCATCACACCCCATCCCATATAGGAGATCATTACAAATTGGTGCCGTGACCAGGATATGATGATTAGTCACCAGTCATTCCATAGGAGATCGTTTCAATTGGTGCATAGGTCATCCATATAGTATATCATTACAAAATGGGGCCGTGACTAAGATTATCATAAATATGGTGAATAGTTATCATTCCATAGGTATAGTTACAATTGCTGCCGTGATGATAAGGATATTATGTATATCCAATATAGTATCATTACAAAATGGTGCCGTGACCAGGATCTTACAATATTATAATTTGTGGTGTCTCATCACACCCCATACCATATAGTATATCATTACAAAATGGTGCCGTGACCAGGATATTTATGGTTGCACAAATGCCGGAGTAAGCGAGTATCTTAGAAGCTTTAAAGTAACTTTTCAAAGCATTTACAGTGAATAAATGTAATGCCAGTGATTAAATGATAATAGTTGCACGATTGTACTAATAGAAGACACAAAGCATATTAGTTAACAATTCTTTAAAGTTCATTTTACACAAAATAAGATAAACCTATTAAATTTATATTATGTAAGCACATTAACTTGTTTTAGACAATCTAAAAATGGATCTATAGGTATATAGCATCTTGGCGCAGTTAGAATTACAGTTAGGTACATAAATCTAAATAAATTTGTTTTAAGAGTAATATTGAAGAGATGTTTTAATACTTAAAAGTTGCATTAAGTTTCTCAGTAATAAGTTTTAAATGGTCAGACCATAGCAGCCTACTGTCTCATGTATTATTACTAATGATAGATAGTTACATATTTAAATAATTATTTATTCATGAAATTACATGAAAGTATCAACCTACACAACATTGCTGAATTTGCCTAGTAGTATATTGAAGTGAGTCTTAGGCACATCTAACTATTATCTGATTATTATGATATTATCGTCAATCAGTAGACATTACTAGGACAGTTAATAAAATTTAGATTGTATTAATTAAATATTGTTAGGGAATTATTAAATAAAAGCCTGCAGTAAATTTTAATATTACTTACAGATACAAATTATTCTAGGTTATGTACAATTTAAACTTATTTTGTCACATTTGGTCACTGACGCTGAAGTAATTTCCTTCTTTGTTGAAATTGGTCCCAATAGTTATGCGTTGAAAATCCTCAGGGGCTGGTTAGATGTACGTGGAAGTCGGACTGAAATAATAGTATTTAATGGTATTAAAAATATGCAAACATAATGTGAAGATAGGATAATATTATAGTTAGTAGTAGGAAATTAATTATAATATTAACTAACTGTGGAATTAACTTTTATTCATTTATTTACAAAGACTGTACAGGAAAAACTATGTATTTTGGTATATTTATTCATTTTAATGTTAGATTTTAGAAATAATTAAGTGTAGTCATTGCCATCATAGCAAATTATACTTAGTTTAAATAACAGATTTTGAAGTATAGAAAATTCAGTGCATTTTAGTCATGAGTGCGAGAATGTACTGGATAAATAAAGTTGAATTAGGTTATGAAGGTAACAGGGTTATTTTGACCTTGAATTTTAGGAGTTGACTGCAACTGTTTAAGATGATTTTATTTGTAAAAAAGAGTATAGCTTACCGAATGACTTAGCACTCATAAGTTAAAATACAAACAAGTTTAAATTTTAAAATGTCTAATTGTCTATTTTATTTTGGCTTGATTTGATAGCAAACAATGTTGTTGTTTTAAAATTTATCCCCAATAGGAAAAGGCAAAAGTCTATAATCCATACAGCCTAGTCTGAATTTGTATATTCTTTCAATTCTTGACAACAAACAAGTTTAAAATACCAACCACGGAAAAATGATCCAATTCACACATTTAATTAAATTATATATATTTTACGTGCTGTTTCGATATAAATTTATATCGATTCAAATATTTAAGTTGTTATTTATAGAAAAAAAACAGGTTAATTTCTTATGAAATTGCGTTCTAAAAACAACTACAATAAAATTTTTTGAAAAGGTTCTTGTTTTAAAATATTAATAAGACATTATTGAAAAAAAATATAGAACATTTTTTTTTATGAACATTATTATTACATTTTATTTATTTTAATTTATTATTATTTTTTTTTGTTAGCTTTCCTCGAATTTTGAACTGTCAATTGTCAAAGGGAGGAAACTTTTATTTCAAATTTGAATTGAATAGAATTTTATATTAACCTTGTTAATTATTAGTATTTATATCAGAGGATGTGTGATTTTAAATGTATTGAACAAGCGTGAATTAATAGCGACAGTAAAATTGTAGTAGGGTTGGTAGCGACATCTGGTGGACAAACGTGAATTAATATCGAGTTGCTTACGAAAGTATGGATGGTTGTGCTATGTGTTCGTAGATGGCGCTGAAAGAATTTCAAAATGTCTCATGTCAGTAACGCCATCTGTTGAGAGTGAGTGGTATTGAAAGGTAGGCTTTGAAATAGAAATAGCGTAGTATCGAGTGTAGATATGGAAGTGTTTATTGTGAAACAAAGATGGCGTGGTTGTGATCTTATAAGATATATACAATGGTTCAGTGGATGAGGGAATTGAATGTCATATGCAAGGTGGAAAGTTCAATCCGAGTAAATTGAATTTCAATTTAAAAATATATACTGTAGTATTTATTATAAAAAGGGACAATTAGGGATAGTATGAATTTGGCAGTTAACATTTATGAGGATTTGAAATTTTTCTAATTATTATGATTTCACAGTGATAGTTTTATTATTCTTTTGTTGATGGATGTATTGTTTGGTGTGAATGGAATGGAATTGATGTTTGTTAAGAATGTTATCAATGAATACTAGAGAAGAAATGAAGTTGTCATATTTCATTTGAAGTATGATAGTTGAATTTTAATTAAACTTGTAAACATTTAATATTTTAAAATTAAAATTAAGTTTTAACATTTGCAGAATCCGGTCGACTTGATAAAATTTCAATAAAATATTAGAAGTTTAAAAGGTGATTAGAAAGAGATAGTTTTGTGTGAACATTTGGAAAGTTTATTTAAATTAAACTCAAATTAAATAAGAGTGCAGTGAATCTTTTTTTGAATTAGAATAAATTAATTAAAATTTAGATAAACATTATCAGTGTTACATTTGAAGCAAATTAAATCTATAACAATGCCTAGGCGTCAACCTAAAGCTAGTCCTGTTGGAACCAAGACAACCAATTCTAATAACAAGCGAGTGTCTGCAGTTAGACCTGCTACTAAAGTAAGGAAGATTAATTCTTTACGATACATATCTCGAATGGTGGAAAAGGCAATGAATAACATCAATAATAGAATCTCGGAGTTGGAAAATAGAATGTCTACTCCTAGTGGATCATCGGACAATGTTATGCTGAGAGAAAATTTTATTCAACCTATCATACAGCCGGGAACATCAACGGTATACTATCCAGTGGCGCAGATGCCTACGGAAAGACCTAAGTTTCCATTTAAGGGAAAACATCCTGTGACGTTCATCGAAGACCTGACTGCTTATTTAAGAAGGTCTGCACCAGAGGCGAGAGATATAATAGACATTGTCATAGATTGTCTTGAAAATGAATCGCGAAATTGGGCGCGTATTTATAGAGATAGATGGACAGTGTTTGAAGACTTCAAAAGGGATTTTTTAGACACATATTGGGGCGAGGCTGAGCAGAATGAATTAAGAAGACGAATCAGTCAGAATTCGTGGGACGGAGTCCAGTCTATGTTAAGCCATTTCATTACTTTATGTGGACAAGCAAAGATGTTGACGTATCCTATTCAAGAGAGACAATTAATAAACGACATTATGAATCATTTTCCTAAAGAAGTTCAATATGCTTGGTCAACAAGTAATTACACATCGATTCTCCAAGCTACGGAGTTTCTACGAAAGTTAGATAACATTAATAAGCAAAATAACTTCAGTAGTGGCATTAATGCCCATTCTAGCAGCGTTCAAAGACCTGAGATGGCAGCTCAACAGCAGAATGGCAGAGGCAGTTTCAACCGGAAGCGAATTATGAACAC
Source organism: Melitaea athalia (assembly GCA_905220545.2). NCBI lineage: Eukaryota > Metazoa > Arthropoda > Insecta > Lepidoptera > Nymphalidae > Melitaea > Melitaea athalia. The sequence goes on from HG992184.1 coordinate 7,620,637, forward strand.
TAGATCAATGAGTAAGGTGATACCAAACAAGAAGAATAGCATTAATGGTACAAATAGAGTAGATAATGATAACAATGATTCTATGGAAAACTCTGTATCAACAGAGAATTTAAACTAATAAGTGTTGATGTGACAAACCCCGGTACATCAACTTTAGTAGGGGCGAACAGTACATCAGTAGCTTTAAGAATTATGCTTAAACTCGGGTGGGAACCTGGACAGACATTAGGTAGACATAATAATGGTATACGTAAACCAATCATAGCTAAGGGACAATATTGTAAATCAGGGTTAGGCTCAGGATTAAATAAAATTAATTCAACAGATTTCAAGTATAAAATCATACAAACATTAAAAAATCAATCGGAAATAGATAATGAGTCGTTAGTGCAAACCGAAGCAGTCTTTTCATTATTTGACGAGGAAGATAATATTACCGCGGATAAATTAGAAATAATTAAATCTGAGATTGAAGTGATAGTATCTGGTAAAAGAGTCATATGTTTAGTCGATACAGGGAGTGACATAACCTGTATTTCAGAATCATTTTGGGAATCTTTAAAATCATTAACTGGGAACAAATTAGACATGTTACCTGTTAAGCCGATTCAGATACGTGGAGCAGTAGGACAAAAGAGTGCTAAAATACAACAAATGGTTTTATTGCCTGTAAGATTTGGGGTAGTTGATTTAGAGATTAGATTTTTTATAGTACCAAAATTAGTTCATTCAATGATATTAGGATTTGACTGGCTTATGGCAAATAATGTTAATATTAAATTACAAGAGCCATCCATAGGGTTAGTTATCGAACATAGAGATCAACGAGTATTAATTCCGTTTATTAAATATAATTTTGAGGAAAGGAGAATTTGTGATATTACAAAGGTAGATAATAGTTTTGATTTCAATAAATATTTACAAGAAATAAAGACGGGTACACCTCTTAAAGGAACTCAATTAAATAAATTAAAACAGATTCTAATTAAATATAGCGAAGTATTTGTTAAAAGGTTAGGTAGAGCTAATTGTTATCAACATATTATCAAAATGATGGACCATAGTCCAATAATTAAACGGTCTTATCCCGTTCCGTACGCATATAGACAAAAAATGGAAGAAAAATTAGCCGAAATGGTCGATATGGGAATAATATCTAGAGGTTCAACACCGTATTGTAGTCCGTTAACTTACACTTTAAAAACTGATGGTTCAATTAGAGTTTTACTAGATGCACGTGAAATCAATAAATACATGATAGCTGAGTCGGAAGCACCTCCAATGCAAATAGATGTTTTAAATTCATTTCACGGGGTTAATTATATTAGTATAATAGATTTGAATAATGCATATTTTCAAATTGCCATTTCTGAGGATAGTAAAAAGTATACCGGGTTCACATTTAATGGAAAATCTTATATGTACAATGTTTTACCACAAGGACTTAAGACTTCAGTAGGTAGTTTCAGTAGAGCTATGGACTTAATATTAGGGACTGAAGTTAGACATTTTTGCGTGAATTATCTAGATGACCTTGCTATCTTAACTCAAGGAACGTTAAATGAACATTTAGAACATATCGATATAATACTAAACAAATTAAAGTCAGCGGGGTTAACATGTAATCTTGAAAAATGTAAATTCATATGTAAAGAAGTTAAAATGTTAGGACATATTATTTCTACCGAAGGAATTAAAACTGACCCAGAGAAAATAGAGTCAATTAAGAATTTCCCAGTTCCCAAGAAAATAAAACATTTAAGAGCATTTTTAGGACTTTGTAATTATTATAGGCGGTTCATTCCTGATTATAATAGTATAATTCAACCTTTATGCCAATTATTAAAAAAGAGTAAAGGATGGACATGGACTTCAGAAGCACAAGTAGCCTTTGAAAAATTGAAAAACAGTTTTTTAAAGACAATAATGTTGCATCATCCGGATATGTCTAAACCTTTTTATTTACAAACAGATAGTTCGGGAGTAGGTCTTGCGGGGGTTTTATTTCAGTACGATGAACAAGGGGAAATGAAAATATTAGGCTATTGTAGCAGATCTCTTAGGGGCGCCGAATTAAGATGGACTGTTACTGAACAAGAGTTTTGGGCTATAATCTATTGTTTAAGGAAGTTTGAAACCTATTTGAGGGGCGCAAAGCTTATAATTAGAACTGATCACAAAGCATTGACATTTGTTAGGACATGGAAATTGTATAATAGTCGAATAATTAGGTGGATATTGTTTCTTGAACAATTCGATTATAGTATCGAACATATAAAAGGTAGAGATAATGTCGCTGTTGATGTGTTATCTAGGTTCCCACCTGATTCATCAATGATACAAGAAGATAGAATCTATTGTCCTGAAATACATTATATGGAAATTAATAAAAATAAAACATTAATAACAAACTTAAAAAATATATCTAGTTTTCAATCTAATGATAATGAAGTACAGTTGATAATGGATATTATAAATAATATTAGTAATAATCATAGTGGTAGAATAAATAATATTGCTAAGCGCTGTTATATCAAGAATGGAGTGTTATATTTTAAAATCGATTCAGATAAACATGTAATTTATTTACCCTCTCAGTTACAAGAGGAAGTAATTTCTCAAATTCATAAAGAAATGGGACATCAAGGAGTTTTTAAGGTACTCAAATATATTAAAGATAGATTCTATTTTCCTAATATGCATAGAATAGTTAAAGTATTATTAAAGACTTGTCATCTCTGTCAAGTTTCTAAAAGTGATAATATAAAATATGTAGGCAAATGTAAATCTATTGTAACAGAAGAAATAGGTGACTTAGTTATGGCAGACTTATATGGACCATTGCCGAAAGGACGGTTTGGTTCTGCTTATATACTTGTAATTCAGGATTCATTTAGTAAATTTATTAAATTATATGATTTGTCTAAAGCCACTTCTCGTTCAGTTATTACAAAATTAAAACAATTTGTTAAAATAATTAAGCCTAAAGTAATTATGACTGATAATGGTAGTCAATTTTCATCTGAAAGTTGGAAACAAACTTTAAAAGATATGGGTATAAAACCTATATTTACAACTGTAAGAAATCCTCGACCTAATACGACAGAGAGGGTTAACAGAGAGCTAGGACGTTTATTTCGAACATATTGCCATAAAAATCATAAAAGTTGGGTAACGATATTAAATAAAATCGAAACATTATATAACAACACATTTCATGAAAGTACGGGATTTACTCCTAATGAAATATTATATGGATTGAGTAATGACATGTCATTTGATAGTTGTTTGCCTCAATTAAATAAGTCTAAAGATATTAATCAAATTAGAATTCAAGTTAGGAAAAATTTAAAAGATAACAGTATTAAACGACAAACTAAATTTAATAGGTCCCATCGTTTAATTGAATTTCAGATTGGAGATTATGTAAAGATTCGTAAGGTAAATAAGTCAGAGGCTCAAAAGAAACTTATAAAAAAGTTTCAATTGCTGTATGAAGGACCTTATGTAGTTAGTGCAATTCCATTTGCAAATGTTTACACATTAATGGACCCTATAACTAAAGAAATTAGAGGAAACTTTAATACAATACATTTAAATAGATATTATCAATAATAAATTGATCACGATCAATTATAGATGTTATCAATGTTTAACTGTTGATACAAACATTAGAATTAATAATGTAGAATTGAAAAGGATAGATTTTAAACTAGAATATCAATAAACTTTATCGAAGATTTATTATATTTCACAATAATTTAATGTCGAAACTATAGATGATTTTATAAAATGAATTGCACTTAAATAAGTTAGATATATTAGTAAAAGATTAGGTTATTAAGATAGTAATTAAATGATTAAAATAGATAGTAATAAGTTAGATAAGTGTAATTGTAATTAGGTTTAGTTATGAATAAAATAAAAATTAAGGTAATGATGGGTCAGGGAAATGACTCAACTAATTTTATTGGAGCGCTTAAAAGTTCTCACATAATAGAAATAACAATTTAATTTTCAACTGACTATTAAGTCATATATAAATTTTTTTCATCATTACTTAACCTATTAAGCGCTAGCTTAATAGAAATAATAATTTAATTTTCAACGGACTACTAAGTCTTATATAAATTTTTTTTCTTTCATCAAATACTTATTAAGCGCAAGCTTAATAAAAATAGTTGGTGGGGAGTAGGGCGGTCATTTCTTCACAAAATTAACTGAACATTTTAAGTTATATTCAATCTAAATTGAATTGCAAAAATATAGGTCAGACCTTAAAGTTTGACTGTTTGCAATACGAGTTGTCCAAGTACTGCAATATACTAAACAACATATCACCAATTCATATTAGTATTAGATATGAATTGTGCAACTGTATTCAAATATTTTAATTTATTCATTCTGAAAGGAAACGGATACGATTCCATACATTCTTGGGCCGAAATGCAATGTAAAATATAACGTAATGAAATAGTACCAATTAATGTATTTACGCTTATTGATTCCTTGCTGAAATTCTGTACATTTTGGCTATTTAAGAGCGGAGTTATTAGACGTTTTGTAAAATTGAGGTTATGTTACAATGTCTATGGGAAATCACTAAGTTCCTGAAGCACTAAAGGTTATCATATCATATCATTACAAATATCAATCACTTGAAACCATAAATAAATATCAGGAATGGACTCAGGATGCATCTGAATACACTGAAAACATTAAACAATTATAAACATGATTACATGAAACAAGTGACAGTGACGGGACCATGACGGGGCACACAGTTTCAATATCAGTCAGCTGTCAAAGCTGTTATTAAAAATAATTATGATTTATTTTCAATCGATACGAAATCGATAATAATTTGGGTTTATCAGACATTAATTTTTATTTTCGATATTAATGTAACTTTATTTAAATACACTTTATTGTATATAACTTCAATTGTGTTTCTGGATACTTTGAGTTAATTAACTAGTGCAAACTTTTTTTAAATTCTATAATCGATTATAGTTAAATCGATATGATTTATTTTCAATCGATACGAAATCGATAATAATTTGGGTTTATCAGACATTAATTTTTATTTTCGATATTAATGTAACTTTATTTAAATACACCTTATTGTTTATAACTTCAATTGTGTATCTGGATACTTTGAGTTAATTAACTAGTGCAAACTTTTTTTAAATTCTATAATCGATTATAGTTAAATCGATACCCAATTAATTTGACGAAAACCATCTTTTCATTTTTCTCAGCTTCCAGATTCAAAATTGAGCTGATATTTTATATTTAAAAAAAAAAAAAAAAAAAAAAAAAAAAAAAAAAAAAAAAAAAAAAAAAAAAAAAAAAAAAAAAAAAAAAAAAAAAAAAAAAAAATATATGACCAATCTTTAAACCATATCTGTATTTAATACATTTTAGCCTAAAAGTCTCCATCTCCTTTAAAATAAGATGAACTGCACTCTGTTAAGTTGTATATTTAACATTGAGAGCCGGATTTTATATTTTAAAAACAATATGTGTATTGTTATAAGATAAAATTGAGCCTAGATGTAGGAATTCAAATCAAATTGGATCTATGTGAGTGTGAGAGTGGGTGAAGGAGCTGGAATGGTTGGTTGAAATTGATTATTTTGATTTTAACCATTGAATATAACGCTAGTAGTATGATTGATGAGAGGTTGGATGTTTGGGAGAAGAGTATGCTTCTAAGTGCTGTTGATTGAAGTTGAATGTAAAGATTCATGAGTGTCCTTTCAATTGAGAAGTAACATGATACAGAATTGTGTTATTTGGTTACGTTGTTGTGATTAATTAATAATTACGATAAACTACATTATATAATTAAGGGGCGATTGTAACGTAACAAATAAACGCAATTCAGTTCTAATTTATTAGTGCCATAAATTTTAAGATAACAAACGCATAAATTGAAATGTGAGTTGACACGTAAAAATAAAACAGTCAAGTTAATGTACAAAAATTGCCCTAATCCATTAAGGGACTCAAATTTTAAGTTGTACTTAAGAATGGGAATTTATTGCCTGGGAACTCAAACAGTTTGACTAACCTGTTGAAATATTAGGTAATAAATATTATATTCGAGACAGGCTTAAAATTTTGTGTTGATAGATGCGAGGGAATGTTCTAAGGGCCAGTTTCCACTGATTAATATAATCGCGATTAGTTCGACATAAAGTCGGTTTACGCATTTAACAAAGTTTAGAGCTGGAAATTGCATTTCACTAACATAAACTAAACGCAGTTAGAGAATAACGGCTGAACCGATTGCACTAATTCTTTTTTTTTGTGTTCCTTGAAGTATGAGGATGTTTGTTACGGAGAGGAATTTTAAAGGGATTGCCTGAAAAAAGTCTTAAAGCAGCACTTTGCTGTGTGCCCGTACGAATGATTCATAATAATAATTAAACGAAAACCAATATTAGAATCGAACTATAAATTCGATTAAGCGAAACATAGCTTTATTAAATGGTGGAACCCGGTCCTAAGCATTGGGTATCCATTGGATACAGTTTTTTGTTGGACTCACATTACGCCAGGGTTGCCATCGCAAGATTTTCAATTACCGTGTTTGGATTAAAAACTACAAAATTGCCGTGTATTTACTTTACATTAACACGTAAGGTTAAAAATGACAATGATCGGTTAAATAATTTCCCTTTCGAAATCGGTTGAATAATACATTATTCTCCACAACCGTCATACAAATTTATCGTAACTAACAATTTTTTTTTCCTTTAGCTTTATTCAATGTGTATTTGTTTTTCCCTTTTATTGTTTATCTTTTGTTGTGTTTTTTGTTTAATTGATTTACGTAATTTCCTTTGGATCGGATAAAAGTGCGTACAGCCAGTAAAGTTCAAATTATTGAGGAAGTAATAATTTTATTCCTTGTTTTTGTGTAATAATTTTATTCCTTGGTTTTGTGTTGCACTATAATGATTTATAAACTATCGATTAAATTATTAGGAAGAAACAATTATACATTGGTTTGCCATATCTTTGAACACGGCAATGAACCGAAGATATTCAAATTTCCTTGTAACACGGGAATTGCTGAGTGTATGGTATCACTGCAGAGCGCATTGGTGAACGTGTAAGGGTGGGGGAAAAACAGACGCGAGATTTTTGAATAAATACGATGGCAGTCAATTTCGAGGGGTCAGCATTTGATTTTGAATTCGAAGTACAGTACGTAGGCCTCCGCGGCCGCCGCGGCCTCTTGGCCGGCGAAGCTATGGAACTCTGACTTAAATTAAAGATAGAAATACCTAAAAAGTATTTTTTAGATTTGATTCAGAGATTTCATTAGCATAAGCCGGCTGAGTGTGGCTATGTAGTTTCAGTTTAGTCCGCGAAATAGTTTTAATTTAATTTTACTGATTAATATTAAGTGCAATTCTTTATTATAAAATTTTAATTGTAATCCGCTATATAAATTCAGTGAAAGACCTGTGAAGAAGCGCTCCTGATTGGTTCGAATGCATTAATTTTTTATTTATTTGCATGTTTGGGTTTCTGCATGTTGTGTTCCTTTTACTGATTTTTATAACATTTACGGAGATTTTTAATAAAAGATATCTAATGAATTATTAGTTAGGTTTACATCGAAACTATTAATTATTGATTGATTATTGAATAAAATAATTATGAAAAGGTTTACATTGATACTATTAAATATTGATTGAATATTGAAAGGAATTATTATCTAGGTTTACATTGATATTATTAATTATCGATTAATTACTAAATGAAATTATTATGAAAAGGTTACATTGATACTATGAATTATTGAATGATTAATGAATAGAATTATTATGAAATAAGCCTTATGACCATAATTATATTGAATTTAACTAATAAAATAAAATCTAACTTAAGTACATAACCACAATATGATGTTGTTAGAATAAAATGAAATTACATCCGATAGATTTTAAAGTACATATATAAATTGAATGAATCTTGGTTAAAACTATCATATTAGATATTAAAAGGTTAAATAGAATTTCGTAGGGTGTATTTGAATAATGAAATGAAATTTTACTGTTGTTTAATGAAGTCATTACTTTGGAAGTAGATAGAGTGGTGGATATTTCTATAATTTGACCTATAAACAAACTAATGATTAGTTGTCGTATCTTAGTGAATATTCTCTACATATAAATATACTTCTAATGAAAGTATATGTATGTATGTATATGTATATATATATATATATATGTATATTTGGCTTCATTTTGACATTACACAAACTTTTGTAGTTCAAACATTAATTTAAGGACTTGTAGTTGTTAAATATATGTTGGAACGAGGTAACAAAGTGGTTGTAGTCTTGAATGAGTTCAAGGATACTTTTAGCTCTTGAATACATTCTAAGATGAGGTAATTATACACTGATCTATGACATTACACAACTATTGTAGTTTTGAACATTGATCTAAGAACTTATGTTCTTAAATAAGTGTCAAAACGAGGTATCTGGTAGACTGGAGTGTCTCAATTTCACGATGACTTTCATTGAACTATATAAACTATGTTAAGGTGAATCCATAAATGTTTGTATTCGCCAGTGTTTTATTATAGGTTTCCCCTATAAGGCAAGGCCTGTCTAAGCCACAGTTCTTCGCGTCATCGATGCTAGGTAGTTCCTAATCTAGGTCTATCTAGTAAAGAAAGTTGCGAGTACTTCCTACCAACCTCTGCGTTTGTGTTTGCCTAACTGAACTATGTTCTTGGTAAATACTATACGTACGTTTACTTATCTTTGATAAGAATTCCTCATCTTTGATGAGAGACATGGACAAACTTCATCATACACCTAGTGTATGGTAGTTGTTTGAACTGCAACAGAAGTTAGTGATTTATATTTGGTCAGTGGTATGTAGTTCTATTTATACTAATAGAGAAACATATTCACTTTTCCAGTTAATTTGTTGCTAATTTTTGTGGACAGTCTCTGTTAAGTCCCAAGGCGGATTTACTGAGATTTAAGCCAAGCCTTAATCAAGTCCTCTTGTGTTTTTCAAACATACAAACATTGATGGATCATAAAACCTATTAAATATACATTCTCTTTTCATTGTGAAAGTGAGATACTCTCAGAGATTCTGATTGAGTAAATGAATATGTTATATTTTAATTGTTTTATTTATCTCTCGACACTACTATGTCCTTTGATAAATCCATTCAGTTCCTAAGAGAGCCTGATATAATCAAATGTTTAACAACTTAATTACTGGTTCAATGTTTCAATTGAACAACCTATTCTGGTTAATGAATGCTGTTTCATTGAATGCTGTGAGTCATGCAAGGACAAACCTACACAATACACCTACTCTACACGTTGGTCTTATACCTTTAATTATTTTTTACTTCCTTATAGGACACTCGAAAGGTTGCGCTGTCGCCTGTCGCTAGTCGCCGACGACCCATCTCACAATGGTGGCGAGGCTTGACAATATAGCTGACTATAGACCCGTAACTCAGTAGGTCTTTCCTATGGGAAATTACACTACACAATCCAATTGTGGCAAAAGTAGTAGGTTTCGTGATCGAATTTCAAAGTAGTTGTGTGACCGAAGTTCCCGTATGGGCTAGTAAGCACACAATGAAAAGATCAGTAGACACGATCTCCTTTTGTTCACGTGGAACACATCTTAATACCATGTCTGATTACAGCTTGGTAATTACATCAACTCTAGTAATTCACTGGTTATGTCTATATGACGTCCCAAGGGATTACTCAAATACAGTCAATGCATGATTTTGCTGCAGCGGTATGAAACAAGCATTTGTTAGACAGGATATATTTCCGTCTAACTTACTGTAGAAAATTGGGACCTCTCATTTCCTACCTGCTACCTTTCTTTTTGATTTGATAGCACCAACGTTGTGCCTAATTTAATTTAGAGCCTTCAGCACGGTGTGGATCGGTTGGGGTCGGAGGGGCTTGGCGGAAGCGACCCCCCGGGTTCAGTTGAACCCGGCCTTTTAATTCCTTAATACCTATAAACCCTATCCTAACAGAATAACACACACAAACAAACACTACACACTATTTTTCACAATTATCTGAGATAATTTATTAACTGAATAAATTATTTCAAGATAATTAATAACTATATAATATGTATTTAATCATTATTTCATTTACTTATCTATTTTTATTTATTTCATTTGTTTAGAGTTATTAGAATCTATCTATTATATCAGGTTTGAACTAAAAATACATGTAAAAGAAACTTAGACACTATTCAATTAATCAATGTCAATATAGAATATCCTATATATAATTATTTAACTTTATTTCTATTTTAGCTATCTAGATTTACTAAAAATATTAGCAATTATAATTTACACATTCTTAAGGAGACGTCAGATATTTAGTTAAACAATAGGTGATAGCTATTTCTAAATAAATAAGTCTATTACTATTTATTCTTAACGGTTCTAATTTACTAAATTTTCATTAATACCTAAATAATTTACTAATAAGGTGTTATAAAGTTTAATATCTTTCTTTCCTTTTCATAATGATTTTCCTGAAGTTAGTTATCTATAGTGTTTATACCACTGGTAAGTGTAAATATCTTATAATTAAATTTTAGGATACTAAATCTTATTAATTCTAAATAAATTAATTATAAGGTGTTATATCTTTCTTTCCTTTTAACAGCATTCCAGAAGTTAGCTATCTTTAGTATTTAAATCACTGGTAAGTGTAATTTACTAAGTCTTATTAATTCTAAATAAGTTAATTATAAGGTGTTATATCTTTCTTTCCTTTTAACAGCATTCCAGAAGTTAGCTATCTTTAGTATTTAAATCACTGGTAAGTGTAATTTACTAAGTCTTATTAATTCTAAATAAGTTAATTATAAGGTGTTATCTCTTTCTTTCCTTTTAATAGTATTCCAGAAGTTGGTTATCTATAGTATTTATATCACTGGAAGTGTAAATATCTTTCAATTAAATCTTAGGATAAATTAATTTCAGTAATTTAATGTCATTGTGCAGAGATGTTATTTTAAATTAATGACTAGATAGGATGTTAGTTAGAGTTTATATAGAAATCAAGGCTTCTAATAACATATACTATGTCTTTCCTTCGGCATACCACAAAAAAGAACTGAAGTTACTCTGAAACAAAAATCAAACACAACGTAGAGTCCTTCCTTTATACTAGACGATCACAATTATAAGGCCAAAGACATTTAATGTCCTCTTAAGCTTAATATTAGCTTGTAACGCCACTACCATGATAGTGTTACAAATTGGTCCACGTGACCATGATTAGCATAAATATGGTGAATAGTTATCATTTCATAGGTATAGTTACAATTTGGTGCCGTGACCAGGATTATCGTAAATGTGATGATTAGTCACCCTCATGGTAGTAGATCGTTTCAATTGTAATATGTCGTGTCTTTGCTTAGTCGTTCGATATATCGTATGTATTAAAAAGCTTTATGTATCTTTCAGATTGAGTGCGTACATTGTAAGCAATACGAACGTACCAGCTGAGCATCCGAACTTTACTTAAGATCGATGCTTCTTCAATTTCACGCGGTATTTACTTTCACTGAATACCACTATGCCGTGTTGTAACGGGCGAGTTACTGGAACAAATTGCAATAGAGACATACACAAACTCGTAAGCTCTAATGACTATTATTTTACTATAAAAATATTTTCGAAATACAAATTGCAATATCAATATTATTTTCAAAAATATTTCAACAAATTTCATATACAAAATGGAAAAAATCATCGAAAAAATCAAATAATTATAATTAAATACATTTATATATTCTTGTTATTATTCTATTCTTTATTTTTTTATTTTGCATACAAACAATAATATTTATGTGAATACATTTCAAGAAAAATAAATAAAACAATACCAAATTCAAACGGATTAAATTCGAACCCTCGCTCCGGATCAGTTTCTACCAATCAAAATGGAGATCTCTTATTGGCAATCGAGATTCGTCGAGAAAACAATCCAAAACATCTCCGAAATCACGCTACAATTAACATTAATTTACATATACACGTGTGGATTAAGTTCGAATTGAGCTCTGTGTTTTGTTCGTGGAATCTTGGGAGTATTTTAGGTATTAAAATACTCTCTCATGTTTCTTGTGGTGTTGTCTTATTTATCCTATATTGTCCAAAACAATTAATATGTTTATTGCAAAGGCGAGTTTCATTTATATGAATAAAAATGAATTGCCAAAATGTATGGTCGCGCATAACTTCCAAAAGATTGCACCAAATTGGTAGTATAATCAAAAGTTAAGTTATAAGAAGTTACCTCCGTCATGTAGTAATAAATAATTAATTCTTTATCAGTCACCCTTGGCAAGTACACGAAAGGATGTTTTTTTATATAATAATTTATTTATTCACTCCTTTTGACATAACAATTTACAGCACTTCAAGTATTCACATTTCGAACAAAAACAAATACAGGTTAACGTCGGCAGCCGTAATAGTATAGACTGTGATACAGCTGCCTGCTTCTTCCACTCTGAGATATGAGACATAGCATATCTACATTATGTACATAGCAGATGCAAATCTATTTGAAAAATATTATAAAACAGTATTTAAACGATATTGTCTTTCATTTCATTTCGTTTGTAGGTATAATAATGGGAGTAAAATAAATCTAAATTTAGAATATGACAAGAAAAGCAATAAATATTACTTTAAACGCACAATAAATATAAGATATAGATACATAAGTAGTGTTGTGATTTTGTGATGAGTAAGACAGCCAGGGATCCTAAGGCTGAGTTGACAGCAGAAGTAGGGTTGGCAACGTGTTAAGTACGGAACCGTACCCTCTACCATACGGTACCCTAAGTTAATAATGCCGAGCAAGCATTTTTCATTAAACAAGGAAAGTCGATGCAGCCCATGTCGCAACATCCGACCAGCAACGTGCCGCCGACGCAGCGATTTCATCATAGCGTTATTTTAATTTCTTTATTAATATTTTAAATAATTTTGTCATTCCTAATTCTAACATCGAATAGGTTTCACCTCTAATAGTTTGTAATTTTATTATAAGTAATAAAAGTAATTTCTAAGTAATTCTGGTTTTTTTTGGATCCTTCGGCTGCAGTAAACGTAATTGGCGCAGTCGGTAGGATACTCGCGGGCTGGTTCGCGAGCATTAGAATTATCTCAAATCGATATTTGCGTTCGCGAGTCGCCTGGGAGGCTGTCAAGTCACCGCTACGAGTATCCAGAATCTACGGAGCTGCCAAGCTGAGTGGAGAATCCAAGCATCGATTCACCGAGAAGAGCCAGAGATGAAATACATGTGAGTTACACCTGAATCTTTCTCGTGTTGCTTCCTTTTGTCCTAAGTTATTTTATCCTCAAGATTTTTCATCACGAAAAGCCTTGTCCCCGGGAACCTGCATCGCGTCAGGCTCGCCGTTATATATTAGATAGTCATAGAAATATAGATAGTAATTTAGATTCTAATTTAAATAATTCATTTAATTTAAACATGTCACACGACCCCGACGTAATTTTTAAGGCCTTACGCCTGGTGCCTGAATTCGATGGTAACCCGAATATATTAACCAGATTTATAAATATATGTGATCAAATAGTTTTACAATATGCGAGTGCCGAGCCAGGTAGTGAGTTAAGTAATTTGTGTCTCTTAAACGGTATATTAAATAAAATAACAGGGTCCGCCGCCTCAACTATTAATTCAAACGGCATCCCTGACACTTGGACTGGAATAAGATCAGCATTAATTAATAATTTTTCGGATCAGAGAGACGAAACGGCTTTGTACAATGACCTCTCTTTAGCTACACAGGGTAATAAATCCCCTCAGGAATTTTATGATCAATGTCAAACCTTGTTCAGCACCATAATGACATACGTAACATTACATGAGACTTTACAGACGACAATTGAAGCTAAGCGGACACTTTATAAAAAAGTTACAATGCAGGCTTTCGTACGAGGGTTAAAAGAACCCCTAGGTTCACGTATTCGTTGCATGCGTCCGGAAACTATTGAAAAGGCTTTAGAATACGTTCAAGAAGAATTAAATATAATGTATTTACAGCAGCGTAATGATCCTCCTAAAAATAATACTCAGAATACGTCTAAAGCTACTTCACATAATATAGTATTAAATACGCCCAGCGCTATGCGACCCGTACCTAACTGGCCCGTTCCAGTTGAACCGCGTTATTACCAGCCGCAACCACAAGGTTTTAGATTTAACTCTCCTAACGCACAGCCCCAATCTTTTAAATTCAACAGTCAACAAAATCGTTTCCCTAGTCGAACCCAGCAAATGTTTCGCGCACCGCCACCGAATTACAACCCCCAGAGTAATGTGTTTCGTTTACCGCCCCGACCAAATCCCCAACAAAATTTTAATGTGAAACCAATGAGTGGAGTTCAACATTTTACCCCCAAGCCTATGATTTCAGGTCATGATTGGCGTAAATCCGGTAACCCACCACCAACTAATTATTTTAAATCACGCGAGGTCAATCTAAATGAATTTTATTCACCCGATTATTCATACTATACTGACTACCCAGACTATGACTATTATACAGACCCGAACGACTACTTTAACCCCTATGATTATACTGCCAACCCAACTTACTGTAACGATAGTTATGACAACGAAATAGTAAGTGAGTTAGAATCTCAACCAGGCCCTAGCTGTGAAACCCAGCCTCAGGATTTTCAATTAACCAAGAAATCAAAAGAGCAAGGATAGACGTTAATTTACAGACCCAAAGACAGTTACCTTATATCGAAATCTCACAGCCACCCTTAAAGTTTTTGATAGATACAGGTGCTAATCAGTCATTTATTAGCCCCGAGGCCGTACAAAATTTTTATCCTAATTATCCTTTAAACTATGACCCTTTCGAAGTAACAAACGTACATGGTATTAGTAGAAATGATTATTCCGTAACATTGCCTTGTTTTAACGAATTTAATGAAGATAATTATATTAAGTTATTTGTTTATCGTTTTCACGACTATTTCGATGGTTTAATAGGATTAGATTTATTATCCGAATGGCAAGCAAAAATAGATTTAAAAGATTTTAAATTAATTACACGAAATTCAACAAACTTTATTAAAGTATACAACTCCCGTAATATTAATTTATATGAAGATATTATCCCAGGTAGAAGTTCAAAATTAGTAAAAATTCCCATTAACGCCCCGGATGGCGAAGTTTTTATTAACGAACAGGTTTTTTGTAATTGTATAATCCACGAATGCCTTACAACCGTTACCGGTAGTCGCGGATACGTAGAAATAGAAAATCCTTCCCCTAACGATGTCATATTTTCTTTAGATCAGCCCGCTTACGCCGAGGTATTCAATTTTAATTGTGAACCCGTAAAAAAATCAAACCGAGTAAACGAGGTATTATCACGATTACGTACCGACCATCTTAATGAAGAAGAGAAGGCTAACTTATTAACACTTTGTACTCGTTATTCTGATGTATTTTATATAGACGGAGAGCCATTAACTTTTACTAACAAAATTAAACATCGCATAAGAACAAAGGACGAAGTTCCTGTGTATACTAAAAGCTATCGGTATCCGTTTATTCACCGACAGGAGGTTAGGGACCAGATCTCAAAAATGCTTCAACAAGGAATAATTAGACCCTCAGACTCTGCATGGAGTTCACCCATATGGGTAGTACCGAAAAAATTAGACGCATCCGGCAAACAAAAATGGCGTCTTGTTGTAGATTTTCGTAAACTCAATGAAAAAACCATAGATGATAAGTATCCGATACCGAATATTAACGATGTCCTTGACAAGTTAGGCAAATGTCAATATTTCACAACCCTAGATCTTGCTAGCGGATTCTATCAGGTCGAAATGGACCCTCAAGATATTTCGAAAACAGCATTTAATGTAGAGCACGGTCATTTTGAGTTTCTTAGAATGCCAATGGGTTTAAAAAATTCACCATCGACGTTTCAAAGAGTCATGGACAATGTACTTAAAGGTCTTCAAAATAACATATGTCTAGTATATTTAGATGATATAATAGTCTATAGTACATCCCTTCAGGAACACATGGAAAACCTCGAAAAAGTTTTCCAACGACTTAAAGAATCCAATTTTAAAATACAGATGGATAAGTCCGAATTTTTAAAACTCGAGACCGCCTATCTCGGACATATTATTAGCGGAGAAGGTGTTAAACCTAATCCTGATAAGATATTAGCTATAGAAAAATACCCCATACCTAGTACACCCAAAGAAATAAAGCAATTTTTAGGTCTACTCGGTTATTACAGGAAATTTATCCCTGACTTTGCACGTATCACAAAACCCCTCACATTTTGCTTAAAAAAAGGTAGTAAGGTAGTCCATAGTCCAGAATTTATAGAAGCTTTTAATAAGTGTAAGACTCTTTTAATTAACGACCCCATCCTTCAATATCCCGACTTTAACAAAGAATTCAATCTCACCACAGACGCTTCAAATGTAGCCATTGGAGCAGTTTTATCTCAGGGACCCATAGGTTCTGACAAGCCTGTTTGTTACGCGTCTCGTACATTAAATGATAGCGAACTTAACTATAGCACAATAGAAAAAGAATTATTAGCAATAGTATGGGCAACGAAATATTTTAGACCTTATTTATTTGGCCGAAAATTTAAAATAGTTACTGACCACAGACCTTTACAATGGATGATGAACCTGAAAGAACCTAATTCACGACTAACAAGATGGCGACTTCGACTGAGCGAATATGACTTTACGGTTATATATAAGAAAGGTAAATTTAATACCAACGCAGACGCACTTTCTCGTGTTCAAATTCATATCAGCGAAACTGACGAAATTAGATCGGTAATGGACAGCATTAGAGAACTTGAGTTAATGATTAATAACCCGTCCAAAGCACCCCCATCTCAACAGGTAATGGACAGCAGTAGAGAGATTGAGTCAATGATTAACAACCCATCCGAATCACCCCCACCTCAACAAATAAATTCCTCGACTGACACCGTACACACTAGTAATGAACAACCTATATTAGAAGTCCCGATCACTGATGTTCCACTTAACAAGTTTCACAGACAAATTTACTTTACTGTAGTTAATGACGTAAAACGACGACCAATTATAACTAAGCCTTTTGAAAATCATACGCGGATAGCTATTCAGTTATCGAAATCTAATTTAGAAAACGATGTTGTCAATTCTATTAATGAATACGTTAACCCGAAAGTTAAAACAGCTATTTTGATAAATCCTCCCTTAGAAATGTATTCGATAATACCAATTTTACAAGAAAAATTTAAAAGCTCCTCTCTTAACCTTGTATTAAGTAAGATTGAATTAGAAAACGTTAAAGATTATCTTCAACAACAAGATATTATCCAGAATTATCACAACGGTAAAACAAACCACCGTGGCATTAACGAATGTTACCTCGCTCTGTCTAGGAAATATTATTGGCCGAAAATGAAAGATCAGATCACTAAATATATTAACGAATGTACTATTTGCGGTCAAAGTAAATATGACAGAAATCCCATTAGACCTCAATTTAATATAGTACCCCCAGCCACTAAGCCATTTGAAATTGTTCACATGGACCTCTTTACAGTCCAAAACGAGAAATATGTCACATTCATTGATGTTTTTACTAAATATGGACAAGCGTATCATTTACGAGATGGAACCGCCGTTAGTATCTTACAAGCATTATTACTTTTCAGTACTCACCACGGAATACCGTTAACTATAATTACTGATAACGGTACGGAATTTACTAATCAACTTTTTTCAGAGTTTATTCGTCTACACAAGATAATCCATCATAAAACCCTACCTCATAGTCCTAACGATAACGGTAACATTGAGCGATTTCATTCGACCCTGTTAGAACATATAAGAATTCTTAAGTTACAGCATAAAGATGAGCCAGTAATTAGATTAATGCCATACGCTATTATAGCATACACTGTTAAAAATTTCTTCGGTTATTTTACTAAAAATGTGTAGGAAGTTTTAACGCAAAACAATTTAGTAAATTTACTAAACAGAATGCTTCATCACTTACAAAATATTTTTGGAAATTTACCAAGCAGTTCCATAGTAATTTTACCATACAGTTTTGTAATTTTATTTAACAATTGATCATAAAACTGTTTAGTAAATTTACTGTGTAGTTTTGTAACTATACCACTCAATTCACTTGAATTGGGTTCGATAAAATTACAAAATATTTTTGGAAATTTACCAAACGGAGAGGAGGTTGGGCAAAAGTGAACAATGGAGTTTAATTCATATAATTAGACTAATAAATTTATTAAATTATTTATAGATTAGTTGAAAAAAAAACAATTCTTTTCTTTTTCTTTATTAGTGTTATTTATTAATTCGAAAATACTTTTAACTTTAAACTTTTTTTTAACAAATAAAAAAAAACATGTTTGCTATATACCTTCGAATAAACTTAATTTATTCCTTTTTTGTCTTTTATAATCAGTTTTACTGACTGGATTGCTTTTGTATGCGAAATGTATACGAACATTTATAAACTTTTCAATAACAGCGCGAATAAGGTGTAGCCTATGATTTGACGTTGGATGTTGCTGTAAAGAATGTGAGTTTAAAGATGCAAATATGTCATTACAACTTATAAAAATGATTTTAAAATTCGATTTTTAATAAGTTCAATGTCTTTGGGGTCGGGAAGTATAATGTGACCCTTTTCTTTAATGTGATTGTTAATTATTGTCTCTGATCGAATACAAATCTTAAACACATCTTCGCTTGGAAAACATAGTCCTCCCATATTTTTGCCTGTCTTACATATTTGTAGGCAGCGGTAGAATATTAATGGAGAGTGACTGCAAATTTCCTTAACGCTGGTGTATATTTTTTACGATATCCCTTAAACTTGCTTTTTTTAATCAATCTATTTGTAAATTCGACGGCTTCAGCTTTAAGATTTAATTCACTAAATTGGTCTACTGTAAAATATTTTTTCTTTTGGAGTTCTAACACAATTTGCTGTAAGTTATCGCACTTTTCTTTGAGCCTTTTGATTTTTCGAGTCAAATTATAATTTTTAAATTGCAGTCTACGTTTATCTTGACCAATTTTCCTTATTTTGGTCTTTAAGGATGCCTTTCTCGGGGTATCAAAAACAGATTCTTCGTCAGACACATTGACTTGTTCCAAACTTGTTGGTGATGATATAAATTTTGTTCTTCCTAAAAATATACATAAAACTAAACACAAACAATATTAGTAAATTTAAGGAGTTTGGTACCGAAAATTGATAATCTGTTTAGTAAAATTACACATGGTCACAGACAAATAGTATTTTTTAGTAATTTTACAATGTATTGTGTAATTTTACAGTTTAAATTGTAAAAATAATAAAAAAAAATTTAAATTCCTAAACACTTCACAGTAATTCGAATTTTAAAACATTTTGTAATTTTACAAAAAAATATAGTAACTCAAATTACTAAAAATTTAGGTAAATCTTCAAAGTTTGTTATTGAAATTTAATAAACAGTTCAGTAAAATTACAACACAAGTAAGATTTATACTCTGAGATTGTAAAATTACACCGCATCTTAGCAAATTTTCGCATATGTCTTGGAAAATTACTCAAATTGTGTTGTAATTTGAATTCATACACACTGATTAGTAAATTTAGCCACCTCAAGTTGAGTAAAGAAATGGTAAAATTACAAAAAATTTTTACAGTGTACAACAGTTCTATCCACAGTTTTACAAAGTGTAGACCTTTCGACTTATTGAACGGACACTTCGATCCTAGAGACCCCGTTGATATAGATTTTACCGAACACCTTTTGCAACAATACGCTATAAATCATAAGAAACAAATGAAACAAGTTTATGAAATAATTAATGAGTCCTCACTGAACAATAGGACAGCCTTAATTGAAAATAGAAATAAATCTCGTGAACCAGAAGTAGAATATGTTCCAGGACAACAAGTTTTTATTAATAACCCCTTTGCTTCTCGTCAGAAAACTGCACCTCGCTACACACAAGACAAAGTCTTAGCTGATTTACCAATCCACATATACACTTCGAAAAAACGAGGCCCCGTAGCTAAATCGCGTTTAAAACGTGTACCTAAAAATAACCAATTGTTACAGGATTCTGCTATTGCTGACAATACACGTGACGTATCCTCAAACCGTAAGACTTGAAAGATTAGCTGACAGACCTGGACTTTTACCCTACAAATTGAGACATATCAGACTAATATGACATAATCATTCCATTATACAGTATGTAAAATTAACTGACATTGAAGATGAAATATATTCTGTACAGACACAACTTAACATATTTAAGACTAGACTGAACAATGAAACTTACATTCTTTACGAGTACCAAATTAACTATTATCTTACAAACAAGCTTAACAAGGTATTAAGTCAAGTTTAATCCTTAGAAGTTATAAGAATTATATGAGGTCTTGTAGATAGCCTTGGATCATTAGTAAAAAAGTGTTACTGGTAACTTAAACTTCAAATATTGCAAAATTATTCAAATGTTGCAAAATAAAGAGAATAAATTTATTTCGGAATTCAATAGTCACATTAGTCTTAGTAAAGAATGGATGGTAGGTACAACATAAAGGTATTTTAGATCAGTTAATTATAAATTAATAAAAAAAAATAATACATTATAATTTCTTTTAGAAGTAAATAGTCGTAGGGATAACAGTTAAGTCCAGTCGGCACAGTTTGCCCAATTATTATTAGGAATTATAAGTACTGTAGAGGATTAGTATTGATGTAGAGGATTTAGTGCTAGACATAGTTAAGTTAGAAAATATTATGACTTAATAAAACCAAGTTCCTGCTATAATGATAGAACAATAGTTATAGTTTACAAATTTCCTATTATGTCCTTAGACAGATATAACTTGTACAGACTATCTATCGTTCCAAATGAAAAGCAACTAGCCCTTATTCCTCCCTTTCCTTATATAGCAACTAATGAGAAAGCATTCGTGTACATAGAGGCTGAATGCCCGAAGTACAGCACAATATTATATCTCTGTGACTAGAAAATAAGTCATCAAACTCGTACAAAACCAGACTGCATTCAAGAGCTTATTACTGACAACATCTAAAGGAAACCTACTACTTCACAATAGATAAACTGAATAATCTTGACAGCATTCATTATAAAATCCTACCAGAAACAGATTGAGATTACAGATATAGATTGATAAGATACAACCAATTGTTTTATACCATTCAACGATACCATTCTACATCCTGATATCAGTAATCATCGTTGTATTAATGAGGCGAAAATATAGATCTTAGCCCTTAAGATCAGAAAATTAAGAGAAGCAGCAAAATCCTAAGACACCTGTATATGAAGATGTGGATAAAGACACCAAGAGACGAGATGAACTTCCAGCAACATTTTCTCTGAAGCTGACAAAATAGTTGCTGTTCTGCGGGTGGAGGTGTTAAGTACGGAACCGTACCCTCTACCATACGGTACCCTAAGTTAATAATGCCGAGCAAGCATTTTTCATTAAACAAGGAAAGTCGATGCAGCCCATGTCGCAACATCCGACCAGCAACGTGCCGCCGACGCAGCGATTTCATCATAGCGTTATTTTAATTTCTTTATTAATATTTTAAATAATTTTGTCATTCCTAATTCTAACATCGAATAGGTTTCACCTCTAATAGTTTGTAATTTTATTATAAGTAATAAAAGTAATTTCTAAGTAATTCTGGTTTTTTTTGGATCCTTCGGCTGCAGTAAACGTAATTAACGCGCTTGCGATGCTCCTTGTGTCACAGACGTCCATAGGCTGCGGTTACCGTACTCATATTATGTAGAGTGTTAAAAAAACTCAGTCTTATTATTGTGTCACTCATATATAAAATTTTATGCTCAACCAAATGAAAAAAAAAAAACAACACAACACAAAAAATTAGTTTTTTAGGAAAATGCAGACAACTTGATAGTGCTGTAATAGCAGATGGTAGTGGATCTTAGTTTTTTTAGTTATTTCTTCAAATATAATTAATGAAATGAATATATTTTATTAAATGAGACAGGTTACCTGATATATAGATAGATTATATGATATTTGTGTGTATTGGAAGTGTTATAGTCTACTCGTAAATATACAATTTTTGTTCATAATATGAACAGTAAATATAGTTTATAATCTGTGATTGACGTTGTGGTCGCTATCCAAGCAACACGTGACCTTTTCGCTTCTGTGGTTTGCGCGCAGTCACTAAAAAATAAAATATATGACATTTATGCAGAAATTTTGAAATGGATAAAATGTTGTTCTGTGTGATGAAACACATCGAACGCGCGCTTTTTTATTTTTTATGTGTAAAAAAATCACTTTTCAGAACCAGTTTGTGCGCACTGACTGCTACTTTACTAATACAAATTTTTAGTAATATTCACTTCAAATATCAATATATTTTTATCTTTGAGGTAGTTTCTTTCAACAATTTTATATCTTCAATTAAGGATGCAACTATATACTTCTAGACTCGGCCTAGTTTACGGAAAATGCATGGGAACGGTTCACATGGAACTCGTAGTCTAGGAAGATAATAAAATAATCTTTAGAAATATTTTATATATATAGTATCCACATAGTCGTGATTGAAGTCTAATCCTAAAGAATTGCCATTCTTGTTAGATTTTGAGGATAGTCTATATTTTGAACTGAACTAAATCAGCAAATGAGTCTTCCACGGCTGGAAAAAGTTTTCTTCTTGATGTAGAAGCAGGATTTGAAAACAAACCAAAACCTACGCTTTACGTGCTTTACAAGGCCATTGGAAAGCGTGACAACATTCGCTTGGACAAAAAAATAAACATTTGTGCAATCACAAATCTGGTCCAAGTTGGAACCAAACTCACAACCGCCGGCGTTAAAGCACGCACCACTCATTACACTAGTAGATTTGTCATATTTGAGCAAATGTAGGCTATGCTTAGTTTTTCGTTTATATTGTGACTTGTTTTTTTTTTTTGATTTTCGTTTGTTTAAAACACTTTTATACTTACTAATTTTATAAAGAGCTTTATGACTTACTTTATGAAGAATAATATGTTTAGCAGCTCAACACAACTCAACTCAGCACAACTTATATTTAACACATGTCAGCTCAACATCTCAACAGCATTCGCTCGAGCACAACGACAACCACGCAACTTCGGTGTGTCCCTAACTCCCTATTTATATTACCTACCCTTCTCACTTCATGATAAAATAAAATTTACAATAATTATTTTAATACTGAATAAAACATTTTATTTAAAAATGAAAGTGCATGAACCGATCAAATTTATTCAACAAAGGCCATGCTTTATTTTTCCTAATTAACATTTAAACGTGGGCTACAATTGAATTCTTATTACAAAAGAAATCTGGGTAATGATAAGTCTGTATATCAGAGGGTCACAAACGCAACGCAATTTAATAAACGTGTCTAAACAAGGCACGGCACATCTTCTACTTTTCTTACAAGAAAAACATAGTTCCTTTTGTTTCGGGTCGATCTGTTCAGGTTCTTTGATCGCGTGTGTTCCCCAGATTGTTTCTCGTATTTTGTTAAAAAAATATTATTTTTATTATTTTTGACATACATTACATCTTTCATATTGACAATAGAAAAGATATGACGAATGTATTTTCATTATATTTTGATACATCACATTTTTCATTTCGTCAATCGTCAAGATTTATTCAATATCTTTAAATTATTTAGTATTATTGATTTAGCTGTTTTTTTCTTCTGTTAAAATATAGGCTACGTTCACTCCTTAAAATATCAGCATTCTAATAGGAAAATACGTTTAAAATCGGTTCAGTAATTTTTGAGATTATCCATTTCAAATTAGAAAAAAAAATATTTTCTATATTATTTCGTGTTTACTGTCGCTATTTCGTGTTTTCCGTATTTAGATTCAGAATAAAAAAACGAATAAGAACTGCAAGTGTTTATGGTTGTTAGTAAATAAAATTAAAATTCAGAATTAACATAGGTAAAAAATATCATGTGTAGCAGTAATATAAAGTTACAACTAAGCTATCTATAGCTATAGGGTATGAACACTAAGCGAATACACAAGTTACAGAATATACACACAACATAAGAAGGAACTTGAAGTTTTACCAATTTCGAGAGATATATGATGGCGCGACAAGTGCGAAAGACTCAATTTCCTCTCGGAACGGATATTTATGCTTTATACTTACTAATATTTATGCATCGAAGAGCAAGTAAGGCCATCAGTACCGGTTATTGTTATGAACAAATGATAATAGTCGTTACTGTAATTAGTAAAACAATAATTCAACTCTCTCTTAAGCACCGTGGTAGATTAAGCATCAAAGATTTAAAGGCTATTTCCGTTCAGGGCACTTAAGAGGATCATCACTAACTATTCTTTAAAATTTTCGATAAAAATATACGTACAGTAAGAAAAACTATACATATACAAAATTTGTCATAAAAAATAAAATCGTGACATCAATAACTATTAAAAACTAGCTGACCCGGCGAACTTCGTACCGCCTAACAGTCGATTGGTATTTAAGTTCAAATTGACTTTTAAGTATTATTACGAATCTTTTGTATGGGAATATAGAAAAGTGTTGTTTTTAGACTTATTCAGGTAATTTTTTAAATTTTTCTCTCCGTAACAACCATCCTCGTACTGCAAGGAATATTATAAAAAAAGAATTAGCAAAATCGGTTCAGCCACTCTTGAGATTTGCGCTTAGCAACACATTCAGCGATTCATTTATATATATATAGAGATTAAACGACCTTGCGTGAAATAATAGTTGTTCTTATTTATCTATTAAGGTGGGCTGATATTATTATTTAAAAAAAAACGGTACCTACAACAAAGAATTTCAATAAATAAATAAGATAGCCTCTCATTTGTGTCGTCTTTAGTCCCCTTTATTCCTTTTACAGAGACGTTGTTTGACGTATCGAAGCAAAATCTTTACCTTGAATTTTAGTCCATTGAAATGTTACATTTTTTTAGGCTTACCTTGCGTTTGTCAGAGGACGCAATTTTATTTTTTAGATATGAAGGGGGGGTTAGTCTAATGTTAAATCCAAGTTTGTGGGTTTGTAGTCCTTGTGCAACGGCCGCCATCTTGGAAAAAGAGGTTCAAATGGTTTTTATGGTTTATCTGCCAAAATATAATTCTCACAATAAAAATTATGTAACATTTTTTGTTCCAAATAAAATTATCTACAATTTTTGTTCTGTAACTTTTAGTCGTAGAATCATAAATAAAAAAGTTATAAGCGAAAATCCATAAAAATTTGAAAGAAAAAATCTATTTGTTGATAAAACTTTTTTTTAAATCATTTTACAAAAAAATAATGTCAGACCATTTGATAGACGGTGTTTTCAAGAACAATTTTTATCAGAAACATTTTTAAATATATTTATTATTTAAGGTTTTACAGCGCTGCGAAACGAATACTATTCTTCAGTATTCATAACAATACGTAAATATAAATATAAATATTCATGATTTGCCCTAATTTTTAATCACCTTTTAATTTTTTTTATGATGATCTTTTTAATTATTGATAGTAGAATATTGTTAATATATAAAAAAATCTTGATTTGACACTCTACCTACGAGGTGGAGTCTGGAGGCGCGTTTTTTTTACGTGGTATCCACAGTAGGCATAATCCACGGTGATTTTCTAAATCACAAATACTGTTCTCGATCTTGCGGCGAGTGGCTGGTTGGCTTTCTATATTAAATACTTGAGGGAGAGCCGAAGAAGAAAGTGGCGTAAATTTCAAAATGTGTGTAAATCATTTTCTTCAATTAATTTCGAGTGCTCCATTATTTTGCTGCAAGTCTCCCCATAAATAATGATAAAAAAACGTTCACCAATGATAGTCAGCAGTGCAAGGTCAACTCTCTTGTTAAGGAACAACGCCGTTCCACTTGCTAACTCTGATGTTTCTCCAGGGTTTTCAGAAATTTGAGTTTACCCATATTAAAAGCACCTGAAATTGTGTCACATCCTGAAAAAGCATGGAGAAACAGCAAGTTATACGCAAATAAGGTCTCCGTACATAAAACCACTTCACACTTCTTGCTAACTTCCTTCTCCGGTTCCCCCTCAGGTATTTAATATAGTAAGCCAACTAGCCGCTGAGCCGCAGCTTGGTCCATCAAAAAGACCGAGGACAGAGTAGTTGTGATTTAGAAAATCACGCGCGTAAAAAAAATGCGCCTCCAGGTTCCACCTCGTAGGTAGAGTGTCAAATTAAGAATATTTTGTATATTAACAATATTTTACTATCAATAATTAAAAAGATCATCATAAAAAATAACCAGGTGATTAAAAATTATGGCAAAATATACGAGTATTCATGTATAGTTAAAAATACTTGAAGAATAGTATTCGTTTCGCAGCGCTGTAAAACCTTAAATAATTAATAAATTTAAAAATGTTTCTTATATTATTTTTTTGTAAAATGATTAGAAAAAAAGTTTTATCAACAAATAGATTTTTTTCTCTTAAATTTGTATGGTTTTTCACTTATAACTTTTTTATTTATGATTCTACGACTAAAAGTTACTGAACATAAGTTATAGA
Organism: Melitaea athalia; assembly: GCA_905220545.2. NCBI lineage: Eukaryota > Metazoa > Arthropoda > Insecta > Lepidoptera > Nymphalidae > Melitaea > Melitaea athalia. The sequence goes on from HG992184.1 coordinate 7,647,366, forward strand.
TAATTTTATTTGCAACAAAAAATGTTAAATAATTTTTTTGTGAGACTTATAGTTTGGCAGATAAACCATAAAAACCATTTGAACCCTTTTTCCAAGATGGCGGCCGTTGCACAAGGACTACAAACCCACAAACTTGGATTTAACATTAGACTAGCCCCCCTTCATATCTAAAAAATAAAATTGCGTCCTCTGACAAACGCAACCCCAAATGTAACTTTTCAATGAACTATTTGTTTAAAAGCAAAATTTTTAATTAAATAATGAAAGATAAATGTACACGAGAGCGTTCTATTAGCGGTACAACCTTTATTGTACATCTTTATAATGCTCATTTTTCATTCCACTTTGTTTTATTCGACTTGATTTTGTACGTAGCTATACTAAGCGTAATTTTTTTTAATTGGATAAAATTAAAACTTCTGTAATCTACATTGACGAAAATATTGGAAAAACTACACATTTTTATTTATTTTACATTTATTAAAAATAAAAAGCTCGTATGCATTTTTTTAATTTTTATTTAAGGACATTAAAATATATTTAACTTAATCTTTAATTCATAAATCTAGGTCAGGTACTTTTGAAGATATTAAAGATTTTCTAGCCGACCATTTTCCTTTGCGGTCCAGTGTATATAAACTCCCGTACTTTTTTAGGTCTTTTAGTTAATAATGAACATTTTAGAAAAATAAAATGATTAAGCCTTGAACAATACACACCCAAAAATTTGTCAATATCATTTATGCCACCGTCATACTTTTACCTCATGCTATAGTTGGAAATGCACTGTGATCTGTTTTAGTGGAGAGTCACTATCTGAATCAGCAAAATGTTTTAGCACAGCTTCAGTATAAAATGCTAGAACTAGTAGAAATAGGTAAAGTAAAACCTACGTGATCAAAGTATTGTAATCTTTAAATGTAAATTGAGGATACACAATTAAAAAAAGTTGAACATTTTTAGTAACCGTTCGTTTTATAGTCTAATGGGATATGATTTTTAACATTTTTAACCTGATTACTTACACAAATTTGAATTAAAAGACAATATAGACTCATTGATAATAAGTAAATATTAATGTGACAGTGGTTACTTGGTAAACCTATATTTATATTTAAGAAAGAAACAAGTGTACTACTGTAAATGCAAAACAAATCCATCTGCCATTTAGACTCATTTTCTCTCATTGACTCATTCGACATTCAATTAATTTTTCCAGATCGTGTACAAATATTTCTAATAACACTATCTGTATACGTTAAAATATACGAAACTGGTTTTTATTTTGTAAGTTAAAAATAATATAAATTCGTAAATAAACAAAAATTCAAACATATATACGATTGAAAAACATAATCCATCGTCATCGACCTAAAAATTGTTTTTAACAGGACCAAGTCCTTTCTATTGTATGTATATTTAGAGCAAAACCACGCCAATAACTCAATTTAAAACGATAACCGAGATTGCAAACAATAGAGTTTCGTGAAATTCGTTCATTGAGTTAAAACGCAAATTCGCTGAGTTGAAAACTTAATTACAGCGTTTCTAACGCTCTCTGTAAATACTTGTGGGATTATTTCTTAATATGGAAACAAGTCGAGATGGTATATAGACCTATTCGACATAATATGTAATTAACTGTTGGTTGAAGGTTAATAAAACTCCTTCATTTTACGTTTTCAAGTGCTGTATAACTTAAATTAAATAAATTTTAATTAGCAATAGCTATTTTTTTCTAATGGTTACATGAACTTCACTCATTATAATTAAACAACTTTTTCGAATTTTATCGCGTAACAGTTATTTTAATTAGTAATAGCTATATAATTTTAATATAAAAGCTATAATTAGGTAATTTATTTATGAAGGTTAATTTTGTTTTGTTTATCGAACTAATTCCCTATGTATCAACATAGTAAGTTTTGTACTAAATCTATTTTATAAAACTGCACTTAACACACGGCTTAACCTAATAGTCCCATCGATAGTCAGATGGTTCACCTGGTCACCTGAATAGTTATGGCAAAATTACTCATCGGTTTTTTTTTTTTTGGTAAATAGCCAGCAAAGCAGAATAAGTGATAACATGCCATATACATAGCCACATTTAGGCAGTACAAAACTAAGCCATGAATACATTACTAGTAAAGAAACGAAGAGAAAAGGAATAGGAAAGAGCTTTCTTACTTACCCACAAGACTATATCTATTTTTGGTGTCATTATTATTTTTCTTTTAAGAGGCATTTACCGCTATGGATGTGTCGTCCATATAAGACCGTAAGTCTTAATAATTCTATGAAATGGGAACAGAATTATTGATCATATAATATGAGCGTACTAATAATTTTGCTTGCTACTATCTCTGTTTATATTACCTATTATAAGCAGTTAAACAAATCTATTCTACAGCATTACCCGTGGCTTCGTTTCTACCCACACTGGAACTGGTATATTGCAAACACGTTCCGCGTAGGTCTTGATTGATTTGATTACTCTATAGACACATTATCTTAGAATCTGATATTCATCAATTTATTAGATTGTCTGTTTGAAGGAATTAATTTCAGAATCTTTGTTTAAAAATGTTTAACTAACAATGCTTTATGTTTATACTCTTTAGCGGGGTAGATTATAGAATATGAATTACCACTCTACGACGTGACTACGACATTCACCTAGTGATTTCACATTTTCATAACAATGGAATATCCAATTTGTAGCGGACTTCTCATTTTAGCAAACAAATTTGGTAAACAGTCTAAACTACGGTGGCGATAGTAAATTTCAATTAAATAGATTATACAAATATGTTTACATTAATGTCCCCATTTGTTTACATATATTTAGCAATTCGTGGTAGCATTCAGTAATTTATCAATAATTTTATATTGATGTAGGTATACATTATAAACAAAAACTTCGTTTATTTGTTTGTTTAAAAGTGCTAATCATGGAAACTTACTTTTTTATACAGTATAATTTACTATTGCGAATTATTTTGAAAAAGTGACGAAATTCATCACTTACTCGTACAACCTACCTATGTATAAAAATTGATTGCTAAATGTGGTGCTAAGCGTAAAAGCCCGAGGAGGATTGTATCGCGCTGGCCAATTTTTTTTTACTTTTATCATATTTTATATAAGATAAAAAATTGCACATTAAATTAAAAAGAACAAAATTAGAAAACTTAATGATTATTTTTACTTTTTATAGTCGCTAAAAATAATCTTCTCAGAATTCGGATTTAACTTTTTAAAGATTCATTATTATCGTATAAAAGATAATTTATTCATTAATGTAATAAAAAATATATGAATCAATTTCACGGAGGCAAAAGGAATTCATAACAAAAATCCAATCAGTAGGCCGTGGCAGTGACATAAAGTAAGCGTGGAGATCAAGTCGCCGATATGATTAAACCATTATTATTGAGCTATCAGACGCGTTGTCATGTCGAGTGATAATAAATTGTGTATTATTAAAATATTTATAAAAATAGATAGTCGTAGTCGTAGTTCGTCAATATTGCAGTGCTAGGAAAAGTCTGGTAGGGTAAACAGTACGTCAATATCTTCAATGAATGCACAAAACAAAACAAAAATATTACGCCATTACGATTTATCGTACTTTTGAAAGTAAAAAGAAAAGCTTTTTACTACATTGTAAATGTCCAAGTGATTCTCTCCACGTAAGAACCTGTAACCTCATAATATTTAACCTTTGCCATCAAATTGAATTTTTTTTTTGCCAATGATCTTAGACTGAACAGTTATTTTGATTTTAGCCCGTATAAATAAAGTAAGTATAAGGATCTGTCTCAAATCTTATAAGTTATTTTGATAACATTTTTTTGTATGCACCCGTTGACGCAGTCAGTGCAGTGGGTAGTGACATCTGGTTAAACCATTAGAATTATATATAGTCCGGGATCCCTAGTACATTAACTAAATAAAAGAAAAAAAAATGAAAATCAAATTGATGACCTCGTAAGGTCATCAAAAATTATTACTAACCAGCTGATTTTTTTTCTTTTAGTTAGTTAATATTTATATAATTTAAAAGTAATATTGTCCTACAAATTGCATGGTACGTTTTCTCGGTCCTACGCTCACTGCTGCTCTATCCCCTGTTAACTCTATTGTCTACCACAATCGAGAGTTCTCGTAGAGGAAATTTTTCTTCGTCTCATCAAAATAAAGCTACTCTCGGAAAATTAGCTTGATAGTAATCAAGTGAAAAAAATGTACTAGGGATCCCTGACTGATAATGTTCATAAGTACCTACGTTTTGTACGCTTCTAGCTTCGCTCATTCTTACATAAAATGTAAAAAAATATTAAGAGGTGAATGGTGATGAACTTAAATATAACTTCATCTTTTATTTTATTCCTCGAGGGGTTCAACTCAAACCACGAGTTTCTTATTGCTCACTCGTTTAATAAAAGTGCCTTTAAAAAGGAATCTTATGCTTTTCATGTAGATTCCTATTACGAATAAAATATTAAAAAAAATATGCTTTATACTTATAAAAAGTTTTAATATTATTGTTACAACAATTTTATGCATGCATTTAAAATTGTATACACATTAAAAATAAAAAATAAAATTAGATTGTAAAACTTAGCATAGAGCTAGAATCTAAACCCAGGACTTTTAGCTTATAAAGTATGCATTTAGTTTTTTTTTTATAGAAGATGGAACAAACGGACAGTTGGCTCACCTGGTGGTAAGTGAAAACAACATCCACTGACACCCGCTACTTCAGAGGTAATCCTCGTTCGTGAGATTCCAGCCAGCTCCAGATTACCAGCTTCGTCAATTAGGCAGTCAGTAGTTGCCACTACCCCAGACAGGTATCATATTGTATACATCTTGTATATGTAACTAATATTTTTTAAGTGTTCTACAATATTTAAATATTCACTTTTGTATCTTTTTCTACTTGAAGCAACGTCAATGTGATCTACAGTTTCAATTTGTTGTTTTTTTTGCCCATTTTCTTCTTCTTCGTAAACTTGTTACGGATTAATTGAAAAACAGCTGAAACTTGAAGCTACACGCGTTCATTCCTTTTCTTTCCTGATAAGCTGATTTAGTTCTTAGGTAATTGAAATGAAAATCAATTTGGTCTGAGCGTATTGAAGTACTGAAACTTAAGAAAAAACTTTTGTAGTACCGTGCCTTGTAGAATCTATTAAAAATAATCACTAGTTTCTTTTACTAATTGTAAATTATTGATGAAAACTACTTTAATTCAGATTAATCTAATATATAAAAATCTCGCGTCACAGTGTTTGCTGCCTAACAACTCCGAAATGGCTTGACTGGTATCAATGAATTTTTTTTGTATATTTGGTAGGTTTGAGAATAGGTCGTAAGCTATTTTTTATAACCCTGGTTGATGATGGTGTCTCTATTCGTACAGCAGAGCAACGTTTGCCGGGTCAACTATTTTATATATATTAACTAGCTGTGCCCGCGACTTTGTCCGCGTGGAACTTAATAAAAAAGTTATTGTTCAGTCCGCGGAGTTATAAAATAAATAAATTTCTATAGTAAAAGTAGCCTAAGTTACTCCTCATTACATCAGTTATCTGCCAGTGAAAGTCTCGTCAAAATCGGAGATCACGTTAAGCCGTCGGTCCCAGTTGTTATCATGTACACCTGGTAGCCATCGTTACTCATAGAATATATCCACCAACATTAGAGCAGCGTGGTGGATTAAGCTCTGATCGTTCTCCTACATGAAGAAAGAGGCCTATGCCCAACAGTTGGATATTATAGGCTGAAGAAGAAGCGGAATTTTAAATATACACATAGTTATAAAAAATAAAACGTATGTTAAATATTTGTTTCTTCTAAGGACTTAAGTTGTTACGAAGTATCTTTGAATTGACGTGACAGTAAGAGCTATTTTCGCATTGAGAATTATGAACGATTTCTAATTTTATATTCCGTCTCTTTAATATTACATCAGACTTAAAATTCATTTGCTAATGGATTTAATATTATGGTAGCTTCTTAAATAAAAGCGTATAAGTATATATTTAATTTTATTGATTAAAATAGTCTGGAAGCTAGGAAAAATGTTTTAGTTGTTGTCAACTTTTATCTAGGCGTGTACCTCATCTCTACGTACGAAACACAAATAAATTCGAAATTATTTACTTACATAGAAGAACCGTCTGTACCTACCGTGTCCGAACAGTAGAGAAAATAATTTTGTCAATCTTTATTTTTCTATTTTAAGCTTGATTTCGAAGGATTTTGGCTGACGACTTCTTTGCAATAACAATTAAAATTAATATTATGTGTATAAGTCAAACTGGGACTAATAAAATTAAGATTTATGTTAAATTGAAAATATTAATAAATACTGTTTCGGTGTTTAAAGTTCTACACACACATGATTTATTTGTATTATATTAGTAGGTATATACATGTTATACGTTATTTCATATTGTGTTACCTGTTATAAAATTACTTATAGCGTCTATCCAGTTTAAGCTGATACTTAATGAAGATCCAATTTACAACTTATATTTAAGTAAGTTTGAATCTCTTTTCCTAGAACTTTTCTCATTCACTTCAAACTTTTTAATTGCGATCTTCTCAATTGTATATAAAATCAATGACTTTAATAAAACTATCTGATCTGGTTTCAAGTCTTCTGTTTGAATCTTTGTCTGAGATCTATTTATATAACTGGCGGTGCATATTTAATGTTTGTTTGTGTACCTATATTGTTTGAATATGATGTTTTTGTCCCTTTTCCGACAATACACAAACAAGCGATATAAACGAGTTATTGTAATTTAAAAAAAAAAAACTCTCTATGAACTTTTCAGTTTAAAAAATATATTATCACGCGTACTTTTTTTTTAAGAATTAAGAGTGGTTTGGTGCTTTTATTTCAATTTAATAAAACAATAATCTGAGTCTTGTCGTTATAAAAAAATAAATGAATAAAGAATATTGATTGTAAAATAAAAAGGTGAAAAGTATATATTGAAAATGTTTTGAATAAACAATTGACGAAAGTATTTTTTTAGTTTAAGTAAATTTTTTAACTTGATTGCTTGTAATGACCTTTTTGTTAAAAACTACATTATTATCTGGATAAATATATAGGGCCAGTGAAAATAATGAGTGTTTATGAATAAATAAAAAAGTTTTGGCCACAAAAAATATTTACAATAATTTTTTTTCATTTGATCAGATTTTATGCTCTGGAAACCTGATACTGATCTTAAAATATTCTTCGAACCTAGAGAAAATTTTCCAATCCATGGATATATTATGATTACTTGATTAGATATATCCAATATATTTTTGTAGTTGAGCAGACACCTGAAAAAAAATTGTGTTTGCTAGCAAATGAAAAAAAAATGGACCAGTAATACAATGTAGGTAGATTAAAAAATAGTCAAGTCAATTCGTATTCGATCAAATTTACGTGAAAAGACGTGGCAAGCAAACTAACTAACTACTAATTCTATTAAAATAAAAAGAATCATTAAAATTGGTACACAAACTAAAAAGTTATAAGGTATAATACAAATGACGGTCGACGAAAAACAGTTAAGTAAATATGCATAATTATAGATAACTCAAAAGGTACTTGTCAGATCTTAATTAAATTTAAATGGGACCACATGACAAGCCAAGAACAAACGACCGAAAAGACCAGAAACCAAAATAAAAATTTAAGTAATAATTTTCCAGTATTAACTTTTAAGTAAGTTACGTGAAATGAAATCTTCCGCGATTTTCGAAGAGGATTTTCGATCACAGTTCCGCTAAATCTGCCAGTGATTGAGTTTCTTTATCTCAAGCCGCTCCAATAACGCCATTACGCCACCCTTTGATGCTTACGCGGCGACTTCTTCGGGTTTTATTAAAGGATCGATTGGGAATGAAACTTTAATCAACTTTCCATAGTAAAGTGGCTAGCGGGAAGCGGTATAACTGTATTACTTAATAAAAAGGGTATTCTTTTTATAATAGAGTATTTAAATGAACTCCTTGAAATTAATGTCTGGATTTCTAATTGTAGAATTATTCTGACGCTTGACAGATTAACGATTAAAATTATTCAATATATACGTCTTTCCCCATATAGGAGAAGGATTATTATAAACTTGAATCATTATTATAAACTTGTTATTGTTATTAGTATACTAATTTAGTGATTATACGAATTCTTTCTTAGTTTTAATTTTTTATATCTTAGTCGTTGTATACGAATGCAGTTTTGCTTGTGATAAGAGTAGCAATCAGTCACAAAATATCGGTTTATTATTTAATAATAGTTTTTATTTTGTGCTCTGTTAGTAACCTTATTTAAATAAATAAACAATATTTTAATGTCATGACTGCCGAGTGATTCCCGTTAACCTGCATTGATCAGGTGTATATAATAACTCGTAGATAATAATTTAAAAAGCTTTCTATTTATTGCCATATGCAAGTAGTTCAACTGAGGTAGGGCACTACAGGTAGTACCCTGCTCAAAACCTGGAGCAGCCTGACTGGCGCAGTACATAGACTTTACCTCCCGACCTCGTCTATAAGCTACGGTAATCGATTACCACCAAGTGAGCTGTAAGCTTGTTTTCGAACCCGGTTGTATAAAAAAAAAACAACAAATTGTATTCATTACTTGTAAATTTTAATATGTACTTCAAATAACGTATTTCCTTGTTATTTGTTATTCCTTACAATTATTTCTATAATAAAAGGGTACAATACCTTAATAGGGTATCTCAGGCACGTTTAAGAGAGTTATAAGAGTAAACATCTGACCAGGAAATAGTGTTTTGTACCAATGGAGATATCCACTCTTAGCGGGAATGGACTCGCGTTAGTGTAATAGTAATTTGTTATCACTACTACAACGTTTGTTACCAATGAACATTAAAAAACTTGCCATGCAATGTTAATACAAGTAACATATCTATAAGTTTCAGCAAACCAATAAAAGTTTTGAGTACAGGAGACATCATAGAAATTCAAGTAGATATGGACATTAAATGAACAATTTAAAGTTTTTAGTTAAACAGTCATCCCGTTCAATAACTCTCAATAGTTTGTAGAAAGTTGGACGACAGAAATTGTTTTGCTTTAACATTCTAAAATACTCTATTCAGACTATTGGAATTTGTGTAGTTGCGCAATTGAAATTGATTTAGCAAGTATCATTAGAACTGTAGATTAAGGATTCAATTTCCACTAAAAACATTTAAGACTCAAAAATGTGTATTGAACTGTGTGATGAGTATTGAACTCCTTATTGTTTGAAGAAAACGATAATATATAATCAACAATATTACATCTTACTTAAATCTGAACTTACCACTAAGGTTTTTAGGATGTGACATGTGTATATTAAAAAAGATGGTATGGAGGTGGAACTCACATTAATATTTCGTTATACTCACACACATACTCACACAATCATATATTTTTTTATTACACAGGTGGCAAAAAGGCGTACGGCTGCGTAAGGGCACCATACAACTGAGGTAGGGCACAGCAGGTTTCCTGCTCAAAATATGGAGCAGCCCGACTGGGGTAGTACCTCGACCTTACATAAGACCACAGCTAAATAATCCTGTTTTCAAGCAGTATTGTGTTCCTGTTGGTGAGTAAGGTGACCAGAGCTCCTGGAGGGGATTGGGGATAGGGTCGGCAACGCGCTTGCGATACTTGTGGTGTCGCAGGCGCCTATAGGCTACGGTCTTACCATCAGGTGAGCCGTACGCTTGTTTGCCGACCTAGTTACATAAAAAAAGGGCATACCGTAACACCAGGAGCACTGCAAGCGCATTTCCGACCCTTTTCACGACCCTTTCCACGCGATCTGGCTACCTTACTACCGGATTACAACACTCCTTAAGAGCAGTGTTATTTAGCTGTGATCGACATATTTATAGTATTATTGAATTCGGAAATTACTTTTGTTTAAGTAAATGTAGCCGCTTGAAATAATTTCTTACTTATCGTTAAATAATCTTAAAGATCTAAATTGTTAGATTTAGATATAGTACATTGGATTAAAAATTGTTGTTTAGAGCGTTTTAATCATATTTTCGAATAAGACTAAATTTATTTAAGTAATTTTCAAATGTATTCTACGACTAATATTAGATTTTATTAATTTGGTTATTATTATATTATATACTAGCTGCTGTGCCCGCGACTTCGTCCGCGTGGAATTTACCAAAAAAGTTATTGTTCACTTCGCAGTTATAAAAAAAATTAAAATAAAAGAAGCCTAAGTTACGCCTTATTACATCCACTATCTGCCAGTGAAAGTCCCGTCAAAATCGATCCAGCCGTTTCAGAAATTAGCCGGAACAAACAGACAGACAGACAGACGGACAGACAAAAATTGTAAAAAAATGTTATTTTGGTATATGTACCGTGTATACATCCGTATGCATTTAGTAAAAAGCGTTTATTTTAGTATTAAAAACAGACACTCCAATTTTATTTATTAGTATAGATATAGATATAGATAATGTTTCATTTTATAGTTTGAAGGTTACAAGTGTATCAAAAATAATTTCATTTGATATTATATCGTAAGTATATCTATCTATTTTATCTACTCATCTTCTATCAACTTTTTCTTCCAAATTAAAATAAATACGCTGAATCTGCAGTATGAAACCTATACCCCGTCCGGCGACTAATGATCTTTTTGAAACTTCAAGAAATTTTGACATTAGTGACTGCCTCACACGTTATTTATTCGATTCGAAATAATAATTGATTTTATTTAAGAAGAACTTTCAATCGATTTAATTAAATACATTTAGTTTAAAAATATTATTTATTTATGCCTTTATTAGTTTTTTTAACACGTTGAACGCCATGTCGGACAATGTTGGGCGACACTTAACTTTCTTCACAGGCCATACAAAAAAATAGTAAAATGTCCAAAATTCAATTTTTGTTTTATTAGTGCATATGAATAGTTAAGCTTTTTAAACTATATCACTATTAAGGAAACTGGCGAAAACAGTCTGATTACGACAATAGATCATGTCACCCAACATTGTCCCCCGCGGCCCTCTGCGTACGATCATCGGCATTTAATACGTATGGGGCCGCGCGGGTCACGTCGTCGGTCACTCTGTTTGCCACCGCGCCGGACGTTACAGGCTTTACGTTAGCACTGTGTTTTTTCCCGCCAATTACTAATTATAATTGCTGACTTCGACGATAGTTTTGACATTACAGATGACGTTTTGACGCAACTTGAAGATATTAAAATATCATTGGTAAATAGTTAGGCCAGTAAATAAAGCATTTAACCTCGCACTTAATTTCCGATCCAATTTTAATTTTTTTTAGGCTAAGGGTCACTTACTGACCCTAAAAACACAAAATGCTGACAGATCCAGGTGGAGCCTCGATCGCAATCTTAAAGAAAAGTTTTTGGCCGATATCTCGAAAGCTATTCACTTTAGGGCAAAAGTTATCCAGACCTTTTTTGTAGAGAATAAAATTTCGCATTGTAAACTTTTTTGTAAAACTTACCGTTATAATTATTGTAGACTACAATAAAGCCAAAGATGCGGTTGATTTGGCTGATCAATTGGCTGCTTATTCAACACCTTTGAGAAAATCTCTTAAGTGGCACAAGAAGCTTGCCATTAATTTATTGCTCAATACAACATTGGTCAACGCCTACATTTTGTACCAAAAATAAACACATAACATAACATATATTCACGCCTGTATCCCAGAGGGGTAGGCAAAGATTACGTCCCTCCACCTGCCACGATCCTGACAAACCCTCGTGCCTCATCTACATTCATGCATCTTCTCATACACTGTCGGCGATTGTGCGTACTTCTTACTTGGCCGATTTCCAAGACTTTTCGGATTTGATCCTCGAAAGTCCTTCTTGGACTGCCTTTCGGAACCACGCCCGCCAATTTACTACCAAAAATGCACAAATAAAAAGATTTCTATAAGTGACTTTAGAAAAGATATCGTGAAATCTTTTTGTATGCAGACAGATATTAAAGATGGAAGACCTAAGAGGTTAAAACACAAACTGGTAAAGAAAGAAGGAAAGAGTTCAATTGTTAGGAGATCATGCTCTCAGTGTTACAAGAACATTGTAGAGTCAGGGAAGAAAACAGGCTAAAAACAAGGTGAAAAAAGTGCAAACGTTCTGTGACGATTGCCCAAACAAACCATTTCTATGTTTGAATTGTTTTAATAAAGCACATCGTTTTGTTTAAAATATTTTTATATTACAAACAAGTTATGTTATTTAATTTTTTAAACTTATTATAATAAAACTGTTGCGATTATCTCAATAATGTGATTTAAAACAAGAATGGTCTCATAACGATCTCATATTTTCGATTTTTTTTACTAGATTTTAAGATATTTGTATATCTATTCATTATCAATAAAAAATTTAATTTCATTGGATATTAATGTGTTTCATCATTGACTAGCCGTATTAATATTACATTTCAGTAATTAAGTAATTAAATAAGTAAGTAGTTCGTCTATAGTTGTGCTGTAAATAAGTCTAAGTAAAAAGAGGCAATTTCTTAACAAATAATTAAAAACTTTAAGTGCTGCGATATTCAAACTGTTCCGTGGAGCCGCGCGGGTCATACCACATACAAAACAGACTAAAATTAATGCCCGGCGGCTCTACGGAGAAGTTTGAAAATTGGTCTGACCGTCGGACAGCGTTGTCCCCACTGTCCCCCATGGCCCGAACGAGACATACTAGTGCCGGTCAACATTGTCCGACATGGCCTGTCCGGAAACATATACATTTATTCGTTGGCGTTCAACGTGTTAATTATAAATGAAATATATAAATAATAAATAAATGAATTAACACAGTTATTGCTCTTTATTCTTGGTTTGCAATTAAATTTCAAGATTTCGACTTAATTCCTTGCAAGTAATCAATCTTGGGGTCATAGATACTATTTTTATTTCCTTTTTTGTATTAAATTTATAGAAAAAATAATCACATGACGTAAAATTATTTTTATCATATGATCGATTTATTATCGATTTATTATTTCAAGAACTGTTTCATAGTCTGTGGTTGTTTGTTATGCACAGGGTACTTCATTCAATCAATCAAATCGTCAATAAAGTATGACATTACTGTAAAATTTTTAGTACGTTATTCCGGAAAAAAAACTGTAATTTATAGGCGTGAGCTGTCAAAAAGCTATTTAGTCGCCGGACGGGGTATAATATAAATTTTCTAACTTGTTTTATAAATTAATTGGTAGGTACATAGACTCTTTGAAAAGAGACCATTTAAGTAAAATTGAACGAAATGTTCAGTTACAGTATTTGCATAATATTTTACTTGTTTACATACTGCAGACGAGCTCTCTAATAATTATGCTATTAAAATAATTTTTATGCTCCGTTCAATTTCTTATTCAAGTAGGTAATAGTTTTAAATTATGTAAGTACATTATAGCTTCTGATAAACTTCTCTGGCGTAGTCGCCTAAAACAACGACGGTTCGCGGGTTCGATTCCCGCTCGGAATGGATATTTGTATTTGTACAAATGTTTCTATCGGTTGTATCTTCTAATTTGTATCAAATCAATTGTGTCTAACAAAAAGTAATATTTTATAACACATAGCTATGCTTGCTCGCAAACAAAGAAAAACCGACTTCATTTACATCGACAAGTAATATAACATAAGTAGACGAAAAAAGAGTCAAGTAAATACGCGTTATCAAAGATTAGTCAAAAAGTACTAATCAGATTTCGATCAAATTTAAACGAAACTACATGACAAGCATTAGCTTTTGATTAAAGTAAGAGTCATCAAAATCGGTAAACCCAGTAAAAAGTTATACGGCTTAATATAACGTAGGTCGACGAAAAATTAGTCAAGTAAATACACATTATTAGGTATAACTCAAAAAGTACTTGTTAGATCTCAATGAAATTTAAATGGAACCAAATAACATGCAACACCTTTCAATTAAAAAAAAAAAGTTAAAAGTTCTGAAGTAACATACATAAAAAAATATAATCGAATTGAGAACCTCCTCCTTTTTTGGAAGTCGGTTAAAAATACGGGAACATGCAGGTTTCTGTACATAATTGAGAAATAGCGATGAACGAAACGACGACTTGTTAAACAATGACAACAATTATATATTTCTTTTCAAATTTTACTGTACCTCTTTGTTATTACTTTGAGAACAAACGCACATCAATTTGTTAATAAGTTAGTGCAGCAAAAAATCTTTTACGACTTATAATATACAGTAGCAAAAAGTATCAATACTAACAACAAAGGTATTATTACTTAGCACTTTATTATTCAAACTTTGTACAAAGCTCTTAAAAATACAAAATTCCATTTTGAAGTCTCGTTTTTTAGAAACGTTTGATTAAACCTTTTTATATTTAAATGTAATCTCCTAAAAGTGGACCATCTGGTGCAGTTGATAGATAGCCTGCCTTTTGCGTCGGGATTATGGACTCTCGGTAAAGGCTTAATTGCCTTTAGAAGTAACGGAGAAAGGTTTCGATATAAAATTAGTGCCGTACGCGTTCCTCACTTCTTGTAGAAACATGTTAAAGTATTAGTTTAGACTAGCTACCTGCCCCGGTTTCGCATTGTAATTTATTAATGTTAATAATGTGAGTGGCATTATTGTGAGTATCTACTTCTGACCGTCCTAAAAATGTATGTACATAATTATACGCTGCTAGCTTTCTGAATGTGCCATTGCTCACACTCGCGTGGACAATACGATTTACTAGTAGATTTTAGTACCTATTTCCCTTTTTCCGTTAAAATATAGTCTGTGTCAGTCAGTGACAACGTAGCTTTATATTGGTGGAAAAATTTAAAATCGGTCTTGTAAAAGTAATAATCGTGCTTTCAAAACATAATGTTTCAGAAGTTTTAATATTTAACCGACCTTTTTCGTCATCAGATCCTGGTATGGTGGACAAAAGGCCAACTCTTCGAAAGTAAAACAATTACTATAAAATGAACAAGGAAACACACAATGATGAATAAAACTTCATCGTTTTTTGAAGTTAAAAAAGAGTTTGTTTTCAGCCTGTTGTTCGTTGTTGTCGTTCGTTTCTTTTTGGAACTGTTTTATCCTAAATCAACCTTCTAAAAATGCAACTTATTTGAAATCTGTTTGAAACAAAAATTATTACATATTCATAGAAAGTGCAAAAAATAAATCTATACTAATATATAAAGCTGAAGAGTTTGTTTGTTTGTTTGTTTGTTTGTTTGAACGCGGTAATCTCTGGAACTACTGGGCCGATTCGAAAAATTCTTTCACTGTTAGATAGCCCATTTATCGAGGAAGGCTATAGGCTATGCATCGTCACGCTAAGACCAATAGGAGCGGAGTCCACGCAGACGAAGTCGCGCGCAGAAGCTAGTTATTTATATAAGTTTAGTATGTATTTATTATTTGTTAGGGCAAAATAAATTTCATTACTCGCAGATGATTTCCTAGCATATGTTGAGGGGTTTCGTTCTTCAGCTTGGATGGTTTCAATCAGATCTTCATCGAAATAAAATTACATTTACCTTTGAAATACAAGTTAGTAAAAAAAAAAAACATGCGTTAAATTCGGTTTGTAAATGACGCAGAGATATAACATGACCATAAATAGCAAAGTTACAGTGAAATAGAGCACCTTCCTTATTTTGTCAAATAACACAAAGAATTCAGAATGATCTTCCGATAATCAAACTATTGGAACGGAGCTCAAAGAAATATCGAAGGTAGTTGCGAACAAACTTGGTATCCTAAACAAACTAGTTATCGTGAAAACTATGTAGCAAGTTTAGGATAACGTGCAATGAAAACTGATCCGATCTTTTGGAACCTTAAACGTATAACATAAGGATCTAAAACGTCTTGTAGATGGAAGGAAAATAATAAGTAGAACCTGTTTATAAGAACGACATTATTAGTATACCTAGACTTGATGTTAATATTAAATATCTTTATCAATATATTTTACTCGTCTTGTATTATCATTGTTATTTTTTATTTTTAAACAGTAAATAAATTATTATTAGAGCTCTTCCACCAGTTGTATCTTCCCTTATTTAACAATGCTGCCTCTTAATCGGCATAGAAACCGGAGAAAACGAAGTACACTGCTGACATTGTCGTACTAAAAGACATTTGTAGAGGTACCTACCTATTTGGTTAATTCCTCACTTTAGAGGGACTTCCGTGCGTACAGCGCATACTTCATCCTTTTCCACCTAGTTTTCATCTTGTTTGCCATATTCACATGTGATACTGGATCCGACACCAATCACATTCGTCAAGACTCCACATCATTACAATAGACCCAAGGAGAACCCCTAACTAATCATCACCGTAAAATGTGATGGCGAGGTGTATGAAAAGATTAAATAATGTGACCAATTGGTCGTTTACTTAATCAAAATAAAAATTAAAAAGTTAACGTAAGCATATTTGGATTAAGATTTAAGAAAAAATACAATTTCATAAATTAAGAGTACATAAAAAAAAACCAAGCTTTTATTAAAATGTGCTAAAAGACTAACATAAATCCTTTAAAACTTTTACTATCAACATAAAACGCCATAACACAATTTATATGATATAAAACCTTGTCGCGAAAACCTATGTAGTCTATTCTTTTTACTTTTCATTTATTTTTTACTATTAAGTTAACGCTGGACGGAATATTTATCAAGTCCTTTCATTTGATACCCATATTTTAGGACAACATAAAAACTTAGCCCATCATCTTTAGAAGGCCGCCATATTGGACTTAGAGTGACGTCACTTTATTTTTCGAGTTATTCTCAGCAAGACCTTTCACTTGATACCCATATTGTATCAGTGCATTTAAAATAACTAGTCTGCTATCTTGGATGTTCGGTCATGTTGGATTTAGAATATCGTCACAGATTTAACAATAGAATATAAGAATATCGTCACACGGGTAACCATGCATTGTCATCTAAACTAAACGAGTTCAAAAAGTTTTAGCTTAATCGGTTAAAGATAATATATGTATTTTCCAAACTTGAATTGAAAGATTTCATTCTAACAAACCTACATATAAACATACATCGAAAGTTAAATAAAAGCTTTTAAAATCAATTCAATTCCTCAACCTAAACCACTAAATCTCTACAAATACAATAACAATATTATAAGCCACTTACGGAAAAAATAGCTAAACAATATAGATTACAAATCTTTTTCTAAATTGAATTTTTCTCGAAGATGGATTATTCGTAGAACGCGCGATATCAAAAATGTCATAAATCTATATATATAAAAATCTGTTAGTAATAATTGAGAACGCAACCATTATTTATTTTTGTGATAGCAACATTATTATTCTCTTTGTTCGCTTCCTGTCGTATCGAGATTGTTCGTTCACTTTGGTTCCTGTACCGATAGAAGTAGCTCAGTAAATGAATAAAGTACGCCATTATTTTTTCCGTGTTCTATACAGTTTTTTATTTTAATCCACATAATTTATCAACATGGCAGCAGAGCGTGGTTGATTAAAGTAAAGTATAAAGTATAAACGCAGTTAGAACAAATAAAATACGGCGGCGTAAGAAGATTGACGTGTTACCTAAGACGGCGTGCACGTGGTGGCGTGGCGAGGTCAGTCGAGAGAAATTGAATAATTATAACTTTTTACATTAAAAAAAATGTCAACTACAAGCCACAATCCTTTCCATATCGATAGATTACTTGGAAGGGATAATTATGCAACCTGGAAATTTGCTGTAGAAGCTTATTTTAAATTAGAAGAGTTGTGGGGTTGTATAGATGGAACAAACAAAGATGAACGGAAGGAAACAAAAGCTCACTCAAAATTAATATTACTGCTAGATCCGATTAATTACGTTCATGTACAAAGTGCGAATACATGTAAAGAAGTATGGCAATGTCTGCAGCAAGCTTTTGATGATAGCGGGCTGTACAGAAAAGTGGCTTTATTAAGAGATCTCATTACAACAACCTTAGAAAATTCTCGCGACGTAGATGAGTATGTAACTAAAATTATGTCGACCGCGCACAAGCTTAGGAATATTAAGTTTAACATTGATGATGAATGGCTAGGAACGTTAATGTTGGCTGGCTTACCCGAAACTTATAAGCCAATGATAATGGGCCTGGAGAGCTCAGGTATCAAGATTAATGCTGACTCAATTAAAACAAAACTTTTACAGGAAGTTCAGTGTTCAGAAAGTACAGCATTCTTCACAAGAAGACCGGCCGTTCATGAAAATCACAGTACAGCTAAGGTCCATACTCATAAAGGGCCCCGATGTTTCAATTGCAACAAGCACGGACACTTTGCTAAGAACTGTCGTGCTCCGAAGAAGAAAAATACTTCAAAATCAGAAGAAAATAAAAGTTTTATTGCAGCTTTTTCAGTTTCTTCACAGTCGATGAATCCGGACCTTTGGTATGTGGACTCCGGTGCCTCCATGCACATGACAAATAGATGTGACTGGATGTATGATGTAACAAGCCCACCGATACCTACCATATCAGTTGCCAGTAAGACACCGCTACCTGTGGAAAATATGGGAAAGGTTAATTTATTGATAAATGGTAATGAACAAACTAAGATACAGGTAAGAGAAGTTTTATACATACCTCAACTTGCTGCCAACCTCTTATCCGTAAGCGCTATTGTGAAAAATGGCTGTAAAGTAAATTTTAGAGATAAAGGATGTGATATTTATGATCAGAATAATAAATTTTTGTGTTCAGCCACACTAATAAATAATTTATATCAATTGAATACTCACAGAGAAGTATTTTCAAATTTAACATGCTCAAATGATTTAAATGATGTTGTTTTATGGCATAGGCGTATGGGACATCTTAACTTCTCAGATGTTAACAAGTTACCGGAGTATGTAGAGGGAATCAATCCGTTCCCTGTTAAGAAAAGTCAGAGTCTGATCACATGCACCACCTGCCTGGAAGGTAAACAGAGCCGACTACCTTTTAGTAATATTGGTTCAAGAGCTTCACAGCCACTGCAGCTTATCCACACCGACCTATGTGGACCGATGGAACAAGTATCACTGGGAGGTATGAAGTATTTTATCACTTTTATCGACGACTTTACTAAAATGGTTCATGTATATTTTTTGAAGGATAAATTGAGTATTATTAAAGTATTTAAAGATTATAAATGCAAAGTAGAGAATGAATTAGGTAAAAGCATAAAAATTGTTCGGTCAGACAATGGAAAAGAATACTGTAACAAAGAATTCGACAATTTCTTAAGTAGACATGGAATTGAGCACCAAACAAGCACACCATACTCGCCCCAGCAGAATGGGTTAGCTGAGAGGATGAATAGGACACTGGTAGAAAGAGCTAAGTGTATGTTGTTCGATGCTCGATTGCCAAAGCAATTGTGGGGTGAGGCGTTAGCAACAGCAGCTTATATTATTAATAGATCACCTACTAAATCTATTGATGGTAAAACTCCAATTGAAATGTGGACAGGTAAGAAACCGAACCTATCTAATATGAGAATTTTTGGCTCTGAAGTCATGGCTCAAGTACCAAAAGAAAAACGTCAAAAATGGGACGCTAAGTCGAGAAAATTTGTGTTTGTTGGATATTGTGAATCTAGTAAAGGATATCGGTTACTTGATCTAAACACAAATAAAATTATAAAGAGTAGAGATGTCGTATTTTTAGAAAATGTTCACAAATTTGATAATAATGTGTACTTACCTTGTTTACCACAGAGCGATCCTGAAGTAAAGAGTATTAAAGAACCCTGTAAAGTAGAAATAGAAAGTAGCTCTGAGAATTCTTCATATGATGACTATCAATCAGGTGACAATGATGATTCATCTTTCATACCAGAGGAATCAGCTGATCTGTCGACACCAGCACGAAATATAAACTTGCGTCCGCGCAGAGCTGTCCAGTATGCAGAGAGGGATGAACATGATGTGAGTTACTTTTGTCCTATAATTAATTTGAGCGACCCTCAGACTCTAGATGAGGCTCTTTCATCCTCACATGCCGACCAATGGAGGGAGGCTATGCAGGAGGAATATGAATCCTTAATAAAGAACGGAACTTGGTCACTCGTAGATTTACCACCCGGCAAGAGGGCCTTACCATGTAAATGGGTATTTAAGAGTAAAACCAACGAGAAGGGTGACATTGTTCGTTTTAAAGCAAGATTGGTGATTAAGGGTTGTGCTCAGAGAAGGGGAAATGATTATGATGAGGTCTATGCTCCAGTGGTACGGTATACCTCGGTACGATATTTACTTGCTCTAGCCGCTAAGTATAACTTAGATATATTTCAAATGGACGCTATAGGTGCATTCCTTCAGGGTGACATAGACACCGAAATATATATGTCACAGCCAGAATGTTACGAAAAGGATAATCAAGTATGTCGCCTACATAAGTCAATTTACGGGCTCAAACAAGCTAGCCGTCAATGGAACTTAAAATTAAACAGTATTTTAATTAAAATTGGTTTGCAACGATCAAAAATTGATCCATGTATTTACTTTTTATTAAATGAATCAAAAATGTTTTTTATTGCAGTATGGGTAGATGACTTACTGATCTTTACTAACGATAAGAAAACAACAATAGATGTTAAACAAAAATTAAAAGAGGAACTGTATATGAAGGATCTGGGTGAGATGCAACAATGTATTGGCTTAAATATAAATAGAAATCGTGAGGCAGGTGTGATCATGATTGACCAGGAGAAGTATATTAATTTAGTGTTGGAACGATTTGGCATGTCTGACTGCAAACCGGTACGAACTCCAATAGAGGTAAATACAAAATTTGATAAGAAACGTGAGGCTGATAATAGCAATTTCCCATATAGAGAAGCGGTGGGCTGTCTTATATATCTGGCACAAGTCACAAGACCTGACATTACCTACGCAGTGAATAAACTGAGCCAGTACTGTAATGATCCGGGAATCCAACATTGGCTTGGAGTAAAAAGAGTCATGAGATATCTCCAAGGAACTAAGAACCTGAAGATTTGTTATGTCAAGGAGGACTCTATGGATATAACTGGGTACTGTGATGCAGACTGGGCCAGTGACACTAATGACCGGAGATCCTGCACCGGCTATACTTTTATTTTTCAGAATGCTTGCATATCCTGGAATTCCTGTAAGCAGCAGACAGTGGCGCTGTCTACAGCGGAGGCTGAATACATGGCGATGGCGTCGGCGACACAGGAAGCCTTGTGGCTTCGACAGCTGCAGGCAGAGCTCGGTCAAGGCTTCAATAGTGCGTTACTTATTTATAGTGATAATCAGAGTGCAATAAGATTGGCAACAACAGACTGTTATAAACCTAAAACTAAGCATATAGATATTAGATTGCATTTTATACGAGAAAGTATTGTTAATTCAAAAGTTAAATTTTTATTTGTAAATGGTTGTAATATGGTAGCTGATAATTTAACAAAGGGTGTAACGTTAGAAAAACATTTGTATTGTATAGATAAAATGGGTTTGCGTTCTGGAGGGAGTGTTAGTAATAATTGAGAACGCAACCATTATTTATTTTTGTGATAGCAACATTATTATTCTCTTTGTTCGCTTCCTGTCGTATCGAGATTGTTCGTTCACTTTGGTTCCTGTACCGATAGAAGTAGCTCAGTAAATGAATAAAGTACGCCATTATTTTTTCCGTGTTCTATACAGTTTTTTATTTTAATCCACATAATTTATCAACAAAATCAATGCCACTTTTCGTTGTAATTTTATAACTCAAGAACGGGCTCACATATCCAAACCAAATATTTAGGCTTTGTTCGGACTATTTAGTAGATGGTTTATGTAAAGTTTGCACAAAATCAGTCGAGCGGTTCTTCATTTATTACATTTTTTGTAACAAAAGAGGATCATTTTGTTAATGGGGATTTTGCTGTCAAATTGAAACTTTTTCAGTGTTGACAGTACAAGCATGTTATTATGTCATTCATTTCTGTAAACCTATGGATATAGTAGGTACATCACAAAAATAATTCACGCTCAACGAAGTGGGCACGGGACGGCTAGTTTTATTTAAAACAAAAAGCAAGTGTAGACTGTAAGTGATAAAAACACAAGTAAATTATTAAATAAATATCTATATGATATAATAATGTTGAAAAACTTCTAAAATGTCTAATTTATTTTATTTTTAACACACAATTCAAAGTTTTCTAAATTTGACAACACTGTTGGGCATTGATTTTGCTATTTTAGGTGTACACAAATTACACTAAAAGTTAAAATAGTATAAATACACCATGTACTTGCAGAAATAACTACTGCTCTAACTTAAGGACTTTTCGTTTCATTAGTTTATTTTGTCAAAAGGGCCGGTCATACTCGTACTTTTAGATACATAAACAATAAAACTCGTTTTAGTAAAGAGAAAATATGAGTCCAGAAAAGTTACAAATGTGTGAGGTAATAAAATATTGCTATACTGGTAAGTTCTGCCGTACCCAAATTTATATAAACTTGTTAAATTGTGTTTATATCAAACCTCATTTTATTTTTATAAAAATAATTTTTTGATACATCAACAATTAATATTTTTACATTACTCATTACGATTTACATTTTTACGTGCATATTACTTTATGTTATTTTACTACACCAAATTAAAATCACAATAAATCTTTAAATTTACACAGTGTACAAAGTGATTAAAATGACACGTCCTTTTCAGAAATCCGGTCTGATCAAACTGTCGTTTGAGGTATAACAAATTTGTTTCAGTACAAAAAAAAAAGCTTGTTGTGTGGCTACGGCATAGAATTTAGCCTCCCCCTCTCTTCCCGTGGGTGTCGTAAGAGGCGACTAAGGGATAACATAGTTTCACTACCACCTTGGAACTTAAAAAGCCGACCGATGGCGGGATAACCATCCAACTGCTGGCTTTGAAGTACACAGGCCGAAGACGGGCAGCAGCGTCTTCGGTGCGACAAAGCCAGCCCTGCGGTCACCAACCCGCCTGCCCAGCGTGGTGACTATGGGTAAAACACATGAGTTCACCTCATTATTGGCGCGAACTTGTGGAGGCCTATGTCCAGCAGTGGACTGCGATAGGCTGAAATGATGATGATGATGATGATGATGATGATGACAAAAAAAAGGATATTATACCTCGCGCCATGTAAAAAGAACGCTGAAAAAACTGTTTGCGCATATGACTGTAATCTCGCACACTAAAGTACTAGGCCTATTGTTTTATTTTTGAATTAACCTTTCGCTCGCGGCTTCGTGTAATAGTTATTGGTAGGTACATTAAAATATAGATAGATCTCATACCACCATATAGATTGATAAATCGCCTTTGCAGCTTGAAGGCCAGCGTTCTTTTTACGTGGCGCGAACTATACATACATTATCTTATTCTAAATTATTTCTTAGTATATAAAAATTAAAACACTAGCCCGTTGTCGCAGTTTGTAGTGGCCCTGCTTTCTGTTCCGCAGGCTGCGGGTTCGATTCCTGCTTGAGTCTGGGTGTAATGTGTTTATTTATATATGTGTTATTTTTATGTATATTTATCAAAAAAAAAAAAATAGCTTAAACAGTCGGCTGTTACCTGTAGCACAAGCATTAAGTTGCTTAACATGGGAACAGGCGGCCGTGTGTATATGTTATAAGATATTTATTTATTACTAGCTGACCCGGCGAACTTCGTACCGCCTAACAGTCGATTCTTTATTAATATTTATCCTTCCCGGAACCCCTCCACTAACACTTTGGTATTAAAGTTCAAATTGACTTTTAAGTATTATTACGAATCTTTTGTATGGGAATATAGACAATTGTTGTTTTTAGACTTTTTCAGGGAATTTTTCTAATTTTTCTCTACGTAAGAACCATCCTCGTACTTCAAGGAATATTATAAAAAAGAATTAGCGTAATCGGTTCAATCGCTCTCGAGATTTGCGCTTAACAACACATTTAGCGATTCATTTTTATATATATAAATATTACTGCTATTAAATGCGATGAGCCAAAAGCTATTTCCTATGTAGAGTTACACACCTTCGGCACATATTAGTAAATAGTACTACGTACCTTCGGTCCTTAACCACTGCATCGCGCGTTTGGTGTGCAAAACTTCTTACTATTAATCCTAGAGAGTAAAACTACTGCTGAGTGTTCATTGTATATTAATGAAGCCTTTTCTAATTCATTGTTCTAGAACGCCTTAATTAATCCCTTGGTTTTAGTTGTTACATTTTAAAATCTATATTTATTTTTACCAGGTTTAAAGTCTCGGGAAAATAATTTACGCTCTGATTACGTTTAAAAAAATTAGACCTTTTCAACGAACGTCTTTTAATAAAACACGAGTGGCATACCACTCGCCTACAATTTCAGGCGCTCTTCCAACCTTACTCGACACATAAACAAAACACCTGATATCAATATGATTTTGCTGTGGTCTTCTGCAAGGTGACGCTAGATTTTGATTTTGCATATGTTTGTTGAAACATTTTGATCTTATAACTTAAAAAATACAATCAAAACATGTCTAGTAAGTAAATATTTAGGTGGTCAGTTATAAGTACACATCACCGTTTCAATATTAAATTTCTACTAAATACATTGATCCAAGTAATTTGAGTTTTTTAAGTTATAACTTGAAAGATTCTAAATCAAACCTGATACAAAATAAATTGAAATTTATAATTAAATTAATGCGAGTCAACTTCTACGAATTCCGACGATTTTACAAGTTTGACAATTTAAGAGCTTAAGAATTATTTATATACTAGCTGCTTTGCCCGCGACTTCGTCCGCGTGGAATTTAACAAAAAAGTTATTGAAAGAGTTATTGAACTGAGAACTGATCTCAGTTATAAACAAAAATCTAAAATAAAAGCAGCATAAGTTACACCTTATTACATCAGCTATCTCCGAGTGAAAGTCCCGTCAAAATCAGTCTAGCCGTTTCAGAGATTAGCCGGAACAAACAGATAGACAGACAGACATACAGACAAAAATTGTTAAAAATGTTATTTTGGTATATGTACCGTGTATAGATCCATAATATTCATTTAGTAAAAAGCGGTTATTTTAATATTACAAACAGACACTCCAATTTTATTTTTAAGCGACTTCCAAAAAAGGAGGAGGTTCTCAATTCGACACGTATGTTTTTTTTTTTTTTTTTTTTTTTATGTATGTTAGCTCAGAACTTTTGACTGGTTGGACCGATTTCGATCAATTTTGTTTTAATTGAAAGGTGTTGCGTGTCATGTGGTCCCATTTTAATTTAATTGAGATCTGACAAGTACTTTTATAGTTATATCTAATAATGCGTATTTACGTGACTACTTTTTCGTCGACCTACGTTATATTATACCGCATAACTTTTTACTCGGTGTACCGATTTCGATGATTCTTACTTTAATCGAAAGCTAATACTTGTCTTGTAGTCTTGTTTAAATTAGATCGAAAACTGATTACAATTTTTTGAATAATCTTTAATAGCGCGTATTTACTTGACTATTTTTTCGTCTTATTACGTTGTATTACTTGTCGATGTAATTGAAGTCGCTTTTTTTTCGTTTGCGAGCAAACACAATTATTTGTATAGATAATTTATTTAAGAATTTGACATTACTATTCGAAAATGACTTCAAACGGAGGGAGATACAAACAAACAAACTTTTTAAAATTTGGTATTGATTGAAGCGTTTGCTATATTGCTCTACATTGGGTTTTATAATACGTGTATGAATACAAAACAAATACCTTATAGAGCTTCTTTGAAATTAGGATAAGAAAACACTGGTAAGAGGGTAACAACTGTATCTAAATATTAATAAAATATTAATAATAAATTATATATTTGTAGCATTTATTATTATTTAATAACTGTGTTTGCTCGCAAACGAAAAAAACCAACTGCAATGAATCAGACCAGTAATTATCAACAGAGGTGGACGAAAGAATAGTCAAGTAAATACGCAGTTTTAGAGATAATTAAAATAGTACTCGCCAGATCTCAACCAAATTTAAACACTACTATGTGACAAGTACCAGCTTTTAGGTAAAAAAAGAATTATTGAAATCGGTTCACCCAGCCAATAGTTCTGAGGTAATTAATATACCTAAATAAAAATACAGTCGTATTGAGAAACTCCTCCATTTTTGAAGTCAGTTAAAACAAAGAGTATACTTTTTATGTCCAGAATATTTCAATTAAATTTGTATAATGGAAAGCTCTTTAGCATATTGGTAACGAGTGTTGTACTTGTTATTGAAAGAAATATAAAAATATTTATTGTTAAAATACTTAATAATAATATAAAATGTCTATAAAAAATTGCAAAAATTTAGAAGTATTTGTTCTTCTTAATTCTGTATAATTTATATATTTTAAGTACCGAGGCATGTTGTTATGCGTATACTAAATATACGTATATTTCATCATATTTGTTATATTTCAGATAAACATCTGAAAAGTCATATAAAAAGTGACATCACTCGATACTACTGTATGCTAATACATAAATATTGTTTTAAACGTTAAATATACATTCTCGTTAAACGTGGGAGGTACGCTAATATTCAATGTCGTAACATTTTATAGGAGTTTTTATGAGGAAATTTTTAGAGTAAGTGGACGAATTCTTTCGTTAAAATATTTATATTCTTACGTATACCAATTGGATTAAGGGAATGTAACGGAATGAGTATTTTTTTGGCAAAAGACGCGTATGATGTCATGTATACTAATAATATCGTTAATGTATGCTATTTGTTCGATGTATTTCAACAATTCTGACTGGCTGAACTGACTGGTTGAAGTGTGTTTGTATTTGTAAAAATATTCGTTTCCACTTATTCAATCTGTTTATTTGTTCACGTTGTGCGGACTGTGGCTGGGGAGCACTTTGCCGCCGTTCCCAATTACCGTAAAAGATCTGGTATTGATTGCTACTCTTGTTTTGGAAATTATTCTAGTGAATTGTTACTATTTTATCTACAGCACCTGGGTGACCGAGCCTAGCTCTGTATTTTTAGTAAATCGTGTTTTTTGGAAATAAAATTAAAATACGAATTGCATATTGATAAAATATGAATAATATTTTTCAATTTTACCAGCAATAATAAAAAATATCAACTGGTTATTTAAATAAAAAATCACGAGTGAAATTTATAATAAAAAAGAAAAAGAAAAAAAAACTAATCTGGAGACTGAGATTTGAACCATGGTTTTCTCGATCAATCCCGACCGTCCGATTTCCCACCTGAGCTATTACAACTTTAACGACAACTGCGAAATTTACCTTCCTATTCTAACAATATTTTAGCCATTTTTTCATTGTATAAAAACAGGGATATAACATTTTCTAAAAATGAATCCTAGCTAGATCAATTTTTCGCCCCCGAAATCGCCTGTATACTAAATTTCACAAAAATTGTTGGAGCCGATTCCGAGATTCAGATTCTATATATATATGTACAAGAATTGCTCGTTTCATAGTATACGATTGTTTGTAGATTGTCTGAAGGCAAATAGTCAGCGTTACTGAGACATTAATAGGGTTTTCTTACTATTTTGTTCAGATTAGCCAGTTTAATGCAAAAAAATAATATAGTAACCTATTTCAAATACAGAAAATATTCTATGGATATCTATTTATATCACTTTCAAAGTCATTGTTATTATTTTGTTAATATTCAATTAAATAACAGTAACTTGGAAAAGTAATGATGGTGAAAATGTTTGTAGAACACATTATATTACATTTGTAAATAATTTCTATTAATAATGGCAAAATGTAACAGTGTTTTCAGGGTATTAAAAGAAACTCTATGAAATGAGTGATTTTTATTTATTAATAGCAACCCAATCGGTTTCGAAAAGGTCTAATTTACTTAGGAGAAAATTAATAGCGTTCATAACATTCACAGCAATGCAAAAATATTTTATCAATTTTATAAGAAAAAGACGGTTGGTAGTAATAGTTTACTGAAAAAATGTACTCTTTTAATCCTAAGGGAATGATTGAAATGTATGAAGTGAAACTTCTTTAGAATCGTTATGATTTGAAATTAGATGAAACGAAAATGCGTCATGAAAAAAAAAACGAACACAAACGTATAGGAGAGAATGAGATAGAATACATTACTACGACGCGTTTTGCATGACGCTTACAACCTATGTATTTCACGAGACCGTGATAGAACAAATAGCAACGACCTACCTACCTACGACTTTTCAAAAGTTTCACTGCTGCCGTCAGTGAATTTTTTTAAACATCTATACTAATATATAAAGCTGAATAGTTTGTTTGTTTGGTTGTTTGGTTGGTTGGTTGTTTGTTTGTTTGTTTGAACGCGATAATCTCTGGAATTACTGGGGCGATTTGAAAAATTCTTTCAGTGTTAGATAGCCCATTTATCGAGGAAGGCTACAGGCTATGTATCATCACGCTAAGACCAATAGGAGCGGAGTCCACGCCGACGAAGTCGCGCGCAGAAGCTAGTTCTTTATATAATAAAATAATCTATATAAAAATAATAATCAGAATCTTAATGATGAGTTTAATGATATTCTAAATTGAATACAATTTATCACGTTTGTTTAACCGACCTTTTATTTGTAGCGATTAACAAACAATAGAAGCTGTCAAAACCTCCTCTTTAGCGCTGTTACCGACAATTCATTCATTAGCCCATAGGGATCTTTTACGTCTCGATAAAGTCCGTTTCAATTCATGGGCTCTGTAGTCATTTAGTTTACCAAAAAAGGTTAATTATAGGCTTTATAGGGTTCAGTTTTTTTGAATTGATAAGATTTCGATGATCATTTTAATTTTCTATAAAACCAAAGATTATTTTAGCGAATAGGTGTCAAAAGCACTGTTGAATCGTTATTTCACTAATTAAAACAAATAAAATTAAAATATTCGTTGAAAACACTGACAAATTGGCTAATCTAAATTCTCATATTGCCTATACTATTTTAAAATATTGTCTATTTGTCCCAAAATTAATGTATATATTACGCGCAAGCCCAATTTGGAAATTTTCTGGACTGACCGAAAAACTTGATGCCACTTTAAAAAATTCATTAGAAAAAATTCTAAATTTATCTTTTGATGAAAATTCATGGACCCAAGCTACTTTACCTATTAGAGACGGTGGCATCGGCGTGAGAAAAATTTCTAGTGTCGCTCTTCCTGCTTTTCTTGCTTCTGTGCATAGTATTAAGGGTCTATGTTCTGACATTTTAAAATCAAATTCAGTCGAAATTACAGATGCTACAGATGCAATAGAAAATTGGAAGTTAAGGTGTTCTAATGGCGATATCCCGAAGGATGTTACAAAGCAAAAACTTTGGGATATGCCAATAGTTCATAATACTCATATAAATTTGACGCTAAATCTTACAAGTGACAAAAACCGTGCCAGGCTTCTAGCTTTATCAAATAAAGAGTCAGGTCACTGGTTACATGCAATGCCGTCAAAAAACCTTGGGACACTTTTAGACAATGAAAGTTTTAGAATTGCTGTCGGTCTCCGGTTGGGAACTCCACTGTGCTTTGAACACAGATGTCCGTGCGGAAAGGAGGTTGATTCTTTCGGACTACACGGCCTTTCCTGCAACAAGAGTTCAGGTAGGTTTTCCCGCCACGGTTCCCTAAATGATACCATAAAAAGAGCACTTGCCACCATCGACGTTCCTGCTCTTATCGAGCCTACTGGAATTAGTCGCGATGATGGCAAGAGACCTGATGGATTGACGTTGGTTCCCTGGGAAAGGGGACGGGCGCTTTTGTGGGACGCAACCTGCGTTGACACACTTGCTCCGTCTCATGTCAGGGAAACAGCCTTAAAAGCGGGAGCCGCGGCGGAGAAAGCTGAAACGACTAAACGGCACAAATATTCGTCACTAATTCCAAATTACATCTTTGTGCCGTTTGCCGTCGAAACACTTGGACCTTGGAGTAGCAGTGCAAAAAAATTCTTAAATGAGATAACTCCTCGCCTTATTGCCTCCACTGGTGACAAGAGGGCTGGTGCATTTTTTGCCCAGAGAATCGGCATAGCGATTCAACGGGGAAATGCTGCCAGCATTCTTGGCACAATTCCACGCGGACATGATTTGTACCATAACTATCTGTAAATATTTAGTTCTTAAGTTGTGATTTGTAAATATGTATAATGTTTAAATATTTTTAATGTCAAAAAAAAAAAAAATTAAAACTATAATCCTTTTTAATAGAAACAATTATAGTCAATGTGAACAACGATTTGTATTGTAAATTTTTAAAACGGCACGAAACTTCGTTAATGATTTTTAATGTTTTAGATGCAGAACAGAGTCAAATTTAATAATCAGATGCCCTGAAAATGTACAACGAAAAAATAAAATAATACAAAATTGTGCATATTGTTGCCTAATAGATAAATTTAAATATTGTATTGTCAATTTTTCAAATTCCTTATTTAAAATTCTTCAAAATAAAATTAAAAAAATGTTGAAAGCGTTAGCATTTAAATAATGTTTAAGGCGTTAGCATTTAAATAATGCTTAAAGCGTTAGCATTTAAATAATGCTTAAAGCGTTAGCATTTAAATAATGCTTAAAGCGTTAGCATTTAAATAATGCTTAAAGCGTTAGCATTTAAATAATGCTTAAAGCGTTAGTATTTAAATAATGCTTAAAGCTTTAGCGTTTAAAATTAATCAAACTATGTCAATTAAACACTGCATGTAAAGGTAAATGTTTTTAATGGTATGTGTACATTTTTAGTAATACGGAGCTTTCTCACATATTTATAAATTTTTAGATGCCTGATAAAGGTCAAATATATGATCGAAACGTCGTATCAATTTGCAATTGGTATTTTGATTGGCACCTTATGTCCACTTACCTGTTAACTCTAACAATACATATAAATATAAAATATTATACTCAGAATCAAGCAGGAATAGAACCCGCAATCCCCGGACAGAAAGCAAGGCCACCACAAATGCGACAATGGGCTAGTCAATTATGATTACGAAGGTAAATCTAAAAGGCACAACAAGTATATTAACAGCTAAACCAAAATTCATGTCGTAATCACGTTAACAAACAATATTTAAAACTACAAAACATATGTCGTTAGCCATATAGCTATTATATTCATTGCCTCCCCGTATCACAATAGTGATAGTGTGTTTAATGGTTTGGTTTTAACTATGTCGTGTTTTCACTCGATAACGTGAAATTGGTGAAATGATATCGTACTCCATGACAGCAGCGTTTAGGTTAAATCAGATTGTTTATTACTGAATAAATTCGTTTAGTGGAATTAGATAGACGATACATCGACCGCAAATAACAGTTTTATACCCGTTTCTGAAATAAACGCGTAATTTACTGTATTGTGTAGATATTATATTATTTTTAAATAAATATTCACATATACAGTGATTATCGCGTAGTCACGTAATTTACGTAATCACGTAAACGGAATTTAAGTAACGATCGCTATCAGGTGTACATGATAACAACCGGGACCGACGGCGTAACGTGCTCTCCGAGGCACGGTGGGGAGACCCACAAGGACTGCACAAACACCCAGACCACGGCAAACATCTGAATGGCAAATACAAATACCATTATAAACAGCTTAAATAAAATGACTTAACATTTAAGTTTTGCATAATTATAATCATAGTGACGATGAAGGCATAAAAACTTGTATCTTTTTTTTAAAGTATCAGTTTGTTATTTAGCCTCGATAAAATAACGCTTGTGACACTAAAGGCGCATATTAGTCCACAAAATATTTCCATACACAATGTAATCTAGTTCATACCAAAATATAATTCGACACGTGATATAGTGTCAAATTAATGCTTTTTTAATGGCATTTAAAGAACAATATAGTATAATTTACGTTGCTCGCTGGCAGCTAGACCGCGGTGGATTGGAATACAGCCAGAGTTTTACATAATACATCTTTTAATATCACTCCAGTTTATTTCTACCATACTAGATATTACTCAACTTTAATGCATTGACAGCGTATGATAGAACAGTTTTCCTGGTGAGTCACCTACTATTATCTTCGAAATGTATTATTTTTAGATGGAAGTCTAATGTATGGGACGCTTAAATGTGTCAAACTAAGAAAATTGAAAGGTATTTTTAAATTTAACAAAATAAATAGCACGAGCCTCTTTTGAGATAAGTTTATGAGTTCAAACTGGTTAATGGAATCTTTTAACATTTTATACTTAATATTTTTATATCTTTTAACATTTTATACTTAACATTTTTATATATTATATCATTTCATTTTGAAGTTTTTGAAATTAAATTTAGTACCGTGAATTCATTTGATCACGAGTTCATTAATAAAAAATAATAATAAGGATACAAACATAAGGCGTTACTGAAATTCAAATACTGTCTTTATATGCCATTTGCCAAATTATCGCCCATATAAAAAAAACTAACTTACTTTTGGAATACCAATACTTCGTTATTCAAATGATATTGAGACGAAATACTCTCTTCACGGAAAATTACCTTCAAAGATAGTCCGTATTTTAAGATGATAAAGAACTTTTCATCCGTTACAAAAACGATTACACTTCATTTGTTGAACTTAAGAAATGTTTGCCGAAAAATGCCTCATCTTCAAAGGGTTAAATGTAATAATTTTACCCTTTATAGCCCCGAAATACTTTTATAAGTAACTTGGAAGTAGAATTAGACGAACTTTGTTAGAGTCAAGTTCTTTTAATCAGATCTGCATCACGGATCATCGGGTACTATAGAGATGAAAGATATTTTTAAAAAGTTTTATTATAGGTAGGGATCCCTAGTACATATTTTTCACCTGATTAGTATCAAGCTAATTTTCTGGGAGTAGTTTTGATGAGATGAACAAAAAGTTCCTCTTCGAAAACTCTCGATTGTGGTAGATAATAGAGTTAGTAGGAGATAGAGCAGCAGTGAGCGTAGGACTGGAATAACGTACCACGCAATTTGTAGGACAATATTACCATCAAATTATATAAATATTAACTAACTAAAAGAAAAAAAATCAGAAAAAAAACAATTTTTGATGACCTTACGAGGTCATCAACTTGATGACCTCGTAAGGTCATCAAAAATTATTACTAACCAGCTGTTTTTTTCTATTAGTTAATTAATATTTATATAACTATTGAAGTTACGTTTAACTGTATACCTAAACAATGCTTCAAAAACGAGTTTTTTTATAGTATAGGGTAGCTTCTGCTCTATATATCTACTGTCAATTATTGTCTACATTTTGAATTATTGTATAGGTACATAATAGAAAATTTGTGTATTTATCATTTGGGATAACTAAAGTATACGAGTAAGACTAACTTGAATTTCCACAGAAAGTACGTAAATCTCTTTTAGACAGATACTTAATCCAAGACTGGAAAAACATCTCATTTTTACCAATGCCTCTTATTTTATTCTTTCGAAAAAATAAAGAAATTGTTAGTTTTCTATCTGTAACAAATTTTATTATTACAGTATGATTATGTGTGAGAATATAATCAAAACTATATACCAATTTCAAGAAAAACTTCAAGAAACATTCATTTGTTTCAGATATAGTTGTGCCTACAACCCCATATTTTTTTAATACGACTAGGTCGGCAAACAAGCGTATGGTCTATCTGATAGTAACCACGTAAACACTAGACGTATGCAACACAAGAAGCATCGCAAGCACGTTGCCGACCCTACCTCTGATACTCCCCAGGAGCTTTGGCCACCGTACTCACACACAGAACACTACTTGAAAGCAATATTATTCAGCTGTGATCTTCTGTAAGGTTGAGGTACTTTTCTTTTTGAAGTGAAACTTCTTTAGGCGTATGAGGGGTAAAATTTGAGCGATTTCCAACGCGGCAACGTCAGGGACGGTCAATACTTAGATGAGTGACCGCCTGGGAACACCGAGGCTTTTTGTTATTTTTTTCAATTAATTTTTCTTTGTATTTTAATTTTTTTTTGTGAATTAGTTTGCCAAAGAAGTTTCATTTTTCACATGTGTACTTTGTACGCACGCAATTTCTGTTTGTGTGTCCCGCTTCACCTTAGTTTTCAATTAGTTTTTAGTTTCTTTTAATTATTTTTTTTCAATTAGTTTGCCAAAGAAGTTTCACTTCTGACATGTTTACTTTGTACGCACGCGGTTCTTTAATATATAATGATGTGCATATTAAACTCCAGTAACGGAAAGCCCATAATGAAGGTAGCTCAGTGCCATTTTTGTATAACTTTTATACAGAAGTTTCAGTCAATATCTACTAGGAGGAGGTTCTCAATTCGACTGAATTTTTTTTGTTTCCTACCTCTTAACTTTTCACTGGCCTTACCGATTTTAATGATTATTTTTTAATTTTTTATTAGAAAGCTGGTCCAATTTAAATTTTTTAGAGATCTACTGACTAGATCTTTTGACTAGTACCTTTTGAGTTATACTTAATAATACGTTTTTGATTGTTTTATTTTTTTGAGTACCTACGTTGTATTACTTGTCGAAGTTAATTGAAGTAGGTCTTTCCTTTGCGAGCAAACACAGTTATTGTATTAATTATTCAGTAGATAATTTCAAAGTAAATTAAATTGTCTTAAGTACTATTTTACTTTAAATGTAAATTTCCGATCGCTATCAAAATTACGAATTCGAAGAAAATTATGCAAAGATCACTTTGATATCAAAAGATAAAGTATTTAAATTGTTCAGAAATTTCGTTTCATGAAACGAAATAATTATTAAATATACAATAAAAAGTATCATACTTGGCTACTTATAATTAAATAAAAAAACTCGAATTTAATATAAAATTAAGTTCTACCATTTATATATATTTATATTCAAAACAGATGAACAGAAAGTAGGCTGTGAGATAAACCATAACATTGCTTTGTACAATTACAGTCACATGCGTTTTATACGTAAGAGTTAATGGCTTTTATAACCTTATTACGTAGCTCCACTAAGGCACTAACATAAGTTACAGAGTAGACTTTTAATCCTATAATATTTTTACTACTATTTTTTTGTATTTTATTTAACAAATATTTTAGATAATAATGGTTATTTTACACTATCTATAAGCTTTTACAATAGTAATATTCGAATATGCAATATGAATAAGTATTCTACTAGTCCATGCTTATACCGAGTTCAGATATCCTTCCTACCTCCACGACATTACTTTCGCGTCTGCTCCCAGACACTAAAAACATCACATATCGGGCCCCGGGATATCGGGCAGAGGGAAAATAATAATCTATACATATAATAAAATGATAGAAAGTCAACATATGTCCGGGATAAACTCAAAAAGTACTGCATGGATTTACTTCAAATTTGGCACGAATATTATTAAGAAGTCGGGTCGGAACATAGGCTACATATTATCACGCTATCACCTACGGGGAACGAGCAGTGAACGCACGCAGACGACGTCGCGGGCAGCAGCTAGTTACCAATATATTCTTCTTTATGGAGAATGAGGGCTTTGTTCAACAGTTGCTTGCTACAGGATGAATTAATCAATATTCATTATTTTATTTTCCTTCTAACAGAGTATTTGAACATGTGATAAAATAGTTATGTTATTATTTAGTGTTTTATGCATACGAAACTGAGGTAGGGCACAGCAGGAAATTTCCTGCTCAAAAACTGGAGCAGCCCGACTGGGGTAGTACCTCGACCTTACAGAAGATCACAGCAAAATAATACTGCTTTCAAGCAGTGTTGTGTTCCTGTTGGTGAGTAAGGTGACCAAAGCTCCTGGGGGGAATTGGGGGTAGGGTCTGCAACGCGCTTGCGATACTTCTGGTGTTGCAGGCGTCTATAGGCTACGGTAATTGCTTACCATCAGGTGAGCCGTACGCTTGTTTGCCGACTTAGTGATATAAAAAAAAATACGTATATCTATAGAACAAAATGCAACTATAGCAGTCAGCTGTGCTACACAAGTTACATTTATTATTTATTTATTCTTTATTGAAAAACAATAGTCAAAAATACATAAAGGAATGAAGTGGGTGAAGATGAGGTCGGAAGGTAGTTGTGTTTAAACGGTGTTAATTAATATAATCAGATCGAATTACAGTGTGTCGGAACTACAGGATACACTAGTCACTAGTAATTCACTATTATTACCCCTTGATGATAATCGACGATCGTCATGGTGTTGCAGGCATGGTGTTGCAGGCTTCTACAGGCCACGGGAACCGCAGCTTACCATCTGGTATGCCGTACGCTTCTTTGCCGACCTAGTCGTATAAATAATTTTGTACAACTGCATTGTCACCGCAATTTATGCTATACCATCAAAGGAACCCAGACTGCTTTGGTTGGTTAGTGGAACACACTACTTTCTGTACATTTTTTAAAATATTTGTACTTACTTCGAGAAGTGTAAGATGCATTACTTCTGTAATTACATGTATTAACTAATATACAAAGAAATATATAAATCGCAGTTCAGAAACGAGGTTGACTGAAAATGAGTCAATTCCCGGTAAGTTCGCTTAATTTCTATCAAAGCTCTTCAAACAATGCTTTGTGTGCACGTTTTCATCAAGAAACTCTTTACCTGTATTTACAATTAAACTATAACTTTGTTGAATTCTATAAATTAACTATTATTATTTATTAATTAATTATGTATCTCGTCGCAATTACAATAGTTCGTCAATTGAACTAGAGAAAATTAGATGTGCTTTTGTATTATTAGTGATTAAGATAATATAAACTTTTATTGTATTTATGCAATTTACATTAAACTAAATGTAAAACAAAAGTGGTTTTTTCAATGTTGCTCGATGTTGCAATTTATTCATGTTCATATCAAAAGAAAAAAGGCAAAATGAAATTTAACCGTCTGTCCGTCCAATCCCATTTACTCTAGTGTTTGTTTTCGAGTCTCCAAATAATGTTGAAGCAATATCACATTCAATTACAAGACCCTGCTGAAAGTGCTTCAGGACGTAAAAAGCTGACAAAATAAGGAATAATTTAATCTTTGGCCCCTCGACATTTTGATCAAGCCGCAGAGAGCTGTCAACGTAGTTATTACAAAGATGAAAGTTTAAACAAAGGGACTGAAGTTAACATTAAGTGGTATACGTTACTTGATTGTACTTTTATTAATAATACAGAAGATTATTAAAATAATTTCACAGCTTTTATGCGTTTTGATATAAAATGTCTGTCATAACGTTTTGGTAGTATAAAGAACATATTGACGAGTTTCTTTCAGATATATTCTGTAGAATTTACATTCTGAAACGGTGGAAGCTTAGAGCTCTTATAAAGATGTGAAGTTTTTGATCGTGCTAATTTTGGAATTTATGTTACAAAATTTTCGATACTTACTAAATTTCTGCTATAGCCTGACTTTTAGTCAATGCTATTAACAGATTGCATTTCATGTGTGTGTTAAAAATAAGTGACAAAACTTTTTACTAAAATAGTAGCTTCTAAGCTAACAATGTAAAATATAGTTATGACTATGACGATACCGTAACTGACATCGTTAGCTGAAACTTGTTAGGAAACTATTTAACTTCTCGTTTCATTTTCACCACCGGTGACAGGGCATTGTTCGTTTTTCGATCGAAGAATCGAAATTGTGATTTAACGGAGAAACGGTGCCAGCGTTCCTGCCAATTTACTCGTAGCTTTGATCAATATTTTAACAGTTTCTTTTATTGACATACGATTTTCTAATTTTATTATTTTTAACTAAAAAGACAAGTCACTTGGACCGAATTAGGAATATTTACTTCATAATAAATCCATACTAATATTATAAATGCGAAAGTAACTCTGTCTGTCTCGCAATCACGGTAAAACCACTGAACAGATTTAAATTAAATTTGGTATACAGATAGTCTAGAGTCTGAGAAAGGACATAGGCTACTTTTTAATGCGAAAAAAGGGTTAAATAAGTTGAAAGGTGGGAATGAAAATTTGTATAGAAATATGATGAACAATGTTCGCGTGTTTCGTAACTGTCAAACATTTAATGTTCATCCCGTCGATATGGTAAACTCTCCCCTAAAATTGAAGAACGTATTTAAATAAAGGTTTCGAATCGACAACATATATCCACAATATACGGATAGTGGCGTATTTTACATTTTAAAAATGTATAATAATGTCAGTAATGATAGCGGATTGACATAATATACATTGGTTGTCAAATATTTATGCGTGCGTTCAGAAATTTATTAAATATACAATAGATGATAAATGTAGATACAAATGAATTAAATACAAAAAATCCCTCAAATCAACGCGGGTGAAACCGCGGGGCACAGCTAGTACAACATAAAATTATCATCTAGTTGTCAGTAATTCGGAAGATACGACCTAAGATTTAAAAAAATTTTATGGAATATACGTTTTTATAGACATTGTTGCTTCTATGTAAATAAATATACAAAAACAAAAGGTTCTCTAGAACAACTTCTGTCTTTTAACTTTAAAGTAATATACTTCTTTTTGTTTTGTTTTGTACTGTTTAGTTTGTACTTGTTTTGGTAGTTAGTAATATATCGTAGTTAATATACATCAAATATTTTCATCATATTCGTTAAATCTTGGTCATCATTCAAATATTCGGACATGTACATCAGAAGGCAGCTCCTTGGAGATCCATTTTTCGATAACGCTGATCTTAAACTGCCCGCAAACTTGCTTCCCACGAGAGAGTCGTTACATGGAAAGATACTTCTGTATCGATGTTAACATAAATTAGGATAACGCGTATCGTGTTCAACATTTTTACGAATGTATTCATATATCATGTTAATATTATAAAGAAGGAAGTTATGTTTTCTCTGGATCCTTGAAAAAGTTAGCCTGATTTAGAAGTTTTTGCATACCTAATCGGTGTGTCGTTTCATTTGGGTAAGATATTTTTGTGGGTATTATGAGGTATGTAGGCGCAAACTAAAAGGCATTTTTTTATCCCTAGCGTAGCTCTCTAATATTAAATGATAATTATGTTATAATAGATTTTAAAATTTCATCTTTTTATTAGAGATAATTTAATTTCTTCCTTTGCTTTTAATTTATAGTTTAATTATTGAATATTTTGTTTTTTTTTTAGAAAATAGAACAAAGAAAGAAAGCTACAGGTGCTAGCTAAAGAAAGCTACAAAGCTAAAGCATTGAGGTGGTTCAACTTATGTTCTTATAAGATGATATTCCGTGTAGGTTGATGTGTATCTGATTAATTTAATATAACATCCTCTTCCTATTTACAAATATTTTAGACTATTCAATATTATGAAAAGTGTTTTAAATTACATATTAAAGACCAGCATAATCATAAATGGCCCACCTACATTGCCTTGACACAATGCATTAAATTTATGTCAGTAGTGGTGCGTTCGTCAAACGTATTGTAACCGTTATGCATGGCTATCTTAACCGCAGCACCGGTTCCAACGACGTCTGCGACATATACCGAATGAACATCGATTCATAACTCGGTGAAAATCGAATAATAGGTTAGATTAATCGATATGTTGTGGGTGTTTTGACCAACATACGGAATGTATGGTCTTAATTCTACAGTGCTACTAAAGTGTCATGGCTACAGCTTAGCACATTTCATCAAATTAACGCTTAAAATATTGACTTAATTTTTATTTACTCATATATCATTTATAAAGACATAATTATATCAAAGATATTCTATAATTGTGAATTGTATTAGTGTGATTGTGCAATTATAGCACGATTATTAGCGACCCGCCCCGGCTTCGCACGGTTGCAAAAATGATCAGTGTTTCTCTACTATATTATGCATGTATTATACATATATAAACATAAACCTTCCCCTTGAATCCACTCTATCTATTAAAAAAAACTGCATCAAAATCCGTTGCGTAGTTTTTAAGATCTAAGCATACATACAGACAGACAGACAGTGGGAAGCGACTTTGTTTTATAATATGTAGTGATGGTGATGTCTGTACATAAGGACATATTTAAGAAAAAAAAATGCGTGCGTACAAAGTACACATATCAGAAGTGATCTTTTTTAGTAAAATAATTGAAAAAATAAATTAAAAGTAAAAAACCTTTTTAAAAAACAAGCTTTTATTTGAATGCGCTAAAATGAAAAAAATAAATTTTTTACTTTAAAACTTTTACTATCTACTTATAAATCACACATCACACATATCATATAATATATATGATAGAAAAGCTTGTCGCGAGATATGAGTACTCGTATTTTCTTAGTTTGAAAATTTTAATCAACAAATCACAACAAATCTGGTGACAAGCTTTTATATCATATAGATTATGTGTAATGACTTTTTAAGTAGATAGTAAAAGTTTAAAAGTAAAAAATTTTTTTTTCATTTTAGCGCATTCAAATAAAAGCTTGTTTTTTAAAAAGGTTTTTTACTTTTAATTTATTTTGACTTATTAGTCGGTTATCACGTCACTTTATTCGAATTATTCTTAGCAAGTCCTTTCATTTGATACCCATATTGTAGAAGTGCACTAAACATAACTAGTCCGCACTCTTGGATATGCCGCCATATTGGATTTAGAATGACGTCACAAAGTTAACCTTGCATTGTCATCCAAATTGAACTCATATACAAAATTTCAGCTCAATTGGTTGAAGATATCTGCATCAAAATTGAGTTGCAAGATTTCACCCGAACAAACATACATACAAACCATGCATTGCCATCCAAATTGAACCTGTATACAAAATTTCAGCTCAATTGGTTGAAGATATCTGCTTCAAAATTGAGTTGCAAGATTTCACCCGAACAAACATTAAATTTACATACATACATACATACATTGCAAGTTAAATAAAAGCTTGTAATAAATACCCAATTAATTAAAAACTAGTTGACTACTAAGGTGAAGCAGGTCTCGACTATTCGAGGCGGGTGACGCCTGTACTGGACGAAGTAGGCAAAACGTCGCCGTTTCATCAAAAGTCAAAACGCGTTGCCATTTCATCCGTAAAAATTTTACCCTCATGCGCCTAAAGAAGTTTCAAAAATAATTAAACGTTTAACACTTAAAAATACTTACTCTTTCTCCGGACCACTATTTTCTTTTCGTCCGCAACACGCGTTCCTCTCTCGAAACGTAACCACTGCGCAGAATTACTGTCTATGTATGTATTTATATTACTAGTCTTGATGGTAATATAGTTACTG
Source organism: Melitaea athalia (assembly GCA_905220545.2). Lineage (NCBI taxonomy): Eukaryota > Metazoa > Arthropoda > Insecta > Lepidoptera > Nymphalidae > Melitaea > Melitaea athalia. Next base: position 7,688,662 of record HG992184.1, read on the forward strand.
TTGAATTTGTATTATACCTAAGTTAGAATTGTTAATTAATTCTGTTTTACAATTGCATAGTTATCGTAACTGTATGTAAATTAGTTAAGTTTCTTAGTTAGCTAATAACAGGACTGCCGATGTCGAAGACACTTTTAGATAGAACTACTGTAGTCTTTAATCTCTATATATACATATAAAAGAGATTTCCACCCATATATTTACTCATCACGATATCTCTGAAACCATAAGGCGTAGAGACTTGAAATTTGGTAGAAATATTACTTTCACCGAGTAGAGGTCAGTTAAGAACGGATTTTACGAAATTCCACCCACAAGAGGGGGTTGTGGGGGTTAATAACATATATGACAAAACAACGTTTGCGGGTCAGCTAGTTATATTATAAAATTAAGTTAAAATTAAGTAAAGTATGTTAGCAAGATTTTACACTCTTGATTTTTATAGCATGAATATTAATTTTAAATAAAATCGAACTTATGTAAAAACTTTACAACTTATTAAAAGTTTGTGTTCACGTATTTATAATTATATAAAATCACAATTTCTATTGTTCAATCGTTTACTATGAGTAGGTATATAATTGGATTGATAAATTCACAAATTCAAAGCTATTTAGATTATTTACGGATGAAATGAATTCGAAATTATAATATTACGTATGGTTGAACACAAGATATTGTTACATAAATATATCTTAGAACTATGTATATATATATATTTGAAGACTTAGATGTGTGCGTAGGTTGTTTATACCTTGTGGTTTTGTCGCCATGACAACGTCTAAAGGTAATTGGTCAAAATGGCAACGTTTCTCCGATAACAATTATTGATTCTGAAATCCTTTAAGCCAAAGTGTTATTAGTTGTTTGCAATGAAGAGGGTATGATGAGGGATTCATATAATAGTATTAAGTCAATTTTAGTGACAATAATTTATTTATAACGAGGTAAGTTTTGTTAAATATAAATCTTGATAAATTAAAGCTATAACTCAGTTAAATTTTGTAATATATATTTCTTTAATTCGTATTATTTTTATTTTTGTGTTTCCCACACATGAGGAAATTCGAAAATGTTTTTATTATCATATCAAAATTTTCGATCCAGCGGGATTCGAACCCGCACCACCCGACAGACCGTGTCTTGTGCTCCAGCCGTTAAGCTATGGATCTATGTCCAGCGGAATCGAAATTCTTGATATGATTTTATTCAGTTTTAAGCAACTGTGGCGCCATCTATAGCGAGTCCTTTACAGCACTCACTATTCAAAGTTTTATATTACAATGAAAAGATATACAGGGTGGGGATTATAATACAACGATAACTTGGACAGCGTATATGTAATGACATTCCAAGCCCACATACAAAAAATCAATAAAATACATCCAGTAGTTTAGTCACAAATTATGATTTTTCATTTTTTAAAATTTCTACGTATGTATTATTCTAAAGACCTGACCTACCCTAAAACCGGCGGTTAACGACTCAAGGACAGCTATTATTATTTTTAAAATCATAGATTAAGAAATGGATATGGCATCGACTGCCACAAAAAGGCACAATTTTTAATCATTGCCATTTAGTGACAGTTCGCAGACCAAATAATATTATAATAACTAATGTTTAAAAAAAAAATAACTTATTCAGTATCGGCTACTGATCAGTTCTGCATATTTAAAAAAAAATTGATGGTTTGAGAAAATTTAAATCAAATAGTTTTTTATTCAATTTAATTTTAAATGCGTAACAATTTATTTTAATTTACTTTTCTAACTTACTATTTTTTATTCAATCAAAATAATGAAGTTTTGTAGGTACAAGCACATAGCATTTCTGTGCGACTTTGCGGCCGCAAAACGAAGGTCACGCGCGATGGCGCGTGTAACAGGTCAGTGATCCTATACTTACAAAAATGATGTTATAAAATGTTATTAAATTAAACTGAATTAGTTTGTATGAAAAAACCTTTTTTTTATTTTGATGTTAGGACTTATCTGATGGTTTTGAAATACTTCTTTATACTAGTACTAACGGTGTTTTCAATTATCGTTCTATTGTCATCCCCACCTTGTATATTTCTTCTTTAAAATACAATGTAATGACTGAAATAAATACAAAATATAATATAATTATTGCATTCATAACTAGCCGTCGACGCGATGCCCCAATCAGAAATGAGCTACAATAATTATTATAGGACCTGTACTTCGAGTGAGGCTTTGTAGCGGCTTTCTTTGAGCCCTTTGTCACGTTCTGCTCACAACGGTCGGAGCACAGGCTTTGTCAAAGCATGTTAACGGAAAGATATTTTGATATATGATTACATAAAAGCTGATGTTATTCTATATATAGGTTGTATTTGATTTTAGTTGTCATTCGCTAATGCCCTTAAACGTTTAAATTTATAAGTTTGTGTTAAGTTGTTTATACAAAGAATAGCTTTTAAATAAAGAACAAAATTAATCTCTATTTTACAATACACCCCCCCCACACACCCACACACACACTCACACACACACACACATCAGCCTATCGCAGTCCACTGCTGGACATAGGCCTCCACAAGTTCACGCCAAAAATGACGTGAACTCATGTGTTTTGCCTGTAGTCACCACGCTGGCCAGGCGAGTTGGTGAAGACGCTGCTGCCTGTGTTCGGCCTCTGTATTTCAAAGCCAGCAGTTGGAGGGCTTTTTAAGTTCCAAGGTGGTAGTGGAACTGCGTCATCACTTAGTCGCCTCTTACGACACCCACAGGAAGAGAGGGGGTGTACTGCCGTAACCACACAGCAGACAGATGGAAACCATTCACTCATTCACTGACACAGCTGTATTATTACATCAAATTACTAATGGAAATATTGAGACCGACCGACAAACTAGATGGTTGTACGAAGGTATTGTTTCATGCAAGTTATTGTAATAGACCATTGTATCATGAAACTATAGGTCAAAACATTTCACTACAGGATATGAGTATACAAACATTCGAGTTAGAAAAGCTTGGATAAAATTTGGATTTGACAGAGCACTGGAGGACAAAAGCCAAAGGTTATTCAAAATGTAACATCAATACATTGCATATTACCTTTTGTAACATCTTATAGCACTTTTATAGCCTTTTAAAAACTCAATTTAAAAGTTAAGAGTTAATTAATTTTCTTACTCGTTACAAACCGGAGTACAAACTTTAAAAAAGTTATTATTTTTTTCTATGTTAATCAACTTCACTAACGGTAGAAAAACACAATGCAGCATTCATTAATTATATTTTATCCAAGATTTCCAACAGCAAACAAAATGATTTACATATGAAGTTATGAGTATGGCCCGAGGACAAGGATTTGTTAAGGCTTAGCCTCTTTTGTTAAAGATCTTTCTACTTATCTCGAGCTCTGGCACCATTTTTTTTTTTTGAATAAATAAAGAAATTTGGGTATTACTGGTATACCCATCTTTTTGAAAAGAAGCTTAAAGGATGTTTTTTGTATAAAATATTATAGCGATTTATGTATGGATATAATGTGAATGTACGTATGTATTTTCTTTGACCATGCTATGATTTCATCTAAGTTTATTTGAGAGTAGTCAGTAGAGTAGTAGAGTAGTCACTTTATAACAGGTTTTGCTATATTAGGTAAACTTACAAGAATAAATAGTGGTGGTCTCTTACTATAGTTATAGAAGAGCAACTTATATTTAGTACATAAAAATTAACGCCGCGTTGGCGCAACGGTCACAGCATTGGTTTGTGGCCGTTGCCTTGGTGGTTGCGGGTTCGATCCCCGCACATGACAAACATTTGTATCAGACATACAGATGTTTGCCGTGGTCTGGGTGTTTGTGTAGTCCTTGTGGGTCTCCCCACCGTGCCTCGGAGAGCACGTTAAGCCGTCGGTCCCGTTTGTTATCATGTACACCTGATAGCGATCGTTACTCATAGTAGCGAATATATCCACCAACCCGCATTGGAGCAGCTTTGTGGATTAAGTTCTGACCCTTCTCCTACATGGGGAAAGATACCTATGCCTAGCAGTGGAATATTACAGGCGTAAGCGTACATAAAAAAATCTTAGTATAATTAAGTCTGTAGCATCCAACTGCTGAAAATAGACCTCGTTATTCACGTAGAAGAACGGTTAGAGATTAATCCATTACGCTGTTCCACTGTGAGCTGGCGTATGTATTCCCTACTACGAGTAAAGATCGCCATTAGGTAATTATGATAAAAACAGGGACCAACAGTTTTATGTGCTCTCCGAGTCAGGATGGAGAGACCGAGAGACCCTCGAGAACAAACCACAAAAACACCTCCCGAAACCTAAAATTTGTACAAATACAATTATCCACCCTAAGTGGAAATTGAACCCGTTATAGCAGGAGTTTAGGTGCCTATCAGTTACACAAAAGACTGAGTAAATAAATAAATTGTCATATATTTGTAATAAATAGTTGAGCACAATTGCTGAGCGAAAGCTATATTATTCATCACGTTGAGGTGAGGAGGTCACGTAATTTGGGAGTTACAAGAAACCAGTAATGAGTTAATCGACTCTCGTGTGGTGATGAGGATATACACACAAAGGTGTACTTATATGCGGGACTATACATGCAACCTATAATTATATTTTTTAGAGAAATATAAATCTTATTAATGTCTACTATTATTATAAAACTAAAGATTTCGTTTGTTTGAACGATCTAATTTCAGGAACAGTTCGGATTCAAAAATCATATTAGTGTTGGATAGCCAATTTATTTAGAAAAGATGTGGGCTACATAACATCATGCTCAAGCAGTAAAAGCGGACCTTGAATGAAAAACATTTGCAAAAACACGGACAATTTATTACTATAGATAGCATAATATAATATGGGCTGATATGAAAATTACTATGTGTCGGGAGTCGGGAGGAACAGCTAGTAATATGTATGTGAATAATGTTATTATGACTCAAATAGTAGAACTAAGCACTAGCAACATCTACTTTTGTTAACCGACTTCCAAAAATCGAGGAGATTCTCAAATCAGTTGTATTCTTTTTATATTGCATGTCATGTGTTCCCATTTAAATTTATGTAATTGAGATCTAACAAGTACTTTTCGACGTGTGTCTAATAATGCGTATTTACTTGTTACTTGACTATTTTTTCGTCGACTTATGTTGCTTATTTTTGGACTGGCACTTTGCATAACTTTTCACTGTATGTACCGATTTTGGCGATTCTTGTTTTAACCAAAAGCTTGTCTTGTGGTCCCAGATATCTGATGACAACTTTTTGAGTAATCTGTAATAACGCATATTTACTTCACCATTTTTTAGAGCGCTTACTTGTCAAGTCAATGTAATTGAAGTAGGTTAGTTTCGTTTGCGAGCAAACACAATTATAATTATTCTTTTAAAATAGTTGTTTCACTCTTGTGGCTTAAGTGTGAGCTTTAAAGGTTTTTTTTACACCGCTTTCAAGTTTTTGTTTTTGTAAGAACACATGAGAGTGCTACAAGCGAAAATTGTACAAACTAAAATCGCGAGTGTATTTTTCTTTTCACTTTAACTTCTAGTTTACTGTTAAACACAGACTTTATTTTTTTAAATGTTTTACCATACATTCGATGTCCAGTTTATTATGTTTAAAGAGTAAATCTTGAAAAATGTAAAGACTTGTCCAATACTAACAAAAAAACCTTCCTAAGATTTTTTCATATTTTTACAGCAAACAAGCGTACGGTTCACCTAATGGTAAACGATTAGCACGTAGACGCTTGTAATACTAGGAGCATCGCAAGCACGTTGTTCACTGTACGTCGTTAATCGTTATCAATACGTTGTATCCTCAGGAGCTCTAGAAATTAAAGCGACTAACCAAACAAACTCAAAATCAAGTCATTAACATAATGTTACATATTGTATTAGCTTGCTTTTTTTCTGGAGAATAGTTGTTCGGAGTTATACATCCGATGATAATATCCAGAAAAAAATAAACGATTTGGTATTCAATACGTAACCAACCATAAGTGGTCTGTGTCTGTTAAATGTTGTGCATGTTATTATTTCTTAAGCTGATACCTACTTCAGTAAATCAGAGCTTGCACTTTTGTTTCATTCTTTCTCTCTTCTTGCAATTCTGTCATCTCGCTCGTTTTAAATCAAACAATTTTAATTATAGTATTTATTATTTTAGACAGACCAGTACGCTCCCGAAACATATTATTCTTAATATTCGTTCAACTGAAGCGATATTCAATTATAAGTAGATAGCATTTGTTACGAAATATCAAATGACACTTATACCCCGTCCGGCGAGTAATGATCTTTTTGACAGCCCACGCCTATAAATTACAGTTGTTTTTTTTTTCGGAATAACGTACTAAAATTCTACTGTAATGTCATACTTTATTGACGATTTGATTGATTGAGTGAAGTACCCTGTGCATAACAAACAACCACAGACTATGAAACAGTTCTTGAAATAATAAATCGTTAATAAATCGATCATATGATAAAAATAATTTTACGTCATGTGATTATTGTTTCTATAAATTTAATAAAAAAAGGAAATAAAAATAGTATCTATGACCCCAAGATTGATTACTTGCAAGGAATTAAGTCGAAATCTTGAAATTTAATTGCAAACCAAGAATAAAGAGCAATAACTCTGTTAATTCATTTATTTATTATTTATATATTTCATTTATAATTTAAAAAACCAATAAACGCATAAATAAATAATATTTTTAAACTAAATGTATTTAATTAAATCGATTGAAAGTTCTTCTTAAATAAAATCGATTATTATTTCGAATCGAAGAAATAACGTGTGAGGCAGTCACTAATGTCAAAATTTCTTGAAGTGTCAAAAAGATCATTAGTCGCCGGACGGGGTATAAGTGTTTGTGTAATGTTATAGTTATATCATATCATAGCTTTGACTTGCCGTTTGGACATCATTGACAGGGTCAACAGACAAGGGTCGCGTCAGATTTGACGTATTGACGTATGAGGGATTCGAACGTGTGTACATACAAAATTAGTTTATGATTTAGCCTTATAATGTAGCCTATATTTTTGTAACTAGCTTCTGCGCGCGACTTTGTCGGCGTGGACTCCGCTCCTATTGGATTTAGCGTGATGATACATAGCCTGTAGCCTTCCTCGATAAATGGGCTATCTAACACTGAAAGAATTTTTCAAATCGGCCCAGTAGTTCCAGAGATTACCGCGTTCAAACAAACAAACAAACAAACAATCAAACAAACAAACTCTTCAGCTTTATATATTAGTATAGATATGTATTTTTTAATCGATTTTGACGATGACTTAGTTTAGTAGTTTTAATCAACGCTTTAACCGAGGTCGAGTTATACTTTACTCATTGCTAAAATTTATTTAAAATATGATGGTAAAGGTTGAGTTTAATTACAGTTACAGTAAACTGTACGGAAAAAAATCATCTTTAATATTAAAAGTAAAAAAAATATTCCTATAAATAATGAGAATATTAACGTATAGTATGGTATACAATTACGTTACGTATAGTATCAAATGGTTTACTTTTAACATTTTAAGTAGTAGGTACATAAATACATAATAGTTTTTTATGTTATTTTCTTTTATGGTTATAACACGCTCATTGTTTATGAGCACTCTAAATACAGTCGGCTTCAAATTTACTAAAAGGATAATATTTACATTTATTTTTACAACTCGGACTTGGAAATTAATTTAACAAACATATTTATTTATTTCAACTTGTTTGCACGCTAACATTAAAAATAACATAATGCATTTAAGAAAACAAAATTACTAAGGCCTTATTGCAAACACAGACCTTTCTTTCCTGGGGGAATTGGGGTTAGGGTCGGCAACGCGCTTGAGATGCTTCTGGTGTTGCATACGTCTATAAGCTATGGTAATCGGTTACCATCAGGTGAGCGATATATATAATATATATAAATATATAAAAAAATCTTCCAGGCATTTTCCCGGCATTTGGGCTGAGTCCTAACTAAACATATATAATACACAAATATAATTTATCTCCATAATTCAAAGTGAGCCTGCCCACCGTGGTGTGAACAGCGCGCTGCCTTATCGGCGGTCATTGGAACAGATCTCTCGCTGCCGGCCTTGATCACGGCCATGGTCGGCAGTGAGGAGAACTAGAATGCCATTTCCTCCTTCTGTAGCGCCGTAATGCTGCGGAAGGAAGCGGCTGAGCGGGAGCGATAACAGGACCCGAACTCACTTCCGACTCGTCGCGGAAGGCGCGGTCGGCGATGCAGGTCCTACCTGGCCAACCTGTCACCGTAATGCCGGACAAGTGGGTGATAGACTGGTGATCTATCATGCGCATTGCACGGTCCTGAGGTGGAGGGTGACCTTAGTGTTCGACGGAGCTCGGGAGTCGCTTATGGTGACGGGCCCTAGTTTGGGCAGCGCCGGCGGAGTCGCGGAAGTGCTTAGCATCCCCGTGATCCCGCCCCAGGCGAGTGAAGGAACACCCCAGAGGTTTTAGTCCGTGCGAATCGGACATACCGTTAGGGATAGGGTTCTCTGGGTCAAAAAAAATCTTAAATCTAACTACTAAACTCTAACTACTATAGTTTTTTTTTTTACAAAATATTGTTTTCTTTAAGATAATTATGGGAATTGGGTCGGCAACGCACTTGCGACGCTTCTGGTGTTGCAGGCGTCTATAGGCTACGGTAGTCACTTACCATCAGATGAGCCGTACGCTTGTTTGTCGACTTAGTAACATAAAAAAAGAAAGAAAGTTGATTATTCATTTTAAGTATATTCTTTTTTAACCCTTGCATCGCGATTTGTATTTATTGTATTATTTTTGAATGTATGGTTTTCGTGAAGATTTTATTTTTATTTTTTGACCCGGTATTATTAGCCAGCTGTACAAAAACAGAGTTCCAAGCACGTGAGCTATAAAACGTAGTCTTTTAACTCTACCCACTTGCGCCTATTTCCTCGAATTACCACTCAATAACAATTCTTAGTCCCAACCGCACAATTTTCCTTTTCATTTGGTCCAAGTCAAAAACTTATAAAGAATAAACAAAAAATATATTTTCTTTTAAAACAATTGACGCAATATGACAAAAAAATAATTGAAATGAGGTTTTGCTGTCACACAAACAATACTTTTTAAAAAGTTTTGTCTGCATAAAATGGTACCTAAACATGGTATATAGTTATTTTATATTATTAAATTGATATTAAATATGTTCATACTGTTTCGCTAAAAGTTTTTTTATCATACTCTGTTATCGCCAAATAATTTATGCTATTTGACACTCGATTTTATCACAGACTAGCTTCTGCGCGCGACTTCGTCGGCGTGGACTCCGCTCCTGTTGGTCTTAGCGTGATGACACATAGCCTATAGCCTTCCTCGATAAATGGGCTATCTAACACTGAAAGAATTTTTCAAATCGGCCCAGTAGTTCCAGAGATTACCGCGTTCAAACAAACAAACAAACAAACAAACAAACAAACAAACAAACAAACTCTTCAGCTTTATATATTAGTATAGATTTTAAATCGAAAATTCTGTTTTCACATTATCTGTTTTTTTTTCAATTATAACTATTAAATTGAAACAATAATAAGTCGTTGTGAGAATCAAAATCATTGCAATATTCAAATATCGTAGTATTTATTTTTTAATGTTACTCGCTTTTAATGTTGAAAAATTGTTACCAATGCCACGGAAGCACTAAAAGCAGTTAAAGCACTTTTAAGTTCATAAGTATTCACAATTAAAAACAGCGTGTTTCAAAATGATATTGCATTCCTTCTGCAATCAGATATGAAAAAAATACACAAAATGTCTAAATGGCGTCACAATTTTAAATTGTTTTATCAATTTTAATTTATTTTGAAATAAATTTACAAGTTACATTTTCGAGAACTTTATACAATTATCTTAATCTAGTGCAATTATTAACATGTAAAACTTTTACCACTAAAAACTTCTTTATATGAGGGGAACGTTTTCTATAACATTACTTTTGGAACATTATTTTCGTAGAGGACTGAGTTTTATCTTTATAAAACTTAGTCCTCCACGCTGTTTTACCGCGATTGTAATTAGCTATCGATATAATATTGTATTCAAGATTTCAACCAGGACAGAAACTTGACGTGTTATACGAACCCGGATGTAGTACATAGACAAATATTTATTGAAACACAAATATTCACTTCTAGCACAGAGAAACGCAACAGTAATATTAATGGAATTTTCACATTTCTTTTAATATTAACTACATATGTCTAAATCACTTAAACATCTATGTTTCTGTTACGTTTATGATATAAGCACATACAATAGTTAAAATCGCTACATCTTATAACTTGTATCACGTTTATAACATGATAGCAGCGCGTCCGGCTCGTTAGCGTCGGTAATATGATTTTAACTTTCTCCGCTATGATAAGGGCAATTCCCTCTATTACACGAGTTTTGCTTTGTAATTGTTCAACTCAACAATCAAGTTCAATCAAACAGAGGGCGGTTACTAAAAGGTTTCTTACAGTAATTACGATACTAGTAACATAATTTTGTTTAGCTTAATTGTACTTTATAAAAGTATTAGAAATCATGTAGATATTTTATAATTTTATGCTTTTAATCTTAAATATTTAAAATTGACTTAAACTAAGACTATTTATTTGATTATTTTCACTCTCATATTCGTTTATTGTTATTATGAAATTAATTATTATTCGTCAACAGCTTAATGCAGTGATAGTTGCTATAATTTATATGAGTCTATCTTAAGTATGTTTCCGGATTACTCACATAGGATTTCATCTTTCTACGCACCTTGTACGGCAGGCATTTTGAGCACTAATGTTATCCGTCTCATTCTATGTGTTTTTTTTTTCGTGACGCATTTTCGTTTCACCAAGTTTTAAATTACAACGATTGTAAAGAAGTTTCACTTCAAAATCTTGTTTTAATACGAATATTTCAACTTCATGTTTTCATCGAGACTTTTATTCAATTGACGTAGAACGTGAATGAAAAGTTGTAGAGGAATTTGAAAAAAGTTGAAAGAAGTCGCGTAACTTGATTCTAAGGAGAAATTTAAATGAAAATAAAATCTTTGTTATTTAACTCATGAAAATTCTTTACTTTATTGTATATGTCGCAGTAAGTACAACAACCGCTCTCGTGTAGTGGTGCGAGTAGTCGCCTAAAACACCTACCGTTTGCGGGTTCGATTCCCACTCGGAATAAATATTTGTAACTGTACACATATTTCTTTCCGATTTGGATGTCTGTCCTTGTGGGTCTCCTCATCGTGTCTCGGTGAGCACGTTAAGCCATCGGTCCCAGTAGTTATCATAAATACCTGATAGTTATCGTTACTCATAGTGGATTGTGGATTGGTGGATTAAGCTCTGATCCTAAGCATTTTCATGGAGAATCATGAGAATCATCATTACATGGAGAAAGAGGCATATGAATAAATAAAAATAAAGAAATTATAAATAATAGTTTGACTCTTTTAAAAGCAATGAGATTATACACATAGGTACATATTACATCACACATACGCACGAGCCTAAACACAGACACAAAAAAAGTCATCTATTTTTATGGTCATTTAAATCTGCTAAATTAAAAAAAGTACCATCGAAAACGTGACCGGCCAAGTTAATACATATTAATAACTAATAAATGTACTTTAATAACCCTCAAATAGAAATGATAAAATCAAACACTTCAACTACTCGAAGTCGTTACAATCGTTTCCGACTTGACGGGAAGTTTCGTCCCTCTCTAATTAGTCAAACTGAAAGTAAATTAGCTGATAATTAAGAGCCACCTGTAACCGCCGGGGAACATCGGGTCCAGGATTAATTAACTACGATACAGCTCCTTAGCGCTTGTTAATATTGACGGGGCAGGGGATTGTCTGTGAAACGTGATTTTATTATACGGTAAATGTCTTTTTTTTATATTAATAGGGGGATGAAAGTAAGAAGTGTATATTTATTTATAATATACTAGTTGTACCCTGCGCGCGTTGCTACGCTTTTTTTAATTTTCTTTATTAATTTTTTTTGGTCGTACCAACTCAGAAACCTTTGTGGGCTCATGCAGAGCACTTTACTGAACACTGAAGATCATGACACGATCAAATGCATATTTTACGATTCTATAAAGGACATACAAACAGTTCCTCTATGTTTAGGATATTATTTAAGAACCTGCTTAAATATAGACCACCTTTTCTTCTTTCATTAAAATATAAGACCACATTATTGAAGAGTGGTATTTATATTTATGTAAGAAATATTTTAAATGAAATAAAGTCATTATTAATATTAATAATTGCTCTACTAATAGTGTAAAGAATAGAACATTTAAATATCCGTGTCTGCTTCCTTCGCTCCATGTTGGTGACAGCGCCGGTTCATATTTCACAAGGAAAAGCGGATTGCAGTTAAAGGGGAAATGTTGTTAGCATTCTCGCGACTTAATTTATGAGGTTATTTTTAAAACTTGATTTGTACATACGTAGTTTGTGCTAATGTTAAAAAAAATTAAGTTTTTCGTGAAAAACAACTTTTTGCTTTTAGACGATTAATTTTGATATTAATAATAATTTTCGAAAACAATACGTTTTACGTAAAGAGCATATACCTACAAATGATATGATATATGAATAATCCCTTTAAACTCAACGCCCAGAGAGAGATGTCGATATTGAACGATGAGCGTTCTTTGCGCCTAGATCACGACAAACATCTGTATGTCATATAGGAACGATTTGCGCGGAAATCGAATCTGCGACCGTTAACTTATTAGATAGTTGTTGTGACTACTGTCTCAACTAGCTGTTAGAATAAAGTAATACTCGCAAATATAAATATGCACAAGCGTTTCTCTTCTTTTGAGCAGAAATAAGTAAATCTCGAATTATTACTTTGTTTTACTGAATTGGGAAATATACGTAATCTACTCCAATATTTCACAACACTTTATTTGCTAACCTTTCACTTCCACTGTACTGAACTTTGACATGTGTCGGAATGTTTTCCTTAATTTCAAACTTTTTGTTTTGTTTTCATTCACCGCTGAACATGTGATAAATTTAATCACAATCATTTTGAAGCCATTTCGATTTTTTAAATTACTACTGGGGTTTTTTATCTACTGCTCTGCTTTTTTCTACATTTTTCAATACATAAAATAAGAGTAACTAAAGTCCTTAAAAACCTTTTCTGTATTGTGCCAGATTTGAGTCTATAACTAACACTTTACGTTCATGAATGTTTTCCTGAATTAAGTTGGCACTAAGTAACTCTTAATATAGTCAAAATATACATAGCAATTGTTGTGTAAAAAAATGCGGTTAACTTTATCCCTGTTCCAACGGACCGAGGCGTTGTTAGGAAGTGTTTTCTTTTGTGAATATTACATTTATGACGGCTTTTAAAAGTTATGATGCTTTTATAATCGCGATAATGGCCTCTGCTAATTTATTTCTCTTGGCTGTGTGTATAATTATGTTTTATATTTTGTGAGTGTGGTTCGCTTTTTGTTATATTAGAATATAACTGCATGGTGGGAGTGGATTTTTAATAGTTTACTTTTTAACGTAATTGTATGAATTTGAATCGTTTTTCAATTTTTGATGAAATGACAGCTTGGAAACTATCTAAATTGTTAATTTGTACTTTAAAGATTTTGTTATTCATATTTTTGACTACTTACTAATTCTGTTATATTATTACCACCACTTCAGCCTATCACAGTCCACTGTTGGACATAGGCCTCCACAAGTTCGCGCCCGAAATTATGACGCGAACTCATGTGTTTTGCCTATAGTCACCACGCTGGGCATATTATTACGCTGTTTATATTATTACAGCAACCTTTTATTTGACCATCCTTTTAAACATCTAAAGGTAAGCAGCTCTCATAATATACATATACGTATATGTATTAGACCTTTAACAATAAAATTGTAAATCCAAGTTTCTAATTCCGTAAAGTACACGTTCCTTTTCTAAGGCAAGAAATATGTAACGAATTTATAAAATGGTTTTACAATAGTAATAATTGAACACCCCCAATTGATTGAGATCTGACTAAATTGATAATATAAGTTTTTAAAGTTTTACGGTCACTATGAGCACTTTTGATTGTAAGAGACTTGCAGAGATTATAATTTTGAAACACCCGATATTTCGGTGACGTCACAGGCTCAATCTTTACTAGTGACCGTAGAAGCAAGAGTGTTAATTGATATGTATAAAGTAGTATATTAATCATTTTTAACAAAACTGCGTAATTGCTATTATTGCTACATATGAAAGCACATTCTAAATTCAGTGCTCATGATACAATAAACGATAATATTTTTTTATTTAATAACATACATAAAAGAAAGACTGTTAATTGCAAGGATCAGTAAGATGACACATAAATTAATTCGAGATTTTTTTTAAAAGAGTGTCGTTGACATTATGTGTACACATAGGTACACATTCAACTTAAAGGTTGCATTCATGCATTCAGTCGTATCAATCTACTGCTGGACATAGGCCTCATTCTGGAGCTGGAAGGATTGGAGGAGTGAGGAGACCCACAAGGACTGTTAAAGCTTACCCGAATAAATAAAATATTTTTAATTTTTTTCCATCTATACTAATATAATAAAACTGAAGAGTTTGTTTGATTGTTTGTTTGTTTGTTTGAACGCGCTAATCTCAGGATCTACTGGACCGATTTGAAAAATTCTTTCAGTGTTAGATAGCCCATTTATCGAGGAAGGCTATAGGCTATATATCATCACGCTAAAACCAATAGGAGCGGAGTCCACGCCGACGAAGTAGCGCGCAGAAGCTAGTGTCTATATAAATATGAATCTATTTACTATAACGAGGGAACTTTATTATGAATTTCTAATAACTTTTCTTGTTTCTGTTACTTACTTGACTAAACAAAATTATAGGGACTTAATGGTATCAAGGTCTTTTTGCCGTATTCCAAGTTGGTACATGCTTGCTTGGACTTTATCTTATTCCGGACACTAATCACAACTGTTCCTTCTTGACAGCGATACTGTTAAGTATTAACTCTATTTTATTATTATGATGGCATTTCGCCAACGCCTTACAACTTTATACATAATAATTTTTAACAGTTCCCATCGGTACTATAAATTTTCAAAGAATCTCACAACAAAAAATAAGTTTTCAGCTGAATTGTGAAGATATTTTTAAAAGTAAAGAAATTAATTATCACTGCTTAAAAGTTAATTCGAAATCACATGATTAACATTTATTTTCAGTACAGCATTAACTATTCAATTCTGCTGTGTATTATTAGTGTTTTTGTAATTAATAAAATTTCTCCTTGTATTTTTTATTATTATTAATCACACAATAGCATTAAACGTCTCTATTTTACACTCGTATAAAAATACTAATATATTATAAATACTCGTTGTAAATATAGGTCCATTCAAAAGAGTTTTTTTCTACACACAAGCTCAAAAACAATTAGGTCCTGTAAAGTTCAGCAGTACTTGATATAATTTAATATTCAGTTATTTACTTTATTGTGCACTAGCTGTGGCCCGCGGTTTCACACGCGTTAATTTGAAAAAAATATATTCCTATATTCTATTATTCCTAAATAATTTTTCAAATCGGACCAGTAGTTTCTGAGATTAGCGCGTTCAAACAAACAAACAAACAAACTCTTCAGCTTTATAATATTTGTATAGATTTATATAAAACTCCTTTCACCAAGAGGCAAGCTTATCTAGCCCTATTTCCCAACTTATTTTTGTATCTTAAGAATGGGGTATTATTGTAAACAAAATTATACACGAGTATAAACAGATATATACAAATCCTTGTATGCACACAACTTACCTGACTTATAATAACTAAAATTATAATAATAATAATAAAAAAAACATTATATTTATAAAGCTATAAATAATTTCTTATCTCACACACAGCAGGCGATAAAACGCATTAGTCGTTTTAATATTAATGTGTACGTAAGTATGTAAAGCTGATTTCATAAAACAATCGCGTGGAAGCGCTGAGATCCACAAAAGAGCTATGATTAATGTGTTACCAACCTTAAGCCGAGTTTACTTTGTCAGATTTTACAACTATCGTTAAAACTTTTTATGGTAGTTCATTTTATTTTGACAGAAGGGTACAACAATCAGCTTACGCTAAAAGTCTGAAATAAGACAGATAAAAATAAACTAAAATATATTTTTTTTATTGTTAATAAAAAATAGGAGGTTTTTGTCACACAGTGACTACGTCACCTCCATCGTTCTTATCTAAATAAAAAAAAATTGATAATATTTTTTATCAGAAAGAGTTATAGGTTTCATTTATCGAAGCAAAATCCATATCGTTCTGATAAAAACTATTACAATTGTGAAACGTTTTGAAATTACAACGACTTCTTCTTTCATTGAGGCGTTTAAAAAAATAGTCTTACTTAAAATGCTTTTTATTAAAGTTTAAAATAGAAACAAATCTTAGCAAAAGTGGTACTATAGTAGTTGTAAGGAATATATATTACTAGCTTGTGCGCGCGACTTCGTCCCCGTGGAATAGGACCACCCGATTTTGAAACATTCTTCATTAGTGCTACGCTCTTATTGGTCTTAGCGTAATGATATATAGCCTATAGCCTTCCTCGATAAATGGGCTATCTAACACTGAAAGAATTTTTCAAATCGGTCCAGTAGATCCTGAGATTAGCGCGTTCAAACAAACAAACAAACAAACAAACAAACTCTTCAGCTTTATTATATTAGTATAGATTTAAGAATGCAATCGTAAAAAAACTTATAGGTATTTGAACATTTTTATCCTTTTAATAAGTTAAACTCTATTTTAAAAATATTAATTATATCATTAAAAAACTTAAGCAAGTGTCAAGTATCGAAAAAATCGAAAAACAATTTTAATGTTCAACTTGTTCTAGTAATAAAAAATAAAGATCGTGATTTGTGATTACCAGAGTGACATATTTACTATGACTTTATAATACACAAAGAAAACGCAGCTTAAGCAGAAGATGAGACGACAATCAGATCCACTCGTCTGGGAGTGGCGTCTAAATAAATGGAGGGGACAATGCTTTGTTTGTCTGCTTAATTACCGTCTAGAGATATTATCTATACATAATAAAACTGTGAGATATATGTATGTTCTTTTGTTGAGTTTAGACTTTGTTGACATTTTGATGATGTGGACGCAAGTACGGTTTGAAAATATTTTACTTTGATTGTCAATTGTTTCTTTTTAGATCAGAATAAATATACAAAAAAAAAAAAATTGTAGACAATTCACTTGTATCTTTACGAAATGAGACTAAACGGAATCTGGGAAGCGGCTATAATAGGGCTTTTGTTTGGTTTTGTTGTTGTATAAAAATCATATTGTGAGAAATTCTCCAAATATCTTAAGAATTATCGTGATGAAAGATAACATAGGTAATATCTTTGATATTTTGAATTTTTGCAATATTTAGTTATCACTCAGTAGTCAGTCAATTAACTCTATACCAATAGTTATAATAGTATACTAGTTATCACGCTACTTGCGTCAGTGTTGTTTCGGGTTCTTGAAATAACCAACGACATACTCAGTGAATATTCCATTTCACGTCTGAATAACGATATTAAGAGCTTATAATTATAGCCAACAAACAGACAAATTAATCCTATATTGTTTCTCATGTAAAAATAAATAATATCTTTATCCGAACCAAGATAAAATAAAATGAGAACGATAATCCCTATAAAAGTAAACGACAAGTTTGCTTTAACTTCTCGTATCCGTAAATTCTTTGAATAGAATAAAGACTCGAACATTTAAACGGCAATAATCCAAGTTTGTAAAATTACCTTTTAAGGAAGCGATGTCAAAGAGCGTGTCATAGTGCCGGCTAACTTGTTAATAATTCCTCTAAGGAAAGGTTTTCGAGCGATGTACCTTTTAGTTAAATAGTTTACTACTAAGTTATGTAGGCAGTGGGTAGGGTGTCGATTTCAGTGAGGTTTAAGTTATAAGTGATTGTTTTTTGACATTTTTGACAGGAGCAATATATAAAAATATAATATGTAAATATAAAATATATTTATACACACACACTCACGCACACACACACACACACACACACACACACACACACACACACACACAAACGCACACACACACACTGAACGCACACACACATCCGTTAGTTAGTTAAAGTAACCAACTTAATGCTTGTGTTAAGGTAACAGTCAACTGATATAGATAATATTTTTTGATAAATATACATAGAAATAACACATATATCAATATATATTTATATATATTGATATATGTGACAAATATTACAGAAAGACTCAGGTGGGAATCGAACGCCCGACCCGCAGAGCAGAAAGCAGGGCCACTACAAACTGCGCCAACGGGATAGTCAAAAATATACTCAAACACAGGCATAAAGATACTATTATAGGAGCAAACAATCATGTGTATGAGTTAAAAGACATTTATTTTATTATTTTATTAGAGTGAAACAATATAATAATAATAATAAATATCTACACAATACACACACGGTCGTCTGTTCCTAAAGTAAGCAACTTAATGCTTGTGTTATAGGTAACAGCCGACTGGTATAGCTACATAATTATATATTTTTTTCGACAAACATACTTATAAATAATACATATAGGTATAAATATATAAATAAATATGTATATTACACCCAGACTCGGGGTGGGAATCGAACCCACAACCCCCGGAGCAGAAAGCAGGGTCACTACAGACTGCGCCAACGGGCCAGTCAAAAATATAAACTATGTTCTTAATGCTGATGATCAAAACCTTAAACTTGAATCGGCATTATTATAATATTACTAGCTTCTGCGCGCGACTTCGTCGGCGTGGACTCCGTTCCTATTTGTCTTAGCATGATGATATACAGCCTATAGCCTTCCTCGATAAATGGGCTATCTAACACTGAAAGAATTTTTCAAATCGGACCAGTAGATCCTGAGATTAGCGCGTTCAAACAAACAAACAAACAATCAAACAAACAAACTCTTCAGCTTTATTATATTAGTATAGATAAAGTATAACTCTAGTTTGTGTAGGAAAAAGATACGTTGGCCTATTCACGGCGGTACAACTTTCAGAATGTTTTAAGAAGCTGGCTGGCGTTTCAAGAAGGGCATGGATAATATTATGGATAATTGCAGCAATATTTTTAGAGAATGTGTAAAGTAAATAAAAAATAATAAGTAATAAAAGTAACTACACTAGACAGGTAAAATTTTATATTTAAATTATTTTTTATTTTAGGTTAAATAATGTTGATTAAATAATGAATAGCCACTGTACAAAATTGCTTCAGCTCATGACTTCGGTTAGGTTCATAGGCAGAAGTTAGTAAAGCCATTACTCTAAACTCAGCTTTGTGAACACGACTCAGTAAGTTTTACTCAGCTTCTTCATATTACTTGCTTACTTTTATTAATACACTAGCTTCTGCGCGCGACTTCGTCGGCGTGGACTCCGCTCCTATTGGTCTTAGCGTGATGATAGATACCCTATAGCCTTCCTCGATAAATGGGCTATCTAACACTGAAAGAATTTTTCAAATCGGCCCAGTAGTTCCAGAGATTACCGCGTTCAAACAAACAAACAAACAAACAAACAAACAAACAAACAAATAAACAAACAATCAAACAAACAAACTCTTCAGCTTTATTATATTAGTATAGATTATTTAAAAATAAAAAAAATTATTTTCAATTTATAAGCTTTTGTCTAGCCAAGGGCATGTATATTGTATAACCTATAAAATGTACACGCACGCACGAACGCATGCACACACACAAACAAGTAAACACACACACACACACACACACACAGAAAGAGAGAGGGAGACATACTCGCATATACACAAAGTGCGGCAATAGATTCGTTTACAAAAATACAAATTGACAATTTATTTAAATCTTCAATATCAATAAAATCTATTTACAATGGCAAAAATATTACATAATACATACATGATAAAATATTATACCAATAAATCTAATGTGAACGTTAGCGATTTAATGTTATCTTTAGTTTATGCGAATGGACTGAAATATGTTTGTTCATTGTTTTTATTGTCTCAAACTGGCAAGGTAGCAATAAAAGTTCCTCTGACGAAATAGTAAGTCTATACTTACGTAATGTAGTTGGAAAGTTTGTTCGAATACGCTAATCAAAACTTCGATTCGAATGATTTAAGCAAAATTATTTATTTAAGAGAGTTCTTAGCTAAGTTTTTTTTTTCATACAAATACGATGCACAACTTTAAAGCAAACTTAAGGACGCAGAGTCGTAGCCCTGAAGGTTGCAACACCAAAATCTGTCATTTAAATGTATCCTCAAGAGCTCGGGCATAGATTATACACTTATATACGGGTAAGCTCGGGTTACCTTACCACACCACCACCACACTTACCACAACAGGAAGAATAGGAACACAACACTACTTGAGATAATTATTTGGGAGAAATTTGTACAGTCGTGGTATCTCTCCAGGCACACTGCACCAGATTTTAAGTAACATACAATATTTCTTGTTGTACTCTACCTCAATAAAAAAAGTCTGTGTGTCAGCTTCGATGCACAACTGGAGTTTACTCCTTCAGATCGACTGTCTAAATATGTACAAAAAAGGCTTACTAGTCTAAGAAAAAGATTAATACCATATCAAATGGATACGATAGATGAGATAAGATGGCGTTATTAGAAAACGACGTAACGAGGAACGAAAGATCGTTCAGTAGATTTTACTCCTCATACTTTTTTTCATATCAAGGCCTTATTTGAAAACCGATATACAAATTCATACAAGTGAAACTGCGGTGTACATTTAGTGTTTCATAACGTTTCCGATCCTTCAAATATTTGCAGATTAAAAAATTAATTCAGTTAAATTGTATTTACATTTGGGATCGTTGCCGTAACCAATGTTTGTACGTTTTGTTTATCGTATAAAATACGTGTTTGTCTCAGTCTGTGTTTGTATTTATGTTAAACGCGTTCCTCTGTCTTATCGTCTGTGAAGATAAGTATAAAGCGTTTTTCATTTTTCAGGAAAAATACAGTTTTTTTTAAATTACATTTAAATTGAATTTCCCTATACACGCGTGAAGGGTGTTAATTGAACTGTAAAGAAAAGTTGCTGAAAGCAAGAAAATAGCTGTATTTGTAATGAACTCTCTACTAGCTTATTTATACATGTTATTATTTAAAGAAGTACTCATATCTTATATTAAATAAAGTGTTTTACTTTTCGCAAAGAAAAATGGATATTCATACTTTTGCGAATAAAATAGTACAAAGAAGTTATAACTAAAATTAAAGCCCAAGGATTATTTGAACTTGTCAAAAAACTAAAATTAGAAAAATAAATTCTAATATATAATACATTTTGCTCTACTATATATTACCTATTACATATTATAGTCCATTCACAGTCCGTCACATTAATCGTATTAAATTAAAAGTGATATAATATATTTCTTTTTTGGAGGTTACTCCTCCGGTATGAAAAAATATGAGGAGTAAAATCAACTGAACAAATGACCTCGTTACGTTTTTGTGCGCTATCTATCTGCTACGAAGTTTACTACGGTACCGGCTACGACGGTTACGACGGTATCGGTTATGACGTTTTCTAATATCATCTGTCGGCGTTATTTGATTCATTTATTTACCATTTGATATGGTATTTATCTTTTTCTTAGACTATAAAGTCTTTTTTGTGTATATTTAGACAGTCGCTCTGAAGAAGTAAACTCCAGCCGTGCGTCGGAGCTGACACACACACTTTTTTTAGTTTTTTCACAGTAAGCCTTCCAAGGCGGTCAAATGACGACTTTATCTATACTGTATAGCTGGATAAGCCAGCCAATAAATAACAATTGTATACCTGAAACTAAAACGAAGCGACATTCTTGTATATTTAAAAATATACATCTAACCATCACCACCACTCACCGCACTCACCACTCACCACTCACCGCACTCACCACTCACCACGTTAACGTTTTCAGTAGAAGAACACGGCGACCTCGTTTCTACTGTAGATCTATGTAGACTACTTAAGTTATATATGTGGATACACTACATGTTAGGATGTCAGTACACACAAGAAAAAGATATTCAGAATTTTAGATAATAGTTTTATTTATAATATGAATGTACTATGAAATTTTAATTGCGTATACATGTAACGGCCGTTCTGATGTAGTGATGATGAAAGTTCTACGAAAAGTAATAACAACACAATATTAGACGCTTCGCACTCAACAGTTCCGACTAGGTTATGGTCGATTTACATCAGACGAGCGAATGCTCATTCTATCCCCACTACATCAAATTCTTATCAAATTCTTTTAGTGTAAACAGGCGTAGAGCATTCTTTCGTTGTTATATATATGAATACGAGTGTTCGAAGATCAAGAAAGAATGCTCTTGTTCTAGCTCTGGCTCTTTGTTCGTTTGGTCTAAATCCACCCTCATGTGTCAAGGGTCTGGAAAACACACAATACACAACTTATTAGTTACTATGGATTTAAATATACAGTAATTTATAAAATATAAAATTTTTTGTAATTTTTTTTAATAAGTATTAAAAAAACACACATTCTTTAATAAATTAAACAAAAAGGAGAGGTGTACTAATATTTTTTTTTTACCACGCTTGACATTTCTTAAGAAACTTAGCGACTCCCAGAACGACGCGGACTTTACAAAGATTTATTAAAACACCAAGAGAAAAAATACTAAATTTTTATTACATTTCCCCAAGCTGCAGTCTGAAACAATTGAATTAATGTGACATTACCAATTTTCTTTATGGAAATTTTAAAATGTTTATACTCGTATAGAAAAGTAAAAAAATGTTAGGATTGAATAATTTTTGTTTAATGTATTTATAACAATAGATCAAAAACAATATAATTAATTTGTACCATAAATTGCATTACGGGTCCAGTAGTATTTTGATTTGAAAAAAAAATAATAATTAAGTCTTAACTCTGTAGTACCACAAGTATAGACTTATGATTTGTTATATTAATTTTTTGGCGGTTGCGGGTTCGATCCCCGCACATGGCAAACATTTGTGTTGGCCATACAGATGTTTGCCGTGGTCTGGGTGTTTGTGCAGTTCTTGTGGGTCTCCCCACCGTGCCTCAAAGAGCACGTTAAGCCGTCGGTCCAGGTTGTTATCATATACACCTGATAGGGATCGTTACTTATAGTAGAAAATATATCCGCCAACCCGCATTTTAGCAGCGTGGTGGATTAAGTTCTGATCATTCTCCTACATGGGGAAAGAGGCCTATGCCCAGTAATGGGATATTAGGAGGCTGAAGCGTAAAGTTTGGAAAAAAAAAAAATATAAATGATTTCATATTAATTGTTATAAAATTACAAAAAAAAAAAAATACTTCTTAAATTGTTTTTATAACAATTTGCTCAAGTACATTTAACTTTATAATGACAAAGCATACTTCCGGCTTTCAGATAGGCACACATATAAAGTATCTCATTCGCTACGCTTTTGTAATACGGTCCAAGCTTTAATTACTCACTAAAAGAACGGTCAGAGTGGAGAGTCAAAAGAAACAAAACGCTTCATAATAGCGAAGTGTTCATTAGCTCTTAACATTTGTGATAGTGACAAAGTTGTGTAAAAGTACTTATGATTTCACGAAGTTTTTTGTAATATATTTTTTTATCAATTTTTTATAAAGGAAGATATTATCTATCATATTATATATATTTTTGTAATATAAATATAACATTTTTCTAGCGAGTGTGTGTTCTACCTGCGCTTACAACCAATTTTGATTTCAAATAGAACATAAAATTAATTTTACATGAAGAAGTAAGAAAGCTTTTATTATATTTTATATTATAAAAATATCATTCAAAAACCAAAAGAACAAGAGAACCCGAAAAGGTCAAATCTACGAAATGATATCTGGAAGGAATACTTTTATAAGTTACTACTACGTACATGAAAATATATTTTAATTTCACGATTTTTAACATCGTTACTACTGCACTGAAAGAATAAATTCACTCTAAAATGTAATTGCAAAAAGGCGATGCGGTAAAAACAGCACTTAAAAAAAATAGTCAGAGAACGGAACAGCATTAGCAGCAGGTGCAAGGTGCATTAGTGGCTAAATGCGTTCCTACTTTGTGTCGACACTGATTAATACCGCTTTATGTTTACTAGATTGTAGTTCATTTTTCTTTTATGCTTTTAAAAGGGGACAGTATATTATCTTTTATTTCGAGCTGTACTTCCCAAGATTTATAGGTGTTTGGTTTTGATGCCTACTTAACAAATTGGTTGACAATTATGGCTTGTGCTCCACTCTTTACTCTGGCGAGCACGAATATTTACGATGACCTTTTATATACCTTGGCACAGGCTCGAAAACCTATTCGTTATTTTTTATTTAATGTTTTTAGATATAATTTATTTATTTTCTCTCCAGATTTAATAAATATTTTTTTCTATTCATTTTGTTTTAGTAAGTATATATGATTTTTTTCCAACTGACTATTTGAAATATTACCATTTGTTTAACCTTTTTTGGAGTTTACTCCGTATGAATCGATTTATATAAGGCCCCCGGTATGAAAAAAATGTGAGGAGTAAAATCTACTGGACGAATGATCTCGTTATGTTTCTCGTAACGCCATCTATCTGAAAGATATTAATTTATTTATTTATAGATATGCTAAGAAAACGTCATCGTCTATCGGAATTCTATTGGGTTCCGATAGACGACGACGTTCTCTAATAACGCCATCGATCGATCGATAGATGGCGTTGTTTGATTTGTTAATTTACCATTTGATATTTTATATGTACTACGTTTTACAGATCGCAACCTAGTTTTATATTACGCGTTTTGTACCGCAAGGTGCAAAGAATACGGATCACTTAGCTATTGATTGCCAAAGAGGTCTATTGTTCATCTTACCTAATGATAATCCGACCAAAAACATAAATGTGTAATGAAAGCCTGGTTGAATATTCAATAATGTGTCATTCAGACCGTTCTCGACTTTACAGTCAGAAGAATTAAGATCTGTATGGGTGCGAAGTTCTGTGTGGATTCGAGATGTATTTTAAATAGATAATAAAGATTTGACACACAATCAGCTATTTTTTACCTTTAAGCTTTATTATATTTGCACGTTTGTGTACTTCCTGTTTCTACTGGACTTAAACTATTAGTTTGATATATTTTGTTGATTGGTAAAATGTCATGAACGAGACTCGAACCCTGGAGAACAATTGCAAAATGGTTTATAATTGCGCCAATTCGTCAGAAGAGTAGCTTCCAAAATAAGTTTTGGGCGACATGGTCATACATTAAAAAAAAAAACTATATAGGTTAGAAACGAGACAGTCACTTATTTAAAAAAATTAAACTAAAGTTAAAGTATTCACTTTAAGGCTTACTGCCAAGAAGTCGGACATTTCCCCTGTGAATAATAAAATAAGTTCTTACAAAGGCAAAAAATAAAACCATTCTGCACTGAAAAGATACGAAAATAATAAAATAAAATAACTTTGAAAAATTCATTGTACCACAATGCCACTTAGGTCATTATGCATATCGTTAGTAGTTTTCAGCTGAACTTTTTGTTATGTGTATAAACTAAACCGAACTAATTTAAAACCTTTTCTGAATACAGAAGCTGGATTTGAGCGTAAACCACCGCGCTGCTCGACTGCGGACGGTGGACAATTACTCTACTATGAATGAAACAATCACAAGGACACATTCAGACAACGAGAAAATTGGTTGTCTGTAAAGTTGGTCTACGGACGATAGTTTAACGTGACAACGTCATAAAAAAAAGATCCTCGGACGCATAGGCCAATAAAGTGGAAGAGAGATAGATCATCATCATCATCATCATCATCATCATCATCATTTTCATCATCGTCTCATTGTATAATGAGCATAACGGGACAATGAGCGTAACGGGACAAGGAGTCATTCTTTTTCATGCATGCAGCCGGCGTTCATCGATTTATTAGACGTTGTCACGTCAAAAATATTAGTACAAAAACAAATCAGTAATAGTAATTAAAATTGTATGTAATAATAATAATCCTATATAATACATCTAATATGTCCCACGATTTCAATAAAACTCAATTTTCACTTGCTGTTCAAATACTATTTATTATATAGAAATAAAGATAAGCTTAAAACACAGAAGACAAGAAATTAAAGTTTGTATAGTTTATGAAATTAATAATTAATATTTAATTTTTAAAATTGTGAAAAAGAAAATTAAATACACATTTCGACTTTTTAATTAAACCTATAAATTATGTAAAATAACGAGTTCATCTTTATTAAATCCATTTTTCAATTTTAATAACTTTAGTTTTAGTTTTGAAAAGTTTCAACAAGTTTCCTTTGATTTTTATTTTCTTTGATGCATTCGTATTTTAATTGGAGTGCAGCATTGATGCTGCTTTTAAAGATATTTTATAATTTTCAAATTAAAGAACAATATTAGGGGAAAAAATGTAATATAAACTTTAGTATGAAAATACTTATTATTTTAAAAGTCTTTATAATTTTTTATTTTATGTACTATAGGTATTTTTTTGTAATGTATAAACTGTGTAAATACTTGACTGAATTTAATTAACATTTTATAAACATAAAATTACAGTAAAGTAACAAAGAAGAAAAGGTTACGCTGAAAACTACGAAATTATGACAAGGCAGTTGAAAATATGAGGTACTTCTAGTCATTTATATTATTAGATATTAATTTTTTTTTACTGCTAGGGTGGCAAATAAGCTTACGGCCTGTTTCTGATGATAAGTGATTATCATGTCCAATGAACGCTTGCAAGTTTTGCAACACCGGAAGAATTACGCACACATTGCCTTTCTTATCCTTTCTTAACAAATTTCCTGCTGCTCTATCTATCTTACTCATCATACAAACACAATTTAAGAGCAATCTTCTTGAAAGTTAAAGTACTCGTACATGTATTTTTTGAGTGCAATAAAGTATATAATATAAAGTCTCTACCTTAATTAAAAATGAAAAAAATTGGTTATCTGTAAAGTTGCTTTACGGACGATAGTTGAACGTGACAACGTCATAACAAAACATCTCCCCTGACGCATAGGCCAATCGAGTGGAAGAGAGATAGATGCGGAGCAAGCGTACAATGAGCGTAACGGGACTATGAGTCATCCCTTTTCATGCATGCAGTCGGCGTTCATCGATTTATAAGACGTTGTCACGTCAATAAATATAAACAAACGAGTGAAATCCAACCATTTTATTATAAGACAGATTTTAAACGTGCAACACGTGCAGACTTGAGACGTTTGTTTCACTTTTATTTCGATCTTAGCGCTATTAGTAATTAGCAACCAGCAAAAATAATAAATCCTCAATATTACGTCACTTCACTAAACTAGGTTCTGAGGTAACGTGAAAAAAAGAGAAATAAATAAAACCTAAATTAATTCTATCGATATCGGAACGTTTATTCACATTGATAAAAACAGAATATTTTATACGACATCAATACCAATTTTACGCACGAATAATAAAAAAAATACGCTTCAAATTTTAATACAAGCAAATTTAATAACACGAGATTCGAATGCGAGAGCAACGAGAAAAGGATGAGTAAGGAATTCCCATTGCAATATCTTTTGGGAATCTGAGACAACCGCTCAAGAGGATGCCTGGAAGCGCAAAAATATTTGTGTGAAAGAAGCGTACGAGCGTACAAGAATGTACAGTGTCAGCAGCTGCTGCGAATCAAAGAATTGTTTGATAAATTGTTTGATCCTACGAAAGAAGCAGGCGGGGTAATAAATTCTGACGGCCTTAGAGATAAAATTTAACACACACGCATATGGTGGAGTTTCAATATGCGCAATAAGTAATATTATGTCGATATTGGACTAGTTGCAGTTGCAAAAAATATTTATATTGTTCCTTAGAGTAGTACCTACATGAATATTAAAGTCTAAGTATTTATAATAATAATTCTATAATAGGTGAATTGGGTGAAGAGTTTCATTTAAGTTGAGAACTTAT
The DNA here is from genome assembly GCA_905220545.2 of Melitaea athalia. Taxonomy (NCBI): domain Eukaryota; kingdom Metazoa; phylum Arthropoda; class Insecta; order Lepidoptera; family Nymphalidae; genus Melitaea; species Melitaea athalia. Next base: position 7,716,862 of record HG992184.1, read on the forward strand.
AAACTTAACGGGACAAAGGTATCTTCGATTGAGGAGAACAACTCAAGAGTAAGCTGCATAGAATCTCTGCTGTGGTCGATCGGTGGTATATGTCTCGGAATTTCTTCCGAGACTTGTAGACTTCTTAAAGGTATTTTCATTAACCTCTAATTCCAAGATAAATATCAAACAAATAAACGAATGTAGAAAGTGGGAATTGAGCAGTTTTAATTTGAATTTAAGGTTGTGATTATCGATTTCAATCTTCCTGTCTATCTCGGCAAAAAAATGCGACTACATTTAAACGAGATTTTAACGGTTCCGGACGTAAATTGTAGAAAAATATTTATGCATTATTTCCTACCAATTGTTATGCATTCATAACACATTTAAAGTTTTCACAGAGCGTTGGACTTCTCTGTAGTGACGTTTTGTAATATACTCGTAGCGATCACGATCACGATTCAGCCTGTAATATCCCACTGTTGGGATCGATATTTCGACATTAACTGCGAATGTCTTGTTCACGAGACGCATTCGCAAGACGAATTTGCAGTTAATGTCAAAATATCGAGCTCCGCAAAACGAAAATAATAAACATGGTAAATATCCCGTTTTCGAATAGTTTTAGTAATAGAAGTAATCATGTTAATCTAAAAACTTATATAAGTACAGTATGTTACAGCCCAGATCGAGATATCATTAATTTTATCATTAAAAGCCTTAGTGTATTATTTCTTATAACCCAATTCTACTCAACTGCTATCAAAGTTTTCACAAATACGATTGCTTAGTTACACATTTTAAGAAATTTTATGTAATGCAGGTAATTTTTTAAGCGAAATTTTTATATAAAACCTTTTTATATTACCTAGAAGAATATAGTAGCTTAATTATATAGACATTATGTTTGTTTCATTAAAAATACTATCCAATAATGTTGGACATTTAAGAGATAAGTATTAAAATTGTTTATTTTTATAGATATTGTTCTACGATACAATGAAAATATTTTGTATAAAATATCTTTATTATTGCAGTAATTAATGAAACGCATTTTTCAATAAAACATGTTTCATATTGTATTAATAAGTTATGTTTTTGTGTTTTAATTCAGTAGTGAGAAAAATTCAAATAATACCACTGGTTACTGCAAACGCTGGCTGAACCGTATGAGATAGATCAAAAAAATGTACTACAGTATTGTACATCTTAAAAAGGTCTACAAAAAAGTCTGCGATGGTATATGTCTATCTCTTAAGGATAACCCACAATGACAATTTTTTATCCTTTACTTTTTACGAGAAATAATGGCTTATTTACTAAGCGATTTTAAGCAATACAGCATTAATGCTTATCTAATTAAGTACCTTAAATACATTGTACATTTAATATAGAATAATACGGCCTTTTACACCATGTAATTTAAAATGAATATTTTCGAAGATATTACAGTTTTAAAATGCAGGGACATAGCAAAAAATCTACCTTTTGTTTTTAGTCGAACGAATAGTAAGTAAAATATTTTTTACTGCAGCAAACATTAATAATAATTATGGCAATTTGTTCATAATCATTGCAACCCGCATTGGAGCAGTGTGGTGGATTAAGCTCCGATCCTTCTCCTACATGGGGAAGAGGCCTATGCCCAGCAGGGATATTAGCAGGCTGAATCGTGATCGTGATCGTTGTTCATAATCATACTTATAGTTTTAACGTGTGAGTCCAAGCAAGAATTGAGTAAATTTTATAATCCATTAATAAATCGCAGGGTCAAAATTTCACCGGTATACTCGTATTTAGTATAACCATTGCACCCGTGCGAAGCCGGGTCGGGTCGCTAGTAAATAATAAAACTATAAGTACTTAGTCTAAGAACGACACACTGTTACAAAATTATTATTTGTATTTATATTATTTCACAATTATTTAGTTTTACAATCTACAATGCAGTTAAAACTACGAGTTTGTTTTATAGATTACTAACGTAACTTTCTACCGTACAATGCACGACGATGCGAACACATGAAACACTCTAAAAAACTTTTTACCTAATTGACAACTTACTCTGAAAATACACTGCAACAAAACTTTTAGCATAACTAACATTCACGGCAAACGAAAAGTGACTTTCAAATTATGAAAACCTGTTTCGATATTATAATTCATAAAAAAATTTAAATGACAATTCATAGAATACAATTAAAAATAGTTTTTTATAATTTTATAATTGGTAACATTTGTGGTTAGTTTATGTGAATTCGTTAATATTTTTAATGCGAAAAGTTTGCAAGTATGTCACAGTTTGCTATACCAAAACTTCGGTTTTGAAATTTTTATGTATATCTACATAGTTTTTACTCATAAATAATATTAAACACGTTTAAAAATAACTATTTATAGTACCAAGAAGTCCGAATAAACTTGTAGTTATTAATAAAAAATTAAGGCTCTAATTATGATGACGTAAGAGCATAACAACCAGATGCAGACAACTTTTTTTTATGCAGAGCGAGTTTAAAATAGACTAAGCACCCAAAATTAAACCTATTTATGTGTTACTACGGTACTACCGATTTGTAGGAAGCACTGAATCATTAGAACGCGCATATCTTTTGTTTTCCTGTACGTGATCAAGCGTACTGGTCCACCAGATAAAGCAATAGAATAATCTTTTTCTGTCCCATTTTCCGTTGTGTACGGAAGTTTGTAATAGTCTTGGTTACCATTCTCTCTGGGCTATATTATATCGAATACACTAGTCCCTGGGCTTGACCTAAAATTTTGTAAACTACTAAATAAATAATATGGTCTAAGATCCGGGATATAACAAAATATTTCCTCATCTGTTAATTAGATGAAACAATTTTTTATATATAAAAACAACTGCGGACTGGAGGTTGTTTTTATAAATTCACAATATTGAAATCAGCCTGTAAAAATTGTTTCATCTAATTAAGAGATGAGGGAATATTTTGTTATATCCCGGATCTTAGACCAATATACATGTCACAGGACTGTCGCTCTAAAGTCAGTTTAATGTATTAATTGCTTGTATGCCACCATAATAATGCATCATTTGTCGACAAAAGATACTGGTAATTAAGAGCGCGTGGCTGTTGTATATTTTAAATAAATAAAAAAATTTATAAGAATAAAACATACCTATGTGGAACTTTTACGATGACGCCAGCGATGCTATTTGTATCACTCTGAGTTGCAAATCTCTGCGTTTTTTAATTTATATTTAAATATTATCCTAATTACTTTCTTACTTTCACACATATTTGACAAATAAAATAACGTATGAAATAATAATAAAAATCTATTAAACGTAAAACCGAATAACGAGTTAATAACGGACACCTCTTTAGTTTCGGTAATTCTAACCTTGTGTTTAGTTCAGGAAGCTCTTTGCACTTTATATTCCATTTCCCAGCTAAAGAATCGAGAGGGGCCATAGGAATAGCGACTTTTAACAACAGATAGCGTATTATAAATAGTTAATTCGGTTTGAAACACTTTAATTAAAGATGGCGATTATAGTTACTGGGGTATGAATGTTCAGTAATTATTGTTGGTATTTATAATACCGCTGTGAGAGTCCCATGTCTATTACGTGTAAAACTATGTTCTATATAAGACCTAAATGTTTTTTAAACGCGAATAACATTGAAATTTTTTTTAATAGAAAAAGACTTGGTAAGAAATTTTTGCTATGAAAATACTTTTAAAAATTGCATAATTTTATTAAGTTATACAAATAATCATATAATAAAATTGTTAAATTTTGAAACAAAATAGGTACGTAATTTTAATAATAACAAAATTTAAAATGGGTTCGAGTCACAATGATGGTTAGGTGGATTTTTTAAAACACATAACATTTAACTTATCGACAAAGTTGTTCTTCGCATTTGTCTTGTTTGCACTGAAGTAAAAATATTTTTTAAAACTAAATTAATAACAAATAATGTAAAATAATAAATATATGTTAATTAAGGAGAATTGTCCCAAAATAAATGAGTTTACCGCGCGCAAGTACCTACTGCTCAGATAGGTATGAAATAACCGAACGTTTTTTATTAAATACGCAATTTTTACGAGCAAATCTATACAACTGTACTGACATAATAAAGCTGAAAAGTTTGTTTGTTTGTTTAAACGCGCTAATCTCAGAAAGTTCTGAATTTTTTTTGTGTCGGATAGCCCTTTTCTCGAGGACGAGCCATTCGGCCATTTTTCCTCAAATTAACGCAAGTGAAATCACAACGGTGATAAATATTGTCTATTTTTTAATGGGCGTTGGGGTCCTTTGTCTTTGCGGGGCCCTGGGCTTAAGCCTATTAAACCCTTAGGTAGGTATATCTAGCCCTGTAAGACCACAAATTTTATACTGTTTATTTATTTTTTATTAACAAGCTTGTCGTCGTTTTATAACCCTTCATGAATAATAATTCATGTTTTAATCATTCTATCATTTATATTGTGTGATTGTATACATCTATTTCTTTGTGCGGGCGACTCGTAGTTGTTTAATTATCTAATTCATTACGCGGTAACAAATAAAACGTGCAACGTCGTGCAAATTAACTGTTTAAAGATAAAATATTTATTCTTTGTTCCATTTCCCTGGCCCCGGAGAGTGCTTCTCCGTTTTCATTAAAAGCGTGCCCGCAAGTAACCGTCCGACGTCACTTCCGCCCATTTCAGTACGTAAAAACTGCTCTCTACGCTTAAACATAATAAACCCATCTCAATTGTTACTTGTAATAACTTTAAATGTTCTACAACGTGTACTTAGAATGTTCTTTATTAAATTTCGTGTTAACAAAATGATTTTGAAACAAGCTTCAGTTTGTTCTACGAGTATCTTAAAATAGTGGCATGGTTACGGATGTAAATTTGATTTACTTATACTATAACCTGGAGTCTCCTATACTGTTGATGTACTGTCCTTTTCCATCTAAAAATGAAGTGTCTGTTTCGTTCTCAATAATTGGCTGGGTATTGGGTTTTTAATTTTATATATCCAGCAATATGTTACATGTTAAGTACCTAGACCTACATAGTAAAAATATTAATAAGTTATAGAAAGAACTAACGAATTAAAAATTTTATGTTCTTTACGTACGTGATTTATAGATTCTTTGTCATGCTTCAAAAATTTTAAATTGGACTATATATCTTTTACCCAGTTTTCCAGTTTAAAATATTTCGGCATGCGATTAATCTTGTTGATGATGCAAACCATCAGACAAGTGGGGAAGAATTCCTTTATTTTTCTGGCACGTGAATACAATATGGATCCAAAGTGGATTTGGAAACGCTTTTAACGAAATAGCACGCGAGAGGAATTTTTAAGGTAATTACTTCCTCAGCTCTCAGGCTTCCGTTAGTTCATTTCTTGAGTGAAAAGGTATTGTCAGGAAAAGAAATCGATGGTAAGAATATTTAGTCTAACGTAGAAGTTTCCAGTAGAGAAATTACATAATTTCCGAGAAAATGATGAAAGTAGTTAATATTCAATATTTAACTAGAGAGATATGACGTTGCGAATGTTAAGGTAGATAGATCGCTTTTGCATAACTACGTTTGTTAAATCATTTTTGACTGCGTCAGAAACGCTATTTTAAATAATTAGTCTATTTTATTTATCACTAGCTGACCCGGCGAACTTCGTACCGCCTAGCAGTCGATTCTTTAAAATACATATCCTTCCCGGAACCCCTCCTCTAACACTTAAACTTTATGGTATGGTATTAAATAAGTTCAAATTGACTTAAGTATTATTACGAACCTTTTGTATGGGAATAGAAAAGTGTTGTTTTTAGACTTTTTCAGGGAATTTTTTAAATTTTTCTCTCCGTAACAACCATCCTCGTACTTCAAGGAATATTATAAAAAAAGAATTAGCGAAATCGGTTTAGCTGCTCTCGAGATTTGCGCTTAGCAACACATTCAGCGATTCATTTTTATATATATAGAGATATAATATAGATTAAATATCATAGAAATATAGATTTATGACTGTCGATAGAAATAGAAATTAGTAAATATGCAAGTATAATAATTATAACCGTTGCTATCAATAAAAAAGCTGAAATTAATAACCTAGTGTATACAATATCCCACCAAAAACATAAATGTGAAAAATGACAGCCAAGTTCAATAATAAGAATATGTTGTTTGTGGACTTCGCCGAAAAAAGTATTGAGATCTAAATGAGTGCCAAGTTCTACAGAAAATATTAAATTAAGCTAAAGATTTCACTTTGCCAGTTTTCACTAATAATTCATCTTTTATTTGGCTAATAGCTTTTTAATGTTGTTTTTAGGTAAAAACTAGCCAAGTCAAATCTTTAGCTTAATTTAATATTTTCTGTAGAACTTGGCGCTCATTTAGATCTCAATACTTTTTTCGGCGAAGTCCACAAACAACATATTCTTATTATTGAACTTGGCTGTCATTTTTCACATTTATGTTTTTGGTGGGATATCATTACTTTTTGTAGATATATTTATTTGAAATTTATTCTTTTTTCTTGCTCATTCTGTTAACGGATTCGATGTCGGAGACCAACCGGATCCTCAGATATCGATTTTGAAAGCAATAGGTCAAATAACTAAAAAGTTCAAGATGGCGGCTACTTTTTCTTGTTATCAGATTCGTTTTCTGAGACCAACCATGTCCCCAGATATCGATTTTGAAAGCAATCGGATGAATAATTACAAGTTTTTTGTATGGGGACACTCTTTATTTTTTGAGTTCATTTTATTTTTATACTTGTTTTATATAGCAAATGTATCAATTCATATTTTGTGCAAGTTTCAAATATCCACTTATAACGGTTCAGACGCTACAATTAAAAAACGTTTTTTTTTTTTGTATGGGGACCCCCTCTATTTTTTAACTTTCTTTTGTTTTCAGATTTTTTCCTGCGCTTACACGTAATTACCTAGCTAGATGCCAAATTTCGACTTCCTAGGTCATCTGGAAGTGGGTTAGGTTTTTGATGAGTCAGTCAGTGGAAAATTTGCGACTTTTGAACCTTCATATTTTTGTAACCGTTTCAACTAGGTTAATGAAATTTGGGGTTCTAGTTGTCCTTATGGATATAAATAAACATACGTAATTTGATCTGTTTCTGTTGAATAGGTATTGAGTTATGGAGGGGTCAAAAGTCGCTCGAAATGGTTCGTGTAAATATACACACGGCGCTGAGTCGCCAGTTCTTTTGCTTGAACTTGGCTTGACACGCTGCCGCGTGTCTCGATAAAAATAAAGCATTAAAGGAAACAAACCTTAATCCGACCTTGTTAGTTTAGTTGTTTTCTTGAAAGTAGGATTCAGAAATATATAAAAAATTCAAGAAAAATCACTAGTGAAATTGTATCTACTGTTGAAAAGTTCAAATACAAAATTTTTGATAAATAGTTGCTGTTCAGGTAATGAAAACCAAAATGTAAGCTAACCAGTTATTTTAAGTAAGTAAATGTACCAAGTTTCGGGCTTCCTTGGGCTTTATGAAACAAGCCAAAACTTATTTATAAATTGACAAAACTTTTCGAGTGTGAAGTCTCTTTGGGTCTGGTTGGGGCGACTATTTTCTTAACTTTAGAGAACGTAGAGAACCTGGTTATACTTCTACTTGGTGGCCATTCTAGTTTCTCGTGTTGAGTTTCGAGATATAAACACATCCAGTTAGTCAAACCTGCAAGAAGATTTTTTATATATTAATTTCACTTGGAACTTAAAAATAGCGCGAAATTTGTACTCTACAAAATGTATTTCAAAATAATATTTACATTCAAAAATATAAATTAGTTAACGTGCCTTGAAAATAAAAACAAAACTTGAGGAGTTCCTAACTAGATAATATACTGAATTTTTAATTTCAAACCTTTTCTCCTTATTCTCGTTTTTAAAGTATAGGTCAAGCTGTTCTCTCATAAAAGTTATGAAATGAAGGAGCTTGTTAAAAAATGCCTGTGTGATACGTTTCAAGAAAATAAAAAGTTTTTATTTGAAAATTATAACGTTTATTATTTTGATTCAATTTGAACAATGTCTCATACTCAACGGCTAAGCGCCATAAGATTCCTATTTTGGGAGTCCCAACACATGTAACACAGACACAAATCACCAGTTCATAAATTTGCATGGCTCATTCTTTTACTACAATTATACATACTATACACTTGGTAACTGTATAGTATGTATATACACTTACCAAGACGAGAAGGGTCAGGCCTACAATCGCTGTACAATAGCTAGTTTCTGTGACCGAACTGTGAAATACTGAACGAACCCGCATTTAATCTGAACCAAAATCACCAATTAAAATTGAAAGATGTTTCAAAACATATGATTTCTCTTTATTTTTGTTGGATATGAATTAACTCGCTTTTTAACATATAAATAAACAACAATCCTTTCTTATTGGAATTAATTAAGCAAATAAAATCGTGATTCACTTGAATTACTTAACTGAATTCCGGTTAAAAGACCGTTACTGTAATATTAAGACGCTCTTCTCTGTAGGACCTCATGAATTTCAAAAAGCCATCGAAATGCATTAACTGAAGATGCCTTCGTTTTCGAGTATCAGAAATTCTCCAAAGGCCCTCCAACGATTTATGCAAGACCTTTAGGATATTGGAGTCTTCAGTTATTTGATTTGGAACTCGAAGAGTATGCCTGCTAAGTATATCCGATTGATTTCTCAGAATTTGTATCGAGGACTTGGAACAACAGACGAAAATCACTGACCTGTTCAAGACGGAGTCGTTTTGTTGCTTTCAAAGGCATTCTGTTATTGTTTCAATTCGCTTGAATTGCTTAAGTATTATTTATTTAAAATAATTATTAAAATATGTAACAAATCTATTATGATATAAAGACATACTCAAAACAGGTTTAAATAAAAAGAAATCTATGAGTCACTCAGGCACAGATGTTAATTGTGCTGATTATAAATAATTGTGTTTGCTTGCAAACGAAAAAAAAACCGACTTCAATTACATCGACAAGTAATATATACAACGTAATAAGACGAAAAAAATAGTCAAGTAAATACGCGCTATTAAAGATTACTCAGAAAGTTGTTATCAGATCTCGGTCTAATTTAAACAAGACTACATGACAAGTATTAACTTTCGATTAAAGTAAGAATCATCAAATTCGGTACACCGAATAAAAAGTTATGCGGTATAATACAACGTAGGTCGACGAAAAAGTAGTCAAGTAAATACGCATTATTAGATATAACTTTAAAAGTACTTGTGAAATCGCAATTAAATTAAAATGGGACCACATGACAGGCAAAACCTTTCAATTAAAACAAAGTTGATCGAAATCGGTCAACCCAGTCAAAAGTTCTGAGCTAACATACATTAAAAAAAATACAGTCGAATTCAGAACTCCTTTTTTGGAAGTCGGTTAAATACTAGCCGACCTGTGCCCACTTCGTTGGGCGTTAATTATTATTTTTGTGACGCAATTATATAGTAAAGTTCATCTACCTCACATTTCTCCGACTTGATTTACATATACTATTATTTTTCACTGAATGTTTTTGTTCAATAACAATAAAATATAGCCTATGTCACTTCTGAATAGTGTAGCTTTATGTTAGTGAAATAATTTTCATGATCGGATTAGTATTTGCGAAGATTACCCCCTACAAACAAACAAAGTTAGAAACTTTACCTCTTTATTATATAAGTATAGATTTACACATTATAAATCATAATAATGTCATAATTATAATACTAAAAAACATTTGAAAAGGTAATTTGGGTTACAAAGTTATTGATTATCCTGTAACATTCCATCGCTGGACATAGGCCTCTTTCTCCATGTAGGAGAAGCGTCATTAAGCTATTCGTATTCTTCTTATAATATGTCACGTATATTTTAAAACAATTATTTAAAAAGTATGATATGGTGCTGAAAAAAACAGTCTTTTATATTCTTTTTATAATAATAATAATAATAATAGTTTATTTCAGACGATGGTCCATACAATGAAAAGCATACAAAAATAATTTACGTAAAACAAAGAAAATACAACAAAATAAATCAATTTCAAACACAGACAAAGAATTATTATAAAGATTACATTATATTGGATATACCCAACATTCATCCACATTCATTCAGTATACCTACACATCCTACCTACAATCATTCATCATCACAAATTAGTTATAGCATGAGCAAAATTTTATAATAATATAGAGAAAGCTAACTATAAGACAAAGTAACAAACATATACCTAATTAAATATTAAATTAAATAAATCTTATAATGTCAATATTAAGTTATTTCAATTTTACATTATATCATTGTCACAACTCACAATATGTCATGATTGGAAAAAGAAAAGAATATAATAATATCAAAACATAATAAATAAAATAGTACAATATACGTCACTAGAATCGAACAACAGCAAAAAGTCATTGTTGGCCTATTACTGTACACATCATTTTGTATTGGATCGGACAATCCGTGCGTGAAGCAATCATCCTGAGGATGCCATTGCTGCTGTCTCTCAAGCGTCTTAATAATGACCCAACCTTTTTACGAATAAGTGCTTGATATCCATCCGTATGAGCCTCGGCAAACATAAGGGACGCGGAGCAATGTGGAGGCAGCCGCAGTAGCATCCTAAAGATGTTGTTATATTGAACACGTAGGACTCTGGCGGCCCGACGGGTATAACTCACCCATAGACTGCTCGCGTACAAAGATTGGCAATATGCCTTAAACAAAGTTATTTTAACTGGAACGGAGCATCGAGCGAATCTACGGGCTATCATATTCCCCCGGACCGCCAGGGCCCTACGCTCACGTTCCAGATCCTCGTCATCGGACAAACTATCCGTCACAATGTGCCCTAGATACCTAAAACTGGTTACACGCTGCAGCTCTACACCGTACAATGTAATTGGAGGAACACGGACCGGCACGTATATACTAGATTTGCCCTTGAAAACGAGTATTTTGCTTTTTTTGTTGTTATATGTAAGTCCATGCTCCAGCGCATACGATGCACAAATATTCAACAACCTGCGAATGGCACCCACCGTTGGGCCCAGCAGCACCATATCGTCCGCGTAACTAATATTATTGACACATACGTTGTCGATATAACAACCGGTATGAGTGCTGCTGAGCCCTCCGATAAGTTCATTTATGTACAGGTTGAATAGCAAAGGAGAGGTCAGTCCACCCTGCCTGACGCCACACTCCATACCGTATGGCTCGGACAGAGCTCCATCCCACCTCACCTGGTTCCGCTGGCAGCGATACCATTCTTGAAACAACGATACAACCTCCACCGGCACACCCGCGTTGCCCAACTTGCCCCAAAGTTTATCATATAGGACAGTGTCAAAGGCTTTTGACAAGTCCAGGAAACACGCGTATATCGGCGTTTTCCTATCAGTATAGTACTGTACAGCCTGCTTAAGACACAATATAGCACTTTCAGTAGAAAGCCCACTTCGGAAACCAAACTGAGCTTCATGCAGCTTTATGTGTTTCACTAGAATGTCATTAAGCAGGCTGTCCAGCACCTTGGCCATAATGTTCGCAAGTGAGATGGGACGGTAGTTATTTCTATCCGAGACATTGCCAGTTCGGTTCTTAATAATAGGAACTACTATGGTTTTAGTAAGTTCCTCTGGTAAGTAGCCATGGCAAAGACAAAGATTATAAAATTGAGATAGGATGTGTGGCAGGCAGACCCCGGCATGCCTAAGATGCTCGATGCTGAGATCATCGTATCCAGGGGATTTACCTCTACTCATACCACTAATAACGCGACTAACCTCCTTTGCCGTAAACCTAACCTTATCCTGATTGCCAATGCTCCCAGCACCGAACGATCGAGACACACCTGTGCTATGCCGCGGTAACACTCTAAAATGTTCACTAAACATATTAGCAATCATATGTTTGTCAATAATGCCCTCAACGCTCACAGGAAGGCCAGGCTTTTGGCTCATATTTCCCGTCACTTTCCAGAACTGTTTGAAATTGTTAGCAGAGTGAAGGGAAGCCAGTGTATCCATTTTAATTTGTACCTGCCTATCTTGGCACCACTTCAACTTCTGCTTAAACAATTTCCTACTTTCCCTCATATCAGCATATGTCTGACCCGTATTCGGTTTTCCGGCTTCCACCCAGGTCAAAAACCTCAACCTGGCCTCCCTGTGGTAATATGAAACATATTTGTTCCAACCCGCAACATAACCACCCCTCCTTCGCACCCTCAACCTCTTACACGTGGCTGTTGCTGCATCGGATAATGTAATGTCCGTATGTAATCATCTTTAATTTTATATAAATTCAATTATATAGTAGAATCCAACATTTTGGAAAATTGAACACTTGTTACATACACGACACGAGCTAGGATTGGAATTGCTAAATACCAGAACGTATTTACAAAAAATATTTTTTTATTAAGCTCCAATCTTCCAACTGATATTTCAATACCAGATGAAACAAATATGAAAGCTTAACTGACGCTATTTGACTGCAGCATAAATATCATAATTATAACGCTTTAAGAAATCAGCTAATAAACAATATCTTTATATATAAAAGAGATTTCCACCAATTGACTCATCACGATATCTCTGGAAGTTGGAACCATAAGGCGTAGAGACTTGAAATTTGGTAGGAATATTCCTTTCGCCGAGTAGAGGTCAGCTAAGAACGGATTTTTCGAAATTCCACCCACAATAGGGGGTTGCGGGGGTTAATCTATATATATAAAAGAGATATCCACCCATTGACTCATCACGATATCTCTGGAACCATAAGGCGTAGAGACTTGAATTTTGGTAGGAATATTCCTTTCGCCAAGTAGAGGTCAGCTAAGAACGGATTTTACGAAATTCCACCCACAAGAGGGCGTTGCGGTGGTTAGTAAGATATATGGCAAAACAACGTTTGCGGGGTCAGCTAGTATATAATATTATGAGAGTATTTTTTTGTCAACTTACTTATTTTTCCATCAAAATTAAATTCTCTAAGCCATACTACGTTATTAAAATTTTTTGTACCAAATACTGATTCGTATTATTCAATATTATTATCCAAACTAGCTGTACCCGCGACTTCGTCCGCGTGAAATATTCTATCCGTACTTATACTAATTTTTATTTTAACGGCGGGATCTTGATCCCGTGCAAATTATGGGATAAAAAGTATATATTGCCATGTCACCTCCTTTATCTTATTTTAGCTGTTCTAGAGATAGTTGTATAGACATATAGACAAACATTTAAAAGCATGTTTAATGTATCATTTAAATAAAAAAATAACTTAAAAGACTTGACAAAGCACAGCTTTTGGTATGCAGAATGAAATTTTTAAATCTTATTTGCTTTTTGCTATTTATGATATATTTTTTTATAATTTAAAAAGCTTTTTGGAATTGTAGTTATTGTTGCGCGCAAAAATGGTCAAATTTAATATAAAAATATTTAGTTATTTCATATCTATCTTGGCGGTAAACCCCGATTTCACGGAAGATTCGGGATGAAAAATAGCCTGTATGTTATTCTACAACCTTCTCTACAAACAGAAAGACAGACAGCCAAATATTTTAAAATCGTTTATTTATGTTTCAGTATCGAATAAATAATTATATCGACTTGAAAAAAGACATTTTTAAATCACAGACCGATACTTCATTTTTAGTTCTATGTATAGATTATAATAACTATGATTAGCTTTCTTTGACAAGCGTTCGTTCATACGGGTGGTTGAATCCTATTTACGCCACAGTCTTGATTCGATTTAACTCGGAGCGTATATTTTTATTTATACGAGCAAATGCTCGTAAAAATAAAAATAAAGTAAAGCAAGTAAAAGTAAAAGTAAAAGTAAAGAAAATGCTTTATGGTTTAAAATTTGAAGTATGACCTTATGATTCTTACCGCTGGTCATAGAAGGGAACGTAAAAGGGAAAATACGTTGCTGTAATAAATACTATTTGAAATTAAACAATTAATCAAATACAATAAAAGATTACGGCGTACTATCTAAACCTATACCAACTTAATTAAAATCGTTAGAATACTGTTTTATACAAAGTCTTATAGGTACTTACGAATAAAATCTACAATACATCTTATCCATTCGTCTGTTATACGATCATAAAAAAAAAAACAATCGTCATTCTAATTTGTAAAGTTATCCGCCTATATTAATTCAAGTGTAATGGAGAGCTATACATATTTCTCCTGAATTTGGTTATTTTGTCCCCAAATTGTTTCCAGTAAAAATAATAAACATTCTATTACAAAAATAAAAACACTCAGTCTAAACATTTTTCTTACCCAATAAACGTATAAAAGCTAAACATAAAAAAACGCAAGCTAAACATAAACTTTGTTAGCGGTCACGGGGTAATGTTTTCCATTTACATTTTAAATTTTCCATGTTCTGTGGGCGATCCAGCAGACGTCTCAGGGTACACAGCCATAACGTGTTAACGAATCGCCGTAGTTTGAACCGGATTATGAAAATGTGATTTTTCAGAATAATGATCTGATAAAAAATTTGATTTGCTCTGTGAGAAATATGTCCCTTTTATAAATAACTAGCTGACCCGGCGAACTTCGTACCGCCTAACAGTCGATTCAAATTTTTTTTATTAATTTTTTTAAATACTTCTCCTTCCCGGAATCCCTCCTCTAACACTTAAACTTTATGGTATGGTATTAAAGTTTAAATTGACTTTTAAATATGTTATTTTTAGACTTTCTCAGGGAATTTTTTAAATTTTTCTCTCCGTAACGACCATCCTCGTAGTTCAAGGAATATTATAAAAAAAGAATTAGCGAAATCGGTTCAGCTGCTCTCGAGATTTGCGCTTAGCAACACATTCGGCGATTCATTTTTATATATATAGAGATATAGATATTATTGAGAACTCAACTTGAGTAGTGAATAATTAATAATTTTATTGTGTTTGCTAGCAAATGAAAAAAAGCGACTTCAATAACATCGACAACTAATACAACGTAAGTAGACGAAAAAAATCAACAAACGCACGTTACTACGATTTTCGAAAGTTCCCGTCGATTACTCTGGGATCCTATCATCAGAACCTGATTTCCTTATCATGGCACTACCCTTGGGATATCTACTTTACAACAAAAAAGAATTATCAATAACGGTTCATAAACGACGATGTTATTCCCAAACATGTATAAAAAAATTATATACGGTCAAATTGAGTAACCTCCTCCTTTTTTGAAGTCGGTTAAAATAGGACTATAGGTTGCTATTCAAAAATAAATGCATATTAAAATAAATTAATGTATGCATACATAAGGACACAAAATTATTTACGAGTCTACAATATACATACATATTTATATATATCGTGTAACGCTTCAGCCTGTAATATCCCACTGCTGGGCATATACCTCTTTCCCAATGAAGATAGGTCGGAAGGATCAGAGCTTATTTCACCAAGCTGCTCCAATGCGGGTTGGCGGATATATTCTCTACTATGAGCAACGATCGCGATCAGGTGTACCTACATGATAACAACCGGGACCGACGGCTTAACGTGCTCTCCGAGACACGGTGGGGAGACCTACAAGCACTGCACGGACACCCAGACCACGGCAAACATCAGTATGGCCAATACATAATTATGTTTGCCATGTGCGGGATCGAACCCGCAACTGCCAGCGCAACAGCCACGAACCAGTGCTGTGATCGTTACGCCAACGCGTCGTCATGTTATTGATTATTAAGTTCCAACCAACATTGGAGCCTCAGGAGCAAAATTGTCGCAATATAAATAGCGGCAGTGCGAATTTATATATAAAAAAACCCCACATTGGAGCAGCGTGGTGGATTAAGCTCTGATCCTGCTCCTACATGGGGAATGAGGCCTATGCCCAACAGTGGGATATTACAAGGTAAAACAAGCGTATAATACGTAATCAAAATCTCTGCGCTTGTATATTGAGGAAGGTGTAAGACATCACGTGTCGTCTTGGCTTTATACTCTTATTAACCTCTATAAAAATGTATAAAATATGTAATAAACTTTGATACGTTACAAAAACTTAATAAAACGAAAATCCCACTTTATGGTGTAATTTCATGTTAAGACGGAAAGTTCGTGTAATAAGAAAAATTTCATCATAAAAATTTCGCGTGACTTTACGCTTTCACCTACCAGCCTCTTCACTAGTGAGTAACAATAACTACTTCAGCTAGACGTATAGCCTTATTGACTTCAAAATGAGCACCTAAAAGTTGTTTTATGGTTTATAACAATACATTATTTTGCAGTTATCAATCGCAGGTGACTTTGTGGTTCGTAGTTAAGAATCACGTCACGTTAGTTATTTAAATTCTATATAAAAAGAAAGGTTATATAAAATATCTCAGTGAGATATCAAAGCAATCTGATTTGAGGATTTTATAATCCATTTTTATTGCGTTGTAAAATTTAGTACCAGTAATTCCTGTCTGCATCAATAAATTTTAAAATCTAACTCGATTAGATTTATTGCTCTGTGGCTGTTGTGCTCTGTGTCGCATACGGTTGGTTGCTATGTGGATTTATGTGGCTGTTCATCATTAGATACGGTATTTTAATCAATATTGGTTTCATCTACGTCTTTTATTTCTATGATTTGTACGCTTTAATTAAATAGCTTAGCTTAAACTATGTTAAGAAATATTTAAAGAAAGGACAGTTGAAGAATTAATTTTATTGATATAGATCACAATAGAGTATGTACCTATGAACGTATGTATGTATATATTCATATTTGTATGTATGTTATATATTAGAGTAACTTAGGTATATTTGACTTTGTTATTTCTTGCATTATCTACCCCGCTATATGACACTCTCTCTCTCAAGACTATTCGTTGACTGGAAGAGATTTCTTCCAGGGAAGTCACTCTTTCCCATCAACCGTACATGTGAAGTGATTTTCTGTATATCCTTTTTTATTGTAATAAATTATTTATAATAATAATCAATACAAAATAAAAAAAACTCTACACAAAATTGTAGGAGTAAGCTTATTTTAACTAGAAGGCACTTTCTTCGCAAAAACTTTGCGACTCTAATTTTGCTGATATTATCTCAAACCAAAAGTTAAGAGACAAGAGGTAGCTCGATTATCTTTAGGTTTCATTTTAAGGACGATGTCTCCCATTACATAAGTCTTATACACACTTTTTCAACTTAAGACATATGAATTCTAACACGGTATATATTTAGGGCTTTGCTTTAAGTGTTTGTATTATGTTTTTTTTTTCAACTTTTATACGAGTAGATTTTATATTTGTAACGATAGATTAATTTTGATGGCAATTTTAACTAAGGAATACTAACTTATTAACAAGTAATCCTGGCTGTTTGTCTTTAAGCTTACTACCATTTTCGAATTCTTTATTAGGAAGTTATCCTTATTAATTTAAGTATTTGCCTTTAACTCTACAAGGTAAGTTTTAGTCTTTTAAGTACAATATAATTATAGAATCACGCGGGAAACAAATTTAAATGAATACACATGAAATCTTTATTTTAGTTTATTTAGTAACAAAGTAACATAACTATGGTTCAATTAAACTTCATGTTTCATAATTTCGATAAAGCGATAACAATTATATACTTATCTCTCGTTTTCAGAGCCAATTATTACAGGCTATCTGCCTCACGAGCCCGTGTTTGTGGTCTAGCAATTTCCGAACGTAAAATTACAATTGCGACTTTTACTTGTTACGATACGATGTATTTAGAGTATTATTAATTTATTTTATGCTTTTTTATTTTTATTTTATTAGTCAAATAAAAAAAAATCAACAACAATGAGACAATGTAAACTATTATTTTATTATTTATTTAAACATATAGAAGGGCTTATATTATAAGCAAAATGGGGCTGAATAAAAACATAATTTTTATCAAACGTTGTAAGTAACAGCTACCAGTATGTTGTGTTATGTTTTTTTTACAGCCTGGAACAATGTTTATAAGAGCTATCAATCCAACATCATTTCATCAAGGAAATTGAAACAATTAATGTTACGATTGAAAAGTTATTATGATACAAGTTTAAATTTTATACAACATCGTATTATCAGAATATTTTGAAAGGAAATTATGGGCTAATAGAATACTTTACATTATTTTCAACTGAATATATATTCTTTTCATCTGTTAAATTTCAATATCTCAGGTTTTAAGTGACGTATTACATTGAAAGATGCACTAGTTTTGAGTAAGACCTACAGTAATATAACTGAAAAAACCCTATCAAATATAATTAATACAAATTATATTTGATAGGGTTTTCTTACCTACTAAATGCAGTAGGCTTTGCGTGATGCATGAATAAATAGACAGACAGATTTTTTTGATTCTATCGGCCCTATGAAGATCAAATACCCATTTTTTTCTTAAATATTTCCTATGTACAGGATATAAACTAGTACAGTTTTATTACAGGTAGGTATAGATAATTAGGCATGTATAATAAAATTGTGTATAACATATGCAAACTAAAGTAAAAAAGAAGGTGTCGCATATACGTCAATCTTAGTATTGGTTAATTTCAGTTCGAACATAACGTAGAATTAATAAGGTTTAGTACAAAACCTACTTTCCTGATTTATTTAGCACACGTTCATAAGTCACTTTTAGAGTGCCTATGTAGGTAAGTTTTAAAATTTATTTTAATACAAAGAATATCAATTTGAAGTCGAATTAACGTATCGTATGGTCTAAAATTTTGGCAATGCAGTTCGTGTTGTAGTTGGGACAGCAAATACACCCGCATACAGCACTCTGTATCCGACTGGGTCTAAGAACAACACTATTCCAATTGGGATAGTGTTGTTAAAGTTATTTAAATAACTTTCAGAATGCATTCAAAATTGTCATCAGTCCTATTTCATTATAAATTCAAAGAGTACAGCCAGTAATTCAATTTGTTATACATACGCATTATATTTCTACAAAAGAATTATTCGGTATAAAACTTACGAATAAATAAGTAAACATAATAAATACAATGAATTAAAATTAATTAATAATTAAGAGTTATTATTAGTTACCGTGCTACTTAGTAGATCTAGCAGATCTTGCTCAAAATTTCGAGACGCCTTAATATTAATCTCATGTAGGGCTGAGAGGATTGGCGATAGTGTCAACAAAACGGTTGCAATGCTCCTGGTGTTACGGGGGTCGATAGGCTACGGTATCGACTAACTATCGGGTGGACCGTACGCTTATTTGCCACTTTTATACTATAAAAATTATCAATACAAATATAGTTTTTGGACTGAGTAGATATATAAAAATATTGATAAAATAAATGTTTCTGAAGTCTTAGTTATGCCGTGGTGTCGACAGTGCTCTGTGGTGCCGTGTTGTTCATATTATATGTGTCGAACGTTGATGTGTCAACATAGGATGGAGCTGATGATTTGCTTCGCTATATAGGGGGCAACAACTACGTACAAACAACTACGTACAAACAACTACGTACAAACAACTACGTACAACAAATTACTTTATAACACACTAGCTTCTGCGCGCGACTTCGTCGGCGTGGACTCCGCTCCTATTGGTCTTAGCGTGATGATACATAGCCTATTGGCTAGGTGCGTGACGGTAGCGCCACTCGAGAATGAACTAAAAGGGGACAGTATTGGCAGATACAATATGTGATTGGCAATATATTATGGTCTAAGATCCGAGAAGGTAAATCTTCCCTCATCTGTTAATTAGATGAAACAATTTTTTATAGGCTTATTTAAATATTGTGAGTTTATAAAAACAACCTCTGCCACCATAAGCCTGCTGCAAATTTTTTTTTTTTTTTTAGCTTTTCCCTCTCATGTTAATTACATGTAGTAAGCTAAAACCGTTAATATTTTACATTATATACCTGACTGTAGTAGGCAGCCATCTCTATGATTGCTACACTTATCTGCAGCCAGGTCAGTAACCTCAGTCAGAGTAACCTGGCTGCAGGTAAGTATAGCAATCATAGAGATGGGTGCCTACTATAGTCAGGTATATAATGTAAAATATTAACGGTTTTAGCTTACTACGTGTAATTAACATGAGAGGGAAAAGATTTTTTAAAAGAAAAAAAAAAAAAATTTAAGTGTTATTATTTGCAGCAGGCTTATGGTGGCAGAGGTTGTTTTTATAAATTCACAATATTGAAATCAGCCTATAAAAAATTGTTTCATCTTATTAACAGATGAGGGAAGATTTTGTTATATTCCGGATCTTAGACCATTAATGATATTTGACAATAACTATTTTTTTATTGATAAAAAATTACTATCAATATGTGAAAAAAATGTAGTGACGAACTGACGAAATTACGTGCTATTTTATATTGAATTAAATATCTTTAAAAAAAAAACGTAACTATCATTGATAAACAAATTATTTAATATGTTCATGATTAGATTAAGTCTAGCTAGCTTTACAGTTTTATACTATCTGTGTGTAATTAGGGATGCAACATCGTTCATAAAAAACATCGATACTGAAACATCGATGTTTTTTAAAGTGCAACATCGATGTTGAAAACATCGACGTTTTACGACGATACATCGATGTTTTTTCGATGTTTTCTTTAAAATTAAAAGTAAAAAACCTTTTTTAAAAACAAGCTTTTATTTGAATGCACTAAAACGAAAAAAATAAATTTTTACTTTAAAACTTTTACTATCTACTTATAAAGTCATTACACATAATCTATATGATATAAAAGCTTGTTGCGAGATAGTACTCGTATTTCCTTAGTTTGAAAATTTTAATAGTTAGAATCAATCACATCAATTTATTTAATTTACTCGTTTACAAGCAAATCTAGCGTCGGCGAGCTTTAGTTACTTAAACAAAATAAAATCACGAGTTTAATAGGTAACTCAGCTAAGTTTTTAACTTCAGTTAACTTCAGTTTTTAGTGAATATGCACTTAACGGCTTCGGTATTCGGATTTCGTTTTGACGGGCGGTAACATAACGCGAGACGGCGAGAGAAATGAAGAATGGCGCGGACGCGTGGTGGCGCCCCGCGCCAGCCGCCAGTCACATGACAAAAATTATAATTACGTACAATTACGAAGAGATGGCGCTGCTATCAAACATCGTTCATAAAACATCGTTGTTAATGAACGATGTATCGATGTTTTATTGTAGTTCAACATCGATGTTTTAACATCGATGTTTATGAACGATACCTCGATGTTTTAAAACATCGATGTATCGTTTGCATCCCTATGTGTAATCTGTGGTCAATTCTAATTTCTAAAGCATAGCTGAGTACATATGAGTTGTAAAATTAATTTTAACAAAACTAAAAGGAAACAAACTTTGGAAACAAAGAGTATAATTATAATTGTAAAGGTAAAAGTAAAGAATAAAAATAAAAAGATAATGTAATTAGCTGAATCTTGAAGATAACGTAAAATATTAATTTTTTAATTTCATATTTTTTTATTTAAGTCGTTACGAAAACATGGATGTCATCATCAAACTGGGTTTCAAGCAGTAAATCATCGAATTGAGTTCCAAATTAGTACCTAAATTTTTTAAATTTAATAAACACGTTGTTTAATCTAAAGAGTAGCAAAATATTTTTCATTATTTATATGAAATTCTTAATAAAATACATACAATAGTTTATTAAATTTTGATAAATTCCACAAGTAAAAACATTTATATTTCAAATTACTAATTTAGATAATATATTATTGTGTCAACAACATTTACCAGTTTCCAAATGCCCGTTATACTCTTTTATTATTAATACTGAAATTAAGGTTATGATACTACATTCTTTCGCCGTCTTACTGCTACTATCCACTTTTTTCTTTGATTTATTTTCCAATTCGCAGTTGGAAATGTATAAAATTTACACTCACTCTTTCTACTAGTATTTCTACAATTAACGACACAGCAACTCCGGTTGCTCATTTTATTAAAATTTTATTATTGATAAAAAATTAAAATGTTTACGTGTATTTTATACGACAGAGTCATAAAACATCTCCGTTTAGTTCAAAAATTCACCACTGCGTACGCTTGTGTCGATTCGGCTTACCTCCACCATGACTTCGCACCTAGCCAATAGCCTTCCTCGATAAATGGGCTATCTAAACACTGAAAGAATTTTTAAAATCGGCCCAGTAATTCCAGAGATTACCGCGTTCAAACAAACAAACAAACAAACAACCAAACAAACAAACTCTTCAGCTTTATATATTAGTATAGATACCATACAACATCTCGATTAAGAGTCTAGATTAAAAAGTTTCATTTACGGGACTTTGAAAGAAGTGTTATTGTCACCCTACCTTTAACGATGCGGACGAAAAAACTAAATCTTCGTAGATACCGAAAAACGTTTTTAGGACACTCACTGTCCATATAATTTTTAAGATATTTCAGCATGCATTCACAGTTTTAACGACGTGTATTCAAAATTTGTTAAATTTTAGAGTCATTTTTCTGGCCAGTCGCCTTTATAGCAGCTACTTTTTGTAACAAAAAGTTTAGGAAGGTTTAAACGTAAATTTTGCATTTAAAATTCTAAGAAATGACTTTCTAAAAATTACTTTTACTGACTAAACATTTTTAATTTACCTCAATTGTTAGTGACGCGATTCATCTATATAAATAAAAATGAATTATGTTGCTTAGCGTAAAGCTAACCTGAAGCATCTCGCTTCAACAAATTCTTTTTTAAGTTTTCTAATGTTTATCTATATAAACTAAGTTTAATATAGCAATTATTCTGCGTGGAAAACGGGTAAGAATTTTATTACAATTTAAATCGCAATTCTCTGAAAAAACTGATTCACCAGAGGAATGAATTGTAGAATGCAAACTTTGTTTTTCTTATGCGCTGCTATTTTAACGTTCAAATGATTCAACTGCGAGTGGCATAAAAAATACGAGTGACTGTAGGCTGAAGAGTCCGGATGAGAGCATTTTTATTAGTGTCATCAAGAAATCATGGTTGAAGACTCTATTTGAACGGTTGTTACAAGAAAGACTGACACTGAATGTATCTCGAAAAAAACAACTTTTGCACAAAACACAGGCTTTATTATTTGTGACTTCTTTTCTAAAATATAAAAAGAATACTTGTGTATTTTCAGTGTTAATTCTTTTTTATAACTTTTGTGTTCTGTGAAGTGTTAACTCTGTTTTTAGAAATTTTAAGCGAAGTCTGTGTTTGAAAATTCGCTATCCAATTAAATATTTCCAACCTTTCTTCTAGAACGTTTTTAGCACTCAATTGCCACTTTACATGTGAATTTGGTATTTTAGCATCTTTTTATACACTGACTCTGCAGCAAACTTAGCTTACGAAGATAGAAATACATATTTTTCTTAATTATTATGTGTAAAACTATTATAAAGTAACTATTATTTTTTTTATAATGTGATATTATTCCGTGGAAGATATTGCTGATTTAGTATTAAGGCTACCTCTTCTACTTTTCTCTGGTAACATTTTTTAATCTGTAGTTGTAAGATTTTTTGGTATGCAACAAATAATATTTGTAATTTTTTGTTAATGTAATCTTAACACTAAGTTTTAAAATAGTTTAGGAATTAATTAAAATCTATAATTTCAAGTATTTAAAATTGGTAACGATTATCATTCATGTATAATCAGCCAACCCGCATTGGAGCAGCGTGGTGGATTAAGCTCCAATCCTTCTCCTACACGGAGAAAGAGTCCTATGCCCAGCAGTGGGATGTTACAGACTGTTTATATTATCATTTCAATGGTTATGAATTGCATGTTAAACGGAAATGAATCGCAAATGAACCGAGCGAATGACTTACGTATTCAAATTTAAGAGGTTATATTATATTTTTAATGATTGGAAAATATGAAAATGGAATTTTTTAATTTTTTTTTGCAAATACATATTAATACACTGAAGATGATATTTTTTATATGTAAGTATATATTTGTATCGTAAATCAATAATATTAGTAGGAAACTTGATATTTTTCATTGCTAATCGGGTTTTCAAAATTATTGTATAATACCTAATGATATACGCGAGCTAAGCCGCGCAATAAGACGTAAACACTACTGAGTGATTATTCAAAAATTTATTAGATTTTTTTATACAACTAGGTCGGCAAACAAGCGTACGGGTCATCTGATGGTATGCGATTACTTTAGACTATAGACGCCTGCAACACTGCAACCATCGCAAACGCGTTGCCGACCCTACCCCCAATCCCTTCTAGCAGCTCTAGTCACCTTACTCATCAGAGGTACACAACACTGCTTAAAAGCAGTACTATTTAGCTGTGATCTTCTTTCGTTTACGTTGTAAGGTCGTCTGTAAGGTCGAGGTACTTCCCCAGTCGGGCTGCTTAAGATTTCGAGCAGGATATATCCTGCTGTGCCCTATCTCCGTTAATTTATTATTAGATTATGTGATTTATTAGATTGTGTTCCAGATTTTATCTCAATAAACTAATGAAAAAAACACACATAGTAATATTGTAAATTGTTATAAAAACATCGCCGAAATAGCCTAGCGGAAAAATTCAGTTAGGTAGGACAGTTGTGACAAGCTGTCACAACTCGTGCTCAAAATGACGACTTGGTCCGCATAATAATTCATATTTTTTAAACACGATGCAAACGCATAATATCAATGCTACGCTTTGAGACTTGAAAAACCATACAACTTAAAAATTAATAACTAAAAGTGTACATATGATATAACATGATATAAATTAAATCAAAGTTTGAGGAAAACCTTTAAATTTTTTTTCACATTGACGTCGTAATTTCGTAACTACTTCTCGTGTGGTAGCGACGATTACAGAGTCAAGTAGTGCAAGTCCAAAGCGTCATACAAGCTTTGTTGCCATTATGCTAACTAGTAATAAGAGAAATCGCCTTTGTCGCAACTCTCCTCTGTCACAACTCTCCTAGGTCTCCCCTATTGTTATAATAAGTATTAGTATCGGGTATATTAGTTATTTTCCGTTACAATACTGCGTTAAGTTTTTTTTCAAATTTAATTTAATAATTATCAAGTTCATGGTTCATCCTACCTCTACAAAAATGAACCGATTTTTCTAAGTACGTAATCGCATTCAGTTCAATTTCATTGAAATAAAAATCAATTAGTGTTGCAAGGGTTGAGATTCTACGATTTTAATTAAATAATTTCAATGAAACGTCGTAGTTTTGAACTTGTTTTGTAAAAAAGTTGTTACGAATGGAAATTGAGCGGGCGGGGTGGCGCGCTGCGGGTGTTAGCTATTTTTTTATTTTAGTATCCTGTGATGACGATAGTTGTTTTAAATATTACATTATATTTAGCATTTTTTTTTCGAGGTAACTTTATTTTCAAGCCTAATCGAAGTTAACAATCTAAATTCTGACAGAAAACAATTTAAATTCATTTAACTATATTTTATTATATTTATTTTTGGATAACAAAATGAAAAAAAAAACTTACGCAATTGATTTATTTATTCAAAATATTTACTTATGATTACTTTAAGTAGAATTAATTTAATCTACTTTACAACTCCAAAGCAAAGTAAATACAAGTACTTATGCGTTAACGAAGAAAAGCTACAAAATTAACCTCATTAAAGTTAGTTAATTTGAAATTTAAATATTCAAATAAGGAGGTAAGATGTGAACACTATACAGCTGATTGCTCAAATATTTACTCCCATAGCTGCTACGATAAAAGTGTTGTTGCTACAAGAATCAGCAGTGTCGATAAAAGTGTTGTGTTTTATCCGGTATTGTCATTCCTGCGACTAGTATGAAAATAATAATTCTGCAAATGTAAAATGTAAATGACTGGAAAACTGGAATGCTGCTCTTAGTATTGACTTCACTTTCCGCTCTAGGGACTTAGGTTGAATATACCATGAATAGAGGTATACTATTAGTACATACCCTCGAGGTGTGCCCGAGATGGGCGGCGCTGCGTCGCGATCTGACGACAGTCCTCGGAGGGGACTTGACACTCCCGAGCGTCATCACCGCGATGCTCGGCGACGACGAGTCCTGGAAGGCGATGGTCTCCTTCTGCGAGACAGTGATGTCCCAGAAGGAGGCCGACGAGCGGGTGAGAGAGGAGGCCTCCGGCGTGGCTTCCACCCGCGGGCGACGAATGGGAGTGCTTAGGAGGCGCTACTTAATGCGCTTCCAGTAACGCCCCTATGCCCGTGTCGGGCTGGGATGGGAACCCGGTCCTGCTAGACACGGCGTCGCGGTCGGGACTGTTCAGAGGTGAGCCGGACAGTCCCCATGGAGGAGCAGTCTGGCCTTTTTGCCGAGGCCAGCCTGTCACCGGTGGGATCCTGTTGCCTGCAGATCCGGGATAAAGGGCACCATCGACCGATACAGGTCTCGGTAGGACTTGGTTGTGAAACATAAATTTCGTTTTGTCCGTGATAAATGGCTTTCGGATAAACCTAAATAAATAAATTTATTGAATTAATAAGGGTAACATACAGCTGTGCCTATCTAATACATAAGAGTGAAAAAATTTGCAATAACTCATAGAAGCAAAGTAACTATCATTACATATAAACTATTCTGAGGGTATATCAAGATTTCGGAGGTGAAATCGCGGATATATAGTTGTATAATAGACTTATTTTGTCATAGATCAAGTAAATAAACTAAATATATTTCGAAGAATGTCCGCAATACGCTTATCAGTCCTCAGTGGGACGTAAATCTTTTCAACCAATCATATGAGACCTCTCATATTCTGTCATCCTAACTCCATTTGCACAAAGGGATGGGTCAAGTTGCATTTGTTGTAATTCGACTGTCATTCCCTCTATTTGGCGTCCCATTACTGGAATTATTTATTTGTTTTCTGTTCTGAATCAAGATCAAAGATTATTGAAATACGTGAAGATATGGTTCATAATAATACTTTTTATTATTAATTATTCAGAAAATATGTAACGAATGTATAAAATATTATAAGTTAATTCGTTCTAGTTAGCAGTAATTAGTTATCGCCTAAATGAAAATTTGTGTGAACTTAATTATAAAGGTACACTTTTTTATCAGGTATTACAAAGCATACTGTTGGGACAAGTACCCTGTGTCATGGTGGTTAGGAAAACTGGGTACACATTCGGGTACCCAGTTTGGTGGTTTGCAGCTGGTTAAATAAGTGGACTGTATTTTTAAGGTGTCGTATATTAATATTAATAGATATAAAATATAAAAAAGTACAAAGTTGAATGGACGGCTCCGCGTCGTGGGTAAAAGAAAATAGTGATGGCTCGGCGTCGTAGATAAGAATCGAATAAGCGGTCACTGCGTTCGCATCGTCGCTAGTGCCCCCGCTGCCTTCCGCACCCCACGAGCTAGAATCGCAAGTGGGTTGCTCACGTGCAAATGTCAGGCGCGTCCATTTCCTTAAAACATACGACATTTTAAAAATAAATCTTATGAGCCTTTATAGTTTAAAATGAACTTAATTATATAAAAAAATAACCCAGCTTACTTAGGATCACCAAAAACATTTATGTTTGTTGTAGTAAGTACATTGTTACGTATTTATATGATAACTATCGGTAATAGAGTTCAAAACAGAGGATCATCTGTTTATATTTTTTATTATTCGTTGCGATTTTTCCCTATAATAGCTTCTGATGTTCCTCTGTCAAAGGAAGGAATTACTTCATCGTGTACGCTATACTGTGACGGGTAAACAAAGCATCCCTAATTGGAACCCTGACACGGTCTATTACGTTTAACGCGATTTGTAATTGAAAATATTTATTTTTTTATGGATGATTATTTTCATTTCAAGATTCTGCAGTCGACCATGAACCCTCATCGATAATTGAGAACATTTATCATACTGGAAAATTAGTAATTGGATGGGATATTATTAGTCACGTCAATAAAGCAGCTAAATTAAATACTGAATTATTTTTTTTGGAATAGCTTCCACAATTGTAAGCTGTGCAAGTATTTTGCTTTTTAACATAATAAATTTATTATGTTGTACTTATATGTATTTATTTGTTGTTATGCACATATAATTGTATGTATTAGTATTAGTTATATAATAAATAATATGTAGTGTCAGAAAACCATTTTGTAACATCGAGCTAAAAATGTAAATTGTTGTAAACGAAGGGTTTTCAGGGCCTGGAATACTTATTTATTTGACGATGGCACTCATTTTATGATTAAACTGAAAAATTTTCAAGTTGAAAATAGTTAAAAAAGTAAAAAAAAATTGCGTGCGTACAAAGTACACAGTCATGCAGAAGTGAAAATTCTTTGGCAAACGAATTAAAAAAATTAATTAAAAAAAAACGAATTAAAAAAAAACGAATTTAAAATACAAAAAAAAAGTAATAAAAAAAACACAAAAAGCCAACGCACGCTGTGTTCCCAGGTGGTCACCCATCCAAGCACTGACCGCGCCCGACGTTGCCGCGTTAGCAGTCACCGCCACCCAAGTACTGTTTTTTAAATATCGCTTTAACTCGCAGTGAGCTGGGAACTTTGTCGTTACATACACGTCCTCTCAGAACTCGCCTTTGTTACAGTTCATACTTATGAAAAGTTATTTCGTGTAATTGTCTAGTCGTACATCAGTATATTTAAAAAAAATGTATAAAGTTTTATACTATTTTGTTTTAAAAAAAATATTAACATATATAAATAAACTTATCACAATTATATATCGAATTGAGAACCTCCTCCTTTTTGGAAGTCGGTTAAAGAGAGAGAGAGA
This sequence comes from Melitaea athalia, assembly GCA_905220545.2. Classification (NCBI taxonomy): domain Eukaryota; kingdom Metazoa; phylum Arthropoda; class Insecta; order Lepidoptera; family Nymphalidae; genus Melitaea; species Melitaea athalia. The sequence goes on from HG992184.1 coordinate 7,745,664, forward strand.
AAGATTGCATATATAATGCTCTCACGCTTGATAAACAGACAAATATATAATGGAGTTATTACTTTAATTAGTTTATTTTTTTGATATAATTATGTACTAATAAATAAACGAATATTATTAATATTGCTTACACGTCCCGATTATACATTTTAAGGGCTGAAAGTATCGCTCCGTGAATTTAAATATCTTTTTATTCCTTGATGTGAGTTATACATCAGGTGAAATCGTTATTTTATTTGTGTATATTGTGTACACGAATAATACATTTTAACAACTTCTTATAAATGCTACACACAGATTCAATGTGAACAATGAACATTGAAGTTTTATTTGTAATGTTTTATTTTGTGTATGTTATGTTAAATTGTTGTAAGAGCCGTTAATATGATTAAAATTCTAATTGGTAACTAATAAGTGTGTTTGCTAGCAAACGAAGAAAACCGACTTCAATTACATCGACAAGGAATACAACGTAAGTAGACGTAAAAATTTAACAAACGCACTAGTCGTCATTACGATTTTTGAAGGTTCTCCTCGGTTTCTCTGGGATGCCATCATCAGATCCTGGTTTCCTTATTATGGTACCACCCTTGGGATATCTTCTTACCAACACAAAAAAAAAAACAGAATCATTTGAATTAGTTCATAAAAATTGAACAAATAAAAATATCCATCTCAATGTTTACTAGTAAAGTAAATAGAAATAATAATATAACTTCGATTACTGGCTACCTGTGCAAATTTAAACTTGGTTTAGTATTTCATTGTAAACATTAAAGTTCTCATAATATTCTCAAATGTAAATAAGCAACGACTGTATCGGCTTACCTGATTAAGATAAACGTAAACAAGATTTCTTGCAAATATCTAATATTGACACTGGCAACTACATACTTTTCTATTACAATTCTGTTTCGATGTTCTTTATTATTTAAATTATTATAGATCTTACCTTCGATCTTTTCTTCGTATGTATATGTGTGTCATCATCTCCCTGCCCTTATCCTATTTATATAGGGTCGGCACAACATGTTCTCCTCTTCCTCAGACTCATGTTGTAAGTGATTTGGCATGTTATTTTTTACGACCGGCCGCCTGCCTGACATCAACCCTCCTTGGGAATGCATAGTAAAATACAGAAAATCAATAATGAGATATGTTAATAACATTATTATGATAATTCGTCAAGTTGCAATGTGTTTCCCATTTCATATTGATTATCTTCGTTTTCTAGTAAATTTTTATCTTCATCGGGATATTTTATATTTAGATTTTTCTAAGCTCAGTGACAACATGTTTGCATTCCTGACTTCTGTTCAATTTCTTTATGGTTCTTTCTTTTGTGTTTACTAATCGCTTCTGGTTCAATATGTGTATATATATGATTATACAAATAGATGACAGATAATTGCTTTGTCTTCTAACCTAACAGTACGAACTTTTGGAAGCACAAAACATTCCTAATTACGCGCTTACCGCTGTTTGTACTAGGGTCGTCCGGGGTGTGTTGATGTAGCCGAACAATGGGCTGCATTATGAAATGTTGCCTAACCCTTAATACTGAGCATTTTTTATACAACTCCAAAGTAGGAAATCTGTACGAGGTGTACGTCATGGTTTTAAGCAGGTACCTTCGAGTTCTCTCAACTAACATCATCCAGGATTTATAAGCACCCTCCACACCAACACGCAATGGCTTACAATGGATGTACCAAGGCTTAGTAAACGCTACGCAAAAGATCGAAATCAGCTACATCTCTGACTTTTTGACTTTTATCATATACTAGCAGCTCGCCCCGGCTAAGATCGGGTAAAAGAATTATAAATTTAACACAAACAACCATTTATTAAATTTTAAAATATTAAAACGCTTTTTTTAGCTAAGCTGTTATAGATAGATATACGCCCTCGCGAACTTTTTTGTAGATCTTTTTTAGTCCTATAATTCAGTGGTACATCATTTTGTTTTATATTTAACCATTTAAATAGCGCACGCGAAGGAAAGAAATATTTGAGACGTTTCTTACACCTTGGTGAACATAACCCGTTTTTTTTCACATGTCTACGTTTTTAAGAAATAAAATATAGCCTATGTTACTTCCTAATAATGTAGCTTTCTATTAGTGAAAACATTATTAAAATCGATCCAGTACTTTTCGAGCCTATTCAATACAAACAAACAAAAAATCTTTTCTCTTTATAATATTAAGAGTGTAGATTATACAAGTGTAAACCGTTAAGCACACACAACACGACAACATAAAGTATGAAAAACAGAAGTGATCATGATTTTATATGTATTTTTATATTTTACTTTTATCATTTTTATATTAAGCTTATGTTATTTGAATGTTCAATTCATATACTACACTTAATTTGTAGCAAATAAAAAATATTTTAAACGCTGTTTAGACGTTATCGAAAATTACCAAAAATGAATAATGAGCTACAACATACAAACTTGTCTATGCGACTGGGGTAGCAATGCTACGTTATCAACACACCGAGCCCCGAGGGTACTTAGTTAGTAACTAAATTTACCATTTGTATTGAAATTTATCATCACAGCCCCCATATTGTAATTTGGGAAACTGGTTTTCATGCGTTCGTTCTATTCGTAGTAGAAATCAAATTTTTAAACTTTAGATACTTTTGAAATTTTTTGTAAAAATAATGTTTTATGTATATAAATATATTAATTTTGATTTAGATTATTATTTCATTATAGAACTTACGTGGGAAGTACAGATCTGCGGATGTAAAAATACGTCCCAAACACTTGCCAATTAGGCAAAGAATGTTCTATACTCGTACAATATAGAATTTAATAAGTTCAGGAGCATAATAAGTTCATGAACGATTTATTTACACAAAATTCCCTGGCTTTTAGTTGCCTATGTCCTATTTTGTTTATAATCCTTATAATGGTACTGGTTCTACTGGATACTCTGACTACGTGGCTGTTGTATGAATACCCAACTCAAAATCTGGAGGAGCTGTGTTGTGTTCCAGATGTGAGTAAGATGGCCAAAACTCCTAGGGAGGGTTAAGGGTAGGGTCGCCAACGCGCTTGCGATGCTACTGGTGTTGCAGGCATCTATTACTTTACTATATTACATTCTTGTGAAATATTATTTTTTATGTAAAAACTAAACGCCACGCAAAAATAATTCCGTTATGTAGGTACTTTTGGTGACTAAATAGAAAGGGTAAAATATCTTTGTCGTGGTTAGTTTGTTATTTTTTAATTTATATATTTTTCTAAATTTATTTCATGAAATTCATTTATAGCTATTATAACTTTTCTACAATAATTTAAAACTTGTTTGTTAAATAAATTAAATAGCTTAAAAGGTTAAGATCATTACTTATTAAAACTTAATTGATATAAACAACTAAACAATATTACACTCCAATTTAAACAGAATAGCTTATAAATGGAAATAAACTAACCCTAGTCTAAAAGGTAACGATCTGTCAACATATTTAACACGACCCTAACAAATGTGAAGTTACGCTTGAAACTTACAGCGTCCATCCGCCGCACATTCTAACCGCAGTATGGCGACACCTCGTTTACGAGCACTACCTCTTTCACAAAACTCTTCATATAACAAACCGTATCGACTTGAACACCATTCATTGCTTTCTCGATATGCGTCATAAGAAATTTATTTTATCAATACCGAGCAATGGATACTGCTTGAAGAAGTTTTTGCATGTCGCAATAAAAAGGAAGTCGTTATAACGGCGTGGATTCCTTTATCAGGACCTTTTTGTTTCCCGCAACCCGCTAATCCCGGTAGATAGGGATGCGGGATCAAGATCAGATTGCGGGGTAACTGCCCCGGTCATACACGCATATATGAATACTTTCACGGTTTTCACGCTTTCACGAAAAAAAAAAATACGCAGTCAACCTAACGGAAAGAGACGTGTATCGCGATAACAAAATACAACGGTCCTACGTTTTGTTACTTTTACCCTCGATATAAAAATATGTTATTTGCACTGATATTTTGAATATAACATTCGACGAATGAGGGTAAAGGAATATTTTTTATAGGTCCTTGTAGAAATTGACGGATGCTTTTCGCTTATTTGTATCTTGAAATGTCTTTGATATGGTTGACATTTTTGTATAAAAATATGACTATGATAGAAAAAAGATTTATCATCGTTATAATATTAGTTGATATCTTTCTGTATATTAAAATAATGTAGACGTATCTCTATAGAAAAAAAACAAACTTTAATTATTTGACAGTCTTCTCTGTAGGTATCAAAATTAATGGCATAAATCTGTTGAGTTTATGTAAAATAGATCTACTCAAGAGGTAACATGAATAAATGTTTTAATAAGCCACAGGGCACGCCAGTAAGTTAAAGTAGAGTTAAACCGCTGAGGCAGAAAAACTGAAAACTAAATTCCCGAAAATTGAAAAATAATTTATTTATTTTTTACTTTCTTAAAGTTTATATAAATAACTTAAAAAATCCGAATAAAAATCTTTTATTCTTGGAAATAAACTAAAAGGTTGAACGTCTGGCCATAAGGTTTTCTGGATAAAAATAACTAGTATCGGTTTGGTACGTAAAAAGTATAAAAAACAACATTTTCAATCACGGTGACGGATATAAATTGTCTTCCACGTAGATCCAGTTAATATATAAATTTAATAAAAGTGAGTATGGAACAATCTTTACGTGGTCAATTCTTCTAGATTGCTTTATAATGAAAAATATGAGTAACAATAAGGGTAAAGCCTACATTCTGTTGAAAGGCGCACAGCAAATTTACATTTTTCTACGTGGCATTGAAGAAATCGTCTTATTTTATATAACTAGGTCGGCCAGGAGCTCTGGTCATATTATTCACCAACAGGAACACAACACTGCTTGAAAACAGTATTATTTAGCTGTGATCTTTTGCAAGGTTGAGGTACTAACCCCAGTCGGTCTGGTCCATATTTTGAGCAACTGTGCCCTGACGCTTCAGCCTGTAATATCCCATTGTTGGGAATAGGCTTCTTTCCCCATGTAGTAGAAGGATCAGAGCTTAATCCACCACGCTGATCCAATGCGGGTTGTCGGATATATTCCCTACTATGAGTAACGATCGCTATCAAGTGTACATGATAACAACCGGCACCGACAGCTTAACATGCTCTCCGAGGCACGGCTGTAACGATCTACCCTATGCAATGATATGGCATGATAACCATTCACCATATTTATGATAATCTTAGTCACGTCACCATTTTGTAATGATACTCCTATGGCGCTCTGGTGACTAATCATCATGGTTATGATAATCCTGGTCACGTGGACCAATTTGTAACACTTTCATGGTAGTGGCGTTACAAGCTAATATTAAGCTTAAGAGGACATTAAATGTCTTTGGCCTTATGAATGCGATCGTCTAGAATAAGGAAGGACTCTACGTTGTGTTTGATTTTTGTTTCAGAGTAACTTCAGTTCTTTTTGTGGTATGCCGAAGGAAAGACATAGTATATGTTATTAGAAGCCTTGATTTCTACATAAACTCTAACTAACATCCTACCTAGCCATTAATTTAAAATAACATCTCTGCACAATGACATTAAATTACTGAAATTAATTTATCCTAAAATTTAATTGAAAGATATTTACACTTACCAGTGATATAAATACTATAGATAACTAACTCCTGGAATACTATTAAAAGGAAAGAAAGATATTAAACTTTATAACACCTTATAAGTAACTTATTTAGAATTAATAAGATTTAGTAAATTTGAACCATTAAGAATAAATAGGAATAAAACTTATTCATTTAGAAAAACTATCACCTATATTGTTTAACTAATAGATCTGACGTCTCCTTAAGAATGTGTAAATTATAATTGTTAATATTTTAGTGAATCTAAATAGCTAAAATAGAAATAAGGTTAAATAATTACATTCAGGATATTCTATTATGACTTTGATTAATTGAATAGTGTCTAAGTTTCTTTTACATGTATTTCTAGATCAAACCTGATATAATAGATAGCTTCTGATATCTCTAAACAAATGAAATAAATAACAATAGATAAGTAAATGAAATAATGATTAAATACATATTATATAGTTATTAATTATCTTGAAATAATTTATTCAGTTAATAAATTATCTCAGATAATTGTGAAAAATAATGTGTAGTGTTTGTTTGTATGTGTTAATCTGTTAGGATAGGGTTTATAGGTATTAGGGAATTAAAAAGGCCGGGTTCAATTGAACCCGAGGGTCGCAACCACCTTCCCCTCCGACCCCATCCGATCCACACCGTGCTGAAGGCTCTAAATTAAATTAGGCACAACGTTGGTGCTATCAAATCAAAAGAAGGGTAGTAGGTAGGAAATGAGAGGTCCCAATTCTCTACAGTAAGTTAGATTGAAATATATCCTATCTAACAAATGCTTGTTTCATACCGTTGCAGCACAATCATGCAATGACTGTATTTGAGTAATCCCTTGGAATGCCATATAGGCATAACCAGTGAATTACTAGAGTTGATGTAATTACCAAGCTGTAATCAGACATGGTATTAAGATGTGTTCCTCGTGAACAAAAGGAGATCGTGTCTACTGATCTTTTCATTGTGTGCTTACTAGCCCATACGGGAACTTCGGTCACACAACTACTTTGAAATTCGATCACGAAACCTACTACTTTTGTCACAATAGGATTGTGTAGTGTAATATCCCATAGGAAGACCTACTGAGTTACGAGTCTATAGTCCGCTATATTGTCAAGCCTAGCCACCATTATGAGATGGGTCAAACAGCGACTGGCGACTTGCGACAACGCAACCTTTCGAGTGTCCTATAAGGAAATTAAGAATAATTAAAGGTATAAGACCAACATGTAGAGTAGGTGTATTGTGTAGGTTTGTCCTTGCATGACTCACAGCACTCACATGAAACAGCATTCATTAACCAGAATAGGTTGTTCAATTGAAACATTGAACCAGTAATTAAGTTGTTAATCATTTGAATATATCAGGCTCTCTCAGGAACTGATTGGATTTATTCAGGACATGGAAGTGTCGAGAGATAAATAAAACAATTAAAATATAACATATTCATTTACTCAATCAGAATCTCTGAGAGTATCTCATTTTCACAATGAAAAGAGAATGTATATTTAATAGGTTTTATAATCCATCAATGTTTGTATGTTTGTACAACACAAGAGGGCTTGATTAAGGCTTGGCTTAAATCTCAGTAAATCCGCCTTAGGACTTAACAGAGACCGTCCACAAAAATTAGCAATAAATTAATTGGAAAAGTGAATATGTTCTCTATTAGTCTAAAATAGAACTTCATACCACTGTCCAAATATAAATTACTAACCTTTGTTGCAGTTCAAACAACTACCATACACTAGGTGTCTGGTAAAGTTTGTCCATGTCTCTCATCAAAGATGAGGAACTCTTATCAAAGATAAGGAAACGTACGTATAGTATTTACCAAGAACATAGTTCAGTTAGGCAAATACAAACGCAGAGGTTGGTAGGAAGTACACGCAACTTTCTCTACTAGATAGGCCAAGGTTAGGATCTACCTAGCATCGATGACGCGATGAACTGTGGCTTAGACAGGCCAAGCCTTATAGGGGATACCTATAATAAAACACTGGCGAATACAAACATTTATGGATTCACCTGAACATGTTTATATAGTTCAATGAAAGTCATCGTAAGAATGAGACACTCCAGTCTACCAGATACCTCGTCTTGACACTCATTTAAGAACATAAATTCTTAGATCAATGTTCAAAACTACAAGAGTTGTGTAATGTCATAGATCAGTGTATAATACCTCATCTTAGAATGTATTCAAGAGCTAAAAGTATCCTTGAACGCACTCCAGACTACAAGCACTTTGTTACCTCGTTCCAACATATATTTAAAAACTACAAGTTCTTAAATTAATGTTTGAACTACAATCTTGTATAGTGTCAAAATGAAGCCAAATATACATATATATATATACATATACATACATACATATACATTCAATAGAAGCATATTTATATGTAGAGAATATTCAATAAGATCCGACAACTAATCATTAGTTTGTTTATAGGTCATATTATAGAAATATCCACTACTCTATCTACTTCCTAAGTAATGACTTCATTAAACAACACAGTAAAATTTCATTTCATTATTCAAATACACCCTAACGAAATTCTATTTAACCCTTACTATAGTCATATCTAATATGATAGTTTTAACCAAAGAATCATTCAATATGTAATTTAAAGTTAAACGAATATAATTTTGTTTCATTATATCAACATCATATTGTGTTCATTTACTTAAGCTAGGTTTCGTTTTATCAGTTAAATTCAATATAATTATGGTCATAAGGCTTATTTCATAATAATCTTATTCAGTAATCAATCGATAATTAATAGTATCAATGTAAACCTTTTCATAATAATTTCATTCAGTAATTAATCAATAATTAATAGTATCGATGTAAACCTAGCTAATAATTCATTAGATATCTTTTATTAAAAATCTCCGTAAAAGTTATAAAAATCAGTAAAGAAACACAACACGCAGAAAACAAACATGCATCATTTTAATTCTACACTAATTGGTGATCAAAGTGTATCAAAATTGTGAAATTATTTACATGCAAATATAAAAAAAATTGTGCATCGAACCACAGGAGCACTTGACCAAGGAACTGCAGACTCTACCCAGGTTTCACTGAATTTACTTAGCGGATTACAATTAAGATTTTTATAATAAAGAATTGCACTTAATAATAATCAGTAAAAAATAAATTAAAACTAATTCGCGATCTACACTGAAGCTACATTTCCACACTCGGCCAGCTTACGCTAATGAAATTTCTAAACCAGACCTAAAAATATCTTTAGGTATTTCATGTTTAATCTAAGTCAGAAATTCCATAGCTTCGCCAGCCAAGAGGCCGCGGCGGCCGCGGAGGCCTACGTGCTCTCTTCCTCAATACTATACTTCGAATTCCCGAGTCCAAACCCGAAAGCCCCTAATTCAAAATCTCAATCGTATATATTCAGCCTCGCGTCTACTACCCCCTCCACGTCTACCATTGCGCGTCCCAAAATTCCCGGAAAAAACTCTACGCCCTGCAGTGTTACCATCTACACGGCCATTCCCATGTTACACGGGAATTTGGATATCTCCGGTGATAAACGCGGTACACAACAGTACGTTCATTGCTGTGTTTAAAAACACGGCACTCCAATGTGTAATTGTTTTCTCCTAATAATTTAATCGATAGTTTATAGGTCATTATAGTGCAAAACAAGAACAAGAAATAAAATTATTACAAAAAAACAATTCCGATCCTTCTCCTACATGGAGAAGAGGCCTATGCCCAACAGTGGGATATTACAGGCTGAATCGTGATTTAAATTTAAGCAGGATATGTAGGTATATGTAAAAATAAAATGACATTTTCCCCGTATTTCAGTAATAACAAACAGAACCTCAAGGGAAAACAGTTTTTATTTTACAATCACGTACTTCTCAAGCAACTCGTTTAACTAACAAACAACGAAACATTTTACGTTTTGATTACGTACTTACTACAAATATGTGAACATTATAATTCAAAGTACAGAATCACATTAAAAACTTCTACTCGGCTCGAGTTATTCGTTCGCTTCTGAACTTCGAAATTAATAACCGGATTACATATGTTCTAAAGACTTAAAATTAACGATTTCAAAATTAACCGTCAGCCTTTCAAAACTTAACTTATTATGTTTTATAGAATTGTGTTTCTTATTAATAATGTTCTGTCATGCCTAATAATTGTTTATTGTATTCTCTGAACTATATTTTTAAGCTATGATGTAAAAGGAAGGTTTTATAAGTTTGACGTATCGGTATACTGTTTTCTTATGTGTCGCGAATTTCACTCATTATAGAACTTTTTCGGTTTTTTACATGCCTGACATTTCGAATACTTTACAGCAACCATGGTCACGGAAGGACTCTCGTGACCATGGTTTAGTCGGTCATCTAAAAACAACTAAACCACGATAAAATCCGAAAAAGTTGTTTAATTATATTGACGTATCAGTATGTTTGTCTGCAGCATTATATTTTTTATCGTTTGTTTTTCATTCAAAATTAAACGTGGACAAGATTTATACAATTTATGAAAATCTGTTCAAGAGTTTTAAGGTCATCAGCTCTTTATTGTTAGCTGTGGAATGTGCTTATAAGTTTAATGTTTTTTCTGACACTATGACCGATGTGACTTACTTGATAAATTCTTAATCATGAGCATAAATTGTTATATAGTAATTATGATAAAAGCTGGGGCTGATAACATAGTATACTCTACAAAGGACTAAGAGGAGACTCACAAGGGTATAAACCCAGACCAGAAACATATATTTGTACTCAATTACGTTATACATATGCACTGGTACAATTAATAACTTAATTTATATGATAAAAAAGTAAATTAATTACTATTTTATTACTAATACAGTACTTTGTTTCCTTACAACATTTATAAACCTAAAATAAAATATACTTATTAAGATACATTTTGTACACTATTATATTTTGTATTCTCCATATTTCTGAAATTTACATTCGTTTGCAAATGGCGGAAAGGTTATACGTAATTTAATTATGAATTACGAACAGTTCTTAGTTTGCTCAAATGATTTTAATTGTGTTCTTTGCATACCTAGTTAGCTCTGATTCGGTTACGTTTGCGACGTTTTGACAATGTTATTAAGTTAAGCAAGCTTTGACTGACCCTTTGTATTTACATTGTTTGATTCACTGTTATGGCTTCCATATTATGTAGTTATATTTAATACATTCATGTATATATAGTCTTGTCTTTCAATATGTGGTGACATTTAGAAACTACACTACGAGTTAACAAAGTATTTGGATATTTCACACTAAGCATAGTCTCTATTAAGATTTGACTCTTTATTAACATATAAAAATCAGATACATTTTTATTTTATTTTAAAGAAAGAAAAAGAAGTACATTTTCAAACCATGAGTGAGATTAACAACCAACTACATCTCGCAGTTTTGTTCGCGTAAATTTCAGTTTTTATTTTGGATTAACAAGTCTCGTGGTATTCTGAACCTCTATATATACCACGTGATATATTTCTTTAAAAATATTATTAATCCTTTTTAACGTGATTGAGTAGCAAACATGCTTTCAAATTATCACAATTATAATATAAGAAAGACGCAATATTCTCGTATTTCTTATGATAGTTCCCTTACAAAATTATTTAAAATAAGGACGCGCAAATTCAGCAAAGTAATTTGATTTCCTACAGACTTGTATTTCCAGCCTCATTACTTTAATAAACACTGAATAATCTCCTCAGTCTTGCCCATTCCACATAACATTGCCAAAATAACACTTATGAGATAAATTTTGGCAAAACTATAAGCTATTCAACGAATAATTTATTTATTAGTTTATATAATAAGTTAACTAAAATACCTAGTTAGTACACAAAATGAAAAAAATTTAAGTCACAGTCATATATATCTTTCCTGAAAAATGGAAGGAAGCCAGGATAATTCCTATTCATAAGGGCGGTAGAGTGAAGTCGGTAGTAATTATCGCCTGATCTCTATTTTGTCGGCTATGTCAAAGGTCTTCGAATCCCTAGTTTACCAACAACTTTTTGCCTATGTCAAACCGTATCTCAGTATACATCAGCATGGTTTTATATCCGGAAGATCTACGAATACAAACTTAATAACATATGTCAATGAAATAATCCTAAACATAGACAAAGGGGAGCAGATAAACGCAATATCAGACTTTTCGAAGGCCTTTGACAAAGTCAACCATAATATTACCATAATATTTGGAGAGACTTAGATCGTTGGGCATAACGGATAATCTATTGCTCATACCTTCGAATGAGACCATCATGCGTAGTTATTGATGGATTCCAATCTGAACCTTTCTGTGCGCACTCGGGCGTACCACAAGGGTCTATTCTAGGTCCAATGTTTTTTAATATATTCATAGATAGTTTGTGCTCTTAATTTAAATACTCTAAAATCTTTCTATATGCCGATGATCTGAAGCTAATTCGCACAATTAGTTCTCAATCTGATGTATTACTTCTTCAAAAAGATATTGATTCTCTCGTTGACTGGTGCGAAACTAACGGCATGAAATTAAATATAAATAAATGCCTCCACATGAAATTCACAAGGAAGAGGCACTCTATAGAGAGTGAATACAAAATATTTAATGTTGCAATTAAAATGGTTAGCAGTTAGCACTATTCGTGATCTCGGTGTAATTTTGGACTATAAAATGCAATTCACAGAACACGTAGACCATGTCGTTAAAGCAGCTCTTAAATCTCTCGGCTTTGTGATGCGAAGGGGAAAGGAATTTCGTAAGGCCTCAACAGTTATCACTCTTTACAACAGCTACGTCCGAAGTAAACTTGAATACTGTTCAATTGTTTGATCACCACATTACAAAGTACACGTTGACAGGGTTGAAAGGATCAAAAAAAAAAAAAAGTTACTTGATTTCTTTATTTCCGTTTTGGCAATTTCTCTGACAAGAAAGATTACTCGAATAGGTTGAGAGAGTATCGAATCCTGCCGTTGGTCGATCGGAGACAACTCATGAACATGACTTTTTTACACAAAATTCTGAACAACGCAATCGATTGTCCCCAGCTTCTTGCTTTGATTTCCTTTAATATTCCTGTTAGAATGCCTAGGAAACATATTACATTATTTTTTATTCCCAAAACTAAGACCCAGTTGGGAAAGCATTCTCCGGTAAAAAAAATAACACGTACTTATAACCATTTGTCTCAAACCCATAAAGACTTGGACATCTTGCATATCCGTCTCAAAAAATTTCAAACCTATTATTTTTAAAAAAATTATTTTCGAAACATTATTTTGATTAAACTCTGACTGATATTGTTACTTTGATATGGATTTATTAATAGGTAGTCGTTTGTAGTCGCTCTCGATTGATAGATTATTTTGAATCTTTATGTATAAGCATTTTGTTCTTGTGTTTCTTTTTTTATATGTATAAAATATATATATTTGTTTTTCTTGCTCTAAAGTTTCACATATACCATGCTGTGACAACTTGTAAAAAAGCAGCACTTATCAAAACATTGTAAAACACGTTTGTAATCCATTTATCAGTGTATGTTTTGTAAGTTGTCCTAAATAAATGAATAAATAAATAAATATGTATATTAATAAGGAATAAACTATATTACCGATTAGGACCAGGGTATCCAATGGATACAAAAACATCGAATAAGGTTTTAATAATATGTCTGTTTTATTTCACCATCAAACTCCACTTTATTTGTTAGATATTTCTATTTGAGACCTGTGACACCAAAAGTAGTAGTTTATTAGAAGAGAAGAATACCACACAAATTAATGTTAGCTTAAATTACTTGCTCGTGGAAAAGATACTGATACACTAAGCTATCAGTCACTTTGAAACGAAGACGACGACTTCAAACGAAAACAGAAGAAGGGTTGGAGCTTCCAGATATCCACATTGATTGCGTGGTAGCGGAAAAAATAATAACTCTGATAAAAATTTTGTGATCATCAACCGGTGAGTTTGACTTCTATATGATCTAGACAAGTCGTAGCGTGTCCAGCCAGAGTAAAAAGAGGAACTGGCTACGTGCCGTGTGTTATTTCACGAGCCATTTCGAGCTATTTTTGACAACTTTACAACTCGTTAACTAGGTATTACATAGAATCTACCTACATAGGTATCTACATTAAATTTAAAACATTTATTAAACTTTGACGTGAAGCTTTGGGTTTCCTTTAATTTTTATGTTTTGATGGAAATTCTTATATAGGATTTAAATCCATAGGTATTAGAATGGGAAAGAGCGGTCATAGCTAGATGTTACCTATAAATTCTACAACATTTCTAACTTTGAATAATAACAAAATAATTAACGTCACGAATTTTAAACGTCCATAGCACGTTGACATACACCGGTTCTCGTCCGATCACCGAAGTTAAGCAACGTCGGGCACGGTCAGTAGGTACTTGGATGGGTGATCGCCTGGGAACACCGCGTTCCAACGTTGTTTTTTGTTATTTTTTAAATTACTTTGCCAAAGAAGTTTCACTTCTGACATGTGTACTTTGTACGCACGTAATTTTTTTTCTGAAATAGCCAATAATACTTTGATTAAAATAAAAGAGGATCTATGTAAACAGGAACAAATGCATTAACCGTAACTGTCAATGAGGTAAATGCAATTGCACAAAATATTCGTAGTGTTAATGATTTAATCATAATAAAATGTTCAATAGAGCGTGTTGCGAAGAGTATAACGAGTACATTTATGTTTTCGATAACACAAGTTTAAAGTATTATAATTTCCCGACTATTTTAAAAATATAATTTAAATATTTTCAATAACATAGTAAAAATGTAACCAGCTGCTATTATAGTTTTTTCTCGTAGATAACTGATAATATATACGAGTAAGCTGCTACGAATATCTTTTTAGCTCAGTTTTATTTCCAATTAAATATATTCTAAATTTATTTTTATTCGGTGACTAAAATCAAATATTAGAATCTTCTTTGTTCAGAGAATCTCCTACTTGGTAACCAAAACATTATACTTTCTAAATATAACGATAATATTATACCTCACACGTTTTAGCAGGCAACAGTTGCGTAATTATCAAATTTTAGTAAAACCGCAAGTAAAGATGATGAGGAAAAGGACATTAAACGAATTCATAAATATCTAAGCTGCAGAAGCCTTAAATTATCCCACTGGACATCGAGTTCAAGACAGTTTTACGTAGGTTAGTTAAAAATTATACCTAATATTTATTCCGTTTTGTCTTATAGAAGAGAAGATATCAATGTTAAATACAAAATATACAAACAAAAAAGAAATAAACGCTTTTGTCGTTCTTGACGACGGATAATTTGAAGACAATTTATTTTTATTATGTCTACAATGTAATTTACGATATTGGTCTATAAATACGAAATCTTCAATCATTCTGCCAATTTCGTTTTGGCACAAACTAACAATACTTTCGAAGCGTCCATTAAGTTCCACATAACTCCGACAATGGTTTCCAAGCCATACATTTCCATAGCTATTAACTTTCTTCCGGAGTTGTCCGGCTATTTTGTTTTGTACAACGTGGTGTCTAAATCACTTGAATGGGGACGTGTTGGCTTCCTTATTGCATGAGATGACACAAATTTATTGTCGCGTAACTTTCCACATTTAAGAACGTTATATGATCCTCGCTCCTATATAATGGGTACTGTAATTTTTGTGGCTGTAAAATATAGTGGTTTAATAATGTTCCAAATTGGCTTGTATTTAAAATTTGGTTTGACATACATTTTTATTTCATTCGTTTGTAAATAATTCTAGGGTATCATACCAAAACTGAAATAATAATATAATTTAAATAAAAACCGGCCAAGTGCGAGTACGACTCGCGCACGAAGGGTTTCGTACCATTATACATAATAATATTTTTTTTTATTTCATTATATTTTGTTTTTAATAAAAATAAATAATGAAATAAAAAAAAAATTAAGTGAATTTTCTGTGCCGTTCTGAATATCGAGCAAAAACGCTGTAGATGATGCTATAGATGTTACTTTTGTATACAAAGATAAAAAATATATAAAGTGTTATTTATATTATACAAAGATAAAATGTTACAAAGAATCTTGACCGGACATTATTTTGAACGTATATTTTAATGAAGAATACTTTTTAATTGATACTAAATTACACACCATTAGGGTATGATTTACTGAGAGGTTATCACCAATGCTAGAGGCAACCTCTAAAGTGACATGGTCCCCAAGCCGGTCCGATCCTATTATTTATAGCTATTTGAATAGACAAGGGGAACGGATAATGTATTGGACATGTTGTAAATAGAGAAGTTTAATATTATCTAAATAATGTATATTTTATAAATGACCCAGGCTTCACATAGCTGGAATTAATTAACTGGAATGTTTTTGAATACTTCGTAAAAATGTTTAGAACCTTTGTTCATTACGCTTTTCATAACATTTTTTGGCAATCGATTCCGTGATACATTCTTTTTGGGTTGCGTTGACCGTTTACGCTCTCTAAGAGAATATTTTTTCCTGTTGAAAAAAAGAATATTTTTTCGCGTCTTCGAACATTTCTTATGCATGCGGAATGCACGAAAAAGGATGACTCATTGTAGCGTTACGCTCATTGTCTCGTTACGCTCATTGTACTCTTGCGCCACATCTATCTCTGTTCCACTCGATTGACCTATGCGTCCGAGGAGATGTTTTGTTATGACGTTGTCGTTCGTAAACCAACTTTACAGACAACCAATTTTTTAATATAAAATAAGTTATCAGTATGAATACGCGAGTAACCTAATTCAATGAGAATTCCTTGGAGAATGATCTAGTGCCAAGATTCTCGTTTTGCATCGTTTCATTTAAAACTTAAGATAAATATAAACATCTCTTGCCAATTTATATTATATTTTTATTTTTATTTCACTCTTTCTCAATGTTGAAAAAGGAAAGTACTTATATAAAATATAATTGTGTTTCTGTGAGAACGTTTTAAAAACGAAAATCTTCCAAACGGATTGTTTTATTAACCGACTTCCAAAAAAGGAAGAGATTCGACTGTATTTATATATATATATTTTTTTGTATATATGTTACAGGAAATGTGTGTAATCCGGCATTGTATACAATTCATAGGAAATGTTTGAAATTCCTAAAATCGCAAGGAAATGGGTAAAATAAATTATATTAGACACATTTCTTAGGAAATCTATACATTGCCTAAATAGCAATCGAAAATGTAAATATTTGATATTTCAATGGGTATGCGGGGATAGCGGGGAGGTCTAATTTTGAAGTTAGATAGGTTAGGGTTATTTTTTTTGTTTATGTCACAAAATCATGCCGTTAAACAGTCTACGGGTCTTAATCTAAACACTTACCAAATAACCTTAACCTATCTAACTTCAAAATTAGACTGACGCGGGTCTTAATCTAAAGACTAGTCATTAAAGTAGTTAATTATAAAGGGTTAAAATGTAAATCTTATATTTATTCTAATATATTATAAAGAAAAAATTTAGTGTTTTATTACAGAAAGCATTATTTTTATACATTTCCTAATACGATATTGGAATTGTATACAATTCCTAGGAATTATGTACATTTCCTAGGATATTTATTTATTAAATAGTTTTTGAAACAATATTTTATACATTTCCTAAATTGCTTCGGAATTGTATACATTTCCTAGGAATTGTATACAATTCCTAGATTTCATACATTTCCGGTAACATATATATTACGTCAGAACTTTTTACTGAGTGAACTGATCGATGATTCTTTTTTCAATCGAAAGGTGGTGCATGTCATGTGTTCCCATTTAAATTTAATTGAGTTCTAACAAGTACTTTTTGAGTTCTAATAATGCGTATTTGCTTGACTATTTTTGCGTCGACTTACGTTGTATTATACCGCATAACTTTTCACTGGGCATACCTATTTTGATGATTCTTGCTTTAATTGAAAGCTGATGCTTGTTTTGTGGTCCCGTTTAAATTTAATTGAGATCTGATGACTACTTTTTGAGTAATCTTTCATAATGTGGATTTACACTATTTTACGTCTACTTACGTTATATTACTTGTCGATGTATTTGAAGTCGGTTTTTTCTCGTGCGTGTAAACACAATTATAATAGATCGTTTAAAAATCATTTAGTTTGGTAATATTTTATTATAAAAACATGCTAAGTATAAATAACTGTTGGCTAAATGTATAGGTACTAAATATCATAGGATTTGACAAATTTTTTCTCATATAGATGGGTCTATTATTACAGTAAAACATCAGAACCACACCTTGGCCAGATATAAGACTCTATTACACAGTTATTTTGATCAAGTCCTTACGATTGCTGCTAGAATTACGTTACATGATATGCGTAGTTGATTTATTATCCCTCGTGACTTCAAACGTTCTAATTTCGTAACATGTTCTCAGTAATTTCCTACATTGTTTTGTCTATTTGTAAAAATGGAATATATTTTCTTCGTTGTTTTTTGGACATATTTTTAGCAACGTTAGTTACAACAATCAAAATAACACGTGTATGATGCTTAATAATATTCTTACTGTACACCATTAAAATATACAAACAAAAATAGTACAATTAGAGGAAGATGTACAAAGCTAAACTGAATGATTTTATTCTAGACAACCTTTGGGTATAGGACAGGGCATAGAAAAGCGGTTAGCAAGTGTACAAATAATTGTTATATAAATTACAATAAATTACAATGGAATATTTATAAAGTATCAAGAAACAAACAAACAAAGTTTTCAGCAGTATTAGTATAACACAGATTAAAACAAATAAAGAAATAAACGCTTCTCACTCAACGGACGGTGGCCCCCACTAGGTTTTACTTCTGTGTTTGAGGTCCAGGAACACACAATACACAAACACAAACGTCTAGACCACGAAAAACACTTGTATGGCGTATGAAGCCGCGACAGCCAGCGCGATCAGCTAGTACTGTGACCGCTGAACCAACGCGTCGTCAATATACTTACTTAGTTTATTTTATTTTTATACTAGTAAAATTTAAGTAAACAAATGTTATAAACTTAGAAATATATTTAAAGGAACCTACGTTGGAATACACACGACCTCTGACTGTACATAGATGAAATCATAATATAAAAACAAAACTTTAAACAACAAACAGTTAATCCAAGACGAAAACTCTCAAGAAAATAAAGATGTTAGAAAGTTTTGTAATTTTTTGATATTTTCTGACACAAGAAAAAATCCCTTGTAATACACAGTTGGCCACTTTTTCCGACGTTTCAACTGAAACTTCGGAAAATAGAAAGAAAACACGAGTTTGTTTATACGTTTTATAAGAAAGTTTTTGCGACATATTGTCGAGGGGCGACTTGATATAACGTTTTGCTTTAACGTAAATTAAACATCAATATAACGTAAGCCAATATTGAAACAGTATTTTTCCTTATGTAATCTCGTTATATACATAAAAATAATATCCAATAGCTACTGATTTTGAAAATTTGCTCTAAATTTGTTAAAAAATATGTTTTATAAAATAGTAATATGTTTAAGTAGCATATTTATTCAAATATGCCTTTAATCTATACTAAAATTTAAATTTTAATAAGCTATATAATCTGAAATTATATGACAGATATTAAGAAATCAAATTAATTAAAATCATTTTTTTCTAATGTAACGAATTTCATTTTATCGCGGTTTATTAATTAAAAAAATCCGAAAAAGTTATTTCATTATAAATACATTTTTATTGAAGTAGGTATCAAAATTACTTTTTAATCACCACTGTACAATATATACATACATATATTACATTACAATTAATGTGAAGCTACTACCAATACGAAACCTAGATTATGTTATGAAGAATAGGCAAGAAACTCAAAAGTTACTTAAATAAAAATCTTTTATAAATTGAAGTCAAACAATTATAATTATTATGATAGCGATAAATAAATTACTTTAGGTAATTATTATTTTGTATATTGATTTAACATTATTCATTTAAAATATTACACCAAATTTATACTGTAATAATATATTTTATAATAATTATGTGTAATTATGTATATTTTATATAATTATTTGTAATATTGTGATTAGAAATTCTCTAAGATGTTAACGAAATAATTTGCACTTTGAATTTGTGAAGCCTTCGACCGCGGAAGTTAACATCAAAGCCAACTGACGATTAGGTTCGCTGCAATGCTCACCGTCCTTTGATAACGGCAATGTATAGCAAAGCAACGCCTTAATTTAACTCAATATATCGTCGTTTTATTTTATTTTACTTTAGAGATTATTATGTGCTAGTTTGTCAAAAGTGTATTTAAAAAAAATGCGTGCGTACAAAGTTCACATGTCAGAAGTGAAACTTCTTTGGCAAACTAATTAAAAAAAACGAATTTAAAATACAAAAAAAAAACCAATTAAAAAAAAACAAAAAGAAAACATCATGCGGTGTTCCCAGGCGGTGTCCCATTCTAGTAGGTACTAACCGTCCCTGACGTTTCCGCGTTAACGGTCGTTCAAATTTTATCCCTCATGCGCCTAAAGAAATTTCACTTAAAAAAATCACAGTTACACAGTTACAAAAGATTTCGACTGTTTGTTAATTTTTGCAATTAAAATGTACAGCTAAAATATAGCCTTATATAGTTTCATTTTAGCTAAGTATCCAGAGGATTTACAGCCTTTTATATAACAAGTCGGAGTGTATCAGCAAATTTAATTATGACTGGAACTAAACCAGGCCTAGGAACAAACAGTTTACTTTGAATAGGTGGGGATTTAGTTATAAATTAATTGTTCGTTCTACCCTCTTAATTTAAATTTATTTACTCTACAAATATAGATTAAGCCTGGAGTAATAACATTTCAAACAAATTAAGTTACATCAATAATTTAATTTGTTACTTAAATACGAAATATATAGATATGATAAATATAACCAAAATCAAAAGTTTGAATGAATTTAAAAACACAGATCTTAACAATATAATTATGAACCTAAAATATTTTTCGATTTATAGTGCTTATGCAATGCGTCCTGCCTGTGTTGACATATGGAGCCGAGACGTGGACACTGACGAAGGGACTGGTCCACAAGTTTAATGTCGCTCAACGTGCAATGGAACGGGCTATGCTTGGGGTTTCTCTCAAGAACGAGAGAACGAAAGTAACCGACATAGCCCACAGAATCAGCAAGTTGAAGTGGCAGTGGGCTGGTCATCTTTATCGCAGGACCGATGGCCGTTGGAGCAGACGTGTCCTGGAGTGGAGACCGCGTATTGGCAAACGCAGTGTAGGGCGCCCTCCGGCCCGCTGGACCGACGATCTACGTAAGATTGCCGGTGTAGGCTGGATGAGGATTGCGGAAAACCGGGATGTCTGGCGTGAGCTTGGGGAGGCCTATGTCCAGCAGTGGACTGCAATAGACTGATTTGATTGATTGATTGATTGATAGTGCTTATGGTCGCTATACGTGCCCTAAGAAGCGTGGTGGGAAGATCTTTGTACAAATAAAACCTACTTTGAGTGGGAACCAATTTCTCGACTATCGGTATTAATCACGATGTTTTACACCACTATACCAGAAAGATTGACAGCGAAAGTGTTTACGTAGAAATTAAAATCTTTATTCATTGTTCTAAAATAACTTGACTGGCCCAACAGTACAATTTCCAGTGGCTTTCTTTCTATTCCTTAGATATATTCTGGGATAAAAAGTAGGTACCCAGAGTGTCCTAGCTGAAGGTATAGACTTAAATTGCCCTTGAGTTTAATTTAAATTTATATACCTAGTGGTTTTAGTGAGATGCCCAGTTCGATACAGACAGAGCAATACAACATAAAAACAACTGGGAATGTTAGTTTCAGAATAGTTTATGAAAGACTTTCTAAGGAATTTACAGAAAATCTTTATTATAAAAATTGATCATGTTTCAGTTTCATAATAAATATAAGATACTAGCTTCTGCGCGCGACTTCGTCGGCGTGTACTCCACTCCTATTGGTCTTAGCGTGATGATACATAGCCTATAGCCTTCCTCGATAAATGAGCTATCTAACACTGAAAGAATTTTTCAAATCGGCCCAGTAGTTCCAGAGATTACCGCGTTCAAACAAACAAACAAACAAACAAACAAACAAACAACCAAACAAACAAACTCTTCAGCTTTATATATTAGTATAGATGTAGATACAAAATTCGATAAAAATTCCATATCAAGCCAGCAATTTATTTTCAAAACATATCTATTGACTCAATCCTAACAAGGGAGCTGTAGCGTGATATAACAATATCATAAGGATTTCTAAGTAGATTAGGAGACCGACAAATAGATATAGATAAATCTTATTCGACACAATACAACTTATGGTACTAGTTAAACGTTATTAGACTACTACAGAAAGAATTGTTGACTTTTCTTTTATAGAGAGAAGTCTTCTTTGATAAAGATGATATCTTATGCAAAAATAAATAAATCGAATTTTCACATCAACGACCCTCAGAAAAGTCATCATTTTGTGTTTGGAGTCCGGAATCATACAACACAAAAGAAACGCTTGGACCGCGAGAGACACCTGAATAACGTACTCAAATATTTATCATGTGTTAGGGATATCATTACCCATTGCTATCTTCAATACATTTTTTCTCTCAAGATATTAAAAACATTCTAGCGATAAGCACTTTTCGTTTATAAATTCTTTTGTTATGTTAAAGTATTTCTTTTACTGAAAGTACAATTGATTAATACATCTTAATACTTATATATAAATCTCGTGTCACAATGTTTGTCCTCAATGGACTCCTAAACCACTTAACCGATTTTAATCAAATTTGCACACCGTGTGCAGTTTGATCCAACTTGAAAGATAGGCTATATTTTATTTTGGTATATGTAATTATTATATTTAAGAAAAAAAAAAGGCGGTACGAAGTTCGCCAGGTCAGCTAGTATTTGTATAATTTCTTTATTATCAGGGATTAACATAAAGAAAAATTACCAAACGTACTGTCCAGCTAAACTGTATATGTATGGGTATTTCGTTATTCCAACAAAATCTTTACGATAAAAGCCGTACTTTATATAATGTACTACAAGCAGAATGTTCGCGAATGCCCTCCCAGGGGTGACGTCCGCTGAACTCTGTAAAAGCCTTGTCTTTTATACGTTCATGGGATTAATATTCATTCCCCTTAAAAGCTAATAAAATGATTACGAAGTTAGCAACATGGAATGTGCAGGTAATTTTGTTTTGTTTTATTACGTACGTTTTAATGGAGGGACGACGGCATTCTGATTTATACGCATAATAACCTAAAACATTAAGTTTATAATAATTATACTAGCGTGCCTATCGAATAATATTTATTACTTAAAGATAGAACTTTTTGTCAGCTTGTGAAAAAAATATATTAAATCAATAAGAAAATGAAATGACATAAAATAACTTCAATTCATGAGATTTTTGAGAAATTTGCGAGAAATGATTTTAACGAGTATATTTTTAAACTATTTTTTTAAACATTCTATTTTTGCAATAAAACAAACGAAAAACAGTTAATTGAAAAAGGCACGCTACTTACAAAAAATAACAAAGGCTACAATTCCAGTTTGACTTTGACATATTGTCGGTCTAATTATCAAAATTCGTAACCGTCATAGGTCTGAAAAACGGTTTTTTTTTTTTTTGGTGCAAATAATTGTATTCAATTGTTATTACATTATTAATATACGGATTATTTTTATTTTTGAATCAGATGTTTTTGTACACGCTCGTCGAAATGTAATTACAACTATGAAAGAAAGGCTCTTTAAGTAAACAAATTTATTTTTAATTTTGAAATTAAAATGAAGTGCTTAAATTTAAAACTTAAAAATATACAGTTATTTCCCGTCGCAGTCAAATGCTAAATACGGCAGACCTTTTTCCAATGTAACACGAAAAGCGTTACTTCAATACGCAAAAAAGAAAATGCATTAACAATTTAAAGCTAAAAGGTTATAGTCGCAATGTTGGGAATAAAGGGATTACACGAGAGTTTTTATTTGAAAGAGATAAGTTATTAAAGTTTACGCGACGTGTTAGAGCTGCGTTCACAGCATCTAGCTGTTTCTTTAGTAGAGTTGGTTTTCTTTTAGCACAGATCTACGAAAAATTGCATCAGCCTTCGTGATTTGAAATCGTTTAAAAATTGTTTAGCAATGCTACTCAGTGTTTCGACTGCAAACGGCACAAATAATTATGTAATTAGGAATGAATGACGAATATTCGTAGCATTTAGTCTTTTATTTTTCTGTAGGACTGCCTGCTTAAGACTATTTCACCGAGATGGGACGGAAATAGAGTATTGGTGCAGGTGGAACCCTACAAAATTGACTGTATTCTTGTTCAGGAAACCAACGTCAATCCATCAGGTCTCTTGTCGTCAAGGTGACAAATTCCAGTTGGGTCGATAAGAACAAGAACGTCACCCCACCATCGGGTGGCAGGAGCTGATTAATGGTTTCATTTAGGGAATTGTCGTGGGTATCTCTGTTTCCAGGGAAGGCAATGTAGTCCTAACGAATCTATCTCTCTTCCGCACGGATATTTATATTCTAAGCACAGTAGTTCTCCTAATCGAAGACCGACAGTAATTCGAAAATTTTATAATTAGATTTAGTAAATATTCATTTCATTATTATTAGTAAATATTTATATTCCCTGGATCGAAATTTTGATATGATAATAAAAAACATTTTAGAATTTCCTCGTGTGTGGGAAACACAAAAATAAAAATAATACGAATTAAATATTCATATTAATAAAAAAATATAATCTATCTATGTAGGTATTAATACGTGAAGCAAAAACTTTGTACCCATTTTTAAGGAAATTGTGCGTACGTAGGAGTATGAAATTTCGCACACTTATAGTTTACTAGCTTCTGCGCGCGACTTCGTCGGCGTGGACTCCGCTCCTATTGGTCTTAGCGTGATGACACATAGCCTATAGCCTTCCACGATAAATGGGCTATCTAACACTGAAAGAATTTTTCAAATCGGCCCAGTAGTTCCAGAGATTACCGCGTTCAAACAAACAAACAAACAAACAAACAACCAAACAAACAAACTCTTCAGCTTTATATATTAGTATAGATATAGAGAAGAAGTGCGGAATGCTAATATTTTCTTAAAATTATACATGAAATATACATTAAATTAATAAAAAAAGCATTACACACACTACAGCACTCACACACGCATATGATACTATTTGTTGATTGTCAAAGTCTGTATGTAGTCAAGTTGAATTTTTTTTTAAAAGGTTCTTTATTTTCATAATTATTTGGTTTTCTTGAATTAAATTTTTTAATTATGGTCGAATTTCGACCTCTGTGCGACCACTAGTATAATTTAATTATACAATTAAATAGAGCTTTACGCATGACTACTACAAATTCTATTATATCTATATTTAGTCAGTACAAGACCCGGCATTGTCAGACGTCTAAGAAAACTACGAATCATTGCGTCATCTCCCTTGAACCCTTTTACATTGTACCCGGAAACGAGATCGCATAGCAGTTCTTTTAAATTTTCAGTCTTAATTTTTTTTGGTAATTCATATGGGTATCGTTTAACTGGAATATTTTGTCTACAGGATTAGACTCCTAGGCTTTAAGTCCGCCTTTTGCTATATTGTTATTTTAAGTTATGTTATAAAGTTTAAATAAATAAAGAAATTTTTTGATTCAGTGATTGTGTTTGTGAGCTTATTTTCCTTTCAATATTTAACAAATCATAAAAAACAATATACTTAATATATGCGGAATAAAAAAGATATGTCAGAATGTCTTTGTATAATAAATATTATTTATAAGATCTTGCTATATTTACTGAAAAAAAAAAATTGCGTGCGTACAAAGTACAAATGTCAGAAGTGAAACTTCTTTGACAAACTAATTAAAAAAAAACTAATTAAACAAAACGAATTTAAAATAAAAAAAAGTAATTGAAAATACAAAACAAAAATCCAACGTCACACTCACACGGTGTTCCCAGGCGGCCACCCATCCAAGTACTGAACGTCATAACGCTGCCGCGTTACCGGTCGCTCAAATTTAACCCCTCATGCGTCTAAAGAAGTTTCACTTCAATAATCTTTTTCCACAAAATTGGAAGTTTAAGTTATGAATTATCATCATCATCATGTCGTCCACACCGTATCCGGTGACGGCGACTCCTGTAAAGTACGCTGGTGGGCTCTAATATGGCTAGCGAAACCGAATTTAGTTTTGAAGACTCGGTTGCAAGATCCACAGTATAGTTGGCCAGCTGAATCGTAGGTGTAAAAGTAGGAGGGTTTTGGCTTAGTCTTCCGTACTTGGCGTTTCGCATCAAGGTCTTCTAGACGCGCAGATTCAAAACGGTCGACACTGTTGTGAATGGTTCGACGCCATTCCGGTCTTTGACGTGCCAGACTCTCCCAACTCTCAGTTGGTATATGACAAGCCACAAGATTGCGTTTGAGCACGTCTTTATAGCGAAGGTATTGCCCGCCTTGTTTACGTTTTCCGTTTGAAAGCTCAGAATAGAAGACTGCCTTCGGTAGTCTGCTATCGGGCATGCGTAGGACGTGACTTTTCATTAAGAGAGCTTCAATTCCAGACATACCTGTACGACGTAATACCTCGGTGTTTGAAATTCGGTCCTGCCACTTAATGCGCAATATGGATCTTAGACATTTGAGGTGAAATGTGTCTAACTTCTTGATATCTGCTTTATAGCAGCACCATGTCTCTGAAGCGTACAATAATGAAGGCAGGACAATCGCTTTGTACACTAATATTTTAGTTTGCAATTTGAGGTCGTGTGAATTCCAGACACGGGATTTAAGTTTGCCAAAGGCCGCTGCAGTACCTGCTATTCGGGCTGGTATTTCTGATTCTAGTGTATTGTCGTGCTTTAGTCTGCTGCCTAGGTATTTGAAGTATGGGACTTCCTCCAATGCAGAGCCATCCAAGTTGATAGCGGATTGGTCAGCAAAACAACCACGAGCAGGTTTCTTTAAAACTTGAGTTTTGCTGGTGCTTATAACCAGACCAAACCTGCGGCACGATGCGTGTAAGGAGTCCACATAGGCTTGAAGAGACTCTATTGAGTCGGCCATAAGACAAACATCATCGGCATATAAAACGTCTAGAACAGAGAGCTTGGAAACTTGTCTCTTAGCTCTGAAACGGGATTGATCGAATATGCTCTTGTCTGTTCTGGAGCTAATTTCAATTTGACTATTGCAAGTTCTGACCACATCCCGCATAACAAAGGCAAAGTATAGAGAAAACAGAGTAGGAGCCAAGACACAACCCTGTTTCACGCCACTGGTTACTGGTATTTGGTCTGAAAAGTCATTTTCATGTCGAACTTTAACCGTCATATTGTCATGAAACTGACGCATCAAGTTTAACAACTTTCCAGGACAGCCAATTTTCTTTAGCATTATCCATAGGGCTTCACGCGGGACCCTGTCAAAGTGTATGAATTATACACCTATGCCAATAGCACATACATTTACGCCAGGTACATTATCTGTTTGAAAAGTTATCTAACATTGTAAAAATCGGCCAAGTGCTAGTCGGACTCGCGCACGAAGGGTTCCGTACGGTTTATGCATAAGGTTTATGTTTATGAAATTTAATGTTTTTTTTTATATTTATATTTGAGTTAAATGAAAGGTAAATTGCGGTTTACGATTTATGACGTATTAAAAAAAAACTATATTAGATCTCGTTCAAACCAATTTTCGGTGGAAGTTTACATGGTAATGTACATCATATATTTTTTTTTAGTTTTATCCTTCTCTTATTTTAGAAGTTACGGGGGGGGGCACATTTTATGACTTTGGAAGTGTCTCTCGCGCAAACTATCCACTTTATAAGAACATGATATTAGAAACCTCAATATCATTTTTGAAGACCTATCCATAGATTCCCCACACGTATGAGTTTGATGAAAAAAATTTTTTTCATGGGTTTGATGAAAAATAAAAAGTTCCTGTTCTAAGTATGGGGAGCCCCAAAAATTTAATGTTTATTTTCTATTTTTGTGTGAAAAACTTAATGCGGTTCACAGAATACATCTACTTACCAAATTTCAACAGTATAGTTCTTATAGTTTCGGAAAAAAGTGGCTGTGACATACGGACGGACAGACAGACAGGCAGACATGGCGAATCTATAAGGGTTCCATTTTTTGCCATTTGGCTACGGAATCCTTAAAATCTAGTTAGTCATAGCAGTGTTTGTTGCATACTGTAAGTATACACCAATTTATTTCACCTCGTTGCTGTGGAAAAATAAAATACATCAACCAGTTTTTGCAGCTTTAAATTTCACATATAAATCTAAATTTTTCGTTTGTTTGGTGTAACATTGTGGTGTAGTAGTCGAATAAAACTTTACTAAAATATATTTCCTAAACATTTTTAATTTTTTATACCTGATTTTACCCATATGATTTAATGTATACGATAATGAAGGGTCGCATGGAAGAATATCGTTGAATTCTCTAACCTTTTTTTGTAGCCGTTCATATCGCCCTTGTTAGGTATGTTTCGGCGTGATTTTAACCTTTTTGTACAATGACCCTAGTCACAAATGTTAACACAATCTGTTCTTAACAATGGGTCATGACAAAATGGAAGTAATTTATTTATTAAACAAAAAATATATAGGTTAGGTACTATCAACCGACCAACAACCAACTGCTCTGATGTAATGTTGCATGCGCCATATACGCGCGGCGCGCCTAAACATCGGCGATTTGCGGGTTCGATTCCCGCTCGGGATGAATATTTATACAAATATTTCTTTCCAGTCTAATCTCTCCTTCTGGGTCTCCCAATCGTGCCTCGGAGAGCACGTTTATAGCACGCACATAGTTTTTACATATGTGAGTGAATTTACTTTTTATTTGCTTTTTATCAAATCGTCAAATAATACATATATTATTATAGTAATATTTATAGAAAAGAGAGAATTTAAATAAACGTCTCGTGTCTTACATATTAAATAGAAAAAATATTCGTGCTTATTTCATTCAATAAGAATTTCACGCAAGAATAGATAAAGGAGTCGGTGCGTGATTGAATTGTCCCCTTCCGATCGACGTTTCCACAAGGGTGGCGAACATCTATCTGTAGTCAAACGTATTTTCAAATTTTCAGCATTGTTGTAGAAAAATGCATTTCACGATGACGGTACAGTCAAAGAAGGCTATGCATTTCAATTCTTATGTAAGATTCCTTACAATTTAGAATACACATAACATACATTTTATCTATACTTCTATACTAATATTATAAAGAGGTAAAGTTTATAACTTTGTATATACGGGGTAATCTTCGCAAATACTGATCCGATCATGAAAATTCTTTCACTAACAGAAAGCTACACTATTCAGGAGTGACAAGATAAAAGGAAAAAGATAAAAATATATAAAGATTTTAAATCACCAGGATTTGAACCTGCGTCCTCTGACGTGCCGTGTCAAAAATTCAATCTAATCAAGCATTATTATTTGCCTTAGAAATTAATTGGTGATTTTAAAACATTTATATTTATCTGATTTGCTGAAAATAGTGAGAGGCTACACTATTCAGGAGTGTCATAGGCTATATTTTATTGTAATTGTACAAAAAAATTCAGTAAAAAAGAAAAATATTAAAATATATTATGAAAATGACAAAGAAACGAACGCCATCTATCGCTGTTAGATTTAACTATTTAATACTCTATTTTATTTACTGTCTATTTGAATCTATCGATGACGAAGTTTTTACGCTTTTTGATAGATGGCGTTGGAGCAACATATTATTTATTTAAGTGGTTTAAAATTTGTTCTTTATAGTATGTTATTTGGTTCTGTAATTTAAAATAATAAATACACGATATTATTACGATTTTATTCATCGCTGTAGGCGCCCGCTGCCGTTTATTTTTTATTTTATATATTTTCTCTTTACTTTCTGTTTTACTTTATCGGTACTCCGGACGTAGTTTTGGTCAAAAGTTTTCTTCAAAACTATTTTTGCATTTTAAAAAAGATAATTAACGCCCAACGAAGTGGGCACGGGTCGGCTAGTTTTTAATAAAACGTAAATTGATAGACTCTTATTTTTTATGATTTTTGTGCCGCTTTTTTGTATGATGATCACCATAAAGTAAGCGATTTTGATTTATAGTGTTTTGTATACAAATCAGTACAAATAAAAATTAAATCTTATGAATCACATTCTTGTGATTCTTATGGGAAAAAAGTCAATATCCTGTTAAACTGTAACGTTATGCGATATGTATTTTAAACATTTTACACATTGAATACATGCTAAAATACAGTAGGTATTGCAATCATATCAATTTATGAATAATGTTAAACATTTTTTTTTTCAATTTTGATCTATAGAAAATAATTACGCTGTTTTAGAGCCGTTACCGTTTTCACAAACATATTTTATATTGAATTCGTAAAATAACCAAAATAAGTTGAATATTTTTATTTTTATTTATTAAATTAAATACTTCAGTTTGACCATTGACGAGCAGTTCGTTTTGATACCTAAATATGTAATCACAAAATTGCTAATGTAATGTGAATAAATTGTTCGTTTCCTCTATTTCTAAATACAATATTATTATACATAATGAATGATAAATTATGAGAATTAAGATTAATGAAAATTGTTATAATATTAGAAACTCGTGAATTTCGTGCAATTACGCGATATTAACATTTTGAATGTAAAATATTTAACGGCGCGTTTACATGAATGTCAATTTTTTTTGCTATAAATACGTTCTAACATACACAACATATTACAATTTAGGAAACTTTATACAATTGCGTTCTTCTTGTACATTTATGAGGAGAGATTTTTAATTTAAGTTAACAGTTTGTAAAGCGTCCAAATCGGCTTAATTTTTTTCGGTAATATCAAAAGTAAGCACAAGCAAATTCTGGTCTTAGTTCTACTGCAAATTAGTTTTGATTGAATACTAACGAAATCAGAAGCGTATCCATTGTTGACAGATTAAAGTCAATATCAAAAATAGCTGATTGGATTCTTTTCTCAATGTTTTTTCAAAAATATTTTTGATATGGAAAAATTGGTTGCATCTAATACCCCAGTAATGATTCTATTTACAGTACAAAACATACCAGGATAATGAGTATGTTGATAATAATCACTAAAACAATTCAAGACTTGTGACAAAAAATTGATATATTATTTTCTATATCCATATTTTTAAGATCATATGCTACGTTTTTAATATACATAAAAATATTGCATAAGTTAATTATCAGAGAAATTAATATTTTTGCTATCGAGTTTCAATATCTAATTTTTCTATGTCAATTTATTATCTTCGTTTTACATGGATGACGTCATAAAAGAGTTCTTTTTGTGAAAATACATGAATTTCCCACAGAATATAAATTGTTTGTTGTACAAAGAAGTCATCGAAGCAAAGTCATATCGAAAAATGGAACAGAATATAATGTGAAAAGTTTTTGCAAATTAGCCAGCCATATTTGCTATCTGGGCGTGACATCCTTTTTTTTCAAATTATATGATCCTTCGAGCCGAATTTAAACAAGTATTTTGCATAATTTTAAAGAAATGATATAGCAATAAAATTCAAGTTTAGCAGAACATGAATTTCATTATATTTCTAATAAATACCTGTAAATTATTATCAAAACATTATCTTTTCATTCTCTGTGAGAGAGTTCCTTTCAAAATATATCTAATTTTTTTAAAATTAATTAATCACTATCATGACGTCTAATGAAATGAACACAATTAATTTTAATATGTATATGATTTGAACAAAAACTAATCATAATATTGATTTTGGCTTACGAATAAATGATTTTTAACATATTTTATGAGTATCAGGACAACAAAGATCCACGTGCACCATTGTTGCGTCATTTGTCGGAATGAATCCCGGATATTGAGGTCGACGAGATTAGTGTGGCGCTCAAGAAGCCTAAAAACGGGTGGGGCTCGGGGATGACTGTCCTAAAAGCCTTGGCGAGACTCTTTCACGCCGTCATTCACTGGGGTATGTGGATGTGATGTCACCGAAACTGTTTACGAATGCACTCGAGGATGTCTTTAGGAACTTGGGTTGGAGGAAACGAGGCATCAACGGCAACGGCGAATACATCTCTCACCTTCGATTTGCCGTCGATATCGTCATCTTTATGGAGAGGTTGGAGGAGCTAGGCCAAATGCTGGGTGGCTTAACTTAGTCCTCCCGACGAGTCGGTCTCGGTACGAATTTGGACAAAACGAAAGCTATTAACCGACTTCCATAGAAGGAGAAGGTTCTCAATTCGATTGTTTTTTATTTTAATTTTATGTATGTAATCTTAGAAGTTCGACTGGGTGGACAGTGAGACTGGATTTACAAAACTACCTAAAGTTACCATCTATAATGTCAACTAGTTATAAAAATATAATAACATTAAGGTTAAAAAAATCGGCCAAGTGCGAGTCGGACTCGCGCACGAATGGTTCCATACCATTGACTAAACTAAATATAAGTAAATTTTCTGTAAAATATTAATTTATTCTGTAAAATATTTATTTAATTGTGACGCCATCTATACCGATATTAAAAAACTATTAAAACGATATTAGTCTATCGACGAAGTTTTCTCAATTTCTGATAGATGGCGTTTTAGACTAATAAAAAACAAAAATAAATATCGCCCCCCTTATATATTTAATTTTATTTTGTTTTTAGTATTTGTTGTTATAGCGGCAACAGAAATACATAATTTGTGAAAATTTCAACTGTCTAGCTATCGCCGTTCTTGAGATACAGCCTGGTGACAGACGGACGGACGGACGGACGGGCGGACGGACAGCGGAGTCTTAGTAATGGGGTCCCGTTTTTACTCTTTGGGTACGGAACCCTAAAAAGTACATGATCCATACAAAGATGAAATCAAAAATTTAGTGTTAATAAAGCTTATGTCCTAATAGAATAAAATAAAGATCAATAAGCCTCGGCGTATCCCGCTGGGCCAATCTTATCTTGAGTTTAATGAAATTTTTCAGAAACCGCACACGACACGACCTTTATATTACACTTTATATACAATAATTTGAGCCAATGAAATACATTGCTTATTCAAACTACATAAGGTTTATTTTGCTTTGATTCATTTTAACGGGTTTTTGTATTATTGGTAGGCGCTGTGATATATGCTTTAGCGTGAACTCGCTGTGTAAGTTGGTAAATAGAATTATCCGACCTTGTCGATCAACTTTTAATGAGTCGAGAAACATATGTTGTACCTTGATTATATTATTATTTATTAGGAGTAATTTCGGCTTTGTTCATATAATAAATTATGAAGATATTGTGCCTACAAGAAAGGGATACTTTTGGTGATTTGTTTAGATTTGTGTGCTTGTAATATCATAATACCATTTGTGTTGTAAAGTATCTTAAAGTATTTAAAATAATATCTTTTTTATTTAGTATTTTTGTATTGAGATAGAGTAAGAAATTATCAATGCTCGGGTATTTTCTTAAATATTAAAAAAATATTTCATTTTTAAATTACAAAAACTTGATGCCTTTGCAGTCTCTTCCTATCGATGAAATATCATAGAGTACAATTTATTTTTAAGTTCTAGTTAACCACCAAAGTGACTTCATAATCTAAGCTCCTTATTACCATTAGATGTCCATGACGGGTCGCAGATGTTCACAGATAACAAGTCCAACAAAATCGGATCATTAGCTACGGTGAACGCGTACGTGTACCAGTGAACCCGTAAGGGCCTTTTCATTAAAATGTAGGGAAATCCTTAAACTATGTCTATGTCAGTAAAGCCAGATACAGGGCTATAGATTGGAGAATATATTCTCTGAAAAATATATGATATCATGATTCTTAGCGTTAATAGAAGGAGAAACAAGATTTTAGTCAAAAAATATGGTGACCTATGAGAAGAAGTAGTTAGTTTGCAGTAGAGCTGTACACTTACTTATTGGTGGAATTTATAAGTCGCCTGAAGTTTTAGTCTTTATCTCATTTTTAAGGAGATAGATGTTAAAATCCCTCATTATTTTTGTATTTTGTACACCTTTGTTCATTGTGTCTATAGAATTAGGAAATAGATTTCTAAGTCTTATTATGAGCAGCATTTATTCCAATTTTATAAATCAATTCAATTTCAATAAAACTATTATAAAAAGAGCGTCACCGTACAATTAAAATGTAAATAAAAGATTCTTATTATTAGAAAATCTACAATACCGATACTTTTTTATTTGGTTATACCATTATCATCATCAAATAAATTATTGAATATTCTTTTTGATTTTAAATTCTCTTTATTGGAGATGATAATGATAGGATATAAAAAATTACGATACGGCTTACCGGAAAAAAGAGAAACAATAAACGCTGTGGACCCATCAAAATTAATCATCAAAAAATGCGTATAATTTTGGGATAAAATTTACATTTCAATAAATGTTTATTTTTAATAGATTGAACAAAGACCTATTTCCAGCGAGAAAGCTAAAAGTATTAAGAAAAGTATTTTAAGGGAATAAAGCAACAATCAAAACGAAACTAAGAATTCATAATTTTAATACAAAAATGAGAAAACCGAAAACATTAAGGGTCGGAATAAAATACCGAATGTGTAAAGCCACATGACCAGTGAAAGCTAAGCGTTGTATGCGTTTCACATTTTTAATTGAATTGTTATTATTTTAGCCCAACCATAAAATATAAATGATTGTTCTATGGGTATCTCATACACAATCTATATCTATACGAAATAATAATGCTAAAATGCTAATTTTTATGTTTGAGCTCACTGACCTTAGAATATACTTATCAAATTCAAGTATTTTGTCTAAGAAGTCTATAGGCTACAAATTGTTATGATATGACCGTTATAGCAGGTTTCATTGTATTATTTTTGTATATATATATTCTTTATTGCACTAAGTAATTACAACAACACATTATAATAAAGGAAGTAAGGCAAGGGCGAACTTATCTCTAAAAGAGATCTCTTCCAGTCAACCCAAAGTATTGTAAGTAAGTTGTATTTTGTCTTTGAATCTTTCCTTGCAACTATTTATATGGATGCATGTTAAAATATGTATTTTTTAACGATTTTTATGTTTTGAAATTTTGTTAACATTATAACATAAAACTTGTCTCGATTTAACTTGCAACTGTATCGTCAGACATGTAGTAGTAACATAATTATACTTAAAAAATGGAATTATTACCATAATTTCAAAAGATATAAAACGAATAAATAAGGAACGAAATAAGAAGTATATATTTATAAAAATCTAGTGTACAACGAGCCTCTTCTGAGAAAATGTCATCTTGTTTTTAAATTCGCCGCCAAATAGCGTTTTTAAATATAGCGGAGTTAACTCGACTTCTCATTACCGTATCGTCAGGTCCGGTGGCACTCTGTAATTATTTCTTAAATCTATAGTTAAGCAGCGATTATATTATTGAAAACATTTGGTTTAATAATACGGATAGTATTTTAATTGTTAATGTGTTGTTTATAAGTAAGTGAATGTAAACATTTAGTTGACCACATGACATGCACCACCATGCATTATTATATAATAATTTTGACCAAAAAAAAAATCATCGAAATTGGTCCACCCAGTCAAAAGTGCAAAAGAAGGTAACATACAAAAAAAAATACAAACTTTTTGGAAGTCAGTTAAAAAAGATAATGTGATAATATAACTGATTTTTTTTTTAAATAATGAATGACGCATTTGCGCACTAGTAACACCAATTGACTATTGCGCGTGTCACACCAAGCCTCAGTAACACCAATTGAATAATTCCCGCTTATAACAAATGAAACCCACAGAACACACCCGACAAAGGAATCACACCCTACTTGAAGGCAATAATGTGAAGTGTTTACTTATCAATACATCATATTATAAAACAAAGTCTCTTCCCGCTGTCTGTCTGTCTGTCTGTATATATGTTTAGATCTTTAAAACTACGCAACGGATTTTGATGCGGTTTTCTTTAGTAAATAGAGTGATTTCAGAGGAAGGTTTATATGTATAATACATGCATAATATAGTAGAGGAACACTGATAGTTTTAAAGTTTTCTAATGTGATGTCGTAAATAAACACATTTTTTGCGCTTAGATTGCAAATATTTATTTTATATTTTATATTTAGTATCAGCATTGCACCCGTGCGAAGCCGGAGCGGGTCGCTAGTAATGAAGATAAGAAGAAAATATGTGCTTGAAATTAGCAACGTTTTAAAGTTCTAGTACGACGGTGAACAAGTTTGGCTTAGCCAAGATTAAACCTACAGTTATCGGTTCCACCGGACTCAGTAGCTTTAAATACAAATACAATGTGTATTTTATTGCATCTCCTAATGGCTGGAGACGGTTCGTTATCCGTCGTTGCACTGATATTGCTTCATGTTACAATAACTCTTTTCAAAAATAAATTACCACTTAACATTGTTTATCGCTATCGTTTATGGTAGAAAAATGCTGGTTGAGTTAAACGTTTGTTTTACTCATTGAATAATGGGTTCATTCTTTGTATTTTTTTTTATTATACTCGTATTACTGTAATGCATAGTTCAGCTAAGAGCTTCTGTTGAGCAAAGGCGTTTTGTTTTATCAAACGGAAGTGTTAGCACGCCGTTTTTTATTACGTTACAAAAAAGCGCTTCATTTTAACAAGCACTTTTATATAGTATAAAATTTTATTTTAAATTTTTTATTGCTCTGTCTTATATATTTATTTTTTACATATATTATTTAAATAGAGAAAATATATTCAAATCGAGTTTGATGATAGGCTAAACTATATTTTACGTATAGCTTAGTTTACACTTTACATGATGCCGCAGTAAGACGATTAACGACGAAACGATTTTCGAATATTCATTGATGTATTTTTACAGACTTTTATATTACCAATAAAAGATGACTCAAATGTAATAAAACAATATAAACACGGGAGATAAACGTAAAACATGATACACCTGCATGAAAGTGTAATAAAAACGTAGTAGCCGTTATGATCACCTGTCCCTTTAAATGAGAATAAAATATCATATTCGTTAATGTCTATCTGTTACTTCAATACGAATTATACTTTGTTTATGTAAGCTATTATTATTAAATTTATTATTTTGGTTTATTGTATAAAAAAATAGTTGTTATCTATACTAATATAATAAAGCTGAAGAGTTTGTTTGATTGTTTGTTTGTTTGTTTGTTTGTTTGTTTGTTTGAACGCGCTAATCTCAGGATCTACTGGTCCGATTTGAAAAATTCTTTCAGTGTTAGATAGCCCATTTATCGAGGAAGGCTATAGGCTATATATCATCACGCTAAGACCAATAGGAGCAGAGTCCACGCCGACGAAGTCGCGCGCAGAAGCTAGTTAAATATAAAGAGCAATATTTTTTGATGTGTGCCAAATTGACACGACTAAAGCCATAAAAAAATCCACATATTCATTATTATTAGGGTATTATATTACAAAATATAGTCTCACGACTAATACAAGGCAACTTGATGCATATAAAAAATGTGTTTTTATAACTACATAAGCATGTGATCCAAATAAAACCTTATCTATTAGTTTGCTGTTTTGAACAAAATTAGTTGTTGAAGCTATTTTAAAATAAGTATGTATTTTATTTTGTGAATACTAAAACTTTCTTTATATAAAGTAAAATTTTAATGAACACACTAAGCCATTATTATATAATAAATAACTTTGATAATATTATTTTAATATGCCATTTAAAAAACATTACCAACTTAGGTTTTTCAAAGTAAATCACAAAAAAAACTTTCATATCATAATCAGTATAAACTATAAAGTAAATCTGATGGCAGTAGGTAATCCAATATGAAAATAATAAAAGTGAATTCGGGTGTAAAAGCTAGTACGGTGCTTGGCGTGAGATGAGAGAAAATTTATGGTATTTTTACGTTAGAAGCACCTTTAAGGAATCAATAGCTTTACTAGAGAAGGATTTCAGAATCTTCCATAATCTCAAGTACATTAGGGATCTATCAGTTAACAGACAGCAAAAAAAAAATAGGTTAGATTTAAAACTAAACCATTGGCCACTTTTTGACCGACTTTCAAAAAAGGAGAAATTCTCAATTCGATTGTGAATTGAAAAAGTACTTTTTTATGTTACCTCAGAACTTTTGACTTGGTGGACCGACTTAAATAATTTTCATTTTAATCTAAATCTGACGCTTGTCTTGTAGTCCCATTTAAATTTGATCGAGATATAATGAGTACTATTTTGTAATCTTTGATGACATGTATTTATGTGACTGTGCGTACTCGAGACGTCATCTACCGGCATTCAGTAAAACTACTTCGGTTCGGACTATCGATCTACTATAACGTAGTGAGCTATGTTATCCACTACAGGGCAGTAGCAGTTTTTTTTTAATCTATAATAATAAGAAATATTTTATAACATACACACACGCTCGTCTGTCCCTTTGTTAAGCAACTTCATGCTTGTTTTTAACCGTACATATTTTTTATGTATGTTTGGGAATAACTTCGTCGTTTAAGAACCGATTTTGATAATTCTTTTTTTGTTGGAAAGGAGATATCCCTGGGCTGGTACCATGATAAGGAAACCAGGATCTGATGATGGAATACCAGAGATGAAAATCGTAGTGACAGACTAGTGTGTTTGTTAATTTTTTTCGTCTTTTACGTTGCATAACTTGTCGATATAATTGAAGTCGGTTTTTTTCGTTTGCTAGCAAGCACAATTATATAGGTACATAAAAGCCAGCTGATATAGCTAAATACTTTTTCATTGGTAAATATACATAGAAATATTACATATTATATAAATACAAATGTTACACTCGGACTCAGGCGGGAATCCAACCCGTAACCCGCGGAGCAGAAACCTACTTGTCGATGTCATTGAAGTCGGTTTTTTTTTTCGTTTGCGAGCAAACACAATTTACTTATTATGAATTCGTATAATCTAAGTATACAAGTAGACATCAAAATATCAGATTAAGATTTATAGCCTCTTATACTATCCGTTCAGAGCCTAATTATTTGGACGAAATCGGGACATGGGCTGGAAAAGTGTCCGAACACTATTATTATAGATGATGAATTTATAATATGTGTGACGGGCTTTTCATAAATATGATCTTGAATATGACGGTGAGCAGAAGTTTCAGGGAATTCCGTCCGAAGAACAGGATAGTTTTTTTAGTAGAAAAATCCAGGACACATCTTGTGTACTACAGCTGAATTTTGATAGTTAACAAAGCAAAAAATTTGACATTTTTGTTAACTAAAGAGTACTGCCGCGTCTTTCTGTCCTCCTGTCTGTCTAAACGCGATAAACTCGAAAACTACTGAACAGATTTTTACACAGTTTTCAACAATAGAAAGAGTGATTCTTGAGGAAGGTTTAGGTATATAATTTATTATGCTTTTATGTAAATTAGTAGAAATACGGCAATAAATGTTGAAGAGGTCGCAAAAAATCTCGCCAACGGGGACCTTTCCTCGCGAACGTCGCGTAAACTAGCTAAGATATAGTTAAGTAATGTACTAGCGAATTCAAAATCTATAAAAATGCTACAAAAAAGTCCGCAACAGCATATCTATATATCTTACGGTTGACTTTCAATAACCACTTTTATGTTCAAAACATTACGTTATTTTTAAAGCTATTTTCTTTAGTTCAGTATTAATTCTTATTCAAATAAATATGTTAGTTAGCTTAAGAATTTAATGCAGATTAAAATTGCTCTGTACACTATATCAATCAGATGAATAGTTTTTGAGATATCGTCGTTAGAAGTAATTATTAAAAATAATTAATGCGCAATGAAGTGGGCACGGGTCGGCTAGTATTATAATTATAATATTCATATTTGGCTTTAGCAAGTATAAGCATATGAAATTCGATCAAAGATCCAGTAGTTAGCTTTTTCAACTGGAATTTATACATTGTTTCTGTTCCATAGTGTTAGAAGCTTAATTTTCTAACATATTTGGGTGGTGATTAAACTTATAATATCTTAGTATGCGTGGTTTAAATTTTGTATTCTTCATATATTGTACTCGATCCACTAGCCTAACTAAGCAATTGATTACAATACGCAATAGCCAATCGTTGATATAACATGCACGCATAGCAAATTAAATTTGCCATATTATGAAGTCACTATAATAATATTATGTAGTTAAAACTTACATATGTATTTAATTAATAAAACTTTCATGTCTTTAATTTTTTTTAAATAGCTCGTTTGGCTAATAAGCTTACGATTTCCTGATGGTAAGCGATTACGTTAGCCTATAGACGCTTGCGATTACCCTCAGGAGTTATTGTCAAGTTACCCACCATAGGAATACAACACTCCTTGAAAGCAGTATTATTTAGCTGTGATCTTCTGTAAGGTCGAGGTAGGTACTTCCCCAGTTAGACTGCAGATTTTGATCAGGATATTTCTCACTGTGCCTTACCGCAGTTAAAAGATATCATGGTATGAATTGCTTGGCTGACAACCGAGGGCACCTTACCTAGTTATAGTAACAAAAAAAAAAAAAAAAAAAAATTGTAGTGGTAAATTTCTAGAAATGAAATATAAAACAATGATTTTGTACCTTTATCAATACATAATATTATATAACAAAGTCGATTCCCGCTGTCTGTCCCTATATGTGCTTAAATCTTTAAAACTACGCAACGGATTTTGATGCGGTTTTCTTTAATAAATAGAGTGATTCCAGAGGAAGGTATGTATAATACATGCATACTATAGTAAATCATCATAATCAGCATTGTACCCGTGCGGAGCCGGGGCGGGTCGCTAGTATCTTATATATTGCTCACAGTTTATGAGATACAATTTTTGTTTATGTCATAAAATAGAACTCTCTTTTATAAAATAAGTAAATTGTTTATTTTCCTACAAAAATGGTGTACTTATTACTTGACAAAGATATTGTGTTTGCTCGCATATGAAAAAAAGACCACTTCAATAACATCGACAAGTAATAAAATATAGGTCTTAGGAACTATTTTTTTTACCTTCCAATTTCCATTTTATTCTGGCCTTAACGGCCATTTTTGCAAATGATATTTAGGTCCATAATTTCTAAAGAAAGTACCAGTCAGGTGAAGTTAATATTTTACACCCGACCGAGCCGAAACGTGATCGTCCTTTTAATGTAAAGTTTTATATCACGATAACAAATGCTTGACGTAAGACCAATACTATTTTTGTTCATTATAATATTTACTAAACGGGGTAAACGGGATAAATGTATTATACGTATCGCAAGGTGTCTATCGCAGCAATGCCGGAGATAGAAGCAGTCTTTTCACTGCTTCTACCTCCGGCATTGCTCCGCGATCATCTTCAGCACACTGTTTGGGCTGCTCCTTACTCTACGCACAAAAGATGCGCATCTCTTACGCATGGTGGTGTGGAAGCAGTCGGTTCTTAAAAATGTAATGTGATTTTCAAATTTCAATGTCAACTGAAGACGATATCATTCTAACAACTTTTAGTTATTTAAAAATTTATATATATGTCGAAGATCAGAAGTGAGTAGAGGGGAGGAAAGGCCGAACTAGTTTATTAACAATGTAATTTAACACAAGATACTACACAGATTAGTTAATGGGGTGGAGACTAACTACTTAGACTTAGTATTCAATGGACTCACCGAGCGGGTACCGTATCTATCGCGTGGCAGAGTGACAACTCAGTGTCAGTGCCCGGGACTTGTGACCCGAGGTTAGAGTAGTAAGTTTTGGGCGGCGCCGCGCGCCGCCTCACAGTGCGCATTGGCACTCGCCTCCACTGCTCGAGTTGCCCAATAAGTAACAATTAATTCGTGTACACAAACTAACCCTTACAAGAGTCGAGGTTAAGCTACTAGCAGGATACACAAGCGCACCGCGCCACGCCAGAGCCAAGTCTGCCTTAGCTGCGGTTGTGTTGGTCTTTTATACACGACAGAATGACTCGAATATTAAAGTGAGGGTAGGTGAATGTCGACAATAGCGCAGATACCGACGTACACGTAAGAATAACTCGAATAATAGAATTAGTGAGGGTAGATGATTATCAATAACAACACAGGTACCGACATTAATAACAATCTGCATTGACTCTCCGACATATATATATTTTAAATTTTTTATTACTTTACTCTACGACTAAGTGATTGTATATATACAATTTGGATCGTCTCTATCAATGATAAGTGATGCATATTATATATTTTTGTAGACCAAGTTTTACGAAAACATCAGGTCAATAAAAAACACCGTTATATATATTTTTCTATATTTAAATATTTGATATGATAAAAGTATTTTCTTATCTGATTTAATTCGACGGTTACTCACGTAGTGTAGTGTCTACTAGGAGCACAGGACTGACAAGGATATTGGATTTGCAGCGTTTTGTCTCCTGACAAACTAGTAAATGGGATGGGAATAAATCCTATTTATTAACCTTGTTTGAAGGCTCTCACATTTCACCACGCTCCTAGTATGGGTGAAATAATTTCAATTATAATAGATTTTGTCATTAATACGTCTTATATACATACAATTAATTCTAAGAATAAAGTTTTGATTTTCTACTAAACAATGGATTGGTTGCTACCCATGCTGCATGTATGTGCAGCACATACTCGTAATATCTATACCTATATGTAAAAATCAATTGCTGTTCGTTAGTTTCGCTAAAACTCGAGATGGTTTGACCGATTTAGGTATTTTTGATCTTGAAGTGTTTGTGGAAGTTCAGGAAAGGTTTAAACGGTGAGAAACATAAATAACATATTATTAAAATTGTAACAAAAAATACTAAAAATGACGATTTTATTTTCCAGTACAAAATGTTCCTAGCGGGGAAATTTAATGTCTTTTGTCAAAAACGTTGTCAATTGGTTGTCTGGGTATTTGTGCAGTCCTTGTCGGCTCCCCACCGTGCCTCGAAGAGCACGTTAAGCCGTCGGTCCCGGTTGTTATCAATCGATTATATATGATAGCGATCGTTACTCATAGTAGGAATATATCAGCCAACCCGCATTGGAGCAGCGTGGTGGATTAAGCTCTGATCCTTCTCCTCCATGGGAAAAGAGGCCTATGCCCAACAGTGGGATATTAGAGGCTGAAGCGAAAAGTTTTTATAAAAGCGTTCATCATAATTTTGTCAAAAATGCTGCAATGGGAATTGCATTTTAACAGTGATAGTTCTTTCTAACAAAAGCGTAACTTTCCAGTTTTTTTCTATTACCAAAGAGTAACTTTTTAATGAAGCTTTTCCATGAGTTCACTCATAAACAACGTGTAGAATAACCCAATGTTCGATTCGTGAGATTTAATATAATTTAGACAGAGATAAAAGTTTGGATGTGGTATAAATATTTGCATACCAGTAAAATGTATTTTTAATTATATATGTACCTATACTAGCGACCCGCCCCGGCTTCGCACGGTTGCAAAAACTATCAGTGTTCCTCTATTATATTCTGCATGTATTATACATATAAACCTTCCTCTGGAATCACTCTATTTAATAAAGAAAACCGCATCAAAATCAGTTGCGTTGTTTTGAAGATCTAAGCATATATAGGGACTGACAGACAGCAGGAAGCGACTTTGTTTTATATTAAGTAGTGATAAACATATTATATAAAATTCAAAATTATCGATGTTTTATTAAGATGTATACCTTGATATCTTTAAAAAACAAATATAGTATTTATGAATATTATGATTTAAGAAAATGTAAGCGGTTTTAAAAAGATTTCAGAGTGTAATAGGAAGAAATAGTAAGAAAAAATACTCACTTTAACATTTACGTCACTATTACTGATACTTTAAAATATTAAATAAATACATGGAAGATATTAATTACTTATATATACAGGGTGTGTCGTAAATCGTGGATAATCCGTTAACTGGGGGTAGCCCTGATTTCGACCGCCAAGAAAATGTACTTTTTATTTCAGGGTTGTCAACACTGTGAAAATTGTGAATATTTTTGTGTTTTTTCAAAAACTTCCTACCGCGACTAGTAATTTGGTCATAATTTTTACAAATTAAGGTATTTTAATGTAATTTTTATTTTATTTTACTCGGGAATACTTGTACTATCTAACGAAATTACTATTTCAGGCATAATTTATTCTAAACTTATGAAAATTAGCGTTAGAAGTTTTTTTTATTTTTATTCGTAACTTTTTGTCAATATTTAACCATTGATTGTG
This sequence comes from Melitaea athalia, assembly GCA_905220545.2. Classification (NCBI taxonomy): domain Eukaryota; kingdom Metazoa; phylum Arthropoda; class Insecta; order Lepidoptera; family Nymphalidae; genus Melitaea; species Melitaea athalia. The sequence continues at coordinate 7,789,729 of HG992184.1, forward strand.
AAAAAAAAATGTATGGCACTAGAATTGCCCAGTATTTTAAAAGAATGCTTAGTTTGTGTAGTTTCTAAAACGGTATAACAATTAGTGCTTGACAAGCAAAATTATTTTTTAGGAGCGAAAGAACTTATCACGGTCGGTAAGTTCGTTTTGTATCATTAGCATTTGTGTCACTTAAATGTTAGGATAAAGATAAAAAACAAAGATTTTTGTAGTAGAAATGCATTTATTACATCAAACTAAATGTTCGAAATGTCCTCCATTGGCAGCAATGCAGGTTCGGCATCGCCTTATAAAAGATCTTTTGATACGGCGTGCATAGCCTGATACTTCAATTTCACGAGTGGCTAATTGCACACAGGTGCGCAATTCTTCGATTGTCGACACTGCTTTAGTATAAACTTTTTCTTTAATGCATTCCCCAATAAAAAAAGTCCAGGGGGTTCAGGTCAGGCGATCCTGGTGGCCATAAAATTAGACCCAAGCGCCCAAACCTAGGTGGATTGGGCTCTGGGTATGTGTCGTTTAAATATTCCCGCACCCGAACAGCAAAATGCGCGGGACACCCGTCAATTTGCAGCATCATTCCTTCTTTTGTCACCAGTGATAAATGCAGCAGTTTGGTGAGAAAATAATAGGCCCATATGAGTTGCCAGCTACATTAAATGCTGAAATCTATTTAAATTTTTTACAAAGTAATTTACCTGAGCTGCTGCAAAATTTATCACTGGAGACAAGAGAAGGAATGAGGCTGCAAAATGATTGGTGTCCCGCGCATTTTGCTGTTCGGGTGCGGGAATATTTAAACGACACATACCCAGAGCCCAATCCACCTAGGTTTGGGCGCTTGGGTCTAATTCTATGGCCACCAGGATCGCCTGACCTGAACCCCCTGGACTTTTTTTATTGGGGGATGCATTAAAGAAATAGTTTATACTAAAGCAGTGTCGACAATCGAAGAATTGCGCACATGTGTGCAATTAGCCACTCGTGAAATTGAAGTATCAGACTATGCACGCCGTATCAAAAGATCTTTTATAAGGCGATGCTGAAGCTGCATTGCTGCCAATGGAGGACATTTCGAACATTTAGTTTGATGTAATAAATGCATTTCTACTACAAAAATCTTTGTTTTTTATCTTTATCCTAACATTTAAGTGACACAAATGCTAATGATACAAAACGAACTTACCGAACGTGATAAGTTCTTTCACTCCTACAAAATAATTTTGCTTGTCAAGCACTAATTGTTATACCTTTTTAGAAACTACACAAACTAAGCATTCTTTTTAAATACTGGGCAATTCTAGTGCCATACATTTTTTTTTCACAATCAATGGTTAAATATTGACAAAAAGTTACGAATAAAAATAAAAAAAACTTCTAACGCTAATTTTCATAAGTTTAGAATAAATTATGCCTGAAATAGTAATTTCGTTAGATAGTACAAGTATTCCCGAGTAAAATAAAATAAAAATTACATTAAAATACCTTAATTTGTAAAAATTATGACCAAATTACTAGTCGCGGTAGGAATTTTTTGAAAAAACACAAAAATATTCACAATTTTCACAGTGTTGGCAACCCTGAAATAAAAAGTACATTTTCTTGGCGGTCGACATCAGGGCTACCCCCAGTTAACGGATTATCCACGATTTACGACACACCCTGTATAAAGTTATCAATATAGGTCGAACACCATCTTTCTCATGTGTGAAAATTTAACATATCCATTATAAGCCATTCATATATCTCCGTCGATATTACTCCAGCGAACTTTGTTATTACTTCACCCAAGTTTATTTTGAAATGAACTGGAAACTGGCGTCCAGCGGCAACGTACGATTTATAATCTTTCTACTTGAATATACATGTCGATTTGCACCTTATCCCTTTATGATAAGGTCCTGAATATAATTCAACTTAAAAGAATTAAAACTGTGTCGTGTTATCTTGTCGAACATAAATCAACCATAGGTGTTTGGATTAAGGCTTAAATTTTAATAAAGTTACGTTAGTTATAAGAAATCCCTTTCATATTATAATTAGATGCATACAAAAGTTTCAAGGATGTAAGAGGGTGTGAGCTTGTTTTTAATAGGTTTTTATTTTAATATAACCTATATTTTATAGTTTAAGTTAGTTCAAGTGTACGTGAAAGCTTTTTGTTTATCAGAATTAGCTAATTAACATGGCATACGTTTTATTGAAAAGGTCGCCCATTAAGGGCAACGATTTGACCTTAATCAATCACGCTGGTCTATTGCTGATTGGTGGGTGCATGTATCAGATTTCTCCTGAGACATTTAGATTTCCTGACAAGAATTTCCTATACCGAAGAGAATAAGCTTAATTAAAATTTCGACTAAGATTTACGTATCTGATTCTCTGGGTAATTTCGGTTCCAAGTACGGGTACATGTCAGATTTTTTAAAGATATTTCTATAATTGTATATACATATATTAAAAAAAAAACGAAAAAATATATATTAATATGTTTTATTTAATTATATTTTTAAGAGCATTTTTTTAATTTAATTTTATTTATTTAATCCACCAGTGGCAAAGAACTACACCAATACGATGCAATAAATGTAAATACAAAAATAAACTTAAATCTAAATGTGCTGCCTTTTAAGATGAATACAGCATACATTTAAAAATAAGTTCAAAAGTAAAATTTAAAGTTGTTGATTTATGTGAAATAAATATTAGTATTACAGCCTTTTCAGACTCCAGCTCTTCTTCATCAATTCAGCCTATTGCAGTCCATTGCTGGACATAGGCGTCCCCATGTTCGCGCAAAAATGGCGCGAACTCATATGTTTTGCCTACAGGTTTTGCCCATAGTCACCACGCTGCGGGCGGGCGGGTTGGTGATCGCAGGACTGGCTTTGTCGCACCGAAGACGCTGCTGCCCACACTGCTGCCCATCTTCGGCCTATGTATTTGAAAGCCAGCCATTGGATGGTTATCCCGACAACAGTCGCCTTGAACTCTTCTTAAAGTGCTTTATGTTAACCCAGCTTCAACTAATTATCGCGTAACTCTCGTTGGTGTAGGTTTTAAAGATCTACGTGCAAATCTGGAGAGATTTCAGCTTGATTATTTTCCATCAATTTAGTAAATAAATGTAAAAAAGGAAATCCTTTGTTATAAAGATAAATAAATACCTTTTAGATAAAAGCTTCGCGGCTAGCGTTGTTAGGTTCTCCTTTATCTGTGCTAGATCTATCGACTATTACTACGGCAAATCGCTTTTAAGCCAGTTTTTCTAATACTAGATGTTTCATTATAAGGGGACCAGAAATGACAGCTGATAAAGGCAATAGGTTATAAGGTTCTAAGTTAACTTTTCAAGTGATTTTTCAAAGAGGTGAAAGTCATCGTCTCATTTGCGAGAAACTTTTGTTAAATATTTGTAGTCGGATTTCATGAGATTATTTTTTTTTTAATATAAATTATTATATCTCCAGATACTATGTTGTTGGTGGCGACATTTGGATTCACTCTTTTGCTCCATAATTACACTTAAATATTCAACGATCGCGAAAATAACTTGGATAAGCCCAGTAAATAGACACTAATAGATCCACAAGGGGAATCATGTTGATGATTAAAACAAAATTAACAAAATGCGTTGGATCTTGACAACAATATATGCCTTGAATGGGTTTTCTTTTCATGCCATAGTTTTTGCAGATTAGCTTAAAATGCAGATGTCTAAATAAATGAGGATAATTCGTACTTGCGGATCCGAATATTAGCACCAACCCTGGTCTGTACTATGAAGGTTTTCAAAAACTAGAACATTAGAAAATTAGAATTAATTGTTCTTATATAAAATAGAAAAAAGGTTTTCTTAGAAACTAGAATATTATAATCGAATAAAAAGTGACCACGTAGGGAAGAAACTTGAAATGAATAAATTCAAGTTTAATAGTAGGAGATACGAACTGGAGACGAACTTGACCCATCTGCTTAATGGATTAAATTTTTTTATATTTGTTTAAGTACATTAGAAAAATAATCGCGAAAGGGTTGCCTGAATAATACTAGCCAGGCTATATTTAATTCAAAACTAAAAAAGGAAAAAAGTTGTGTTGTCTATTATTTTCCTATCATGACTCCAGTAGTCAGGCAGGTATAAACAGGCATATTAATAAAATATACTAGTGGTCGCCAAGTGGTCGAAATTAGTTTTGATTATAAGTTTGAACATTATTAAGGTTCTGTTAAAGACTATACAATAATTAAAAATATAATAATATATTTTTATTTTTATATATTTATTTTTATATACAGAGTGGGGATGACAATACAACGATAATTGATAACACCGTTAGTGCTCGTTTATAGAAGTATTTCAAAACCATCAGATAAGTCCTAACATCAAAATATAAAAAAAAAAGATTTTTTCATACAAACTACAAAATTTAATTATTTTGATTGAATAAAAAATAGTAAGTTAGAAAAGTAAATTAAAATAAATTGTTACGCATTTAAAATTAAATTGAATAAAAAACTATTTGATTAAAATTTTCTCAAACCATCATTTTTTTTTAAATATGCAGAACTGATCAGTAGCCGATACTGAATAAGTAATTTTTTTTAAACATTAGTTATTATAAGTAATATTATTTGGTCTGCGAACTGTCACTAAATAATAATAATTATAATAATAACCCCCCCATGGGATCACCTTGCCGTGGTGGGGGGGCTTACGGGAAGCAAGGTACTGTGTAGTTAAGCTCAGACTAACTGGAGCAAATCCCATCTATAAGGTACAGGTTAAGATTGTCGCTCATCCAGACTACCCTTCCCAACCAACGATCCCAACCCCTCTTTTAGATGCACTATGGAAAAAAGTTGTAATAGAAGATATAATTTGCGGCCGCTTCCTGGGGGTCGCCGGGGCACACCTGGAGCCGGTGCTGGGTGTCACAGCATGCGAACCACTGGCGGTGGGGGACTGAACAGGCGGGTTCCCCCCGAACAATCTACGACAGCCGATCCAATCCGCTGCCCAAACTCACCAATATCCGAAACGTCATCAGCAAACAACAGTCTTAATTCCACACCAACTTCATCCCCATACCGCATCGAGATGCCATCTCGATCTCCTACCTCATCACCTATGTCAGAAGATGTTGTGCAGGAGGCATACGCCACTCAACCTGCACCCACTCCTGGCATCACTAGCGCAAGAAGAAGATGGACCTCACAAATGAATGAATTTATATGGCGCAACTACCTAATTTTGACAAAAAATGAAACCAACACACGCTCATACTTAGACACTTTACATAAAAAATTCATGGCAGCGTTCCCGGAAATTGATGTTTCCAGACAGAGAATCGGTGACCAGCGTAGAGCTATAATTAATAACAAACTACTCCCACAATCGACACTTGACGGAATTAGAAATGAAATCTCAACCCTAATACAAACCGGAAATATAGAAACCAGTCAAACTAACCTTACACAAAACACAGGCACTCGTATGCGGTGGTCCAACGAGCTAAACGAATCTATATTACGAACCTATTTTGAAGTAACGCACATAGACACTGACATGACAGCAAATAGAAAAAAACTACACACCAAATTTATTGAACAACATCCTCACCTTAGTCACATTTCAGAACAAAGGTTATCAGACCAACGCAGAGCAATAGTTAACAATAAAATGATACCACAAGAAAGAATAGAACAAATTAGATATGAAGTAGAAGCACAACTATCACGACCTCAACAACGACAGGACGAAACTGAAAATCTGACAGATTACCAAATGACACAAATGATGACCACATCACTAACTGAAACAGAAGCACCAGATTTTTCAACTAACGTACAAGCCCCATTTAATACCCAAACACACAGTGAAGAAGATATTCTCCCTAATCGAAATTCTAATAATAATGCAAATAAAATACAGGAAGACCTAGCACAGAAAATAAAAGACCAATTCATATCAGCGACAGATAAATTTATCAATACCGACCCAATATCTCGACCTTTTATACCAAAACAGAAAACTTCGAAAAAACTAGCAGTGATAGTAGAATACATAGATTCAAAAATTCTTCCCGACTATTTGAATAATGAACAAGATTTCCACACACTACACACAATAATCTACATAGCAGCGCACACAGCAGCGATCTGTAATGGTGCTAAAATTAATATAGACAGACAGAGTGGTAATAGCTACAGAAAAACAAAACCATCGTGGCAAAAAAGGTTAGAAGATAAAATTCAAACACTGAGATCTCAGATAGCCCACTTAACTCAATATATTAACGGAAACAGAAGTTACAAAGTAGTCGATTCAGTAGAACAAATAAAAAGCAAGTATCAAACTCACGCCCAATACGAAAATCCAAACACCGAATTAAGCCACTTTTTAGACACCTTAAAACAAAAGTTAAACATAGTTTCCAACCGACTTAAAAGGTATTTAGCCTGTACAGCCCGTAAATCACAGAACCGTAAATTCATAAACAATGAAAAAGCATTTTACAGGAACATCTCCACTCCACCACAGGAACGCCACAGTACACGAGTAGAAACACCAACACCTGAAACCCTAAAAGAATTTTGGAGTCAGATTTGGGAACAACCGGTCGATCATAACGAAAATGCTGAATGGATAGACAAAGTCAGTAGAACAGTTGAAAACATACCTGAAATGAGGTTTGAACATATTCCGGTAGACACATTCAAAAACATCTTAAAACGCATGCACAATTGGAAAGCACCTGGGTCAGATAATTTACACGCCTACTGGTATAAAAAATTCACACGAACTCACCCACACATTCATAACCATTTAAACACTTTCATCCAATCAACAGACACAATGCCTACATTCATAACTCAGAGAATAACATACATGTTACCAAAAGACAACCACGACACACAAAACCCAGCCAAGTACAGACCCATTACCTGTCTTCAGATATTTTACAAAATTTTAACTGGCTGTATAAGCGAGCTCATATATCAACAAGTTGCTGAGCATAACATCTTTTCAGAACAGCAAAAAGGCTGCAGAAAATTCAGTCAGGGATGCAAGGAGCAGCTAACCCTAGACGCAATTGCCTTAAATCACGCATATAAGAAAAAGAAAGAATAAATATACATTCTATGTTTATCGACTACCGCAAAGCTTTCGATTCCGTACCCCACACTTGGCTACTTAAAGTTTTACAAATGTATAAAATACATCCTATTATAATATCATTTCTTCAAGTCTCCATGCAAAATTGGCAAACTAAACTTAAAATAAACCAATCTTTAACTACTGAACCGATTCATATAAAGCGTGGAATATTCCAAGGCGATGCCCTCAGTCCTTTATGGTTTTGCCTGGCTCTGAACCCATTGTCAGACCTTATAAACCTCAGCAAACTTGGGTTCAAGCTGAATAATGAACAAAATAGCACAATATCGCACCTCATGTACATGGACGATATCAAATTATTCGCAACTAATGCAAGTGATCTTTTTAAACTGGCTGACATCACACAACAATTTTCCACAGACATTAACATGCAATTCGGTGTTGATAAATGCAAAATTCTCTCCGTAAAAAAGGAAAACTTGTACACAATTCATATGCACTTAATACTGGCGAAACTATTGAACCGATGAACGAAGTTAGTACATACAAATATTTAGGCTTCAATCAAGCTAGACAGATTCAACAGAAACAGACGAAAATTGATCTCACCACAAAATTCAAACACCGTCTCAACCTCATCTTGAAATCTGAACTAAACTCTAGGAACATTGTAAAAGCCATAAACACATTCGCGATCCCTGTACTGACGTATTCCTTTGGAATAATTAACTGGTCACAAACAGATTTACAAAAGTTACAACGCACCATACATACTAAGCTCACAAAATTTAGGAAACACCACCCAAAATCTTGCATTCAACGACTCACACTACCACGCCAAGAAGGAGGAAGGGGATTGATAGACATTCATAACCTACACAACAAACAAATAACTACACTCCGGCAATACTTTCACACTAAATAAGAACACTCAGCACTACACAGGCATGCAAGCGAAAAAGATACTAAACTTACACCGCTAAACTTACATGACAGACAACTACAGACCAATGAAAAACTAAAGGACCCAAAACAGAAAATCGCTACCTGGGCTGGAAAGTCCCTCCACGGGAGACACCGATCCCACCTCTGCCAAACATACGTCGACAAAGATAAGTCGAACGAATGGCTAAGGAAAGGTGAACTGTTCCCTGAGACCGAAGGCTTCATGTTAGCGATACAAGACGAAGTAATAGCTACACGTAATTACAGAAAACATATTTTAAAAGACCCCAATCAGACTAATGACTAATGTAGACATTGCAATAGTGCCTCCGAAACTATACAACATATAACTAGTTCCTGCAGAAGCATAGTACAGACCGACTACAAACACAGACATGACCAAGTAGCATCCATCATTCACCAAGAACTCGCACATAAATACAGATTCATACCCAAAAAACAACCATACTACAAATACAAACCGGATGTAATTTTAGAAGACAGAAACTACAAAATTTACTGGGACAGGACTATATTAACGGACAGAACAGTGCATTACAACAGACCAGATATTACTCTTCACGACAAACGAAACAAAACAGTTTATCTAATAGACATTGCTATTCCTAACACCCACAATATTCAAACAACAATATCGGACAAACTAACAAAGTACCAGGACCTCGCAATAGAAATTAAAGCGCAGTGGAATACAGATACTGTTCATATTGTTCCCATTGTACTCTCCGCAACTGGAATCATACCTAAAACTCTTACTAACAGCCTAAAAATCCTAAACATGTCTACCAATCTAACATACACCTTACAAAAAGCAACCGTTCTCAACACTTGCCGTATCACTCGCAAATTTCTGACATCCTCGACAATTACCTCCAACGCAGAACCATCTGCCATACTTGGTTAAGGCCCGTATGGCAGATTATTACCTTCTCTTAACAAGAGAAGAGAAAAAGAAAAGTATATAAAAATAATAATAATAATTCTTTATTTAAGTGACCTGTGACTCATTATGGTTAGTAATACAAATATTTCTTACGTACTATGTTAGTTATTACAAATAAACAAATGTTACAATACTATGGAATAAATGGCAGTGATTAAAAATTTTGCCTTTTTTTGTGGCTGTCGATCCCATATCCATTATTTTCGTGCTCAATGATTTTAAAAATAAAAATAGCTGTCCTTGAGTCGTTAACGGCCGGTTTTAGGGTAGGTCAGGTCTTTAGTATAATACATTACGGAGAAATTTTAAAAAATGAAAAATTATAATTTGTGACTAAACTACTGGATGTATTTTATTGATTTTTTGTATGTGGGCTTGGAATGTCATTACATATACAATGTCCAATTTATTGTTGTATTATAATCCCTACCCGGTATATTTTTATTTATTTTTATATTTAATATAAATATATTTTTTAGTTTTTAACTGAGGTAGGGCACAGCAGGAAATTTCCTGCTCAAAATATGGAGCAGCCCGACTGGGGTAGTACCTCGACCTTACAGAAGACCACAGCTACATAATACTGTTTTCAAGCACTATTGTGTTCCTGTTGGTGAGTAAGGTGACCAGAGCTCCTGGGGGATTGGGGATAGGGTCGGCAACGCGCTTGCGACGCTTCTGGCGTTGCAGGCGTCTACAGGCTACCGGCTACGGTAGTCACTTACCATCAGGTGAGCCGTACGCTTGTTTGTCGACTTGGTAACATAAAGAAAAAAATATATATACATATTAGCATTCTGCACTCCTTCTCTATATCTATACTAATATATAAAGCTGAAGAGTTTGTTTGTTTGTTTGTTTGTTTGTTTGTTTGTTTGTTTGAACGCGGTAATCTCTGGAACTACTGGGCCGATTTGAAAAATTCTTTCAGTGTTAGATAGCCCATTTATCGAGGAAGGCTATAGGCTATGTGTCATCACGCTAAGACCAATAGGAGAGGAGTCCACGCCGACGAAGTCGCGCGCAGAAGCTAGTAAACTATAAGTCTGCGATATTTCATACTCATCCGTCCGCGCAATTTTCGTAAAAAGTAGGACAAAGTTTTTGCTTCACGTATTAATACGAGTATATATATATATATATATATATATTGTTCTATTTACTTTCGCCCGCATGTTCAATAAATAAATCTTATATCAAAATTTCGCGATTACTCCTTAACATACTAAAGAAGATAAATATTTACTTTTTATCCATTAAGTAGATGTGAAGATCACGTCTAGTTCGTATCTTAGACTATAAAAGACTATTTATTATTCCAAAGTCATCACGGAGCGGCGCGCCGAAAACATGAGTTATGGTGTACTGTTTAAGAGAATGAAATATTTTAAAAGTTCTTTACTTTAAGTGAATTTACGGTAGATTTCAGCTTCAGTTCACTTCATGTTGGCGATTATTCATTTTTGTCACTTCGGTATTTATTGTAAGATTAAAATTTAAAGGGATCATTTTAAATACCTCTTCAAATAAGTTATATTTTTAACACTTAAACTGTTTATTTAGATACCTATTTTCCTAGCGTTTGTATATAATTGCAGTACCTTTTAATATATAACATGCTATTCATAGTTTAAAGACCTTGTATGTTTAAAACATTACATTTTCATAAAAACAAATAGTAGAGGACAAGTTGGTTAGGTACTTTATAAGGTGACCTATTTAAACCCCAAAGTTAACCACTACTTACGGCACTTAACAGCATCAGGAGAACTACAAATGTATTGCTAAGTTACAGGGAGAGTGGTTTTAAATGACCCCCTTCTAAGGAAGTTGTCTGTTTATTTGTGTTTAAGTTAAGGCAAACATTTAATCATATTTTTTTACAGTTTATATAAATATGTTAACATTCATTATTTTCTTTAAGGTGTTGTGCCATGGAATATTAGAGACAGTTTTTTTAGTCAACAGTCAATTGATATAATATGTGTATCTCCGAATTGTCTCAACCAATAACAAAAAAAATAGCTGTTGTTAAATTTGGTTAGAGCTTACAGTACATTAGTATGATATTTTTTTGGCATACGAATGACAAAAAAGCCAACATCACCTTTGGAACGCAATCTCTGCCACAAGTCAAACAATATGAACATAATTTACGTTCATAATAAGTGAAATATCTAAATTATCCTTTTTTATAATGGTCTACGAATAAATTATAGTTACGATTCAGCCTGTAATATCCCACTGTTGGGCATAGGCCTCTTCCCCATGTAAGAGAAGGATCGGAGCTTAATCCACCACGCTGCTCCAATGCGGGTTGGCAAGTTATAGTTAGAAATATAGTAATAACGATACATCCTGAAGATCCCACTGCTGTCCATAGGCCGCTTTCCCCACGTAGGAGAAGTATCGGAGCTTAATCCATTACGCTAACCAAAATAGCAAATGAAAAGTCAATTCTACAAAATATGTAAAAACTATGTGCGTGCTATAAACGTGCTCTCCGAGACATGGTGGGGAGACCCACTAGGATAGATATCCAAACCGGAAAGAAATATTTGTACAAATAAAGACATCCAATTTTTTTTCATAATTAATAGGTAGTATTTTTTTATTTAAAAAAAAAGTTACAAAGAGATAAATATGTGCACTGTGTTTATTTAGTACGATACAAATATTTATTTTACTTTATAAAATAGTTGTTTATGTACCAATGTAAATATCGTTTGATAGTGAGCATTTGTATCAACTAAACACACATGGTACATATCAAACAAAATAAATAGTGTTTAAATAAGTATTAACTGTTTGTACCGTAGTTTCTCGGGTTCAGCGTCAAACGTGTTACTAAACTACGCCACGTACCTATTGAGTAATTCTATAGCTGTATAATTAACCAACTATTTATATACGAAACGTCGAAATGGTTTAGTGGAAAGAGACGAGATAATCAATGGATATAAAATTGAAATGGTTCAGATAGTTTGGCGAAGCGTTGGCGCAGTGGTCAGGGCATTGACTGGTTGCGCTGGTGGTCGCGGCTTATGGCTATCATTTGTAGTACAAGACAGAGTCTATGGTCTAGTTGGGGCAGTTGAGTGTAAAGCGTTACGTTTTTTTTTTTGTAATGGTGTCGTGATAATCAGTCGTAAAACTGATTTGGTATAGAGTCGAGATGATCAGTGAATAAAATCGAGATGGTTCAGAAGACGGCGTAAATATAGTCAAAGTGGATAGATTTAAGATAACTAAGATTGTTTTCAAATATTGTATAATGGAGAGAATACGTGGGTCAACACCAATAATTCGTACAGGTAGCGCTATGATTATTAAGTATCAAACTTTACCTCATGTCTGCAGAATCGAGTTCTGATCGATGCCGATATATATGAATATAATTTGCATTAAGACTGAAGTAGCATTAAGACTAACTGTTGCAGTTGCTTACAATAGTTATACTAATTATTTATTAATATAGAAAAGTTGAAAATAATGTATTTTTCATGATTTATCCAACTTCATTGTAGTTGGTAATTGGTAACGTTTGCCACCAAGCTAGACGAGACATATTATAGGCAGATTTACGAATCAAGACACGCGGCAGCGTGTCAAGCCAAGTTCAAGCAAAAGAACTGGCGACTCAGCGCCGTGTGTATATTTACACGAACCATTTCGAGCGACTTTTGGCCCCTCCATAACTCAAAACCTATTAAACAGAAACAGATCAAATTACGTATATAATTATATTTATATCTATAAGGACAACTAGGACCCCAAATTTCATTAACCTAGTTGAAACGGTTACAAAAATATGAAGGTTCAAAAGTCGCGAATTTTCCACTGACTGACTGACTCATCAAAAACCTAACCCACTTCCAGATGACCTAGGAAGTCGAAATTTGGCATTTAGCTAGGTAATTACGTGTAAACGTAGGAAAAAATCTGAAAACAAAAGAAAGTTAAAAAATAGAGGGGGTCCCCATACAAAAAAAAAAAAAACGTTTTTTAATTGTAGCGTCTGAACCGTTATAAGTGGATATTTGAAACTTGCACAAAATATGTATTGTTACATTTGCTATATAAAACAAGTATAAAAATAAAATTAAGTCAAAAAATAAAGGTTGTCCCCATACAAAAAACTTGTAATACGCGCTAAACAAACGGCCAACGGAGTGTGTCGGCGCGGCGGCTGGCGCGCGTGGCACCACAATGCACAGATATAGTACAGAAGTCAATCTAAAGTTCTACAAAAAGTAATGATATCCCACGAAAAACATAAATGTGAAAAATGACAGCCAAGTTCAATAATAAGAATATGTTGTTTGTGGACTTCGCCGAAAAAAGTATTGAGATCTAAATGTGCGCCAAGTTCTACAGAAAATCCCGAAAAATATTTAAGCTAAAGATTTCACTTGGCTAGTTTTTACTTAAAAACAACATTAAAAAGCTATTAGCCAAATAAAAGCAAAGTGAAATCTTTAGCTTAAATATTTTTCGGGATTTTCTGTAGAACTTGGCGCACATTTAGATCTCAATAAATTTTTTTGGCGAAGTCCACAAACAACATATTCTTATTATTGAACTTGGCTGTCATTTTTCACATTTATGTTTTTCGTGGGATATTTATATACAAAGATTACAAAGCATATACACTTTTGGTTACAGTTACACTTTACATATACTTTATTGGTATGTTTCAAGATAAGTAACTATAATAAAGAGCGTGAAAATGATGTGTTCTGTTTTAGCGGACTTACTTACTTGTAAGATCGCTAAGGCAATGTAATTGATAGAGAGATATGTACAGAAGGTTACTTCAATAGTAAACATAGAACTCCTGCCTAACTTCTTTGTAAAAGCTTAATTTAAAACCAAAATATAATTGATTTGTAAAATTGAAAAGACTTCAAATATGAGATATATCTTCAATTTTAATTACTATAAATTAGGAGTTAATAAGCGATCAATAAACTCGTATTTTTTTAAATAATACGTTGTAAATAAAGGCCGAGTGAAACCGTGTATGTCGTACAAGTTATATATACATTTTTTTAAATTCTATATTACCCAAGTAAAATTCCATTGTAAAAAGTTTGTAACTTGTTGCGAGAAGTTACGATGGAACTTTTGATATAGTGCAGTTAGGTTTTTATTCTCCCCTTCGGCGTTGTATTCGGTACCATCTGTTCCCGTTATTTATACTTAATAAAATGTATTTTTAAGTGACGTTCTCATGATTATGTAATTAAGACATAACTCGTTGATTAATTTTCTAATAATTGAGACATTTTTCTAAAGATCTTTTATTACATCATTATCAAAAACTAGTTGGTTGCTTGCATCAATATTAGATTGGACTAACACATATGGAAAAAAATTGTGTTGTAAATTTATCATAGTAGAAAATTTTGCGGTTTGCATTCAATTTTAATAATGTTCGAAAATTAAATAGTACTTTATCTAAGTTTTCAACTAGAGCTCTTAGAACGTTTTCAAGAATTTAAAAATTCAAAAAAAAATTGTAAAAATATAATAATATACATACATACTTTGAAACTTAGAACAAGGAATCTTCTAGGCCATTCTAAAAAGAAATAAATGTCGTACTCTATCGAGATAGAGAAAGAATGTCGCAGGTCAAGGTAGCAATTTGTTAACTAGAATTAATGATCACTGACGCTCGTTATAAAGTCTAGAACACAATGGTTACGTAATTAGCAAGCAATCAACGCGAGCGTTGTTTTAATAGGGAAATGTTCATCAAACAATGACCTATTTTTCTTTTCGCGGCCTGTTTTATGATTGTCATTCGTTCCTCTGACGTACCGTTTTGTTTAAGGTCCTGTTAAAGAAATAACATCATTAATGTTATCTTGCTTGGAACTTTGATACTGAACTTCTTTGTTTTTATTTTTTTAAACGAAATGTTTAGCCTTATAATATTATTTTGATATGGTAAAACGATAAATGAGCACAATATATACTTGCTTACTAACTTTGCCCGCAATTTCACTGGCATTATTTAAAGCAAAAATGTGCGAAATAATTAGATAGCCAGCCTTCCTCTAATAATAAATGGACTATCAAACACAAAAATGATTTTTCAATTCGAACGAGTAGTCCCTAAAATAAGCAAGTCCAAACAAACACACTCTTCAGCTTTATAGTATTAGTAGAGAAGATATGCTTAAAATTATTCTACAACTATAAAATAAAGTGAAAGTGACCTATTCAAAAGCAGGTTGATAAAAGCATAGCAACAAGCTTGGTATGACTGTAGTTTATATTTTAGTTTATCATTTTCAGGGCGAACCATATTTTTATTCATTCATTAGAATTAATGACTTTTCACGAATGAAAAGATGGGAATAATATTTTTTATCACATCTCACTCCTGTTTCTTTGTCTGTTGAAAATTTCTTTTCATATTCAGTAGGTACTCTTGTTAGTCGCCAAAGCGGGCGCGTTCCCGCGGGCCGCGGTAATGGAGTAACTCGATAAAAGATTTCCCGTGATACCGATATATCATAATCTAGGAGAGAAGTGTAAAACAGATGAACTCAATGAAAGTAAATACTTTTAATCCTGCTTACCAAAATCCTATAACGTATTTATAGAGAGGTTTCTTAAATAAAATAATAATTTTATATTGATGTGAATATAGCATATAGCTGTAAACCAAATCCCTAAATTGAATTAACTGAATCAGTCGGTAAGTATTCCTCTGCAAGACAAAGGCCTCATTTTCACATAGGAAAAGGGTTGGAGCTTTATTCACATTAATGCATAACTGCGGGTTGGCAAAAAAAATCCTACTATGAGTAACATTTATATCAGACGTCTATATTACCAACAAGGACCGATATCTTTTTATGCTCTTTTGCGCACGTTCAGGTGATCCATAAAGACACACTGGACCAGATCTACTATTTATGCAAGTATAGATAATTAATTGTCTCATTTGAGCTGAAATCATACCCGTGACCGACACGTACCATAATACTAGAACGATTGTCAATCGAGCTACACGATCGTGCTACCTATGATGAGAAATTGTTAATCAGTCGATTTACATATTTTGAGACATATGAAATTATTTAAATATTTTATGCAAAATATTAAAATAATATTGTTTGTAACTCATAATTAGCTCCTAACCTATAAGAGCATTGCGTCGCGACATTTTAACTTCCCAAGAAGAACAAAGTTGATTTTGCTTCATACTTTGTGATGGTCTTACTGTTATCATAACTTGAATGGAACTTGTTCCAATGTTTCCTTGTCCTTTTGGGAGCTGTGTGAGCCGAAACTAACTACAATGTGATATCGTGAAAATAATGTTCGTTCAAACCGCACTTCGGCTTTGCGTTTGCGATTTTTTTTTTCGTAAATCATACTTTATTTACGTCTCAAAAAGAATGATAAAGGAGAAATTATTATTCCCGTTCTTTTGAAAGTTGTTGTTTTATATTTTATAAAAATAATATTATGTCAAAAAAAAATGTTTAATAAAACGTGCTACAAAATTAAATGGCAGGAATGTCATTATTAAAATTATTTAATGACTAAATTTAATAAGTTATTAGTAGTACCAAATAAAAAATTAAAAAAAAAAAATACGTCACTAAAGTTAATGTACAAAAATAAATTATATTAATTAGACTTCACTCTAATTAAAAATGTTCGTAATATACCTATTTTATATCAGTAATTTCGTGTGTTGATCAGGGGGTTTATAACCGTAAGATACTAAAACTCAATTCAGTATTCAAGTTTGTTTTCACAAATGTAATAATTCAAGCGTATTTTAATAGCGGTTTCAAATCGGACTATTTTAGAATCATATTTTTCACGACACAATGTGCGCATCCATGTACGACGGTTTCAAATACTGTGGAATAAAATCCGTCAGCCAAAAAACTTCAATGACAATGAAATCATAAAATAAGTGAAAGCTTTTACTACAGCAGTGAGTTTTTTACTTTTTTTTAAATCTATTATGTCATATTTTCCAAATTAATGGTAGGTATATTAAATATTTATTAAAATAGCAACACTGATAACACGCCACCACCCCACTCTGGTTCCGTCTGACGGGGCGGGAACTGAGTGGAGTGGGACGGGTTTATAAGCAGAGCTCATCATGCCAAGGCTCTCTTTTCAGTCATCCTGCTACAAGGCCTACAAGTGACTATGTACTCGACGGTATATTGTACTGTAATAATGTAATAATATGTTCAGAGTAATAAATTACTATTTGTAACGTGCGTTTTCTTCAAAATTACATCAAAGATACTACGGGTATGGTATAAAACTAACATTTTTTTTATTTAACTTCAGTCATAACAATGCTTTAAAAAATCTAACCCGTTGTCCGTTGCCACGCACCGTCTAAAAAGATTTCACTTTATCAAATGGTTTCACTGTAGCCATACAGTTTTTAATGTTCAAACCCGAAGTATGGTTTACTAATATCTGATGAAATTGAACTTTATACTGGAGTAATTTTAAGGTTTACTTCATGTAGGAGAAGGATGCCTACATGGAGTAAGAGACGTTACAGGCTGAATCGTCATCGTGAAGTTCGTTTAATCATCTTTTCGAAATCCATCGCTTAGATTAGAGATAGAGACACATACATATATAATGTAAATATATAGAACAAACAGAAATATTAGAATTAAATCTTTAACCTTAAATGATTTGAAGGTGAATACGCGACGAAAATTTTGTTTAATTGATTTGTTTCATTGGTTGGTGATCTGATTAAGTATATCACTCACATAATATACAGATATGTCATTGAGTTATATTATAATTTTATTGATACATAAACATATGCATTATGCAATCATTATATTTATGTGATTTATTTTTCAAGTGATTTTCATAAGTCGTTTCAGACATATGTATTTAAAACGATCTTATATTGTTGATTTGCCCATTAATTAATAAATAGGCCATATAGCATTATATTATGACCCATCAGAATCGGAGCAATGTACCATAATTTCAACCACGTGATATCGATTATTTATTAGTTCGCGTGAGTTTGCAATACATTTCTTGCACTATGAACTATAGAAAGATGTATGTACAACTACCCTATAAATCTATATCGTATAATTTTCCTAATTAACAATGTCGTATCACTAGTAATCTAATTAGTTCATTTATCAAGTAGATAATTATGTAGTTATAATTAATTTAATTAATGTTACTATTTATTATTATAAATGTATAATTATTTTATCAGTTAATTGGCGGTAGGAGTCTTTAGAAGCATTGACCGAGTAATCTACTGGTGAAGCAATAATATCTTGAATAGCCTGAATCTTGAATTATGATTTCATAAACGTTTTTAAATACATATAGGTATGTATGCATTATAAATCTTGTTGAGTTCATAATTGTATACATATATTTTGTTTTAGAAAAAAGTCAATATTCTAAATACCTACATTATAGTTATAATTGTTACATATCAATTTTTCTTCCTAAGTATTGTTGTAATTAATAATTTAGATACTAGGTATATAATACATACATAATTGATATACATATCTATATAAAAAAAAGTTGACCCCTCTTTCTCACTGGGCTAGAAAAATGGTGTAACACTATATTAATATTATAAATATAATAGTAGCAGGTACTAAAAAAAAGTTTGTAAATTGTAAATATCCGTTTCAATGACATACTATGTGTTTTTGTTGTCGAGTGGAAGATGAAATTTTTTAATACTTACGTAACTTTTCTAAAACGTTGATTTAGCGTCACAACTTATACTTCATAAAACGTTTAGCCACATCGCTACAATCATCAAAGGCGATAATCCTCAGAACTAATTTAGAAAAGGACCGAAACAGTTATCTCATCCGTGAGACCACTAAGGATGTAATTGTACAAAACAAAAGGACACATTAACGAGGTAACGATCCGAGGGGACTGATCGGTCGTGAGATAATGTTAGTTGAATTATAAAAGTTTTCTCGAATATCGCGCTGGTTCCGTGATAAGGAAGTTTGTTTTCTTTACGAGATGCATACTTTGTTCTGTTATAATGAATACAATTATGAATAGTTTTAATCGTATCCAGTAATAGGACTTACCTGTTGAATATTGTCTAAGTTTGTATCGTGGACCATCGCGATTATTGTTGAGTATTCTTTTTGTTATATTAAAGTTATTTACATTGTTCGTAATTTTAACTAAATCAAAATGTACCTATTTTAAATTTAAATGTAGTAAATATTAATGAAGGAACCGAGTTGTGTCACTTAAGTTACCGGTTGTTATAATATTTATGATATATTTAATCAATACTAGCTGCTGCCCGCGACGTCGTCTGCGTGCGTTCACTGCTCGTTCCCCGTAGGTGACAGCGTGATAATATGTAGCTTATGTTCTGACCCGACTTCTTAATAATATTCGTGCCAAATTTGAAGTAAATCCATGTAGTACTTTTTGAGTTTATCCCGGACATACATTTGAAGAAATAAAGGTTCACTGCTCTTTCCCCGTAGGTGATAGCGTGATAATATATAACCTATGTTCTGACCCGACTTCTTAACAATATTCGTGCCAAATTTGAAGTAAATCCATGCAGTACTTTTTGAGTTTATCCCGGACATACATACAGACAAACAGACAAAAATTCTAAAAACTATATTTTTGGCTTCGGTATCGATTGTAGATCACACCCCAAGTATTCTTTTAAAAAAATATTCAATGTACAGTTTTGACTTTTCTACCATTTTATTATATGTATAGATGTATTCATATTCATCGTTGGGCATTCCTGTTCATTGTATGTTTCAAAAAAAATCTTTGTAATGAATGCTTATAACATTGAAAGAAATAACTATCCTCATTTGTAGGCACTTCATTTCTTTCATATGTACCTACTACTTTCTAAGAAAGCTTAAATTCTTAATATTTTAACATCAACCTTAGAATAAACTTCAATTATGTTTATGTTGTAACTAGTATCGTTTTATTTTCCGACAACATTGTTTCAAGGTCAAACCTATTTCATGTTTCTCTCGTATTTTCTTTTGGGGTATTTTAATAAAAATACAGCCTAGAAAGTTTGTTTGAAAACTTCAAAAAAGATACGTCACAGCTAAACTAGACATAATCCATACTTATACAAAGTACTCATAACTTTCGGTATCAGTAAAACCATGCAAGCCACATACGGATACGAGACATAAACCTAATTGAAATCATCATTTTTTTTTTAAATGTAACTAAGTCGGCAAACAAGCGTACGGCTCACCTGATGGTAAGACCGTAGCCTATAGACGCCTGCAACACCAGAAGCATTGCAAGTGCGTTTCCGACCCTATCCCCAATCCCCCCAGGAGCTATGGTCACCTTACTCACCAACAGGAACACAATACTGCTTGAAAACAGTATTATTTAGCTGTGGTATTCTGTAAGGTCGAGTCATTTTGTACATAAGACAATGGACACACCTCCATCCGCAACGCCGTTCTACTACGGGTTTCCAGATATTTATTTCTGTAAGTTTGAGGTACTTCCGCTGACAAACTGTCAAACAGTTTGGGGGGGGGGGGGGGTTAAGTAGTAATTTTTAATAAGGGTTAATCGTAAAAGTATTTGGTGCTAATAAAGAGTTTATTAAAAAAAGACAGACTACTCCAGAAATGGATCAAAATAATTATTTCCTGCTGTGCCATACTTACCTAAATTCATAATTATAATATATGAATCTATAACTTTTACTCAATATCGAAACATACCTTAAAATGTAAACAAAAATTAAGTCGTACTTGAAACAAAACTCGAGCCTGTCGTAGTCTGGCGTCGATTTTAGTAGGCGCTTACTTACACTTAAATGGCCCTAAGTTGTTCTTCCAAGTAAAAGTAACGTTTGTATTTCTACAAGAAACTTGTTACAATGCTTACAGACTGTTTGGATGTTGAAACTAAGTTAGAGTTACACTCACACTGAGTTACTTTTTCAGTTTTTAAGATATTCCTGTAAAATTTGAAGCTTGAAAATAAATACTGTACATTATCTGAGCATTTAAAAATCTGATGATTTAAATTTTAAATTATTAAGATGCGTTTCAGTATATGTTGAATCAAATATTGTTTTTTTTTTTTTTGTATAATGTAAAGCTGTTGACGAACGGCTTCAGGTGTAAAAAAAAACATGACGCCAAAAAATGGATTTAAGTTTCTTAAATTTGACAAGGTCTATAAGCCTTGTGCCGCCACAACGGAAGTTTTATTACCAGGTGTATAGGCCTTGTACCGAAGGAATGGAAAGTATTGAAAAGTTACTGTCGTAGCGAACGTGTTAATGGTACTATGATATTGAAAATGTCAATTGAAGAACTGCAGAAGCATGAAGCAGATCTGGCTCGAAAATACGAGCGAGATTTAAACACCGTTGAATTCTGACAGGAACTTTACGTTTTGAAAAAGAAAGCTCCACTTTTATTTGGTGATACAGAAAAGGCTAGCGGTTT
Source organism: Melitaea athalia (assembly GCA_905220545.2). NCBI lineage: Eukaryota > Metazoa > Arthropoda > Insecta > Lepidoptera > Nymphalidae > Melitaea > Melitaea athalia. The sequence continues at coordinate 7,811,267 of HG992184.1, forward strand.
TTATTTCTTGCAACAAGTCTTTGCGCAAGATTTGCAGGATGCTTTTTCTAATATTTGTATGTTTCTGCGAAATTTCTCTACGTTTCCTACTCTACCCGCAAGCTGTGAGCGAAGTTTCAGCAAACTAAAGTAAGTTTTAGAAACTTATCAGAAATTATTTGCGATCTTCTATTCTGCGTCAGGAAAGCTTATCAAGTCATGTAATCTTAGCAATAAAAAATTGAATCGCACACGAGCTTTTTCTGAACAAAAAGTTCGAAAAGAAAAATTTAAATTTCAATCTAGAATACAATAATATAATTGATTTATATTTTAAACAAACATATTTATATTTCAAATCCTATTCTGTGGTATATGTAAAATATTTATTCTACACGTTCATGTTCATATATGTAAATAAATAGGTTTAACACAGAATAAGAAGCTTTTGATGTATTATTTTCGGGAAGCCTATGGTTAGGACCACACTGCGAGCCTAACGCAGTATGTCCAAATGTCCATCAATTAGTGAACATCTGACGGCTAAAATGAGGAATAAATATAGTTGGGCAGGGGCGGCATTTTTCAACTTTGCCCCATCTAAGCAAAAATTTAAAATCCGGGGCTGGATAATTTGTTGCCCTAACGATTTTATGTATAAAAAGAGAACTGGCTATAACTATCGCAGGATATGTCATAGATGTGAATGTGAATGTTTTTGGTTCCTTTATTAATGTACCTATAGGACTGAAGTACAAGAAACCTTAGTCTTTAAAATAAACGTTTAATTAAAGTGTACAAAAAATTTGAAATCGCAGTGCCCTTATCAAAGTAACAGTGAAATGTGGCGTAAAAAGAATTCCTCGAGAGCCAATGTCGATCCTTATTTATGAGTCAGCGTATTATTATGACTCGGCAATTTTCCGGAAAATAAAATCCCGTTACAGCCGCGCGCCAACGATTCCGGGACGTGACTGGCGGATTGCTTTCCGATCTTTACTGGTGTTTTGTATGATAATATTGCTTTTTATGCCTTCGAAGAATGTTGGTAATCAAAGTGCTAGGACAAAAAGTTCAATAGGAACCCTTTTGAAGCGAGTCGTATAATGCTACAGATAGCATTGGTTCTCAAATAGCATATCTATTACGTGTGTAATATAAAAATACATATTAATATATATATATTTTGTCTCTACCCACGTGAGTCAAAACGAAAATTAACGTATAGTTTATTAAGCAGTGTTTTACGGTAAAATTCGTACCTAATTGGAATTAAAAAGCTACCATTGCCTAAGAATGGTATGGCTGGTGAGCTCTATATTTTTACTTTAAAATAAACTAAGTATTAAACTTAAATATATACAGATACGAACTTAAATACATAATTATATCTTAACCGCTTAAGTAATGCAGTGAAAAAAAAATGAGTTAGTCTGTAAGAGACATTTTAACATAAGTTTCGAGTTTTTGTAACGTCATTTGTAAACGTCAGTTCGACTCTGTAAATTAAATGTTTACGTAGACAAGTATTTCTACATGATGAAAATGTAACACATAAGCCGATGGGTAAAGTATGATATTTTTTGTCAAAGTTTCTTAACGCAGATGGGTACGCTAAAACGATTTTAAAAATTCATTCTCTAAGACGGTAAAATAGGGGACTAAAGTATGAATAAGTTTACCCATGTCTGACGTAGGCAGACCGTTTTACTGTAATACTGGCAACAGTTTACTTAAATTTGCGATTACATTGAATTGTATGTCCAAGGTACACACAATAATAGATTTTCGCATGGAGCGGATAGTTGTAATGGTAAAAATTTCTGTTTCTGTTTAAGTATTTATCAATGTATTTTCCCATATTACCTAAGAAAGAAAGGTAAAATTATTTTTTTAATGATTCAGTCCGTAATGTCCCACTGCTGGTCAAAGATCTCTTTCTCCATGACGGTGAAGGGTTGATAAATTTATCACACTAGCTCACTGCCTGTTGGTGGATAAATTCCCCACAACGAGTTTCGATCGCTACTAGGAGTTTTTAATTGTAATAGGGACGGCTTGATGTTCTCCAAGCAATGGCGGGTAAAACCACAAAGATATACACTTCTACAAGAAACAAATGCTTGGAACGAGCGGGCATCGAGCCCGCGATCGCTAGCGTTTTGAAGACTACACTCAACTCTACACTAGAACCTTTATTCTTATACTGTCATATTATTATATCAATTTCAATGAGAACTGCGATTGGCTGTTGCGCGGGCGGTTGCGGGTTCGATTCCCGCACACGACAACATTTGTATTGGCCATACAGATGTTTGCCATGGTCTGGGTGTTTGTGCAATCCTTGTGGGTTACCCCACCGTTCCTCGGAGAGCACGTTAAGCCGTCGGTCCCGGTTGTTATCATGTACACCTGATAGCGATCGTTACTCACAGTAGGGAATATATCCGCCAACCCGCATTGGAGCAGCGTGGTGGATTAAGCTCTGATCCTTCTCCTACATGGACAAGAGGCCTATGCCCAACAGTGGGATATTACAGGCTGAATCGTTCAATGAGAAATGGTATTCATCTACACACAATCGTAGCTTAAACGGATGCTTGCAGGATATTACGTATAGATTTATTGATTGACAGACTCAAATATATATTTTTACCACTACAATTATCCGCTCCATACAACAATTTATTATTGTGTGTAGTGTGTACTTAGGACATACTATTCAACTAGACCGAAACAACTTCGAGAAGGAAGCTGATAGGATCATTTGACTGGGCTGGGCGGCATTTGGCAGGTTTCGTCAAGTCTTCAATTGGAAGATTCCGCAATGCTAGAAGACAAGTCTTCGAGCAATTTATTTATTTATACTTTATTGTACATCACAACTACAAATCTCATTTACAGACTGTGAAGTAAAATGGGCGGACTTATGGCTATTTAGCCATTTCTTCCAGACAACCCAAATATATATTCCCTACTACGAGTAACGATCGCTATTAGGTGTACATGATAACAACCGGGACCGACGGCTTCACGTGCTCTCCGAGGCACGGTGGGGAGACCCACAAAGACTGCACAAATACCCAGACCACGGCAAACATCTGTATGGCCAATACAAATGTTGTCGTGTGCGGGGATCGAACCCGCAACCACCCGCGCAACAGCCAATCGCAATCCAGTGCTGTGACCGCTACGCCAACGCGGCGTCAGCAATGTGTCGTGCCTGTTTTAACATACGGTGCCGAGACCTGGATACTGACGAAGGGAGTAGTCCACAAGCTTAGGGTCGCAGGTCATGACGTACAGTTACAAAATTCACCTACGTAGATAAACAAATAAATTAAATAACTTGACCTAATTAATTTTAATTTTTTAATGTTAAATAGTCATAATAATTTTCAAACTAATAATACAAGTACCTACTTGATTCTCACAACAAGATTTTATACCACGTAAAGGAGGTAGAGTCGGCAACGCGTTTGGGATGCTTCTGGTGTTGCAGGGATATATAAGCTAAGGTGATCACGTACCATCAGGTTAGCCGTACGCTTGGTTGCCGACCTAGTTGTATAAAAAAACATGTCTACCGGCAACGTCATAATATTAATATGATACAATCATTCGTCACTAAGACGAGACTAAGTTATTTTTTGTCGCAGCGACTTAGAACATTAAAAAAGCAAGTTTTTTTAAGTTGAAAATATATTAAATTGAATATCTATTTAAGAAAGTGTCATTTAAATAGGATAATACAGAAATTTTTCTTACAATTAAAAACAATAAACATTTCAATAACAATTTCATTTTCAATAGCCACATTCAAACTGCAGTAAATTTCTTTTCCCCGTTTTATTTCTTCAATATATCCAGCGTTTTATTGCCTTTATCAAGGATCGCTAAAACCGGATAAAATGTCGCAAATATCTCGGAGTGGGGGAGATGGGTTATAAGCGCGTAAACTATGGCTATCAGATGGCCATGACTCAAGACAGCTACTTTCAAGATTGGCTGCTGTAAATCAGACATATGTACGCGTAGTTTGTGTTGTATTGCCTTTTATTTTTATACACGATTAAAAGACAGTTAAAGTGCTTGGGGAAAATGTATTTGAGTTGCGTTGGTTCTCATGTTTCTCAAACACCGTTCGATTTTGATGACATATTTTGCACTGAATTTATACTTGTCTTAATATTTTATTCTATTTTTAACAATTTTTCAACACACTATGTACTACTAAACTTATGGCTTTTATCATAATAAGGAGAATTTTTAATTTACCACACTATTCTGGTACGGATTTCAGATGTACTTTTTTATTTTTTAAAGACATTGCTGAATAATTGTAAAATATACGCATTACATTGGCTTGTCATTATCTTACATCTCTGGAAAAAAGGTAACAAAACATTTGTTACTTTTATTGAATTTATTGTATTCATGGAAAAGTCTGCCTATCAAAGAAACATATTTTTGTTACCTATACAGATCACACATCATAGTAAAAACTATCGCTCTCAGCTTAATAAAATTACATAGCACTATTGTATTCTTCTGAGTGGTGAAGATTTTAAAATACTAATTTAAGATTTCAAAAACCTAAGATTATGTGTGTTTATCACAGAACAATGTGCCTTGCCTCACATTAAGAATGTTATTAAAAATTATATAGGTAATAGTCCTAATTCTACATAGAGCAAGGTGTTTTCCAAAGACAAGAAATGGATTTAAATTGAATCGTTCTATTACAAATTAGAATAAGAAGTACACATGTTTTACAATTGCTTTTTGAGTCAATCTGATTTTTCACTACATTTTTTTTCCACGACAAACAAGAAACAAAGACGAAAAAGAGAAACGCAATAATTCTAACCAGGACAAAAACCAGTAGCTGTGATATATACGTATTTACAACAAAAATTACATTAATATCCATTTTGTGATCCATTAGAGAAATTCTGAATAAAAAATTATAAAAGAAAATTCCTAATACTATGTAAATGATTGCGAAGACTTTTATCACAATGTTTAATATTAAACGATATTTTCTCACAACTACGTTGAACAAAGTAGAAAAAAAAATAAGGTTTAACTGAGGTAGGGCACAGCAGGAAATTTCCTGCTCAAAATATGGAGCAGCCCGACTGGGGTAGTACCTCGACCTTACAGAAGACCACAGCTAAATAATACTGTTTTCAAGCAGTATTGTGTTCCTGTTGGTGAGTAAGGTGACCAGAGCTCCTGGGGGGGATTGGGGATAGGGTCGGCAACGCGCTTGCGACGCTTCTGGTGTTGCAGGCGTCTATAGGCGTCTATAAAAAAATAAGGTTTAACTGAGGTAGGGCACAGCAGGAAATTTCCTGCTCAAAATATGGAGCAGCCCGACTGGGGTAGTACCTCGACCTTACAGAAGACCACAGCTAAATAATACTGTTTTCAAGCAGTATTGTGTTCCTGTTGGTGAGTAAGGTGACCAGAGCTCCTGGGGGGGATTGGGGATAGGGTCGGCAACGCGCTTGCGACGCTTCTGGTGTTGCAGGCGTCTATAGGCTACGGTAGTCACTTACCATCAGGTGAGCCGTACGCTTGTTTGTCGACTTAGTAACATAAAAAAAAAAAAAAAAAAAAAAGGTAAAAATAACAGAGTTAACTCAAATAATGTTTTCCAGCTCCTTGAATGTTTAAATTGCCATTAAGGACTAAGACGTGCTAAGCTCAACTTGTTTATTCATATAAAACGGCCATTAAAATATTCCTTAGTGCGAAAACATAAAAGTTTTCATACATAAATCTCTGTAAATAGCTCTGAACCTTTTTACCGGTCGTTCGCATATAAAGAAACAATTTTCTACCACGGTATCATGGATACTGAATATTTTCCTATAAAAACTTTACCGCTGACCGTATCTAAAACATTTTTAAGGTATTTCTGCGAAGCAAACGCTTTTATAATATTCAGGACAAACGTATTGGATAAACAAGAGCTACAAGAAAAATTGATAAAATGCTATACATATTGTGTTAGGAAGGACTTGTATTTTCAACGAGCTACCGTCGGAAAAGGAATAATATATAACTTATTGAAAAATGTTTTCAATATGGTCATTCATATTATAAATTATATTTAATACTAACTAATCATTCTAAATAATTTTTCACGGTGCAGAGCTAGATAATACCATGTTTATTCCGTTATATTTTGCTTTAATACGTACCTACTTACGAGTATAGTAGTGTGTTAGTGTGTCTTTATATGCGCGTGCGCACGTGTTTGTGTGTGTGTGTGCGCGTGTATCTGTGCGTGTTTGTGGGTGGGTGGGGGAGAAGGTATGTCCTTGCTGATGGTTAAATATATTATAGGTGTGGGCTTTAGGTTATGTGGTGACATCTTTGTGATTATCCTTCTAAAACACATTTTCATCCTTTTAAGTAGACCTTTATAAGTAGATAGTAAAAGTTTTAAAGTAAATTTTTTTTTCTTTTTAGCGCACTTAAATAAAAGCTTGTTTTTAAAAAGGTTTTTTTTATTTTAAATTTATTTTTGTGATTTTTCTGCGGCGACATGAGTAAAATAAGTATATTAAATTTAATTACATATTATTGTAAAACTTTAGAAGTATGTGAGAAAAAATGTTCAATCAAAAATATTGATAAATAAGCCTAAAATGAGATTTATAACGAAACTTCCAAAATAAAATTCATGACAGTCAAGTTGCTCGCTAGAGTAATAATATATTAATAGCCATCACACTATTAATGCTTTCATTTTAAATTTGATAAATCTACAATAATATATTTTTAAAATTATACTAAATAAAAATACTTCATTTTCCGTTACCCTAATAATAACATACTAACTTAAAGAAATAAATAATGCAAGAGAGACCCAAATGACAAAAACAAAAAATAATCAGAAGGTCAGTAATGGTATTACATAAAGTATACACCATTCGACTACCCAACTACAAGTTCTATTATTTTGATATAAATTGATGATCGTGTTTATGACCGTCTCAAATAAAATACTGCCTCGGCGTAACACTACGATATAAACTCCTGGGTTAATGTCCACTGCTAAAATAATATTCTGTCGGAGTAAGTCTCCATTGCGACGAACCGTAAAATTAATTGGCGTGTCCACAAGAATGAATTCAACTGAATATCATTTAGAATAGTTTAAAGGATATCGGTTTCCCATTTACGTCAGTATTTCATGGATGCTGGTAAATCATATTTAGAGGTCTAAGTAATGATGTTGTTAAAACCTCCGTAATGCTTTGTAGACACCAGTGTTGAAAAGAAAGATAAGCAAACACTTACTGCTAACACTTACTTACTTTCTAGATTTTCTTTTGTTTATTTTGTGTTTTTTGGATCTCATGGAACAGTGGTTTATTTTTAAATATATTTTCTTTATATTATAACCATCAAGTAAAATGAGCAAAATATTCTAAACAAAGGTTTCTTTAGCTGATAGGACAGTTTCATTTCTAATCCCCTGATATAAGAGTACAAGTCTTAAAGTTTTCTTTCAGTGAGACGACATTTTCGAAAAGGAAGCACTTGAAAGATTCAGATGCTCTTGTGAAATTTGATTTTGCAGTCTTTGGTTGAAATACTTCTGTATTTTTATTTGGTTAGGTTCAGGCTATATTGATATATGCATGTGATGATAATGATCAGATAGGTACATATGCAATGGAGACATTTCAAATAAGTTTACATTTGTGTAATGGTGAATTTTTCAGAATCCTCGGTGATAAATAAAATATTTCTTGCATTAATTAATCTTTGTTTCTAGGGTGGATATTATTAGTAAACTAGCTGCTGCCCGCGACGTCGTCTGCGTGCGTTCACTGCTCGTTCCCCATAGGTGATAGCGTGATAATATGTAGCCTATGTTCTGACCCGACTTCTTAGTAATATTCGTGCCAAATTTGAAGTAAATCCATGCAGTACTTTTTGAGTTTATCCCGGACATACATACAGACAAACAGACAAACAGACAAAAATTCTGAAAACTATATTTTTGGCTTCGGTATCGATTGTAGATCACACCCCAAGTATTCTTTTAAAAAAATATTCAATGTACAGTTTTGACTTTTGTACCATTTTATTATATGTATAGATTATCAATTAATTATCGAACAATTTTGTTTATTTCACTAATTCCTGCTTTGTAAAGGACAAATGTCATGGATAGTTTGATGACGCGTTGGCACAACGGTCACAGCAATGTGTGGATGTTGCATTAGTCGTCGTCACACATGTCGACCCCTGTCACAGGAGTAAGTCCTGTGGGGGCCGTTGAGTGTGTCTTTTAGTTTACTTATTTTTATTGCTAATAATGAAATGTAAGGGAATTGTATATATTATTGAAAAAATCTTAAAAACCACTATTACAGTGTAGGTAAATTCGTTCATTAATTTTATGACACAGATAACTTCGCTAATGTCACGTATGATTGAGAATAAGTACAAATTTTGAGCTTTATGCTCATTCTGAGGTCTTAGCATCATTTATACATAATCATAACCAATATTCAATATCAATTGAAATAGTAAAATTATGTAAGTATTGCTTTAAATTTTGTGTTGTTTAGTTTTTACTACGAATGTACAAAATATTTTAGAAAAACATTTTAGGTCTTATACATCGTTGAATTTTTCTCTGAACATGGCAACATTTCCCTGAATACAAGTATCAGATACTTTAAATTTGTAACCGAAACACCTCGGTGAAATTTACATTTTTTAAAAAGCTTCCAAAGTAAGGAGAGCACGATTTTTCAAATATGCTGTTAAAGTTTACCTAGAAAATACCTGTAAAAGGAATCTTAGATGAGAGATCTCCTGAGGTCCGGGTTCTATGCGAATACAAATGAAGCGTGCACCTTCGTAGATCAAGTCTTGCAACAAATATAAAAACGATATTTCACTTGCAAAAAGGACTTTAAATAATGGAAGATAAGGTGCAATTCCCCGTAGACCATTTTTTTTATATCGCAAAGTATAAGCGCGGTCACGCCTCCAAGATTTCTCCGATAACGCAAAGACTACAGCACTCTTTATTAAAGCAGTAAGGAGCTTATTACTGAGCTTGAAATATCGTTTAGTATAGACATGAAAAGAAATATGAAAATTGAACCGCCGACTAATAACGTTTTAAATAACTGAGCTGACCACTTTTTACTATCTTTGAGAACTACAAAAGGCGTAGAGAAAATAAACGCGATTATTTTTTAACCCGTTTTTACCTTTGGTTTATATTTATATAAATTGCAATAATGGTAACACATAATGATGATTGTACTTTACGAATGTATTCATATTTTATTTCAATTTTAACGTTAATTTTTTTTAGAGTTTATCTTCTGTCTCTATTATATGTATTAACATAGAAGGATATTAATAATTAAAAAAGTTATTGTTTTCAAAATGAAAATAAAAATCATTTATAAAACGTAAACATTTAAACATTATTGGTACGATTTAGTGTTGTGGTGTTTAATATTAACAGTTGTAAGTATACCGTTGAGCCTCTTTGTATGTGTTTGTGTGTGTTTTTATTTGATAATTGAATTTGTCCAAGTAATGTAATCACCGATCTGATAACTCGATGAGACATTTTTTTTTAGGATTTGCAGACAAGCCTATATGATTGGTTTTGTAATTACAATATCTTACCTTCCTATGATATCAATTTCGATTCGAACAGATAGATGTAGTATCGAATATATGTATATATTGTATGTTGTTACCTGTTCACGTCTACTTTCCAGGTAGCCATGACCAAAAATAAGTAGGCAAGCCTACCTGGGCATATTCTGTGTGTTAAAAAGTATCAATTGAGATATAACTCATTCGGTTATCATATGAGTGAAGGTGATGGAAAAAAATTAATTAAAATTAATTAAATTAAAAGTAACTATGACCACTTTTCGATAGGCAAGTTTTCATAGACATATTTGTTCATAAATTATATTTGATAAAAAATATGTCTCATCGAGTTATTAGATGGGTGAAGGTCGCTCTTCCACGTCTTTTAAACCATTAAGTATGAATGAAATATCTCTTACAGTGTTAGATATTTTTTTGACGTCACAGACGAATATACTCGTACTGTACGGAGATAACACTACCAATTTAATATTGAAGAAATTGTTTTGTTAAAGCATTTACATAATTATTTAAAATAGCATAAGTCAAAAATCTCCGTATGTAATTGTAGTGGTTCTTGAACAATAAAGCGACTTCAATTTACACCATGAACGGCAAATATACATAAATAGATATAACTAAGACCACATAATATGAAACACTATCTTTCGAATAAAAAAAGAATCATAAAAATCGGTAAATTCAGTAACAAAATGAAAGGTAACACGCGAAAAAGTACAGTCGAATGATTGAGAGAATTTTTAAGTCGGTTAAAAATCTTCACAATCAAATAATTATTTTAACTCTACTAAGACTAACGGAGGTCTTTGCGAAACCAGCTGGTCTTTAGTTGTTGATATTTTTTAACTATTTACCATAGCAACATAAAATTTCTCCTACCTTCCTTACCCTTTAGCTGCTTCCACCTCTGTGACGTCTGCGTAGCGGGAGTATTTATTATTAGACATGGTGTACGTTAGAAGTTTGAGATGTTGCAACCACACGCGGCTACTAGTGTAGATAAGATTAGTTCAGTGATTTTTTTTAAATGTTTTTATGACATTTTTTGATTTTATGATACTATTTATTATTCTATATAAGCAGTTATATTCTCTCAAAATTAGAAATAGAGGGTTAATTTTTTTTTTCATACGTTTTAGGGGTCATAAATAAAATAATTTGCAAACAATGAGGAGGCTTTGTTTACCGTATTAAAATGTGAAGTATTTTGTGGACGGCTTCTTTGTTGTTTTATTTATTCATAACTATAAGCATAATATATTATTAATTTACTTTATAATTGAATTAAAAAAAAAATCTGCTATGATGATGAATTATGATATTTGTCTTAAAGAAGGTATTTTTACAAGAAACTAGTAAAAGTACATAAGTTAGAACGCGCTGTGCACTCTGGTAAAGGTTTGTGGTGACGTTTCAGGTTCTACAAAAACTATCAGTGATTTGCAAACAATGAAACGAGGAAGATGTCACGTCTTTCCACAAAATTGCAGTTAAAAAACGACCACGAAGTGTCCTAAATGTCCCAAATCTATCTGTGGTCGAAGAAAGACTATTACATAGAAAACATATATTACATCATATTGTTACGTGTTAGGGTTCGAACGATTTGGAGAGAAAGACCTTCTGACTCTTTTAGAGACTTTATTCACTAGCACTAGGTCAGACACAAAGCACTAGGTACAAACACAACGCACTAACAATGTCCGAGGTCGTAGCCAATGTCGTAGGTTTCCGCTGGTATCACTTCTTGATCACTAGTCTTCACTTCGAAGTCACTTCGTCGTTAGCTCAAACTGAACTGACCCCGCTCGGCCTCAATCGGCCTTTTTATACCGGGCCGAGCCTACACCCAGACAGTTCTAGAACGTTCGTGCGTGTACTCGATCCTGAGTTCATTCACCTATATGTCCTCTAGCGCCATCTAGTGTTGAGTGGATGTTTCACGTTGTCTTTGTAACAAAGTGGTTTGTACAGCACACAACGTGGTTCCTCCGCTCCCCGCTAGATGGCGCAAGCTCCTTAATTTTGTGTACTCGTAACACTACTCCCCTCTTAGAGATGCTCGTCCCGAGCATCGTTGTTACTGCCATGGTAACGCGCCAGACGATCTATGTGTACCACTTTGAATGTCCCTCTTGGTGGCTTTTGAATTCTATAAGTCACATCATTCATTCGGGTAACCACTTTGTATGGACCGTCCCACTTGGTCTGTAACTTTGGAGATTTCCCTTTCCGGCGGGTTGGGTTATGCAGCCACACCAGTGACCCTTCCTCGAAGCCGCTTGTGTTCGATTTCCGGTCGTTAATTGTCCCCTGTGTCGTAAGACTATTCCCGCTGCATGCCTGGAGGATAACAGTTTTCAGGGTTTCCACCGCGTCAGCCAGAACTCGTCTCTTAGTTCTAGCTTTTATTCGTTTCCCTTGATCCCGGGCAGGGAACGAAGCCCTTTGCTTTTTCGGCTCCTCTATTTGTTCCTCGATCCTTTTCATCCTTGCCCTCTGGGTCTTCTTCTGCGGGCAATTGAGCTGAAGATGACCCCTCTCGCCGCACTTGTAGCACATGACTCCAGAGCGTTTCTTCGTAGGAGCCTTAACCTCCTTCGACGGGCAGTTGAGCTGAAGATGGCCCCTCCCGCCGCACTTGTAGCACATGACTCCAGAACGTTTCTTCGTAGGAGCCTTAACCTCCTTCTGCGGGCAGTTGAGCTGAAGATGGCCCCTCTCGCCACACTTGTAGCACATGACTCCATAACTTCTCTTCGTAGGAGCCTTAACCACCTTGACTACCTCAGAGACCTTATGGGTCTTCCGTACGTCATGGCGAACAGCCTCGACCTCCAAAGCATGCGCCAATGCTTCCTTTAGCGAGGTATGGTGACGAAGCCTCACTGCAGCTCTGACCTCCAGGTCTTTGATTCCGTCCACAAATGCTTGAACAATATTCGTATCCACCATCTTGGTGTCGGCTCCTGGGTGTGCCTTCCTGACGAGTTTTTCAATTTCCAACGCCCATTGTTGTAGTCCTTCTCCTGAGCGTTGGACTCTGTCACGCAGTTGGGCACGGAACACGTGCTCCAGGTGTCGCTCCCCGTATCTGGACTCAAGTGCCTCTATCAGGTCTTGGAACCCATGTTCTGTATGTGGCAGTGCTTCCAAGACAGACAAAGCTTGCCCTCTGAGCGCAACAGTGAGCGCGGTCAGGCATTGTTCTTCCGTCCATCCGTTGGCAGTAGTAACAGTCTGGAATTGCAGACGATAGACGTTCCACGAAGTAGTGCCGTCGTATGGCGGCACTTTCACTCTTGGTCCTTGCGCAACTCCGGTAGTTCCACTAGACATCGCAACTCCCGTGGTTTCAAGGCGCAGTACTCTCTTCTGTAGTTCAGCGAGGACGGTTTTCACATTTTCGACATCCAATCCTAACCCGGTAACTCGTTCTTGCACTTCGTCGAAATCTTTCCGAAGCTTACACACCGAGTCACTAACATCTTTTATAGCCCAAAGCGCTTTTTCCTGTGATTCTTGCAAAGCGCTGAACTTGCGTTCTTGTGATTCTTGCAAAGCGCTGAGCTTGCGTTCTTGTGATTCTTGCATTGCCTCTTGTGATTCCTTCATTGCCTTTTGTGATTCATGCAAAGCGCTGAACTTGCGTTCCATGAATTCAATTAAACTTCCTAATTGAAGTGCCACTTGAGGGTCTGTAGTAGCTACGGTGCCGCTGGTAGGCGTGGCCTGTCCGGTGGGCGTGGCAAGGTGGGTGGAGCCAGTGGGCGGGGCTTGAGCCAAAGTGGGCGGAGCCTGGGGGGCGTGGTCAGTGGGCGGGGCCTGGTGGGCGGGGCCAGTGGGCGGGGCCTGGTAGGCGGGGCCAGTGGGCGGGGCTTGGCCCACAGTGGGCGGAGCTTGGCCCCCAGTGGCATCCGCAGTTCGTTGTGCCCTCGTCCTGACCCCCTCCTTGGGGTTCTCTCTCGGAGTCAATGGCATCTCCAAATCCCACTTCTGACACCAGTTGTTACGTGTTAGGGTTCGAACGATTTGGAGAGAAAGACCTTCTGACTCTTTTAGAGACTTTATTCACTAGCACTAGGTCAGACACAAAGCACTAGGTACAAACACAACGCACTAACAATGTCCGAGGTCGTAGCCAATGTCGTAGGTTTCCGCTGGTATCACTTCTTGATCACTAGTCTTCACTTCGAAGTCACTTCGTCGTTAGCTCAAACTGAACTGACCCCGCTCGGCCTCAATCGGCCTTTTTATACCGGGCCGAGCCTACACCCAGACAGTTCTAGAACGTTCGTGCGTGTACTCGATCCTGAGTTCATTCACCTATATGTCCTCTAGCGCCATCTAGTGTTGAGTGGATGTTTCACGTTGTCTTTGTAACAAAGTGGTTTGTACAGCACACAACGTGGTTCCTCCGCTCCCCGCTAGATGGCGCAAGCTCCTTAATTTTGTGTACTCGTAACAATATTATATTAATAGAAACAAGGAAAGAAAATGAATTAACAGGAATCACCTTAAAACTACCGCGCTTAGGAAAATGCATAATGTTTTATTTAAAATTACATTTTGAAAGTAATGCGGATAAGGTTTTATATATAGGCATTGTGTACATATCAAGGCGTCCTTTACTGTAGACAGAGCAAGAAACGCCGTCGTCTAGCGTTTGCTCCATATGACCACACAGATTAATTATACTGTAGATACTCTTAAGATTGTATAAAAAATACAGAGCAATTTATTTATAATGTTTATTTTATTGGCGCAAAAATAAGGGGTTAAAATAGAAAAATACGAGTTCCTGCACTTAGTTCTTTATTAACTTTTTTACTACGATATGATGAGAAGATCGACTACAGAGACGACTTTTTAGTAAAATTTGATTAATTTTAAGAGTGAAACGAAATTCAGTAGAGGAATATTTACAAGTTATTACTTTATAGTTGACAGTTTTTTTTATACTTGTTGTTATTCGATATATTTTGTGTATTTTTAATTAATATATTTTGTTGTTTTTGGATCTTTCCATGAAGAAATATATCAAACGATAACAAAAGAGGAGAGAAATATAGAAAATATTTTTCCGACAGATACACACAATAAACTAAACCTCACATTACCTCTACATTAGACAAAATGTTTGTCAAATGCAAACCTATTAAAGTATCCTTTCAAGATATAAAATATACAAATACGACTACGAAAAATAATAAAACTGTAAGTACTAGCGCAACAGTCAGCTAGTACGATTACTCCATCAACCCGTTAAAAAAAAATATAGTTGTATCTACATGATCCATACTCTATACATATTCGCATTCTGCATTCGCGGAGTGGCCTTACTTGCGCTTCGTTACGCCGCGGCTCTGGGCCGCGACAAGAGTTTTTGTCTGCAAAGGAAAACGAGCAAATCTGCAGATTTTGCGTTTTGTTTGTTTTAAACTCGCTTTATCTCGTCACCGTAGACGCTAATTGTAAGTGTGTTGAGCGCCTATAGATGTTGCTTTAGTATTAATTTTAATATTTGATTTGTTATATAAGGTTGAATTATTGCAAGTATTATTCAAGCGGTGTGACCTGTTTCTACTTTGAATCTATCCAAGCATACATCAATCAGTCCTTAACAATCCACTGCTAGTCAAAGGCCTCCCCTTATGTTCGCTACTCCATTCGGTCCCGCACCCTCTGAATCCAGTGGCTTCCCGATGTCTTCTTAAGGTAATCAGTCCACCTGGTTAGAGGGTGCTCTTTGCTCCACTAGACCAGATGTGGTCACCATTCAAGAACCTTCCTTCCCATCAGTCATTGGTTCTTGCAATATGGCCTGCCCATTGCCACTCCAGCTTGCGAATTTTGACAGTTATGTTGGTGACCTTCGTTCATCTACGGATTTCATCATTCCAGACTCTGACATGTAGAGAAATACCAAGCATAGTTAGCTCTCTCTCGTTGATTGACCTTGAGCCTATGGAATGGGATAACGGCAAAAAACCACGTCTCAGCGCCGTAGGTCATCACTGGCAACACACATTGCTCAAACACTTTTGTCTTGTCTATGTTCTTTTGTGTGCTGTAAATGTGCTGTGTGGCTACGGCACTAAAGAATGTAGCCACCCCCTCTCTTCCCGTGGGTGTCGTAAGAGGCGACTAAGGGATAACACAGTTCCACTACCACCTTGGAACTTAAAAAGCCGACGGATGGCGGGATAACCATCCATGCTGGCTTTGAAATACAAAGGCCGAAGACGGGCAGCAGCGTCTTCGGTGCGACAAAGCCAGCCCTGCGGTCACCAACCCGCCTGCCCAGCGTGGCGACTATGGGCAAAACACATGAGTTCGCGTCATAATGTCGGGCGCGAACTTGTGGAGGCCTATGTCCAACAGTGGACTGTGATAGGCTGTAGTGGGATGTTCTTTTGAAGCCCTACCCGTTGTGAGGTGCTATACAGGTCATCTAGCATAGTGCTGAGTTCTTACAGGGACTCTGCCAGGATTACTATACCATCGGCACTTTGAATGCAGTTTCATTAATAAACTGTCACAAAAACCTTATACATCAATGATTACATGAATTTTTTTTAATAGATTTAAAGGAGTTTATATTTATTTTTTTAATACTAATCACGGATTCATACGTATAAAAATAACCAATCGAAAAAATTGTATTAAATATTAATGTAAGTACAACTAAAATATTCAGTTGTTTATATAGGCTAACATTATAAATATTTTACTGTACACAATATTTTAAAATACTGTGATTTCAGTACATAGGTACCTTACATTTTAAACTATCAAAATATTTGCTCTGAAGCTGTGTAAAAACGCTTGTGTTAATATGTAAATAGTATTTTCTGGAGTCTTGCCAAGCGGTCAGACTCTGGGATTGACACTTTTTTGGCCCTATCTGAACCTTGTACATGTTTGTTACATAGCATGTGTGTTGGTGACATTTTCATATTTTTTACTATTACATAAAACGTAGGACTTTTCGTTTAAACGTATTAGGGTTATTATTTGCAGGGGCATGTAACTATTTTTTTTTTGTATCTTTATGATACTATTTTGATAAAGTGTGTTTCTAAAGTTTAAATATTTTTTATGACTTAGGGCTCTTACTTTACTTTTTACTTTAGTTCTTTATATGTTCGCAATAATTTCGGAAAATGGAACTATTAGTGCTAACTATTGATATGTAGGCTTATGCTATATGCTTGACACTGTGATAACTGTCAAGCATAATTATTTAGGGTTCTTCTTCTATAATGAACTTACTTGTTCTATGCTTACTGTAAAATACTGTTTAATTTCATGAACTTCTTGTCTAGGCTTCAAAACACTTATACATCGTCATTTGATTGAGAAAACAATATTATTTAATAAACAACGTTAAAGTGAAAAGGCCATCAATTTAAAATATAGATTTTGTAGAAAAGACTCGGCAAGAAACGCAACAATTGCTGTTTCAAAGAACAAGAGCTTAATTCACCACGCTACTCTATTGGTGGAGTAATACAATTTTCCATTGTAATGCATACTAACTGATCGCTGAACCACCGCTTTTGTCGAAATATTATTTTTAATTTCCTTATATATAAAGCGCGTCCTAACAATAACGAACAAAAAATTTTTTTTCTTCATCCAAAATGGCGAAGTCGTTCGGAACGAATACGTCTAAAACGCTTCCGCCTGTAATATCCCACTGCTGGGCATAGGCCTCTTTCGCCATGTAGGAGAACGATCAGAGATTAATCCACCACGCTGCTAAAATGCGGATTGGCGGATACGTGTACAGACATTTCAGTACGTGTACATGCATTTTATATAGATTCCATAAATAACCATTTTATAGAGAGTCTGAAACGCTAATAGTAACGAAAAGAAATAAAAAGTCAACAAATACGACATCAATTTTAATGAACTAAGTCACTTATTTTATTTTGTTTTAAAGTACTTAATTGTAGTCCATATTTCATTGGGGTCCATATATTATAGCAATTTAAAGGAAGTACCCAAAGGGCGCTACTTTCGCCACGAACAATAAATTTCACTTTACAGTTGAAAATTAAATATATTAAATCAAGACGTAGTACCACTATATTTCTGTTTCAGTCTCGTCCACTAAACAAGAATTAATTGGTCTCAGCGACGGTCGTTGGATTTTGGCTTGTTTTACTTAATAATGTCGGCAGTTTAGAACTTTTGTTTTGTATTTCGCATAAAATATGTTTATACATTACATACATAATTATAAAAGAGTATAAGCATGTACTCTTTTATTTATACAAAAATGTATGAGCGCTTCTTTTTTACATTTAGTGTAATAGCAGATGACACAAACTTAAGCTGTGTAATTTTGTACTAATATTTTTTGTGTGATTTTCGTTGTTAATAATCAAGACATACATTTGAACATACAACATTTTGACGATCATTTAATATACATAAAAATGAAAGTACGAGTGAGTATGTACTCTTTGTAACGATTCGATAACGATTCAGCCTGTAATATCCCACTGGTGGGCATAGGCCTCTTCCCCATGTAGGAGAAGGATCGGAGCTTAATCCACCACGCTGCTCCGATGCGGGTTGGCGGGTTTGTAACTTATTATATAATGACTAAGATCTTGGTAAGACAATAATTATTAAATAACTAGCTTCTGCGCGCGACTTCGTCGGCGTTTACTCCGCTCCTATTGGTCTTAGCGTGATGATACATAGCCTATAGCCTTTCTCGATAAATGGGCTATCTAACACTGAAAGAATTTTTCAAATCGGCCCAGTAGTTCCAGAGATTACCGCGTTCAAACAAACAAACAAACAAACAAACAACCAAAGAAACAAACTCTTCAGCTTTATATATTAGTATAGACAATACAAATAATAGTAATTATATTATTTAGATGAAACAATTAACCATCAACAGGTAAGTAAGAAAAAAGTTGCTAACGCACGTTAATGCTCATCTCTACACGACGGTGTGATACGTCCCCACGCTGTCGTAGCGGCTAAATGTCACTGCTCGGCTTTCACGCGTTATCATCCCCTTACCGTGATGTGGACAATCTCTCTGGACGCTTTCAAACATTTCCATACTTGGTCATTACACTAGCGATTAAGAAAAAATGTTTAATTGGAATGTTTATTTTTTGTAGTTATCAGTAGTTGTAACAAAAACTCCGTGATAATAAAATTATGTTCCTATCACGTCTTCAAAGTTTCCAGTAGATAGATAAATAGCGTAGTTCTAGTTACAGGGTTTTTGTTGACATCTTTTAAACACAGCACTCTTAAAGGCTAAGTGGAATCTTTGACTTTTTTTTTGATATCGCAGGGTAACCCATTTACGGGTGACGACTCCCGGGTAGGCAGTTCTAGACCGTATGTCGGACTCAGCACTTGGGGGTGCCAATACCATACTAAACCCCTGCGGGAGCCTTCAACCGCTTTAATTGGAGGGTCCCAGATCTGCAGGCAACAGGATCACTCCAGCGACAGGCTGGCCTCAGCGAAAAGGCCAGACGTCTCCTCCATGGGGACTGTCCGGCTCATCTCTGAACAGTCCCGACGACGCCGTGTCTAGCAGGACCGGGTTCCCATCCCGGCCCGACACGGGAGCGTTACTGGAAGCGCATTAAGTAGCGCCTTCTACGCAACCCCATTCGTCGCCCGCGGGTGGAAGCCACGTCGGCGGCCTCCTCTCTCACCCGCTCGTCGGCCTCCTTCTGGGACGGAATAGTTTGACTAACAACAAGTCTAGTCATTGGTAAATATTATTGAGAACAATTTTTTTCTTTATTTTAGTATAATATTACCAATGAACACAATTTTTCTACTATAAAATATCAAACGCCTTCTCAATTGCCCCACATCTGAACTTTTACGAATTTGACGGTACCACGTTACTTTGTCATGTTCTTTCAGAAATACGCCCAAGGGTGACATCTCCAAGTTACGAGGGGCGTATTTTGTTTTAAAATAATAATATCACATTTATGTATGGAAAAGGTTTTCACTTCAGTGGTGAGTGATGTGACGCCGAAATGTCGTTATGTTCGTGATTTGGAAGTATACGATGCCATGATGTTTTTAGTAATTTTAAATTTTTTTAAACCAAATTATTAACAACTGGTGAATCAAGCCAGTACTCAATCGTTTACGCTGTTACTGTAATCTTATAGTAGCGAATTTTACATATTATTTTGTTTTATCGATGTAAATGTCCATTATTTCACATCATAAAACTTACTTTTATAACTTTACTTTACTTATAAACAATATTTAATTTATTATGTATTTTATATTATCACATAATTTGCTTTATTTCATAACATTATTTATATTAATTTCGAGTAAAAACACTACTTCTTCTTTTGTATACAAAGAAAAATTCAAATCATAATTTCAATAGCAGTGTTATTAATACCAGTTTTCTTTACAGGGACACCTTACAAGTGTTAAAATGGTAATATACGAAATTCTAAATGTTTTCATGATGCTTTTATGTAGTATGATTAAATGAAAATTATACAATAAACGTGGCAACATAGAAAAATATGTATGTAAATAGAAAATATTGTAATAGAATAGCTGAATAAAAATCGTAAAGAATGTAGTACCTATACCTATACTCAACGCAAAATTTATATACATAATAGGTTTTATTTGGGTTATTTTAATGTATTTCAAACATTCGTCGTTCGACTCCCATGTTCCTTCAAATGAGAAGTAGGTACTATAGGTATTATAGATGAAGTTCCGCGTGAAAAAAAAATCCTAGCCCATTTTTAAATTTGACTTTGTTTAAATAGATGAGGCTACTTTGATAGACTAGTTACGTATGATACCATTCGTGAGCGTGTAAGTACGCTTTTAATCTATATCTATACTAATATAATAAAGCTGAAGAGTTTGTTTGTTTGATTGTTTGTTTGTTTGTTTGTTTGTTTGAACGCGCTAATCTCAGGATCTACTGGTCCGATTTGAAAAATTCTTTCAGTGTTAGATAGCCCATTTATCGAGGAAGGCTATAGGCTATATATCATCACGCTAAGACCAATAGGAGTGGAGTCCACGCCGACGAAGTCGCGCGCAGATGCTAGTATATTATAAAATGGTAGGAAACTAAAAACTGTACAATGAAAAATTTTTTTGAAAGAATACTTGGCGTGTGATCTAAAATCGATACCGAAGCCAAAAATATAGTTTTTAGAATTTTTGTCTGTTTGTCGGTATGTATCTCCGGGATAAACTCAAAAAGTATTGCATGGATTTACTTCAAATGTGGCACGAATATTATTAAGAAGTCGGGTCAACATATAGGCTACATAATTATTATCACGCTATCACCTACGGGGAACGAGCAGTGAACCTTTATTCAATATTAGAGCGTTCACGCAGACGACGTCGCGGGCAGCAACTAGTTTACAATAAAAACATATTTTTAATACAATTAAGTTGGCAAACAACCGTACGGCTCACCGGATATTAAGTGATTATCGTAGCTTATAGACGCTTGTAACACCAGAACCATCGCAAACGCGTTGCTGACTTTTTTTTAACTGAAAAATAACCATACATATTCATACATTTATTCCATTACTGTACAAATACTTAAAGGTAGCACAGTTATTTTCTTTAAAAAACTTATAACTCTATTGGATTTGGTTTTCCAAATCTAAATATCACACCCAAAATCCGATACTGTTGATTAAGCACACCTAAATATTTTAAGTATATTACATATAAGAGAGGAATAATATAACGTGTATAATAATACATAAAAAACCCTACTTTTTCTACAATAGGTAAAAGAAAATATAAGAATTATAACAAAAAAAATAATAGCTTTTTTCAGGTAAATGTTTTTTTTTTTTGTAAAAAAGGTATATAAGAATATTTCATTGGCGTAGTTGGCAAGATTGAAATGCAAAAATACTGATGGTGTTCAATACAGAAACATCTTTAGCATACAAACCATGCATACATATATTGAAAGTAACAAAATCACAAAGACGCGGACGCTATTATAACAAATCACTCATAAAAATGCCTGACGTGAAAGGAAAAGGATACAATCAAAATAATAATAGAGAGATCCATTTATGTTATATACATTGGGTGCTTAAAAAATAATGGAATCGTGTTTTGTTTTAGGTCAGTATATTATTACTTTAGTATTCGTTGAAAGTAATGGTCAATATGGTTTGTTTATTTTTATTTCATTTGAATCCATACTCAAATCTTAACCCTTTGTAGAAGTAAAGTTTTTATCCAGAAATGGATAATATAAGTTTATGTACTGTTTTAGTCCATGTACTTGAAAAACCATAGATAGATAGTTAGCAGGCAAATGAGAAAATAATATTATTTAGCTTGTTTGCGTTTGTATGTCATTATTGTTAACTTCAAAATTGACAAATGAGCAATATAGTAAGAATACATTAAATTCTGATATGAAATTAAATGTGAAATACTCAAGAGTTAAAAGATATAAAATTTAATAAAAATGAGAAAAACAGACAAACTCAATCCCGCCTTCAATAGGAATCAACTACAGAATGTCCGAGCCGGCAGATCAAATTCGCTGTCCCTAAGAGTGTGTTCTAAGTCATAAGTGAAAGATTTTTTTTCATATCTTGTGCTATTTGTCTTTGAGGTTGAGAATAAAATGAAAAACTTAATGAATGTTAGAAATAAAAACTAAGTAACACGTTTTAAAGCGTCAAAAAAAGTCCTAAAAAGCGTGGATAAAGTAAAATATTAACATTAACTGCCGCATACAACTAAAAAACCGCTTATAGAGGTACGGCACAGCAGGAAATATCCCGCTCAAAATCTAGAGCAACCTGACTAAGGTAGTGCCTCAAAACTTACAGAAGTTCATAGCTAAATAATACTGTTCTCAAGCAGTATTGTGTTCCTGTGGCGAGTAAGGTGAACAGAACTCCTGGCAGGGGTTAGGGTCGGCAAAGCCCTTGCGATTCTTCTGGGGTTGCAGGCATCTATAAGCTACGGTTGCTACGGAGTTAAAATGGTATTTGGGGTTAGAGAGCGTCCCACCATTCCAACCCGAGCTCAAAAGTTAGAGAAGAGAAAAATTAAACTACAGATTAAATTAAATTTTGAATTAGAGGAAAGAAAATAAAAAAAATTAATTCAATTTAACAATTTATTGACCGGATACTTAATTTAAACAACAAAGATTCAAACTAGATTTGGAAAACTATGATCTTAGTCCTGGCACGTGGTGCATGGAGAGATAAGCACTTAACTTGAGTCCTTGGGTTGACCCCGACGGCCCTTGGCTCACGTCGGAGACGCCTAGCACGCCACGTGGTCCGGCGTAACTTCCTTCGATGCCTCCAGGTGCCGGTAAAAATGGCTGGGTCGACCCGCCGTCCGTCGCTCACACCCAGGTATCCAGAGAGAGATACCTGGGGCGGATTCCTCTGGTTACGTGGACTGGTTATGATGATAGGTGGGTACGAGGGCACACCCAGGTCCCCAGAGAGAGATACCTCTGGTTATGTGGGGCCCCTGGCCGAAAGTATCGCCACGTGGTTTTTCGTGACCTTGCTCGACCTTGACCGCCCGACGCCACGCCAAGGACCCTGGAATGACACACCCAAAAGGTGAGCCCTTCCGAAGCCAACCCTACACTAACTCCGGGTTGACAACGGAAACGGCCCATTAGAGACATAGACACGTTGACATTGCATGGCATAAATCAATTCAGAAGACTGTTATATTAGCACTTATGCAAAACGGACAATGAAAAGGAGAGGTCCAGCCACGACAGTCGCTTATATAGCAAGCCGAAACCCCTCACGACGCTAACCTCGCCCCGTAGCACGGTCCTCTCGGCGAATATACCGGACGAAGTCCTACGCGTTACCACGCAAGAAGCCCACTTCAATGAGCACCGAATACATATAAAAAAATATATATGTTACACGGTACTCGCTTACCATCAGGTATGTCATACGCTTGTTTGCCGACCTAGCTGTGTATAAAAAATGTTAGCAAAATTAACGTACAATTTAGAAATGATTAAATTTTTACATTAATTTAAGCTATTTTACCTAATTTTTGGAATGTTTCAATTATTGGGTAGTGTGCATCTTATGCTATCCAGCTGCCTAAAGTTTAATTACAATATTTAATAGCTAAGATAATCCCGAATATCTTGGTTGACACCTCCTTTCTATTGCGTCATCAAATAATTAGCCTATGTATTATTCTAGTTCACCAACTACCTATGTACGGCGTTTCATTCAATTAGGTTTGGTAGTATTTGAGTGAAAGAGTAACACACAACCAACCTTTCCAATATATCGCATTTATTAGGAAGGATCACAGCAAATAAAATCGAATATTTCTATTTTTTATACAAATTTTATAGTAAAACACAGTTCTTTTTACAGAGCGGCGGTGTTTCTGACCAAATTACTTTTTACAGAATCTTCATTCTATGTAAATTAGAATAAAGTAATTAATTAAGTTAATAAAATATAGTTTTAATTTCTAAAATTCCGATTAAAAATGTCCCTTGAAGCCTATTCGAATAAAATAATTTTTGATTTTGTTTTAGTTGGGATGGGGGACAACAGAATGTACTAAAACCTTTCCAAATAATAATATAATAACTATATAGTTTGAAATTTTGTTTTCTCTTATATCTATTACGCGTTTCTATTAAACATTAACTTGGAAAAATAACAAATAGATACACTGACACTTCTGACTAATTTGTATGCCTTGCACAAACCAATATATACACACATAATTATACTTTTATTTAAAGAAAATTTTGCATGTCGTTAAGTTTTGTGTTTTTTTTAGAGAAATCATTTATAAAATAATATTTAACAAAGAAACCATGTATTAATTGTTAAGAATCTTAATAGTGACTTAATAAAAGTATGATAAAAAATTAATATCGCATAAGTTTAAAATACAAAATTTTAAAATTTCAAAGTGTTATTCAATCAACCTTTGGACCACACGGAAGTACTCAATTGAAGTAAATAAGATTTTCTATACAAAAAGTCCCAGGAGATTCTTCCTTGAATTAATCTTTTAACGCTCACCCTCCGATATTCATTAAGGCGATGATCTGCGAAGTAATTAATTCGGTACTTTGGCTGAGATCGGTTTGATTGTGCAATACATTTGATTACTGAACATTCAATTCCGAATTTCTGTTAATCAGTTTAGTTAAATTATTCGTGTAGTCTGAACAGCGTGTAAACAATACTAATCGGCAATCGGTGACATTCATTATGGATGATGTTTATTTTAAAAATTTTGCTTTCACTGGTATACCATCAACAAATTATGATTTAATGAATAAATCGATACTAATATTTTTAAACTATCAAGTCATTATCAGTCAGTCATCAGGCTTACGGTAAACTGTGGTCCAAATGGTTAAAATGTGTTCATTACAATTTATTCCTGCCCAAGCTAAGCACTTAGTACCAAATATCCATATTAAGTCAATTTTAGAAAAGATTTGCGATGCCATGGGCTATTTTAAAGATCTTATAGTTATATACATTATTTTTTATAGCTGATAATCACTTTTTTGGAAAGACTAGCTGTGCCCGCGACTTCGTCCGCGTGGAATTTAACAAAAAGGTTATTATTCAGTTCGCAGAGTTATTATAAAGTAAATAATTTTCTAAAATAAAACTAGCCTAGGTTACTCCTTATTATTATCAGCTATATGCCAGTGAAAGTCCTGACAAAGTCGGTCCAGCCGTTTCATAAATTAGCCGGAACAAACAGACAGACAGAAAAAAATTGTAAAAAATGTTATTTTGGTATATGTACCGTGTATAAGTCCATATGCATTTAGTAAAAAGCGGTTATTTTAATATTACAAAAAGACACTCCAATATTATTTATTTGTATAGATTTAAGTATATTTACTAATCAACTAATTCACTATAAATACATTTTTAATTTCATTTAATTTTGTAAATGTATTTGTAACACAAATTTCAAAACAAACTTACATATTTATCAGAATAACAATTAACACTAAACGAGTTGCAGTAACCTTACGATTACATTATTATCTCTACTAATATTATAAAGAGGAAAAATTTGTAGTGGACAAAATTAAAGTTTATTACAATTATTTAGGAAAAAAATTCACATGTAGAATGCTTCATTCTGTCATTGAGTGACATGATCTATATTTTAACACAGCAGGAAAAAGAAACAGCCACGTGAGTTACGCTGCGGGCTGAAAACTAGTGCTTAGTATATTTTTGACCTAATTTTTGGAGATTAAATTAACCTTTGAGAACGAGAATACTTTTTACTTTACAATAATTATTCTCTTAATTTTTAAAGTATTTAAATTCTTAATACATTTACCGCTGTATACATGTATGTGTAAACGCTTAAAACCTATTATAATCAGGGGTATGAGGTTTTATGTAAGTAAAGAATTTTTCAGAATGAAATATTTTTTTTTGAAATATAACCACGTTTATCCCAAATTAAAAATTGTACTTGCTTTAGAAGAGATGAAGATAAAATCAATATTAAATCTATTTAAAGCAGCGAATATACTATAGATGTGATATATATGATATTATGTATACAAACTCATAATTATATACATTTAAATTAAATTTTTCTTACGAAAAAATTATTACAAAGTTATATAACTGGACCCTAGAGATTTGAAGTGATTCATAAGACTCTTGCATTTAACCTGACACAGTGAAAATTTGAAGCGCATTTTGTAAGTCGATTATGACCTTCTCTAAAAACGTAAATTATATTTATAAGTCTTTTGTAGAATTTTATTGTCCTCTTTCAAAAGGGAATATAATTATACGTGTCAGTCCTTGAGAGACCAAGCTTCGCTGGGGTCGTTGTTACGTTTGGAGACTTTTACTTATAATTCAACAATCTAAAGTTATGTCAACCTACTAAAATGATATTTTTTTGGAAAAGTAGCAGTTCATTGCTAGTAAAAACTTAGACCAAATAAATTTATCTTCAAATTGCCGTAACAATTGTAATGTCATTTAAGGAATTATTTTGAAAAATAATAAATAAATTATAGTTTAAAAAAAAACTAAAAAAACACGCTTTAATAGCAATCGAACTAAAAAGTAGAAAATGCTAATAAAAGCGTGTTGACTTTAACATAAAGTTATAAGATTATTGTATGGTCATCGGCCCTTGACCCTGTGCAAATTTCCTAGTTAATCAGACTCCTAGAAGTAGGTGAAAATGAAGTTCAAAGATTCCGTTACATACATACATACAGGTCAAGCTAATAAAAGCGTGTTAACAAGCTTTAATGTTTTAGTCCTCGTCTTTAATTTGAGTCTTCTAGTTTTCTAATGTTGTTCCATTATTCATTTGTACCTATTTAATTTTTGAAACTAGAATGGCGATAATAAATTATGATAGTACACACTTCTTTTCATTTCATTAATTTTGACACGGATGTCTGCATTTAAAATACTTGTAGCACAGCAAAAACAAAAATAGTGAATTGAAATTTTTTCCATGCTTACTTATATAATACCAAGAATTACGTTGAATACCAATTATGAATACAAGAAAGTCAGTAAGTTGAGGTAATAGAGAGCTGGTTACGTGTATTAGTAGGATCAATGGCTGCTAGAAAAAACTAACGTTTTTTGGAGTCGAGACTGCTTGTGAGAAAAAGCAGTGTAGCAAGACTAGCGCAAGATCTCCGGCGGAGGCTGGATATGGAATGAGGCAACTCTGTAAAGTCTATATGAGTTAACTGTGATAGACCAAAGTAATGCGTGGTAGGTATTTCTATATTTTTATTAAATCTGAAACTAACCAATAAAAACATACATTGAAAAACAAATAATCACTTTATGTTCACAATAGTTGTATTTTTTATCACCATACATAAAACCAGATTTATTATTTCAAAGAATAAAAAGAAAATTTAGTATTTAATATTAAAGACAGAGGATTAGAAAAATCTTATTTATATTTTCATTACGATTCGTTAGTATGAGAAAGGCCCAACATCAGCGTAATAGTCGGAATT
This sequence comes from Melitaea athalia, assembly GCA_905220545.2. Classification (NCBI taxonomy): domain Eukaryota; kingdom Metazoa; phylum Arthropoda; class Insecta; order Lepidoptera; family Nymphalidae; genus Melitaea; species Melitaea athalia. The sequence goes on from HG992184.1 coordinate 7,838,988, forward strand.
CGTTACTCCATAATAAAATTATACTCGGAGATCTGTTTTGTTTTCTAATAAAAATATATCAACAAATTGGTTTGTTTAATTGTTATATTACTTTTATTTTATTTTTATATCAAATAGAAACATAAATCAAGTGGCAATATAAAACAAATTTTGGGTCACCTTTCAAGAGTTTATAAGTATTCCTAAAAAAGTCTTTAAAAAAATTAAAATAAAAATTAAGACCATTGAACTCATATTTATATTCCTTTACAGAGTTTATTTACTAAGATTTAAACTGCCTCTTTGCGGGTAATAAGACGAAAATATGTCTTACATTAAGGTTTCAAGTGTCTATCTCAATATGTTTGCTATATTATTGAATCGGCGTTTCCCTGAAAAGTAGACAAAACAGATATTGTCACAGCATTACTTTTATCAGTGTAATACTTTGTTCAATATGTGACTTCCAAACACACATATAAGACGTCTCATTTTCGAATGTTTTCCTTTGTCAGATCCGACAGACACTCAACGCATCTTTGGTTAATAACCATATAGCGTGGCGCGTATTGAGTTATATTTGACATTACTTAGATATTACGAGACGGATACGACAAGACTTTATTGTAACTCCTACTAACCCTATTTTAATTCCCATTAACATATAATTTCGAATCTTAAACAGTATTTCATTCCTTAATAAAAAAAATTATCAATTCGACAAAAAACTTTTTTTTTAATTTTGAAGTGAACTAACTTTACATTAACAGTTTTTTTTTTCAAATATAAATTCATAAATTAATTTCAATTAATTAATTTTAGTTTGGAAGAAATTAGCTTCAATAGGAATAAGCTAAAGTTAATGAATGTATAATTGTATAGTATGTCTATATTTCAAATGAACCGTCTAATATTAATATATGATTATTTATTGATAATATCTGTTTTGTATATTCTTTTATAATATTTTTGCTTAGTTAATTTTATTAATCTTCACTAATTGTAGGTACTAATTTTATTATAATAAATGGTTAATAGTTACGGTAAATGGTTAATAGTTAATGAAATAATTACTTTTTCAATTACTTCCGTTACGATTGTTGAAGTTATACTAACTTCAAATTTTTTAAACGAATTGTTTGCTGAACTAATTAAGGAATTATATAGGTTTTGTATTTTTGTAAACTATTTTGTATTTTTGTATTTATATATTCATAATGACTTTAAGGTTATTTAGCATTTAAATTGAGATAATTCATTTTAATTTGACGTCGCGTTGGCGCAGCGGTCACAACACTGGATTGCGAATGACTGTTGCGCGGGCGGTTGCGGGTTCGATCCCCGCACACGACAACATATTTTGTATTGGCCATACAGATGTTTGCCATGGTCTGGGTGTCTGTACAGTCCTTGTGGGTCTCCCCACCGTGCCTCGGAGAGCACGTTAAGCCGTCGGTCCCGGTTGTTATCATGTACACCTTATAGCGATCGTTACTCATAGTAGGGAATATATCCGCCAACCCGCATTGGAGCAGCGTGGTGGATTAAGCTCCGATCCTTCTTCTACATGGGGAAGAGGCCTATGCCCAACAGTGGGATATTACAGGAATGATCGTGATGGTGATTTTAATTTGAGATAGATAAATAAACATCGTGGTCGCATCGTGTAAAGCAAGCATGTGTCCTTTAAATGAGTTTTGTAAAATGTAACCGAGATTCTGGGTTGAAATATAAAAAGAACTTGTGAAATGTTCGGTCGGGGTAACGAAGCGCAAATTGAAATTGACTTCTGAACACATAAGGAAGGCCTCTTTATTACTTGTAATCGTGTAACAATACACCCTCGCCCTTGTCACTTGAGACATAAGATTCATTTTCTGATACATAATGTTACAAAGTTAGTGTTAGTTTAGGATCTGTTGACGTCTGTAAGGCTTTGTTAGGAAAATGTTTCTTTCGAGTTTCGGGGCTTCTTTTACATTTACATGATCAATTATTTATTATGGTATTCGATGTTAAAAACTTTGGCATAATCAATTTTATTAGCTAAAATGCTGAGAAAAGTTGTACAAAATGTAATATATAAATTAAATAAAGTTACAATCAGTTAATATGTAGTTATCTTCTTGATTTATTTTGAAGTCTTTTAACAAAGGTATCTATTACTGGCCATTCCAAAAGTTTCAAAAAATAAAACTAGTATGAATGTATTATATAATTATATATATTTATATATAACTTACGTAGGTAACCTTACCTTTACTTGATAAGCACTAGGATTTAAGCTTCACCCAGATATTTGATTCACTACAGATTGCCGGAATATGCGTCGCTAAACACATGATTGTTCTTCAACTCCTATTTTTCAAAGGCTGCCATTTTGTATGCATTGATCTATTTGATCATCTAAAGAGTCTTGTTAAATAATTATAATGAAAAAATTCCATTCACAAAATGTACGAAATCAAAATCGCGCCAAACAGATATTTAATAAAAATCAAGCATAACGATCTAATATTAATAGTTCGTTGAAGGAAAATTCAACGCTAAGCTGCTTATATCTCAGAACATCTTACCGAACATAAATATCAAATGAGCGCTTTTGTAGTTTTTAGCAGTGTTTTTTAATGGAAAATTTCGTTTTTTCTTGCTTTACTTTTATAATATGGGCGGACCGATTATGATAATTCTTTTTTTAATCGAAAGGTGGTGCGTGTCATTTGGTTCCATTTAAATTTAATTGAGATCTAACAAGTGATTTCGAGTTCTAATTATGCGTATTTGCTTGACTATTTTTTCGTCGACTTACATTGTATTATACAGCATATCTTTTCACTGGGTATACCGATTTTGATGATTCTTATTTAATCGAAAGCTAATGCTTGTTTTGTAGCTACTTTTAAATTTGCTTAAGATATAATGAGTAATCTTTGATGACTCGTAATTATGTGACAGCGCGGACGCATCGTCGACGTAAAAAGAACTACTTAATCAAATAGAAACTACTCAATCAATGATATTATCCACTAGAGGGCAGTGGCAGTTTATTGTTTATAAATAATTTTGATGATTCTTGTTTTAATCGAAAGCTGATGCTTGTCTTGTGGTCCCATTTAAATTTTGATCGAGATCTGATAACTATTTTTATGATTGAAGTCGTTTTTTTTCGTTTGCGAGCAAACACAATTATACACATAATATAATCATATTGTATATTTATTAAAATATTAAAAAAGACAACTGACTTTATATAAAATTTAGTTTTACACGAGTTTAGTAACCACATTATTTGAGTAAGTAGGCAAATAAAAAGCCGGATAACAAGGGAGGAAGATCATTCTTATTTCAGTTAAGAAGTAAAACAGTGCTGAGAACCGAGTTACACAATCTAAAGACGTCATAACTTAACTGTAATTGTTTTGTAAGTTATGACGTTACATCAAATAACCATAAAAAGAAAAATAGAATAAGATTGGCTTTATTCTTACAGAAAGTACTAAATTTTTTATTTCTTATTGATATAAAACTATTGCGCATCTAAATACGTATGTATTATTCATTTATGTATACATATTTATTACTTAAATCAAAAACATATAAAATATTCATGTCATATAACATGTATCAAAAGCTTTTCAATTCTGTTCTGTGAATGAACGGTGTGACATCATTAAAAGTGCTTTGAATATCAACGTATAACCAAGACTAATTAATAACTTGTATTTATTACTACTGTTATGAATAATTAGAAAATTAATAAATGTTAATTTCGCTAAAATAATTACGTGTTTAATTAATTACAATAACAAATGTCACATGTAGAGGCAGTAGATATTAAATGTTCACTTATTTATTATTTTTTATACCCGCAGTGTCACAATTAAAATAAAAAATATAAACTATGAAACTATAGAAAAAAATTGTTAAAACTAAAAAAAAATATTGTAGGTGCGTATTCAAAAAATAGCCATTTTCAGAAATAATTAGGTATGTTAAATGAACGTCATGTCGTACCAAAAGTAGAACCAAACCAGCTATGTCCACACTGTGCCTTTTTTCGTTCATCAAGGGCATGCGTCACAGCGCAGTCAACAGCGCACGTGAGGCATGCCCTTGACGCATGCGTTTTTGACAGTTGAAAGCATAGCGCGCGCTACGAAACGTGTTACCCGCGACTGGTGGATTTCTGTGCAACCAAGCGTTCAACATCAAGATTAGCTATGTCCACACTGTGCCTTTTCATCTTCAACTTTCGTCGTAACCTTTCTATTCAACTTTCGTTGACACATTCAATATTGAATGCGTCAACGAACGCGACGCTAACGTAGTCATTTCGATTCTGTCAGTGTTCAAAACATGAGCGACGAGAACATTTATATATATATATATATATATTTATGATATAATATGTTTTTAATTATATATATATATATTAGCTACAAAAACATTTTTTTCAAAATAATTTTTGTAGCTAAAACTTGTAATGCATCGTTCCTTTTTATTTAATTAGTGTATAGCTTACTATTCTGATCCCAAAGTTGTGGAAAGCTTCTGTATTCCTCTATAAATCTCAAAGTAATATTTTTTTTCGTCCGCAATCTTGATGTTGAACGTTTTGTTGCACAGAAATCCACTAGACGCGGGTAACACGTTTCGTAGCGCGCGCTATGCTTTCAACTGTCAAAAACGCATGCGTCAAGGGCATGCCTCACGTGCGCTGTTGACTGCGCTGTGACGCATGCCCTTGATGAACGAAAAAAGGCACAGTGTGGACATAGCTATAGCGGACGAAGAAAAAAATATTACTTTGAGATTTATAGAGGAATACAGAAGCTTTCCACAACTTTGGGATCAAAATAGTAAGCTGTACACTAATAAAATAAAAAGGAACGATGCATTACAAGTTTTAGCTACAAAAATTATTTTGAAAAAAATGTTTTTGTAGCTAAAATATATATATAATTAAAAACATATTATATCATAAAAATATATATATAAATAAATGTTCTCGTCGCTCATGTTTTGAACACTGACAGAATCGAAATGACTACGTTAGCGTCGCGTTCGTTGACGCATTCAATATTGAATGTGTCAACGAAAGTTGAATAGAAAGGTTACGACGAAAGTTGAAGATGAAAAGGCACAGTGTGGACATAGCTTGGTGTCTGAATCGTAGTTTAACTAGCTATGTTTATTTGTACTCAATAAATGCTTTTCAGCTCTCGTATTCCAATAATTTTGGGGGGAGGTCAACAAACGTGTGAAGGGCACTTACGTCACTCTACGTCATCTACTGCCTCTACATTCGTCGACGTACCCACGTAGTTGGTATCGATGTGCATATCAACACTCTTAATACTTGGTGGTTCGATAATAATTTATTAAATAAAAATAAAGTACAAACATTAACAATGCGTTGAACTTGTGATTATCGTGTACATAACAGTCCCTCAATTTTTGTCATTGGCCTCAAGTTGTATTATGATTCACCGAAAACATATTATACAAGGTAATTATAATAATTACATATTGATATTATTACCTTTTGCTCTTAGCAAACAAAACAATCGAAAGGAAGAAAGTAACCGGTATAGCTTGTAGATTCATCAAGTTGTAGTGGCAGAGGATTGGTCACGTACTGTGTCGTTGAATCAGCGGCTGCTGAACAGCTGATGTGCCCTGGAGTCGTGACCTCGTGATGGCAAACGCAGGTCGTCCTTCTAACGATTTGCGTAAGATCGCCAGTGAAGGCTATATATAAGTAAAATAAGTAACAAAAGTTTAAATTATAAAAATATTTGCAGGTAAAAAGGAACTGTACTGGGATTAATAAATGCGCTTATCGAAAATATATCAACTTTCTTTACTTACTTCTTTTCTTTTAATATTGAAATATACGCAGAAATTGAGATACTTAAAACTCCTTGGGCATTTGGTTGGATTTAAAGTTACGTGGCTTTTAGCCCCTTGGGACTAATACGTGTGAACCCAAATACACGCAAGTGACCTTATTAAAAGCGTGATGTGCAGACACAGTCCGCAGCTAATGAATATATTGTAATTACGGTACCTTCCACAAAATAATTGCTATGGCGAGCTTGGTAATTATTTTAATGTAAGCATATTATGATCTTGATTACTTTTAATAATAAAATATTTTTGTTGGAAATGGTAAAATGAAAAAATATTAATGTAATTTTTAACTTTAATTTTCGAATGTATGTATATGTTACCGGCCAAACCCGATTTCAGGACAAACTAGTTTTGCCTAGTCCGAACTAGTTTATCCTAAGCGTGATAGGATAAACTAGTTTAGCCTAGTCCAAACTAGTTTATCCTAAGCGTGATAGGATAAACTAGTTTAGCCTAGTCCAAACTAGTTTGTCCTAAGCGTGATAGGATAAACTAGTTTAGCCTAGTCCAAACTAGTTTGTCCTAAGCGTGATAGGATAAACCGGGATATAACAAAATATTCCCTCATCTGTTAATTAGATGAAACAATTTTCATATGCTGATTTCAATATTGTGAATTTATAAAAACAACCTCTGCCACCATAAGCCTGCTGCAAATAATAACACAAAAAAAAATTTTTTTTCTTAAAAAAAATCTTTTCCCTTTCATGTTAATTACATGTAGTAAGCTAAAACCGTCAATATTTTACATTATACATACCTGACTATAGTAGGCACCTATCTCTATGATTGCTATACTTACCTGCAACCAGGTTACTGCTGACTGAGGCTACTGACCTGGCTGCAGGTAAGTGTAGCAATCATAGAGATGGCTGCCTACTACAGTCAGGTATATAATGTAAAATATTAACGGTTTTAGCTTACTACATGTAATTAACATGAGAGGGAAAAGATAGAAAAAATTGCAGCAGGCTTATATGGTGGCAGAGGTTGTTTTTATAAATTCACAATATTGAAATAAGCCTATAAAAAATTGTCTCATCTAATTAACAGATAACTAGTTTAGTCTAGACAAACTAGTTTGGTCTAGACTAAACTAGTTTATCCTATCACGCTTAGGATAAACTAGTTTGGACTAGGCAAAACTAGTTTGTCCTGAAATCGGGTTTGGCCGGTAACATATATAAGAATTTTTTATGAAGTTTTGTAGGCCTTCATAGTATTGAACCGATGGTTCCAGAGATATCGTGAGATTCAATATATAGGTGGAAATCTCTTATATCTATTATAGATTATGAGTTTAACATTATTTGCGTAATCGTTCTTATTTCAACAATAAACTGAATCGCATTATCATATTAAAGGCAGTTAATCATCTTACCAGATATTAATAAAATCGTTAAGTGGATAATATGTTCATGATAATTATGTTGGTGTTTTGTCATTATTTATTTATCCTCATTAAGTTCCAACACGGGGCATATTAAAGTAACACTCGATATAATTTTTCTTCTCAAATCGTAGGATGTTAAAACTGACAAAACCCGTATGTTTTAATTGTGTTTTTAACATTTTATTTATGAGTAAGTATTACTGAATGTTTTAGTTTTAAAGAGAAAAACAGATTTTCACAATTATTAAACATGCCTATCTAATTATATTATTTCAACGTTCAAAGTCATTATTTCCTGCTTCTTTGCTATCTGTTAATGCATTTTCTGTTGTTCATAACTTTTAATATTCTGAATTGTTCTAGAATAAAATAAATATTTCATTTTATCCAAAAAACTTGTATATTTTTAATATCATTAGGTATACTATATAAGCCGTAATATTGAATGACTATAAATTGTTTTTCGAATAGGGTCGAAACTATTTATTACAACTACCTAACGTCATATTTTCCAGATAATTTAAATGAATAATAAACGTGATTCTGAAATTATGTCTGTAAAAGTTTCCGCAGACAATAATTAATTAAGTAACGATCGCTGAACCGATTTATTATGGACTAGCTTTCCGTTCGCGCTTTCACCATACGTGGATTACACAATTTTGGCCACTCCATTATCTTGTGTTGCAATTTAGCCTATATTACTAGGCGTAGAATTATTTTAACGAAAGAATGTCTAAAACTGTTTCGGTCGTTTTTGAGTTTATCTAATATAAAAAAAAACAAATATAATATCTTTATAATTTATTTATTTATTTATTTATTTATACTTTATTGTACATCACAACTACAAATATCATTTACAGACTGTGAAGTACAATGGGCGGACTTATGGCTATTTAGCCATTTCTTCCAGATAACCCAAATATATATTCCCTACCATGAGTAACGATCGCTATCAGGTGTACATGATAACAACCGGGACCGACGGCTTAACGTGCTCTCCGAGGCACGGTGGGGAGACCCACAAGGACTGCACAAACACCCAGACCACGGCAGACATAATGTTAGTATAGACGACCTATTTATTTATTTATTTACACTTTTGCACACTAAAACATTGTTACAATTGTAATACATGACATTATGAAAATAAAAGTTTCATCATTACTGCAGACATAATGTTAGTATAGACGACCTATTTATTTATTTATTTACACTTTTTCACACTAAAACATTGTTACAATTGTAATACATGACATTATGAAAATAAAAGTTTCATCAGTTGTAACAGGCGGCCTTATCGCTAATACAGCGATCTCTTCCAGGCAACCTTTGGGCAGATGACTAACATATGGAGAGTGGGAAGCGGGGGCGCGAGTGTGGGAAGGGGTGCAAAAATTTGAGTTACACTGAATATTGCATTTGAATGCAACATGTAGTATAATTAATTAAATAAACGTTACTGAAACCATGTATTTATATCTTATTGCTGCGCAAAGGTGATGTCAAGGAAAATAGCTTGACCAGCCATGCTGCTCGACTATTTGTTGTGTTAGTTTCTCATCAGATTTTTATTATTATATTATACCCAAATATGATAGAATGCATACACTGTTGAACCAAGAAACCAGAATGAGAGTACCTATCTGTAAAACAGAGAGTGGTTATATGTACATAAAAGTGAGAAGCAATTTTCTGTCGTACCTATGTTAAATACAGATGTAGTCTATCCAAATATTTCGAAAACATATTCGTTTTAATTGAACTTTTTTTAAATAAATAAATTATACAGTAATGGCTCCCATCATCAGAAACGCAACAACACACAAGCACGAACGCTTCCACCATAATGGCTATACAAATATTTTCCATGAGGAGGTATTGAACCGGCCTTTCCCAGAAAAACAACCACACCTGCACCAACACAAAAGGTGAATTGTTTCCTAGTTTATAAACTGTTTATTCTGTTAATTTAGATAATATCAGATGTAAACGAAACCTTTCGAAGAGGCAACGATGTAGGAAACCGCAGTATTTAAGCGAATAAATTAATAACGTGGTAGCTGTATGCTAACGCGCTGTACAATGTGACTATTGCATGTGAAATCTCTGTGTTAGTTACAGTTAGCGGTACGGTCAGTACAGTCGGTAGCAAACAAAAAAATGAATTAATTTACGTCAACAGGTAACAGAACGTAGCAGACAAATAATTGTCGATGAAAACGCGTTATTAGGGACCACACGACGAACATCAGCTTTTAATTTTAAAAAAAATCAACAAAATCTATATTACCTACCCACTAAGAAGTTATGATGTAAAACATAAAAAAGTACAGTTGAATCGAGAACCTCCTTTTTGTAAGTCGGGTGAAAAATTGTAATTAAAGCAGAACATAGTTGCAGTTTTTAAACAAACTCGACAAAAATATATAAAATGTAAGGTTTTTTTATGCTATCAGTACATGTACTCTTAATAAAGTGCGTTCCACAAAATGGCATTGTTGCACGCACGATTGGCGGTTTAAGTTCATTTAGCATAGATTTAAAGGCTGCCTGTTTTTAGTCTATTAGCTCGTGGATATCCCAAACTTTATTATTATACACAAGTTTATTATAGCTATTACCCGCAATATTAATCCGAAATTATTTTACTGTATGTATATAATTATACTATATACCATAACATAAATCTATTTCCTCTTATCATAATTATACGCTTCGTCTGACATTGTTTGATATTAAAGTTTTATTTACTTTCAACTAATTTCGCTTTGAGCAAGATTGAATGGATTTCGTATTCACTATTTCACTCTTATGAATTGTGCGAAGTTATACTACATCGTAATCTTAGCCAGTAAAGTATTTATTTATAAGTAAAAATAAGGAGTGAGATACTGAACTGAAGAGTCAGCTTTAATCAAACTTATTATACACAATATTGCTTAACAACTACTTTTAGTAAATTACTTGATTATTATTATAAGGAAATCAATAACAAATTGATTTTGTCAATCCTATGATTAACTCATTACAATGCATTTCTAGGAACTCTGGCTATCTTACTAACTACAGGTACCTCCTCTTGTAATACATCCTGTAAGACATGTCAATATAATTATTCACCGCACTGTATTAACCAACTTAGTACAGTAATTTTAAAATTAACTTTAGAAATAATATTATATGAAAACTTGAACAGAGTGTTTGTTACATTTAAAGTTTTAAAAGTTTCTTGAAAGCTGAGGAATATAACGTTAATTTATCCGGTCTTTAGCTCTTTACAGTTTACAGTATACCGCGTTTAATCAAAATAAATGATTATTTGTTAAAATGAAGGTCGCCGTATTTATTAAAGATGTAAACACAACACTGGTCACTTAATTTACATATCTAAACACAGTAATGTAATTTCTTTTTTCTTTTTCATTCCTTAACTATTAATTAAATAAGTACTGTATAAAATAGTTTTATTAAATTCGTAAGTACCTAATGTTTATTATTTAAATATTCATATCTAAAACAACTTTGATAAACATAGTATAATTTAAAAAAAAGGATTTATCGGAGATACTATATGAAGAGATTTTAAACGATTATGCCCATGACATGATATGCTAAGATAAAATAGTATCAAAAGAGATCTGAAAGGAGCGGAGATTACCTCGTCATATGATAAGGTGTGTATGTCACGGAGACACGTCATGGACATCGAGATGACAGAATGATTACGTGTAGTAATGAACTATGAAGCTGATGACTGACAATCTAAAGAGGTTTGATTACTCGGATCGGAATATGTCATAATTATTACATTTGTTTGAGTATTATAAAAATGTATGCATTTTGGGAGGTATCTATTTTTTTTTGTATTAAAATATCTTATGTCAATCATTCAGGCATCTAAAAAAATAAAATTATTCATGACAATACATTTTTGACTTTATGACTTCGTCTGAATTTTGCGCGAAATGTTTTATTGGAACACGAAAAAAAAGGTCAAGTTTTCCATTGTTCTCTAGTCATCTAGGGTTTATCAATTTTTAGACTATGATAAGCAGCTTAATATTACTTTATCCGTTACATTATATGATACTTGTGTATAACGAGAATAAAGAAAACATCTTAAATGGCTTATTTCAATTTTGTTGAAAAGATAAATAGCTATAGTACTTCAGCGGATTTAATGGGTCAAGCGCATAGACAACACTTGTAGTCCTTGTGTGGCCTTCATTTGTAATTGAAAATAGTTTTTACACGCGTTGCCTATATACATAACATTAATGATTTATTTAATCGTTGATATTATACATACATTTTCATCTTTACCCGTATTTTAAAATTAGCGTAGTTTTTTTTACATTATTCGTATTTTTTTCGGTACATGTGGCTACATCAAGTCCATGAATTTTTACTTATTTTAGGAAGTCAGGTAATATTTCTTCAGTAAACTACAATGTATGTAAATAATAGGGATGTGTAGAAGCTATGTGAACGTTACACGCTACGGCGTAGCGTACTACATGCGTGCTACATAAAGTCTACGTGCCCACGAATAATTTAACTTTCCTATCTGTTGATAAGAAATTTTTATTAAAAGAAATTTGGAATAATTGTGTTTGCCCGCTAAGAAAAAAAAACTCCAAAAAGACTCCAATTACATCGACGTGTAATACAGCGTAGGTAGCCTATGAAAAGATAAAATAAATACGCATTTTTAAGGATTTCTTAAGTATCTGGCCACGGGACATTCGCCGAGGCGAATATCCGCGCGGTGCGAATGGCGAAGCGTCTAGCGACTGAAACAAACGCATAGTAATGTACGTAGCAAGCCACGCGCAACGGCGACCGGCGAAGCGACCGGCGAAATGTACCGGGCGAATCGCGCGGGCGACTTGCGGCGCGACGGGCGAACAAAACAAAGGCATGAATCAGTACGGCGCACGCCACGAAGTCGAGCGATATTCGCGGCGAAAGTGTCGCTGAGTGACGCACTTCCTTACTAGTCGCGGCGGCGAATTTGACTACCCGCGTGGCCTGCAAATCTTGCCGCGCGAATGGTCACCTCGCCCGCCGCGCCGCCGTTCGCACCGCCGTTCCCCGTGGCCAGGCGGTAAAAGTACTCATCAAATGACAAGCACCATTTTTCGTTTAAAAATAGAATCATCGAATGGTAACATCCATAAAAAATACAATCGAATTGAGAGCCTCTTTTTCATTTTAAATGCGATTAAAATTAACATTAGAAGAGAATATCTGCGAACTTAGTTTTTGTCATACGTATTGGGCGTACAAATTGATTCGGTCTGTTTTTTGGGTGTAAAAAATGTGTTATTTAGAAAACAACGCAAATAAACAGAAGAATCAAAGTACTATGTCACAAAAGCTACTTCCTTTCCTCAATCTTTCAGTTAATTTTCAAATTCCATTTTGAAAAATATTTCATCTTTTGAGGTTTTCAACTGGACTTGGACTTTTGACCTGCTAAATCATGCTACATCCAAGGGCCATGTCCGGTAGGCGTAGCGCGAATGGACAAATCTTCCACATCCCTACGATTTAATAATATTTTTTCACTAAATGCTCAATATGAGTCCGAACGCTATCACGAAAGAAAATAACTTTGTTTTGTCTTTCCTCGTATACATGACACTTTTCTCGTTACAAGCGGATCAAACGTATCAATTGCAACTTGTGTCGAATGTCCGTAATGGAATCATCAGGTTTTAGGAGATTATAACAAAAAATACCCTTTTTATTCCACTATACACATACAGATACACAGAATTACCTTTAAAACGTGGGTACAATGACTGAAAGGCGTCCTTTTTTCGGCGAAAATGCAAAAATCGCCTTTATAAGACTCAACTTCATTTCATAAGGCATGCTTTAATTACATTGCTTCTAAATCATTCTCATGTATTTTAATAATACTAAAACTATATATTGTATCACTATTAGTGATTATGCAAGTTTGACTTGTTTTGGACCTGATTTTCACTAACTATTGTGTTAAATTTTTTGTTTTTGAATTTTTAGACTCCCGTGGACTTTTTTCATCCCTAAAATCACCACTATTGAAACATCGAAACATTTCTCTGCGTAATTTAGCAGTTGGAAAATTCTCAAAGTAAAGGTCTGTAAGCATTTTATGTGCTTCGGCTGCACTTTTCTTCAAATTAAAGCAGCAAATAAAAATTTCCCGCAAAGGCACAAATTTTCTACAGTTTCAAACCAATAAGAAACAAGGATTACAAATGGACCAAATTATTTTGTACACCTATATAATATCTATACAAATACATAAAATTGGAGTGTCTGTTTGTAATATTAAAATAACTGCTTTTTACTAAATGCATAATATGGATGTGTACACGGTATATATACCAAAATAACATTTTTTACAATTTTTCTTTGTCTGTCTGTCTCTCTGTCTGTCTGTCTGTTTGTTCCGGCTAATCTCTGAAACGGCTGGACCGATTTTGATAAGACTTTCACGGGCAGATAGCTGATGTAATAAGGAGTAACTTAGGCTACTTTTATTTTAGAAATTTATTTATTTTACAAACTATCTGCAACTCGAAAATATTTTTTTAAATAGATTCCACGCGGACGAAGTCGCGGGCACAGCCAGTACTCTATTAAAATAGAGCTTCTTAGTATCTTTCTACAGTAAATAACATTCAAAAATGTACCTGTTCTCTAGAAGGAGATCAGTAATTAATTGCATTAAGTGCAGCAATGTAGCTTAGTCGCTTTAAAGTGATGAAACCATCAAACACTTTGTCGCTTAATGGTTTACTAAGTTTTATATCTAACTCTTTTATATCTCAAGAACTATTTAATTAATTTTAAGACATTTCTTACAATATAATCACAAGAACACATAAACACAAAGACATTAAAAAATAAATTATCATTGGTTTAGGGTTAACGCAATTCTTCTATACGGACCGTTGGTTGCAGGCAACTGCATTTTACGTTAAAACTTCTTTTTAAACCTTATTACCGTTGCAATTTCACCGACCAACCTTAAAGTCCAAATCCAGACACAGAGAAATATAATAATTATGCAAATCCTCAGTATGTTAATTGCATATTGTCGCAGCAGCACAAACAATAGCTCGCAGGTAAGAAGTTGATTCAGCTAATCTAGGAAACTTTGGATGTGTAACGTAATACGTAAACACAATTCAGTTCTAATTTAGTAGTGCCATAAATTTTAAGATAACAAACGCATAAATTGAAATGTAAGTTGACATGTAAACATAAAACAGTCAACTCAATGAACGAAAATGGTTCAAATACATTAGGGACTCAAATTTTAAGTTGTACTTAAGAATAGGAATTTATTGCTGGGAACTCAAACAGTTTTAGCTAGTTGTTAAAATATTAGAGTGGTAAATTTTATATTCGAGACAGGCTTAAAATTTTGTGTTGACAGATGCGATAAAACGATGATAAGGGAACGTTCTAAGGGCCAGTTTCCACTGATTGATATAATCGGGATTAGTTCGACGTAAAGTCGGTTTACGCATTTAACAAAGTTTAGAGCTGGAAATTGCATTTCACTAACATAAACTAAACGCAGTTAGAGAATAACGGCTGAACCGATTGCACTAATTCTTCTTTTTGTGTTCCTTGAAGTATGAGGATGTTTGTTGCGGAGAGGAATTTTAAAGGGATTGCCTGGAAAAGTCTTAAGACAGCACTTTGCTATGTTCTCATACGGATAATTCGTAATAATAATTAAACGAAAGCCAAGATTAGAATCGAATTATAAATTCGATTAAGCAAAGCATAGCTTTATTAAGCGGTGGAACCCGGGCCTAAGAGTTCGACCCGGCGTATGAGTGGGTTTTTTGCTGTAATTACAGGACGCCGGGGTTGCCATCACAAAGTTTTGAGTTACCTTGTTTGGATTAAAAACTACAAAATTGACGTGTATTTACTTTACATTAACACGTAAGGTTAAAAAATGACGATAATCGGTTAAATAACTTCCTTTTGAAATCGGTTGAATAATACATTATTCTTCACAACCGTCATACAAATTTATTATAACTAACATTGTTTTCTTCGGCTTTATTCAATGTATATTTGTTTTTCCCTTTTATTGTTTATCTTTGTTGTGTTTTTGTTTAATTGATTTACGCAATTTCCTTTGGATCGGATAAAAGTGCTTATAGCCAGTAAAGCTCAATTTATTGAGGAAGTAATAATTTTATTCCTTGGCTGTGTTGCACTATATTGACTTATAAACTATCGATTAAATTATTAGAAAAAAAACCAATTACACATCGGATTGCCGTATCTTTGAACACGTCAATGAACCGAAGATATCCAAATTCCCTTATAACACGGGAATTGCTGAGTGTATGGTATCACTGCAAAGCGCATTGGTGAACGTGTAAGGGTGGGGGAAAAACAGACGCGAGATTTTTGAATAAATACGATGGGAGTTTGAATTCGGGGCAGTCAGTTTTGGAGTCAGTTTGACATTCAAATTTGAATTCGGAGTACGTAGGCCTCCGCGGCCGCCGCGGCCTCTTGGCCGGCTAAGCTATGGAACTCTGACTTAGATTAAAGATAGAAATACCTAAAAAGTATTTTTTAGATTTGATTCAGAGTTTTCATTAGCATAAGCCGGCTGAGAGTGGCTATGTAACTTCAGTGTAGATCGCGAATTAGTTTTAATTTAATTTTACTGATTAATATTAAGTGCAATTCGTTATTATAAAATTTTAATTGTAATCCGCTAAATAAATTCAGTGAAAGACCTGTGAAGAAGCGCTCCTGATTGGTTCGAATGCATTAATTTTTTATTTATTTGCATGGGTGTTTTTTCTGCATGTTGGGGTTATGTTACTAAATTTTATAACTTTTTACGGAGATTTTTAAAAAAGATATCTAATGAATTATTAGTTAGGTTTACATCGAAACTATTAATTATTGATTGGTTATTGAATAAAATAATTATGAAAAGGTTTACATTGATTGAATACTGAAAGGAATTATTATCTAGGTTTACATTGATATTATTAATTATTGATAAATTACTGAATGAAATTATTATGAAAAGGTTTACATTGATACTATTAATGAATGAAATTATTATGAAATAAGCCTTATGACCATAATTATATTGAATTTAACTGATAAAAGGAAAATCTAATTTAAGTAAATAACCACAATACGATGTTGTTAGACTAAAATGAAATTACATCTGTTTGACTTTAAAGTATATATATAAATTGAATGAATCTTGGTTAAAACTATCATATTAGATATTAAGGGTTAAATAGATTTTCGTTAGGGTGTATTTAAATAATGAAATGAAATTTTACTATGTCATTACTTTGGAAGTAAATGGAGTGGTGGATATTTCTATAATATGACCTATAAACAAACTAATGATTAGTTGTCGTATCTTATTGAATATTCTCTACATATAAATATACTTCTAATGAATGTATATGTATGTATGTATATGTATATATATATATATATGTATATTTGGCTTCATTTTGACATTACACAAATTTTTGTAGTTCAAACATTAATTTAAGGACTTGTAGTTGTTAAATATATGTTGGAACGAGGTAACAAAGTGGTTGTAGTCTTGAATGAGTGCGTTCAAGGATGCTTTTAGCTCTTGAATTCATTCTAAGATGAGGTATTATACACTGATCTATGACATTACACAACTATTGTAGTTTTGAACATTGATCTAAGAACTTATGTTCTTAAATAAGTGTCAAAACGAGGTATCTGGTGGACTGGAGTGTCTCAATTTCACGATGACTTCATTGAACTATATAAACTATGTTAAGGTGAATCCATAAATGTTTGTATTCGCCAGTGTTTTATTATAGGTTTCCCTATAAGGCAAGGCCTGTCTAAGCCACAGTTCTTCGCGTCATCGATGCTAGGTAGTTCCTAATCTAGGTCTATCTAGTAAAGAAAGTTGCGAGTACTTCCTACCAACCTCTGCGTTTGTGTTTGCCTAACTGAACTATGTTCTTGGTAAATACTATACGTACGTTTACTTATCTTTGATAAGAATTCCTCATCTTTGATGAGAGATATGGACAAACTTCATCATACACCTAGTGTATGGTAGTTGTTTGAACTGCAACAGAAGTTAGTGATTTATATTTGGTCAGTGGTATGTAGTTCTATTTATACTAATAGAGAAACATATTCACTTTTCCAATTAATTTATTGCTAATTTTTGTGGACAGTCTCTGTTAAGTCCCAAGGCGGATTTACTGAGATTTAAGCCAAGCCTTAATCAAGTCCTCTTGTGTTTTTCAAACATACAAACATTGATGGATCATAAAACCTATTAAATATACATTCTCTTTTCATTGTGAAAATGAGATACTCTCAGAGATTCTGATTGAGTAAATGAATATGTTATATTTTAATTGTTTTATTTATCTCTCGACACTACCATGTCCTTTGATAAATCCATTCAGTTCCTAAGAGAGCCTGATATAATCAAATGTTTAACAACTTAATTACTGGTTCAATGTTTCAATTGAACAACCTATTCTGGTTAATGAATGCTGTTTCATTGAATGCTGTGAGTCATGCAAGGACAAACCTACACAATACACCCACTTTACACGTTGGTCTTATACCTTTAATTATTTTTTACTTCCTTATAGGACACTCGAAAGGTTGCGCTGTCGCCTGTCGCTAGTCGCCGACAACCCATCTCACAATGGTGGCGAGGCTTGACAATATAGCTGACTATAGACCCGTAACTTAGTAGGTCTTTCCTATGGGAAATTACACTACACAATCCAATTGTGGCAAAAGTGTTAGGTTTCGTGATCGAATTTCAAAGTAGTTGTATGACCGAAGTTCCCGTATGGGCTAGTAAGCACACAATGAAAAGATCAGTAGACACGACCTCCTTTTGTTCACGTGGAACACATCTTAATACCATGTCTGATTACAGCTTGGTATTTACACCAACTCTAGTAATTCACTGGAAATGTCTTTATGACGTCCCAAGGGATTACTCAAATACTGTCATTGCATGATTGTGCTGCAGAGGTATGAAACAAGCATTTGTTAGACAGGATATATTTCCGTCTAACTTATTGTAGAAAATTGGGTACTCTCAATTCCTACCTACTACCTTTCTTTTGATTGGATAGCACCAACGTTGTGCCTAATTTAATTTAGAGCCTTCAGCACGGTGTGGATCGGTTGGGGTCGGAGGGGCTTGGTGGTTGCGACCCCCCGGGTTCAGTTGAACCCGGCCTTTTAATTCCCTAATACCTATAAACCCTATCCTAACAGATTAACACATACAAACAAACACTACACATTATTTTTCACAATTATCTGAGATAATTTATTAACTGAATAAATTATTTCAAGATAATTAATAACTATATAATATGTATTTAATCATTATTTTATTACTTATATATTTTTATTTATTTCATTTGGTTAGGGTTATTAGAATCTATCTATTATATCAGGTTTGAGCTAAAAATACATGTAAAAGAAACTTAGACACTATTCAATTAATCAATGTCATTATAGAATATCCTATATATAATTATTTAACTTTATTTCTATTTTAGCTATCTAGATTTACTAAAAATATTAGCAATTATAATTTACACATTCTTAAGGAGACGTCAGATATTTAGTTAAACAATAGGTGATAGCTATTTCTAAATAAATAAGTCTATTACTATTTATTCTTAACGGTTCTAATTTACTAAATTTTTCATTGATTCCTAAATAATTTACTAATAAGGTGTTATAAAGTTTAATATCTTTCTTTCCTTTTCATAATGATTTTCCTGAAGTTAGTTATCTATAGTGTTTATACCACTGGTAAGTGAAATATCTTTATAATTAAATTTTAGGATACTAAATCTTATTAATTTTAAATAAGTTAATTATAAGGTGTTATATCTTTCTTTCCTTTTAACAGCATTCCAGAAGTTAGCTATCTTTAATATTTAAATCACTGGTAAGTGTAATTTACTAAGTCTTATTAATTCTAAATAAGTTAATTATAAGGTGTTATCTCTTTCTTTCCTTTTAATAGTATTCCAGAAGTTGGTTATCTATAGTATTTATATCACTGGAAGTGTAAATATCTTTCAATTAAATCTTAGGATAAATTAATTTCAGTAATTTAATGTCATTGTGCAGAGATGTTATTTTAAATTAATGGCTAGGTAGGATGTTAGTTAGAGTTTATATAGAAATCAAGGCTTCTAATAACATATACTATGTCTTTCCCTCGGCATACCATAAAAAGAATTGAAGTTACTCTGAAACAAAAATCAAACACAACGTAGAGTCCTTCCATGTACTAGACGATCACAATTATAAGGCCAAAGATAATTGATATCCTCTTAAGCTTAATATTAGCTTGTAACGCCATTACCATGATGGTGCCACATTTTGGTTCTTCGTGACCAGGATGTTATAATTTTATATATATGTTGGGGTCTTTCTCATCACACCCCATAGTATAATATCGTTACAAAATGGTCTTCGAGACCAGGATTATCATAAATATGGTAAATGGTTACCACACCCTCATAGTAGTAGATCGTTTCAATTGGTGCCGTGACCAGGATGTTATAAATTGATATATGTTGGGGTCTTTTTCATCACACCCCATACCATAGTAATAGTATCGTTACAATTGGTGCCGTGACCAGGATTATCATAAGCATGATGATTAGTCATCGGAGCACCATAGGAGTATCATCACAAAATGGTGCCGTGACCAGGATATGATAATAGGTCTTAGGTCATCCATAGGAGATCATTACACTTTGGTGACGTGACTAGGATGTCATAATGTGATGATTGGTTATCATTGCATATAGTAGAACGTATCAATTGGTGCCGTGACCAGGATATTTATGGTTGCACAAATGCCGGAGTAAGCGAGTATCTTAGAAGCTTTAAAGTAACTTTTCAAAGCATTTACAGTGAATAAATGTAATGCCAGTGATTAAATGATAATAGTTGCACGATTGTACTAATAGAAGACACAAAGCATATTAGTTAACAATTCTTTAAAGTTCATTTTACACAAAATAAGATAAACCTATTAAATTTATATTATGTAAGCACATTAACTTGTTTTAGACAATCTAAAAATGGATCTATAGGTATATAGCATTTTGGCGCAGTTAGAATTACAGTTAGGTACATAAATCTAAATAAATCTGTTTTAAGAGTAATATTGAAGAGATGTTTAATACTTAAAAGTTGCATTAAGTTTCTCAGTAATAAGATTTAAATGGTCAGACCATAGCAGCCTACTGTCTCATGTATTATTACTAATGATGGATAGTTACATATTTAAATAATTATTTATTCATGAAATTACATGAAAGTATCTACCTACACAACATTACTAAAATTGACTAGTAGTATATTGAAGTGAGTCTCAAGCACATCTAATTATTATCTGATTATTATTATATTATCGTCAATCAATAGACATTGTTAGGATAGTTAATAAAATTTAGATTGTATTAATTAAATATAGTTAGGGAATTTTTAAATAAAAGCCTGCAGTAAATTTTAATATTACTTACAGATACAAATTATTCTAGGTTATGTACAATTTAAACTTATTTTGTCACATTTGGTCACTGACGCTGAAGTAATTTCCTTCTTTGTTGAAATTGGTCCCAATAGTTATGCGTTGAAAATCCTCAGGGGCTGGTTAGATGTACGTGGAAGTCGGACTGAAATAATAGTATTTAATGGTATTAAAAATATGCAAACATAATGTGAAGATAGGATAATATTATAGTTAGTAGTAGGAAATTAATTATAATATTAACTAACTGTGGAATTAACTTTTATTCATTTATTTACAAAGACTGTACAGGAAAAACTATGTATTTTGGTATATTTATTCATTTTAATGTTAGATTTTAGAAATAATTAAGTGTAGTCATTGCCATCATAGCAAATTATACTTAGTTTAAATAACAGATTTTAAAGTATAGAAAATTCAGTGCATTTTAGTCATGAGTGCGAGAATGTACTGGTTAAATAAAGTTGAATTAGGTTATGAAGGTAACAGGGTTATTTTGACCTTGAATTTTAGGAATTGACTGCAACTGTTTAAGATAATTTTATTTGTAAAAAAGAGTATAGCTTACCGAATGACTTAGCATTCACAAGTTAAAATACAAACAAGTTTAAATTTTAAAATGTCTAATTGGTTATTTTATTTTGGCTTGATTTGACAACAAACAATGTTGTTGTTTTAAAATTTATCCCCAATAGGAAAAGGCAAAAGTCTATAATCCATACAGCCTAGTCTGAATTTGTATATTTTTTCAATTCTTGACAACAAACAAGTTTAAAATACCAACCACGGAAAAATGATCCAATTCACACATTTAATTAAATTATATATATTTTACGTGCTGTTTCGATATAAATTTATATCGATTCAAATATTTAAGTTGTTACTTATAGAAAAAAAAACAGGATAATTTCTTATGAAATTGCGTTCTAAAAACAACTACAATAAAATCTTTTGAAAAAGTTCTTGTTTTAAATATTAATAAGACATTATTGGGAAAAAATATAGAACATTTTTTATGAACAATTTATTACATTATATTTATTCTAATTTATTATTATTTGTTAGCTTTCTTCGTATTTTTGAACTGTCAGTTGTCAAAGTGAAGGAAACTTTTATTTCAAATTTGAATTGAATAGAATTTTATATCAACCTTGTTAACTACTAGTATTTATATCAGAGGATGTGTGGTTTTAAAAGTATTTTGATTGAATGAGTGTCTTGGAGCATTGGTTATTCAAATTATTCATAGTAGGTATCGCGAAAAGTCGAATATCAATAGATAACTTTACTAAAATACCATCAACATTATAAAATGCTAAAATTGGAAAATGTACAACTATGTATGTTCTATTGTTTTATTAAGCAAACCATAATAAAAACTGGTCGGGTCAGGCCTAAGGGATGTTTCTCTGTATAAAAAAAAAAAAAAAACGATAGCGCTTTAAACATCTGCGATGACCTTTTTGCCAGGTAGCTGAATTTTACAGCGAGAGCAAGTTTTAAGTCAAACAAAATTGTTTAATAATATTTACTAGAAAGAACTTGAAATTGTATATAAAATTTAAAATATAGTTGGGAATTGATTATTGCATAGAAACTAATAGATGTTAATGTAGTAATTGAATATCAAATATATAGTAGGCATGAGGCGTATTTATCGTCGCTGGTATAAATACTCATTATTTAAAAGTCACAGTCTGTCACTGTGACTAGATTTGAAAAATGCTCGTGACTGTGTTTTTCATCTCACTTGTACTTAAACGAATACACTAAGAGTAGGTGAGACAACTGAAGTATTTTTAATGTATGGGTATAACAGTGCCACCTGGTCTCCGTAATTTCAAGGAACGCTAGTTTTAGAAAATAAAAAAAAAAAAAAAAAAATAGCCCTTTTTGTCTCATTTATTTCCGACATCAAATAAAGCAACCAAATTAAACCTAGACCGATATTTTACTAAATTACGCTATCGCGCCACCTATTGTGAAATACGTGTAAGTAGTTAATCAAATCTTTAAATATAAAATGTAACAACTAACTTATCTTTTAGTTTAGAATAGCATTAATAATACAAATATAATAAACGGATTAGGTATACTCATTCAATAATAGATACCTACATAACAACTTTGCAATTGCTTAGTATTTTTAATACCTGAGCATACAGCGCCATCTTGTTCCCGTTCCTATAGTTTTAGAAAATATCTAATAATCGCGAACCTAGTATTTTGTCACTGGTATTTGTCATTGATATTTTTAAAATAACATCCACTGTGATAACAATTATTGCCATGTACCTAGTACGACACAACTCTAATATATAGTTGCAGTAGGATTGGTAGCGACATCTGGTGGACAAACGTGAATTAATATCGAGTTGCTTACGAAAGTATGGATGGTTGTGCTATGTGTTCGTAGATGGCGCTGAAAGAATTTCAAAATGTCTCATGTCAGTAACGCCATCTGTTGAGAGTGAGTGGTATTGAAAGGTAGGCTTTGAAATAGAAATAGCGTAGTATCGAGTGTAGATATGGAAGTGTTTATTGTGAAACAAAGATGGCGTGGTTGTGATCTTATAAATTGTATACAATGGTTCAGTGGATAAGGGTATTGAATGTCATATGCAAGGTGGAAAGTTCAATCCGAGTAAATTGAATTTCAATTTAAAAATATATACTGTAGTATTTATTATAAAAAGGGACAATTAGGGATAGTATGAATTTGGCAGTTAACATTTATGAGGATTTGAAATTTTTCTAATTATTATGATTTCACAGTGATAGTTTTATTATTCTTTTGTTGATGGATGTATTGTTTGGTGTGAATGGAATGGAATTGATGTTGTTAAGAATGTTATCAATGAATACTAGAGAAGAAATGAAGTTGTCATATTTCATTTGAAGTATGATAGTTGAATTTTAATTAAACTTGTAAACATTTAATATTTTAAAATTAAAATTAAGTTTTAACATTTGCAGAATCCGGTCGACTTGATAAAATTTCAATAAAATATTAGGAGTTTAAAAAGGTGATTAGAAAGAGATAGTTTTTGTGTGAACATTTGGAAAGTTTATTTAAATTAAACTCAAATTAAATAAGAGTGCAGTGAATCTTTTTTTGAATTAGAATAAATTAATTAAAATTTAGATAAACATTATCAGTGTTACATTTGAAGCAAATTAAATCTATAACAATGCCTAGGCATCAACCTAAAGCTAGTCCTGTCGGAACCAAGACAACCAATTCTAATAACAAGCGAGTGTCTGCAGTTAGACCTGCTACTAAAGTAAGGAAGATTAATTCTTTACGATACATATCTCGAATGATGGAAAAGGCAATGAATAACATCAATAATAGAATCTCGGAGTTGGAAAATAGAATGTCTACTCCTAGTGGATCATCGGACAATGTTATGCCGAGAGAAAATTTTATTCAACCTATCATACAGCCGGGAACATCAACGGTATACTATCCAGTGGCGCAGATGCCTACGGAAAGACCTAAGTTTCCATTTAAGGGAAAACATCCTGTGACGTTCATCGAAGACCTGACTGCTTATTTAAGAAGGTCTGCACCAGAAGCGAGAGATATAATAGACATTGTCATAGATTGTCTTGAAAATGAATCGCGAAATTGGGCGCGTATTTATAGAGATAGATGGACAGTATTTGAAGACTTCAAAAGGGATTTTTTAGACACATATTGGGGCGAGGCTGAGCAGAATGAATTAAGAAGACGAATCAGTCAGAATTCGTGGGACGGAGACCAGTCTATGTTAAGCCATTTCATTACGTTATGTGGACAAGCGAAGATGTTGACGTATCCTATTCAAGAGAGACAATTAATAAACGACATTATGAATCATTTTCCTAAAAATGTTCAATATGCTTGGTCGACAAGTAATTACACATCGATTCTTCAAGCTACGGAGTTTTTACGAAAGTTAGATAACATTAATAAGCAAAATAACTTCAGTAGTGGCATTAATGCCCATTCTAGCAGCGTTCAAAGACCTAAGATGGCAGCTCAACAGCAGAATGGCAGAGGCAGTCTCAACCGGAAGCGAATTATGAACACTAGATCAATGAGTAAGGTGATACCAAACAAGAAGAATAGCATTAATGGTACAAATAGAGTAGATAATGATAACAATGTTTCTATAGAAAACTCTGTATCAACAGAAAATTTAAACTAATAAGTGTTGATGTGACAGACCCCGGTACATCAACGTTAGTAGGGGCGAACAGTACATCAGTAGCTTTAAGAATTATGCTTAAACTCGGGTGGGAACCTGGACAGACATTAGGTAGACATAATAATGGTATACGTAAACCAATCATAGCTAAGGGACAATATTGTAAATCAGGGTTAGGCTCAGGATTAAATAAAAATAATTCAACAGATTTCAAGTATAAAATCATACAAACATTAAAAAATCAATCGGAAATAGATAATGAGTCATTAGTGCAAACCGAAGCAGTCTTTTCATTATTTGACGAGGAAGATAATATTACCGCGGATAAATTAGAAATAATTAAATCTGAGATTGAAGTGATAGTATTTGGTAAACGAGTCATATGTTTAGTCGATACAGGGAGTGACATAACCTGTATTTCAGAATCATTTTGGGAATCTTTAAAATCATTAACTGGGAATAAATTAGACATGTTACCTGTTAAGCCGATTCAGATACGTGGAGCAGTAGGACAAAAGAGTGCTAAAATACAACAAATGGTTTTATTGCCTGTAAGATTTGGGGTAATTGATTTAGAGATTAGATTTTTTATAGTACCAAAATTAGTTCATTCAATGATATTAGGATTTGACTGGCTTATGGCAAATAATGTTAATATTAAATTACAAGAGCCATCCATAGGGTTAGTTATCGAATATAGAGATCAACAAGTATTAATTCCGTTTATTAAATATAATTTTGAGGAAAAGAGAATTTGTGATATTACAAAGGTAGACAATAGCTTTGATTTCAATAAATATTTACAAGAAATAAAGACGGGTACACCTCTTAAAGGAACTCAATTAAATAAATTAAAACAGATTCTAATTAAATATAGCGAAGTATTTGTTAAAAGGTTAGGTAGAGCTAATTGTTATCAACATATTATCAAAATGATGGACCATAGTCCAATAATTAAACGGTCTTATCCCGTTCCGTACGCATATAGACAAAAAATGGAAGAAAAATTAGCCGAAATGGTCGATATGGGAATAATATCTAGAGGTTCAACACCGTATTGTAGTCCGTTAACTTACACTTTAAAAACTGATGGTTCAATTAGAGTTTTACTAGATGCACGTGAAATCAATAAATACATGATAGCTGAGTCGGAAGCACCTCCAATGCAAATAGATGTTTTAAATTCATTTCATGGGGTTAATTATATTAGTATAATAGACTTGAATAATGCATATTTTCAAATTGCCATTTCTGAGGATAGTAAAAAGTATACCGGGTTCACATTTAATGGAAAATCTTATATGTACAATGTTTTACCACAAGGACTTAAGACTTCAGTAGGTAGTTTCAGTAGAGCTATGGACTTAATATTAGGGCCTGAGGTTAGACATTTTTGCGTGAATTATTTAGATGACCTTGCTATCTTAACTCAAGGAACGTTAAATGAACATTTAGAACATATTGATATAATACTAAACAAATTAAAGTCAGCGGGGTTAACATGTAATCTTGAAAAATGTAAATTCATATGTAAAGAAGTTAAAATGTTAGGACATATTATTTCTACCGAGGGAATTAAAACTGACCCAGAGAAAATAGAGTCAATTAAGAATTTCCCAGTTCCCAAGAAAATAAAACATTTAAGAGCATTTTTAGGACTTTGTAATTATTATAGGCGGTTCATTCCTGATTATAATAGTATAATTCAACCTTTATGCCAATTATTAAAAAAGAGCAAAGGATGGATTTGGACTTCAGAGGCACAAGTAGCCTTTGAAAGATTGAAAAATAGTTTTTTAAAGACAATAATGTTGCATCATCCGGATATGTCTAAACCTTTTTATTTACAAACAGATAGTTCGGGAGTAGGTCTTGCGGGGGTTTTATTTCAGTACGATGAACAAGGGGAAATGAAAATATTAGGCTATTGTAGCAGATCTCTTAGGGGCGCCGAATTAAGATGGACTGTTACTGAACAAGAGTTTTGGGCTATAATCTATTGTTTAAGGAAGTTTGAAACCTATTTGAGGGGCGCAAAGCTTATAATTAGAACCGATCACAAAGCATTGACGTTTGTTAGGACATGGAAATTGTATAATAGTCGAATAATTAGGTGGATATTGTTTCTTGAACAATTCGATTATAGTATTGAACATATAAAAGGTAGAGATAATGTCGCTGTTGATGTGTTATCTAGGTTCCCACCTGATTCATCAATGATACAAGAAGATAGAATCTATTGTCCTGAAATACATTATATGGAAATTAAAAAGAATAAAACATTAATAACAAACTTAAAAAATATATCTAGTTTTCAATCTAATGATAATGTAGTACAGTTGATAATGGATATTATAAATAATATTAGTAATAATCATAGTGGTAGAATAAATAATATTGCTAAGCGCTGTTATATCAAGAATGGAGTGTTATATTTTAAAATTGATTCAGATAAACATGTAATTTATTTACCCTCTCAGTTACGAGAGGAAGTAATTTCTCAAATTCATAAAGAAATGGGACATCAAGGGGTTTTTAAGGTACTCAAATATATTAAAGATAGATTCTATTTTCCTAATATGCATAGAACAGTTAAAGTATTATTAAAGACTTGTCATCTCTGTCAAGTTTCTAAAAGTGATAATATAAAATATGTAGGCAAATGTAAATCTATTGTAACAGAAGAAATAGGTGACTTAGTTATGGCAGACTTATATGGACCATTGCCGAAAGGACGGTTTGGTTCTGCTTATATACTTGTAATTCAGGATTCATTTAGTAAATTTGTTAAATTATATGATTTGTCTAAAGCCACTTCTCGTTCAGTTATTACAAAATTAAAACAATTTGTTAAAATAATTAAGCCTAAAGTAATTATGACTGATAATGGTAGTCAATTTTCATCTGAAAGTTGGAAACAAACTTTAAAGGATATGGGTATAAAACCTATATTTACAACTGTAAGAAATCCTCGACCTAATACGACAGAGAGGGTTAATAGAGAGCTAGGACGTTTATTTCGAACATATTGCCATAAAAATCATAAAAGTTGGGCAACAATATTAAATAAAATCGAAACATTATATAACAACACATTTCATGAAAGTACGGGATTTACTCCTAATGAAATATTATATGGATTGAGTAATGACATGTCATTTGATAGTTGTTTGCCTCAATTAAATAAGTCTAGAGATATTAATCAAATTAGAATTCAAGTTAGGAAAAATTTAAAAGATAACAGTATTAAACGACAAACTAAATTTAATAGGTCTCATCGTTTAATTGAATTACAGATTGGAGATTATGTAAAGATTCGTAAAGTAAATAAGTCAGAGGCTCAAAAGAAACTTATAAAAAAGTTTCAATTGCTGTATGAAGGACCTTATGTAGTTAGTGCGATTCCATTTGCAAATGTTTACACATTAATGGACCCTATAACTAAAGAAATTAGAGGAAACTTTAATACAATACATTTAAATAGATATTATCAATAATAAATTGATCACGATCAATTATAGATGTTATCAATGTTTAACTGTTGATACAAACATTTGAATTAATAATGTGGAATTGAAAAGGATAGATTTTAAACTAGAATATCAATAAACTTTATTGAAGATTTATTATATTTTCACAATAATTTAATGTCAAAATTATAGATGATTTTGTAAGGAAATGAATTGCACTTAAATGTTAACTGTTGATATAAACAATTGAATTAATAATGTAGAATTGAAAAGGATAGATTTTAAAATTTAGAATATCAATAAACTTTATTGAAGATTTATTATATTTTCACAATAATTTAATGTCGAAACTATAGATGATTTTATAAAATGAATTGCACTTAAATAAGTTAGATATATAAGTAAAAGATTAGGTTATTAAGATAGTAATTAGATAATTAAAATAGATAGTAATAAGTTAGATAAGTGTAATTGGAGGTGGCTGTGGTGGAGCTCCTGGGGGGATTGGGGATAGGGTCGGCAACGCGCTTGCGACGCTTCTGGTGTTGCAGGCGTCTATAGGCTACGGTAGTCACTTACCATCAGGTGAGCCGTACGCTTGTTTGTCGACTTAGTAACATAAAAAAAAAAAAAAAAAAAAAAAAAAAAAAATTGTAATTAGGTTTAGTTATGAATATAAATAAAAATTAGGGAATGATGGGTCAGGGAAATGACTCAACTAATTTTATTGGAGCGCTTAAAAGTTCTCACATAATTATATAACAATTTAATTTTCAATTGACTATTAAGTCATATATTAATTTTTTTTTCATCAATTCTTAACTTACTAAGCGCTAGCTTAATAGAAATAATAATTTAATTTTCAACGGACTACTAAGTCATATATAAATTTTTTTCTTTCATCAAATACTTATTAAGCGCTAGCTTAATAAAAATAGTTGGTGGGGAGTAGGGCGGTCATTTCTTCACAAAATTAACTGAACATTTTAAGTTATATTCAATCTAAATTGAATTGCAAAAATATAGGTCAGACCTTAAAGTTTGACTGTTTGCAATACAAGTTGTCCAAGTACTGCAATATACTAAACAACATATCACCAATTCATATTAGTATTAGATATGAATTGTGCAACTGTATTCAAATATTTTAATTTATTCATTCTGAAAGGAAACGGATACGATTCCATACATTCTTGGGCCGAAACGCAATGTAAAATATAACGTAATGAAATAGTACCAATTAATGTATTTACGCTTATTGATTCCTTGCTGAAATTCTGTACATTTTGGCTATTTAAGAGCGGAGTTATTAGACGTTTTGTAAAATTGAGGTTGTTATGTTACAATGTCTATGGAAAATCACTAAGTTCCAGAAGCACTAAAGGTTATCATATTATATCATTACAAATATCAATCACTTGAAACCATAAATAAATATCAGGAATGGACTCAGGATGCATCTGAATACACTGAAAACATTAAACAATTATAAACATGATTACATGAAACAAGTGACAGTGACGGGACCATGACGGGGCACACAGTTTCAATATCAGTCAGCTGTCAAAGCTGTTATTAAATCGATATGATTTATTTTCAATCGATACGAAATCGATAATAATTTGGGTTTATCAGATATTAATTTTTATTTTCGATATTAATGTAACTTTATTTAAATACACTTTATTGTTTATAACTTCAATTGTGTATCTGAATACTTTGAGTTTATTAACTAGTGCAAACTTTTTTTTTAATTCTATAATCGATTATAGTTAAATCGATATGATTTATTTTCAATCGATACGAAATCGATAATAATTTGGGTTTATCAGACATTAATTTTTATTTTTTCGATATTAATGTAACTTTATTTAGATACACTTTATTGTATATAACTTCAATTGTGTGTCTGGATACTTTGAGTTAATTAACTAGTGCAAATTTTTTAAATGCTATAATCGATTATAGTTAAATCGATACCCAATTAATTTGACGAAAACTATCTTTTTCATTTTTCTCAGCTTCCAGATTCAGAATTGAGCTGATATTTTATATTTTATAAAAAAAAAAAATATATATATATGACCAATTTTTTAAAACCATATCTGTACTTAATACATTTTAGCCTAAAAGTCCCCATCTCCTCTAAAATAAGATGAACTGCACTCTGTTAAGTTGTATATTTAACATTGAGAGCCGGATTTTATATTTTAAAAACAATATGTGTATTGTTATAAGATAAAATTGAGCCTAGATGTAGGAATTCAAATCAGATTGGATCTATGTGAGTGTGAGAGTTGGTGAAGGAGCTGGAATGGTTGGTTGGAACTGATTATTTTGATTTTAATCATTGAATATAACTCTAGTAGTATGATTGATGAGAGGTTGGATGTTTGGGAGAAGAGTATGCTTCTAAGTGCTGTTGATTGAAACTGAATGTAAGGATTCATGAGTGTCCTATCAGTTGAGAAGTAACGTGATACAGAATTGTGTTATTTGATTACGTTGTAGCGATTAATTAATAATTACGATAAACTACATTATATAATTAAGGGGCGATTGTAACGTAATACGTAAACACAATTCAGTTCTAATTTAGTAGTGCCATAAATTTTAAGATAACAAACGCATAAATTGAAATGTAAGTTGACATGTAAACATAAAACAGTCAACTCAATGAACGAAAATGGTTCAAATACATTAGGGACTCAAATTTTAAGTTGTACTTAAGAATAGGAATTTATTGCTGGGAACTCAAACAGTTTTAGCTAGTTGTTAAAATATTAGAGTGGTAAATTTTATATTCGAGACAGGCTTAAA
The DNA here is from genome assembly GCA_905220545.2 of Melitaea athalia. Classification (NCBI taxonomy): domain Eukaryota; kingdom Metazoa; phylum Arthropoda; class Insecta; order Lepidoptera; family Nymphalidae; genus Melitaea; species Melitaea athalia. Next base: position 7,870,362 of record HG992184.1, read on the forward strand.
ATTTTGTGTTGACAGATGCGATAAAACGATGATAAGGGAACGTTCTAAGGGCCAGTTTCCACTGATTGATATAATCGGGATTAGTTCGACGTAAAGTCGGTTTACGCATTTAACAAAGTTTAGAGCTGGAAATTGCATTTCACTAACATAAACTAAACGCAGTTAGAGAATAACGGCTGAACCGATTGCACTAATTCTTCTTTTTGTGTTCCTTGAAGTATGAGGATGTTTGTTGCGGAGAGGAATTTTAAAGGGATTGCCTGGAAAAGTCTTAAGACAGCACTTTGCTATGTTCTCATACGGATAATTCGTAATAATAATTAAACGAAAGCCAAGATTAGAATCGAATTATAAATTCGATTAAGCAAAGCATAGCTTTATTAAGCGGTGGAACCCGGGCCTAAGAGTTCGACCCGGCGTATGAGTGGGTTTTTTGCTGTAATTACAGGACGCCGGGGTTGCCATCACAAAGTTTTGAGTTACCTTGTTTGGATTAAAAACTACAAAATTGACGTGTATTTACTTTACATTAACACGTAAGGTTAAAAAATGACGATAATCGGTTAAATAACTTCCTTTTGAAATCGGTTGAATAATACATTATTCTTCACAACCGTCATACAAATTTATTATAACTAACATTGTTTTCTTCGGCTTTATTCAATGTATATTTGTTTTTCCCTTTTATTGTTTATCTTTGTTGTGTTTTTGTTTAATTGATTTACGCAATTTCCTTTGGATCGGATAAAAGTGCTTATAGCCAGTAAAGCTCAATTTATTGAGGAAGTAATAATTTTATTCCTTGGCTGTGTTGCACTATATTGACTTATAAACTATCGATTAAATTATTAGAAAAAAAACCAATTACACATCGGATTGCCGTATCTTTGAACACGTCAATGAACCGAAGATATCCAAATTCCCTTATAACACGGGAATTGCTGAGTGTATGGTATCACTGCAAAGCGCATTGGTGAACGTGTAAGGGTGGGGGAAAAACAGACGCGAGATTTTTGAATAAATACGATGGGAGTTTGAATTCGGGGCAGTCAGTTTTGGAGTCAGTTTGACATTCAAATTTGAATTCGGAGTACGTAGGCCTCCGCGGCCGCCGCGGCCTCTTGGCCGGCTAAGCTATGGAACTCTGACTTAGATTAAAGATAGAAATACCTAAAAAGTATTTTTTAGATTTGATTCAGAGTTTTCATTAGCATAAGCCGGCTGAGAGTGGCTATGTAACTTCAGTGTAGATCGCGAATTAGTTTTAATTTAATTTTACTGATTAATATTAAGTGCAATTCGTTATTATAAAATTTTAATTGTAATCCGCTAAATAAATTCAGTGAAAGACCTGTGAAGAAGCGCTCCTGATTGGTTCGAATGCATTAATTTTTTATTTATTTGCATGGGTGTTTTTTCTGCATGTTGGGGTTATGTTACTAAATTTTATAACTTTTTACGGAGATTTTTAAAAAAGATATCTAATGAATTATTAGTTAGGTTTACATCGAAACTATTAATTATTGATTGGTTATTGAATAAAATAATTATGAAAAGGTTTACATTGATTGAATACTGAAAGGAATTATTATCTAGGTTTACATTGATATTATTAATTATTGATAAATTACTGAATGAAATTATTATGAAAAGGTTTACATTGATACTATTAATGAATGAAATTATTATGAAATAAGCCTTATGACCATAATTATATTGAATTTAACTGATAAAAGGAAAATCTAATTTAAGTAAATAACCACAATACGATGTTGTTAGACTAAAATGAAATTACATCTGTTTGACTTTAAAGTATATATATAAATTGAATGAATCTTGGTTAAAACTATCATATTAGATATTAAGGGTTAAATAGATTTTCGTTAGGGTGTATTTAAATAATGAAATGAAATTTTACTATGTCATTACTTTGGAAGTAAATGGAGTGGTGGATATTTCTATAATATGACCTATAAACAAACTAATGATTAGTTGTCGTATCTTATTGAATATTCTCTACATATAAATATACTTCTAATGAATGTATATGTATGTATGTATATGTATATATATATATATATGTATATTTGGCTTCATTTTGACATTACACAAATTTTTGTAGTTCAAACATTAATTTAAGGACTTGTAGTTGTTAAATATATGTTGGAACGAGGTAACAAAGTGGTTGTAGTCTTGAATGAGTGCGTTCAAGGATGCTTTTAGCTCTTGAATTCATTCTAAGATGAGGTATTATACACTGATCTATGACATTACACAACTATTGTAGTTTTGAACATTGATCTAAGAACTTATGTTCTTAAATAAGTGTCAAAACGAGGTATCTGGTGGACTGGAGTGTCTCAATTTCACGATGACTTCATTGAACTATATAAACTATGTTAAGGTGAATCCATAAATGTTTGTATTCGCCAGTGTTTTATTATAGGTTTCCCTATAAGGCAAGGCCTGTCTAAGCCACAGTTCTTCGCGTCATCGATGCTAGGTAGTTCCTAATCTAGGTCTATCTAGTAAAGAAAGTTGCGAGTACTTCCTACCAACCTCTGCGTTTGTGTTTGCCTAACTGAACTATGTTCTTGGTAAATACTATACGTACGTTTACTTATCTTTGATAAGAATTCCTCATCTTTGATGAGAGATATGGACAAACTTCATCATACACCTAGTGTATGGTAGTTGTTTGAACTGCAACAGAAGTTAGTGATTTATATTTGGTCAGTGGTATGTAGTTCTATTTATACTAATAGAGAAACATATTCACTTTTCCAATTAATTTATTGCTAATTTTTGTGGACAGTCTCTGTTAAGTCCCAAGGCGGATTTACTGAGATTTAAGCCAAGCCTTAATCAAGTCCTCTTGTGTTTTTCAAACATACAAACATTGATGGATCATAAAACCTATTAAATATACATTCTCTTTTCATTGTGAAAATGAGATACTCTCAGAGATTCTGATTGAGTAAATGAATATGTTATATTTTAATTGTTTTATTTATCTCTCGACACTACCATGTCCTTTGATAAATCCATTCAGTTCCTAAGAGAGCCTGATATAATCAAATGTTTAACAACTTAATTACTGGTTCAATGTTTCAATTGAACAACCTATTCTGGTTAATGAATGCTGTTTCATTGAATGCTGTGAGTCATGCAAGGACAAACCTACACAATACACCCACTTTACACGTTGGTCTTATACCTTTAATTATTTTTTACTTCCTTATAGGACACTCGAAAGGTTGCGCTGTCGCCTGTCGCTAGTCGCCGACAACCCATCTCACAATGGTGGCGAGGCTTGACAATATAGCTGACTATAGACCCGTAACTTAGTAGGTCTTTCCTATGGGAAATTACACTACACAATCCAATTGTGGCAAAAGTGTTAGGTTTCGTGATCGAATTTCAAAGTAGTTGTATGACCGAAGTTCCCGTATGGGCTAGTAAGCACACAATGAAAAGATCAGTAGACACGACCTCCTTTTGTTCACGTGGAACACATCTTAATACCATGTCTGATTACAGCTTGGTATTTACACCAACTCTAGTAATTCACTGGAAATGTCTTTATGACGTCCCAAGGGATTACTCAAATACTGTCATTGCATGATTGTGCTGCAGAGGTATGAAACAAGCATTTGTTAGACAGGATATATTTCCGTCTAACTTATTGTAGAAAATTGGGTACTCTCAATTCCTACCTACTACCTTTCTTTTGATTGGATAGCACCAACGTTGTGCCTAATTTAATTTAGAGCCTTCAGCACGGTGTGGATCGGTTGGGGTCGGAGGGGCTTGGTGGTTGCGACCCCCCGGGTTCAGTTGAACCCGGCCTTTTAATTCCCTAATACCTATAAACCCTATCCTAACAGATTAACACATACAAACAAACACTACACATTATTTTTCACAATTATCTGAGATAATTTATTAACTGAATAAATTATTTCAAGATAATTAATAACTATATAATATGTATTTAATCATTATTTTATTACTTATATATTTTTATTTATTTCATTTGGTTAGGGTTATTAGAATCTATCTATTATATCAGGTTTGAGCTAAAAATACATGTAAAAGAAACTTAGACACTATTCAATTAATCAATGTCATTATAGAATATCCTATATATAATTATTTAACTTTATTTCTATTTTAGCTATCTAGATTTACTAAAAATATTAGCAATTATAATTTACACATTCTTAAGGAGACGTCAGATATTTAGTTAAACAATAGGTGATAGCTATTTCTAAATAAATAAGTCTATTACTATTTATTCTTAACGGTTCTAATTTACTAAATTTTTCATTGATTCCTAAATAATTTACTAATAAGGTGTTATAAAGTTTAATATCTTTCTTTCCTTTTCATAATGATTTTCCTGAAGTTAGTTATCTATAGTGTTTATACCACTGGTAAGTGAAATATCTTTATAATTAAATTTTAGGATACTAAATCTTATTAATTTTAAATAAGTTAATTATAAGGTGTTATATCTTTCTTTCCTTTTAACAGCATTCCAGAAGTTAGCTATCTTTAATATTTAAATCACTGGTAAGTGTAATTTACTAAGTCTTATTAATTCTAAATAAGTTAATTATAAGGTGTTATCTCTTTCTTTCCTTTTAATAGTATTCCAGAAGTTGGTTATCTATAGTATTTATATCACTGGAAGTGTAAATATCTTTCAATTAAATCTTAGGATAAATTAATTTCAGTAATTTAATGTCATTGTGCAGAGATGTTATTTTAAATTAATGGCTAGGTAGGATGTTAGTTAGAGTTTATATAGAAATCAAGGCTTCTAATAACATATACTATGTCTTTCCCTCGGCATACCATAAAAAGAATTGAAGTTACTCTGAAACAAAAATCAAACACAACGTAGAGTCCTTCCATGTACTAGACGATCACAATTATAAGGCCAAAGATAATTGATATCCTCTTAAGCTTAATATTAGCTTGTAACGCCATTACCATGATGGTGCCACATTTTGGTTCTTCGTGACCAGGATGTTATAATTTTATATATATGTTGGGGTCTTTCTCATCACACCCCATAGTATAATATCGTTACAAAATGGTCTTCGAGACCAGGATTATCATAAATATGGTAAATGGTTACCACACCCTCATAGTAGTAGATCGTTTCAATTGGTGCCGTGACCAGGATGTTATAAATTGATATATGTTGGGGTCTTTTTCATCACACCCCATACCATAGTAATAGTATCGTTACAGATGAAAACAATCTCAAGCAATTTTGCCTCTTATGCTAACAAGATAATGCATACAATGGCTTAAACTTTATAACTTTGAATATATGTTACTTAAATCTCAACTTGATTAAATTTGACTTAAAGATGTTTGTTGAGAGACTTCACTTTTTAAAACTAGTTATCATTTTGTATATTTTTGGAAATTAAATGGAAAACTTTGATATCCTTGTACACCTATTACATTATCAAAAAAATTATCATCGTCACAAATACTTATTTGAAACTTAGTTTTTTTTATCTTGAATTGCATAATTAATAATTAATGTATCCAGTAGTCTTTTTTAAACTTTTTCACATTATAATAATAATAAAATAATAAGCTTAGTAGTCAATGATTTATGATGTGCTATCAGTAATATAATTTTCTAAAAAACTAGACATAATTTTGCTCATTACATGCTGGCAACTATCACTTCTGCAATAGAATGGGACTGCTAAGTAAATTTCAACCAAAATTTTAATAACATAGGATCTTTGTGCAGCACTGGGATGTTACATAAAAATATAACTTTTGAAGCTTGTCGAATGGAATATCACTTCTTTCTTACCTTTTCACGTCCAAAACTTTAGCTTATTCTGGTAGGTAATGAATATAATATTGACTTTTAAAAAATTGAATGCTCTTTTTGATTTTTACTTTTGGCTTGAAGTTTAATTTGACACACGAGAAGTTACTTATACGTTACGCGGTATCTGTTTCAATAAATGCTCGGATGATGCTATTTTATTGCCAAGTTATGTTAAAATTAAAAGGTTTTTCTTGTTAACTGGATTTCATTTAGGTCATGTAAGCGAATAAATATTAAATAAAGGCAGATAATATTTTATCTACCATAAACTTTATTCATTAATATAACATTATTACTGTGATGAGTTAGTACTTTTGTAACGTAACACGTAAACACAGTTCAGTTTTAAGTTATTGGTGCCATAAATTTTAGTTATACTTAAGATTACAAACGCATAAATTGAAATGTGAGTTGACATATAAACATAAAACAGTCAACTCAATGAACGAAAATGGTTCAAATCCATTAGGGACTCAAATTTTAAGTTGTACTTGAATAGAAATTTATTGGCTGGGAACTCAAACAGTTTTTAGCTAGTTGTTAAAATATTAGAGTTATAAATTTTATATTCGAGACAGGCTTAAAATTTTGTGTTGACAGATTCGATAAAACGATGATAAGGGAACGTTCTAAGGGCCAGTTTCCACTGATTGATATAATCGCGATTAGTTCGACGTAAAGTCGGTTTACGCATTTAACAAAGTTTAGAGCTGGAAATTGCATTTCACTAACATAAACTAAACGCAGTTAGAGAATAACGGCTGAACCGATTGCACTAATTCTTCTTTTTGTGTTCCTTGAAGTATGAGGATGTTTGTTACGGAGAGGAATTTTAAAGGGATTGCCTGGAAAAGTCTTAAAACAGCACTTTGCTATGTTCTCATACGGATAATTCGTAATAATAATTAAACGAAAGCCAAGATTAGAATCGAATTATAAATTCGATTAAGCAAAGCATAGCTTTATTAAACAGTGGAACCCGGGCCTAAGGGTTCTAGACTCGGGTAAGCATGTGAGTGGGTTTTTTTTTGTTGGACTCACATTACGCCAGGGTTGCCATCGCAAGATTTTCAATTACCGTGTTTCGGAATAAAAACTACAAAACTGACGTGTATTTACTTTACATTAACACGTAAGGTTAAAAATGACAATAATCGGTTAAATAATTTCCCTTTCGAAATCGGTTGAATAATACATTATTCTCCACAACCGTCATACAAATTTATCGTAACTAACAATTTTTTTTCTTCAGCTTTATTCAATGTGTATTTGTTTTTCCCTTTTATTGTTTATCTTTTATTGTGTTTTGTTTAATTGATTTACGCAATTTCCTTTGGATCGGATAAAAGTGCTTACAGCCAGTAAAGTTCAAATTATTGAGGAAGTAATAACTTTATTCCTTGTTTTTTGAAATAATTTTATTCCTTGGTTTTGTGTTGCACTATAATGACTTATAAACTATCGATTAAATTATTGGGAAGAAACAATTATACATGGGATTGCCGTATTTTTTTTTGAACACAGCCATGTACCACGGGGATCACCGAATTTCCGTAAAACACGGGAATTGCTGTGAGTATGGTATCACTGCAGAGCGCATTGGTGGACGTGTTGGGGTGGGGGAAAAACAGACGCGAGATTTCAATATATACGATGGGGAGTTTGAATTCGGGGCAGTCAGTTTGACATTCAAATTTGAATTCGGAGTTCAAAGCGGTAGGCCTCCGCGGCCGCCACGGCTTCTTGGCCGGCGAAGCTATGGAACTTCTGACTTAGATTAAAGATAGAAATACCTAAAAAGTATTTTTTAGATCTGATTCAGGGATTTCATTAGCGTAAGCTGGCCGAGTGGCTATGTAACTTCAGTGTAGATCGCGAATTAGTTTTAATTTAATTTTACTGATTATTATTAAGTGCAATTCTTTATTATAGAATCTTAATTTGTAATCCGCTAAATAAATTCAGTGAAAGACCTGTGATGAAGCGCTCCTGATTGGTTCGAATGCATTAATTTTTTTATTTGCATGTGTGTTTTTCTGCATGTTGTGGATCTGTTACTAATTTTTATAACTTTTACGGAGATTTTTAATAAAAGATATTTAATGAATTATTAGTTAGGTTTACGTCGAAACTATTAATTATTGATTAATTATTGAAAGGAATTATTATCTAGGTTTACATTGATATTAACTATTGATTATTTACTGAATGAAATTATTATGAAAAGGTTACATTGATATTATTAATTATCAATTGATTATTGAATAAAATATATCTAATGAATTAAGATATCTAATGAATTATTAGTTAGGTTTACGTCGAAACTATTAATTATTGATTAATTATTGAAAGGAATTATTATCTAGGTTTACATTGATATTAACTATTGATTAATTACTGAATGAAATTATTATGAAAAGGTTACATTGATAATATTAATTATTGATTGATTAATGAATGGAATTATTATGAAATAAGCCTTATGACCATAATTATATTGAATTTAACTAATAAAATAAAATCTAACTTAAGTACATAACCACAATATGATGTTGTTAGAATAAAATGATATTACATCCGTTATACTTTAAAGTACATATATAAATTGAATGAATCTTGGTTAAAACTATCATATTAGATATTAAGGGTTAAATAGATTTTCGTTAGGGTGTATTTAAATAATGAAATGAGATTTTACTATGTCATTACTTTGGAAGTAAATAGAGTGGTGAATAATTCTAGGAAAATATGACCTATAAACAAACTAAGGATTAGTTGTCGTATCTTATTGAATATTCTCTACATATAAATATGCTTCTATTGTATGTATATGTATATATGTATATATATATATATGTGTGTGTATTTGACTTCATTTTGACATTACACAAACTTAGTAGTTCAAACATTAATTTAAGAAATTGTAGATCTTAAATATATGTTGGAGCGAGGTAACACAGGTGGTTTGTAGTCTTGAATGAGTTCAAGGATACTTTTAGCTCTTGAATACATTCTAAGATGAGGTAATTACACACTGAACTATGACATTACACAACTATTGTAGTTTTGAACATTGATCTAAGAACTTATGTTCTTAAATAAGTGTCAAAACGAGGTATCTGGTAGACTGGAGTGTCTCAATTTCACGATGACTTTCATTGAACTATATAAACTATGTTAAGGTGAATCCATAAATGTTTGTATTCGCCAGTGTTTTATTATAGGTTTCCCCTATAAGGCAAGGCCTGTCTAAGCCACAGTTCTTCGCGTCATCGATGCTAGGTAGTTCCTAATCTAGGTCTATCTAGTAAAGAAAGTTGCGAGTACTTCCTACCAACCTCTGCGTTTGCGTTTGCCTAACTGAACTATGTTCTTGGTAAATACTATACGTATGTTTGCTTATCTTTGATAAGAATTCCTCATCTTTGATGAGAGACATTGGACAAACTCCACCAAACACCTAGTGTATGGTCGATGTTTGAACTGCAACAAAGGTTAGTAATTTAGTTTTGGACAGTGGTATGAAGTTCTATTTTAGACTAATAGAGAAACATATTCACTTTTCCAATTATTTTATTGCTAATTTTTGTGGACAGTCTCTGTTAAGTCCTAAGGCGGATTTACTGAGATTTAAGCCAAGCCTTAATCAAGTCCTCTTGTGTTTTCAAACATACAAACATTGATGGATCATAAAACCTATTAAATATACATTCTCTCTTCCTTGTGAAAATGAGATACTCTCAGAGATTCTGATTGAGTAAATGAATATGTTATATTTAGTTGTTTTATTTATCTCTCGACACTACTATGTCCTTTGATAAATCCATTCAGTTCCTAAGAGAGCCTGATATATTCAAATGTTTAACAACTTAATTACTGGTTCAATGTTTCAATTGAACAACCTATTCTGGTTAATGAATGCTGTTTCATTGAATGCTGTGAGTCATGCAAAGACAAACCTACACAATACACCTACTCTACACGTTGGTCTTATACCTTTAATTATTCTTATTTTCCTTATAGGACACTCGAAAGGTTGCGCTGTCGCCAGTCGCTAGTCGCCGACGACCCATCTCACAATGGTGGCGAGGCTTGACAATATAGCTGACTATAGACCCGTAACTCAGTAGGTCTTTCCTATGGGAAATTACACTACACAATCCAATTGTGGCAAAAGTAGTAGGTTTCGTGATCGAATTTCAAAGTAGTTGTGTGACCGAAGTTCCCGTATGGGCTAGTAAGCACACAATGAAAAGATCAGTAGACACGATCTCCTTTTGTTCACGTGGAACACATCTTAATACCATGTCTGATTACAGCTTGGTATTTACATCAACTCTAGTAATTCACTGGTTATGTCTATATGACGTCCCAAGGGATTACTCAAATACAGTCATTGCATGATTGTGCTGCAGCGGTATGAAACAAGCATTTGTTAGACAGGATATATTTCCGTCTAACTTACTGTAAGAAATTGGGTACTCTCATTTCCTACCTACTATCTTTCTTTTGATTTGATAGCACCAACGTTGTGCCTAATTTAATTTAGAGCCTTCAGCACGGTGTGGATCGGTTGGGGTCGGAGGGGCTTGGTGGAAGCGACCCCCCGGGTTCAGTTGAACCCGGCCTTTTAATTCCCTAATGCCTATAAACCCTATCCTAGCAGATTAACACATACAAACAAACACTACACATTATTTTTCACAATTATCTGAGATAATTTATTAACTGAATAAATTATTTCAAGATAATTAATAACTATATAATATGTATTTAATCATTATTCCATTTACTTATATATTTTTATTTATTTCATTTGTTTAGAGTTATTAGAATCTATCTATTATATCAGGTTTGAACTAAAAATACATGTAAAAGAAACTTAGACACTATTCAATTAATCAATGTCATTATAGAATATCCTATATATAATTATTTAACTCTATTTCTATTTTAGCTATCTAGATTCACTAAAAATATTAGCAATTATAATTTACACATTCTTAAGGAGACGTCAGATATTTAGTTAAACAGTAGGTGATAGTTATTTCTAAATAAACAAGTTTATTCCTATTTATTCTTAATGGTTCAAATTTACTAAATCTTAATTAATTTTAAATAAGTTACTTATAAGGTGTTATAAAGTTTAATATCTTCCTTTCCTTTTCATAATAATTTTCCTGAAGCTAGTTATCTATAGTGTTTATATCACTGGTAAGTGTAAATATCTTTATAATTAAATTTTAGGATACTAAATCTTATTAATTCTAAATAAGTTAATTATAAGGTGTTATATCTTTCTTTCCTTTTTAACAGCATTCCAGAAGTTAGCTATCTTTAGTATTTATATCACTGATAAGTGTAATTTACTAAGTCTTATTAATTCTAAATAAGTTAATTATAAGGTGTTATATCTTTCTTTCCTTTTAATAGTATTCCAGAAGTTGGTTATCTATAGTAATTATATCACTGGTAAGAGTAAATATCTTTCAATTAAATCTTAGGATAAATTAATTTCAGTAATTTAATGTCATTGTGCAGAGATGTTATTTTAAATTGATGACTAGATAGGATGTTAGTTAGAGTTTATATAGAAATCAAGGCTTCTAATAACATATACTATGTCTTTCCTTCGGCATACCATAGAAAGAACTGAAGTTACTCTGAAACAAAAAACAACACAACGTAGAGTCCTTCCTTATACTAGACGATCGCATTCATAAGGCCAAAGACATTTAATGTCCTCTTAAGCTTAATATTAGCTTGTAACGCCACTACCATGATAGTGTTACAAATTGGTCTTCGAGACCAGGATGTTATAAATTTATATATGTTGGGGTCTTTCTCACCACATCCCATATAGCATATAGTATATCATTACAAAATGGTGCCGTGACCAGGATATTTATGGTTGCACAAATGCCGAAGTAAGCGAGTATCTTAGAAGCTTTAAAGTAACTTTTCAAAGCATTTATAGTGAATAAATGTAATGCCGGTGATAGGATGATAATAGTTGCACAACCGTACTGATAGATAACAAGAATATACATGTACCTAATGATTGCATTTTGAAGAAGACACAAAACATATTAATTAACAATTCTTTAAAGTTCATTTTACACAAAATAAGCTAAACCTATTAAATTTATATTATGTAAGCACATTAACTTGTTTTAGACAATCTAAAAATGGATCTATAGGTATATAGCATCTTGGCGCAGTTAGAATTACAGTTAGGAACATAAATCTAAATAAATCTGTTTTAAGAGTAATATTGAAGAGATGTTTAATACTTAAAAGTTGCATTAAGTTTCTCAGTAATAAGATTTAAATGGTCAGACCATAGCAGCCTATTGTCTCATGTATTATTACTAATGATGGATAATTACATATTTAAATAATTATTTATTCATGAAATTACATGAAAGTATCTACCTACACAACATTACTAAAATTGACTAGTAGTATATTGAAGTGTGTCTCAAGCACATCTAATTATTATCTGATTATTATTATATTATCGTCAATCAATAGACATTGCTAGGATAGTTAATAAAATTTAGATTGTATTAATTAAATATTGTTAGGGAATTTTTAAATAAAAGCCTGCAGTAAATTTTAATATTACTTACAGATACAAATTATTCTAGGTTATGTACAATTTAAACTTATTTTTTCACATTTAGTCACTGACGCTGAAGTAATTTCCTTCTTTGTTGAAATTGGTCCCAATAGTTATGCGTTGGACATCCTCAGGGGCTGGCTAGATGTACGTGGAAGTCGGACTGAAATAATAGTATTTAATAGTATTAAAAATATGCACACATATTGTGAAGATAGGATAATATTATAGTTAGTAGTAGGAAATTAATTATAATATTAACTAACTGTGGAATTAACTTTTATTCATTTTACAAAGACTGTACAGGAAAGACTATGTATTTTGGTATATTTATTCATTTTAATGTTAGATTTTAAAAATAATTAAGCGTAGTCATTGCCATCATAGCAAATTATACTTAGTTTAAATAACAGATTTTAAAGTATAGAAATTCAGTGCATTTTAGTCATGTGTGCGAGAATGTACTGGTTAAATAGAAATTGAATTAGGTTATGAAGGTGACAGGGTTATTTTGACCTTGAATTTAGGAATTTACTGCAACTGTTTAAGATAATTTTATTTGTAAAAAAGAGTATAGCTTACCGAAAGACTTAGCGTTCATAAGTTAAAATACAAATAAGTTTAAATTTTAAAATGTCTAAATGTCTATTTTATTTTGACTTGATTTGACAACAAACAATGTTGTTGTTTTAAAATTTATCCCCAATAGGAAAAGGCAAAAGTCTATAATCCATACAGCCTAGTCTGAATTTGTATATTTTTTTCAATTCTTGACAACAAACAAGTTTAAAATACCAACCACGGAAAAATGATCCAATTCACACATTTAATTAAATTATATATATTTTACGTGCTGTTTCGATATAAATTTATATCGATTCAAATATTTAAGTTGTTACTTATAGCAAAAAAAAAAAAAACAGGATAATTTCTTATGTGACATTAGAAATTGCGTTCTAAAAACAACTACAATAAAATCTTTTGAAAAAGTTCTTGCTTTAAATATTAATAAGACATTACTGGAAAAAAATTTAGAACATTTTTTTATGAACATTATTATTACATTTTATTTATTTTAATTTATTATTATTTTTTTTGTTAGCTTTCCTCGAATTTTGAACTGTCAATTGTCAAAGGGAGGAAACTTTTATTTCAAATTTGAATTGAATAGAATTTTATATTAACCTTGTTAATTATTAGTATTTATATCAGAGGATGTGTGGTTTTAAATGTATTGAACAAGCGTGAATTAATAGCGACAGTAAAATTGTAGTAGGGTTGGTAGCGACATCTGGTGGACAAACGTGAATTAATATCGAGTTGCTTACGGAAGTTATGGATGGTTGTGCTATGTGTTCGTAGATGGCGCTGAAAGAATTTCAAAATGTTTCATATCAGTAACGCCATCTGTTGAGAGTGAGTGGTATTGAAAGGTAGGCTTTGAAGTAGAAATGGCGTAGTATCGAGTGTAGATATGGAAGTGTTTATTGTGAAACAAAGATGGCGTGGTTGTGATCTTATAAGTTATATACAATGGTTCAGTGGATGAGGGAATTGAATGTCATATGCAAGGTAGTGGGTTCAATCCGAGTGAATTGAATTTCAATTAAAAATATATACTGTAGTATTTATTATAATAAAGGCGATTAGGGATAGTATGAATTTGGCATTTAACATTTATAAGGATTTGAGAATTTTTCTAATTGTTATGATTTCACAGCGATAGTTTTATTATTCTTTTGTTGATGGATGCATTGTTTGGTGTGAATGGAGTTGAATTGATGTTTGATAAGAATGTTATCAATGAATACTAGAGAAGAAATGAAGTTGTCATATTTCATTTGAAAGTATGATAGTTGAATTTTAATTAAACTTATAAACATTTAATGTTTTAAAATTAAAACTAAATTTTTGCAGGATCCGGTCGACTTGATAAAATTTCAATAAAATATTAGAAGTTTAAAAGGTGATTAGAAAGAGATAGTTTTTGTGTGAACATTTGGAAAGTTTATTTAAATTAAATTCAAATTAGATGGTTAGCTTAAATAGTGTGTTGTGAATCTTTTTTTTTTTGAATTAGAATAAATTAATTAAAATTTAGATAAACATTATCAGTGTTACATTTGAAGCAAATTAAATCTATAACAATGCCTAGGCGTCAACCTAAAGCTAGTCCTGTTGGAACCAAGACAACCAATTCTAATAACAAGCGAGTGTCTGCAGTTAGACCTGCTACTAAAGTAAGGAAGATTAATTCTTTACGATACATATCTCGAATGATGGAAAAGGCAATGAATAACATCAATAATAGAATCTCGGAGTTGGAAAATAGAATGTCTACTCCCAGTGGATCATCGGACAATGTTATGCCGAGAGAAAATTGTATTCAACCTATCATACAGCCGGGAACATCAACGGTATACTATCCAGTGGCGCAGATGCCTACGGAAAGACCTAAGTTTCCATTTAAAGGAAAACACCCTGTGACGTTCATCGAAGACTTGACTGCTTATTTAAGAAGGTCTGCACCAGAGGCGAGAGATATAATAGACATTGTCATAGATTGTCTTGAAAATGAATCGCGAAATTGGGCGCGTATTTATAGAGATAGATGGACAGTGTTTGAAGACTTCAAAAGGGATTTTTTAGACACATATTGGGGCGAGGCTGAGCAGAATGAATTAAGAAGACGAATCAGTCAGAATTCGTGGGACGGAGTCCAGTCTATGTTAAGCCATTTCATTACTTTATGTGGACAAGCGAAGATGTTGACGTATCCTATTCAAGAGAGACAATTAATAAACGACATTATGAATCATTTTCCTAAAGATGTTCAATATGCTTGGTCAACAAGTAATTACACATCGATTCTTCAAGCTACGGAGTTTCTACGAAAGTTAGATAACATTAATAAGCAAAATAACTTCAGTAGTGGTATTAATGCCCATTCTAGCAGCGTTCAAAGATCTGAGATGGCAGCTCAACAGCAGAATGGCAGAGGCGGTCTCAACCGGAAGCGAATTATGAACACTAGATCAATGAGTAAGGTGATACCAAACAAGAAGAATAGCATTAATGGTACAAATAGAGTAGATAATGATAACAATGTTTCTATAGAAAACTCTGTATCAACAGAGAATTTAAACTAATAAGTGTTGATGTGACAGACCCCGGTACATCAACTTTAGTAGGGGCGAACAGTACATCAGTAGCTTTAAGAATTATGCTTAAACTCGGGTGGGAACCTGGACAGACATTAGGTAGACATAATAATGGTATACGTAAACCAATCATAGCTAAGGGACAATACTGTAAATCAGGGTTAGGCTCAGGATTAAATAAAAATAATTCAACAGATTTCAAGTATAAAATCATACAAACATTAAAAAATCAATCGGAAATAGATAATGAGTCGCTAGTACAAACCGAAGCAGTCTTCTCATTATTTGACGAGGAAGATAATATTACCGCGGATAGATTAGAAATAATTAAATCTGAGATTGAAGTGATAGTATCTGGTAAACGAGTTATATGTTTAATTGATACAGGGAGTGACATAACCTGCATTTCAGAATCATTTTGGGAATCTTTAAAATCATTAACTGGGAACAAATTAGACATGTTACCTGTTAAGCCGATTCAGATACGTGGAGCAGTAGGACAAAAGAGTGCTAAAATACAACAAATGGTTTTATTGCCTGTAAGATTTGGGGTAATTGATTTAGAGATTAGATTTTTTATAGTACCAAAATTAGTTCATTCAATGATATTAGGATTTGACTGGCTTATGGCAAATAATGTTAATATTAAATTACAAGAGCCATCCATAGGGTTAGTTATCGAACATAGAGATCAACGAGTATTAATTCCGTTTATTAAATATAATTTTGAGGAAAAGAGAATTTGTGATATTACAAAGGTAGATAATAGCTTTGATTTCAATAAATATTTACAAGAAATAAAGACGGGTACACCTCTTAAAGGAACTCAATTAAATAAATTAAAACAGATTCTAATTAAATATAGCGAAGTATTTGTTAAAAGGTTAGGTAGAGCTAATTGTTATCAACATATTATTAAAATGATGGACCATAGTCCAATAATTAAACGGTCTTATCCCGTTCCGTACGCGTATAGACAAAAAATGGAAGAAAAATTAGCCGAAATGGTTGATATGGGAATAATTTCGAGAGGTTCAACACCGTATTGTAGTCCGTTAACTTACACCTTAAAATCTGATGGTTCAATTAGAGTTCTACTAGATGCACGTGAAATCAATAAATACATGATAGCTGAGTCGGAAGCACCTCCGATGCAAATAGATGTTTTAAATTCATTTCATGGGGTTAATTATATTAGTATAATAGACTTGAATAATGCATATTTTCAAATTGCCATTTCTGAGGATAGTAAAAAGTATACCGGGTTCACATTTAATGGAAAATCTTATATGTACAATGTTTTACCACAAGGACTTAAGACTTCAGTAGGTAGTTTCAGTAGAGCTATGGACTTAATATTAGGGCCTGAAGTTAGACATTTTTGCGTGAATTATCTAGATGACCTTGCTATCTTAACTCAAGGAACGTTAAATGAACATATCGATATAATACTAAACAAATTAAAGTCAGCGGGGTTAACATGTAATCTTGAAAAATGTAAATTCATATGTAAAGAAGTTAAAATGTTAGGACATATTATTTCTACCGAGGGAATTAAAACTGACCCAGAAAAAATAGAGTCAATTAAGAATTTCCCAGTTCCCAAGAAAATAAAACATTTAAGAGCATTTTTAGGACTCTGTAATTATTATAGGCGGTTCATTCCTGATTATAATAGTATAATTCAACCTTTATGCCAATTATTAAAAAAGAGTAAAGGATGGACATGGACTTCAGAAGCACAAGTAGCCTTTGAAAAATTGAAAAACAGTTTTTTAAAGACAATAATGTTGCATCATCCGGATATGTCTAAACCTTTTTATTTACAAACAGATAGTTCGGGAGTAGGTCTTGCGGGGGTTTTATTTCAGTACGATGAACAAGGGGAAATGAAAATATTAGGCTATTGTAGCAGATCTCTTAGGGGCGCTGAATTAAGATGGACTGTTACTGAACAAGAGTTTTGGGCTATAATCTATTGCCTAAGGAAGTTTGAAACCTATTTGAGGGGCGCAAAGCTTATAATTAGAACTGATCACAAAGCATTGACATTTGTTAGGACATGGAAATTGTATAATAGTCGAATAATTAGGTGGATATTGTTTCTTGAACAATTCGATTATAGTATCGAACATATAAAAGGTAGAGATAATGTCGCTGTTGATGTGTTATCTAGGTTCCCACCTGATTCATCAATGATACAAGAAGATAGAATCTATTGTCCAGAAATACATTATATGGAAATTAATAAAAATAAAACATTAATAACAAACTTAAAAAATATATCTAGTTTTCAATCTAACGATAATGAAGTACAGTTGATAATGGATATTATAAATAACATTAGTAATAATCATAGTGGTAGAATAAATAATATTGCTAAGCGTTGTTATATCAAGAAAGGAGTGTTATATTTTAAAATTGATTCAGATAAACATGTAATTTATTTACCCTCTCAGTTACGAGAGGAAGTAATTTCTCAAATTCATAAAGAAATGGGACATCAAGGGGTTTTTAAGGTACTCAAATATCTTAAGGATAGATTCTATTTTCCTAATATGCATAGAACAGTTAAAGTATTATTAAAGACTTGTCATCTCTGTCAAGTTTCTAAAAGTGATAATATAAAATATGTAGGCAAATGTAAATCTATTGTGACAGAAGAAATAGGTGACTTAGTTATGGCAGACTTATATGGACCATTGCCGAAAGGACGGTTTGGTTCTGCTTATATAGTTGTAATTCAGGATTCATTTAGTAAATTTGTTAAATTATATGATTTGTCTAAAGCCACTTCTCGTTCAGTTATTACAAAATTAAAACAATTTGTTAAAATAATTAAGCCTAAAGTAATTATGACTGATAATGGTAGTCAATTTTCATCTGAAAGTTGGAAACAAACTTTAAAAGATATGGGTATAAAACCTATATTTACAACTGTAAGAAATCCTCGACCTAATACGACAGAGAGGGTTAACAGAGAACTAGGACGTTTATTTCGAACATATTGCCATAAAAATCATAAAAGTTGGGTAACGATATTAAATAAAATCGAAACATTATATAACAACACATTTCATGAAAGTACGGGATTTACTCCTAATGAAATATTATATGGATTGAGTAATGATATGTCATTTGATAGTTGTTTGCCTCAATTAAATAAGTCTAGAGATATTAATCAAATTAGAATTCAAGTTAGGAAAAATTTAAAAGATAACAGTATTAAACGACAAACTAAATTTAATAGGTCCCATCGTTTAATTGAATTTCAGATTGGAGATTATGTAAAGATTCGTAAGGTAAATAAGTCAGAGGCTCAAAAGAAACTTATAAAAAAGTTTCAATTGCTGTATGAAGGACCTTATGTAGTTAGTGCGATTCCATTTGCAAATGTTTACACATTAATGGACCCTATAACTAAAGAAATTAGAGGAAACTTTAATACAATACATTTAAATAGATATTATCAATAATAAATTGATCACGATCAATTATAGATGTTATCAATGTTTAACTGTTGATACAAACATTAGAATTAATAATGTAGAATTGAAAAGGATAGATTTTAAACTAGAATATCAATAAACTTTATCGAAGATTTATTATATTTCACAATAATTTAATGTCGAAACTATAGATGATTTTATAAAATGAATTGCACTTAAATAAGTTAGATATATAAGTAAAAGATTAGGTTATTAAGATAGTAATTAAATGATTAAAATAGATAGTAATAAGTTAGATAAGTGTAATTGTAATTAGGTTTAGTTATGAATAAAAATAAAAATTAAGGTAATGATGGGTCAGGGAAATGACTCAACTAATTTTATTGGAGCGCTTAAAAGTTCTCACATAATTATATAACAATTTAATTTTCAATTGACTATTAAGTCATATATTAATTTTTTTCCATCATTACTTAACCTATTAAGCGCTAGCTTAATAGAAATAATAATTTAATTTTCAACGGACTACTAAGTCATATATAAATTTTTTTTCTTTCATCAAATACTTATTAAGCGCTAGCTTAATAAAAATAGTTGGTGGGGAGTAGGGCGGTCATTTCTTCACAAAAGTAACTGAACATTTTCAGTTATATTCCATCTAAATTAAATTGTAAAAATATAGGTCAGACCTTAAAGTTTGACTGTTTGCAGTACAAGTTGTCCAAGTACTGCGATATACTAAACAACATATTACCAATTCATATTAGTATTAGATATGAAATGTGCAACTGTATTCAAATATTTTAATTTATTCATTCTGAAAGGAAACGGATACGATTCCATACATTCTTGGGCCGAAATGCAATGTAAAAATATAACGTAATGAAATAGTACCAATTAATGTATTTACGCTTATTGATTCCTTGCTGAAATTCTGTACATTTTGGCTATTTAAGAGCGGAGTTATTAGACGTTTTGTAAAATTGAGATTATGTTACAATGTCTATGGAAAATCACTAAGTTCCTGAAGCACTAAAGGTTATCATATTATATCATTACAAATATCAATCACTTGAAACCATAAATAAATATCAGGAATGGACTCAGGATGCATCTGAATACACTGAAAACATTAAACAATTATAAACATGATTACATGAAACAAGTGACAGTGACGGGACCATGACGGGGCACACAGTTTCAATATCAGTCAGCTGTCAAAGCTGTTATTAAAAATAATTATGATTTATTTTCAATCGATACGAAATCGATAATAATTTGGGTTTATCAGACATTAATTTTTATTTTCGATATTAATGTAACTTTATTTAAATACACTTTATTGTATATAACTTCAATTGTGTATCTGGATACTTTGAGTTAATTAGCTAGTGCAAACTTTTTTTAAAATTCTATAATCGATTATAGTTAAATCGATATGATTTATTTTCAATCGATACGAAATCGATAATAATTTGGGATTATCAGATATTAATTTTTATTTTTGATATTAATGTAACTTTAATTAAATACACTTTATTGTTTATAACTTCAATTGTGTATCTGAATACTTTGAGTTAATTAACTAGTGCAAATTTTTTTAAATTCTATAATCGATTATAGTTAAATCGATACCCAATTAATTTGACGAAAACTATCTTTTTCATTTTTCTCAGCTTCCAGATTCAGAATTGAGCTGATATTTTATATTTTATAAAAAAAAAAAAAAAAAAAATATATATATATATGACCAATTTTTTAAAACCATATCTGTACTTAATACATTTTAGCCTAAAAGTCCCCATCTCCTCTAAAATAAGATGAACTGCACTCTGTTAAGTTGTATATTTAACATTGAGAGCCGGATTTTATATTTTAAAAACAATATGTGTATTGTTATAAGATAAAATTGAGCCTAGATGTAGGAATTCAAATCAAATTGGATCTATGTGAGTGTGAGAGTGGGTGAAGGAGCTGGAATGGTTGGTTGAAATTGATTATTTTGATTTTAACCATTGAATATAACGCTAGTAGTATGATTGATGAGAGATTGGATGTTTGGGAGAAGAGTATGTTTCTATGTGCTGTTGATTGAGGCTGAATGTAAGGATTCATGAGTGTCCTTTCAGTTGAGAGGTGGCGTGATACAGAATTGTGTTATTTGGTTACGTTGTTGTGATTAATTAATAATTACGATAAACTACATTATATAATTAAGGGGCGATTGTAACGTAACACGTAAACACAGTTCAGTTTTAAGTTATTGGTGCCATAAATTTTAGTTATACTTAAGATTACAAACGCATAAATTGAAATGTGAGTTGACATATAAACATAAAACAGTCAACTCAATGAACGAAAATGGTTCAAATCCATTAGGGACTCAAATTTTAAGTTGTACTTGAATAGAAATTTATTGGCTGGGAACTCAAACAGTTTTTAGCTAGTTGTTAAAATATTAGAGTTATAAATTTTATATTCGAGACAGGCTTAAAATTTTGTGTTGACAGATTCGATAAAACGATGATAAGGGAACGTTCTAAGGGCCAGTTTCCACTGATTGATATAATCGCGATTAGTTCGACGTAAAGTCGGTTTACGCATTTAACAAAGTTTAGAGCTGGAAATTGCATTTCACTAACATAAACTAAACGCAGTTAGAGAATAACGGCTGAACCGATTGCACTAATTCTTCTTTTTGTGTTCCTTGAAGTATGAGGATGTTTGTTACGGAGAGGAATTTTAAAGGGATTGCCTGGAAAAGTCTTAAAACAGCACTTTGCTATGTTCTCATACGGATAATTCGTAATAATAATTAAACGAAAGCCAAGATTAGAATCGAATTATAAATTCGATTAAGCAAAGCATAGCTTTATTAAACAGTGGAACCCGGGCCTAAGGGTTCTAGACTCGGGTAAGCATGTGAGTGGGTTTTTTTTTGTTGGACTCACATTACGCCAGGGTTGCCATCGCAAGATTTTCAATTACCGTGTTTCGGAATAAAAACTACAAAACTGACGTGTATTTACTTTACATTAACACGTAAGGTTAAAAATGACAATAATCGGTTAAATAATTTCCCTTTCGAAATCGGTTGAATAATACATTATTCTCCACAACCGTCATACAAATTTATCGTAACTAACAATTTTTTTTCTTCAGCTTTATTCAATGTGTATTTGTTTTTCCCTTTTATTGTTTATCTTTTATTGTGTTTTGTTTAATTGATTTACGCAATTTCCTTTGGATCGGATAAAAGTGCTTACAGCCAGTAAAGTTCAAATTATTGAGGAAGTAATAACTTTATTCCTTGTTTTTTGAAATAATTTTATTCCTTGGTTTTGTGTTGCACTATAATGACTTATAAACTATCGATTAAATTATTGGGAAGAAACAATTATACATGGGATTGCCGTATTTTTTTTTGAACACAGCCATGTACCACGGGGATCACCGAATTTCCGTAAAACACGGGAATTGCTGTGAGTATGGTATCACTGCAGAGCGCATTGGTGGACGTGTTGGGGTGGGGGAAAAACAGACGCGAGATTTCAATATATACGATGGGGAGTTTGAATTCGGGGCAGTCAGTTTGACATTCAAATTTGAATTCGGAGTTCAAAGCGGTAGGCCTCCGCGGCCGCCACGGCTTCTTGGCCGGCGAAGCTATGGAACTTCTGACTTAGATTAAAGATAGAAATACCTAAAAAGTATTTTTTAGATCTGATTCAGGGATTTCATTAGCGTAAGCTGGCCGAGTGGCTATGTAACTTCAGTGTAGATCGCGAATTAGTTTTAATTTAATTTTACTGATTATTATTAAGTGCAATTCTTTATTATAGAATCTTAATTTGTAATCCGCTAAATAAATTCAGTGAAAGACCTGTGATGAAGCGCTCCTGATTGGTTCGAATGCATTAATTTTTTTATTTGCATGTGTGTTTTTCTGCATGTTGTGGATCTGTTACTAATTTTTATAACTTTTACGGAGATTTTTAATAAAAGATATTTAATGAATTATTAGTTAGGTTTACGTCGAAACTATTAATTATTGATTAATTATTGAAAGGAATTATTATCTAGGTTTACATTGATATTAACTATTGATTATTTACTGAATGAAATTATTATGAAAAGGTTACATTGATATTATTAATTATCAATTGATTATTGAATAAAATATATCTAATGAATTAAGATATCTAATGAATTATTAGTTAGGTTTACGTCGAAACTATTAATTATTGATTAATTATTGAAAGGAATTATTATCTAGGTTTACATTGATATTAACTATTGATTAATTACTGAATGAAATTATTATGAAAAGGTTACATTGATAATATTAATTATTGATTGATTAATGAATGGAATTATTATGAAATAAGCCTTATGACCATAATTATATTGAATTTAACTAATAAAATAA
This sequence comes from Melitaea athalia, assembly GCA_905220545.2. NCBI lineage: Eukaryota > Metazoa > Arthropoda > Insecta > Lepidoptera > Nymphalidae > Melitaea > Melitaea athalia. The sequence continues at coordinate 7,893,892 of HG992184.1, forward strand.
AATCTAACTTAAGTACATAACCACAATATGATGTTGTTAGAATAAAATGATATTACATCCGTTATACTTTAAAGTACATATATAAATTGAATGAATCTTGGTTAAAACTATCATATTAGATATTAAGGGTTAAATAGATTTTCGTTAGGGTGTATTTAAATAATGAAATGAGATTTTACTATGTCATTACTTTGGAAGTAAATAGAGTGGTGAATAATTCTAGGAAAATATGACCTATAAACAAACTAAGGATTAGTTGTCGTATCTTATTGAATATTCTCTACATATAAATATGCTTCTATTGTATGTATATGTATATATGTATATATATATATATATGTGTGTATTTGACTTCATTTTGACATTACACAAACTTAGTAGTTCAAACATTAATTTAAGAAATTGTAGATCTTAAATATATGTTGGAGCGAGGTAACACAGGTGGTTTGTAGTCTTGAATGAGTTCAAGGATACTTTTAGCTCTTGAATACATTCTAAGATGAGGTAATTACACACTGAACTATGACATTACACAACTATTGTAGTTTTGAACATTGATCTAAGAACTTATGTTCTTAAATAAGTGTCAAAACGAGGTATCTGGTAGACTGGAGTGTCTCAATTTCACGATGACTTTCATTGAACTATATAAACTATGTTAAGGTGAATCCATAAATGTTTGTATTCGCCAGTGTTTTATTATAGGTTTCCCCTATAAGGCAAGGCCTGTCTAAGCCACAGTTCTTCGCGTCATCGATGCTAGGTAGTTCCTAATCTAGGTCTATCTAGTAAAGAAAGTTGCGAGTACTTCCTACCAACCTCTGCGTTTGTGTTTGCCTAACTGAACTATGTTCTTGGTAAATACTATACGTATGTTTGCTTATCTTTGATAAGAATTCCTCATCTTTGATGAGAGACATTGGACAAACTCCACCAAACACCTAGTGTATGGTCGATGTTTGAACTGCAACAAAGGTTAGTAATTTAGTTTTGGACAGTGGTATGAAGTTCTATTTTAGACTAATAGAGAAACATATTCACTTTTCCAATTATTTTATTGCTAATTTTTGTGGACAGTCTCTGTTAAGTCCTAAGGCGGATTTACTGAGATTTAAGCCAAGCCTTAATCAAGTCCTCTTGTGTTTTCAAACATACAAACATTGATGGATCATAAAACCTATTAAATATACATTCTCTCTTCCTTGTGAAAATGAGATACTCTCAGAGATTCTGATTGAGTAAATGAATATGTTATATTTAGTTGTTTTATTTATCTCTCGACACTACTATGTCCTTTGATAAATCCATTCAGTTCCTAAGAGAGCCTGATATATTCAAATGTTTAACAACTTAATTACTGGTTCAATGTTTCAATTGAACAACCTATTCTGGTTAATGAATGCTGTTTCATTGAATGCTGTGAGTCATGCAAAGACAAACCTACACAATACACCTACTCTACACGTTGGTCTTATACCTTTAATTATTCTTATTTTCCTTATAGGACACTCGAAAGGTTGCGCTGTCGCCAGTCGCTAGTCGCCGACGACCCATCTCACAATGGTGGCGAGGCTTGACAATATAGCTGACTATAGACCCGTAACTCAGTAGGTCTTTCCTATGGGAAATTACACTACACAATCCAATTGTGGCAAAAGTAGTAGGTTTCGTGATCGAATTTCAAAGTAGTTGTGTGACCGAAGTTCCCGTATGGGCTAGTAAGCACACAATGAAAAGATCAGTAGACACGATCTCCTTTTGTTCACGTGGAACACATCTTAATACCATGTCTGATTACAGCTTGGTATTTACATCAACTCTAGTAATTCACTGGTTATGTCTATATGACGTCCCAAGGGATTACTCAAATACAGTCATTGCATGATTGTGCTGCAGCGGTATGAAACAAGCATTTGTTAGACAGGATATATTTCCGTCTAACTTACTGTAAGAAATTGGGTACTCTCATTTCCTACCTACTATCTTTCTTTTGATTTGATAGCACCAACGTTGTGCCTAATTTAATTTAGAGCCTTCAGCACGGTGTGGATCGGTTGGGGTCGGAGGGGCTTGGTGGAAGCGACCCCCCGGGTTCAGTTGAACCCGGCCTTTTAATTCCCTAATGCCTATAAACCCTATCCTAGCAGATTAACACATACAAACAAACACTACACATTATTTTTCACAATTATCTGAGATAATTTATTAACTGAATAAATTATTTCAAGATAATTAATAACTATATAATATGTATTTAATCATTATTCCATTTACTTATATATTTTTATTTATTTCATTTGTTTAGAGTTATTAGAATCTATCTATTATATCAGGTTTGAACTAAAAATACATGTAAAAGAAACTTAGACACTATTCAATTAATCAATGTCATTATAGAATATCCTATATATAATTATTTAACTCTATTTCTATTTTAGCTATCTAGATTCACTAAAAATATTAGCAATTATAATTTACACATTCTTAAGGAGACGTCAGATATTTAGTTAAACAGTAGGTGATAGTTATTTCTAAATAAACAAGTTTATTCCTATTTATTCTTAATGGTTCAAATTTACTAAATCTTAATTAATTTTAAATAAGTTACTTATAAGGTGTTATAAAGTTTAATATCTTCCTTTCCTTTTCATAATAATTTTCCTGAAGCTAGTTATCTATAGTGTTTATATCACTGGTAAGTGTAAATATCTTTATAATTAAATTTTAGGATACTAAATCTTATTAATTCTAAATAAGTTAATTATAAGGTGTTATATCTTTCTTTCCTTTTTAACAGCATTCCAGAAGTTAGCTATCTTTAGTATTTATATCACTGATAAGTGTAATTTACTAAGTCTTATTAATTCTAAATAAGTTAATTATAAGGTGTTATATCTTTCTTTCCTTTTAATAGTATTCCAGAAGTTGGTTATCTATAGTAATTATATCACTGGTAAGAGTAAATATCTTTCAATTAAATCTTAGGATAAATTAATTTCAGTAATTTAATGTCATTGTGCAGAGATGTTATTTTAAATTGATGACTAGATAGGATGTTAGTTAGAGTTTATTTAGAAATCAAGGCTTCTAATAACATATACTATGTCTTTCCTTCGGCATACCATAGAAAGAACTGAAGTTACTCTGAAACAAAAAACAACACAACGTAGAGTCCTTCCTTATACTAGACGATCGCATTCATAAGGCCAAAGACATTTAATGTCCTCTTAAGCTTAATATTAGCTTGTAACGCCACTACCATGATAGTGTTACAAATTGGTCTTCGAGACCAGGATGTTATAAATTTATATATGTTGGGGTCTTTCTCACCACATCCCATATAGCATATAGTATATCATTACACTTTGCATTTGATAAAAATAAACACATTAAATGTTCTTACTTTTTAATTATTTTGCTAACATTAAGAAAAATTATGTTTTTGTGTATAGAATTTGAGAAAAGGTAGGCGATATATAAGTTTTAAAAACTAGGATAGGGCCACAGATTTCTTAAGTAACACTTTGTTGCATTATTCGTTTTAAGCTCAAAAGAAAATGAAAATATTGAAGAATAATGAACTAAAACCAAGTCTCTGGAAAATATTAAACGATTATTTTATATGCGCCATGTCTCTTTGTCATTGTGTTCCTCGCCTCGCCTCGCTTAGTCTTGCTTTAAACTGTCATTGGCCATGTCGAAGCCAGAACCAGTTTGGGCGCCACTGACAATGATAAAATGAAGTAGCGGATACTTGCCAATAACTCTAACATTAAGCGTTTCAGTGCAGACATTAAAATTATGCGATCTGAACAAAAAAAAATTATTGACAACAGATGTAGAGCATTACCACTTTTAGGAATAGTAGTGTATTGTAGTTATTGTAAGCATCAATGTATTCGGTCAGTTGGCACCTCTTTTTGTATCTATCATTATAAACGATCATTGTTAATTTGTTCATTTCGTATCAAGAAAAACGTGCCAGTTCATCGATTTAAATATCAAGCACATTAATAACCACATCTGATAAGTTCAAAGGTCAATGTCGTTTAATTAAACCAGCCATTACTTTACTAGGAACTGATAAAACGAAAAAACTTTGAATAGAGCTTCAAGTTACTAAGTAATGAGAAATTCAGTTTATCAACTACGTAAATGTTTTTATCTACACTAATGTTGTAACATTCTACTTATGTTTCCAATACTTGACTTATAATTACTACTGTTATAGCACAGACAACAAAACACTCAATTTAAGCAATTTCACATGATGGTATAATATCCACATCGATATCGTAAAATCTCATTATAACATCGCGTCCAGATCGTCGCGTTGATTGGTTAGATTTTAATGGCGGCAAAATCACTGTGACAATACACGTACGCGTGAATTTAATTTAATAAATTAAATTGCATTAGTGAAGATAAAGTAGTGTATGCAACTGCATATAACACGGGTATTAAAACACTCGTTACTATTATGACTCGTGTTTTAATACCCTTCATTATATGACAGTTGCATAAACTACTATATTTCTTATATATAAGAATTATATATTTATTCAAGTGCTTTTGTACTATACTGTGCTTAGGTGTGCTTTAAAAACCTTTATAAATAAAGAATTTACTGTGGTAGAGACGTAATATGTAAATGACTTTGGCTCTAATACGAACACATCTGGGACATAATCGCACCCTTATAGAAAATTTGAGTGAAGTTGCTACTGTAGCTAATTTCGCAGCCTTATTTCGTATCACAAAAAGGCAAAGAAGATCGTTTCTTTCAATTGAATTCTTAATTTTATTCTTTTTTGTTGAATTAGCATTGATTATTTGTCAATATCATGTAGCATGCATGCTATTAGCAACAGCAATGCATAAATTATCATATCATAATGGATAAGAGCTATTCTAGTCGGTTCTGTAACTACTGTCTAAGGAAACAGCGAAGGTATCATAAAACAAATCATAACTCCGCTTCTAAATTATTCCGAGATAAGCTGCAGCAAAGATCCCCGAATAGTATCTCGCAGCGATAATCCTATTATTAGTATTGTAAGCGTAGCATATAGTGTTATTATCTGTGTTTAGCCACTTTAAATAATTGAGGAATTTGGAATTATGAATTTTGCGTCATTGTAGTAGGTTATATTCTTAGACCAATTGTATACTGATATTAATTACTACTTCGATTAATTCACTTTTCCTTTTTAAACTGTATAGGTACCAAGCTTTTAGAATCTCGACTATAATCTTAGTTCGTATAAATATCATTACGAACAACAAAATTTAAAGTTTTCTTCCTTTCATCGAAATTCCATTAGCTACGTTTAGCTAGAGCAGGTTAGGCGTCGTCAGCAAACATGGTAAAGTGAGAGATTGGACAGAATCAGCTCTACAAAGCCAGCGTTTGTTTGGTCGGAATGGACGGTAAACACTCGTGGTTTACACGGTATGAATTTTTATTAAAAATTCTTTTATCTATTCGTTTGTTTGTTGAAGTAAACACAGAAAGAACCTAATTAAATATTATTTTAAGTATGTATTTTTGATTTTCTCATGAAACTGCTAAGATTATCATATAATAAAAATACAAAGATACTAAGATTGAATCGTTTTTTATTATATTTGAATATGAGCGGTAAGTTTAGAATTAATTTATTGACTGTTGTAAAATTATTTATTTCATTAAATTAATTTTTTTTTGTTAATGAACAAAAATTTATTATTTAAATAAACAATACGTTTGTCGTGTCTCCTGTAAGTATCTGACAAAATCGGCAAACCTTTTTTTTAAATTAACGTGATAAGTCGATAGAACATTTAAATCCAAACTGATCATAGTTGTATCTAATCCTCGTGATTTAGGTTCAAAGTACTAAAACTGTTAAAGTTGTATCCTTATTGACTGTGACAAATTTATTGAAACAGTTCTCGTGCATCTAAAGGAATTGACATACATGTATACCGTCAAATATTTTTTAAGACCAGGCAGTTTAACGATTTTCAGTTAAATAATTTTAACATACCGAATCTGGTCATGATGTAATATAATAAATACGCTTTAAATATTATGAATTGTTATTTGTAAGGAAATACTACTAACATTTTTCTAAAAATTCCACGCAACCTAACGCGTCCGGCCGCGGGCGGTGGTACAGCGGTAATTGCTTAAACAATTGATTAACCCTAGATTACTAATCTACCCTACGAGTAACGTTAATACTAATCATTCGTAAAAAATACGACATTAAAGTAAAACGAGAATAAACAAGATAATAAAAACTTCTTTGGTTTTACAAATTGTAGTATCATTCTTTGGGTTTAAGAGATCACGTTGTAATTAAAATTAAATAATTTACTTATTCTACACAGTTGAGACACATGTTCATGTTATGCGCCCTACGTATTGCTCTTTTGCATTTCATGCAAAAGTGTGTTGTAATTTTTCTTGATATGGTTGGACAAAAGGCACATTTTTTTTCTTGTATTAGGTTGTTCAGTTGTTGCTGCTTCTGGAACAGGTTCAACATACCATAAGTATACTTTTATGAGCTCCTTTATTTCACGCCGCAAAGTGGTAATATTAGTTTCTCTTTCCAGGTTTTTGAGGTTCCATAAGAACATCAGCCATTTCGAAAATAAAGTCGCGTCTAGATTTGCTTTTTTTATTGTTACTACAGTTCTTACTGACGTAAATAATGTATAAGTTTATAATTGTAATGTTGATTAACTTATAAAACAAGCGTAATGGCCATCGACGTGTTTTTCTGGTCCATCATATTACTAATAACAAATAATCAAATATTAGTAAGAAATAGTGAAAAATACATATATAGTACAGAAAATATACTGAAATCAAGTAAAATCAACATAAAATAATTACAAATAAGTAATAAAAACAAGTAAAAACAACAACAAAAAAGTCAACTTACCATCGCTCAACAGTCACGTAAACACTAATCTTTCGTAAATTTTACGACGCCTTCGCTGTAAGTCAACACAAAAATGATATGGGATCACAATAAATGCACGTGGTGCACTAACAGAACAAATAAGGAAGGTATTGTGAAGCAGGGGGCGCGGGAACGACGCGAACATTATTTTTTCCAGGAATCGTGGTTTCGTCGTCGTAATTTTTACGATAGATTAGTATTCTAGGGTTAATATAGATTTTATAAGTGTAAAGTGTTGATTTTTGTTATTGATTAACGTGGAATTCAATTATCTTTAAACCATTATAAATTTACGTCATTCTGTAAAAACATGACAGAGTATCGTAGGTAATAATACATCGCGTTCTAACTCATAATAGCAGAATAATGATGTAGAAACAAATTAATGATGTAGAGACGCCAAGACCGTGTGACTTTTAAAATAACGAAACGACATTTATAATCATTAAAAACTCAATTTTTACAACTTAAAGTGCTTTTGAAGTCTCCATGAATAAAGTAATATTTTATTTTTGATTTCGTTTTTGATATGTAAAACCAACTAATGCAAAGTAATACGTTTATGTTGATCTCAAACGTTTCCATCATAACAAAGTAACGTTCGTACAATACGAGCTATCGGTATAAATCACGCGGATAAAGGAAACGATTTATTTATGGTTGTAGTTAAAATACTTTCTTTGTATCGTAATAAGTCATTATGTTATTTTGCGTCAAAGGAAACCAATGTACAGAAATTTACCAAGAAATTTTTTTCCGTTATTTGTGTAATGCTTTTTTCTTCTATTTTTAACATAATTGTGTATCCGTTTATCTCCTTCTTTCAGGACATTCAGTGGTATGACGGACGTAACTTTTATTAGTGTGCAGGGTATGTGATCTGTATGTCATATCAATTTCATTTTGACAGTGAATCGCCAGATAGTCCATTGAAATGTTACATTTTTTTGGTCTTACCTTGCGTTTGTCAGAGGACGCAATTTTATTTTTTAGATATGAAGGGGGGGTTAGTCTAATGTTAAATCCAAGTTTGTGGGTTTGTAGTCCTTGTGCAACGGCCGCCATCTTGGAAAAAGAGGTTGAAATGGTTTTTATGGTTTATCTGCCAAACTAGAAGTCTCACAAAAAAGTTATTGAACATTTTTTGTTGCAAATAAAATTATCTACAACTTATGTTCAGTAACTTTTAGTCGTAGAATCATAAATAAAAAAGTTATAAGCGAAAATCCATAAAAATTTTAGAGGAAAAATTCTATTTGTTGATAAAACTTTTTTTAAAATCATTTTACAAAAAAATAATGTCAGACCATTTTTATAGACGGTGTTTTAAGGAACAATTTTTATCTGAAACATTTTTAAATTTATTTATTATTTAAGGTTTTACAGCGCTGCGAAACGAATACTATTCTTCAGTATTCATAACAACACGTGAATATAAATATAAATATTCATGATTAGCCCTAATTTTTAATCACCTTGTTATTTTTTTATGATGATCTTTTTAATTATTGATAGTAAAATATTGTTAATATATAAATAATTCTTGATTTGACACTCTACCTACGAGGTGGAGTCTGGAGGCGCTTTTTTTTTTACGTGGTATCCGCAGTAGGCATAATCCACGGTGATTTTCTAAATCACAACTGCTGTCCTTGATCTTGCGGCGAGTGGCTGGTTGGCTTTCTATATTAAATACTTGAGGGAGAGCCGAAGAAGAGGCGTGGCGTAAATTTCAAAATGTGTGTAAATAATTTTCTTCAATTAATTTCGAGAGCTCCATTATTTGGCTGCAAGTCTCCCCATAAATAATGATAAAAAAACGTTCACCAATGATAGTGAGCAGTGCAAGGTCAACTCTCTTGTTGAGGAACAACGCCGTTCCACTTGCTAACTATAGATGTTTCTCCAGGGTTTTCAGAAATTTGAGTTTACCCATATTGTCAGCACCTGAAATTATGTCACATCCTGAAAAAGCATGGAGAAACAGCAAGTTATACGCAATAAGGTCTCCGTACATAAAACCACTTCACACTTCTTGCTAACTTCCTTCTCCGGTTCCCCCTCAAGTATTTAATATAGTAAGCCAACCAGCCGCTGAGCCGCAGCTTGGTCCATCAAAAAGACCGAGGACAGAGTAGTTGTGATTTAGAAAACCACGCGCGTAAAAAAAAAACGCGCCTCCAGACTCCACCTCGTAGGTAGAGTGTCAAATCAAGAATTATTTATATATTAACAATATATTACTATCAATAATTAAAAAGATCATCATAAAAAAATAACAAGGTGATTAAAAATTATGGTAAAATATACGAGTATTCATGTATAGTTACAAATACTGAAGAACAGTATTCGTTTCGCAGCGCTGTAAAACCTTAAATAATAAATAAATTTAAAAATGTTTCAGATAAAAATTGTTACTTGAATTATTATCTATAAAAATGGTCTGATATTATTTTTTTGTAAAATGATTAGAAAAAAAGTTTTATCGACAAATAGATTTTTTTCTCTTAAATTTTTATGGTTTTTCACTTATAACTTTTTATTTATGATTCTACGACTAAAAATTACTGAACATAAGTTGTAGATAATTTTATTTGCAACAAAAAATGTTACATAATTTTTTTTGTGAGACTTTTAGTTTGGCAGATAAACCATAAAAACCATTTGAACCTCTTTTCCAAGATGGCGGCCGTTGCACAAGGACTACAAACCCACAAACTTGGATTTAACATTAGACTAGCCCCCCCTTCATATCTAAAAAATAAAATTGCGTCCTCTGACAAACGCAACCCCAAATGTAACTTTTCAATGGACTAAGAGTCTAGACTAAATTCCGTTGAATTGTATAAAGTGAAATTGTTAAATAGTTTGTTAAATTTTACGTTTTTAAATTATTTTATCGTGTGCGAGCTTGTTTGATGTGTTTGTTATATGAAAACATGAAGTTTGACAAACAAATTTGACAAATTATTTGATCTTTTATAGGGCCCTTTAGAAGGTGTAATTACAATAAATAAGATAACAATAAAACACTTATGGCTAATCATTTAAAGAGTGATCTCTTCCAGACAACCTTTGCACGAAGGAAGTGAAGAGGATAAACGGAAAGAAGGTGTGTATTAACCAATGATACCAGACCCACCGTTATGTATGTTGATGTGCCAAATCCGAATTTGCGGTACGTTTGATCCGTATACCCCCTAATTGGGTTTGGATCTGGTCAAAGGTATAGAATACTATTCTTGTGGCCCACAAGTTGTGGGCCTGTGAATTAATCAATATATTTATAAGAAATAATATAAATATGTATTTTTAGCATGTACACATGTTTAAAAAATACTAGATGGAATTCATGTGGACAGAAAAGAATAAAGAAAATACAATAAAAATACACTCTATTGTATAGCCAGAAAGAGTACATGTAACAAAGAAATATCCAAAGAAAACCCAAAATATGTACAATCGATATACATTTATCGAATATCGAATTGATATCTATTTAATGTGTGTCTTTAAGAGAATATAGTATTTCGACGGTGCCGTAGAATAACGTACTATCTGCAAAATAGTCGTTTTACAGTAGAGCCGTTCAAAGTTTTCAATTGTTATATTTCGGAAACGGAAAAACCTGGCGCTTTTATACTTTGGAAAAATTTACATTAAGCCTGTGATTATCTATCAGTATTATTAATTATTTTGAAACAGTTTTATTTAAAAAGATAGTAGGGTCGATGTTTATATATAACGTTTTATAATGGACTTGTTGCTGTCACATTTACACATGTGACGTTATTCACCGGAGGCTCTAAGGATCCAGATGCAAATGGAACGTTTTTTTATGAAACTTAAGCTAGTTATTTCGTCCTATATGCATATTCCAGATTTATTTTGAGCAGTCATTTTCATATGTAGCGTGTCATAAATAGTATTTATTATTTTTTGTATAAAATCGATTAAAAATAAAACATTTTAAAAACAAAATCAGTCCTTTATTTTAAAAGTACAAAATTTATAATAATTAAACATAAAAAATATCTTCACTTCTTTAAATCAATCAACGTTTCTTAAAATCACATAAAATACTAAAATTATCAGTCTCCAACATCACATTTTGTTCTTTCTTTGTATTCATTATAATTAGAACCGGTTAACACCAGCAGCGACCACCGGCTATTACGGGGCACTCTGAATACGCGCTTGATGAAATCTACTCTCTGACCTACGCTGCTCCAAATACTATGTGGCTCCGAGCAGTTCCAACTGGAGCTCCAAAACCGATTCGATTCGCTGGCGAAGTGGACGAGATGACCGACAACATGGTGAAGATGGTGTGTACACTGGGTCGCAAACACTTTCCGCCGAGGTAGTCAACGAAGCAGTCTAAACTTTCTCCCGAAGCCTTGGATCTGATGCGGCGCAGGTGCGAGTTGCCCGCTGCCCAAGCAGCTTCGCCAGAACAGAAGGCTTTGTCTAAGAGGATACGGAAACTTGTACGCCGAGACCTCCGCTGCTCAAATACGAGAGAGATTACTACTCTGATTGAGCAGAATAGAAATATAAACTTTTTAACGCGGTCATCCACCGAGGTACCACGCCGGAGGCGTGGTCCAGGAGTGTGGTGGTGCTTCTTTAAGAGAGGCGATAAGTCTTTGTTGAAGAATTACAGACCAATCTCACTTTTGAGCCACGTCTATAAGCTGTTTTCAAGGGTTGTTACGAATCGTCTCGCCAGAAGACTCGACGAATTCCACCCACCGGAGCAGGCTGTGCATTTTCCTCCGGCGCGGTGTGGGGTAAGACAGGGAGATGTAATATCACCGAAACTGTTTACCACTGCGCTGGAAGATGTCTTTATGACCTTGGATTGAGAGGAACGAGGCATCAACGTCAACGGCGAATTCATCTCGCACCTTCGTTTTACCGACGATTTCGTAATCTTTGTGGAGACATCGGATGAGCTAGGCCGAATGCTGGCCGGCCTAAACGAGTCCTCCCGACGAGTGGGTCTCGGTATGAACTTAGATAAAACGAAAGTTATGTTTAACAACCAAGTGATACCGAGACGAGTATCGGTTGACGGTATCCTTTTCGAAGTTGTTCAGGATTATGTCTACCTTGGCCACACCATTCAGCCAGGTTGAAAAAACTCGAGAAGGAGGCTGATAGGATGGTTTGGTTGGGCTGGACGGCGTTTGACAGGCTTCGTCGAGTCTTGCCTTCGAAGATTCCACAATGCTTGAATACAAAAGTCTTCGAGCAATGCGTCCTGGTTGTGTTGACATACGGAGCCGAGACATGGACACTGACGGACTGGTCCACTAGTTTAAAGTCGCTCAACGTGCAATGGAAGGGGCTATGCTTGGGGTTTCTTTCAAAGATAGGATTAGAAATGAGACTATCCGCGAGCGAAAGTAATCGACATAGCCCACAGAATTAGCAAGTTTAAGTGGCAGTGGGCTGGTTATCTGTGTCGCAGAACCGATGGCTGTTGGAGCAGACGGATCCTGGAGTGGAGACCGCGTGTTGGCAAACGCATTGTGGGACGTCCTCTGGCCCGTTGGACCGACGATCTACGTAAGATTGCCGGTGTAGTCTTCATGGAGGATTGCGGAAAACCGGGATGTCTGGCGCGAACTTGGGGAGGGTATGTCCAGCAGTGAACTACAATAGGCTGAACTGACGACTTTTAGCTCTAAAGCAATGTTTTCTGAACCCGGATGTGATGGTGATGATGATGGGCTTACAGGTGTCTTTGAAACTGAAAAACTAATATAAAATATAAAAATTACAAAAATAAAATAAAACAATTTTATTTAAATACGAATAAATTGATAATTTAATTAAGAAAGAAGCAATTTAAACCAAATTACAGTATTTTTGTGGAAGAAAAAACGTACCAATGTTACATATTACATCAGTTTTCCGCAAAAGAACGTTCTATCTTCACATATTACATCAGGATTTCCGCGAAAAAACGTTCTGTCTTCACATATGTCATCAAGATTTCCGCAAAAGAACGTTCTATCTTCACATATAACTCAAAAACGTCAGAATATGTCCGTGGTAAAACGACATATCACTACTTGTAACTCATAGTTTAATATCAACAAAATAAGTTTTCTATTAGTAGTCAAAGATGTCTTTTACAATTTGATTTAATTTGCAAGAGCATTTTTGTAAGAAACAATGTAAAGACTAATCTCCATTAAATAACGTCACATATGAATATGAAACGCGAAGTTTGGCGTTAGTTGTGTAAATTAAAATAAACCACCATAGAATATAAAACAATCGTTAAAATGCAATTTTGTTATACATATTAATAAGGAATAAGATTAACTTACCGGGATAATTCGAAATTTCCTTGTTATAACAAGATATCTTTCCACTATCAAATTCTTCTTCTGAATTTTTACAGTTGTTTTTCACCAAATCAAGGATTTTATTAGATCTGTTATTATATTTGGACATGTTTTAGTACTAATTATGAATACTATTTAAGAAAAATAACTTTATCATCGGCGAATGCGGTAACTCGTGCGCACAAGCTCGTTTTCCACTCAACAACGTAACAAGTGACTTTGGCACGGCCAACGCGTGCTACCCCCGGCCGCGAGCTCCGTCACATATGCATCTAGTTCATTATAATACGGAAACACAAACACATGGGACGTTGTTCGCCTCAGAATCTCAGAAACTATTGGTCGTAAAATTATTTTTTTTGCATGTATAGATAGATCTTCGACTCCTGAAGAAAATTATTAAATAAAATTGATTTCGTACTATATTCACATGTAACGTTATTCTACGGCACCGTCGATTTAAGTTTTGCATAAAGAATTAGTACTATGTTTCCACGTGAAATTTGTCATTGACCATCGGCGCATTTGCAGTTATTCTGTTTTCCGGACAAAGGGGGATGGACTTGATTCCCGCCCCGAGTCTAAGCAACAATTTTCTCTTCGTCATAAGTTCATAACGCATTCCACTGGACAAACACCTCCAAAAGTAATACAACAACGTGTTAAACAATGTACTATTTGTAATTTTTTTTTCTAATTTCGCTTTGTAAACATATGAAATTCTGCAGTTTTCTAAATATTAATGTAAAAAAAAATTCAACATTTTATAGTTACTAAAATTACAGAAAAATTTAATATTATAAATGATGCAGTCGTTGGGAGAATCACATTGAAATTTTGTCGTGTTCACTTCCAGTTGGTGAATTTTATGTGAATTAATTTAAAAAAAAAAATGTTGCTTTAGCATTTGATGCTACAAATTAAGTTTAAAAAAAAAAGTGTTTTAAATTATGAAACGTTAACTTCGTTGACGGCATATTTTGATCTTTTCGGTGAACATTTTTTATTCAGATTGTAAAAAGTAGTGAATAAATTTATCTATTTACTTTTTCTTTAAAGTAAACTTCAGTATTCTATCTCTTTGCTTCATATCTAACTATAGAATTTAACATGTATCAATAAACGGAGCTTAATCCACCACGCTGCTCCAATGCGGGTTGGCGGATATATTCCCCTTTATGAGTAACCATCGCTATCAGGTGTACATGATAGCAGCCTCCTCCTTCTCCTACATGGGGAAGAGGCCTATGCCCAACAGTAGAGAATCGTGAATCGTGAATAAACGGAACAAAGTCTTCTGGATCTGTGCTAAAAATGAGTGTTCCACAGTGGGCGCTAAAAGCTCATAATACATGATACCCTTTCAATCCCACCATAAACTCTACATCACCTTATTGCGTGTCAACCCGGAGCGATAGTCTGTGCAGCTTGACTGACCTTTGACTACGATCTCTTTCGTAAATTTTTATCATTGGTGATCCACTTTTCGTCAACCAGTGATCAATTCTTTTTAAAAATGGTTCGATACCATTACATTTTAAAAGAGTCGCAAATGAGTACACAGTTCATTAAGTTTCTTCAGTGAGTTCATGTGGAACACATAACTATATCGAGATTTTTTGTACAGTCTTTTAAAAATATGTAGATCAAAACTGTTCTATGGTCAATTAATTACTCAAATGTCGATCGACGTGCACAAACGCTGCAACAACGCGACTGCCGAGCACGAATAGTTTTCTGCAGAGAAATGTTTAGAAGAATCGAAGATCAAAATTTTTTCAGAAAAATTTCCCAAGCACTGTTTAGAATTCATCTAAATAAGCCGAGCAGGTAGTAAAATCTAATTTTTAGGGTCAACAGCTCTACTTACTTAATAAAAACTCAAAAAAATATCTGCAAACAATTTAGAAATTTTTTGATGAAATACCTATTTTTACATATTAATGGCTATAGCTCAATAATTTTACGATATAAAGTAGATAGAATGGTACTGTTTTAGAATCCTTATGAAGTAGGCTATTTTTTTAAGTAGTTGGCCGCGACAACTCCGATACATTTTTTTTACACCACAGGTGCTCAAACTCAGCAGTTAAGTAAATTTCAAAATTAAAATTTAAGTTTATCGACTCCTTGTAAACTACTATTCATAGTAGTTGAGTTTTTTGAAACATCGTTAAGGAATTGCATTATTAGGAAACACTTTAAAGAAAAAAAAAATCGATCTAGGCCTCAAATAGCGGACGTGGTGCCCACAAATGTGAGAAAAACTGGGATTTTTCTAAATTTTACAAAAAATGGCATAGACCGCGAACTATTTGAGATAAAAAGTTTTTTTTTTGGTATTTTAACCCACCTTTTCCTCCACACACGCACGTTCAGGATTATCCATTCATTACGGGACACCCTGTACAATTGTACATATAAGATATAAATAGATAACCGTACTATTTGGGTTCATATTATACTAATGACGTCTAAACAAGTCTCCACATGAAGTTATATTTTATAATTTTGGAATAAGCTATTCTCTTTTATCTTTTTGTAATATGAGTCAGTCGTTTAAGACTAAATAAAATAATTTTCCTCGTAAAAAGATATAGGTATAAGACACCCACGCCGAATTTACACAAAATGCTATGTTCAACAGTATTTCGTACTTTTATTAATTTTTACTAAGACGTTTAATAATATTCTTAGTCTCAGAAAAACCGGCATTGTGTACCAGACAAAGGATCTTCGAAATGCATTCCCCGTTCTTTCATCGTTGATAAATTGCAGGAAAGGCATCCAGTGCGGAAACAATACGGAAAAAACCACGACTTTAAAACTTTAAGATTTATTCTTGGATTTTGCAACGACTTTTTCGATTGAATTGATTCTTTTCGGATAATGCCTTTGTATAGAATGTGGTATAGCTAAGGCTTTTTATGCCATGAAGAAATAAATGAAATTTCTTTCAAATATCTGCTGTTATACATACGTAGATTAAGTGTTATATGAGAGTAAGGTTCTGGAATCTGATACAGAAACGAAAGAATATTTTGAACTTATACCAAACGAGCTTGAATTGGCTATAGCGACTGTGCTGCTGCAAGGTTCTTCAAATTAACTTAATATCAGTGTAAGATAAAAATAAAGCCGCAAATTTAGCTTTGTTTCTTACTGCGCTGGAATTAATCTGCTTTGTATATGTACCATTTTTTTAAATGTGGTTTCTATATTGTGATACGACGGCCCATATTAGTGTGTGTTTTTATTGCAATGAATAAGAACAAAACACTTAAGGGCCTGTGCAAACCACGTTTTTTAAACGCGCCGAGCGACGCGACGGCGCGCTTTTATCCTACAGAGCAGTTTGTTGGCGTGTTTTTATGATTTATTTTGTACTAATTAATCTTCAAAGTTTGGGAATTATAAAGAAAACCGTAATTGACTCTTGCTTTTTTATAGTTTCCTAACGTTTTGAGTTATGAAGTGACAGCTCCATTTCATCCAACAGTTAAGTATTGTTATTAGAAGGTTGAATACTCTTTTCAGTATGAAATCTGACACTTCATTTACGCTTATTCCTGTAATATCCCACTGCTGGGCATAGGCCTCTTTCCTCCATGTAGGAGAAGGATCAGAGCTTAATCCACCACGCTCCTCCAATGCGGGATGGCGGTTCATTTGTCATACATATAATTTAAATTTCGATGATCACGATTTAGCCTGTAATATCCCACTGTTGGACATATGCCTCTTCCCCATGTAGGAGAAGGATCAGAACTTAATCCACCATGCTGCTACAATGCGGGTTGGCGGATATATTCCCTACTATGAGTAATGATCGCTATCAGGTGTACATGATAACAACCGGGACCGACGGCTTAACGTGCTCTCCGAGGCACGGTGGGGAGACCCACAAGGACAGCACAAACATCCAGACCACGGCAAACATCTGTATGGCCAATACAATTGTTGTCGTGTGCGGGGATCGAACACGCACGTTTGCATCGCGTCTATATCGCTATACATATCATCTATCTTAATCATTTTAATTTTTAAATGTTTAACTTGTGCAATACATATTGGTATCATCAACACAATAAAAAATACAATACAAATGTACTTTAGTGTATAGCCAGAAACAATACACGTAACATAGAAATATTCAAGAAAAATAAAGAGTGTGTGTATAATCATGAGTAAAACGAAATTTATCTATACTAGAGTAGTAGGAAACAGTCGTTTTTGTCATAAATTTTTATACTATTACTTTCTGTATTAGAAACAAGCTACATTAAGCTTTAAACGAAAATTTAGTACAGAAGTGGGGCCAATATACTCTACTGAAGAATAGTATACAAGTGAAAGTCAGTATCTAAAATAATAGTGATTTTTTGGAGTTTACTCCTCGATTAGAATCGATTTTCACATAAGTCCCCCGGTATGAAAAAAGTATGAGGGGTAAAATCTACTGAACGAATGACCTCGTTACGTTTCGCGTATCGCCATCTATCAGAAAGTTAAAACTACTAAGAAAACGTCGTCGTCTATAGAAATTCTATTGGTTTCCAATAATTTTCTAATAACGCCGTCGATCGACCGATAGATGGCGTTATTTGATTCGTTTATTTACCATTTGATATAGTATTAATCTATTTCTTAGACTAGTAAGCCATTTTGTGCCTATTTAGACAGACGATCTGAAGGAGTAAACTCCAGTCGAGCGTCGGAGCTGTCGCACACACTTTTTTATGTTAATCTTTACTTTTGAAAGATCGTGAAGGTCAGGAAATGATTTATAGTCCCAATTAAGTTTTTTTTAGGGTCCCGTACCCGAAGGGTAAAAACGGGACCCTATAGAGATTCCTAAGACTTCGCTGTCCGTCCGTCCGTCCGTCCGTCCGCCTGTCACCAGGCTGTATCTCAAGAACGGCGATAGCTAGACAGATAAAATTTTCACAATTACAAAATTCTTTTGCCGCTATAACAACAAATACTAAAAACAAAGTAAAATAAATATTTAAGGGGGGCGATAATTATTTTTGTGATGCAAATATATAGGTAGTCTCCAACGCATTTTTCAGATATCAAGAAAACGTCGTCGATAGACTAATATAATAGCTTTCCAATAGCGGCATGGATCGATAGATAGATGGCGTATTTGACTAGTTTTATTTATTCATTTTAATCTTTTTCTTATTTACTAAGTATTTTGTTTAATAACAATAAAATATAGCCTTTAGTTTAGTCAATGGTACGGAACCCTTAGTGCGCGAGTCTGACTCGCACTCGGCCGATTTTTTAATTGTATTATTTGTAAGCTGATAGATCAAGCAAATATTTTGTTGATTTCAATATGAAACAAATTAATTTAATTAATCACGTTAATTGGATGAAGCAGGTGCTACTCAAACTTAATTAATTAAACTCTGACTAATACTAAAAACTAGCTTAACTTGTAACAAAAATTATTTGCTAGTTGGAAATGTAAATTATTAACTTGTTTGTGCTATTAAAGCAAAAATGAATGGCTATCGATATAGATATAAAATATTAAGTTATCACACCGAAGTTATATTTTCTCTTTAATTTTTAAAGTAATATTGTCTAATGACATTGATTTAGACTGAAACTACCAATTATGTACCAAAAAACTTAAATAATAAATAAATAAACGCTTTAATCTCCACGGCCCACAGCAGAATTTTTTTACGGTGTTGGGTGTCTGAAAAAACACCATACACATGCACAAATGCCTAGACCAGAACAAACATCTATACGGAAAACACAAATGATTGCTATGTACGGGGAATTGAACCCGCGACGACAAGCGCAACAGCCAATGCTGTGACCGCTGCGCAAACTCATAATAAAAAAAAAAGAAAAACAAGTATGTACCACAGTCACCACTTAACCACATAAAATAAAAACAATAAAAAATGCTTATAAAATAACTAAAACATTCTTTAAACAATCAAAATAAGAACGAAACCTTACAAAATTAAGTTATAATTAAAATCGTTCTGTAATTATTTGTTTACTTTGAACAGTTCTTTGAATATTAAATTTCTTCTCTTAGATAATTTCCCGTAGTCCTTTGAGGATAATTTTTCGTTTTATATTTTTAAGTGTGCTTTTTGTTCAGTTGTTAAATGTTGTAGGAAGCGAAATTAAATACTTTTATATTTAAAATCATAAGATTATAAGTTCCAATTCAGAGTGCTTTCTTTTAGCTGGTTCTCTTGATTTAAATTTAGGTAAAGAAATAAGAAAGTACTTTCGGTAAACTTAATATTGTCTCAGGTAACAATTAATTTGCGACTTAAATTGGAGATTATTGTTGGTTTTAGTCTGCATAATTTTGTTTAGTACTCGTATAATAAAATCCCACCAAGGATGATTTTTCATTGCCTTAATATGAATTTAAAACCTACACGAAATAATGTTTAATACCCAAAGCATACGTCTACTTTGTATTAAATTATTTAAATGACAAAAGTGTGTGGGCTTATTTGCGTTTTCTTTCAAACAATAAAATTTATGACCGACCATTTAACTATTATATTTTATATTGACGTTTATTAGCTATAAGTAGTTAATCTTATTAGTAGTAAGTTTGAACCTTACTTGAATAAAGAAATATTTGACGTGAAAACAAAAAAAAAAAAAAAAAAACGGGATTACAATTTTGCACTGTTTAACGTTTGTATTTCACTATATTTTGCCATAATTATATTTCTCGTGGCAAATATATACAATGCGATCCGATTTAGTATTTATTACACTACTATAACACGAGGTGATAGTTGCAGTAAGCGGTGGTTAACGGTAGTGGTAATGGAGTGGGATAGGAGTTTATACAAATATATTTCTGGTCTGGTTGCTTAAGTGAATGTCGTAATCATAAGTCATCACAAAAAAAAACTCACAATGACCGTTACTCTTAGTTGGAAACTTGGCACGATAAGTCCACTTCTAAGCCTTTTTAAGTATGAGTCTTATTAGGTAGGGATCCCTAGTACATTTTTTTAACCTGATCAGTATCAAGCTAATTTTCCGGGAGTAGCTTCATTTTGATGAGGCGAACAAAAAGTTCCTCTTCGAAAACTTTCGATTGTGTCGCCTCATCAAAATGAAGCTACTCACGGAAAATTAGCTTGATACTGATCAGGTTAAAAAAATGTACTAGGGGTCCCTACCTATATAGTGAAAATATGTTTTTAATTATGTAAAAGTTCAAAATGAAATATTTTAAAATAATTTATTATCAAAAAAATTACTATCTTTTTAGGTCAAAAATCATAATGACATACCATACAATCAAAGTACAAACTACAACACAAAGAACAAAGAAGAGAATATAATAAATTTCGAATACAAATAGTTAAGGATATCAAGAGCCTCGTGTTAATTGTGTCGATTAATTGTGTCGTTAAATTTGTGAAGGTATTCAAAAATAAAAGCTGCCTTTGGTAAACACATTAATTAGTCTGGCATTGAAAAAGGGAATTGCCACTTACATTTAAGATATATTTCTCACAATTTTAGATATCAAATAGCTGTTAATTTAACTCTATTAACTTATCTTTTCTAATTATAATAATTAGTTTTAGTATTTGTTTAATTCATTTGTAAGTTTTTAAGCGTATACAAATTAATGACGTAAAATTAGTTACTTTTTAACCGACTTCCAAAAAAGGAGGAGGTTCTCAATTCGACACGTATGTTTTTTTTTTTTTATGTATGTTAGCTTAGAACTTTTGACTGGGTGGACCGACTTCGATCAATTTTGTTTTAATTGAAAGGTGTTGCGTGTCATGTGGTCCCATTTTAATTTAATTGAGATCTGACAAGTACTTTTAGAGTTATATCTAATAATGCGTATTTACGTGACTACTTTTTCGTCGACCTACGTTATATTATACCGTATAACTTTTTACTCGGTGTACCGATTTCGATGATTCTTACTTTAATCGAAAGCTAATACTTGTCTTGTAGTCTTGTTTAAATTAGATCGAAAACTAAGGTAATAAGGTAATATTGTCCTCCAAATTGCGTGGTACGTTATCGCGGTCCTACGCTCACTGCTGCTCTACCTCCTGCTAAC
This sequence comes from Melitaea athalia, assembly GCA_905220545.2. Taxonomy (NCBI): domain Eukaryota; kingdom Metazoa; phylum Arthropoda; class Insecta; order Lepidoptera; family Nymphalidae; genus Melitaea; species Melitaea athalia. The sequence goes on from HG992184.1 coordinate 7,915,305, forward strand.
TCTATTATCTACCACAATCGAAAGTTTTCGAAGAGGAACTTTTTGTTCGCCTCATCAAAATGAAGCTACTCACGGAAAATTAGCTTGATACTGATCAGGTTAAAAAAATGTACTAGGGATCCCTACCTATATAGTGAAAATATGTTTTTAATTATGTAAAAGTTCAAAATGAAATATTTTAAAATAATTCATTATCAAAAAAATTACTATCTTTTTAGGTCAAAAATCATAATGACATACCATACAATCAAAGTACAAACTACAACACAAAGAACAAAGTAGAGAATATAATAAATTTCGAATACAAATAGTTAAGGATATCAAGAGCCTCGTGTTAATTGTGTCGATTAATTGTGTCGTTAAATTTGTGAAGGTATTCAAAAATAAAAGCTGCCTTTGGTAAACACATTAATTAGTCTGGCATTGAAAAGGGTAATGCCACTTACATTTAAGATATATTTCTCACAATTTTAGATATCAAATAGCTGTTAATTTAACTCTATTAACTTATCTTTTCTAATTATAATAATTAGTTTTAGTATTTGTTTAATTCTTTTGTAAGTTTTTAAGCGTATACAAATTAATGACGTAAAATTAGTTACTTTTTAACCGACTTCCAAAAAAGGAGGAGGTTCTCAATTCGACACGTATGTTTTTTTTTTTTTTTATGTATGTTAGCTTAGAACTTTTGACTGGGTGGACCGACTTCGATCAATTTTGTTTTAATTGAAAGGTGTTGCGTGTCATGTGGTCCCATTTTAATTTAATTGAGATCTGACAAGTACTTTTAGAGTTATATCTAATAATGCGTATTTACGTGACTACTTTTTCGTCGACCTACGTTATACTATACCGTATAACTTTTTACTCGGTGTACCGATTTCGATGATTCTTACTTTAATCGAAAGCTAATACTTGTCTTGTAGTCTTGTTTAAATTAGATCGAAAACTGATTACAACTTTTTGAGTAATCTTCAATAGCTCGCATTTACTTGACTATTTTTTCGTCTTATTACGTTGTATTACTTGTCGATGTAGTTGAAGTCGGTTTTTTTTCGTTTGCGAGCAAACACAATTATTTGTCACATTATTCATTTTTTTAAAGTTATTTTTTGTTTTTTGTCTAGCCAGATTAGTATAAGTAGGCAGTGAGGTATCAGATGTTCTTAAATTGAAAAATTGGCTTGTGCTATGTAAATGATGGCTACATAGTGCTACTTTTTTAAACAAGGATAATTCAATTATTATAAAAAAAAAGGAATTTATGCTTCTTTAATACTTTAATGTTCATATATTATTAAAATGAAAGTTTAAACGCTAAACAAAGTGTTTCGTTTAAGTCATTAATTTTAATTTTAATCATAAACTCAGCTTTATTTAACCAACAATTATTACGATAAGTTAATCAACATCAAGAACCACTGAGAAAACTTTACTCAAATATAACTACTTTAGTATCTTATTTACAGAGTAAAACGGCATCAAAATTTCATTGTTTTAGTAATGGTATAATGGCTTTAATGTTGTAAAGGGCGATTCAGTTCGCTTAACATACCCTTTATTCATAATATTGAGAGACTATACCGAGGTGGTGATTGCTGACGAATGTACATAAAGTATACAAGTAAAGTATAGAAAGAAAGTCGTTTGGCTGATACCGTTGACTTATAAGTCACGAAAACTTTCATATATGAAATCAGGAAAGATTGGGCCATAGTAACATATCTTTAATCGCAATGTCGTATTAGTATTCGAAGCAACAATGCAATATATTGGAATCCGACTGTACACCAATCAGGCGAAAAACTAACTTATCCAATATTAGTTCAGTGACTTATTCTAAAAGCTATCTGTATTTTTTCACTATTTCATACCTTCGTATTATTCGTTATAAGAAGTGTTTTGTACAAAAGTAAAATTATATATTTATATTTTGTATATTTATAAAATTCATTTATATTATTAGTATTTGATAAAATATAGATTCGACTTACGACGTAAAACAATACACTACACTTTCAGTAAAATCTCAGAAATTTACTCCTTTACCATATTGCAGTACGACACTTTATGAGGAAACATGTAGCCGCATCAAGTTTTCACCCGTACATGCTCTACTATTAATCGCTTTACTATAATATTACACACTACTACATAATATACTACCATTCTAGAATTTATGACGACGCTACGACACGATTTTACTGGTAAAGATGATTTTCATTCAATGGATAATTTCTCAAGAACGTTCATCCATTTCTGTGTTTTGGTTTATGCGGTTTGTTCCTTAAGAGGAAGAGACAAAAATGTTTTACAGATTTTAGAATAAAATGAGATATTTTACCCCGATAAATAAATAACAAAGTGACAACCCATAACATACATAGTACTTTTACGACAAGATAACAGAATTAGTAAAAAAATAAAACAAAAAGTTTATATTTTTTACCTTTTTAAAAAGACAATTTATTTTACTAAATATTATTAAATTTCCTAATTTTCAATTATTTTCAAAAAGAATACTTTCAAATTAATTTTCAAAATATCGAATAGCCCTAGAATAGACCGCCGTTCATTCGTATGCAGTCCACGGCGCCTATTCGATGGAATCGCTATCTTACGTTATTAATATCGAGTTTTATATATTTTTTCATTAAAACCCTTCGACTTTCTTTATGTGATTCATATTTCATATTATAAATTGTTGTAGGAAATATTCTTAGTATTTTTTCATAACACGCTTATACAAAAACCTTTGTTGCTTTGTTTCGTTTCATAGCTTACATTTTTTTGTCCAATATTCTTATTGCTTCCTATTAAATATTGCTTTTTATATAAGCAATATGCTTTGTATCTAAATAAAGCTGAGTTTTGTGTTGAAACTATCTCATTCAACCGATTTTCAATTTCGATAAACGATTTGTTGAGAAGGATTTTGTACTATCTATACTAATATATAAAGCTGAAGAGTTTGTTTGTTTGGTTGTTTGTTTGTTTGTTTGTTTGTTTGTTTGTTTGAACGCTGTAATCTCTGGAACTACTGGGCCGATTTGAAAAATTCTTTCGGTGTTACATAGCCCATTTATCGAGGAAGGCTATAGGCTATGTATCATTACGCTAAGACCAATAGGAGCGGAATCTACGCCGACGAAGTCGCGCGCAGAAGCTAGTACAACATAAAATTATGACTCATGTATTGAATGGAGGTCAGTAAGTTTAAGTCAGTCTAATCAGTATATATGAAAAGCCAGCTTCATATACATTTAAATTAAAAGTCTCAAATTTTCTTTAACACAACCCTTGTACTAATAATAAGTAACACAAAGAAATACATCTAATATGGACGCGCTTATTTGAATTTCGAACATTTTTATATATCGATAGATAACAAAAAGATATAAAATAAAAGTGTATTATTCTTCCAATTGAATATAAACGTACATCACGATTATTTACGCAGAATTGAACAATTTGCGAAATCAGTATCGCATTTCTATCGTGCGAGTAACTGTATTACGTAATGATTTTAACAGATCAAGCCGTAATTGAACTGCAACCGGATCGAACCAGTTATTATCGGTTTGCTGACGACGTCATATTGATTTGACCGTTTGTGTTTGGCAACGGAATATTCCGAAATACTCATGATGAGAGCCTGATTGTTGCGTTTCGGCTTATACTCGTATCTGTTTGCTATTGAAATAACTCGAAAATTGTTTACTGCATTGTGCTACTTTTACTGAAGACATAAAACTTATTTACGAACGTCAAGATAAAATATTTAGTTGATATTGAAAGTCTTTTGAAAATCAGGAATTTTACTTTCTCAGAACCTAAAATATGATCAATATTTGTTAAACAAAATTTAATTTACTTTCTCTGTAGAGCTGTTCGTATAGATTTTAATATTTTTTATTTTTTATACTAGCTGACCTGGCGAACTTCGTACCGCCTTTTTTTTCTTAAATATAATAATTACATATACCTACCAAAATAAAATATAGCCTATCTTTCAAGTTGGATCAAACTGCACACGGTGTGCAAATTTGATTAAAATCGGTTAAGTGGTTTAGGAGTCCATTGAGGACAAACATTGTGACACGAGATTTATATATATTAAGATTATCACAAAAGGTGTTGACAATTTTTATGATTCTTTGTATTAGAATTTATCATTCAATCGAGATAATAAATAATTACATGAAGATCTAATAGAAATGGCAAGTAGTTGGAAATACAGACAAAAGCTCGTAAATGACTGTTTACTGTTTAAATAGTTAAACTCGTCTCACTACACACACCCATACACTTGTCAATAATATATAACGTTGATTTGTCTGACAGTGATGTGGAAGTATTTGGCTGATCAATGTGTATTCTGATGACTTTGCCAGGATTTTTAATGAAAATTAAGCTTAAATGTAGGATATAGAAACGTTTTGCCATTTAAATTTAGAAGAACAAAACCTATTACATTTTTTTGTGTAAAAATATACCTACTTGAATAATAATAATAATAATAAATACTCTTTATTGTACACCATAAAGAAACATTACAAAAAGTGATAAATCCAAAGAAAGATGTACAAAGGCGGTCTTATCGCTAAGAGCGATTTCTTCCAGACAACCTTTGGGTGTAGGACAGGGCGTAGAAAAAGAGAAGCGGTAGAGAAGTGTACAAAGAGTTGATAAAAGAATTGGCATAGAGTTTACAAGCAGTATGATATAAAAAGAAGTTAATATACGTACATATACACATACACATATACAAGATATACATATATATAAATATATATAATATACATACACATATACAAACATATACACATATATATTTATATACACTACATAAACAAAAACTACAAAATATGTTATGGAAATGCTAATAATATTTATGAGGTATTTAGTGACAAAAAATGCGCCTTTACATATTTTTTAAAGCAAGATAGAGATTGAGCTTGTTTTATAGAGAGAGGAAGAGAGTTCCAAAGTTGTACAGCTTTAACAGAAAAGGAGTTTGAATAAAAGGAAGTAGTATGGGAAGGAGTTTTGAGTATTAAGGTTGAAGATGACCTGAGGGTACGCTCATGAGTATCACAGAGAAACTCAAAGCGATTTTTTAGGTAAAGAGGAGTATCTGGATGGAAAAGTACGCAATAAAGTAAAGAAAGGATGTGAGTATTCCTGCGAAAGCGGATAGGGAGCCACTTGAGTTGATTACGAAAATCTACTATATTGAATCTACTATACGCAAAGATAATGTGAAACAACTATCTATTTTATGAATGAAATCCATGTGTCCATTTACTGACTGACGAGTTTTTTTTGTCAAAAATATTATTACATATCTTGTCGAATATTTATATTATCCTAAAACTTTTTTAACTCATTAAAAACTTGTATTTTTTTTTGTTTTATTATTTAAATTAAAATGTATAAGAATTAAAAAATTATAACAGTCATACCAAATTTCAAGTTAATAATAAACGAAGGTAAATATTTACGAAGGAATCCGGGTATCAAAGGGTGGACTGATTACAACTTAACGGGCCTCGGGACCCTGATTACTACATTTAGTTTAATTATGGAAGCTTTTTTGATCTTTGTTTTGATGGATATTTAAGGGTTTTCGAAACCTGCTTTACAGCACGTTATTGTCTTGAAATTATTTAAATTTAAAGGACGGGTTCAAAATAGTAATCAAAGAGAGATACAATACAAGATGTACAAAGGCAATCTTATGGCTAAAGAGCGATTTCTTCCAGATAACCTTTGGGTACAGGACACGATACAGTAGCAGCGGTTAGAAGTGTGCACATATTAAAGAGGAAAAAAAATCCATAATAAATAACGTTACACAAATGTTTTACATATTTAATGATAAAAATGTATATTATTAGCTACTATCCAAATAGTAGCACACTTTCAGAGATTCTTAAATTACAGAATATAATCACAGTGGATGGATATAATTTATTTGTTTTGGTGAAAGGAATATCAATACAATGCCTAGAAGTAAGGAAACCCTTTGCAGCAACACAACATAAAACATGTATATGTTACTGTATGTATATGCACGAATTACGGTAAATCCTAAGATTTAAGAGTAAAACCTAAGATTCACCAACTCTTAATGGTAAAAGCCCGAACGATTTTGCGATTCACACTTTTACCACCATTGATTTGGTAAGTCTTAGGATTTACATTAAAGGCACGGTAAATGTTGAAAAAGATATATTATGTTATACAGTGGCTAGTCTCTATATTAAGATACGCATCGGTCTAATTTTGAAGATAGATACGAGTAGGATAGGGTTTTTTTGTAACGAAATTATGCCCATAAACGGTCTAATTTTGAAGTTAGATAAGTTAGGGTTATTTTTTATTCTTTTTTGTTACGAAATTATGCCGATAAACGGTCTACAGGTCTTTTTCTAAAGACTTACCAATTTAAGTTTTTGACTGAAATAAATGAATAAGAATTAACCTTTATTTTATTCCCAAAACCAAAACTTTTACTAGCTGTCAGTGGTAAAACCTAGCATGACTGTACTAAATTCTACTAGTAAAAGCCCTAAAAAATGTCCCATTTTCATAAATCCTTACATTTACCAACTCATGTCGGTAAATCCTAAGACTTACTCTTAAATCTTAGGATTTACCGTAGTTTGAGCTTTTACAGTAACATATATATAGGTACTTTACAAATAGAGCAGCGAATAATCGAAGACTAGAAAAATTTAATCATATCCAAAATTGAATACACCAACTTGTATATATTGAGTTTTCAAATTATAATTTTCATTTATACCTTTAACATGTAGAAAATTCATTAAATTAAAATTTAAAAAATAATAATTTCCCAACTAAAAATTTTAACGGCTTGTTCGATTAACCCGGACGGTAGTCGAACGTTAACTTTTAAACATTTTTATAGGCATGACTACATTTACAAGAGCTGTGCTATCGAAAAGGTTTTGAATGTTTTTAACCGGAGTTTTACCTTTGGATTTACGAAGCAATTCATAACGAAATGTATCGATAAACAAAATATTCATCACTACAAAAGTAAAAAAAAAGTACAGAATTATTACAGAGAGTTGGAATAGATGTGTGGGAACAATGGGTATGTTTATGATGGTAGAAGGAAGATAACTAAGATATAATAAGAGGGTGCATGCGGCGCCGTAACGCTGGACCAGCCAGCGAACGATTGGGGGATCTATCGTCGGCATGGCACGGTCCCGAAGAGGGAGGTAACCTTAGTGTTCGAGGGAACTTCTCGGAGGTCGCTTATGCAACGAGCCCTAGTTTGGGAAAACCCCCAGCCCCATGCAAAAGGAGGAATACCCCAGGGGATTAAGTTCGTGCGAATCGGACATAAGCTGCGGCTCCCTGTCACCGTGTGGGTATCCGTTAGGGATTTCCGCTGGGTCAAAAAAAAAAGAGTGCTTGCGGCTCTGCTTTTTGCAACTGGAGTTTTCATACATTACTTTAATTATTTATTGCTATATAAAAAGTTATAAATAAAAAAAATATTAATTATGATTTTCTATTAATATTAGTGCTGGGATAAATATTGTTACTATGTTCTTATATACATACGTACTTTAGGTACCACCTTTATTTTTAAATTCCTCTCTCAGTCGTACTTTTATAAATGTTTATTATAATTAACTTTCAAAATATATCCTGCATGTGTCTACTTCCGTGGTAATCTGTAACTATTATGGTGGCCCAAGATACAAGCATAGCTTAGTTTGGGTCCCACTTTCAAATACTGTTTTTTTTTCTATGCAAATGTATTTTATTTGAATAAATAAATACTTGAATAAATAAAAGTAGTTGGCACTCTTATGCGTGTGCATTTTCTTACCATTTCCTTATTTAATAATTCCTTTTGTCTAATATTATTCACATTGTAAATATTTAAAAAATGGAAAGAGCTACAATAAATGAGCAACTGACACGCTAACACCCCATATTAATGAGAAAGTATAATCATTCAAAAAAATTAGGTACTTCCATATTTTATACACCCATAAAAGTAAAACCACTAAAGAGGATCTATGTTCGTATGCTATTAGCGAACATTTTTGTAACTTATAACGAGTATAATAAGAATGTGAGTGTTATAATTATTATGTTACATTGAAAATGTCAAACAGGTATCTATACATATAATAAAATGATAGGAAAGTCAATGTATGTCCGGGATAAACTCAAAAAGTACTGCATGGATTTACTTCAAATTTGGCACGATAATTATTAAGAAGTCGGGTCAGAACATAGGCTACATATTATCACGCTATCACCTACGGGGAACGAGCAGTGAACGCACGCAGACGACGTCGCGGGCAGCAGCTAGTATTTTATATGATTCCTTAAATGTGTTTTGATGTAATAAATTGGGCGTAATTGGCTTTGCTTGTTCATAACCCTAATTTATACATTTATTTAATGTATAAGGCTTACCTGTTAGACCACACAGACTTAATTATTAAGTAATATTAACCTTATTATACAAATATGTACTTTTGTACATGCCAGTCAAAATTTTAAGGTATAGGAAAAAACGTACAACGTGTGTACGAGCATAACACATAAACATAGAAATGAAATAATAATTATGTTGATTTAAAAAAATGTATTAAAGTATTTGCGCTTTAAACTCTTTTATCCTGCAAGTTGGTTACGAATAGACTTACAGCAGAGGATAAAATATGCCATTAGGACCATTTTCACCTTCATTAATAAACTTTTAGATTCATTTTTGCGAATAGAAATATATCATAAATACAGTGTAATTCACTTCAGCCTATTGTAGTCCACTGCTGGACATATGCCTCCACAAGTTCGCGCTAAAAATGGCGTGAACTCATGTGTGTTGCCCATGGTCAGCACGCTGGGCAGGCGGGTTGGTGACCGCACGGCTGGCTTTGTTGCACCGAAGACGCTGCTGCCCGTCTTCGGCCTGTGTATTTCAAAGCCAGCAGTTGGATGGTTATCCCGCCATCGGTCGGCTTTATAAGTTCCTAGGTGGTAGTGCAACAGTGTAATCGCTGGTGAAAAATAATAACGAATCATGTCAAATAGTGTTTTCCACCACGGGTGAAACCTAAATTATCAAGATTCGACATATAAGACGAAAGTATTAATCAAAAGTATTGGCTGATATGTGACATGTGGAACTAATTGAAATATCATTGGACGTTAAGTGTTCAAACGTAGAAAAGGTTTTTTTTTAAATATTAGTCTTGTACTAATAATGTAATTTACATCTTACACAAAATATTACAATATATACTACAACTATTAGTATTTGACGTATGACGTAGCAGCGTACACAAAATCGTAGATAACCAGCGTAGCCAGCAGTCACGAGAGCTACTAACAATCAAACCAATACAGACTCGTAGCAAAGGCTGCTACGTCAACTGCTACGCGTTGACAGAACATTGTGGTAGCAAACATTCTTATACAGCATGCTACATCTGTGTCATTTATCATATGAATAACTAAATTGTCTCATTTAATAATTACAAAATAACTGAATAGGAATTAGCTGCTAATGATGACTAAATAATTATTATTTGTATACATAAATGTTTTATTTTATCTGTTGCATGTTGCATTTTATTATTAATCAAACGTTACTATCAAAACTATTATATATCTACTAATTACTTCTGAAAAATGGTTATCTTTAAAGTTCATAATTATATATTGATTAGAGCTAATACAATAGAAAAACGAATCATTAAAATGATGTAGTACCTACATTTACATAGTTCCTATAGTTGTGTCGTCGTAAAATATTCGTGCCCATAAAAAGTAGAAAAGTTGACGTTTCAACTGACTATACTGATCCGCTTAAGCTGTTTTTTATTAGTGTCGTGAATATTTTCATCCAAAAACATTTTTTGTTAGTTAGTATATAATATGTTATGTAAACATATTTCCATGGTGGAATCAAATTCAAACCGGCTAGTGACAGTTTTTTTCTACAAAGCAACTGTTGTGTTATTGTACTTTATTCTCACAACTTTTTGGAATAAAATTGATAGTGGTTTTCCGTTGTATTAAATTATGTCTAGTATAATATATTACTGTTCTACGCGCTCATTCTTATATAGCAAATAGATGATACTAATTAATGATATATGATTTGTGATGTACAATATTTATACAGACTAAAAATAATATACCTATATATTTGCTTCGGGGATATTAACTTAGAAAATAACAAAATTAATTATAAATGTTATGAAATAATAAATATTTCTCGAAACAAAATGTACATTTCATTTTGCCATTGTGTCTGTATAGCTGCAGGTTCTTTAAATAATAATTGAGAAAAAAACATTAGGCAATGTATTATTTATTTTTTGTTATTTTTTTATTAGATTTAAGCACTTAAATTAATCTTTAGTTTTTTTTTTAATACTGAAACAGTCATAAATAATATTATCTTACAAAATTGTTCAACCATAATCATGAAATTTTAAATTTAGAAAAAACAAAAAACAGTTCATTACGACTTTCCTGACCATTTATTATGTGTTCTTAAAACTTTTCCCACATTATTCGAGAAACTTGGTCCATATCGAGGCTGATTCAATTTTATGCGTCTAAAACCACCTGAGTCCTGGGAATTCGATAGACCGCAGCAATGAAACTTTTTGTTGGGATTAAAAACCCATTGTAGATTCCGAGGCTGAATCTCGCCTCGCCTTTATATTGCTCTGGCTGTACTTGTAAAAATACGGAAATATTTTTGGCACGTTTTAGTATTTTATTTTCACTCGTTCTCTCTTTCGAAAAAAACATAACGATAAAAAATGAAGGTCCCGCTGAGTTTCTTCCGCCAGTTCTTCTCAGGTTTGGTTTTGGCTTTTTCTTTCCGAACTGGTAGTAGACTCATGACGTTCAGTAAGAAATTGTAATAATTATATGCTGAATAAAATATTTTGAATTTCATTTGAATTTGCTCAAAATACTCTTTTGCCATTAGTAGTAATATAATATTAAACACTTAGAACTTTATATATAAAAAAAATCAACGTAGTACTTGCAATCACATTTTTTTTAATTTTTAGAATGTTTGGTGAGAGTAAGCTAATTTATTATCCTTAGCATAGGTTACTTAAACAGTTCGCATAAGATAAAAAATCAAATATTATAGGAAAAAAAATTAAATTAAATACACCTATTATTTAATAAGATTGTATATTTTCATTAAAAATAATCGTAGCTTAAGCCTGTTGAAATTTTTACGCAGAAATGTTGCTTTTAGCATCATCTACGGAGGTCCCTTAGAGTACATTGATGAATTTCTTTTACTTTATTGCCTTTTATTCTGTTTTTTAATGAAAATATAGGTTTTCGTAAAATTTCAGACTAATAGGCTATTCACAAGGATTCTTATCTAAGATTAACTCGTTACTGATGGTACTTTACCGCGACTACGACTATTTTTATGAAATCTAACAAAATGCCACATCTTTCACATAATTTATAAGATATTTGTTTATTTATTTATTAAATATCATAAATAAAATTGCATTTTTTGACATCTTTGAAATTACTTCCTTAAGGAGAAAAACCAAAGACAACAAAATCGGGGGATACAGGTTGGTGTTGTAGCTACATATCTATCATTTCCATCCAAAATTCAATTACACTATTGGGTGGCTAAAGGATCAAAGTGTTTATTATGCTAAGTAAGGGCTGTGACACATCACGGTGGAGGGAGAAGCGCCGCCATTTTGAGGTAGTTTTGTTTCGCATCGAAATTTTCCATTTCGTATAACTTTTGACTTGGAGAAGCTACGGCTTTCATTCAAGCTTCAATCGTCAACTTTCGTCAAAATGTAACGATTATATACAAAATATTAAAATAAAATTGGGACTGTGAATATAAGAAGAGGTTAAAATGGAATGAATTATATAAAATATTTATATTATCGTTCTATACGAGTTGAAAAGCCAAATCCAAATATAGAGGTCACATAAGGCTGGAAAGAGCTTTTCAAGAGCAATTAAACAGTACCAAATAAAAAATACCATATGACCAAATCAAGGAACTATATAGAAAATATTAGTCGTTACGAGACGTATTAACGTACAACACACGTCCGTCTCCATGGTAGGTACACACCCTTTTTTTAAATTAAAACGTTTTAAAAATTAAATCAGATCCGTATGTTTCCACTAAACTGTTCCATTGTTATGTTAATCTGTAATCGGTAGCATTTGCCCGAGACTCGGGCAGGATCGGGCCGATTAAACTGTTTCAATTTTGATGGACGATTGAAGCCATTTCGTATTCAACTAATCGCTGACACCAAACCTGCAGTGTACTGAAATTCGGTATTTTTTTTACGACTAAACAAACATTGTTTATGTTTTCGCAACACGACAAATACATTAGGTTTTCGTTTTACCTTTGATGTATTTTTAAGGCTAGACGTAAAGATAAGTTTTATAAGCTCAAAACTTTTTGTTGTTGATATTTTTACTTAATTCAGATATTTTTATTCTGCGTGTTAATGCGTATAGCTAGTGTGTATGCTATGTTGTAATTTTGTACATAATTTGTTTATTTCATTACACAGTATTTTCATAAATATCTCCAATGATAAACTTCCTTTCTTTTGTAGATTTGTATTTAAATATAACTATTTGTAAAAATTGTTAACAATTAACGATGCACCATCTTTCATTCGAAAGTAGTCATGGTCTGTTTTAGTAAATATTTCTTTAAAAATACAATAGTATTTTAAAAGAAAAAGCAAACAAACGAACTTTGTTAAAAAAACAACGCAGGATTTCTTTGTTTTAGAATTCACGACAAAATAAATACAAATAAATAAATACTTGAACATACATGCAAAATTCTTAATTAGCAACATTGATAAGAATGTTCTCATCATAATCAGAATAGAAGGAAATGTAAATGGCTGGCGACGTTAGGGAATTATTCATTCCGAATACATTCTGTTTGCTGCTAGGCGCTGATTAACCGGCACCTAATCGAGTAACGAACTCTCCCAGACTTGCTAAACAGTCAGCACTACTAGCGGGCTTGAGGTGTGACGCGAGTCGTAAGAGGCAGCGTGAGCGGCTAAGAAACTATAATTTTTGAGCGTGCAACCCACTTAAATAAACATGAGAAAAACCAAATAACATCAATATATCTATATGAGAAAGCGTAGTAAAAACAACATTTCTTATATCATTAACTAACATGAATATTATTGGTAGGACTATTACTTAATTTTCGTGAATAGGTAATGAATATATCTTTTAGGTTGAGGCGTTTGTTGTTAGACTAAAAAGGTAAGAGTAAGTATAGTATAGTAATATTGCATAGTTTAAAACAAACAAACGATTACAGTTTGTTTGTGTATGTTACGAATGAACAAAATATTACATAAATTACAGCACAGCATATTACAGCAATTGGAGCTTTAACTTGTTTGTTGTTTATAATTTTGCGTGTTTGCTTTGCGGTCAAACGGTTGTTGATTTCATTGCCTATTTTAATGGTAATAGAAATACTTTGTGGAATATTATGCTGTTAATGTATTATTATCTGGATATTTTAAAACTACTAATCTTAGAATTATGTTTAGTGTATGGGTGGAAACTAAAATGAAATCAATATTTTCATCGTAATGTGGATAATATAACATTTTATCTTATGTTTTTTGTTTAATTATTAAAAATATTTGCAGAGATTACAAGAATTACAGATGTTTTGTGAAAAATACCATAATTATTCAGTAGGTAATGGAAAACTCGTACTTTTTTTTTAAATGTAACTAGGTCGGCAAACAAGCGTACGGTAACGTACGTGGTAAGACCTTAGCCTATAGATAGCCTGCAACACCAAAAGCATCGCAAGCACGTTGCCGACCCTATCCCCAATCCCCTGGTGCTCTGGTCACCTTACTCACCAACAGGAACACAATACTGCTTGAAAACAGTATTATTTAACTGTGGTCTTCTGTAAGGTCAAGGTACTACCCCAGTCGTTCTGCTCCATATTTTGAGCAGGAAATTTCCTGCTGTGCCTTACCTCAGTTACACAGTTCAGTTTACTTAGGGCACATTAATTCTATTTGATGTTAAACGTACATGAATAAAACAACATTTTAGACTTACCCTGTGATATCTATAAAGTCATTCATCAGTAAAAAATATCGCTTATCGCTTATGACTTGTAAGTCAGAAAGTACCTCACTTGTCGCGATTCTGTGCAAATTCGTTATCACAGCTATTCTTGCTAAATAAATTCTACTAGTAATTGTAATTATGTTCCACAAACTACGCCGACAGCTTATCCAATTAATATTAAAATTAACTTCAATTTGTCTTTCGTATTGCGTCTTCGTTAAAACGTCCGCAGGATTGCAAGCTTAAAACTCACATACTTGACTATTTCGTCTCATTGTAATTATCATCTTTGAAGTTAGCCAGTTCATATTTTTTTTTTAATTTTAGCGAACTTGTAGCAATAAAATAAACAGGGTTGTGGAAAATTTATTACAAATAATTCAGATAAATAGTTTGTATGCCACAGCTGATCTATATATTATAATCGCGCCTGTAATATCCCACTTTTGGGCATAGGCCTCTTCCCCATGTAGAAGAAGGATCGGAGTTTAATCCACCACGCTGCTCCAATGCGGGTTTGGCGGATATATTCCCTACTATATATAAGTAACGATCGCTATCAGGTGTATATGATAACAACTGGAACCGACGGCTTAACGTGCTCTCCGAGGCACGGTAGGGAGACCCACAAGGACTGCACAAACACCCAGACCACTGCAAAGATCTATATGGCCAATACAAATGTTTGTCATCTGTGGGGATTGAACCCGCAACAGCCAGCGCAAGAGGCACAAACCAGTGCTGTGACCGTTACGCCAAAGCGGCGTCTATATTATAATACATGAAGCAAAAACTTTGTACCCCTTTTTACGAAAATCGCGCGGACGGAGGAGTGTGAAATTTCGTACACTTATAGTTTAAATAGAGTAGTTTGTGCATAACGATAATATTTTTTTTTTTGAATTATGCATAAAAATATATTCAATCAATAATAAAAAAAAACAACAGTAAACACAATACCATGTATTTTGACACACACTCGCATATTATACTCTTTTGTTAGTTGTCAAAATATGTAGTCAAATTAAATAATTTAAAAAAAGGTTGAATAATTAAAAAAAGTCATTATTTTTTGGTTTTCTTTTAATTTTTTAATTATGGTCGATTTTCGACCTCTGGGCGACCACTAAATATACACACAAACATATTGCATAAAATAGACTATAAATTTATATTATCTTTTATACCTACCCACTATTTTCTTTAGACGAATACGTCTAAGTAATAACTTAATGCAATAAGTAAAAAAAGTTGTAGGAGGTAAATAATTATCTCTGACGTATAAAATACTGGTATACGGTTTTATTTAAATCAAATATCGTTTTATAAGTATATTTACTTTGCTTACGGTATAACTTTTAATACTCTTAATTTAAAGACTGCTTTTTTTCATCAAGTAAAATCATTCAACATCTACGCTTCAATAAGCATAACAGACGAGCAAACGGATATATACGAAAAAGGATCCTCGTCTCTGGCTGAACGACATCCATATTACAAAATGCTCAGTCGAGGTAAAAACCGTAAAAATGTCAACCTTGTCCTTTAGAGCTATCGTGTGGTATACGTAGGGTATGTCGTACGGTTTTTGTCCGCAACAGAATAATATCGCATAGGTCTAGTACGCAATCTGTGGTCGAATTTCCATAAAGTTGTTGTATTGATTTTTCAAAATGAAATCAGTAAGTTGGTATTAGGTACATAAAATATATTGATAAATTTATCGGCACATATATATTTTGATAAAAATTTATTCATCCTTAACGCCCGTCTGGTGGGTATATGAAAAGGGTTGAAAGCTTAATTCTTTACGAAGGTTCACTGCCGGTGTGTGGACAACCATATTTCTGCCACTTACTATAATTTCGTTTACAAAAATCGTGCTCATGAGTATTAAATAACAAACAGCGTATAGATGTGTATGCTGAGACCCAATAACCAGAAATTATTGCTCTCTACACACTGTGTTAATCAAAAAGTGCACTTTTTAGTCACTCGGTTAGATTATGGTACTGTGTGTAACAAAGTCATGGCAAGTATTGCAGAAATGTACGAAGATTTCGCTCTCTTAGGGCGCTTGTGCACTACAAGGAATTTTACTGTCCGGCAGTCCGATCTTTTACGGTCCGATATGGCACGCTATATAAATGTATACTAGTTTGTGCACTTTTTTTTTTGTTGGAAAAGAGATATCCTAAGGGTGGCACCATGATTAGGAAACCAGGATCTGATGATGGAATCTGAAGGAAATCGAGGGGAACCTTCGAAAATGTTAAGTATTGTAATGTAGAATTGAACAATAACTTTTTTGTTGAATTCCACACGGACAAAGTCGCGGGCACAGCTAGTGTTATATAAATTTTAAAAATATCACATAAATCATAATAAATACATACATTTTTTTTGCAGCATCGTAATATAAAACATCAACATCGTAACTCAATCGCACATAATACTCTGCTGCAATGATTTTTTACTTACTTTTATTACCGTAATAATCATTGTAATACTATTTTCATTCAGATTAAAAAAACAAAAAAAAAAACGATACTAATACTACGTTAACGTGGAGGTGCTGGGATTTGAACCCAGGACTTTCAGCATGCGAAGCAGACACTGAGTGTGAGACCACTGAGTTACACCCCCGAATGTTAGACGAAGCAATATATCTAACCGCTATACAAGAACTGTTTTGTAATATGTAATGTTTATTTTTAGGATAATTTGAAAACGATTAAGCTAACTTTACTACTGCAAGGTACTTCAGTATCAGTATAATATTATGATAAGGAAAGAAGTTTTAAAAATTCGATTTAACATAAACTACAAGAAAAATTAGTAAAGTAATATTTCTTTGAGCGTCAGTCTCAATTAGTTTTATATAAAATACAGGGTAAACCTTAGTTGAATACCTCTTCGAGAAAATAGTCGAATTTTCGGATTTTAGTCATTTATCAAAAACTCGCGAACTTTGGTTAAGCGAACTAAAATAACGAACAGTCGACAACAGGTGTCTCCTTTAAATATTTAATAACAAAAGTAAGATTAACGTTCAAGTAACTGAAGTTATTTAGTTCATAAATTAACTAGTAAATACTCGTAGTTTTGTAGTTTTTCTGTTATGGTCCTTTCCTTAGAGTTCTACTATAATAATAAATCCAAGATGTCCTAATGTATGGATTATCATCCCAATGTATAGTTATCACCGTTTATAGTGTGGGAACGAGAATTCACCCTAATGCTGGCGGTTGTATGATCGATTGCCGCTACGAATAGATATTTTTGTATACGTATATGTATACTTGTATAGTGTTAATTTTTATTACGCATATGTTCCTGGCCTGAATGTATGTCCTTTTAAATCATTGCAGAACATGTAAAGCTGCCGGTTTTAGTTGCTATAATAAATATTGACAAGCAATCGTTCCTCACAGTAGGAAAATATACCCTAACCCCTACAGCCCTCCTCCTATATGGAGAAGTGGTACAGCTAAATAACACCGCTTTTAAGTAGTATTGTGTTCCTGTAGTTATTTAGGTAGTCTGAACTCATGAGGAGGATGGGGGTCTGCGTGTTGCAAGTGTACATAAGCTACGGTACCCGCTTACCATCAAGCAGACCATACGTTTGTTTAAAAAAAAATTGTTAAAAAAAACATTGTGCAATATGATTAAGTTTAGTTCAGTACCAATAGAAAGAATATAACTTCACGGATGTGTGCAGATTAAAAACAACGCTGGCACCATACAAAGCTATTGAGTTTTAAACTTAAATTTTTTGTTCTCCTATTTATGTACTAATAATAAAAATAATTAGTAGTTCAAAAGCACTCAATATACTCAAATATCCTAATTTAAATTGAAAGAACGACTGATCTGTAATAAACTAAACTTTACTTCTCTTAACTTTCGTCGGTAACGCGTTTGCAATACTTCAGGTGTTGCAGGCGTCTATGACTATGGTAATTGCTTATCGACAGGTGAGCCGTACGCTTGTTTATCGACCTAGTTGTATAAAAAATATATAATTATATGAACAGTTGGATAAAAACGAGAGACAAACAACTTAACTGAGGTAGGGCACAGCAGGTAATTTCCTGCTCAAAATATGGAGCAGCCCGACTGGGGCAGTACCTCGACCTTACAGAAGACCACAGCTAAATAATACTGTTTTCATGCAGTATTGTGTTCCTGTTGGTGAGTAAGGTGACCAGAGCTCCTGGGGGGGATTGGGGATAGGGTCGGCAACGCGCTTGCGACGCTTCTGGTGTTGTAGGCGTCTATACGCTACGGTAGTCACTTACCATCAGGTGAGCCGTACGCTTGTTTGTCGACTTAGTAACATAAAAAAAAAAACAATTAAAACAAATACCTACCATTTATAGTTAAATTCTGATATTTATTTATTTAACGTTTCCGCAAAAGAACAATAGCTATTTCCTGTTCTATCACGATTTTACTTATTATACGTCAATTCATAATTCAAAGTTAATTTATGTATGTCTTTGAGATTAAATTACTATAATATATAATATATTATACAAATATATATCAATGTTTGTGTCCGTAAAACTGGACTCACAACAACAGTTTTCTCTTTGTGATGTTTATATATTAAACTCCACATCGTTTGAGACCACGGTAGTTTACAAGTTTGAGTGGCATCTGCTAGTTTTCTTGTTAACCAGGCAGTGGCTCTCAATATTTCATTTCTAAATATTTGCTTTTGATTTTGTTAGTTATTACTGTCGTGGTGAGTCATTTATTATTATCTCTACCTGGTGTATTTTTTTTTTTAATTTTGCGATTTGCGATTGAGATCACTTAATACAGATTTGCTCCTGCAATAACTTGAATTAAAATTTTATTTATTATAGTAGGCTTTAGACGCAATTTTAAATTTTATTTTGTCTGTAATTTATGATAATTCGTTTGGTACCCATGCAGTCGATGTCAGTATATTTGAGTTTGTATTTTGATCCTATGATTAAATGATTACTTTGTATTATAATATTAATAAAATATTTTTAGGTACGATTCTTTAACCATTCGAAACAAATATTATTTTAAACTACCATAAGATTATTAGAGCGAGTAAAACTATAGGTGATAGCTTGTGTTATAATAAATACTTTGAGGAGCAGGACCTCTAATGGATTCTACCTATTCTAGCGTCTTAGATACTCTGATGCACTTTGCAAGTTCCAAGTTTAAAGACAGTTATGAACGGCCGCGGCGGTTCAACAAAGCACACATTGTGTTACGATTGTTACATTATTCAGTACACAATCGATATATCCACATAATAAAGATATTTTTCTCTTTGTTGTACACCAAGGTAAGCAACATTACAAGAGAAAAAAATACGACCTTAAAATTTTATTATTTGTCCGTTTCTATCTTTCTAGTCATGGCCTCGAAGATATTAGAGCCCTGAATAGCAATTATTGTCTTAATTTTTTATTTTCCTGACACAAATAATAGAGAAACATTAAACAAATGATATAATTTTGAGAATAAAAATACTTACAACTTTACTAATTAGACAGTAACGATAGTCAATTAGTAACATCAAAGAATAAGAAATAACCCATCAAAAATGTTGTATAAAGAAATACCTAGATAAATGTTTTGTCTTTGCTATTTCTCAATAATTATTACAATTAACGTTAATTTGAGAAATACATGATAAGTTTACACAGGAAAGATACAGTCGAACGCAAAAAACAAAATAGTTACCTATACGTCTTGATTTATGTAGGTCTACGGAAGCGTTAGTAACGGCACTGCTGAAGTAAGACACAATTCCGATGCAAGAAGCGATTTGCTAGCCAGTTGCGGTTGGTGATCAGTTGCTGATAAAATGTCAGTGACTTGGAAGATCGGCTTCAGAATTGAATACGACGCACATAAATTTTAATGCTCGGAGCCATTGCCGCGAAGGTTTTCTCATATGGTGAACTATTTCTTATGGAATATTTGGTCTAATTTTTATGACAATAAAGTTATGCAATACAAATTTATTATAGTTAATTATTTTGCTAATTATAATTTTTTTAAACTAACAAAAAATTAAATTT
Organism: Melitaea athalia; assembly: GCA_905220545.2. NCBI lineage: Eukaryota > Metazoa > Arthropoda > Insecta > Lepidoptera > Nymphalidae > Melitaea > Melitaea athalia. Next base: position 7,935,566 of record HG992184.1, read on the forward strand.
CTAAAAATTGTTATCAAAAAATGTTTTTTTTTTTAGTAATAGCTTATTACTGTTGTTTTTAAATCTATTATAGGTATTAATTAACATAAACAATAAAATTTTATTGCATTTCTTTATTAAATACTAAATGAGAAGAGCTCCACGAAGCGAAAAAAATTTTAGACCAATTATTTAAACTTATATGCCGTAATTTATAAAAACAGAGATTGGTAATTAAGTAGTTAATTAACAATGGGATAACTTTTTGAAATATCAACTACTTTTTTTTCACCGAGGTTTTTTTCCTTCAAGTGTCTAGATTACACCATAATTTATTATTACAAGCTTTTATTTAACTTGCACTGTTTGTATGTATGTATGTATGTATGTATGTATGTATGTAACTTTAATGAATGTTTGTTTAGGTGAAATCTTGCAACTCAATTTTAAAGCAGATATCTTCAACCAATTGAGCTGAAATTTTGTATACAGGTTCAATTTGGATGACAATGCATGGTTTGTATGTATGCATGTATGTATGTATGTTTGTTCGGGTGAAATCTTGCAACTCAATTTTGAAGCAACCAATTGAGCTGAAATTTTGTATGCAGGTTCAATTTGGATGACAATGCATGGTTAACTTTGTGACGTCATTCTAAATCCAATATGGCAGCATATCCAAGAGTGCGGACTAGTTATTTTTAGTGCACTTCTACGATATGGGTATCAAATGAAAGGGCTTGCTAAGAATAATTCAAATAAAGTGACGTGATAACTGACTAAAAAGTCAAAAATAAATTAAAAATCTAAAACCTTTTTAAAAAACAAGCTTTTATTTGAATGCGCTAAAACGAAAAAACTAAATTTTTACTTTATAACTTTTACTATCTACTTGTAAAGTCATTACACATAATCTATATGATATAAAAGCTTGTCGCGAGATTTGCTTGTAAACAAGTAAATTAAATAAATTGATGTGATTGATTTTAACTATTAAAATTTTCAAACTAAGGAAATACGAGTACTCATATCTCGCGTCAAGCTTTTCTATCATATAGATTATGTGTAATGACTTTATAAGTAGATAGTAAAAGTTTTAAAGTAAAAATTTAGTTTTTTCGTTTTAGCGCATTCAAATAAAAGCTTGTTTTTTAAAAAGGTTTTTTATTTTAAATTTATTTATTTAAATAAAAATAAAAAATAAAAAAACAGAGAAAAAAACAAAATACGAAAAGAAATAAAATAAAAATAAAAATACCGAGCTAGGCTCGGTCACCCAGGTACTAGATAGATAATATTACAGCACAAGACCTTTTTCCTCTAATATCAATAAAATTATCTAAAATTAACGTATTAACATCATAAATAGATATTTGGATATCAAGAAGACAGAATAACAAATTTATTCAAATTTTTAAATTGTTATTTAATGCTATAAAAAATTATTTTAGGTGATATACCGACTTTTTAGACGGCACGCCTATGGCGTAACGACCTCGCGGAGTACTATTTTCAGCGTTAAAATAAATTATAAATAATAGAGTTCTGGGAGTTGGGACTTTTTGATTTGAAATTTCCTCTTCTTTCAGGATCTTTTTTTAAAATACCTTCCATTTCATTATTTTAGAAATTATTAACGAAAAACTAAATACCTTATTTTTTGTTGTTAATAACAATCGCAATTTTTTATGTGCTAAGAAACCCTTAAAAAACGTTTTTCTAGACATCATTGAATGACTTATCGCCCATATTTTTAGGAGCTTTATCTCTGTTTAACACGTTTTTTTAACTTGTTGACTAAACTATTAAATATACAGCAAATGACAAACGAAAATTGACTTAAAAAAAACGTCAAATCGATTGGTTGCACTGAATCATTCCAGATTATTCTGTCATTTCAATCAGAGACGGTATATCATATAAATATTTCATCGTAATTTCTTTTTGTGTTATCTTAATAAAGTAGCAAACTTAATATTTATTTGGTATTCATTGTATTACTTTCATAAAATCATAAATTACGTTCAGCTAATCTGTAACATGAATCTTTTATTAAATAAATATCTATCATTGTATATGGTTACTGAAAATAAAGAACAATAATTTTCTATTAAGCTTATTTACAGTAATAGTTTATATTATTACTAGCTTCTGCGCGCGACTTCGTCGGCGTGGACTCCTCTCCTATTGATTTTAGCGTGATGACACATAGCCTATAACCTTCCTCGATAAATGGGCTATCTAACACTGAAAGAATTTTTCAAATCGGCCCAGTAGATCCAGAGATTACCGCGTTCAAACAAACAAACAAACAAACAAACAAACAAACAAACAAACAAACTCTTCAGCTTTATATATTAGTATAGATTACACAGCGGTATTACAACCACTGATTCAGTCCCCAAACAAAATATGTAGATATATTATATTAGCTATTTAATTAATTATTTATTAAATAGATTCGATAGCACACCAATTTTAAGATGTTCGCTTTCATCACATTTAAAATATTTTTATGGTACACTTTGGTGACCGGTTTTATTTGTTATTTTTTTTATTTCTTTGTTTTTTTTTTGTTGACGGGTTGATCGCGCAATACCTACTTCATGACTTTCCACTATACGAAAATATAATACAGTCATTAATCTACGTCTTTGCATCAATTCGTGTCATGTAAAGTAATATATATAGGTAGGGATCCCTAGTACATTTTTTTCACCTGATCAGTATCAAGCTAATTTTTTGGGAGTGGCTACATTTTGATGAGGCGAACAAAAAATTCCTCTTCGAAAACTCTCGATTGTGGTAGCTAACAGAGATAGCAGGAGGTAGAGCAGCAGTGAGCGTAGGACCGGGATAACGTACCACGCAATTTGGAGGACATTATTACTTTTAAATTATACAGATAATCACTAACTAAAAGAAAAAAAAATCAGCGGTTAGTAACAATTTTTGATGACCTTACGAGGTCATCAAGTTGATGACCTCGTAAGGTCACCAAAAATTAATTTTTTTTCTGATTTTTTTTTGCTTTTAGTTAGTTAATATCTATATAATTTGATGGAAATATTGTCCTCCAAATTGCGTGGTACGTTATCCCGGTCCTACGCTCACTGCTGCTCTACCTCCTGCTATCTCTGTTAGCTACCACAATCGAGAGTTTTCAAAGAGGAATTTTTTGTTCGCCTCATCAAAATGTAGCCACTCCCAAAAAATTAGCTTGATACTGATCAGGTCAAAAAAATGTACTAGGGATCCCTACCTAATACTTGCCTTACTTTTCAAATTGCATCGCATCGCGCCACGTCGCCTAACCTAACTAGGAAAATGGGTGACAGCAAGACGTGTCAAAACTTCCTGATGCAATGTTATAATGTCATAATCACTATACCAAAAAGTTGTAATATGTTTTCGCTTCAACTTAAAATACGTTAATAATTGATTGCATTACGTCGCGTCAGATCGTATATCATATCGTCATCATTTTAAATAGAATATAGATTATAGGAGATATGAACAATATTAGGAGAGATACAAACTAGAGACAAACTTCACCCATCTGCTTAATGGATGAAAATTGTTTTATATTTATTTTGGGTTGCCTGAAAAATCCTGGCCAGGCTGTATTAAAAATTAAATTTGGATTTTTTTTAAATGTACCTAGGTTGAACGTACCAACGTACCAGAACTTAACCAGATGGGTGAAGAGCACGTCTAATTCGTATCAGAGACATAACAAATGCGGCAACGATACTTGACGCGATACTAAAATATCATACTATTATTATATATATAAATTTTGATAATTCCTTGCGTTTATTAATGTTACAAGAGTAATACATACTTAGTCTCATTGTGTTACGTCTCATTACTCCGCATTAGGTACTGATTGCTCAACACACAATTATCACATACTCACTTGTATATAAAATATTCGTTGCGTTATGTCGCCAAAATGCTTCCAGACTCATCATATCTCTTGCCTTAGACTGTGCCATCTATATACTAACTAAGGATTGGAAGAATATTTTTGTTATAAATGTATTTTATGCGTTGCAATACCGTATAATACTAGATCGTTCAATAAGTCCCGAGACTAACCTGGAAATGGCGCATATATTAAAAACTCTTTTGATTTTTAAAAAGTACTGGCTATCAATACAAGAATATGTGTCAAATTTTTAAAAAATGGAACAATAAAATTATTGATTTTGAAACATTTAAGTGACGCTACGGTTGTAATTTCGATACAATGGAAAAAAACGAGTTTCGTGTGTTGATAAAACATTGTTTTTTAATGGGAAAAAATACCGTTGAAGCACAGCAATGGCTTATAAAATGTTATGCAGGATCAGCTTCCTCTAAAGCAACCATTTGTCGGTGGTATGCCGACTTCAAACGCGGTCGCATGGACACCAATGATGGGGAACGCTCAGGTCGTCCAAATGAAGCAGTGACTTTTTTTTTTTTTTTATGTTACTAAGTCGACAAACAAGCGTACGGCTCACCATGGTAAGTGACTACCGTAGCCTATAGACGCCTGCAACACCAGAAGCGTCGCAAGCGCGTTGCCGACCCTATCCCCAATCCCCCCCCAGGAGCTCTGGTCACCTTACTCACCAACAGGAACACAATACTGCTTGAACACAGTATTATTTAGCTGTGGTCTTCTGTAAGGTCGAGGTACTACCCCAGTCGGGCTGCTCCATATTTTGAGCAGGAAATTTCCTGCTGTGCCCTACCTCAGTTAAAGTATGTACTCAACAAAATATAAACCAAGTCCTCAAAATCGTATTGGAAGATCGGAAGGTAAAAGTGCGAGAGATAGCCGAGATAGTGAAGATTTCAGCTGGTAGTGTTTTCACTATTTTACATAAAAATTTGGCCATGAAAAAGCTTTTTTCTAAGTGGGTGTCGCGTTTGCTTACAACTGATCAAAAGGAACAACGTATCAATGATTCAGAGCGATGTTTGGCGCTGATGAATCATAATAAAAAGGATTTTTTACGTCGGTATGTAACAATGGATGAAACCTGGATATACCATTTCACTCCGGAATCCAATCGGCAGGCAGCGGAGTGGAGAGCGGCTGGTGAAAGCCGCCCGAAGCGTCCAAAGACTCAGAAATCGGCCGGTAAGGTTATGGCGTCTATATTTTGGGATGCGCATGGAATACTTTTCATAGACTACCTTGAAAAGGGCCAGAATATAAATAGTGACTATTACATGTGCTTATTGGAGCGATTGAAGTACGAAACTGCGGATAAACGGCCTCACATGAACAAAAAGAAAGTGGTGTTTCACCAGGACAACGCGCCTTGTCACAAGTCCGTGAGAACGATGGCCAAAATTAACGAATTGGGCTTCGAATTGCTTCCTCATCCCCCTTATTCGCCAGACTTGGCCCTCAGCGATTACTGGCTGTTTGCAGACCTCAAAAAATGCTTCAGGGTAAGAAATTTGACTCAAATAGTGAAGTTATCGCAGCAACGGAGGATTATTTTGAAGCCAAAGACAAATCGTTCTACACACATGGGATAGAAAAGTTAGAAAAGCGTTGGAGGGACTGTATCGCTCTTGGAGGAGACTATGCTGATGAATAAAAATTAATTTTATAAAAAAGACCTTTTTTAGTACTTAGTCTCGGGACTTATTGAACCACGTGTTATTATCTAATATAAAATTAATGAATAATAATATAAAATATGAAAATAACATAATAATCATGTGCTAAGTATAAAAATTTTTGTTTCTACTAATTATTAAAATATCAACGCGAGAAATCGCTTAGAGTGAGATATAGTCTGGCAATTTAGACGAGGTCACACGTTCAGTGCCGCTTGGGAAATCTTGCTTATGTGCGCTTATTATTTATCTGTCTTCGTCAAGTGTTGCTACTTGACTAAAATATGAGTCTGGAAACACCAAGGAAATATTAAGTTCGACGGTTTGGGGAATATGTGGAACGGTGTTGCCCTTGCAAATTTTTGGAACTTATTTTTTAATCCTAAGAATACGTTATCCGTTATTATTTATTTTTATAGAATAGCATTTTTAAATTGTAAAATTGATAGTAAAAATTACATAATGTTCTATGTTCAATATATTTTGCAAGTACCTATGTGATACATTTGTATGAAGAACTAATCAATAGTCTTGTACTTAGAGTCTAGTAACCTTTAACAAAATCGTATAAAATCTAAGAGAGACAAAAGAAAAGTTTAATTGTATTATGAGGTTTAATGAAGTAAAGCTATGGAATGAAGCTACGGAAAATGCGTTAACATACGAAATACTTTAAATTTATTATAGTTGAACGCTAGTTCAATCTTTTTTTTTAATTTAACGAGGAGGATTAAAAAATCGTCATTTATTGTTAGTTAGTTAGTTAATGTCTAAGTTATCTACTTTTAACAATCACTTAGACACAATAAAATAAAAATTTTATACAAATTCAAAATAGTACAATTAAACACTTGAAATGACTGAGAATAATAAAAGTGAATCGCTTTGATCAATAACACAATTCGTTATTATATTGTATATTAACAATAACATTATCTACATTTAATCGAGTGTCATCAACATAATTACCGAAATTACTCAACCGTTTGTCCTATCTAATTAACACTCAATAATATCAGCTTTATTATTGAACACTGTTCAAATTATTATATCACAGTAATGTGATCTAATGAAGTGGAGAATTTTGTGAACGCTTGCATACGAATATAATTATAAATAAAATTTATTGGTCAGATGAAATCGCTTACAAATTATTGAACTTAATAAAAGCCGCTTTATAATTATTTGTCGACTGAGTTAACTCATTAATTGAGACTCTTAATTAGTTGAGTTGGCTTAGTTAAACTCTTTTAGTAGAAGTTGAGTATCGGGGATTATTCTTCAACCCACTCTAACCGATAATTTTATATCTTTACTTACTTACTTAAATAGGAAAGATTTGATTTTTTGTTTGCTTGATTTACTAATCCGATTTGAAAAATTCTTTTACAACAGTAAGAGAATTTTTTAAGGGAAGCTACACTGTCCGCGGGTGATATGGGCTATATTATATTTCCAAAAAAATTAGGGAAAAAATATTTTGAAATTTTTGTTAAACATCCGTGCAAAGCCGCGGCGCGATGCTAGTACGTTATGTATATATATTTATTTATGATAATATCGAAATCTAAAAGTGAATGACGCCTAAAGTTAGTGCATTCACTTAGTTCGATAAACTATTGTTCATTAAGGCGAGGTATTTAACTCAGACAGATCACACAGGCAGGTAGATGTCTTGAAAGGAGTTATGGAGAACTTGGTTAGTTTTAAGCAGCACTAGACAACAGACATTGGGAATTAATAGCGAAATTCACGGTCCAGAATTTAAAGTTATAACCATGACAACAAGGCAAGTCATGTTTAAAAAAAGATTAACATTTTCTTTTTCATTTATGTGTAGTTTTTATTTCTAACTGTCGTTATCACTTATTATTATTTAATAACTTATTTCGATGTTATAATATATTATACTTTGATTTACTTATTTATTTTTTAATTACCACAAATAACTATACGTGGGATAAACAACAAGCTAGTACAAATAACTTAAACTGCAGCAAGAACATTGCATATAAATCATTGTATTCTGACAGCTGAATATAAATGGGTTACATCTAAAGCATGCTACTGGACTATAATATTTGAATATTTGATAAACGTTCAAGCATGTTTAAAGAATAATACTTATATTTACAACACATATCAAATAAAACGTGGGTAAAACATATTATAAAGATGAAAATCTCGACAAAAGCATGATACTGTAAAGAAATAATAAGATATAACAAAAAACGAAGGAGAAAGCTTCTCATTAAAGCGCTTTTAAAAGACTACTTCAATAAAGTTTAAAGGTATATTTACTTTCGAGTTTGATTTTTATTTTGTTTAATATCCATTAAACCGTGATTAAAATTTTAACACGTTACAAAAAACATTTTCGTAAAAACCTATTCCTACATACGTTGTTTTAAAAATATCAAAAACAATACATTTATTATATAGTTTATTACAAAACGTAAAAAGGCAAAATACGAATGCAGACGCAAAATAGGTTGTTGACATTGTTGTTTTTCATTTGTTCACTCATAATTTTCTTTTGTATCTGCCAACTGAGCCATCTGCAATAAACATTTCGAATGAGATTGAATTTCAAAAGTTAAAACCAAGGTAATAGGAGTCATAATCGCTTGAAATTCATGTATCATTTAAATTTAACGAAGTTCAGTGAATCCCGGTGCTGGATTAGTTCCCCACTTAAGCTGGTAGTTGGTTTCTGTGATAAATGACGACGCACAATAGTTACGAATTGTAACCGTGTTAAACGATGCACTCGATTGCTTCACAATAAACTTTAATATGATAATATACTTGACGGAGAGTCAATACAGATAGTTATTAATGACGGTACCTGTGTTGTTATTATTATTCATCTACCCTCACTCATTCTATTATTCGAGTCATTCCTTCGTGCATAAAAGACCGATGCAACCGCAGCTCAGGCAGTCTTGGCTCTGGCGTGGTGCGGTGCACTTGTGTATCCTGCTAGTAGTTTAACCTCGACTCTTGTAAGGGTTAGTTTGTGTACACGAATTAATTGTTACATTATATTGTGGGCAACTCGGGCAGTGGAGGCGAGCGTTAATGCGCATTTTAAAGACGGCCGTCTTAAACCTAGACTCGGGTCGCAACTCCCGGGCACTGACTCTGAGTTGTCTCTCTGCCACGCGATAGATCCGGTACCCGCTCGGTGAGTCCATTGAATATTTAGTAGTTCAGTCTCCACCCCGTTTCTGTGTAACTATCTTGTGTTAAATTACATTGTTAGTAGACCAGTTCGGTCATCCGTCCGTTCTTCTCCTACCTACTTCTGATCTGCGACATCAGAAGTGGGATACTGTTCTCGTGCCCACTAAGAGTGTTACTATAGTGAGTAATTTATTTCACGATGCCACGAGTATCGCGTTCGCGTAGTCCCGTTAAATTATCGTGCGATCGAAGAGCAAGTCGAGTCGACATCATTTAAACTGATAAGTTAAAATATTCAATGTCGCGAGCGTAGTCGTGGTATTTAGGTTGTTTGTTAAGTTTTTGAGGTTACCCACTTGTTTGTGATAACGTTTTAATATCGCCTCAGCTTGAGTATTTCCGATTACCCTCTGTAACGGATATTTTTGTGTTGTTTATTGAAGTGCCGAGGGAGCGTGAAGTTTCTGATAGGACGGTTGTTTTGTTGTATTCTTATCGGTGTACAAGTGATTTTTGTTCAGTGTTCGATTGCGTAATTCGATTTACCGGTTTATTTGTTGAATTTAGTTTTCTTGTGATACGTAGGTAGTTGTGTAGTGTTTAATTTTGTTAATAGATTTTGCGATTCAGTTTTTGTTTCGATTCAGTTACAATGTTAGATCGTGAGCATAATCTTAGTACGAGCCATCGCGATTTTGTCAGGATAGACGAGCGATATTTTGTTTTTGCTTACAAATTCGATTAAGGAAGATGCCAGAAGGTCGTGTACTAATTGAGTTTTATGTGGATAACGATCATAATGGTGAACATCTTAGTGATATGACAGAAAACTGATGTAATCACTCTAAAGACTGTAGTGTGTAGTCATCAAGAGGATGATACACGATTGCTGGTTGGAAGGGTGGCTTACATAGTTGTTAGTGTTGTAGAAAAAGAGTTTGGTTATTGAAAATTGGATTGACGTTGGTACACGACTCTAGACAGTTATATTTGCGTTAAGTTTTTGTGGTTACCCACTTGTTGGTGATAAAGTGTTAATATCGTCTTAGTTTGAGTATTTCCGATTACCCTCTGTAACGAGTATTTTTGTGTAGTATCGAGGGTTTTCAGTCTTTCTCTACCTTTGATTGATTTGTTTAAACTGTTTAAACTGTTTAAAAGTTATTTAGTTTTTCTGTTTAAAATAAAAATGTTTAAATTAAGAAGGTTAATTTATAACACCTTGGTACAATCTCGGGCCCATTATGGTAGTCGTTGTAGGTAACTGTTAAAGTTTGTTTTGTTACAAAATGAGAAGCGCAATCAAACGAATCTTGATCCGAAGTATCGAGGCCCTTTTCGCGTAATAGAAGTTCTCGAAGGTAATCGGTATACCCTTAAGGCTCTAAATTGTAAACGTACCTATTTTGCTCACGAGTGGTTAAGGAAAATGCTAGCATATCATGTACCAGACGATGTTGATGAAGTTTATGATCTTGTTGATAATGATGATGTTCAAGTTTAAGTAGATGGAAAGACTCGAGTGAATGACTCTATCGACCGTAATGTGTTCAACCGTACCAGTGAATTTATTCGTAGTCGTAGCCCGGTAGAATTGTCTCTTGGGGCAACCCAAGAGTCCAGGGTGCGCGGCGTGCGTTTAACTCTGGCGGAGGTCGTGGTCTAGTCTGTTGAGAGCGTAGCGTGTAGTCGCAGGGGTGACTGACACGGGCGATCCATTCGGTGGATATGTGTACTGAGAAGTACGTGACTGACACATGTACTGTGATTGCTCTTCTTGTAGAGAGCCGTGGTGTTAGAGGTCTTTACTCGAGGATTTTTGGTTGTAACTTGTTGTAGAAGTAGACGTACGGTCTATAGTTTTGGTTGTGATGACGTCGATGGTACATGGCTGTGGTAATTATGTGAAGTGATTAGTTATAATTGGTTTAACGACATTTATGATTCAGATTATTGTAAAGTTCTGAAATAATAATAGAACCTATAGGTATGTTCACGATCGTTTACGAAGGATTCCTCTTGCTGTAGCTGCTGAATTAGATTTGTTTAATGTTGTTGATGCTAATTTGGTCGTATCACATGAGGTGATGATGATATATGTTGGTCGTATCACGTGAGGTGATGACAATATGTGCGGCAATAGTAGTTGTCACTAGCTGCTGAGGCAGTCGGGCATGAGCTACTGTCGCTCGATTTAGGTGACAGTAGCGACTCTTTTAGTTGGTTATCGTCACTCGATGGAGGTGGCATGAGCTGCTGTCACTCGATTTAGGTGACAGTGGCGACTTTAGTGGTTATCGTCACTCGATGGAGGTGGCATGAGCTACTGTCGCTCGATTTAGGTGACAGTAGCGACTCTTTTAGTTGGTTATAGTCACTCGATGGAGGTGACATGAGCTGCTGTCGCTCGATTTAGGTGACAGTGGCGACTCTAGTGGTTATCGTCACTCGATGGAGGTGGCATGAGCTGCTGTCACTCGATTTAGGTGACAGTGGTGACTAATATGTGGAAAGCAATAATGGAGTAATGTTTATACCAAAACGATTGGTCAATTTTGATTTAATGGTAGATTGGCGTATGGTTGTATGGTGTGTCAACAAAAAGTGGTTGTACTATCGCTTTATCCTTGGTTAAGTGTGGGTCAGGATAGGCCGAGACGGAACTTTGATATCGCAGTACCTTTTTGCTTTTTACGGCATCACACGGGGACGTGTGACTTGTCAGGATGGCCGTGTCGGAGAGTCAATACAGATAGTTATTAATGACGGTACCTGTGTTGTTATTATTATTCATCTACCCTCACTCATTCTATTATTCGAGTCATTCCTTCGTGCATAAAAGACCGATGCAACCGCAGCTCAGGCAGTCTTGGCTCTGGCGTGGTGCGGTGCACTTGTGTATCCTGCTAGTAGTTTAACCTCGACTCTTGTAAGGGTTAGTTTGTGTACACGAATTAATTGTTACATTATATTGTGGGCAACTCGGGCAGTGGAGGCGAGCGTTAATGCGCATTTTAAAGACGGCCGTCTTAAACCTAGACTCGGGTCGCAACTCCCGGGCACTGACTCTGAGTTGTCTCTCTGCCACGCGATAGATCCGGTACCCGCTCGGTGAGTCCATTGAATATTTAGTAGTTCAGTCTCCACCCCGTTTCTGTGTAACTATCTTGTGTTAAATTACATTGTTAGTAGACCAGTTCGGTCATCCGTCCGTTCTTCTCCTACCTACTTCTGATCTGCGACATACTTATATATGAGAGACATGCAATTTTCTATTGCATCAGCAACTTAGTAATATGAAATATTTAAATGTTATAGCTTTGTCCTTGTCATTCGAATGTTCTATCATGTTTTGGAAAAGCAGTAAAATTACTATTTTACTGAAACTGTGTTTACTAACATGGATTGGTTGAGAGCCTTCACTCGAGCTATGAACTGACCTATTTTACAGTGGAGTTTCTTCTATAGATGGATAATGCTGGACATCAGAAGAAGCCCGCGATATTCGGTCTGCATTTTAGCCCTTTGTAGCTCTAATAACAGTCATTTTCTCGTAGTACTTAGAACGTCAGTTTCCCAACGCATAACTATGGCGGGTACTTCGATTCTTTAATGGATTTTTTCACTTATTATTTCTATTGAGTGACCCTAAAGACTTTTGTCAGTGTTCTTGTAATATTTTAATAAGTTATCAAGTATAAATATAGATCAAATACATTTCCTCAATGTATTATTCAGAAATATTATTAGCTACAATACAACGGGTCTATACAAATAGTACATAGGTCCGAAACAATCATCATTATCTGTATAACTTTGTATTCGTTCTTCAAATAAACTTTTTATTTCAAAAATGTTGTACATACACAAATCACGGTTATTTAATTTCGTAGCTTGCACCACTATCAATACTACTCTTCATAAAAAAATTAAAAAAAAACAACCATTCAATCATTCAGCTTAACCACAAGTAAGCTGCGTTTAGTTTTAAAGTTCAACAGAAAAGAATAAAATTTCAATGTATCAAAAAGAATAAAATCAAAAAGAATAAAATTCAAAAAGAATAAAAATAAATAAAAAATCAAAAAGAATAAAATTTCAATGTATCTTTATAATAAAATCGAGGTGAATTAGTAAATTATTTTGTAGATAGGTTTTAGTATTTTAGCAGCACCCAGACATATGTAATCATGCTTGAACTACATCTATATAGTCACTTATACCGTCACAAAAAGTAGAAATAGTTTAAAAAGCAAACTTAAAATCTACTAAGACCCAGTCCACTCATTTCATTATGTTAAATATAATGTGCAGTAGGTACATTCACAAAAAGTCAGTTACGATATTTAAAAAATATAATAAGATTTATAATGCTTCACTTCACAAATTGTTATAAAACAAACTACGGCTATAATTATACCTACTAAAAATTTACACTGATTTGTGGCACTTTCTTAATACAATACTGCTTAAACTGAATATTAAACTTAGCTAATAATTGGGATTTTTGATGTGAAACTTCTTTAGGCGCATGAGGGGTAAAATTTGAGCGACCGGTAACGCGGCAACGTCAGCTATGGTCAACACTTGGATGGGTGACCGCCCGGGAACACCGCGTGACGTTGGCTTTTTGTTTTTGTTTTTTTCAAGTAGTTTTTTATTAGTTTTTTTGTTGATTCCCTTTTTATTAGTTTTTTAAAATTAGTTTGCCAAAGAAGTTTCACTTCTGACATGTCTACTTTGTACGCAAGCATTTTTTTAAAATAATACATTATTTAAAAAAAAATGCTTGCGTAGAGGTTAGATTTAATTTAAACAAATATTAATAAAGATTAAAACGAATTAATTTAGTCAGTGTTTATTCGTACGTTCTTTCATATAACATAGTAATGTTATGAGATTATGACTACGTAATATTTAGTAGATAGGTACTCTTTTAGTCAACGAAATTAACAGTAGGTACGCTACAAAGAAAAGACACTTTAATCAACAAATATTAGTAAAATAAAATTACATTTTATTCTTTACAATGTTGTTAATTCAGGAACGCCGACAATACTACAATGTATCAGGTTTGAACAAAAATGCCACTTAGTCTTAATGATGATCTTTATTGCATACTTAGTGCGCCATAGAATGTCAGCTATTATGTCATTATCATCGTATCTTAAGCAATGATTCATAAGTTTTTTCTTTTTTACAGTATTAAATTTACACATACTTTTATCACAAGCCTTAAGTGACTGTACTGGTTGGACTATATAGTACACAATTACACAGGAATACAATGACAGGTTACGCAATTGATGTAGCCCTTTTATAGAGCTTTCAGTTTTTGGTTCTTAAGGGCCACAGATCACAAAACTACGTTGCTAAATCAGGTGTGCCTCAACGGTTAATCTTAGGTCCTGTTCTCTTAACGTTGTTCAGTTATGTTCAGTAATGATATTTGGGTTGCCTGGAAGAAATGGCTAAATAGCCATAAGTCCGCCCATTGTACTTCACAGTCTGTAAATGTCTTTAAATGTGTTTAATGTTTAAAATGTACTTGCGATGTACAATAAAGTGTAAATAAATAAATAAATAAAAAGATATTACATCTTCGTTTAAAAACTGTAGGTATTCGATTTTTGCTCCCAATTTAAAAGTATGTAGAACAAACATATACTTTTAAAAGTATATAGGTCGACTGCGGATTCCTTACTAATTTAGAGTTACCTTGATCGAATCAATGCGTGATGTGAAAAATCGATATGATTTCGAATACAAAAAAATCGTTTCATATTAAATATACAAGGAAAAAGAAAACTCTTTCAGCAACATATAGTTTAAATTCAAAAGTGTTACAAGAAGTGAATAAAATACTAGATTTCGGTGTGATAATGGACAGTAAAATAATATACAGGGCACACGTTGATTATGTAACAAACCAAACTTACACAATGCTAGGCTTCCTGATAAGGAATACTAAAGGATTTTTACACCCATGAACAAAAATAGTTTTGTGTGAAGCACTTGTGTGAAACAAGCTTAAATTTGCGCCAGTTGTCTGGATTCCACAATGTTCTACTCAGTCACATTGTCTTCCTCAAAAATATTTTGTTGCATTCATTTACTTAGTCACATAAAATTAAGCGTCCCCCGCATATACTCGCAAGATCGTATGCATATTAAACCAGTGCTGTTAGCTTTTAAAAATGGTAAAAACCAAAGAAAATTATTGTAGGATGAAACACATTGGAAATGAATGAAAAACTTCCTGACCTCAGATCGACCGTAATTTATTTTTTCTTTCATTTTCGTTGTATTCTCTTTCATTTCCAATGTGTTTCATCATACTATAATTTTCTTTGGTTTCAAAAGCACTGGTCTATAATTATTATAGAACTAACGCTCTCAAGGATTCTTTACTACCGCGAGTACACTCTGAGTAATACCGATTCTCCGTGTCAAAATTAGACATAGATATTTTTCAAGATACAGTCTTAAACCTTAGAAAAAAACTACAACATATTTCTGTTCATATCCTGCCATATAACTTGCATAATTTGCTTAAATTTTAAAATCATTATAGTGAATTTTTTCTCTTATATTTTGGGCAAGAAACTATGTGGCAAAAACTCACTTATTTTGATTTTTTTTTGATTTTTTTTAATTTATTTATTTATACTTTATTACATTATTTACTTTACATCACAACTACAAATATTATTTACAGACTGTGAAGTACAATGGGCGGACTTATGGCTATTTAGCCATTTCTTCCAGACAACCCAATATTCCCTACTATGAGTAACGATCGCTATCAGGTGTACATGATAACAACCGGGACCGACGGCTTAATGTGCTCTCCGAGGCACGGTGGGGAGACCCACAAGGACTGCACAAACACCCAGACCACGGCAAACATCTGTATGGCCAATGCAAATGTTGTCGTGTGCGGGGATCGAACCCGCAACCGCCCGCGCAACAGCCAATCGCAATCCAGTGCTGTGACCGCTGTGCCAACGCGGCGTCGTATCAATTAATTAAGAATGATGTACACCTGTAATTGGCATGCATACTATCTTAAAATTATATAGAATTGCTTGTTGTAATGTAAAGTATGTTATATTGTTGGGATGTCTTTAATAAATAAATAAATAATTATTGTCATCTTCAATTCGTAATCTCATCCTTCGCTTTTTAGTTATTGATATATGAGCCTCTTTTGAATTACACTAATTAAACCTTAGAAACTCAAGGAAACAAACAATATTTTCTTTACACATCCTTACTTTTATTTTCATAATTTATAAACAAATATTTTTTCATATTACAATTGCGATTTACAAATACACAGGTCACATTGTGAGATACAGTCAACAATTTTGTGTTTGAGGTCTCTGCCTTTGTTCTAAGAATATCTATTCTTCATTAAAATTATCTCTTTATAGTCGCTAGCAGCTCATTTATCATTGCATAGTTTCATATACTAAAGATTTTTATTTTTATTTTGTAAGACTTATTTATGGGTGGCAAATAAAGGTATCTGGCGTAACTATATACATACGAAAGTTTATGACATGTATTTTTCACCATCAAAGTTTTTTTTTGTCCAAAAGTTCTATTCCCAATTTTTGAGTCTAATAGTTATAACCAAGCAATTTTTAATCTCTTGTTGATAAAACAAGTAACTTATTAGCAAAATATATTTAATCTGAAACCATTAAAACTTCCTAAAAATACTTTAATGTACTGATTACATAATCAATACAATATAGAATAAAAAAAATAATATTTACGAATAAAATTATAGTCTCGAAAATTATCTCCAAATACGCTAACCTCATCGTCTATTGGACTGATTATAATTGTTTATGATCATGTTTAACCAGAAATCTGATGAAGGGGAAACCGCCGACACCTTATTGTTGAAGTAAATATAACATTACTAATGTATATATCATATTATAGTAGTAGATTAGGATTCCCTACCTAGTAAACGAATATTCTTTTGTTATTCTAAATTCCTTAAAATTCAACACACATAAAATATTATTCGTTTTAATACATAAAATAATTAACTTTTTGTATTAAATTTTATGATATTGAAACATTTAAAATTATACGCAATGCGATATCTGAGTAAATAACAAAAACAGATCCGGAAAGGCAAAATAAATTCGCCTCTTTATCTCTACCGAGTCCAATCGGAATGCCGTTCCGCAAATAGGTCAACAAGTTTAGCCTAGCCGTTTTTAAGCTTAAGCGAAACAAGCGACAATCGCAATATAATTTAAGTTTAAAACTCTAAATTGTACGGAACACAAGTTTGCACAGTTCGGTTTTGCAGCTGCTTACATTGCAGAACTTTGTTAAGATACAACTGGAGGATGTTGTAATTAAATGTATAATCCATATCTCATCGTTTGTGGCTGACTTTATTTTGTGGGGTAGTTCACTATGAGTTGTTTTAAAAGTTTAAATATTTATGCATATTTTAACATCTATCTCGATATAATATGTATATATATATACAAGGCATCGAAATTTTCAAAAATCATGAATCTTTTTCTTTTTCAGATGCTGATGGTAATATTTCTGGTACCAGCATTATGTTCAATTTTGGCAGTCTTGCGGTGTTATAAAGGCGGTGAATCCTTGCGACGTCGTTAGGTTGTATATTTACATGATTGAAATAAATTAAAACTTTATTTCACCATAAGTTGGTTACATGAATAAATTTTTTTTTTATATCGCAGGGTAACCCATTTACGGGTGACATCCAGGACGCCCGGGTAGGCAGTCCTAGACCGTATCTTGAACTCAGCACTTGGGGGTGCCACTACCACACTAATCCCCTGCGGGAGCCTTCAGCCGCTTCAATTGGAGGGTCCCGGATCTGCAGGCAAAAGGATCCCTCCAGCGACAGGCTGGCCTCGGCGAAAAGGCCAGACTTCTCCTCCATGGGTACTGTCTGGCTCAGGCGACATGCACTTATCACATGTCAAATTATTAGAATCATTAAAGGTCTGATCACGCTTCACTTTTCGTCTGCGAGATGAACCTATTAATTACTAGTACCTGGGTGACCGAGCCCAGCTCGGTAGTTTTATTTTATTTTTTGTTTTTTTTTTTCGGTATTTTTATATTTTAATTTTATTTAAATAATAAATCACGAGTGAAATTAAAAAAAAAAAAGAAAAAAAAAGTAATCTGGAGACTGAGATTCGAACCCGGGTCAAAACGATTTCAAATCCGTCGCTTTCCTAATTACGCTGTTACAGCTATATTAATAATGGTGAAATTAAGCTTCGTATTCTAATGATATTTTTTCATTGCCTAAAAACAGGGATAAAACGACATTTTTTTTAAATGAATCCTAGCTAGATCAATTTTTCACCCCCGAAATCCCCTGCATACTAAATTTCACGAAAATCGTTGGAGCCGATTCCGAGATTCAGAAAAAAAAAATATATATATATATATATATATATATATATATATATATACAAGAATTGCTCGTTCGTTATTAAAAGTTTTGTTAAATTTTTTCGTATACTTTCATTTATTTTTATTTAATTAACTGACTTCAAACTTGGAACGAAACCTGAGAGTACCTATGTACCTTATAGTTGTAACAAGAGTTTAAACTGTAGAAATGGTATTTTTTAATTATACTTGATATAATATTATACAACCACAAAATGGAACGACATGGCGGTAACTGATTTTAGTAATAGCACGCATCCAAAGACGTACAAAGAGACAAAAGTTTATATGCAATTAAAACAAAATATAGCTTAACTTAAATTAAAGTCTACGCCTTTCAGTCATACTCCAGTGCTTGCGAGGAATGTACATATTGCAGCATCAGATTTAATTTTCCCTGTTGTAATATTAAATAGCTCGACAAAGGCTGGCAAAGGTCCTAAAGAGGCAATTTTTCTGTTAGACTTGGCATAACGGAAAAAAATTTAAACAAAGGAAACTTCACACACATAATGGGTGTGGCTTGGAATTTATTTTTTCATATGGCCCAAATTATAAACGTGGGGTTGACAGCTTTGAAAAATTAGCCCTTGGCGAAATAAGACAAAAACATTACCCTCTTTTAGCCTAGCTGTTGGATAAAGAAAATATCTTCCGCCAACAATTCAAGGTTCAGTGTTTTCTAACACTACTTCTCGGTTAAAGTGAATTAATTTGATGGAAAACTTGACTTACAAAATGGGTTTTATAATATACTTAGACTTTAGAATAGACTTGACAAAATTAGAAAAGACAATATTTTGTTATCTTCGGGAGGCTGCACAGACATGATCTTCAGGCAGTATATTTTATTTTCCAGGTCAAATATTATTTGGACATAGCCTACAAGTAATATTACAATTTTCTATACCATGCACTTTTATGGTGTCTTTGAGCAATAAATATTTTATCAAATCACGCTTAAATGTTAACATTTTACGTTTCATAAAGTATAAGGTTATCGCAGTGTCGCACTAAAATCGGTAGTTATGTAACCTAAATAGGCTTTCCGCCATCTCGGAAAAGAAATTTGTTTCCAACGTAATGGAAGACGCAAGTTCCAGGATATGCGAGTTTATGTACGTTTAAAGTTTCATTTCAAACAAACGCTTTGTTTTGTTGAAGGAAACACGTTGTCGATTTATTAGAGAACTTTTGCCTACGGTTCACGCTATTTAGAGTGCGGAGTTCTAAAATGTATAATGTATTAAATGATAAAATGATCAATTATTATTGGTCAAAACCGTACTCAAATAAAAAAGAATGTCGCACTCGTAGGACAATACAAAAAAAAAAACTAAGTTCAAAAATAGAAATAAAAGTATTTATTTCGCCATAAGGTGACACACACTTGACAAACGTCAAAAAAATTTCAACATTTCTACTAAAATTTGGTAGATATAGTGAGTACTATGGTAATCTGGATCTTACCAAATGGTTTGAAACTAATATCTAATGTATCATCTAATGATCAATATTCATCTGTCTTTGAAATTACATAAAATTTGTTTTACATAAATGAAAAATATTAACAAAATACGACAACAGAGGTTAAAAATTAAGGTTTGTATACCAACATATAAGCACTAAAGAATGTAGCCACCCCCTCTCTTCCCGTGGGTGTCGTAAGAGGCGACCAAGGGATAGCACAGTTCCACTACCACCTTGGAACTTAAAAAGCCGACGGATGGCGGGATAACCATCCATACTGGCTTTGAAATACACAGGCCGAAGACGGGCAGCAGCGTCTTCGGTGCGACAAAGCCAGCCCTGCGGTCACCAACCCGCCTGCCCAGCGTGGTGACTATGGGCAAAACACATGAGTTCACGTCGTAATGTCGGGCGCGAGCTTGTGGAGGCCTATGTCCAACAGTGGACTGTGATAGGCTGTAGTGGTGGATACCAACATATTATTTGTACTATATTATTTATACTAAATTATTCTAGTGATCTCAGATTAATAAACAAAAGGCAGATGGAGCGTACGCAACAAAAAGTATGAAACCACTTTTTATTCATGTGTGCGTGACGACTAGAAGTGGCACTGTAGGGACACGTGCATCTATGTGCGTGTAATGATGCCATAAAAAGAAAAAAACTCCCTGAATTTTTTAAATTTCCTTTTACGACAATAGGTTCTAAAGTTTTATTTGGATACATGAGTTTATAACTAAATGGATACTTTGGGTTTGCATGTGGATTGAACGATTGTTTAATTAAGTTGTTTATTAAACACTTAAATTTTCATGTACATTGTAAACGTCATAGAGCGAAATTCAAGAGCTCGCATGTTTTATTAAATTAAAAGAGGTTTCGTGAAAATAATAAAAGAAATAATATAGAATAAGTAGTTTATATAGTATATATAGTATAAGAATAAGTAGTTTCTCCAATTAAAGGGAAAAATATTTCGCCGAAATCTGGCAACACAGTCAATTAATGTCGAGGTTTTGTGTTTCGAGACAACTGTATCATTATTATTGGGTAAATAAATAATAAAATCAATTAAATAATTTATAATTACTTGTGAAATGATATTCTATCCTCTTTTTTTTTGGGAACAACTTTTACAATGTTTAATAACACAGGACGGCATTTTTTGACACAAAATAATCAATCACTCGAGACGTTTAAGCAGTACGACGCTATCTTTAGCATTGCTGCGACATTGTATTCGCTTTTGAATTTGTATTCGCTTTGGTGGCTTCACTCGCATGTTCGGCGCGCTCCATCTGCCTTTTGTTTATAAGGGAATTCCCTTCTATGAATAATTATGATAAGCTCATCACGTATTTAGCTTAGCATTGAAGCATTTTGGAGTATCATATTACAGCTTGTTCTGACAAGTGGAACTTTTAAAATTGATTTGAATAGCTACTACCACATTCTATGGTAAAAGGCTTAAAAGCTAACTTGCGACCTTTGTTTTTTCACTTATACTACATAGACTAACTGTGTCCCACGGTTTCGCGCAAGTTAATTTGAGGAAAAAAAGGAACTAAAATATTTTTGTACCATTACTGTGTAACTCGGCGACTTACATAAAGCGCGCGGCTATTCGGCACGTCGTTCATTTGATTTTACATCATCTCCCAAGTTATGCGTCCAAATTAAATGTTATTAAAAGTTACCTTCATTAAAAGAACTTTAGGTTCCTCAGCATGGAGCTTTAACTACCAGTGTCCTCCAGTGGCTTCAACCTGCCACTGGAGGATTACTATTATTATATTTTTAAATATTTATGTTTCCCTTTTTATAAATACACTCGAGAGCAATGAATCCGGGTCACTTAAAGAATCCTAAAAATCTCGCTAACTAAGAATGCTTGCGATATTGTTTAAAATGATATATTTAAAAAAAAGCAATCGAAAAATTGTACGAAGAAATATTTATTAAAATGCTTTAAAGGATCTTAAATCTCTAATCTACTTATTGGAAATGTTACTTTTAAAATGAACAATTTCAAGAATCTTATTTATCTTCATCAATCTGTAGTAAAGGCGAGTTTCCACTGGCGGCGATCCAAATACGTCGCCGCACAGTGCTATAAAGCGACAGCATAGAGATCTTCAAGATTTGTGAGTAGAGATAAAAGCAGCTGAAATTGTGATTGAACAATAAACAAGAAATTGAATTTGTTTACTTGACTTTATTTACTTCTGGCGTTGCAAGACTATGCTTGACTTGGATCGTGTATTTTTGTTTGGCTAAATAAAATTATTTCTATATTATTAGAGTAATTGTTTCTGGCCAACATATTTTGCTATTTATGTCCCGCGGCGCCTTCAAATTTGTCGTGCTGCTGTCGCGCGTTGTTATTTACATACATTTACAACGTCGCGCGTCAGCAGCGCTGCAGACGCGCTGCCGCCGCGCGGCTAATTTGAAGGCGCCCTAAAGGTTGTCTGGAAGAGATCGCTACTAAGCGATAAGACCGCCTTTGTACATTACTATATTATCTATGTGTAAATAACTGTTTTATGTATTTTTTTTTCTGCGTTGTGTGCAATAATATAATATAATATAATATATTATATTTATCTATCTAAGTGCGTAGGGCGTTGATTTTTATTTTTACACAATAATCTTAACCAGTTAGTGCTGGGGCAATTTATCACTGACTTGATCAAAAAAGAGTTTTGTTTCTTCTATTTCTTGTATACGAAACGAAACATATCGTTTACAGAGCTTTCCGTTTAATATACATGTATTTAGACGTTTGGAAATGAATGATATGGATTCTGATTGAAACTGATCGCACACTACAGCCGAGAAGTGTATTTTGAATTTGTGTAGTTATTCGCGTAGTGTGGTTACAACAGTATCAACAGTATGACAAACAAAATATTTATTAACGATTAGAAAATCATCTATTTAGTTACAATAATTATTAAGTTACACAAGGTTTAAATATCTTTATATAGGTTAATAATAATTATGTTTTTAAAATTTATGAAAAAATAATACCAAAATAAAAATAAATCAATGCCTTACTTGAACCCAAACAAGATGTTGTGAGGGTTTCAAACACACACAAAACAATCACAAGTAGGTAGGTACGTACATACAGTATCTTCGCAAACATTTGACCCGAATAAAAGTCTGTCATGACCGCTAGCATACAGTCAATTGTTTGAGTAATGTGCTAAGCCGTGTTAATGAGGTAAAATAATTGTTTGCTCGCAAACGAAAAAAAACTGACTTCAATTACATCGATCTAAAAATCTATTTCAATGATTAAAATTTTAAGATAGACTTATTTAAATAGTGCTGTGTGGTTACGGCACTTAAGAATGTAGCCACCCCCTCTCTTCCCGTGGGTGTCGTAAGAGGCGACTAAGGGATAGCACAGTGCCACTACCACCTTGGAACTTAAAAAGCCAACGGATGGCGGGATAACCATCCATGCTGGCTTTGAAATACACAGGCCAAAGACGGGCAGCAGCTTCTTCGGTGCGACAAAGCCAGCCCTGCGGTCACCAACCCGCCTGCCCAGCGTGGTGACTATGGGCAAAACACATGAGTTCGCGTCATAATGTCGGGCGCGAACTTGTGGAGGCCTATGTCCAACAGTGGACTGTGATAGGCTGTAGTGGTATTTAAATAAATTCAAATACATTTATCCATTAAACTAAAATTTGTATAATTATTAAATTATTTAATTAATATAAAAAAATATTATGTATTTTCATGACAATACAATTTGCAATTGTCTATTAGAAGTAATTCCTCCAGTAGACTTTCGCAAACTATTACATTACTCTGTGAGCATTATTGCGAGTTGATTCAATTAGAAGCGGTATTAGCGAGAGATTATCGATGGCGACATCCTTTAAAATTAATATTGTACAGGTGTTTACTTAAATCCGTTGCTCTTATATCATTTTGTAATAAATTATTTTAAATTCTTAAAGGATTCTGAAGTAATGCTTCTAAGGCTTAATTAAAAATATATTTTCAAGTTTCACGATGGCATTGTGTGTATAAAACACACTGTTATGCTTTCTTCAGACCTTTGGACGATGAATTTTTACGGAATAATTATGTGATTTCAAAAACGTAACTAAACGCCGGCAACAATTACATCATTGTATAATCTTTGACACTTGTATATAATAATGGAATTATACGGGAACTTTTGTAAATATCACTTGGCTAAAGAGAGGCCCGTTTGAGGGTTCCAGAAAAAATAAATTCATACGTCATATTGACAAATACATTCCATACTGAGGGAAATAATGCTTACCAGTAGTTTTTAATAATAACTAGGACCAAAAAGTGTAGTGAAGGGTCTAATAGAAACTTATAGAAACTCATAGAAACTACTCGTACTTCTGTGAGCATTTTGTTGCCATTAAGCCATCGTCGTCTGTATCACGGAAGGAAAGCTTACATAAAACATTAAAGTAATTGGACTGAAAACGTACATCTGCCGAAATTGTGTTTGCTATTTATTTATCATCAGTACAATTTTTGAGGTTTCATACTAATTCAAATGTTCATCCGACGTTTTATTGTTTCTACATTTACCGCATAAACCTAAATAGAAAATTGGGCATTACTGCCCCGGGAATAATGAAGATTTTTGTTTATCTTGTAAATCATTGCAAATTTTTCAACGTTAGAGCCCAATTAGTTTGTCCTGTTTCCAAAAGGAGTGTTTAATTAAGGCGTATGTTCCAAATTTCAGGTCTTTTTATCTGATGCGATTTTCATTAGCTTTGACTGCTCTGATTTTCAGTTTACGGTAACGTTTACGATTCATCGCGTTTGCATATTAACGAAAGTATATGTCAAAACTCAAGACT
Source organism: Melitaea athalia (assembly GCA_905220545.2). Taxonomy (NCBI): domain Eukaryota; kingdom Metazoa; phylum Arthropoda; class Insecta; order Lepidoptera; family Nymphalidae; genus Melitaea; species Melitaea athalia. The sequence continues at coordinate 7,960,177 of HG992184.1, forward strand.
ATGTTTATTTTCAATTGTTTTTGTGTTTATTAAAATAAAAATAAACTTTGGGCATTAGTTGCGTTTAATTATTTATTTTACAATAAGCGAAGCGATTTATCTATACTAATATTATAAAGAGGTAAAGTTTTTAACTTTGTTTGTTTGTAGGGGGTAATCCTCGCAAATACTGATCTGATCATGAGAATTCTTTCACTAACAGAAAGCTACACTATTCAGGAGTGATATAGGCTATAGTTTATTGTTATTGAACAAAAAATTCAGTGAAAAATAATAATAGTATATGTAAATCAAGTCGAAGAACTATGAGCGAGATGAAAACTTTACTATGTATTTGCATCGCAAAAATAAAATGAACGCCCAACGAAGTGGGCACGGGTCGGCTAGTATAGTATAAATTGGTACACGGAAATTGAATATCACAGCAATCAATATATCCTGTTTCCAAATGAGGATAAAGAAGGCTTGACTGCACCGGTTATTTTCGATGAATGCCCTTTCAATTCGGACAAGCGAGCCCTTTGATCAAGAGAGAGCTATAGGAAGTGGAGCCCTTTGAACGATGTCAAACTGCTAATCTCGTATTAACTCAATTGAAGTGATAATCACCTTCAATATAAGGCACAAATAATAATTAATTTATTTCGTCGTTGTAAAAGGATTTTGTTTTAGTAGGAAAACAAGTGATCAAATAATCACATCTGAACTCCAACATGTACCATAAATTTTATATTTATATGTATGAGACATATTTATATCTACTAGTGGTCGCCTAAAGGTCTAAATTCGACCATAATTAATTCAAATTATAAGTTTGAACATTGTTGAGATTTTAATGAATTTATTATGGTTATGTTTGACATTCAGTATAGACAAACAATAGATCATAATCTATTCTCAGTTTGACGTCAGACTTTAACAGTAAACGAAAGGGTGCGTGTGTGGTTGTCGAATACATGGTTTTGTGTGTCAAATACATGGTAGTGTGTGTATTGTTTTTCTTTATTAATGTAATGTATATTTTATGTATAATTTAAAAGAAACTATTAGCATTTTTCACTTTTTCTCTATATACTTTAAGTGTGCGAAATTTCATATTTCTCCGTCCGCACGATTTTTGTAGAAAGGGGTACTAAGTTTTTGCTTCGCGTATTAGTATATAGAAGACTAGCTGACCCTGCAAACGTTGTTTTGCCATATATGTCATTAACCCCCGCAACCCCCTCTTGTTGGTGTAATTTAGTAAAATCCGTTCTTAGCTGACTTCTACTCGGCGAAAGGAATATTCCTACCAAATTTCAAGTCTCTAGGCCTTATGTTTCCAGAGATATCGTGATGAGTCAATATGGGTGGAAATCTCTTTTATATATATAGATTGTAATTAGAAAATAGTCATAAAATAAAATTATTCATATTAGTTTATAATAGAGAATTGTAACTGTAGCTGGAACCCACAAGACAGGCTTGCTTGTGTGGGGCCTCCGTAAATCGTAATAATTGTAAATGTCTTGTATTCAATTCAAAAAAATCTATAAACTAGGTTCCATAGAAATTGATTTTTGCCTAAAAGAACACAAAAATTAAATATGCTCTTATTCTTACAAACTTTATTACGATTTATATTATTTGTATGATGAAATAGTAATTTATACTATACTTACGATGAAGTTTTGTAAATGCTACATTTGGTTATGATTTTTAGTATAATAATAACTGTGCCCCGCGGTTTCACACGCATTATTTTAACCCACAATAGAAAAGGTTATATTGATCCAATCTTAAGAGGAACAATTCTGAGATACATGATTTTTACGAAACTTTACCTACCTGTTTGCATAGTGCACGCAGCGGAAGCTCTTCAAATGGAAAAAACCTCCCGATTTTGAAATATTATTCATTGATGCTCCGCTCTTATTGGTCCTAACGTGATGATGTATAGCCTAATGACTAATGGGCTATCTAACGCTGAAAGAATTTTTCAAATCGGACCAGTAGTTCCTGAGATCAGCGCGTTCAAACAAACAAACAAACAAACTCTTCAGCTTTATAATATTAGTATAGATAATAATAATTCATTAATATTTTATAATTATGTTAATTGTTCGTGAAAGCGTTGGCGACTCTCGTTTCCCGTTGTGAACACAGCAAATTACTCCGCTTCCCAGTACTCATGGGAATTCCGGTTATCTTATACATCATAGAAACAGACATCACATCACATCACACAACATGCATGAGAGTAGTGTTAGGTTGTGATCATCTGTAAGGTTGAGGGATCCAGATTTTGAGCAAGATATTTCATAACCTAAATACTTTTCCCCCTTATAATATGCTGCCCCATTATTTCTTTCCTTTGAACTAAATAATTGAGGAACAAGACCTTGTCTCATCAAGAAACTGAGCCGACGAAAATATCTGTATACCTACCAATTTTGTCGGTATTTGTTTGTTAGTTCAAATAACTTGGAATCGGTGCCTCGACGCGTTTCCATAAAGGACTACTTTAAATGTACGATTACAGAGATCTCAAAACTTCTAACAATGGGAGTTTCGAAGCAACGCTGAATACTAATGATTCGGGTTGAAAAGTTTTAGATCGATATAATAATGTTTGTTTGTGCCCGTTATCTCCAAACTTCGGGAAATATTCATCTTTGTATACAGTAAACTTGTCTTAAGGAATTTTTTTCAGTATTACCTTCGTTAAAATGATCAAATAATTTCCTGTTTCTAATTTCTGTTGATATTTAGTTCTGTCTTTAAAGCCTGTCAAGTAAAGCAAATAAAAAAATATTTTACTCTTTAATTTTTTTTTAATCTTATGTAATTATAGTTTATAATCGCTCATGTTTATACACACGCTAAGATCGATTGTTTAGAAGAGATTAGCAGTAAATCTTCAATAATCTAATTATATTTTATCTGTTAGATATTTTTATTCAGATATTTCTTAGAAATTGTTTTATATCCTGCTAATAATAACTTTCAGTAACTTATTTGAGAGATATATATTATCAGTAACTGATGCGCGGTAAACTAGCCTTTAATGGAATAACTAGTAAAATTCACTAATATGACGTCACTCTTAGATAATACAGCTATACAATGCTAAGTCAAAAATTTGTTTGTTGTTGTAATTGAAAATGATACATATCTAAGTACACTACGTATACCCACGGTACGGGTACGGTATGGGTACGTATAGGTACTCAGCTCGGGGAGGAAATTGAACCCACAACCTCCGGAACAGAAAACAGAGTCACTGAACCTGCGTCAACGGCCTATTCAAAAATAATGCTTATACAATTTCAATAGATTTGCACCCTAGAAAGTGTACTATTATAAGAAATAGGTGAATATTAAGATTCGAAGAAGAATATTCATTCAGGTCTTAAATATTTTAAACTACATTACATCTCCGGAACAATGTAATTCTAATACCGTTGAAATAAAAAGCTCGTAGGAACTGTTAAACGACTCAAATGCACCTATAATTCAACGCGGGAAAATTCAACGGATATCTTTCTCTGTACGTTAAAGGATCTATTTATTAACAATTCAGCGATTTTAAATAGAATCGAAAACGTGCCAACTTACCCGTAGCCGGTCTGCGAGGTCTTGCGAGATGTCATATAGTATTAATGTAGCGGTCTTATTCTGGGCCAATAACTCGATGGAAAGTTTGTTTAAATTGTACCTTAAAATTACTTATTTATTTTTAGAACTTCAAATGCTTCAATTAAAAATTCAAATACTTTAGGAATATTAATTGGCAACTGTCTAAATTTCTAAGATATAAGATTGTAGATTTACTGTTTCGTGAAAATCTTTGCAGTGTAGATAATATTGTAATTTGTTGTCACATTAACTTTTATAATTATGACCCTGGTTTTTCAGTTTAAATTGAAGCGTAATGTTTCAATTATACCATTAACTCCTTCTAAAAATAGATCATGTAAAAATGTAAGAATCTCAAGACTCCTCAGAATTATTAAATCAAATGAATCAAAATTTTTGTAATTTCATAATTAACCAATTAAATACCATACCTAAACTATCTCTAATTACCACTAGAAAGACATTCTCAGCTCCCGCGTGCTTAAACTAGTGCAACAAAGTAAGTCTAAAACAGGTTTTGATGGTGCCAAAGGATAAGGACGATGTAGGATAAGTCAACACTGGACTGACAGATTCAAACTGAAAATAATTAATGTCGGGAATAGTACGTTATTGCCTAATAATATCATAACTGAAACATTTTCACTCTTATAGTAATTTATTGTCGTATTATAAAACGAAATAACAATTTCCTACTACAATTTATAGTTATCAAAACAACATCGAAACAATATCGCAGCTCTCTTCGAGAATAGACTCAACCATCACCCATGAAGCTATGTATAAGATGTGCCTTAGCCGTTAGCCATAAATTTAAAAATGCATACGGAAAAGTGGTACATAGAGTTTTATTGCAGACGATCTTCCGCGTACTTTTGTTAACATTTTTATGCTGATCCTCTTTGAGATTAGATCACGATTCGGATCAGTGAGAAATTCGTTTAAGCCCGCGGCTACGAGAAACTCGATTGATTTACTGATAGCTGTATTAGCCAAGACAATCTAGTGGATAGAATTTCAAATTGAAACTGCAATAAGGACATCAAAATGTACATATCTTTACTCGGGCGAATAGCTACTGTTACATATACACAAGTTCTGTCTCGATTGTAGATCATACATGTCAAAATTGTGTATTCACGCAAACGAAAAATAACCGACTACAATTACATCGAACAGTATACTATACTACGTAGTTAGATGAACAAATAATCAAGTAAATACATATTTAGTCAGAGATAACACAAAAATTTCTATTTAAATATCAATGAAATTTAAATGGGACTATATGACAAGCATTAGCTTTCGATTAAAGTAAGAATCATCAAAATCGATAACCTCAGTAAAAAGTTTTAAGATATATTTGATCGAGGTCAAGTTACTATTTTTTGAGTAATCTTTCATAGCGCGTATTTACTTGACTGTTTTTAGGGTTCCGTACCTCAAAAGGAAAAAAACGGAACCCTTATAGGATCATTTTATTTTCCCTCTGTCTGTCAACACCTTTTTTTCAGGAACGCGTGGAGGTATCAAACTGAAATTTATATCAAATAGTGATGTTTACTGTGCCTTAGAGTTGTGAAAAAATCAAACTTCTAGGCCAACGCAATTAAAAGATACAGCTCATACAGCCATATTTTATGGTGCATGTTTTTGATACTCGATAGGAAACAAAAGCTACATACACACATATAATATTAGATTTTAGATTAACATGGTTACTTCTAACTAACTAAAATGTTTATAATTTCCTCATGTGTGGGTAACACAAAAAAAAAAACGAATTAAAGATAGCATGGTATCGTCTCTTGTCAAAAGAATTCATTGTAATATGAAATCTTTGAGTAGCGGGGTCTGTAAAGAACTCGCTACAGACGGCACCAAGGTTTGCTTAAAAACCAAAATCATCATGTCAAGAATTTCGACCCAGCTTGATGTGGGTCCATAGCTCAGTTGGCAGAGCGCTGACACGGCACGTCAGAAGGCGCGGGTTGAAATCCCGCTGGTTCGAAAATTTTTGATATGATCTTAGAAATGTTTATGGTTACTTCTATTACTAAAACTATTCGAAAACGGGACATTTACCATGTCTGATATTTTCGTTTTGCGTAGCTCGATATTTCGACATTAACTGCGTATGTCTTGTTCACGAGACGTCTCGTCTCCGCAAAAACGAAAATAATAAACATGGTAAATATCCCGTTTTCGAATAGTTTTACATATAATTATATAATAATCTTTATCGAACAATCTTGCTTGTAATGTCACCATTTTAAAGACTCTTTAGTAGGTACTACAATAATTTATAAAGATATCAAGTAAAATTTACTGCAAATTGTAAAAGTCAAGATAAAAGAAACATTGCGCGTACTAGTATACATATAATTATGTACTCCTGTCTTCAAGTGACAGTCATCTGGAGATAATTTCTTTCATGGATTTCGAACAGTCGGTCATTTTCCGCCTATAGTCCTTTCTTAAGATCGGTATACTAGTTTGTGTATGACACTGTTCATTCTATTACTGTTCTTCACGCTGACATAACTGACTAGCTATATTATAAACATATTATAGACTCCTTGTAACACTGTCATAATTGAAAAGGCGTTATGGCTGATATATCGAATATCAGACTAAAAACTCTATATTAACATGTATCTTTAATTGCTAGACAAACATTCTTGACAGTCCTATAATATTAAAAAATCTCTATATATATAAAAATGAATCGCTGAATGTGTTGCTAAGCGCAAATCTCGAGATCAGCTGAACCGATATCGCTAATTCTTTTTTTATAATATTCCTTGAAGTACGAGGATGGTTGTAACGGAGAGAAAAATTTAAAAAAAATTGCCTGAAAAAGTCTAAAAACAACACTTTTCTATATTTCCATACAAAAGATTAATAATAATAATCATCTAAAAGTCAATTTGAACTTTAATACCATACCATAAAGTTTAAGTGTTAGTGGAGGGGTACCAGGAAGGATAAGTATTAAAAAAAGTAAAAAAATTAAAGAATCGATTGTTAGGCGGTACGAAGTTCGCCGGGTCAGCTAGTTTCTAATAGAAATGTAATTTAATGCTTAACCACTCTATCTATCTGACAATACTGTATAACTAATCCTTTTCTTACACATTTTCATGCAGAAGTCACATTTAATATATTTTTTGATATACAAAATGAGATGATTCGTTTTTCTAATCAAAAAAGAAATTATCAATTCGATTTATTTCATTCTAAATAACTTAATTTGACATGTTCCAAATATTTGACATGAACATAAAGTAATATTCACTTTCTGAATTAATCTTTCATGTTCATAATTATATTATTATAAATTTTATACAGTTCCTTTGATAAACCGTTTCATAGAGAGTTTTTTCCATTTCAATCACTCAAATATTTCTCAATTCTTTTTTGTCAGCAAAATGTGACATGTTTATATTCTTTTATGGTTATAAATTATTATGATCAGAATACCTAATAGACTCCATTAAAATCTTATTATCGTGTGCTACTCTATTTATGAGTATGTTGCAGCCAACATATTGAAATAGTCGTTTGATTGGACGGCGAGCCCTTTCATTACATCGTCATTAACTATCGTATAATGACGTGCTTATACATAATAATAAGCTTCTGTTATGAAATTATATAATTATACTTACTTAAATACTTAATTAGTTGCATATACGAGCTTCGACCATAATTTAAAATTTAAAAAAAATTTAATAACTTATTCGTAAAACCTCGGCAACAAAGACGCAATAACCAAACCCAAGAGATTTAGTCCAGGCTGCTATTGTAATATTTACTAAAAGTTTGAATAAATGTAGCGCTATAGGAATTCAGACAATCCGAGTAAAGGCGCGGTCTTGTAATTTTAAGCGTTATATAGCGTTATATGTTTTTTTATAGTGTTATAATAACACTAACATTTTGTAACGCCAATAATAATTGGCAAGAGACCGCCCAGGACCGGGCAAGATGGAGAGCTCTCGTCTCGGAGGCCAATACCCACTTTGGGGTTTCAGCGCCATAGGAGTAAGTAAGTAGTAAGTAACATTTTGTACCTTCAATTTACTTTGGAACTTTAAAAATTATCTCATTCAAGCTATTCTAGTACATAAAAAGTAATTAAATATAATTATGAGATCTAGTTATACACCTTAAGCTATATAATATAAAGTTTCAAAAATTTAGTAAAGAATATGGAGAATATCGCACTTGTCACTTTTTTACTTCGTGTTAAGTCCAACTAAATATGCCAAGAAATGTTGGTTTATGCTGGTCCCTTATTTGTGCAGTCAGACTGGGATAGTATTGACCTTACAGAAGATCACAGCTAAATAATACTGTTTTCAAGCAGTATTGTGTTCCTGTTAGTGAGTAAGGTGAACAGAGCTCCTGAGGGAAAATCGGGAATAGGTTCGCAGACGTCTATATGCTACGGGAATCGCTTACCATCAGGTGTGCCGTACGATTGCTTGTCGACCTAGTTATATATTTAAAAAAAATTGTATTTTAAATATTACAAAAAAAAAAATTTAAATGGAACAATCTTTTAGTTTTGTCTCTTATTATTATTTTTTTGCAAACTTGTCATCATCCTTCTTTTAATTTTAGAAATATGGTGAAAATATACGATGTTTTCAACCTACTTAACAAAGATAAATAAAATATTCATATGAAATTGAATCACAGAAGTATGAACAGAATATACATATGGGTATAAATAAAACAACATGTTTAATTTACGTTTATTTTCCGCCATTAAGAACTCGACACCCAATGACAATATAATACATAATATCAATCAAACGAGAAATCAGACATACTCTTCGTCTGAAGTCTGATTATATCGTTCGATTTTTATCATAATAATTATTAATAATACGAACTAATAAACACATGTATCACAGAATAATTTGATAGTGCTAGAAATTGACCATACTTTAAAAGGTGGACGATCACAATTTTCAAAGAATCAAATGACGGGACACACGAAAAGAAAGAATTACATTTAATCATGAAGATGAATTACTGAGTGCTTTTGATAATAATATTTACAAAACCTCCTTTATAAATATACATTGTTTGCTATCTACCAACATAAAGTTGTAAAGTAACTAATCTCCCTTCGCGATTCCTCACTAGGAATCGCGAAGGGAGATTTAGATTTGTTCTGTGAGAGGATTTAGATTTGTTTTACTTCTCCTTTTAGATAGTTTAACATATTATATATATGGCCTATACATATATACTACAGATGCTACAAGTTTTAAACGTTGCAATACAGACTTGCAGTGGTACAGTAGATTTTAACATTACAGGCATAAACTTTAAAAAAATAATTCACTCCATCTCATACACTCCTCTTAATCACCATTTCTTTACAATGTAACGTTAAGTATCATCATGAAAAAAGTACAGGAATGAAAGTATTTTCAATATTCGACGAAAAAATTTCAAAGCAGAATCTCGTAGCTCATAGTGAAACTTTACAATAAGTTTACGAGTATATCCACACGTAAACCACACAAATACACATTCACATACGTCATAACACACAAAAAACACTCATAAATATGTATTTATATATTTAATATTACCTCTATCTAATATATTATAAAATGCATTTAAGTATACCAATGTTTAACCACAATTTTAGTGAGTTTATTATTTGTAATGGTTCTGTTACCAACATCTTAGTGTATTCTGTTACAGACTCTATTTTAGGAATAAATCAATTATTATTCCATTCACTTACATTATTATTGTTAAAGATCATAATTATTTAAATTTTACTTTATGTTTTTATTTTAAAAAATTTATTCGGGCTCATTACCAATAAGAGAGCGAATAAAATTTCATAAGAGAATTAAAAAAAAATGTGCGGAAAAAGTAAAATAATATAACTGTGATAATAAATCTGGCAATAAAAATAAATTTTAATAAACAAATAATTCTACAATTATCGTGTCTATTGACAAGCTAACGCCTTTTCGCCAAATGACCTAATTCATCGACTATCATTGCAAAGTCATTAACGTAAATTAAGACTTCTGTGAGCTTTGTGAGGGTTGTGCCAAAACTAATGTTTGCCTTGCAAATATTTACTCACGGAGTTCAAGACCTAGGAGGTAAGATGGTCAATATTGTCACAATATTCTGTGTATTACAGTCTGTTGGTGATATTCGAAACTATAAATATCTTTGGTGTAAGCTCTTGTGCGTTGCTCTTGATCACTTCGTACATCAAACTTAAATATTAGTTCTTACAAATTTTACGTTTGTACAAAGCGTATGTAACATTTTACAGCCTATAAGTTTACACAGTAATAATGTTCTAATACATAGACGTAAAGTGAATTTTTATACTCAAAGCTGTGACCTCATATTACCACATTACAAACAAATAAACTATTAATTTATATCTATAATATTAACAAAATATAGTTTTATAATTATTAATACATTAAGTTATTTACCATTCAAGCCCTTTGTGATTTTCTAATTATTTATTTCATTTTAATTACAAATATATTTTTTTGAGTTTTAACTACTAAGAACAAAGTTTTTAACTAGTTAGACTGTTAGAATAATTTTAGTAAAACATAAATAAAACCAAATTTTTACAGAAGCATTTTCACTATGAAGAGCAGTTCTTAGTAATTCATCCTCAAACACCTACAAATAAAACTCATTAACAATAAAACACTTTATCCTTAATTTAGTTTAGACACTTTAGTACCTATATTTATCAAGTTTACATACATATATATACACATTTGTAAATTATATTAGCGTTATTGATTTTGGCACAAATACGCATAACTTGGCCCAAGTTTCATGAACATTACACCAATATCTTTAACGTACATTTATACGTTAACTTAGTTTATTTTCAACTAACAACGAAAAGGATTTTATTTTTTAAGGTAAGCATTGTCAAGAACGAAGACTGAGTCTATGAAAATGTAATGGAAATACCAAACAAGTTATGAAAATACCAAAAATTATTATTTTTCGAAATTTTAATACAATCGACGTATGAGTACATCAACAATTAAAAATAATATGTATCATCCAAAATAGATTAAAATCAAACTTTTTTAAAACAATCTACTTACAGAACTCTTTAACTGAGGTAGAGCACAGCAGGAAATTTCCTGGTCAAAATATCAAGCAGCCCGTCTGGGGTAGTACCTCGACCTTACAGAAGATCACATCTAAATAATACTGCTTTCAAGAAGTGTTGTGTTTGTTCCTGTTGGTGAGTAAGGTGACCAGAGCTCCGGCTCCGGGGGGAAACTGGAGATAGGGTTGGCAACGCGCTTGCGATGCTTCTGGTGTTGCACACGTCTATGAGCTACGGAATTGCTTACTATCAGGTGAGCCATACACTTGTTTGCCGACCTAGTTAAGAGTATATTAAAAAAACTCTTCGATCGTGAATCGTCACGTTAAGATAAGGTTCAAATATCTGAACTATTTTCAAAACATGTTTCCAAATTTGTTTGAGTTAGTTAATATACCTATACATATTATATTGTATTTTGAATTTTCGTATTTCCTTTTCAGTGAGCAATTATTTGGCACAGTTGGAGGCATTCAAAGACACTCACGTACGTACTTTATGTACACAAATTTTCGTCAAGTGTCGTATGAACTACAAGCCATATAAAATACAAAAATGTTAGACTATTTTAAAAGCAAGTATTATTTATCGGAAACTAATATATAATTATGTTGGATTGTATGGAATTAAAATTTGTTTTTTGAAATAACGATTAAATCGTAAACGAATTAAGTCCAATTGTTGAGCAAAGGTTTAAATATTAAAGAAGGGTTGGGTTTTACGGAAATACCGGAATATAACGGTGGTTCCGTTATTTTACAGTATTTAAAAATATATATTATTTATATCAATATGAATACATATTAAAAATAAAATTGTTGATACAGACAAATCCAATCTATAATCCAATCTTTTTAATCAAATTTAAAATATAAATATGTATTATTTAGCGCCAGTTCATGATTTTGTAAAAATTTTAGACTCATTGATAAAAAATTAAATTTCATAAAATAAATAACGGACGGACTAACGTTTTCAAATATTATTTTGTATACGGCTATTATTTAGTATTGTATGTTATGTTGAACTTGAAACTTGAGTCAAGTTTGAGAATTTATCCTAAGATAAAGAATTTAGCGGAATTTATTTAATTAAATGTTTAGATTACAATAAAACAACAAAATATGGAGACCCCTAATTAACTAACACTTAGTACATAATAAAATCTTTAAATAATGATTTTACACATAAAAGTATTCAACATACACAAAAAAAAATTGGGAATTGTGGACAAACTATTACAAATGCTAAAACATAGGCCCTTAGAGAAGATACTTTAAGTTTCGTTGCAAAGCAAAACCTTACCATTCATTAATAACATTTATATTTTTTAATTTCGATTTACAGATTTAAATTTTTTTATTTTATCCGGCTCCCGTCGCAACATATGTAAATATAATTACAAATTTTACGTGTAATAAAACATCGAAATTCAGTGCTTGCTATATTAATAGATTAAATTTATTTATTTTTTTCATATACTTTTTCTGATGACATACGTACATATTATTTCCATCCACTCTGCAAACTCTAATGAAAAAAACAACAATACAAAAACATACTCAATTACTTAATATAAAAAAAACGCGAAGTTACAAATCCAAAAAGAGATTTATTTTCAAATTTGACATCAGTCACATCGAATTCGTGTTTAATAAAGCCTTTTGTCTTTCACGGAAGAGACAGAACAAAGCCGTTTGTGATCGTAATAAAAGAAAAAATGCGTAAAAAAAACTCAGAAACGTCACGCATCGCGTAGAGAGTGACGTCGAACCACTTTTGATATGAAGATAATATTCAACAATACATTCTAATGCTTTAATATTTCATGTGAAAAAGCTGGTTAAACACGATTCTATTCGTGAATATTTAAAGCATCTTGACTAAAATTTCTTAGGTTTTTGTAAGGTTCTTTTATGATATTGTTATAAAAACCTTACAGTTTTCTTTTTATATTTTTGTAAAAAGTGCATATAAAAATTTTAATCACTAAAACAAAATAAAATTAATCCTTCTCATATGACGGTAATTAATAATTACTCATTAAGACGACATTTTACGACGAGATATTAATTACTTTTAAAAAGAACAGCAATACAATTTTTAGGACACATTCAATGAAACACAGTCTTGGAGACCAAGTATTTTTCGAACCTTGTTTGGTAAGAGCGGATGGAAAAATTAACTACCTAAATACTATCTTTGTTTATACAAATACCAATTTTCTATCCAACTTCGTTAGACTTCACTCAAGGCACTGTATTTAGAAAATATATGTAGGGAGATGCACGTCGCCAACACCATAACAACTTCCGCGGAACTCGAACCTGTGGACAGTACGTTTTATTAATAATCAAATAGTAAAAGGAAAAACTAAAATAAATAATCAACCGAACTTGCGGCGTTGAGGAATAAAACTTATGCATAACATATAAATTTCCTTTAAGTAATGTCATCAAGAAGCCGATTTGTCGTCATATTTACATTAATGTTTTTAAATCACTTCAATAAAAAAGATGATTGCAATGAAGTATAGACTGAATAATGACCCAATTTTCTATATGAATGTTTAAAATAATTTATTATTGAATACCTCGACTAAAAAAAATAGGCAAATAATTCTACAGTGACAGAATAAAACACAATTTTACTATTTGGTCTTACTGTATGTCATAATTATCATCAAAATTTCCGTCTAAAAAATCTATTTAAATCAAAAATTCTCACCAGATGCGGTATACATAGACAGGTGTGGCGAGCGCGCCACGGTTAGCGTTGCATTCGAGGACCTAATGTAAGGAGGTCTCGTTGGCTGATTGGCTTCACAACGAACAACGATAAATCCTCTCGCCGTTGCCACTCTGACGCGGAGTGGACGCCAGCTCGATCGCAGACCGAAATCGTCAGCTGATGATACTTCTGTGTTGTCACTCATCCAGGGTTCCGTCTAGAGGAAAAGGATGATTTACTAAGCTTTATACAAAAACATGAAAACCCATTAGTATCTGTTAATGCGTTGTTTTTACGTAATCTTTAATAATAATATCTAATAAATATAAAATCTTTGATTAAATTATGTTTCACAATAAATTCAGGCAAAAACTACAAACGTCGAATTTACGCGCTAAGTCTATGTCCAGTGATCGACTGTGACGGCTAAAAAAAGAACCCATCTTTACCTATACCTATACCTATTTTATTACAATGGGACAAAGTATCAGATCTGATTTATAATGATTGTAATAAAATTATATTTTTTGTTCTATTAGTATTTTTTTTTTAAACATTTGTTAACATTTCAAAATTTTAATCATTATCTCCTGCTTTTTATTGTTTACTTAAAAATGTAAAATAACTGTAAAAATGTAAATTAAGTTTTCTTGACATTGTATATTAATGTTATGGAAGAAAACGAAAAGATTATTTCACGCGTTTGACAGTTCGCAAGACAAAACGCTTGTCGCATCAGCTAGTGGAAGATAAAATTAATATTAAAACCTAAGCAAGAATATAAAAATCAAATTACACCAATAAACTAAATGTAACCTTTTTTAAACTAATTAGCGTCGTAATTAGTTTGTTTTTTAGGAGATCTTTCGTTAAAAAGATAAGTGGAACCTGAAGGTTTTGCTTTTTAAACTTTTTCGTTCATTATCGTTTAGTTTTACGACTGCGATTAAAACGGTGAAATTCTCCTTTGTTATAATCACATGAAACTCGATTTTAGGTATAATAATGTCTAGCTAATAAGTTTGTAACAATATTTTTTAATACAGTTGCTCAAAAAGTGGCGTATTGCAAGGACGTATAGCGTTCGGGAAGTGGGCTATTACACACGCGTGCTTTTTTTTTACCTTTCCCGCACTCGTGCGTTCTCTTTCCTAACTGTCAAAATAATGTCTATTAAAAAGAAAAACCAACCATGAAGTTTTTACTAAAAAAAATTCATAGAAGTTTTATGACTCATGCAAATACGTATATTTCTTAAAAGAAGCTACTAATTTGTTTCAATATCAGATTTAATGATTTGATTAAATGAGTTTGGTTAGGTTTCATTTCATTTCATCTCATTAAAGTTCATTTTCATTTCATATCAATAAAAAACTTCTACTGAAGACTTGGCTGTATGAGCATAGTTTCCCTTTGCCTACCAGAATGGGTGAAGAAAAAAAAACGCTGCTTATATTCTACGGTTGCCGCCATTTTTCAGAAATTTTCTTTGCGAGTTTATTTTATTAAATTGTTTCATTTTTTCGCAACTCTATTAAAAATAGTCGTTCAGTACACGTGCGGAACCGTCATTGCAACTTGTTCCGACTGTCAACCCTCGCCTTCGGCTGCGCCTCGGCTCGGGTAGACATTTGTCGGAACTCGTCTGCAATGACAGCCTTTCCGCACTTGTAATGAAATATACTATTGCGGTCCTTTGCGTCAACTCAATATATGAATGTTAAATATAATTGTATAAAGAATTCACAATTAACATTATGGTTTCAATTATTTAAAACTGATTTTGAAAAGAATATAGCACCTCATGAAAAAATCCGGCAACCCTAATCCCACAAATATGCTGTCGTACCAAACTGATGGAAGCTTCCCAGGCGACCGCCTTACGAGTTCCCCGTATTAGCCTTTCAATGCCCCATTATTTTAATTTCTAACTTTATTAATAGTAATATTATTTTGATCACTTTTAGTCCTACTTTGACTAAAGCAGTCTTTAGTTATAAGATAATTATTGTATTAATATTTTTTTTCAACCTCCTCACTGCTGCAGACTTAATTTGAGTGTCAACTAATAGTGAAAATTGAATTATAATAATATTTATTAGATGTGTGGCGACATCTATCACGCCACATACGAAATGACGTGTCCTACATCGCAAATTCTGAAGTTATCTGAGTCCGTCTGCTCGGAGGATCCTCCCTTTTCGACGGTGGATGAGGAACTTTACACCCTGTTCCTCACAACCCCAAAAATGTAAACAAGTATGTATTTGCTTTTAACTACACTAATTGTTCTACGCCAACGCTCGTATCTGCTGCTCGATAAGGAAATTTGTTCAGGAATTGTTTTAAAAGGTAAACTTAAAAAGACACGTGAAATGCATTATACATTAATAGATGCAATAAATGTCATCAATAAGTAATTTATAACATAGCATAATGTCGAATATGTACGAGTATATTTGAGTCGAGAATAGCATGATACCTTTTCTGGTCTTCCATCGACGTACCAAACAATGTTTGCTGTTGGCATCGCTGGTTTTGTCGAACAATTAAGCAGGACATCTTCCCCCAACTGCACGTTACCAGATGCACCAGTTATCACCGGGTCTTCCTTCAGTGTTACTAAATAAAGATGAAAATACATTTAAAACAATAATACAACATTGCGACGGATTGAAAGGACACTCTTTAAATTGAATATCACGATATCATATCAGATTAAATAATCAGGTCATCTTATTGTTACGTGTTAGGGTTCGAACGATTTGGAGAGAAAGACCTGCTGACTCTTTTAGAGACTTTATTCACTAGCACTAGGTCCGACACAAGCACTAGGTACAAATACTACGCACTAAATACAAGCACTAAGTACTAGGTACACTCACTGATCACTAGGTACACTTCACTAAGCACTAACAATGTCCGAGGTCGTAGCCAATGTCGTAGGTTTCCGCTGGTATCACTTCTAGTCTTCACTTCGAAGTCGCTTCGTCGTTAGCTCAAACTGAACTGGCTCCGCTCGGCCTCAATCGGCCTTTTTATACCGGGCCGAGCCTACACCCAGACAGTTCTAGAACCTTCGTGCGTGTACTCGATCCTGAGTTCATTCACCTATATGTCCTCTAGCGCCATCTAGTATTGAGTGGATGTTTCACGTTGTCTTTGTAACAAAGTGGTTTGTACAGCACACAACGTGGTTCCTTCGCTCCCCGCTAGATGGCGCAAGCTCCTTTTTTGTGTACTCGTAACACTACTCCCCTCTTAGAGATGCTCGTCCCGAGCATCGTTGTTACTGCCATGGTAACGCGCCAGACGGTCTATGTGTACCACTTTGAATGTCCCTCTTGGTTGCTTTTGAATTCTATAAGTCACATCATTCATTCGGGTAACCACTTTGTATGGACCGTCCCACTTGGTCTGCAACTTTGGAGATTTCCCTTTCTGGCGGGTTGGGTTATGCAGCCACACTAGTGACCCTTCCTCGAAGCCTCTTGTGTTCGATTTCCGGTCATATCTGGTTTTCATGTTCTCGCTTGACTGTAACCCATTTTCCCGGACCAAGGCGTGTATGTAGCGCATTTTTTCCCTTAAATTGCTGACATAGTCTTGTACGGTCTCTGGTCCCTCCGGTGACCCTCCTGTCAATAGGTCTACTGGTATTCGTAGTTCTCTACCGTAATTGACATACGCCGGGGTAGCTTTTATGCTCTCATGCTCGGCGGTTCGGTACGACAGAAGGAAGAGTGGTATATACTTGTCCCAATCCTTTTGTTTGTCGTCTACCAATTTCGCCAAATGTCCCTCTTGGTTGCTTTTGAATTCTATAAGTCACATCATTCATTCGGGTAACCACTTTGTATGGACCGTCCCACTTGGTCTGCAACTTTGGAGATATCCCACTTCTGACACCAGTTGTTACGTGTTAGGGTTCGAACGATTTGGAGAGAAAGACCTGCTGACTCTTTTAGAGACTTTATTCACTAGCACTAGGTCCGACACAAGCACTAGGTACAAATACTACGCACTAAATACAAGCACTAAGTACTAGGTACACTCACTGATCACTAGGTACACTTCACTAAGCACTAACAATGTCCGAGGTCGTAGCCAATGTCGTAGGTTTCCGCTGGTATCACTTCTAGTCTTCACTTCGAAGTCGCTTCGTCGTTAGCTCAAACTGAACTGGCTCCGCTCGGCCTCAATCGGCCTTTTTATACCGGGCCGAGCCTACACCCAGACAGTTCTAGAACCTTCGTGCGTGTACTCGATCCTGAGTTCATTCACCTATATGTCCTCTAGCGCCATCTAGTATTGAGTGGATGTTTCACGTTGTCTTTGTAACAAAGTGGTTTGTACAGCACACAACGTGGTTCCTTCGCTCCCCGCTAGATGGCGCAAGCTCCTTTTTTGTGTACTCGTAACATTATTAATTAATTTAGTTTGCATATTATCGGATTACTTCGGATTTATAAAGATAAGCCTTGGAGAAGTATTATTACTGCAGTACAAGTAGAGCTTTTTGAAAAACGTATTTTATACTAGAGACTACATATTTTTGGATTTAATGACGGTAAAATATCCTGTAACTATAATTCCGCTGCTTGTTGTCATTGTTTTTGGTGTTTACTACTTAAGGAACGATATAAGGATATAAGACTCTCATCAAACAATGTCTAATGTCCGGGAAATTCAAAAAATATTGTACGTAGTAAAACTATTAGTTATTATTAACAATGCTCGTTTATTATTATTATTTGTTATGACTACGTTATTCAATATTTTTGAGTACGCTAAAATTGATTTCAGATATGTATTTCTTCTGTATTTTTTCATTACCAAACGACACTAAGCACGTCGATAAAATTAGCAAACGTGTTGAATTCAGTTGTAGATTTATGCAAACCGCTGCTCCATAGTAAAAAAAAAACTCATGAAATGATGTTGCAACTTGTTATAGTCACGAGTTTCTTGAATTAAAAAAGGAGGAGGTTCTCAAGTCCACTGTATGATTTATTATGTTTGTTATGCGATTACCCCGCCAGTTATAAATGGATTTTGACAATTCTTTTTTTTTTTTCAAAAGCTACTTGTAACGAGTGATTTTTGAGTTATCGCTAATAAGGCTAATAAGCTAATAAGTATTAAAAAAAAAAAAAAAACAAACTTACTAATATTAACATAGGTTAAGTGTACATTGTAAGTAGCAAATAAGTGCACATAAATTGTAGCTAGGAAATAAGTGTACATATATTGTAGTTAGCAATTAAGTGTAAATATATAACAAAATTATATTATAGAATAGTTTTGGTCAGCGGACTCACGTCGGTTCTAAGTCTAGTTATTAGGTTTACTTAAGTTGCAGTACAGTACCAATGCATGTTTTATTATATAAAAAATTGGAATAACAAAAGCACGGGCACTATAAGTCCGTGGATATATCTTTTATTAAAAAAAAAAAAAAAAATAAGGCTAATAATAATTTTTTCGCTTGCGAGCAAACAATTATACCTTTTCTGTACCTACATTATAGTATTAGTAAAAGTCACTTATCTCTCAAGCTATAATAATTTGAGTAAATAATTTCCATTCATATATTTCATTTAAGTATATGTTGCAATATTTTTATACATTTGGTTAATACTTACCAGCTACCGTCAAATATTTCGTCTGGTTGACGACTGCGAATCTCGGGCCTTCGGTGGAAACCTCGCAGGTGAAGGAGACCCTAGTGTTGTACCTTCTCGGCAGAACCACGCTGATGGAACAGCTATTCATGTTACAAGAGCCGCGGGTGACGCCACCGGCTGTCGTGTTGAACGTTCTAGTCGGAGGCTAAGAATATTAAAAAAAATGTACACGTCATTAGAAAACTAACCTTAGTTATAAAACTAAACTTTGGTTGACTTAAATTTAATGGGACATAAAACCTAAACCATAGAACTGAAAGCAATAAAAGGCCTATTTTAGTCATCAGTTATTTTCCCTTAAAACAGAAAATATCTAAAATCCAGTTGGAGTCATTTTCTTGGGAGTTTCAGGTATGTATTTGTAAAGCTTGATTTAGAAATGTGTAGTATCGTCCATTTTTTTGTCCTTTGATCGTTGTTGGGTACATTATAACTTAAAAAATACAAAACAAAATTCATAAAAGTGAATCTGTAGTATCTTATTATAAAGGATCGATAGTGTTTTTTTCTAATAATATTATCGAGTAACGTTTATACTTTAAGAGGCACTAAAACAACGAACATAAACTTTTATGTTTAATCAAACTGACAGATTTTCAGCGCAATGCAGTTAAATTTGATAAAAATTTCTTCGAAATCCTTCGAGTATATACCTAATAATAAAGTAATTTCAAATTAAATCCTAAGAACCCATTACCTAAATTTACAAATAATTAAGTGAAAAAGCGGGTACTTGGTATCGAATTTGAGGATCATTTTATTAGTTACTAAGCACCCCACGCTTTTTCACTTAATTATTTTCTACTTTTTAGTTCGATTGCTATTATAGCGTGTTTTTTTTTTAAATTTTTTAAACTATAATTTATTTTCTGAATTTTTAGTGTCAAGACGACAATTAAAAAAAAAAGCGTGTTATATTGTATTGTCATCGGCCCTTGACCCCTCTGCAAATTTCCAAGTTAATCAGACTCCTAGAAGTAGGTGAAAATTAAGTTCAAAGAATCCGTTACATACATACATACATACATACATACATACATACATACTTACATACATACATACATACATACATACATACATACATACATACATACATACATACATACATACATACATACATACATACATACATACATACATACATACATACATACATACATACATACATACATACATACATACATACAGGTCAAGCTAATAAAAGCGTGTTAAAAAAAGGATAAATCTTTAATAAAATAATCGGCTCGTTTGATGTGTTGTTAATTAAATTACTTTTGATTGTTCTTTTTTATTTACTAAATGTTAATTTATGATCAAAATATTACACAACAATAACTTACCTTGTTACGACTTTTGAACAAATACAGTCTTTATACTTTGAAACAAATTAATTTCCATAAATTATACAAATGTTAGGGGATAAATTCAGGGAAAAAAAATATGAAATTAATTTAGTCAAATTATATCCTTGGATGGTTGGCACATTATCAGAAAATTATCTGATCAGACTTATCGTCTAACATATACATCAAACTGATATCAGACGGACTCACGCTCACGCTTACTAAACTATCGTTGTGGAAATTACTCGTAAGTCTATTTAATATATTCATACAAAAAAGAACGATTCATATTGCGTATGAATAATTATTATTGACCATTTTTCGTTCATTTTCTGAATGTAGGAATCAGTTAATTATGTATTCTCGTGGATATATTATAAATTATAATATATGTATATATCTCATTCATATATTACTAACCTGTTGTCCTGGCGTGTATCGAAATATTTCATTGTTGTCGCGGTACCATTTAACGGAGTGTAGGGGCGGGTCACCCCTCTCGCTGACGTAGTGGCATATGAGGTCAGCGTCCCGACGCGGGTCTCCATACTGTGGCACCTCTAAATAGGTGATGTTGTGTGCCGTTGCTATTACTAAAAAAAAAAAAGAAACAATATATGAATTATTGAAATAAAAATATGAATTATTTTTTTTTACGAAGAACTTTAACTTATTTTGTATATGTAAAGAAAGTATCTAATAAGGTTCTGTTTGAAAAAATCCGTATCAGTATGCATCCCTATTCTTTACATGCAAGCGTATTGAATAATTGATAATCAGTTAAATAACAGTACCTGGGTGATAGAGCCTAGCTCGGTATTTTCATTTTATTTTTTGTTTTTTTTTCTCGGTATTTTTATATTTTAATTTTATTTAAATAATAAATCACGAGTGAAATTAAAAAAAAAAGAAAAAAATTAGGCTGGAGACTGAGATTCGAACCCGGGTCAACACGATTTGACACCCGCCGATTAACTAATTACGCTATTAGAGCTATGTCAGTAATTGTTAAATTAAGCTTCGTATTCTAATGATATTTTTTCATTGCCTAAAAACAGGGATAAAACGACATTTTTTTATAATGAATCCTAGCTAGATCAATTTTTTGCCCCCGAAATCCCCTGTATACTGAATTTCACGAAAATCGTTGGAGCCGATTCCGAGATTCAAATTCTATATATATAAACAAGAATTGCTCGTTTAATAGTATAAGATATATATAAACTAAAAAATTATTATATTATATAACATATTATGTGAACAAGAGTGCTTAAGCGTGTTTGTTTGTAGACATGCGAGTTCCAGTTAACAATATCATCTATGTTCCCTAAGAAAATGATGCAACTATTATTGTACTAGCTATAAATTATTTCAATACGATTTCGTCAATATCTAATACGCTAGATACGTATACTATAGTAAAATAATTAAAATGAAAAGCAATGCGAGTGACGAATTTAATAATGAAAACGCAAAGCTATTTCGTGAACTAATTAGAAACAATGTATATTCAGAATAGGCATTATTATTTATTAATACTTTATTTGTTTAATCTTACTTGTTTATCTTGGTATGAGTGTAAATTATGTTATTGGAATGGCTTCATTATCATCGGTGCCACCTAACGTTCTTCTTTGAATAAATTCTTTAAACTGAACTATGAGGAAGTGTTTGAAATTATTTCAAAATAAAAGAAATATAATTTTCTTTCTAAATTTACGACCATTTTGGAGACAAATATTTACGTAGGTACAAGAGCAATAAATACTCTTATAGCATTTTTTAGGCATAATTACTATTCCTGAGCACGCCCTTACAACCATCGAACCTAAAATCTACTAATACAGCACTACGCTAAAAACTAGAAGCTTTTTATTCAAACTTTTCTTTATTACTATTAAAGATTTATAATTATAATTCATCGTTAATAAAAATATTCTCTAAAAAACTGTAACAAAATCTGGTGTGGAGAATATGAAGGCAAAAGTTTGCAGCGATTTTATTCCATAAAATGTATAAAAGACGTAATAAATCTAAAATATTACATTATACAAATATTATATATACACTTTGGTATGTCTCATTTAAAGTTTGTTACATCTGAACTGTATAAATACTGTAACATTCGCAAACATTTATCAAAATTCGCGACGTATAAATACGGCATATAAATGAGGTGAATTCAATGTTTTTGCGAACTTTACACGGTTAACTACTAAAATTTAATCAACGTATTTGTAAGCGATTTTCGGGATTGTTTCATTTAAATTGCATTTTTTATTAATTATTTAAATTAAAATCTTTAACATAACGCACACGGTCCTCTATTCCTAAGGTAGGCAACTCAATGTCCATGTTTTAGGTATTAGCGAACTGATATATTATTATCTAATCTATTTATTAATACATGAAGACGAAGGAGTGCGACGCGAGTGTGACGCCGCGTTGGCGCAGCGGTTATAGCACTGGATTGCGATTGGCTGTTGCGCGGGCGGTTGTGGGTTCGATTCCCGCACACGACAGCATTTGTATTGGCCATACAGATGTTTGCCGTGGTCTGGGTGTTTGTGCAGTCCTTGTGGGTCTCCCCACCGTGCCTCGGAGAGCACGTTAAGCCGTCGGTCCCGGTTGTTATCATGTACACCTGATAGCGATCGTTACTCATAGGAGGAAATATAATATATTTGGGTTGTCTGGAAGAAATGGCTAAATAGCCATAAGTCCGCCCATTGTACTTCACAGTCTATAAATGATATTTGTAGTTGTGATGTACAATAAAGTATAAATAAATAAGGAGTATGAAATTTCGCTCACCTATTATTATATAGAGAAGGAGTGCAGAATGCTAATATTCTTTTAAAATTATGCATAAAAATAAATTAAATCATTAAATAAACATTACACATACTACTATGTATTTGCACACACACGCATATACACTCTTTTGTTTATTATTATAGAAGCATAGTCTTTGACAACAGAAGCTTAATAATGTTCAAACTTACAATTTAAATTAATTATGGTCGAATTTCGACCACTGGGCGACCATAAGTTTATATTATTGTTTAAAGTTTCCTATCCAGTGATTGAAAGGTAAAAAGTTAGCAAAGGCTGGGATACGGTGAACAGTGGAATGCTGAACATGCATTTCTTAGAATTTCTCTCAAAACACGCATGTTTTCTTACGATTTCCTTCATCATTTACAAGCTAAATTTATAGAGTCCAACTCACAACCGTGTTATGTATCCGGTGTTTTCTTCTCAATATTCGTTAGATTGGTTATAAATCATATCAATAAGTTTTAATTTATCTCATATTACACCGATAATATATATTAAAATCAATAAGTATGTATTGAAAAAACTATTTTTCAGAGGAAATAATATGGAAAAATTCATCATATTTATAACAGTATAGGTATACAATAACATCCATAATGTTAGCAAAAATAGACAGATCTGTTCATTTTAACATCTCTAAGAAGTATAGCCACTTGTTGATGAGAGCTATGGACCATTACATTGCCTGCAAGCTTGAATGCCAATACGCTATACTAACCGTGACGAAGACTTTTATTGTACATTTAACATTTGTTGCGTTTAAAACTGCGCTGGGAGGCTTTTGTATCTCTTTTGCAAAGAAATAGATGGCCTACTCGTGAAGTAGTAACTTTTTTATCAAATACCCTATGTATTTAATGTGCTATATGTATGTCTTTTATCTATAGTAAAAAAAATTAGTGACTAAATTCCTTCCAACATGAATGCTTTACATTTTAAATGTATTTCATAGTAACTTAAGTAATTTCGCATTGCTGGCACGCAGATTACATCAACACGTAGCGTTTTCATATGAAATTTTGATAAGGCACTTACGTTCTTAGTGCCAGACAAGCACTGAGCTTCTAGAATATACTGCACCTGTAATATTAAATGAGGTTCGCTGCATTTATGTGATAAATGATTGAAACTTTGAACCCACAAGAATAATTTAAAAAATGTCTTTCATCGCTGAAAAAAATCTGGCAGACTGAAGGCAATTTAAATATTTAATAATACATAACACTGATAAAAGTATATTTTAACAAAAAAAAAAAAAATAATAAAACATTATAAAAATACGAAGTCTACTATTCCAGTCTATATACTACATAGTATGTAGACTGTACTTGTGAAATGTGAAAATGTTTGTATTCATTTATTATGAAGAAGGAAAGGAATATCCACTCAGTAACAGTCGACGTAATGCATTCGCTACAACTATAAAAGCACTATGAATTTTATGCGAGGTTTAATAATGCTAACGACCAACAAGGATTACATTTATAAATAAATATTCATAATATATATCGCATTCAGCCTGTATCATCACAGCTGGGCAAATGTCTCTTTCTCCATGTAGAAGAAGGACTGGAGCTTAATCCACAACTCTACTTCACTGCGGGTTGGCGAATAATTATGTTCTCTACTATGAGTAACAATCGCTATCAGGTATTCATGATAACAACCGGGACCAACGGCTTAACGTGCTGTCCAACCGAGTCCATTGAAACCGGGAAGAAATATTTGTACATATGTACTTATATTAATACCCATCCCGGGCGGGAATCGAACCTGCAAACCGTCGGTATTTTAGGCGACTACTCACACTACTACACCAGAGTGGTTATTAAATATATATAACATAGTATAAAACAAAGTCGCTTCCCGCTGTCTGTCTGTCCCTATATATGCTTAGATCTTCAAAACTACGCAACGGATTTTGATGCGGTTTTCTTTAGTAAATAGAATGATTCCAGAGGAAGGTTTATAATTATGTATAACTAGCAGTCCCGTGCCCACTTCGTTTGGCGTTAATTATTTTTGTGATTCATTTTTTCTGTGTAGTTTTTAAATTACCTCCTAAACTACACAACCAAATAACCTTCTTTAAAGGACAAATTTTATCTTCATAAAATAATCTTGATGATAAAATAATTTAATTTGATAAAGTTTTATCTTTTGTTCAAGAAAAAGACATCTCAACTTCACATAAAATTTCTATCTTTCATTTAACATAAAAAAACCTTTGTAGTGATTCATATATGTTTATATATGAATCACTACAAAGGTTTTTTTTTAGCTAGCTATACAGTACCATTGACTTTTATGTAGAACTAATAAAGACCAACCTTTTTGGTGAACATTACGTTCGTCTATAATGAACGCTTTTCTCCAACTTTATTGACTTAAACTATTAATTTTCCCTGAATTAAAAAATATAGCATATATCAGTCCTGAATAGTGTAGCTTTCAGTTAGTAAAAGAATTTTTATGATCGGATCAATATTTTCGAAGATTACCCTCTACAAACAAACAGACAACGTTAGAAACTTTACCTCTTTATTAACCGACTTTCAAAATAGGAGGAGGTTCTCAATTCGACTGTATTTTATATGTTAGCTCAGAACTTTTGACTGGGTGGACCGATTTCGATCAATTTTGTTTTAATTAAAAGGTGTTGCATGTCATGTGGTCCTATTTTAATTTAATTAAGATCTTACATGTACTTTTTGAGTTATCTATACTAATATAATAAAGCTGAAGAGTTTGTTTGTTTGATTGTTTGTTTGTTTGAACGCGCTAATCATAGGATCTACTGGTCCGATTTGAAAAATTCTTTCAGTGTTAGATAGTCCATTTATCGAGGAAGGCAATAGGCTATATATAGGTATCATCACGCTAAGACCAATAGGAGCGTAGCACCAATGAAGAATGTTTCAAAATCGGGGTTTTTTTCTTTTTGAGAGCTTCCACTGCGTAAACGGTTAAAGTTTCGCAAAAATCATGATTGACAGAATTGGTCCTATTCCGCGCGGATGAAGTCGCGCGCAGAAGCTAGTATCTAATAATGCGTAAGAAAGCCTTCGACCCTGTCAAAACTTGGGCTGTCCTGGACTATCTGTAGAGATGTCATATCGACTGGCTATATATCGAGGTACTGAGATGTTTGTACGACGCGACGACGATGACCGTTTATATCCAAGACCATAGAACAAGACCCATTTTCCTCCGGCGTGGGGTAAGAAACTGTTGTCATCAAAACTGTTTACCACTGCGCTGGAGGATGTCTTTAAGACCTTGGATTGGGGGGAACGAGGCATCAACGTCAACGGCGAATACATCTCTCACCTTCGTTTTGCCGACGATATCGTCATCTTTGCGGAGACGTTGGATGAGCTATGTCAAATGCTGGCCGGCCTAAACGAGTCCTCCCGACGAGTCGGTCTCGGTATGAACTTGGAAAAAACGAAAGTTATGTTTAACATCCAAGTCATACCGAAACTAGTATCGGTCGATGGTACCCTTCTCGAAGTTGTTCAGGATTATGTTTACCTAGGCCATACCATCCAACTAGGCCGCACCAACTTCGAGAAGGAGGCCAATAGGAGGATCCTGTTGGACTGGGCGAGTCGAGTCATCACTTCGAAGATTCAGCAAAGCTTGAAGACAAAAGTCTTCGAGCAATGCGTCCTGCCTTTGTTAACATACGGAGCCGAGACGTGGACACTGACGAAGGGACTTTTACACAAGTTTAAAGTCACTCAACTTGCAACAGAATGGGCTATACTTGGGTTTTCTCTCAAAGATAGAATTAGAAATGAGGCTATCTGCGAGAGAACTAAAGTTACCGACATAGGCCATAGAATTAGCAAGTTGAATTGGCAGTGGGCTGGTCACTTGTGTCACAGGACCGATGGCCGCTGGAGCAGACGTGTCGGGGAGTGGAGACCGCATCTTGGCAAACACAGTGTGGGACGTCCTCTGGCCCGCTGGACTAACGATCTAAGTAAGATTGCCGGTGTAGACTGGATGAGGATTGCGGAAAACCGGGATGTCTGGCGCGAACTTGGGGAGGCCTATGTCCAGCAGTGAACTGCGATAGGCTGAAGTGAGTGTGAAATTTAAAATAAAATATTATATCAAAATTAATTAAATTTATTCTAACATTAAGGGCGCCGCGATAAACAGGGCCTAGGGCGGCATCAAGCCTAAATCCGCCACTGCATACAGACAAACAGACAAACAGACAAAAATTCTAAAAACTATATTTTTGGCTTCGGTATCGATTGTAGATCACACCCCAAGTATTCTTTTAAAAAAATATTCAATGTACAGTTTTAACTTTCCTACCATTTTATTATATGTATAGAAGAATGCGTTGAGTAATAAAAGTTCACTGCTTCCGTAGGTGATAGCGTGATAATATGTAGCCTATATGTTGACGCGACTTCTTAATAATATTCGTGCCTGAAGTGAATCCATGCAGTACTTTTTGAGTTTATCCTGGACATATATTTAAAGAAATAAGGGTTCACTGCTCGTTCCCCTTAGGTGATAGCGTGATAATATGTAGCCTATGTTTTGACCCGACTTTTTAATAATATTCGTGCCAAATTTGAAGTAAATCCATACAGTACTTTTTGAGTTTATCCCGGACATACGTTTGAAGAAATAAAGGTTCACTGCTCGTTCCCCGTAGGTGATAGCGTGATAATATGTAGCCTATGTTCTGACCCGACTTCTTAATAATATTCGTGCCAAATTTGAAGCAAATCCATGCAGTACTTTTTGAGTTTATCCCGGACATACATACAGACAAACAGATAAACAGACAAACAGACAAAAATTCTAAAAACTATATTTTTGGCTTCGGTATCGATTGTAGATCACACCCCAAGTATTCTTTTTAAAAAATATTCAATGTACAGTTTTGACTTTCCTACCATTTTATTATATGTATAGATATATGCATAAGTAATATAGTAAAGGAACACTGATAGTTTTTGCAACCGTACGAAGCCGGGGCGGGTTGCTAGTATATAATATATAGGAGAAGGCAAAATACTTGATTAAATTATCATTGCCATCAGTATCGTTAACCTGATTTATATCTACCAAAGTATATGTCTGACATTAAATACAGCAATGAATCGGAGGGCACGGCAGTGCCCCCGCCAAGTCGAGCGCGAAGCAAACACTGCCATACCATCCTTTACTCGAACCATTTCGCCGCATTTTCAGGCCCCTATTTGAGAACCTCTGGATAAGACCAGAACGCTGAAATTTTCGTCATCCAGTAAGCTATAATCATATACTTAAAATACAAAATTTCAAGTCTGTAGGTCATTTAGTTTCGAAGTTAAGCGAAAGCAAAGTTTCGCATTTACGACACTCACTCACTCACTCATGATCATCAAAATAGAACTAGTACTTCCCATAAACTCAGAGAGCTGAAATTTGGTACAGAGTTAGGGTTTAATGGCTACATAAAGGGAAAACTATAAAAACTAGGATAATCGAAGATCTGGAGCACCTGGTGACCCTGACTAGAAAACAGAAGAGCCCAACCAAACTATTAGAAGAGATCGATATACCGCCTAACAAAAATATAATGCGAAAAACAGGGTGTAAGGGGTTGAAAGGTGAGAATGAAAATTTGTAAGGAAGTATGATATATAATGTTCGTGTTTCGTAACTGTCAAACATTTAATATTCATCCCGTCGATATGGTAAACTCTCACCTAAAATTAAATAACGTATTTAAATAAAGGTTTCGAATCGACAACATATATCCACAATATACGGATAGTGGCGTATTTTAAATAATTTTAAAAATTTATAATAATGTCAGTATAATGAAAACGGATTGACATAATACATAATATTGGTTGTCAAATATTTGTGCGTGCGTTCAGAAAAGTATTTATTGTAAACTAAGGAAAATATATAAAGCTACTTAAATATACAATAAATGATAAATGTACCAATGAATTATATACAAAAAAAAAGTTCAATTGATTGGTCTCCTTGAAAAATTCCAGATTATTCTGTCAATCCAGTCAAAGTCAGTATATCATAAAAATATTTTCGTCGCGGAAGTGTAAAAGATATGTTTTATATATCTTAATCTGTACTAATCTATAGGTACTAATATTGTAAACCTGAAAGTTGAATTTTTTTGTTTGTTTGTTTAAAACGCGCTAATCTCAAGAACTACTGATTCGAATTGAAAAATTCCTCTGAGGTGGATAGCCTATTTAAAGAGAAAGGTTATGCTTTAAGAAGAAGGAAGGCTATTTTTTTCCTCAAATCAAAGTGGGTGAAACCGCGGGGCCCAGCTAGTTGGTACATAAAAAAATCGACTGTCATTGCAAAAATCCAGCGTAGTGGGACACATCTTCTAATTTAATCTAGCCTATAGCGTCCCACTTGTATTGTAATAATAAAAAAACTATTCCAAAAAAATATGTCAAATAAGAAATTCTAATAAAATAAATAAATATGCCTGAATATGCCCACGTTTCTACAAAAAGGAGTGAAATCCCACCAAAAACATTCTGTAAAAAAACTAGCCAAGTCTCGATGGAGCTGCTTGTTTATCACTAAAAAGTAATGAAATCTAGACAAAGTCGTGCCAAGTCTAAGGTTCCTTACTGCGATTTTTTTATTATTATAGTTAATGTTGTGTGACTTGGCCGTTGAAGGGTACACCGTACACAAGGGTACAAAACGAGGTGCTATATGACACCATTGCACCAATCTGTCGCCAGAACCGCTACCCATTGACGATGGAAAATTGCCACTTGGAAAACGTTGATTGAATAACCAGTCAGTCGTAGGCTTGATAAAGCTGCGTATTTCAATAATACTTTTGTATAGGCAAGCCTGAAAGAAACTGTATAAAAAATTATTTCCAGTACGTCTATTTTATGTTAGATCGGTGGTCGATTTGACGCTCCAAAAATAAGAGAACAGAAGTCAGCACTGTCAATGCTGAATGCATGTGTTGCTCAATCAACAACCGCCTAAAATGAGACACTTGCGTCCAATTACCAATAATAGTATGGGATATTATTCTTAGTTTTGTACCCTTCAACGGGCAAGTCACACAACATTAACTATAATAATAAAGAAATCGCAGTAAGGAACCTTAGACTTGGCACGACTTTGTCTAGATTTCATTACTTTTTAGTGATAAACAAGCAGCTCCATCGAGACTTGGCTAGTTTTTTTACAGAATGTTTTTGGTGGAATACAATATACTTTTCAGTACATCAACGATTTATACAAGATAGTATTATTACAAATATAATATATATATACAATTGGCATTCCGATCGATACTAGTTGCATGTATTTTTATAACATTCGTTGAAATACAATGAGCATTCCACAGAAAGGCTTGTCAAAAAGTATATAAGAATGCTTAAATACCTAAGTTTAAAATGTATTATTCTTTATTTATTATATCTTATTTTTTGCGTTATTACACGCTTTGACTATTCATTATTAAGGGGCATTATAATAGAATTAAAAAAAAGGTTAAAGACAGTTAAAAATCTGTGGCGGAGAATATTGAATCAAGCCGCTTCGAATAAATTGGTAAGAGGAGAAGGTTAATAGGTTTCAATAAACAAAAATATTAAAATTATTCATAAATATCACATGTTTATATAAGAATGTAACTTTATCTAGTGTACACACATTCGCCAAATTGGCGGCGCATTTGATGGTCGTTTGGTTTAAATTCCAGCACAAATTGAACCTTGAAAGATTTTTAACCAAGATTCTTTCGTAAAATCTTTCATAAAGTGGAAGGATACAACTCCAGTTACTGATAACGGCGACAAATTGATTGATTTGAAACTTCTTCAATGCTTACCTGTACAGCGAGTACAGCTTCTTTAGTGCGCACTGTTAGTGTTAGGCGTCTCACGAGATGCATATTATTATTAAGAGTAAACGTGGTCCAAAAATAATCCATTGTTATTCGAATGAGTAGCTTTGAATGACGATTTATGTACTTACGCAATAAAATGGACGAAGTGCACGATAAGTTTGACGAACAAAACTCTTATTAGGATAATTTTTTTTAACTATTTGCGAGCGTTGCTTTAGTTTAAGTCTATCTATAATTTGTCTATGTAGGAAGTAACTATAGGTTGTCAAATAATGCAGAGTTGTCAACTCAAAGTTGTGAACCTCTAATAAAATACCCACTATTATTAATTTCTGACACATAGCAATATTAAACCTGAATTAATTACGAAACTCTCACATGGCAATATCAAAACAATAATACAGAGTTCATTCAACCACATGTTAGTTAGCTCATTAAAGTTTGACACTTAACCAACAAAACTTCTGCATTTATGTATTTATATTTTATGTACAGGTTGAATACAGCCGAAAGGCATAAGTTTAACCACATTCAGTACATACATGGGCGTAGCCAGAAATTTGTAAAGAATGGGGTAGAATCAAATAAATATAAAATGTAAATAATACCTACATAGTAAAAATTAAAAATTCTTTACCATCACTAACTGCTTTATTTCAATTATAGCTTGGGAAATTTTTGGCTAATCTAAAATCTTAATATATATAAATCTCGTGTCACAATGTTTGTCCTCAATGGACTCCTAAACCACTTAACCGATTATAATAAAATTCGCACACCATGTGCAGTTCGATCCAACTTGAGAGATAGGCTATATTTTATTTCGATATATATAATTAATATATACAAAAAAATATATAAGGCGGTACGAAGTTCGCCAGGTCAGCTAGTTAAAATTATAAACCTAAAAATTCTGTTATTAGCTTTGAGTCAGGGTGAGGTAAGTGCCCCATCTTACCCTATTGTGGGTACGCTAATGTATATAGGATTGGAGCAGCGTGGTGGATTAAGCTCTGATCTTCCTCCTACATGGGGAAAGAGGCCTACGCCCAACTGCAGTAGGATATTACAGGCGTAAGCGTAAGCGACATAAATTCTTAGGTTATGTGAAAAAAAGTGTAAATACAAAAGTTGTAGATCTTTTTACTACCTACAACTTAGCCATTGAACTTTTTTCCATAGGACTTGTAGTTTAACCAGAAATCGAAATAAACCGTTTTTAAACGGTTTTATTTAGCTTGAGAGTGTTATTTATTTGTGTGTGGGTCAAATTTAGTAACTGGAATTTTACCCCCTTCCTGATGACAGATTGATGTGATATTTGGCACACGCTCTTAATCTTGATGACAATACAACATAATATATTTTTTATGGTTGTAAATCCAAGATGGCCGCCAATACAAATTGGCGGATCACATATAACTTCACAACAACCTCAATATTGGTATCAAATGTAAGGGCTTTATTGGTAAAATACAGTTCATTATGAAAAATCCAAGATAGCCGCTGCCACTAAATGGCGGATTACATATTTTCCACAAATACCTTAATATGGGTATCAAAATAAAGGGCTTGATTGGTAGAATAGTGTTCACTATGAAAAATCCAAGATGGCTGCCGCCACAAAATGGTAGATTACGTAATTTCCACAAATATCTCAATATGGGAATCAAATGAAAGGGCTTAATTGGTAGAATACAGTTTATTAGACTGTGTAGGTATATTTATTACTAATATAAAAACTACTCAACAAAACTAAAATCTTGAAAATAAAAAAAACTAATTTTTTTTATGTTAAACGGTTTCATTGCAATAAAAATGATGTACTTAGGTTATGGACTAAATTCTAAAAAATAATTCGGTAAGTCCTAGCTACCAGATCGCACCAATCTTCTCATCAATCTGGGGTATTGATCAGACAAATATAAAATCGTTGGGCACGTGAAATTTCTATCATAATGTTTACTCTGGATACGCTATACGCCCAACGATTTTATATTTGTCTGATCAATACCCCAGATTGATGAGAAGATTGGTGCGATCTGGTAGCTAGGACTTACTGAATTATTTTTTAGCTTTTAGTCCATAACCTAACTACATCATTTTTATTGCTATAAAACCGTTTAACATTAAAAAAAATTAGTTTCTTTTTTCCCCTTAAACACCCTACCATTTCCCGAATTCAGATCGACCGTAATTTATTTTTACTTTCATTTTCGTTATATTCTCTTTCTTTTCCAATGTGTTTCATCTATATATGTATATATAAAAGCGAAAGGTCACTGACTCATCACGAAACCTCAGAAACTATAACACCTACAAACTTGAAATTTAGCAAGTAGGTTCCTTATAGGGAGTAGACATCCGCTAAGGACGGGTTTTACGAAATTCTACCTCTAAGAGTGTAAAACGGGGGTTGGAAGTTTGTATGAAAGTCCTATGTTTGTGAAGTAAGAGACTTGAAATTCAAAATGTATGCTCTATAGATGGTGTGGACCCCTTTTGGGGTTGAAACAGGTGGTGGTAGTTTTATGTAAGCGAGATGGAAACTTAAGTATAAGTATATTATTTGCATCACAAAAATAATTAACGCCCAACGAAATGGGCACGGGTCGGCTAGTCCTACTATAATTTTCTTTTGTTTTTACCTTTTTTATACGCTAAAAGCACTGGTCTATAGTGCTTACACACAGCTTAATAAAAAATCTTTCAGCTATTTCAACACTAACATAACTTTAAGTATATCTCTATAGTTACTGAAATAATACAGTCTGGAAGGTTCATACTGGTGGGAAAATGAATTCTGACATTATTAAAATTTTTATTCAACACATTCTCCGTTAGAAAGATACGATTACTTAGAGCTACTACCAATATTACCAGCTATAACTAAAAGTCCGTAGCGTAGCATACTCCCAGTAGCGGAACGATTGCAAATAATCAACACGAAACCAAAAGAGATGTCTACATAACGTAAAAAATATTTAAGTAAAAAAAATAACCATATCTTATGAAATCCTGTTATATTTATACATTAATGAATTTCCTACGAAATCGCCAAGACATCTATCAGGCTTAATATAATATTAAAGAGGATTTGGTCCTATCTTATTTTAGCTTTTAACGCTCATTTTGACATTCACAATTTATGAATTCTCACAGAAACTCCGAAAATAGCTTTCCTTTCGTACATTAAGATATATTTATTTATTGAGTAACGTGAAAACTTTAAAGAATATATAACGAAGTTGATAATAGTTTGTTGCTTTGTTTAACACCGTTATAGAAGTTGTATATCATCATCTTAGACTTTTGCTTAATGTTATACTTTTAATATTGTCAATTATTCTAATACCACTGTAATAATGAGATCGACTCTCTTTGTACACTTCCTTCTAGCTTGTCTATTTCTATCCGCCTTAGTAATAGTTCTGGTTTATTTATTTGTGTTATATATACAATACAGGGTATTATAGTGTGGACACACAGTTCCACTACTACCTTGGAACTTAAAAAGCCGACTGACGGCGGGATAACCATCCAACTGCTGGCTTTGAAATACACAGGCCGAAGACGGACAGCAGCAACTTCGGTTCGACACAGGCAGCCCTGCAGTCACCAACCCGCCTTCATAGCGTGGTGACTATGGGCAACACCCATGAGTTCACGCCATTTTTGGCGCGAACTTGGGGAAGCCTATGTCCAGCAGTGGACTGTGATAGGCTGAAGTGAGGTGAAATGAAATAAAGAGTATTATTATTACAACAATTCTTTTTTTAAATTAAAGTTTCCATTGAACACAAAAATATTCCGTAAATTGTAAAAATATTTTTTTAAACACATTCAGACCGAGCACTAACTGAAACGTAGACTTTTTTTTACAGCGTCATTCGGAGAAATTTTAAGCCGACAGAACAAAACGCATATGCGGCGCTGTCGGTAGTTTTGTGGAGTTTTTCGTAAACCAAAATTTCGTTTTAACAATTAACGGAAACGTTTATTTTACATTTAACAAAAAATTTGTTTAATATGTAACTATAGTCTATTCGCTGTCACAGCTAAAACGTAGTGGACCCTCTTTGGTCACAGCTTAGCTACGCTCCTTGATTAAGGATATCGTTAAAATTAAAAACGCCGCGTTCAAATTAAAATTGAATTAAGCCCTTCACACAGTGATTCTGATACAACATAAAATATACAAAAAATAGCTACAGCAACGAGTCACTATTCTTAACACGAATATACTGTCATAATTAATATCTGCGTTATTATATTGTGACAAGGGATGCGGAGATTAGAGGGGTGGCGTAAGAGTCGCCAATAAAAAACAGGATAAAAAGGTCACCTTAACATACTTAGACTTTTTATAAAATAGAATATAATATAATTTATGCACACCACTTTGTATCAAACAGTCATTTAAACATTTTATTTTTTATATTATTTACGTCGCATACTTAGTTGTTTTTGTTGCTACTTTGGACATGGGAAATAAGATAGGATCGTTTTAGCTATCATTAAATGGGATGATACTTAAGTAGTATAAATAACATTTCTTGTCTTTTTAAATATTTTAAAAGTAAAATGTATGAAAAAAATAAAATTTTCTGCTTAAAAAATTTATGCTAAAATTAAAATTAAAATTCATGTAAGCTAATAAATTTATGTTAGGTTAAATCAAATACCTATGCGTGTCAAGTCCAGCGACTGCTATTCAAACATCTGTAGTTCGAAATTCTCGTCTAAACCTAAAAAATACTATATTTAAAACTTCATAAAAATAAAACGTTAAAAATTCAACATAGTTACTTCGAATATAATTTAATTAAATTAAATTGTTTTTAAAATAAACTGCAGAATAAGATACATCCTAAATCTAATTACTTAAATGTAATCCACTAAAATGTAGGTGCCTAGAAGACGTAGACGGAGAAATCGTAACTCAAATTATTTCTATGGCAAATTTTTATATTTTATCTGATTTGGTACTTTTTATTTAGATTCGCTGGAGATAATGCTTTTATACACATTATATGTACTACAGCTACTTGTAACTGCAAATATATTACCTATTAAGATGAATAATGAATTCAACATAAAAAGGAGAAATTACTTATTTAAAACATAACTACACGTTTAATAATAATGTTTAAAATGATTCAAAATAAAAATAACATGAAATTTTTTTTAAGTAATATACAAGTCCAGATAACAAAAACACTTGCATGGTGACAAATGTTTGACATGAGCAGGATCCGAAAATGCGACCGCCAGCACGACCTGACGCATCGTGAATTCGAAAATAAAACTAAAATTGTTAGTTGATACAAATTCTTCTAATCAAAATAACTTGGAAGGCTGAATCTATATATATAAAAGAGATTTCCACCAATTGACTCATTACGATATCTCTGGAACCATAAGG
Organism: Melitaea athalia; assembly: GCA_905220545.2. Lineage (NCBI taxonomy): Eukaryota > Metazoa > Arthropoda > Insecta > Lepidoptera > Nymphalidae > Melitaea > Melitaea athalia. The sequence goes on from HG992184.1 coordinate 7,996,847, forward strand.
TGTAGAGACTTGAAATTTGGTAGGAATATTCCTTTCGCCGAGTAGAGGTCAGCTACGAACGGATTTTACGAAATTCCACCTACAAGAAGGGGTTGCGGAGGTTAATAACAAATATGGCAAAACAACGTTTGCGTGGTCAGCTAGTTATATTGTAGGTATAATGAATTTTCTGTTTAACATGACTTGGTAATCACTTGAAGTTAAGACAGCTTGATCTACCCTAAAATTGCGTTCATTTTATAGATGTTACGAATGTGATCTACTCAGTTGTTTTAAAATTGTTCTTAGTATACGGATCTGTTTTTTTAGCAACTCGAAACCAAAAACAACTTGTTGGTAACAGTTTTGTATAAAAAGCTGAATGACGTTTTAGAAAAAAATAAAAAATAACACACTGACAGACTGATAGACGCGGCGAGAATATTTGTTTTAAAATACTTAGTAATAGACATAAACATAATGTATATACTCGTATTCGCCATTCATTTCATAAACAAAAATACGCATTTGCGTACAGACGAACATAGAATGTCCACTTTTTTAGTCTCTAAAATCGGCCTGTTATTAATTTTTATAACCGAATACCAATTTCCGTTAACAGTCACCAAAACCGATTACAACTCTCTTGTTTGAAGAATTGACGTTAAGTAGGTTGTATCTAAACAAAGATATTATAAGTACAACTTATTATTTACCTTACAAACTGATTATGAATTATTCGATTTGGCACAAATTATCCCTTTTCTACCGTAATACTAAGTACTAACTACTTTATACGGGTATAAAAAGTTATTATTTTTTCCGCCTGGACCCTTTTAAGGAGCTTTGTCTACGTTACCACTGGAACATAACACAACTTGAGAGAAGTCTTATTTGGCTGTCATATCGTCGGCCTGCTCCGAATCCTAAGCGAGACATTTCCTAATTATGTTTACATATTATGTATAATTTTATATGTATACAATACAAGTATACAAATTGATTGAATTTATTTAAATAGTATTAACATTGATATTAATTGACGAAGCCGTGTGTGCAACTAAACCTGAATAATTTATAAGATTTGTTCTAATTCGCCTTTATTAACATTGTGTCCAAGACGGCTTTCCACACGTCTTAAACGGAATGGATGGTCTAAATAAATGTGCTCTCGGATTGTACGCCCCGCAGATTATACTAAAATCGTCTACTTTTCCGTAGGAGAGTAATATCACCACTTCAAAGAAATAGGATTTTCCTAAGAAATATACGCAAGAAAAGACGTTATAATAGATATGTGTATACATAGTAATTTATATAGTAATTTTATATTGTGAGTAATTGAAGTCTTGTTTTATGAAAGAAACTCGAAGACACAAACATTTATAATTAAAATACTTTTATTTTTAACTTTTCTTTGTGCGTTGATATAATACCTACAATAACATTTTAATGAAAATCTTGTCGAATAAAGGCAAAAAAAAAACAATAAAATAATACATAGACCTTCTTCGTTTTCAATAAAAATAATATGCGAATGTATTACTTAAAAGGAACCACTTGAATTAATTTAACACCACAATTTATGTCATTGTTAATTATGAGATTCTGTTTTGAAAGTATACGGTAACAAATTAAAAGATATTGATTGACCAGCTATGTAACAGCCATCAATATGCAATAACAAAACAATTATCCAGCAAAAAACGTAATACATTGCAAAAATCAAACCATACACCCGTTCACTTACCTATAGTTTTATAAAAAACTAGCTGACCCGGCGAACTTCGTACCGCCTAACAGTCGATTCTTTATTTTTAATACTTTTCCTTCCCAGAACCCCTCCACTAACACTTAAACTTTATGGTATGGTATTAAAGTCCAAATTGACTTTTAAGTATTATTACGAATCTTTTGTATGGGAATATAGAAAAGTGTTGTTTTTAGACTTTTGCAGGCAATTTTTTAAATTTTTCTCTCCGTAACAACCATCCTCGTACTTCAAGAAATATTATTTAAAAAAAAATTAGCGAAATCGGTTCAGCTGCTGTTGAGATTTGCGCTTAGCAACACATTCAGCGATTCATTTTTATATATAGAGAGATAGAGATATCGATCTAATGATATATTTATCAGATTTAATGAAAGGGTATTAATGAAACTTTTACATCAAAATACAACACGATAAATTACAAGCTTTATAAACTACGTGTCAAATATTATTATATACAACTTAAAATAATTGGCGCCGATGAATTGGTAATAATTTAAATTTAAAACCAAATGAATGCTAATTAAAATGAATACGTATTTTACGCTGATTATATTATAAAGCTTATATCCAACAAACAATTTATCTAGTACTAGTGTCCAGCACCGGCTTGGCTCTGTGTCACCCGTGGCCATTTCATCCACAACGTCGTCGAAATATCGGCAGTTTCAAAATGTGGTAAGTCCTGTACCAGTAAAAATTATTATCATAGCGATCGCGAAGGGCACGGTGCAGGTTGGTCTATCTAGCTAGTTTCGCCATCGGTGTCAAGACCTCGAAGTATAAGGTACTTTTTAATAACCATGTTAAAAATTGTAATTAATAAAAAGCTACCACCGATTCAGAGTTTAGACAGAAGCACAGAAAGTACTCGCACATGATTATCAATAGTTATATCTTGGCCGAATAATATGCTTTAGCAATTTAAATGCTTTTTAATACCATACAGGAGATAAGTTACATACATAAAAATAATGTTAGTGATAGTTTTAGCCAAGCGAGTAAACAATTCAACACACGTCAGGAAGCACTCGTAGGAAGTATACGTTGTTGATTCATTTATAAAATTAATTTCAAAAACTTAGGTTTTAGTGACTATTTCTTCTCATAGTTTTGGTTAGCGCAGGTGGTAATTGATTGCTACTTTGAACATTTGTTAATATGTGTATATATTTCACGGATTCATCATAAAATAAGTGTTTGTGTTTAAAACTAAAGTGTTGATTTGTAAATATTGTGCGGGTAAGGGTGAAACGTGTCGTCAGCTGATTCATTCTCCGTAATAAAAGAACCACGCCGCGCGCTTAATCAAGTCGATTTTTTCGCATGCAATCGTAGCTCGGCGGTGGTCGCAAGGCGGTGAGTGCGGAATTAAGCCACAAGCTTTCTGAGTTCGAGACCTGGGGTCGTGGATGAGCGATACCTATACATAATATACTATTTTTATTTTTTTTCTTATACATACTTATAAGAAGTTTATTAGAATAGAGGGAGGAAAAGGTAAAGGAATTAATTTATTTAATAAAATGAAATTTTACTGTTGCAAAAGTACGGCAGACAACGGTGGGGGTATCGTCGCTTGCAATAAATGCAAACATTCTTTTCATGCTCAGTGCTTGTTTCCTTGCGACAAAAAAGCAATTACACCCGATTTAAAGCGGACATGGATATGTCCCGATTGCTCATCTAAACTGCCTAAGGATACTAAAAATGACAATACACCGGTCAGAAGCTCGTCGCGACCACCACAACTAAGTACAGAAAATATTAGTCTACAAAGAGGAGGTTCCAGTACTATGTCTCCCCCCAGTCCGTCAACACTGCAGCGCTTTGATTATGCGGAAACTATAAAAATTGCTGTGGCCGCGGAGTTTAATCGTCTCAAGGAAAATCTCAGAACGGTTGTCCGAGAAATATTATCTGAAGAACTGAAACCGATAAAAGATGACATTATTAATATCAAAGAATCCTTCAGTTTCTTCAACCAACAATTTGAGGATTTAACAAAGCGAGTAGTCAAGGCTGAAGCTGAATTGAAATCTTATAAGACGATGTCTTCTGAATTGAGTCAGCTAAAGACAACAGTATCTACCTTGGAAAATCGAAACAACATCAATGACCAATGGTCGCGAAGATCTAATATTGAGATATATGGCATACCTGAGAAGAAGAATGAAAACCTGTTCCAAATTCTTAACAATATTTCAGAGCGTACTAGTTGCAAGATCGACCCAACAACAGATATAGATTTTATAACAAGAGTATCACCGAAGCAATCGGATAAAAATAAAAGAATAAAGCCTATCGTGGTACGTTTTTTAGCACGCTACAAGAAGGATGACTTCCTCTCTGAAGCTAGACAACTTAAACTAAAAGCTAGCGATATTGGATTTACTGAGTGTGAAAATCCGATATACATAAATGAGCATTTGACTGGCGCAAATAAGGCTTTACTACACCGTACTAAATCTGTAGCCAGAGAAAAGCTATTTGCCTACGTTTGGGTTAAAAATTGCACGATCTTCGCACGAAAAAATGACTCGAGCCCGGTAATAGTTGTATCAAGCGAACAGGATTTAAACAAAATAAAGTAAATGCAATATTATATATTTTTTACAAAGCCTTAAATTGTAAAAATTTGTTTTGTTTTTTCAAGTTTATTATTGTCACGTTGTCGCATTGTACTTACATAATAAGTTTAGATGGTCATAGTTTAAAACTGAATGTTGTATTCTCGTTTGGGAGCACTCTAATAATTAATTCATATTCAAAGGGGTTATTGATAACATATAAATATTTGTATATAAATAATGCCGTCACTTAAAAAAATTCTCGTCTATTATCAGAATGTACGCGGATTGCGAACCAAGACTGGTGTCTTTTATCAAAATCTTTTATTAAATAACTATGACATAATCTGTCTTACAGAAACATGGCTTCTTCCTGGTATATTTAACTCTGAATTATTTGATGATCGCTTTCTGATTTATCGATGTGATCGGGATTACGACAGTCGTGGAGATAAGCTGGGTGGTGGGGTATTGGTGGCTGTGCGTCGGGAACTCGCGGTCCATAGTTCAATCTGTTTGCCTTTTAACACTTATTCTGCAGAGGCGATTGAAATTATAATATCAAGTAAAGCCTCCCATCGTCTCCATATTTTCTGTGGATATTTTCCACATAGTAAAAATTATGCTGAAGCTCTGAGTGAGTTTTTTGATCATGTAACAGATGTTTTTCTTAATCAGCCAGACGATGACTATCTAATAGTTGGGGATTTTAATATTTCGGCTGCAAAGTGGTCCTCTGTTGGTAATTTACTTTCGGTTAATCAATGTAAGAAAGCGGGTTCAGTGAGTTTATTGCATAATTTTCTTTGTATAACAAATTTCAAACAATACAATACCATTTGCAATGTCAACCAAAAACAACTCGATCTTGTTATGAGTAATTCCGTTTGCGAGGTTGCTCGCTCTGAGAGACCGATGGTTCCGGAAGATAGTCATCATCCTGCCCTAGAGGTCACATTGCATGCCTATTGCAATAGTTCGTTATCATCTGAACCTCGTCTTATTCGTTTGTTTCATCAAGCAGATTACGAAGCCATCAATGAAACTCTGGCGAAGATTGAGTGGAGCCGTGTTTGTAGTTCCAATGATATTGACCAATGTGTAAAATCATTTTATGACATTATTAATAATATAATTTCGAAAAATATTCCGACTCGACGTGTGAGAAATAATAACCGTTTCCCTATTTGGTACTCTAGGGCACTCATAAAAATAACCAAAGAAAAAATAAAAGCTCATAAAAAATGGAAGACTTACGGCAGAAGCAGTGACTATGCTACGTTTAGTCTGCTTCGTGAACGCGAGAAGCGGGTACAACAAACTTGTTATGATAGTTACATTTCTAATGCAGAACGTAATATTAAACGTAACAGTAAATTCTTTTGGACCTTCGTGAAATCTAAAAAAAGCTCCCACGGTTTGCCCACAAAAATGTTTTTAAATGATATTTCTTATAGCGGAGTAGAAGAAATCTGTGAACAATTCAATAGGAGTTTTCATTCTGTGTTTGTATCTGATTTGGACACCATGAGCACCGTTACGTCTTACTCTACCTCAGCTAGCTCTACATCTATTAGCTCTGTTAATTGCTCAGAAGACACTGTTGCTACATACTTAAAAAACCTCGACATATATAAAGGATCTGGGCCAGATGGTTTACCTCCGATATTTTTAAAAAACTGTCGTAAACAATTATCCTTACCATTATCTATTCTGTTTAATTTGTCTCTGAAAACTGGTATTGTGCCTGAGATTTGGAAGCGTTCATATGTAATTCCTCTACACAAAAGCGGTGACAGGCACAACATCGCCAATTATAGGCCCATCTCTAAATTAAGTACAGTAGCTAAACTATTCGAAAAAATTGTATATGATCATATTTTTCCACTCTTAAGACCTATTATCATTAATCAACAACATGGGTTTGTAAATAAAAAATCAACAGAGAGCAATGTTTCTGAATTTGTTCATCAAGTTTCCTCGGCCATGGAAGATGGTTGTCAAATGGATGCTGTATATACTGATTATTCTAAGGCCTTCGATAAAATTAGTCACAAAGTCTTGGTTTGTAAGTTGGAATCGATTGGCATACATGGGGATCTCTTGCGTTGGGTTACTTCTTACCTTCGTGATCGGAGCCAAGCAGTGACCATTAAAGGATTCTGTTCCTCGTTTCTCCCGGTTACTTCTGGCTTACCACAAGGCTCGCATCTCGCTCCGTTACTTTTCAATTTATTTATTAATGACGTGGCCGAAATATTTGATCATTCTCATTTTTTGATGTACGCGGATGACATGAAAATTTTTAAAAGAATCAATAAATGGTCTGACTGCGAGCTACTCCAAAAAGATCTTGATAAGTTAATTGTATACTGTAGAAACAATTTATTGAATTTAAACATAAAAAAATGTAATGTAATAACGTTCTCTAGAAGCCCAAAACACTTTAAGTTTGATTATAATTTAGATAATATAGCACTAACGCGTGTCACGGAAGTAAAAGACCTAGGTATTTTATTAGACAATAGACTAACGTTTAACGAGCATCTGAATTATATAATCCCCAAAGCCCAACGTATGCTCGGTTTTGTTTTAAGAGTAAGCAGGGATTTTAAATACAGCTCAACACTTTCCCACCTCTTCGATTCATATATCAGACCTCTACTCGAGTATGGTTCTGTTGTGTGGAATCCGCAGTACAAAGTTCAGATTAACGGGTTGGACAGAATTTTCAAACTTTATTTAAAACATTATAAGTACCGTTTTAAGTCCACTCCCAATTTTACATGTCTTAAACATAGACGAATTGAAAGGGATCAGATGTTTTTGTACAAACTTCTTAATAATTATGTTGATTCTCCTTTTTTATTAAGTGAAATAAATTTGAGTTGCCCCCGAACGAATTCTCGTCATAGACATTTGTTTCACGTCCCGTTTTACAAAAAAAAGTACACTGGCAACAATTTTATATGTCGTTCTACAAAATTCTATAACGAACACTTACAGGAAATTGATATCTTTAACTGCACAATAGGAAGATATAAGCGGGACCTTAAGCAAATGCTTAAAAATATGAATGCTTAGATATAGAGATTTTTTCCTTTTTGTTTTTTTGGACTTAGACTAAAACTAAATCTAACAATTTTATTCCAATTTTTGATTTGTTTAATTTTTTTTTCAAGCAATATGTTTCACTCAATGCTATAGTGCTGTTGTATGTATTAGTTAATAGTGGAAACTTTACTGATTTCAGTTAATGTAATTAGTTATAATATATTAATGTAATATTAAATTGTATGTTTCCCAAATAAAAATAAAATAAAAATAAAATAAAAAAAATTGTTTGAACTACAGTATATTATAATAATACCAAGCGAGATTTATAACAGAAACAAAGTTACTGAAAATTATGTTTCCGTGAACCTAAAACAATATTTATAAACAAAACTAATATTTTATTCTCGTAATAAACAAAATGAAAAACATTCGTAAGTATTTTAATATATTAAAGCTGTGAGAAAATTTAAAATTTTTAATTCAAAATCTAATCTAAAAGTACAACCTTTTAAAAGAATAAATACATCAATGATTTTAATTAAATTTAAAGTGATTTTACCCTGGCAATTCTGTAAAAACATACCCAAATAGGTATGTATAACAATATTGATAGGACAAGACAAAGTAATAGATAATTTTTCTTTGTTAAAATAAAATAATAGTCGACGTCATTAGGAATATTGCTTTTCAGATATCATATTATTAATATGCTTTTTCATACCTATTAATCTTGCACAGTAAACAGATTTTCAATAATAAAGGCAATTCATGAAATAATTAAAAAAATAAATATATAAATTCCGCTTTATAACAATAGTATTGTTACGTGTTAGGGTTCGAACGATTTGGAGAGAAAGACCTTCTGACTCTTTTAGAGACTTTATTCACTAGCACTAGGTCCGACACAAGCACTAGGTACAACACTACGCACTAAGTACAAACACTAATCACTAGGTACACACAGTAAGCACTAACAATGTCCGAGGTCGTAGCCAATGTCGTAGGTTTCCGCTGGTATCACTTCTTGATCACTAGTATTCACTTCGAAGTCGCTTCGTCGTTAGCTCAAACTGAACTGGCTCCGCTCGGCCTCAATCGGCCTTTTTATTCCGGGCCGAGCCTACACCCAGACAGTTCTAGAACCTTCGTGCGTGTACTCGATCCTGAGTTCATTCACCTATATGTCCTCTAGCGCCATCTAGTATTGAGTGGATGTTTCACGTTGTCTTTGTAACAAAGTGGTTTGTACAGCACACAACGTGGTTCCTTCGCTCCCCGCTAGATGGCGCAAGCTCCTTTTTTTTTGTGTACTCGTAACACTACTCCCCTCTTAGAGATGCTCGTCCCGAGCATCGTTGTTACTGCCATGGTAACGCGCCAGACGGTCTATGTGTACCACTTTGAATGTCCCTCTTGGTTGTTTTTGAATTCTATAAGTCACATCATTCATTCGGGTAACCACTTTGTATGGACCGTCCCACTTGGTCTGCAACTTTGGAGATTTCCCTTTCCGGCGGGTTGGGTTATGCAGCCACACCAATGACCCTTCCTCGAAGCCGCTTGTGTTCGATTTCCGGTCGTTAATAGTCCCTTGTGTCGTAAGACTATTCCCGCTGCATGCCTGGAGGATAACAGTTTTCAGGGTTTCCACCGCGTCAGCCAGAACTCGTCTCTTAGTTCTAGCTTTAATTCGTTTCCCTTGATCCCGGGCAAGGAACGAAGCCCTTTGCTTTTTCAGCTCCTCTATTTGTTCCTCGATCCTTTTCATCCTTGCCCACTGGGTCTTCTTCTGCGGGCAATTGCGCTGAAGATGACCCCTCTCGCCACACTTGTAGCACATGACTCCAGAACGTTTCTTCGTAGGAGCCTTAACCTCCTTCTGCGGGCAGTTGGGCTGAAGATGGCCCCTCTCGCCACACTTGTAGCACATGACTCCAGAATGTTTCTTCGTAGGAGGCTTAACCTCCTTCTGCGGGCAGTTGAGCTGAAGATGGCCCCTCTCGCCGCACTTGTAGCACATGACTCCATAACTTTTCTTCGTAGGAGCCTTAACCACCTTGACTACCTCAGATACCTCACGGATCTTATGGGTCTGCCGTATGTCATAGCGAACCGCCTCGACCTCCAAAGCATGCGCCAATGCTTCCTTTAGCGAGCTATGGTGACGAAGCCTCACTGCAGCTCTGACTTCCAGGTCTTTGATTCCGTCGACAAATGCTTGCACAATATTTGTGTCCACCATCTTGGTGTCAGCTCCTGGGTGTGCCTTCCTAACGAGTTTTTCAATTTCCAACGCCCATTGTTGTAGTCCTTCTCCTGAGCGTTGGACTCTGTCACGCAGCTGGGCACGGAACACGTGCTCCAGGTGTCGCTCCCCGTATCTGGATTCAAGTGCCTCCATCAGGTCTTGGAACCCATTCCCTGTATGTGGCAGTGCTTCCAAGACAGACAAAGCTTGTCCTCTGAGCGCAACAGTGAGAGCGGTCAGGCATTGTTCTTCCGTCCATCCGTTTGCAGTGGCAACAGTCTTGAATTGCTGAAGATAAGCGTTCCACGAAGTTGTGCCATCGTATGGCGGCACTTTCACTCTTGGTCCTTGCGCCACTCCGGTAGTTCCACTAGACATCGCAACTCCCGTGGTTTCAAGGCGTACTACTTTCTTCTGTAGCTCAGCGAGGACGGTTTTCACATTTTCGACGTCCAATCCTAACCCGGTAACTCGTTCTTGCACTTCGTCGAACTCTTTTCGAAGCTTACCCACCGTGTCACTAACATCTTTTATAGCCCAAAGCGCTTTTTCCTGTGATTCTTGCAAAGCGCTGAACTTGCGTTCTTGTGATTCTTGCATTGCCTTATGTGATTCTTGCAAAGCGCTGAGCTTGCGTTCTTGTGATTCTTGCATTGCCTTATGTGATTCTTGCAAAGCGCTGAGCTTGCGTTCTTGTGATTCTTGCATTGCCTTCATTAATTCAAATAAACTTCCTAATTGAAGTGCCACTTGAGGGTCGTTAGAAGCTACGGAGCCACTGGTGGGCGTGGCCTGTCCGGTGGGCGTGGCAAGGTGGGTGGAGCCAGTGGGCGGGGCTTGAGCCAAAGTGGGCGGAGCCTGAGGGGCGTGGTCAGTGGGCGGGGCCTGGTGGGCGGGGCCAGTGGGCGGGGCCTGAGGGGCGTGGCCAGTGGGCGTGGCCTGGTAGGCGGGGCCAGTGGGCGGGGCTTGGCCCACAGTGGGCGGAGCTTGGCCCCCAGTTGCATCCGCAGTTCGTTGTGCCCTCGTCCTGACCCCCTCCTTGGGGTTCTCTCTCGGAGTCAATGGCATCTCCAAATCTCACTTCCGACACCAGTTGTTACGTGTTAGGGTTCGAACGATTTGGAGAGAAAGACCTTCTGACTCTTTTAGAGACTTTATTCACTAGCACTAGGTCCGACACAAGCACTAGGTACAACACTACGCACTAAGTACAAACACTAATCACTAGGTACACACAGTAAGCACTAACAATGTCCGAGGTCGTAGCCAATGTCGTAGGTTTCCGCTGGTATCACTTCTTGATCACTAGTATTCACTTCGAAGTCGCTTCGTCGTTAGCTCAAACTGAACTGGCTCCGCTCGGCCTCAATCGGCCTTTTTATTCCGGGCCGAGCCTACACCCAGACAGTTCTAGAACCTTCGTGCGTGTACTCGATCCTGAGTTCATTCACCTATATGTCCTCTAGCGCCATCTAGTATTGAGTGGATGTTTCACGTTGTCTTTGTAACAAAGTGGTTTGTACAGCACACAACGTGGTTCCTTCGCTCCCCGCTAGATGGCGCAAGCTCCTTTTTTTTTGTGTACTCGTAACAGTATTTTTTTAAATAATAATATCCGCTTTATAATTACAGAGAACACTAATTTCTAAGTAAGCAAAGATGAAAATCTAGTTTATTTATAGCGTCTTAATCTTCAATTGTAGGAAACAGACCACTTTGTACACTCGACTTGCTCTACAGCGTTAATCAAATGGTCGCATGCTAATCCTGGCTTACCCGGAATAAAGCAGCCGGGACCGTGTACTGGCGCGTAAGCTAGCTTTGCATAACAAATATTGCAGCACAACTTTAAGGAGGGTCACGCTGAAAGATATCGTGTCATCTTAAGGTCCTGATATTCGACCTTTTAGTTAAACAATGGAATACATTTTCTTAATCCCGGTTAATGAATTAAAACCCCTTTGTAAACAAATTTGTTATTTAACAATGAGTAAATGCTGGACGTAGACGGTTACGCTAATAGTTACAAGTTTAATCTTCGCTTGTGGAAAAAAATTTGAGTGGTTTCTACAGATATCTGTCACACTGCCACAAAGGATTTCATCTTACTTGATTAGATTGTTGACCTTGTATTCAGTGTCAAGCGTTTAAAATAATAATAATGTAGCTGCCTCTCTTGTCTTCATCTGTTTCAATTTCCTTACCCATCGCTTATTATTATATAAATAAAGACTTTAATTTTACTACAAAGTCGTGTTGTCCAACAGGCGATGAGGCAAGTAATCTAAATAATTATGAATTATAAACTTTCTAAATGTGTATATATAGTTAGACAGAATTTGAACAAAAAATATTATGTTTGTTTTTTCTTTTCTTTTTTATAATTTTCAAACTGTTATTCTAGTTTTCTATTGTATTTTTTTCTAGATTGTCACCAAATGAGCAAAAGTTACAAATAAATGAAATTGCTTTTAATATAGAAAGATCATGATTCACGATAGAATATTTTTTATCGAGGTAGGGTATATTATCTTGTTCAAAATCTGGAGCAACGTTACTGGGCAAGTACCCCAACGTTACAGAAGATTTTTTTTTATGTTACTAGGTTGGCAAACAAGCGTACGGCTCACCTGATGGTAAGACCGTAGCCTATAGATGCCTGCAACACCAGAAGCATCGCAAGCGCGTTGCCGACCCTATCCCTATTCCCCCCAGGAGCTCTGGTCACCTTACTCACCAACAGGAACACAATACTGCTTGAAAACAGTATTATTTAGCTGTGGTCTTCAAACACACAGAACTTACAGAAGATCACAGTTAAAAACCACTGATCTCAAGCAGTGTTGTGTTCCTGTGGTGGATAAGGTGGCCAGAGCTCATGGGGAGGCTCAAGAGTAGGGTTGGCAATGTGCTTGCGATGTTTCTGGTAATGCAGGCGTCCGTAGGTGACGTTAACCGCATACCATTTATTTGACCGTACACTTGTATGCCGGAGCTAGTCGTATAAAAAAGGAAAAAAACTCGGCCAAGTGCGAATCGGACTCGCGCACGAAGGGTTCCGTACCATTTTCAAGCTAAACAACAGTAGATACATTGATTTTAATATCGGGCAAAAAACGGCACAAAAAGTCACTTTTGTTGGATGAGCCCCTTAAATATTTTTTTATTTTAATTTTATTATTTACTAGCTTCTGCGCGCGACTTCGTCGGCGTGGACACCGCTCCTATTGGTCTTAGCGTGATGTTATATAGCCTAAAGCCTTCCTCGATAAATGGGCTATCTAACACTGAAAGAATTTTTCAAATCGGACCAGTAGATCCTGAGATTAGCGCGTTCAAACAAACAAACAAACAAACAAACAAACTCTACAGCTTTATTATATTAGTATAGATTACTAAAGTAAATATACAATTAAGTATTTGTGAATATTTCAAGTGCCTACCTGTTATCATATTATATTGATATCGAGCAAAAATAGGAAAAAAATCGCGTTTGTTGTATGGGAGCCCCCCTTAAATATTTATTTTATTTTGTTTTTAGTATTTGTTGTTATAGCGGCAACAGTAATACACAATTTGTGAAAATTTCAACTGTCTAGCTATCGCCGTTCTTGAGATACAGCCTGATGACAGTCGGACGTACAGACGGACGGACGGACAGTGAAGTCTTAGTAATAGGGTTTTGTTTTTACCCTTTGGGTACGGAACCCTAAAAAAGTACCTAAATAAAACGTCTCAAAAAATAAATAATAATTTGTGCTTCAAATAAAAATTAAATGGATTTAATTTTGTACTTTGAAAATATTTTGATTTTTTTTTATTGCAAGATATTCTAGAAACTTAGCGAATAATAGTCGAAATGTGTTATCACAAACAAATGTACTGATACTATTAAAATTAGTGAGTGAGTAGTTGTAGCGGCTACGTGATTTTAATCTGCGACTAAAGCCTTTTTGTTAGATTGATTGAGATGTATCTCTTGCCTAGAAATTAAAGAAAAAGCTGTTTTATTAAAAAAATACTACTTGTAATACTACAGATGTGAAGGAATAGCTAAACTTTTTTATGAATAAGCGTTGATTTCACATACAATAATGTAATTAATTAAAGTAATGTAGTTGTAATTATCTGTATGTAGTTTTAAGAATCATTTAACCATACAATTGTTTTATTTTTATTTTTATTACAAGCTTATATTACAAGCTTTTATTTAACTTGCAATGTATATAATTATAATATTATAACTTGTATGTAAATTTAATGTAAGTTCGGGTGAAATCTTGCAACTCAATTTTGAAGCAGATATCTTCAACCAATTGAGCTGAAATTTTGTATACAAGTTGAATTTGGATGACAATGCATGATTTGTATGTGTGTATGTATTTATGTATGTTTGTTCGGGTGAAATCTTGCAACTCAATTTTGAAGCACATTAAGTACACATAATCTATATGATATAAAAGCTTGTCGCGAGATTTGCTTGTAAACAAGTAAATTAAATAAATTGATGTGATTGATTTTAACTATTATAATTTTCAAACTTAGGAAATATGAGTACATACTCATATCTTGCGACAAGTTTTTCTATCATATAGATTATGTGTAATGACTTTATAAGTATATAGTAAAAGTTTTAAAGTAAAAATTTATTTTTTCGTTTTAGTGCATTCAAATAAAAGCTTCTTTTTTAAAAAGATTTTTTACTTTCAATTTATTTTGTCTTTTTTTTATGGGTCATTTTTAATTTGATACCTGAAATAAAGAATTATTTAATTTATTTAATTTTAATTTATAATGTAGCTGTAAATAATAATTTAAGTTTAAAATTAATTATTATAGGTATATGAATTAAAAATAAAGACGATTCATTATTATGTTAGAAGTAAAAAGTATTTTTCGTAAAGTATTGTAGTAGGACTTTTAGTTCTTTACACAATCGTAATTATTTATTAAAATAAACTTGAATTGAGTTTTATTTGAGTTGGTAATTTTATTTTGTTATACCCAAATGTAAACTAAAATATAGTGAAATTAAAGTCAAACATTTAAAAACTGTGGCGCAAATACTTTACAAGTACATAGACACAAAATATATTAAACTAAACTAAGAGTATAAAATAAATATAACATACATTTTAAACTACACATTTCTGTAACTGCCAGGAAAAGTACTGAATGGTGAAGGCAGTTTTCTTTTAAAAAATATAGTGAATTAATCGCTACGTCGGCCACCCTACTTCAAGTTAGCTGATTTGTTATTCGATAATGTAAGGAAATACAGTGATTACTGTGCAGTTAGGAAATGCAATCCCGCAACAAAATTTCAATCTCGGTATTTGCGGGACTGAGAGGTCTAAGTCCCGCGGGATCCTGGTATTTGCGGGATCCCGCATTTTTCTAAAAGTCATTGAGAAAAAGGCGAAATCCTGTATCATAAATGCATCTAGAACTAAAAAAGAAACAAAAATATATTATTTAAAATTACGTATTGAGAAATAAATAAAAATATGTATTATAAGAATAAAAATTATTAAAAAGAGACATTAGGTAGTTTAGGCATTATTTTGAAAGTAACTGGGCATAAAACATAGCATGTTAATAGTCTTGTCTGCCAAACAACTCCTAACTTTATATGCCAGATAGCCAACAGCAGAAACGCTCGTTCTGCTTCAACGCTTGTGTGTACAACTGTTGATAACGCGTTGTAGACGATTTGAAGATATTCGCCTTTTAATCCACTAGACTCAAACAAATTCATTTCTTTCTCGAGAGAATGATCTCCGGAATGAGTGCGACAAGCAGTTTTAAAACTCGATAGAGTTTAAAATATTACGTATTTATTATCATATCAAAATTTCGATCCAGCGGGATTCGAACCCGCACCCCCGGTATACCATGTCGGTGCTCCAATTAAGCTATGGAACGATGTCCAGCAGAATCGAAAATTTTGACATGATTTTATTCGGTTTTAAGCAACTGTGAATGGAAGTGGTGAAGAAACCGGAAACGAATCCCGCTGGATCGAAATTTTGATATGATAATAAATAACATTTTATAATTTCCTCATGAGTGGGAAACACAAAAATAAAAATAATACGAATGGATAGAGTTTGTTTAACCCTAGAATACTAATCTATCGTAAAAATTACGACGACGAAACCACGATTCCTGGAAAAAACAATGTTCGCGTCGTTCCCGAGCCCCCTGCTTCACAATACCTTCATCATTTGTTCTGTTAGTGTACCACGTGCATTTATTGTGATCCCACATCATTTTTGTATTGACTTACAGCGAAGGTATCGTAAAATTTACGAAAGATTAGTGTTTACGTGACTGTTGAGCGATGGTAAGTTTACTTGTTTGTTGTTGTTTTTACTTGTTTTTATTAGTTATTTGTAATGATTTTATGTTGATTTTACTTGATTTCAGTATATTTTCTGTACTATATATGTATTTTTCACTATTTCTTACTAATATTTGATTATTTTTTATTAGTAATATGCTGGACCAGAAAAAGACGTAGATGGCGCGATTACGCTTGTTTTATAACTTAATCAACATTACAATTATAAACTTATACATTATTTACGTCAGTAACAACTGTAGAAACAATAAAAAAAGCAAACCTAGACGCGACTTTGTTTTGGAAATGGCTGATGTTCATATGGAACCTCCGCTAAAAGAGAAACTAATATTACCACTTTTCGGCGTGAAATAAAGGACCTCATAAAAAGTATACTTATGGTATGTTGAACCTGTTCCAGAAGCAGCAACAATTGAAGAACCTAATACAAGAAAATATGTGCCTTTTGTCCATCCATATCAAGAAAAATGACAACACACTTTTGCAACACACTTTTTGAAATGCAAAAGAGCCATATGTAGAGCGCTTAACATTAACATGTGTCTCAATTGTGTAGAATAAGTAAATTATTTAATTTTAATTATAACGTGATCTCTTAAACCCAAAGGATGATACTATAATTTCTAAAACAATAAGAGTTTTTATTATCTTGTTTATTCTCGTTTCATTTTAATGTCGTATTTTTTACGAATGATTAGTAATAACGTTACTCGTAGGGTAGATTAGTAATCTAGGGTTAAGTTTATCTCGAAGAGATATCGGTTCAGGCTCTACAGTTTCAGCTTTCATCATTGCGGCCACTGTAGCAAGAGGTAAATCATCATGATCTTCGTCATGACCCGGATCAGTTCACGCGCTTTCGCGTGCCGAACAACACAAGGCATTAGACGTTGCGCAGTCCCGCTAATCCCGCGGGATCCCACTCGATTTATGTGCGGGACTGGTCCCGCAAAAATAGTGCGGGATCCCGGTATTTCGGGATCCCGGTATCCCGGTATTGCAATCCCTATGTGCAGTTTAAGAAAGAATAATTACTTCCAACGTCTAAATATATCTTTCAATCAGCACCTGGTCTACAGCTCTTTGATAATTGCTTTATTTGGAGCGAAAGTAAATAATAACTCTGTTATAATCAAGAATATTTGTTTCGTTTTTTTTAAATGTCATGTTTCAAAAATAAATTTAAATTACTACATCTTTACAGGGAATCAACGTCGCAGGAGTAGTAACAACGCCTTTACGAGTGCTTTCAGCGCAAGTTCAAAGAAAAAATATTCTCTTGCAGTTCCCTTTAAGAATTAATTTGGATACGATTCCCCTTCGCATTCGTAATGATTTGTTTCGTTTTTTTTTCCTCAGGCTTTTCAACTTCAGCTTTTATCTTAGCAAAATGATTTTTTTTATTTAAATAACATTATGGCGTTTCTGCAATCGTTGTTAGCTAGCTTCTGCTCAGATGTACATCATGCTTCGTTTCTTCATATTCTTAATTCGACCTCCAGTTTTATCATTATCTGTACATCTATACAAATAAATAAAATTGGAATGTCTGTTTGTAATATTAAAATAACCGCTTTTTACTAAATGCATATGGATCTATACACGGTACTTATACCAAAATAATATTTTTCCACTTTTTGTCTGTCTGTCTGTCTGTCTGTCTGTCTTTCTGTTTGTTCCGGCTAATCTCTGAAACGGCGGACTGATTTTAAGGGACTTTCACTGGCAGATAGCTGATGTAATAAGGTGTAACTTAGGCTACTTTTATTTTAGATTTTTTTTTTATAACTGCGAACTGAACGATAACTTTTTTGTTAAATTCCACGCGGACGAAGTCGCGGGCATATCAGCTAGTAAGTAATATAATTACGGACGATTTTTTTTAAATTCATACATTCCTAGCTAATAAAACTTTTTGCTAGAATCCGTCGTTTTTTAATGGCTCTAAGCGTCTTCGAGTTACAGGTTGAACATTTCACTTCATGAAGTTGGAATTCGCCAAGTAAGCGTTACCTTTGTACAGCAAGATGTTTGTGATTAAAATGAAATCTCACAAACCATTTGACAATGACAATAAAAATAAAGTCTTTGAAAATTGACGCATATTATTCTGCACAAAATAATAATTGTAAAAAGGACAAAGATGTGTCAAAAGAGGACTTTGAAGTGCAGGTTTCCATTGCGAAGACATATGGCCAAATTTCCGTTCCGCCAACCCGCATTGGAGCAGCGTGGTGGATTAAGCTCCGATCCTTCTCTTACATGGGGAAGAGGCCTATGCCCAACAGTGGGATATTACAGGCTGAATCGATCGTGATGGCCAAATTTATAACTATTAAGTCATATGTTTAAAATTTTAAAACAGTGTAAATTTTAAAAAAGTGTGTTGAGTTTCTTGTTTTTCTTCTCAACGGAATTTACATTTCCAATCAGCAGTAGTTTCAAACACTACTCCAGGTAATATATTTTAGCGCAATGATGAAAAATATTTTAAAGCCTACTGAAGTACAGTTTCATTTGATAGATAATCTCAGTTTTTATATGTGTATCTACGAGCTAAGCCGCGATTAATTGACGTCGCGGTTTGTGGCAGTTGCGCTGGCGGTTGCAGGTTCGATCCCCGCACATACAAATGTTTGCCGTGGTCTGGATGTCTGTACAGTCCTTGTGGGTCTACCCACCGTGCCTCGGAGAGTAAGTTAAGCCGTCGGTCCCGGTTGTTATCATATACACCTGATAGCGATCGTTACTCATAGTAGGGAATATATCCACCAACCCACATTGGAGCAGCGTGGTGGATTAAGCTCTGATCCTTCTGCTACAAGGGGGAAAGAGGCCTATGCCCAACAGTGGGATATAACAGGCTGAAGCGCTACGAGCTAGGTGCAGTACGATTATAGTATGATAATTATATTTAATACGACAATAAATTAAACGCAGACATTATACTTATTACGAGCTCACCCAGCTCCGGATTATAATTAAAGCACAACACTTCTCACGGTTTCAGTGTATTTAACGCTTCATTTCAAAATGCTTTACACGTGCATTTAAACATTTATTTTTATACTAGCTTCTGCGCGCGACTTCGTCAGCGTGGACTCCACTCCTATTGGTCTTAGCGTGATGATATGTAGCCTATAGCCTTCCTCGATAAATGGGCTATCTAACACTGAAAGAATTTTTCAAATCGGACCAGTAGATCCTGAGATTAGCACGTTCAAACAAACAAACAAACAATCAAACAAACAAACAATCAAACAAACAAACTCTTCAGCTTTATTATATTAGTATAGATAGTTTCGCATTTGATCACAAAAAGCATTAAATCTCTGTACATTGCTGTGACATTTTGTGAAAGAAACCAAATGCTTTTGCTCATGGCATTTTCAAAGTACTATGACAGAATACAAAGATCAAAAGAAAATACTTACCTCGACTCGGAGTTGAGTCGAGTTAAGGAATTTCGATATTGAATTCTAAATACTAGCGTTTGTCTGTTCAAGTGAATTTAATTTGAAATGAGATATAATTATGTGTAAATATTGTCTCGTCAAAAGTTCAAGACTCTTGACTCGGCTATTTTTTTTTACGTACAGGCAATATTATATTTTCAAGCTAGTGTACTTCCTGTTTTATCTAGGGTAAAACCCGGATAGTTGCCGCGGGGGGATACTTGCCCCGGTTCTTAATACACTATGTTAGGAATATGAGTTGTGTTCGCGCTTTACTACAATAAGTAGTGACCTCCCTTAGGCCTCAGTGCCACATAAGCCATCGGAATAGGTGCACTTATTTCGTCCGTGTGAGCAAAAATCTTCCGCGTCGAAACTTTGACGGGCGTTATAATTATATTGGTAAGTAATTTTTTTTGTATATTTTTTTTTCTGATCGTAGTTTTAGTCAACTTTTTGTTTCTTTGCATGCATTGGAGTTTAAACTACATTGCTTATTATGTTTTATTGCTAAATGTTCTTTATTTATTTTCTAAATGAAAAGGGCAAGTATCCGCATCAAAAAGGATAGTTGCCCTACTTAATTTCGCGGATAGTTGCCCCTTAAGTAAGTAAAAAAATTTTAACAAGAAAAGACTGATTTTACTTTTTTGTTGTTTTTACGAATTTAATATGACTAGCTTATTGTAAATAAAATAAATATCTAATTAATTGTTTTATATATTTATTCTAGATGAGCAAAATGACTCGCAAATATAAGCGAAAATCAGGCGTAGTTCCACGCAACATCAACTGGGCAGAAGATAGCTTAGTACTTGCCTTGGAAGAATTAAGACAAAAAAAAGTATCAATGAAATTTCTCGATCATACGGACGGACGGACCTCTCGAACCTTAAGAAGACGCTATGAAAAGAATAAGCAACCAGCAACTGCTAACTAAAGGCATATTTTTGATATAAAGATATAATTGTATTTATACCTAGCAGTATAAATACAAAATTCTATCTACATATCTTCTTATTTGACGTAATTGTATTTTTGTCACTTCTAAGCCGCAATGGCTAAAAAGCTTTCATGAAAGAAAGCCTGAAATAGCTTTGAGACAAGCTGAGGTTTTATCAGTTAAAAGAGCGAACAAGTACCAGATATTTGTACTGTACCGGAATCTGAGTCTAATCAGGGTCTACATCATCAAAACGAACTGCTTCCCTCAGGGTATCAAGATCCAAGTAATACTGATAATCTGGAAATTATCTTACATAAGTCTGAGCAGAATAGCGTGAGCCAAAATCACACGCCACCGATGCCGTTTTCAAGCCTTTTAATTTTTTCTCAAGATTGTATAGCCTTAGAAGATAGCGATAGTGAAGAATACATCTTTGATAATACTGAGCTATCATTGCCATCGCTGATATCTTTAAATGAATCTCAGAACAAAAAGAATCCCAGAACAAAAATCCTGAAAAAGAAACACTGTCTAAATTTTTACATCAAGCATCTCCTATACCAAGAATAACCACTAGGCATAACTAAACAATCTGCAGAAATTTTAAACTCCAACGATAAAACTAACGTTAGCTTCTGTTAAAAAGCAATGTTAATACCAAAGTTGATGAAAAGAAAAAAAAAACTTAAAACCGAATAAAATCTTATAAAAAATTACGATTCGGCGATGACATCGTTCCATAGCTTAATGGCTAGAGCACTGACACGGTATGTCGGGGGTGCGGGTTCGAATCCCACTGGATCGAAATTTAGATATTATCATAAAAAACATTTTAGAATTTCCTCATGTGTGGGAAACACAAAAATAAAAATACACAATACTAATAATTTTAAGGACTATTAAATAAATAATAAAAATTACTGTAATTGCTATAAATTTATTTCTATCCAAAATAAAAATCATACCGAGGCTACTATCCCCGTACGAGGCAAGTATCCCCCGAAGCATTTTCCACGCAAGGCTAC
This sequence comes from Melitaea athalia, assembly GCA_905220545.2. Taxonomy (NCBI): domain Eukaryota; kingdom Metazoa; phylum Arthropoda; class Insecta; order Lepidoptera; family Nymphalidae; genus Melitaea; species Melitaea athalia. Next base: position 8,018,262 of record HG992184.1, read on the forward strand.
TATCCGCCATAGTAGGCAACTATCCCTTTTTTGAGAGGTGAAATAAAACAGTATTTATTCAAAACCATTGTTAATTATCTGTACGAAAATAGGCTATTATAGAAGATAAAAGACCTATGTTTTGAGATACATACTGAATAATTTTCAGCAAGTTCATATTTTTCTTAAATAAAGCTTTTTCGAAAAGTGGGGCAACTATCCGGGTTTTACCCTAGGCATATATCTACTATTGGGTTGATGTGTTTGTTTTTTTTTTGCAAAAAATAGCCAAGTCAAATCTTGAGCTTCAATTACTTTCCCAGTGGAAAGTTCGCAGTGCAGTGTTTGTATATCTATTAGCGATAAACTTAATCCGTGAGAAGGCGCGCCCTTAAAATTCACACAGGTAGGCGCGCGCGACAAAATGTTTCCCTATCTAAAATCATTATTTTTTAAAGACAATATGCTGTTTCCTTAAAAAAATAATTCTAATAGACAAAACAACATAAAATTCTTATTATATATATATTTAATTAAAAGTAATCAAATAAAAAATGAGTCTTATGAACAATAAAAAATGTAGACTGAATAAAAATCTATAAATTAGCAAATAGCTATATTTTAATTATTCATTCCCCATATCGAAGTGTGTTTTTCCTAACATATAATATGAATGTCACGTACTCGATGCACCGTAATTTATGGCACAAAATATCTGTTTTTTAGAACGCCTATTCATTCCTATTCTATTTACATCTATTTTTTCTTCTTGGACAACGGTTATTAGGTCCAGGATCGATTTTGGCACTAAGAACAGATACATATTGCTTAATAATTAGTTAAAATCTGAATAAAGCCTTAAACTTTAAGATAACTATGTTTTGCATACATATTAGTCACGATATAATATATGACCAACAAATATAATTTACCAACTGTATTGCCAAATATTGTAAGATTGCATCATTATGTAGTTTTTTAAATTTTATCGTCTTGTTTAACACCTAATAAATAATAATTTATATTTCTCCAAACTTATCGTACGGACTTTAATCATAGGTTATGTATAAAAATTGTAGGTACTCAATATAAAAATGTTTTCTTTCTTTCCTTCTTTCTCAGTATAAAAATGCATACTACTTCTTGATATATGTAACTAATCACTTGTTTCATCTGAATATTGATCTGTGATTATTGAAGGGGTACATTAGAAGTCTCTCAGGGTCTTCTACATGATTGCAAAATTCTATTAGCGCGCCTCCTTACGGGTTAAAATTCAATATTATTATTGTAATTGAAATTAACTGAATGGAACGTCAACGTAAAACTTTGTTTTCAAAAGTGGATAACGCGTTACATGAGAAAGCTTTAGGTGTATAATTTGTAAAGGTTCTAAATAAATTTGTGTAAATATAAGGATAATTATTAAAAAGGTTGAAATAAATCAAGCCGCATGGGACCTTTCATCGAAAACCCGGCCTAATCCCTTTTAGATATAACAAAATAATAAACAGTGGCATTATTTTTCAATAATGCACGAAAAAAAATCTGGGATGGCATAACATCTATCTTTTAAAGATAGACGTTAAATATCCATTCTAGCTTTAAAAAATCACTAACGATGCAGTAATTGGAAAGTTATTCAAGCGCATAATACTGCTTTATTTACTCTTACCAATTTATAACAGTAAAATTCAAATGAATATCTTAGAATTAATTGCAAAATAAAAAAAATGCGCAAAAATAATTAAAACCGTGGGTCCTAAACCTCGAACGAGACTTGCTTGATGCGATCACCCTTCCATTTTACTCCTCACTATCACTAAAAACATTTTATACCAACTACCCAAAATGTATCCGCCACCTGCATTAGAGCATCGTGGTGAATTTAGCTCCAATCTTTTTTCTATATGGAGAGAGAGGCCTATGCCCAGCACTGGGAATTTACAGGCTGAATAGATTCAATTCAATTTACACGATTGGTCTGTTATACTGGTCATAATATCCCTGTATTTCGATTCGAAGTTGTTGGTCGGTTCCGGTCCCGAGTTTGGGTGTAATATTCATATATGTATTATGTACAAAATTTATTTAATAAATGTAAATCAGTTCGTGAGAGTATGTGTAATAAACGTATTTATTTATCACGTAATTTGTATAACATTACTTTTTTTCTAATGCACGTGTATAAACACGTATATTTTAAATCACCATTTGCATTATTCGATAAATAACGATAATGAGTGGTAAGTTATAGAGCAAACTCATATATAACGATTTTACATTGAAAACACTAAAATGTATTGAGATTAGTAATTACAAAATGCAGTAATCACTATCATTTCCGAGTGTGATAAAAAGTTACTGATAAAAACATTAGATATTATTTACTTCAAAGAGATATACTAAACTTAAAATGAATAATAAATTAATTAAGTTATCAGTAATATAAAAATAAAAAAGATTATGTCTTTTTTAAGCCTAGTATAAAATATAGTATTGCATAATTATATGAAACGTACTTAAAAATCCCTAAAAGGGTTGAAAGGATCTTTGAAGTTTTTATGCAAAAACGTGTTTATCGACATTTTCACCTTTAAAGAGTATAATGCAAATAACAGGGTAAAAGAACCACTTTGAATACTGAAACTGTGTTATATTAACTGCTTATTAAAGACCAAGTCAACAGCGCACTTCAACTTTATCACATACACCCTTTGGGCGCCCATTTCACTTTAAAATTGCCACTTAATCTTATGCTTACCTGGTAAGGTCACTGGTAAGTGACGTTACGTTTAAGAGTGACGGCATTTGACTTCTGAGTTATACAAAATTTAAATACTTTCGGAGATCTTGTTTGTGGTTATAAATTTAAATTGCTTCGCTTAACTAAACTTCTACTTTCCATGCTATAATAATGCATGGAATGTAGAAGTTCATTATTTATGTTAATCGTCTTGTGCTGAAATAAAATATGTTCTTATTTTTTTTCCAAGTGAACTCGACTGAAAGGCACTTTTTACTAAAACGTAAATACGGTTATTTAGGCACCTTCTCGGCACGCGCACAACTATACCAGAGCGATTGTTAATCATCTGTAATAGTACTCAAAAATTTGCGTCTTCGCCTCCGCTTAGATAGATAAAAAGTTGTTTTATTTACACAATCCTTTATTAATCCAGTTGACTAAATGTATTAATATAATTAAGAATAATTTGTCGTATAAAGTTGACATAAACGTGTAACTTCTTTTTGGATTTTTTCTTTGTGTTCGTTATTTTCAAAAAAAGATAATTATATCAACGAAAAAACAAGCGGTGGTTCGAAGTTCGCCAGGAAATAATCTAGTAGGAAATAAAAGTATTTTAGTAAAATATTGTCTACAATTACGCAAACATTGAACTTAGTACATTGAACAGAAATACGTTATGCTAATATAATCATGTAATTATATTTATAACAACACAGCACAAACTATGAGCGTACCTCCTAAAATGAGATTTTATGATAAACTAAGTACCTATTACCTTTATATAATAACGAAATTTATTTTTTAAATATGAATAACTATTATGAACATAATTATAAATTTTGAAATATTACCAACATTTTTCAAACAAAATTATTATTTTTATCAATACAATAATTTCTTCAACAAATTTGATGAAAATTATCCATATTATATTTTATAATAATGTTTTGGAATATTTTAATTATTTTAGTAACTAACAATTGGTTTGAAAACCATAAATCTAATATAATTAGTTACAGCAAGTATTGATCCTTCTCCTACATAGGGAAGAGGCCTATGCCCAACAGTGGGATATTACAGGCTGAATCATGACAGTAAGTATTATAAATTATTTATTTTTTTAGGACAATTTTATCTATTTTTAAAAACCAACGCTGTATAATGTATTATGATTAGTGAAGTACTACTTGAGAGTTTTAACACGTAAGAAACTTAAAATTGTATAAACAATTTCTGGAAGGTTCCGCAAACGCCAGTTGTAAATTCAAGATACGTAACGAAATATCATAATTCTACTCCAAAGAACAACTACTTTTACATGTTCCGTGAAGTCAATATCCTTTATTCAACTCACGACTGAAGCTAAAAGCCAATTGTGCTGGGAAAGGTCACTCTTATCGGATTTCTAAAGCAAGATATTCCGTTACGCCATATTCGGAACGATTTACTTTATATATTTAGATATTAATTCCGACATTTCTCTGTATATTACTTTTCTTCTTTTGAAGATCTGACTTCCTTGTTAAGTGCACTGTGATGTCTGAGATGTCAGTGTTATTTCGAGTCCAAGCTTTAGCGGAATTATCAATGTTTATATTGTACGTGTTTGTGTGAACTATGAAACCATATAGTCCGGGATCCCTAGTAGGTACATTTTTTCACTTGATTACTATCAAACTAATTTTCCAGGGAGTAGCTTCATTTTGATGAGACGAACAAAAATTTACTCTACAAAAACTCTCGATTGTGGTAGGTAATAGAGTTAGCAGGAGATAGAGCAGCAGTGAGCGTAGGACCAGGATAACGTACCATGCAATTTGTAGGACAATATTACTATTAAATTATATAAAATATATTAACTAATTAAAAGAAAAAAAAAATCAACTGGTTAGTAATAATTTTTGATGACCTTACGACGTCATCAATTTGAAAATTGAGATGAAAAATTGATTTTTTTTCTGACACGGTATGTCGGAGGCGCGGGTTCAAACCCCGCTGGATCGAAAAAAATGTTTATTATTTCCTCATGTGTGAGTAACATAAAAAATAATAATAAAAATAATACTAATTGAATTTAAAGATTTTAATTTCGATATCGTATCAAACTTTAACATTCTATTACACAAAAGTCTACTCTTCATATAAGAGATGGGGCTGACAGGTTGTTCCAATCCGTAATGGCCGGTAAATTCTCTACCAAGAGTAATTTTATTATATAATTATATTAGGAGTTTATGATACTAACCAAAACCGACAGCATAAAGTGCTTTTCGACATATGGTAAGTATACCTATAATATGATAAACACCAACTAACATAAATTTTATTGTTATTAGTGTACATAACAAAACAAAGTATAACATAATTATGAACGCTCCTAACATAGTAACACATTTTAGTAACAAAGAGTTCTTAGTCATAAAGCTACTGCTCTAACACAAAATACATGAATTTTAATTAATATATATTTTTTATTTTGTCTTTCTTCGTTCTGGTGTAGTAGTGCATGCACCGTGTAGGCGTTCACAAACCGGCGATTGCAGGTTCGATTCTCGCTCGGGAAGAATATTTATTTTGTACAATTATTTTTTTTTAAACTTGTTGAAACACTGCTTAGAAATAAACATACACTTTATATATCTGTTCTACGAAGTTTGTTTTTCAATCACTTAAATGAAAAATATTACTTGCAAAAGGATTCTAGGAAACACGTTTATAAATGAAATACTTACAGTCAATAATATTTATTTTAAATTTGCTTTCCTTTTCTCTGTATTTATAGAATAAGATGTTATGTGAACTATGTATTTATTTTATAGATTCTATTTACTCAAAGCTACAAACATCCGGTCTTGTGTGATGTTCAGAAAATTTTCTTTGAAATATTTATGAATACACAAAGCTCAAATAAAATTAAGGTATTTATAGAATTTGATGTTTTTTCTCAATTTACTTTAGATACGATATAATGAAATTAAATTTAAATTAAATTAATAATGATCTCATACACACACGGTTGTCTGTTCCTACGGTAACCAACTTAATGCTCGTGTTGTAGGTAACAGCCGGCTGGTATAGCTAATTTTTTTTTTTTCGATAAACATACATACAAATAATACATATATAGATTTTTCAGGATATATCTCTTTCTCAGGCAGATGCAGCTCTAACAAGTTAATCTTCAAGTTTAACGTCAAAACCGTAACTTTCTTGATAATCAAATGTACCATCGATATTGTAACCTACTTTTCGCAAGCCGTATCGAAGTCTTACCAATTTCAAAGATGATTTCAGTTCCTGGCGACGTTTCAAAGATTCTCCGCAATCTCTTAGAAAAGAATATAATTAATAGCGTATTCGAATTGAGTTATAGAGTGTAGAATTATGTTCATAGTTCATACTGAAACGTGTTCTTCAATTCGTCTTTGTTTCTTGTGAAAAAGTCAAAGAAACCAAAGAAAAGAAATATTTTACATAGAAAATAAAATGAAAAAGAATCTGTTACTTTCATCATTACCGTATTGTCTTGGTCGGTATGGGACCATATCTACAGAGAATCATTTAAAAAAATTATTACATCTAAAAATGGTAATATGGACGAAGCAGTCGGCGAATACACCAACGAAAGTAGAAGTATCTCTTTGTTTGAAGTCTCCTAAAGCTTAAAAAAATATAACATACCTATGGTTAGATAGTGTAATAATAAATAAATAAACTAGTAATAGTCATAAAATGACATAATGAAATTGGTATATAAAGCATTGGCAATTTTAGACAGAATTGTGAAGTACAACACTTTTTTACTGCTGTAGCTCAGATATTATAAGAAGTAGTTTTTTTTTTAGTTAACGAAGTTATACTAGACCCAACCTCTGTACAGTGAAAAATATATCTATGAATGGTAAATATCTATGAATGGTGAATATATATCTGTGAATGGTGAATCATTCACTCTTCATAATTATAATTTTTATCATGCATTAACCTCCAGTTTGGAAAAGTAACGTAACTTTACATTTAACTTCTGTATTTCCTACAATGAATTTGTAATCAGCCAACGAAAATTAAGAAATGATGACGATGATGACTTTTTTCATTTGCTAATTGATTATACGTCATCTTGGTATCATTGTAATTCATCCGTTTATCAATGTTGAAAGCCGAAAGAAAAAATAGAAAAAAACGAAACGATTCAGCCTGTAATATCCCACTGTTGGGCATAGGCCTCTTCCCCATGTAGGAGAAGGATCGGAGCTTAATTCGCCACGCTGCTCCAATGCGGGTTGGCGGATATATTCCTTACTATGAGCAACGAACGCTATCAGGTGTATGTACATGATAAAAACCGGGACCGACGGCTTAACGTGCTCTCCGAGGAACGGTGGGGAGACCCACAAGGACTGCACGAACACCCAGACCACGGCAAACATCTCTATGGCCAATACAAATGCTGTCGTAGAAAAAACACTATCTGAAGCTTAACATACACACATGGTTGCTTGTTCCTAAGTCAGACTATGCCTGGGTATAAAGTAACAGCTGACTGATAAATACTTTTATATAATAATTAACAAATATAAATATTACACCCAGACCCGTGGTGGGGATAGAACTTAAAAGCGGAAAACAGGATTCCTGTCAACCACGCAAACTGATGAAAATTTTAAAATTTAATAAAATATGTAGTATAGCAAGTCGTTTTACATAACATTGACTCGATACACTCATCAAAAACACTGAGCAGTAATGAATGGCGTGATATTCCACTCCAGCGGCTACTGAACCAGGGTAATTATGAACAATCAGGACATGACAGAGTTGTCCCAGATTGACAACACATATGCAAGCTTTGCCATGAATAATAATAGTAGTGTTAACACGGATCTCCATAAGTATACGTAATCATTTAATACAGTCAGTATTTATATTTCTTTTGTGGCTTGTTTTTATTACAATTTTAATATGTTATAAATATTCAATCATTGTAAAATAATAAAATATTTTATTGTGTAAGCGCCCGAAGACTTAGTGTTGTATAAATTGTAAATAGTGTCTAATCATTTTTTAAATAATTTTTAACATATATTTGTATCTTATTAACTACAGTTATCTTAAACTGGAGGCTAAATTAACATTAACAAAAAAACGTACTATGTTAGTCTACACATTGTGTTATACACACATAGTACACATTTACGCGAAGCTGTAAAGGCGCATCTTTCAAATATGTAAACACGGGTATAATCGTACGTGTCGGCCAGTTTGTACTAGTTTCGTAATCGAAAATCATTATTTTATTTGTACATGTCCAATAGCGCCTTCCTGCACATGAAATAAACAATTATAGAAAACAATGTTAAATACTTTTAAAGTAAAATAGTGATTATGATGATAATATAATTTAATGTGAAATTCTTTTTTTGACACAAAATACATAATAGCAAAAAAAAAAGAACACGTACACATTATGGAAAATACTCTGGGCATGAGATTTGAATGCGTGACGAAAATATTATACTATTTTACTCCTTGTGAGGTCATCTTCAAGGACTTTAGAAAACTTTTCTACAAAACGGCTGCCCATTCGACACAGTTGCGTGGAACGTAAAACACTCTAATTGAGTACTCAATCTATACCAAGTCTCATCCCAAAAACTGTTTCCCAACTCGTGCCCTCACCTTGTCAGAAAAAAAGGAATCTAAAATAGAAAGGGACACAGTTTAAAAGTTTAAGAGTGAAGATAATAAAGTAGTAAATTATTTGAAAGGTAAGTTTTTTTTTTATTGACGTAGGTAAAATTGAAACTAAAAAAATATTTATATGGGATAAAGCATTAATATTTTGTCAAAATCATTAACACTGTTCATTGTATTATTGTGTTCAAGTAGTAACTAAAGTAGCTATAGCTCCTGGGGATACCTTGTGTAGACAGCAAGGGTATAGTCGGCAACGCGCTTGCAGTGCCACTTTAATGCAGTTGTCTATACGCTACGATAACATCTTACCACCAGATGGACCGTACGCTTGTTTTACTAGTGGTATAAAAAATGTCACGAACGTGGCTTTTGTATGTGTATATGCTTCAGTCAGTCAGTCAGTCAGTTCAGCCCATTGCAGTCCACTGCTGGACATAGGCCTCCCCAAGTTTGCGCCAGACATCCCGGTTTTACCTAGCACAACACCCATCTTAAGTAGATCGTTGGTCCAGCGGGCTGTAGGACGTCCACTCCAGGACACGTCTGCTCCAACGGCCATCGATCCTGCGACACAGGTGAACAGCCCACTGCCACTTGAACTTTGCTAATTCTGTAGGCCATGTCGGTTAATTTCGTTCTCTCGCGGATAGTCTCATTTGTAATCCTACCTTGGAGAGAAACCCCGAGCATAGCCCGTTCCATTGCACGTTGAGCGACTTTAAACTTGTGGAACAGTCCCTTTGTCAGTGTCTCCGTCTCGGCTCCATATGTTAACACAGTCAGGACGCATTGCTCGAAGACTTTTGTATTCAAGCATTATTATTTGTTGTATGTGAACGCTTACGTAGCTATTTTGAGTCAAAAGTTAAACGAATGGAAATCGCGTATGCAGCTAAATTACCTCAAAATGGCGGTGGTTCTCCCTTTGCCGCGTACGATGCGTCACAGTCTTCCAGCTATCTAGTGGTCGAGTTGAATTTCATATGGAGAAAATAGGTAAGTAGCGGCAACACCAATCTGTATCTTACAATTTTGTTATCATACGTTTTTATGAATTGCCCACTACTGAGGCAATCGCCTATTTAAGTATAATCTATATAATAAAAATAAATGTTGCTAAGCGCAATAACTGGAGAATGGTTCGACCAATTCGGCTAATTTTTTTTTGGTATGTTTTTTACATCCCACTGAAGGTTTTCTACTAAAAAAAAACAGACAGAACGAAGTCTGTTCGGGCAGCTAGTTAATAATAAATAAAAAACTTATGATAATTATTTGTGATAAAATTGTCTTATCTCTCTCTCTTATATGTTTACCTATATAGTATACTTAGTAAGTGTAGCAAAAATAAATTATATATATGGTAATTTTATCTAAAACCGAATCAAACGAAATCAGCCGAACGAAAACGAATCAAAACGAAATCAGATTCATGAAATTATTTATTCATGAGTAACGATCGTTATCAGGTGTTTATGTTACAATTTTTATGTTAAAATTACATTTATACATTCATATTATATTTATTTAGCCAACACGATACAGTCACAGCACTGGCTTACGGCTGCTTTTTTTTACCCGTATGTCGGACTCAGCATTTGGGGTGCCACTACCGCACTAAACCCCTGGGAGCCTTCAGTCGCTTTCATTGGAGGGTCCCGGATCTGCAGGCAACAGGATCCCTCCAGCGTCAGGCTGGAGGCCCGACACGGGCACAGGGGCGTTACTGGAAGCGCATTAAGTAGCGCCTCCTACGCACCCCCATTCGTCACCCGCGGGTGGAAGCCACGTCGGCGGCCTATTCTCTCACCCGCTCGTCGGCCTCCTCCTGGGACATAACTGTCTCGAAGAAGGAGATCATCGCCTTCCAAGTGGCTTACGCTTGCTGCTCTGGCGGTTGCGAGTACGAACCTCGCGCATACCGAACGCTTGTATTGGCCATACAGATGTTTGTCATGGGCTGGACGTTTGTGCTTGTGTATTTTGTATGTTTCCAGGCCTCTATCGGGAGACAGGAGTAAATACTGGGAGAGGGGGGGGGGGTGAGTTAGAGACATTTATTTATTTAACTGCCACGAAGTATTCGAATATACCTGCCGTAGATATATTTGTATATGTTATACGTTTGAATAGATTATTTAATCGAATCCGCGACCGCTGATTTTAAGACAACTCGCTCAACTACGCTAGAACGATTTTCACCAGCTATAGTCTCAAAACTTGCAAAATACCCACTATATTCATATTATAATAGATTATATCTCTTTGTTATTATGTTAAATATTCTGCATATTTCATGTGATAGAGTTAATTACATCATTAAATTAATAGAGAATCAACGCAACCGACGAGAAAATTGTGGCGCCACGCTATGTAACAAGCGCTATGTTAAACTAAAACTTTGTAAGTAAATAAAAGGGCTACTAGATAATTAAAAGCATATATTTATCTTAAAAGTACCTAATGTTTAAAGCACGGTCCGACGTTTCTCTATAAAGTTATATGAAAACAGTGAATAAGCTAAAGTTTGTTGATATACCTGTAAAATATTTACAATATAGTGATATATTATAACGTAAAATTTAGTTTAAATTGAAGCTAATATACGGGTATACATAATATATACAATATACTTTTAACATATAGATGTCAAAAAATTTTCACAGTGAATTTCGATTCATTTAACATTTATTGAATTTTTATATATTCTCCTTCTTCCTCTTTTCTCCTCTTACCTACAAATTGGTTCCTTTAGTTCGTATGGTGAAGTTCAATTACCCATTTTTTAAAACATGTTTTTAAAGTAAAAAAAAAAAACCAATTTTTCGAAACTATATGACTAGTAAAAATGATCGAATACTTAAAACTAAAATATAATTGAGTATGAGTAGAGTTGTGATTCCTCACTTAATCCATACAAAAATGTTCCAATAAATTAATTTTCAAGAGATATGATCTGCTTTCATAGGTACCTTTTCATCCATTTTTATGTCTCTTTATTGTAAAATATATATAATATTATTTACATACTAAACTTAGTCATTTTGTTACGTATTAACAAACGCGACTATAAATAATATACGAGTAGTATGATGTAACTTTATAATTTACATATTAAATGTATATGTATAATTTATAGATGTTTGCTCTTAGCAGACTTAATTGATATGGGTGAAGTCAGAATTGAACGTATAGTAATAATAAGCCTATTAGCGTTAAAGGGATATTACACAAATAAACGTTAATATCTCAAGAATATTAGCTAATCTAATAAATTTAAATATTTCAGTTCTTTTATTATACGCCAACTCATTTGATCATAAGTGAGAAAATAAGAAATAATATCTTTTATTAATTATATTTAAAAAAATCAAAACAGCTTTATTCAAATAGGTTTTGGAAGCACCTTCGAATCGTCATCTTACAAATTCAAATTTTAATTATTGTTAAAAGTAAAGCTAACACTGATTCGAAACGTAGATAATATCTTGCATGAAACCAAATTAAAAAAAAAACGCTGGTTCTCAAAACTTCAAAGTCTGGAACACCGGCGCAAGGCTACTTGTCTGTCCGTATTTTACAGGATATATTTCGGAGAGTGTGCTCAAGAACTATACAATTTGGTTCCAGCATCACCTTTCTACCACAGAATCGCAAGGCATCGCATGAATCTGCACCGCTACGTGGTTGAAATCCCACGATCTCACACTAAGCGCTTTGTTTCCTCGTTCCTAATACGCACCGCAAAAATTTGGAATGCCCTTCCGGCTTCTGTTTTTCCAACTAACTATAACTTGGGTACCTTTAAATCAAGAGTGAATAGGCATCTTCTAGGCAGGCGCGCACCATCTTAGGCTGCATCTTCACTTACCATCAGGTGAGATCACGGTCAAGCGCAAGTCTACATATTAAAAAAATACAGCGTCCTAAGTCCACACATCTTTATCTTTTATGTAATCCTGCACCGAATAATAAGCTTTGGCTATTAATTTCTTTTTACTACAAACTTCACTACATAGTATAAAGCAAAGTCGCTTCCCGCTGTCTGCCTGTCCCTATATATGCTTAGATCTTCAAAACTACGCAACGGATTTTGATGCGGTTTTCTTTAGTAAATACAGTGATTCCAGAGGAAGGTTTATATGTATAATACATGCATAATATAGTAGAGGAATTATATCTATACTATGCATTGTCATCCAAACTAAACGTGTATACAAAATTTCATCTCAATCGGTTGAAAAATATGCTTCAAATTAAGTTGCAAGATTCCACCCTAACAGACATACATACATATATTGAATGTTAAATAAAAGCTTTTAAGAACCTTCATTCTATGCATATTCAAACATTTAATAAATAATAATAAAGGACTGCAGAAATTCAATAACATTTTCGTATATTATAGAAAAATACCCAACGTATTACGATCTCGCGAGATCTAGCTCAATTCATAATATTGCATTCCTTATTTCCTATACTCTCGTAGCACTGTTTAAGTCAATTCTTTTCACAACTCCCTATAACCTTTCGTTATAAGATGAAAAAATATGCGTACTATGAGGTATCGATGACCATTTAAATTTTATCTCATAGCACGCCTTGTTTCAAAAAGTTGAGTTTTAGACTATCTTATCCCGTCTTCGAATTATCTGGCAAAGGATTTATGTTTAGACTGAAAGTGTATTTGTTATATTCTGTATTGTTTGTTGTTGTATTCCTAGCATAATATACTACACATTATGACTTAGTTATGACTCAAATACAGATACCATAAATATGTTCCTTTTCTTTTTACATCTTTTGACATCTTTCACAATGTGTAAAATTTTTAAGCATTTTCTGCATATCATGTATTAGCTGCTGCATATTACAGATAAAATATACACTTTAACGTGCTTGATTTTTCAAAGATTCTTCAATACTTATACTTGTCCACAGTTATCGTTATTGAAACAGAAGAATAAATCTATTCGTATTATTTTTATTTTTGTGTTACCTACACATGAGGAAATTCTAAATATTATTAATATCATATCAAAAATTGGCTCAGGCGGGGATCGAACCCGCATCTCCGACTGACCGTGTCTAGCCACGGTCGGTTATAACCGAATAAAAAATAATAGTACAGGATCCCTAGTACATATTTTTCACCTGATTAGTATCAAGCTAATTTTCCGGGAGTAGCTTCATTTTGATGAGACGAACACAAAGTTCCTCTTCGAAAACTCTCGATTTTGGTAGATAATAGAGTTAGCAGGAGATAGAGCAGCAGTAAGCGTAGGACCGGGATAACGTACCACGCAATTTGTAGGTCAATATTACCATCAAATTATATAAATATTAACTAACTAAAAGAAAAAAAAAATCAGAAAAAAAAATCAATTAAATTATTACTAACCAGCTGATGAAGCTACTCCCGGAAAATTAGCTTGGTACTAATCAGGTGAAAAATATGTACTAGGGATCCCTACCTATAATCATATCAAAATTTTCGATCTAGCGAGTACATCGTTTCATAGCTTAATAATTGGCTAGAGCACCGACAAGGTCAGTCAGAGATGCGGGTTCGATAACCGCTGGAGCGAATTTTTGATATGATATTAAAATATTCTATAAATCTATCATACTGTAAACCAGTGTTTTTCAACCTTTTTCATGATGCGACCCCCCTGATATGAAAAAAATATTTCGCGACCCCCCGACACTGCTTTTTGAAGTGAAACTTCTTTAGGCGCATGAGGGGAAAAATTTGAGCGACCGGTATCGCGGCAGCGTCATGACGATCAGCACTTGGATGTGTCACCGCCTGGAAACATTGCGACCTTCGCTTTTTGTTTTTTTTTCAACTAGTTTTTTGTATTTTAAATTCGTTTTTTCGAATTAGTTTTTTTTTTAGTTGGCCAAAGAAGTTTCACTTTTGACACCTGTACTTTGTACGCACGCAATTTTTTTATCATGTATGTATGTGTATAGGGCGAGATGAAAATGTTATCACTGCAAAAGACAAAATACATGGCTTTACAAAAAAAGTTGACTTGTGGTCGTCGTCTATAATCGTCTATAATCTTTTACTGAAGAAGTCTGATGTGAGATAAACATCAAGGCATATAATCGACAGCTCATATGTATAAGGGCCAAAGCAACAATTTAAGCATTTTCTTTTTTTTGTTTTAAATGCTTCCTTTTAGTCTAGTTTACAAGTTGCATCAAAAAAATACACATTTATCGGTGCAAATACAATTTTTTCTGCAGTATAAGGGCTTATTTGACATAATTTTAAACGTACAAAGGCCAAACAGTTATTTCGAGACTTGTACGCGGGGGAATCCCGCGTCCAACGGTCTCTGGGATAACGTATAAGTGTCAATGTGAAATAATATGTCATATAAAAAGTATATTATTATCATTTATTTAAGTTATTTATTTATGGTCAATATTTTTTATAAAACAAATGTTCTTTTAAAATTAGTTTTTGCCGAGTTTATTGACCAAAATGACTCATTGGCCTTTTTATTATTATTTTTTCAATATAATCAAATTGAAAAAGTCGCGTATATAGACATATCTTCATTAGGTAAAAAACTAATAATACAAAAATAAGTCAATCTAGCTAGAAAAATTAACATTAGGTGTAATAGTAACTATGCAAAATTTCAATAACATATGTTGAAGCATGTAAAAATTATATCAAATTGAAACTTTGAGAGCCTCTACTGAAAAGTTGTCAATTTTCACATTGGCCCTTATACATAGGACCCGTCGATATATACCTGGTATAAAAATGGTCTTAGATAATTTGAAAGAAGAATTGTGTCATTACTTCTCAGAGCAAGAGATATCGGGGAACACTGGGCAGAGGTGTTGTTTTTTCTTGTTTTTTATTTTATTTTATGTAACTAGGTCGCCCTACTACTGCCGACCTTACCCCCAATTCCCCCAGAACCTCAGTACCTCGTACTAATGCGAGTTGACATTTTCATCAATGGCCAAAATAAAAAGTATGCAAAGAAATCGCTTCAATTTGGAAAACGATTTAATTCTATTTGTAGCAAATACAGATCCACGATGGGAGAAATTGATTAATCAAAAACAAGCACAACCTTCGCAATAACATGAGTCTTAGGATTTTATTTTTTGTTAATTTGTTTGTACTAACAAAAATATTTGAGTATAATATCCTTTTTTGTAAATTCTTTTACTTAATCTCTTAATGAATGTAAATTCTCATAATGAATCTTTTTAATCTTTATTGTTTTTTTACTAAAGTTCTCACGACCTCTGACGACCCCCCTACAGAAGCTTCGCGACACCCCAGGGGGTCGCGACCCACAGGTTGACAAACACTGCTGTAAACAACTAAAATTTTCTTGATGTAATTTTTTTTATACTTATATATAAATTTGTTAGTTGGTATCCTTTTCAGTCTTTTACATTTAAAAATACCATATCAAAATACTAAAACAAGTTCAAGCGCGTTAATTGAAGCCTGAAGTAATTTTCAAAAATCTTTGCATAAATTATTACATTCGTGTGAAATAATTCAAGAAACTAATGAAAAAAAAAACTTTATCAGGTCCAATTCACTCTTTATACTTTGGAAAATTATTTTTCTGATTAGATGACTTTAAAAAACGTTCACAGCCAATGTTGGTTTATATAGATTTTATTTTTTTACACCACACACATTAAGACTAAGTAAAAGGGCGTATGCTTTATAATTTTTACTAGCTTCTGCGCGCGACTTCGTCGGCGTGGACTCCGCTCCTATTAGTCTTAGCGTGATGATATATAGCCTATAGCCTTCCTCGATAAATGGGCTATCTAACACTGAAAGAATTTTTCAAATCGGACCAGTAGATCCTGAGATTAGCGCGTTCAAACAAACAAACAAACAAACAAACTCTTCAGCTTTATTATATTAGTATAGATAAGCGTATAGAACTATAAATTGTATTTATAAATTATGCAATAAATAAAAAAACTCACCCACAAAAAGTCCGAATACGAGTAGTACAGTCATCTTCGATAAATAAATTACCGCAACACAATAAAGTGCCCTTCACTTATCATTTCACATAATACAAACTTAAAACAATATGGTACATCCCACTATACCAATGAAACACAAATCAAAATTCACAAACTAAGGCATTTATTTAAAAAAAAATACGCCTTTTGGAAATTATTGTTTCCAATAAAGTTTCAAAAAAATTTCTTCTCTCCGCGATGTTTCCGTGCGAGTTGAACCTGATAGAGGTCCGTCTACTTCGGCTGCTGGCTCCCGACTGCGGGACATCATCCCGTATTCCCCTTATCCCTTCCCCCTATACACCCCTTATCACGATCCCGTAATTAGATAAATGTCATTGCTGTCTGTGTTTTTTTTCTGCTTTCCTTCGCGAATTTTGTTTGTAATAATAGACTTAAGTCGGGTTATTTAGGACTTCTCGCGTGCTCCACGCGTTTTACCTACGTGCCCCGAGTGAAAAATGCTTGTAGTGCAGTTCTTTATGAAGTTTCCGCCTCATTTCCGCACTTTTGATAGTATTTTGATCTGTTTTCCTTTTTTTTCCATTTTTATTTTAAGTTTCATATTTAATCGGTTCAACATATAGATTGCAGATATTACATGACTGACTCAGATATCAGTAATTCACTATTTATTTAGTACTTATTATTAGGGTTAGTAATCGATTACAAGCATATACAATACTTTAACCTGCTCGTTGTCGCAGTTTGTATCGCGGATTCGATTCAAGTCTGAGTCTGGGTGTAATATTTGTATTAATATATATCCTCTTCCGTTTCAGACTGTAATATTCCACTGCTGGCCATAGGCCTCTTTCCCCATGTAGGAGAAATTTAGAGCTTAATCCACCACGCTGCTCCGATGCGGGTTGGCGGATATATTCCCTACTACGAGTAACGATCGCTACCAGGGGTACATGATAACAACGGGGACCGACGGCTTAATGTGCTCTCCGAGGCACGGTGGGGAGACCCCCAAGGACGGCACAAACCCAGGCAGGCCACTGCAAACATCTATATGACCAATACAAACGTTTGTCATGTGCGCGGATCGAACCCGCAACCGCCAGCCATTTATTATTGAAGTGAAACTTCTTTAGAATCGTTGTGATTTCAAACCGGATGCAACGAAAAACCGCTGCCGCTAATTTTAAATTAGTTTTTTTTTATTAGTTTGGCAAAGAAGTTTCACTTCTAACGTGTGTGAATCGCACACACACCTTTTTATTATTTATTATTTTGTTGAGCATTTTATAGTTTTTGACAACAGAACCTTAATGATGTTCAAACTTATAATTTAAACTAGCTTCTGCGCGCGACTTCGTCGGCGTGGACTCCGCTCCTATTGGTCTTAGCATGATGATATATAGCCTATAGCCTTCCTCGATAAATGGGCTATCTAACACTGAAAGAATTTTTCAAGTCGGACCAGTAGATCCTGAGATTAGCGCGTTCAAACAAACAAACAAACAATCAAACAAACAAACTCTTCAGCTTTATTATATTAGTATAGATTAAATTAATGTTAAAGAAGATGTAGTGACAAAAATTGAGAAAGGTATGCTGAGATGGTTTGGCCATGTCGAGAGAATGAATGAAGAAGATTGACGAAAAAAGTGTACAAGGCGAGTGTGAATGGAAGTATTCGTGTGAATGGACATTTCGAGACCAGATCAGGGACGACTGTAAAAAGGCCAGGTCAAGAGTTCCCCTTAACCGAAGAGAATGAAATATGAAAGGAATAATGAAAGTGGACGAAGCGAAACAAATGTGTAAGGATCGTAGCAAGTGGAAAGAAGTGGTCTCTGCCTACCCCTACGGGAAAGAGGCGTTATTATATGTATTTATGTATTTATTTTTGTCGAATTTCGACCACTGGGCGACCACTAGTAATATTAAAACAAACGTATGTCAAATTATAGATGAATGAACTTGTCTGTCAATATTCTGTCTACAAAAAAATATACGTAAAGTGAACTTCAATATTTTGGACTTCTTATGTATTGTGTAGACAATAAAAAAATACTAAAAAAATAAAAGTTTATTCATAGGCCAATAAAATAAAATAATTATACTGAATATCATATTAATTATAACGATTTTTTAAAACATTATGAGTAAAAAATAAATAATACCATATTTTTTCTCTTTTCAGACAAAAACAATGAAACTTATATTTCGTTAGACAAATAAAAGATTATAGTTGACAATTATAAAAAAAATAAACGTATTATTGCTTTTGTCTTAATGAACAAAGGAAATTCGATTTTCAACCAAATCATAAAATTCTTTTTCATAAACCACACTTTTTACGAGTTCCAAAATAAAAAGTTAACCAAATAGTATGCCAAAAAATGATAACTGCGGAAACATTGCACCTTTACTGTTTTACTATGAGTGTGCCTCGGAACGACAAAAATGGATCGTTTCATTTAAAAAATTGCTTTTAATAATAATGTTAGATCTTCAACTTAACAACTGTGTTATACCTACTTAAACACACTACAGCCTATCACAGTCCACTGTTGGACATAGGCCTCCACAAGTTCGCGCCCGACATTATGACGCGAACTCATGTGTTTTGCCCATAGTCACCACGCTGGGCAGGCGGGTTGGTGACCGCAGGGCTGGTTTTGTCGTACCGAAGACGCTGCTGCCCGTCTTTGGCCTGTGTATTTCAAAGCCAGCATGGATGGTTATCCGCCATCCGTCGGCTTTTTAAGTTCCAAGGTGGTAGTGGAACTGTGTTATCCCTTAGTCGCCTCTTACGACACCCACGGGAAGAGAGGGGGTGGCTACATTCTTTAGTGCCGTAACCACATGGCACTACCTACCTACCTACTTAAAACCACCTTATTATTGATCGAGCTACATTTTCTTTATATATGATGTTTTTGACTGTGTCCATCTTTATTATTGTACGCATAATAGTTTGATTTTTACTTTTCAGTTGATAAATAAATGTCTTTAACATTCACACACGTCTCGGGGCAGGAATAATATCCACAATCTCTGGAGCAGAGTCACTGGAAACTGTACCAATTGGCTACTCCAAAGCCTATCGTTGTTAAAGCTTAACGTATTATTATATTGAAATTCGATATTATTTATTTTTTTATATTATATTCTCGTACATAGATAGCATTATTGATTGTTTTTTTTATAAAATTGAGATATTGTTTATAAACCAACAATCACACCAGAAGCACACATCAAGATCACACATCATCAGAAACATATTCAAATATAAATTAATAAATTTTTCCTAAATTACATCAGAGTCGAATAGCGCGTAATTTCCGCCATATCCCAGAGTTCACACGTGAATGTGAGTTCGCCATATTTCAAATCTCGCGCTAGCAGCTATCTACGACCATTAATTATACAGACAGGTCGATATGCCACAATTAAAGCGGCACGATGTTTTACGTGTTACTTTGTTACCAGTTTGCTGTATTGTTTGTTCAAAAACAGCTGGTTTACGACTAGTTATATCGCACGGTTTCACACGATAAATGTGTATAACAAAAAGATTTCATTACGATCGCAATGTCTGATAGATCAGTTGTTTATTGGCTAATCATTCCCTTGTAGAGTAATATCTTAACTAAATTTTAGACCACCAGGATGACAGATGTGAATATAGCATAGTATTTTGTCAGCAAACACACAGATACGGACAAAAAATTTAAAAATAATTGTTTCGGCCTCAGTAACTCTCACACACTTCAGCGTATCGCAGTCCACTGCTTAGACTAGGCCTCCCCTAGCTCGCGGCTCGCGGTAATTATTTTTTACAGGTAGGTCTGTAAGTGTGTATATGTAAACAATTGTGTGTCTGCAATTTAAAGGTAAATTGACGTAACAATTTTAGTATTTCAGGTCAACGTCTACACAAAATTCGAAAGCAACTTCGGATTTGTTAGATACACGAATGTCCAGCGATGTGTAATCAAAAGCAATTGTCACAGCGTTCATTGTAGTCGGTCGCATGCGACGCATATGTTACGATAAATTGACTGGGTCGGTTTTATTTTAAGGATATTGCATCGAATTCGTAGTACGCGATTTCTAGCAAGTTGCGACGTATTTCATCTTGATGCATACATTTCCAGTTGCTATTACTTTTGAATTTTAAAGTCGCCACTGAGTATTATGAAAATGTAGCTTGTGTTCAAAGTTCCGTTTACAAAGAGAGCAAGGTGGACACATTGTATATAACTTACTTGCATGTGTGTGTGTGTGTGTGTGTGTGTTTATTTGTGTGTTGTGTATACATGTGTCTTTGTGTGTTATGTGTGTCTATTATAAACAAATAGCTATTGCGAAATACGTGTCCATTTTACACTTATGTAAGATATATTTGACCACTTTTATCACATTCATTTGCTTGTTAAGGAACTGTTATAGTTCATCATGTATTTCCTGCGTATGTAACCCACTTGAAACTAGTTTTATAAATTTGCATAGAATGGGTACTAAATTATTTCAGATCATAAAATCAAGCCTATACATATTATTATACCACAAAAGTTCAACCTTAGTCAATTAATAAGTATATTAAAAGGTTGCGTGATGCCTATAGGTTGCCTACTGTGTGAATCTGTTAGAACTAATATAATACTTTAGGAATATTATTTCTTGCTGTATTAATCATTATAAATAATTGTGTTTGCTCGCAAACGAAAAAACAAAACCAACTTCAATTACATTGACAAGGAATACAAGAGATCTGCACAATGAATCCTAATTTTTATAATTGAAAAGTACTATATTTATAAATGGAATATGTATAGGTACCAACATTTTAATACAAAATATTTGTATAGCATTTACACAAATACCCGAATACGAATTCCAATGTGAACAATGATGTCGTGGAAACTGTTGTCGTAATTTCCGAATTACTGAATGAATGAAACAATGCTGTTCCAATGTTTCAAGAAAAGAGTAACCCATAAATCAATTAATTTATTTTTAGATTTAGTTATTAGGTATCATAATTACTATGTTTAAAAAAAATTTCTAAAATTTTCTTTTAATTATTTATTAAAATTTACCTTTAAATTCATTGGCATTGGATTTAAAAAAAATACAATCAAATATAAGATTTTAGATTAACATGGTTACTTCTTTTACTAAAACTATTCGAAAACGGGATATTTACCATGTTTATTATTTTCGTTTTTCGGAGCGGAGCAGAGAGATCTCGTGACCAAGATATTCGCAGTTAATGTCGAAATATTGAGCTCCGCAAAACGAAAATAATAAAAATGGTAAATATCCCGTTTTCGAATAGTTTTAGTTATACAATCAAATACCAAGAAAAGACACACAACACAAAAAAAAAAACGCCCAGATATGCATAAGCATAACCCAAACCAGATAAACGTCTGAATGCCGTATAAAAAAGTATGTGTCATGTATCAAAGTCGCAACGAATAGCGCAACAGCCAATTAATATATTACGTATAATAATTTTAAGCTTAAACCTTAAAATCAGAATGACGAGTTTGAGGAGAAGAACCGGCTAGAAACGCTGAAATCATTCTTTTAATTTTTCTATTTAAATTTCTGTTCGATTGATACGATTTATAGCGTACGAAATTCGTTATTGCAAAAAATAAATTAATTTGGCACGATACCAAAAAAACTAAATAGAAACGATGTAATAGCGAAGCGTTACAAAATAGAAGAGAATAACACAAAGATTTATCAGCTTTCTCCAGCTAAATCTCGATTTAGACCATGAATGAGAAATTATCTCGGAGCATTGGGGATTACCATAAAAAACCACTTAAGGGGGACACAAATTGGATTATATATTTATGAAAACTGACGTTTTGTTATGGAGTCAGATATGTAAGGGTATTTGAGAAAATAAATGATAGATCTGATATCAGAATATTAGACAGAATTAATTGGGACCCCTTATTTTATATCTAAGATACTAATATAATAAAGCTGAAGAGTTTGTTTGTTTTATTGTTTGTTGGTTTGTTTGTTTGTTTGAACGCGCTAATCTCAGGACCTACTGGTCCGATTTGAAAAATTATTTCAGTGTTAGATAGCCCATTTATCGAGGAAGGCTATAGGCTATATATCATCACGCTAAGACCAATAGGAGCGTAGCACCAATGAAGAATGTTTCAAAATCGGGGTTTTTTTCCTTTTGAGAGCTTCCGCTGCGTAAACGGTTAAAGTTTCACACAAATCATGTGTGACAGAATTGGTCCTATTCCACGCGGACGAAGTCGCGCGCAGAAGCTAGTTTGATATAAAGTGGATAATTTTTGTTGTATATTACGACAGACTAGTCAAATGTATAACCTTGAATAACAATTTTCAGATATGATTCATTTTTGCAGTAAAATTGATATTTTTTTAATTTATTAGTGATGAACTTTTACTCCTTGAAATATAGCTCATATCAGATGAGTTTTTTGTGTTAACTTTAATATTATAGTTAGGGATCCCTAGTACATTTTTTTAACCTGATCAGTATCAAGCTAATTTTTTGGGAGTGGCTACATTTTGATGAGGCGAACAAAAAGTTCCTCTTCGAAAACTCTCGATTGTGGTAGATAATAGAGTTAGCAGGAGGTAGAGCAACAGTGAGCGTAGGACCGGGATAATGTGCCACGCAATTTGTAGGACATTATTACTATTAAATTATATAGATATAAACTAACTAAAAGCAAAAAAAAATCAGAAAAAAAATTAATTTGTGATGACCTTACGAGGTCATCAACTTGATGACCTCGTAAGGTCATCAAAAATTATTACTAACCAGCTGATTTTTTTTTTCTTTTAGTTACTTAATATTTATATAATTTGATGGTAATATTGTCCTCCAAATTGCGTGGTACGTTATCCCGGTCCTACGCTCACTGCTGCTCTACCTCCTGCTAACTCTATTATCTACCACAATCGAGAGTTTTCGAAGAGGAACTTTTTGTTCGTCTCATCAAAATGAAGCTACTCACGGAAAATTAGCTTGATACTGATCAGGTTAAATAAATGTACTAGGGATCCCTACCTATTACTACTGGTCTAAGATCTGAGATAGCTAAATGTTCCCTCGTCTGTTAATTAGATAAAACAATTTTTTATAGGCTGATTTCAATACTGTGAATTTATAAAACAACATCTGCCAGCATAAGCCTGCTGCAAATATTATTTTTTTTATATTTTCCCTCTCATGTTAATAACATGTAATAAGCTAAAACCGTTCATATTTTACATTATATACCTGACTGCAGTAGGCACCCATCTCTATGATTGCTATACTTACCAGCAGCCAGATCAGTAACCTCAGTCAGCAGTAAGGTCTTTTTGAGTTATTTCTAATTTGTATATTCACCTATAATTGGTTTATCACTTTAACATTTTTTATATATTTTTTATGTAAGTGTACTTTCCGTTGGTGTTTAAAAATAAATACGCATATTTAATTGACTACTTTTTCAACTCCCTACGTTGTATTAATTGTCGGTGTAAATTGAAGCCGTATTTTTTTCGTTGGGAAACAAATACAATTATAAATAGAACAGTTTTTAGTATATAAAATAGCAATTCCTGTGTACATATGAAACTGTGACACAACTCACAAAGCTGTCTAAAATAGACCTGCCTTCCGGGTATGCCAGAATAATTCCTCGAGAACGACACCTCAATAATGTAAACTAATTGGGACAGGCTTCGTTATAGGTTGGAAAGGTGATGAATGCAAGACTTTGTATGGGCTTCTATTGAGGCTTGTGATCTTCATGATTGAGAATGGACAACAACACTATACCTGCAAAGCCAGACCAATGTTATATAAATTGTTAGCTAAATTTTCCATACAGTCGCTGAATATTTAACATAACTTACCTTTTCGACCGAACTTAAATAGCTAAATATATAATAGATACTAGCGGTAACAGATACCACACAGATCATATATTTGTAACGTATTTTATTTATACAGCTAGGCCGGCAAACAAGCGAACGGATCACCAGATTGATGTTAAGCAATTTCCGTAGCTTGTAGACGCCTGCTTGCAAAACCAAAAGCATCGCAAGCATGTTACCGACGTCACCCCAAATCCCCCAGGAGCTCTGGTCACCTTACTATACAGCAACACAACACTGCATGAAAACAATATTATTTAGCTGTGATCTTCTGTAAAATTCTTTCGATCTGTTTAAGATCATTTCTTTAACCCTTTTCAGTCGCACAAGTAGCTACTAGGAGTCTCTCAGACTCCTGCATTTTGAAGCCCTACAAAAAAAAAAAACTATGACTCGAGGTCAGAAATTAAAATCGAAAACGTTATTTTTATATTCGTTTATTTATAATTAAGTAATAAAACTTTGGAATATTTGCATTACTTATTCTAAAAACTCAGTTTCTTTCTTGACTGCCCAAAAAATTAAAAATATTTAATATTTTAATAAAAGGAGACCAATTACAAAAATTTAAAGAAAAAATTAACTTTAATCATAAATTTTCCAAGGTATAGTAATGAACAAACGTAGCAAAAAACAAATTTCCTTCAAAATCGCAACATTTTTATAAAATTGCAAAGGTTGAAGATGATGGTTGGTGGTTATGATATTTTTACTAATGATGGTTGGTTGTTATAATTTAGCCACCCCCTCTCTTCCCGTGGGTGTCGTAAGAGGCGACTAAGGGATAACACAGTTCCACTACCACCTTGGAACATAAAAAGCCGACCGATGGCGGGATAACCATCCAACTGGTGGCTTTGAAATACACAGGCCGAAGACGGGCAGCAACGTCTTCGGTGCGACAAAGCCAGCCCTGCGGTCACCAACCCGTCTGCCCAGCGTGGTGACTATGGGCAAAACACATGAGTTCACGATATTTTTGGCACGAACTTTTGGAGGCCTATGTCCAGCAGTGGACTGCTATAGGCTGATGTATGTGTGTGTGTGTGTATGATTTTTCAGGCAGCATAAACACACCATGTGAGAACATTCCAGACCAATAGGATTTTTGCACCTGAAACATAAATTGGTTCTTCCCTTTTTGAATTACATAAAGAACAGTATTTCCGTATAGTATACTAGATCTGCTTCCTCATCACCTTCTATTTCTGAATTTGATGCGAAATCACAGGGAAGTACATGATTTTCGTCAAGATCCACTTCTACATCATTTATTTACGGCCCAAAACATCATCTTCATTTGAAAAAAGCTCTTCCTCCAACCAATGATCAATAATTTTATCGCTAGTCGCCATTTTCAAGTAAAACAAAAAAGAAATCACTTCATAAAAAAGTTACGTAACTACCTACCAGGAGTCTCTCAGACTCCGTCAAAAATATTTTTAATCACCAAAACGCAACGCGCACGCATACGACCCCGATGAGCGAAGGTGTGGTTCTGCGGGTAGCGGGGAAAAGGTACACAGACGCGCAAAGGAAAAAGATGCCTACTTGCAGAATTATAAACAAAAATAACCTTGATGGAGTCTGGGAGACTCCAGGTAGGTAGTTAAGGGTTAACCTACCTTGACTGAACTTATGTCAAATAAAAAATTATTTTTTTTTTAATTTATAATCTTACTGATGTGTCAATCCATTGATTAACCAGTAATTATAAGGTTTGATTGGACTGGGACATTTTTTTTAAAATTGAAAGTTGAAGCAAAGTGAACATACTGGCGATTATGATCGTTTCATGCCCGAAACAAAGTCTCATTTCTAGAATTGTAAAAAAAACATAACAAGTACCTACCTACCTATATAAACAATAAAATTCCAAACGCAAAACAACATAAAGTTTTTGCGTTAATAGTGTTAGCTTTACTTTTTTTTGTTATACGGAATCCAATTCTAAATGCTCGGCACATAAACACGTAAATGAACTGATACGTTAGAATAAGTCTTATCCAGGGAAAATTAATTGTTTTGAACTAACTTAAGAAGGAGAAGATTATCAATTCGATTGTTTTTTTATGTGTATAGTATAACTTTTTATTGAATGTACGGATTTTTATATAATTGACTTTTGAAGAGAAAGCCTGACCTGACTTTAGTGCATGTCGTGTGGTCCCCTTTAAATTTAATCGAAATCTGACGTCAATTTTTTTTGTCTAACTAAATTGTGTCACTTCTCGATGTAATTGATTATTTATATAATGATTATTTATTTATTGAAACCAATTTTTTTGGTTTATAAGCAAACACAATTATTGTACCTACATGTAAATTTATAAAATAACTGATTGAGTATCATGCTTTCGATGTAAGATTTAGGGGTTTTCTAACTACTTTTTTGACACATTTGTTAACTAAAGTCGCTGTAAACAATATTGGTAAATTAATCTCCATAAAATAATTCCAATAATTACCAATAAATGATTCAGCGAAGTGTAGAAGTCAGTCGTAGAAAGGATTCTATCGTGTGTTATAAACAGAAGGCAGTGAAGGCAGTGTGATTCGAAAAAAAAAAATCAAACTTTAATTTAATTATTTTGATTTGCTTTTATTTATCCCATTGGTTGTTTATAGAACTTTTTTTTTTCAATCAGAACCATTAAGAAGTTCCTAACCACTAGTCAATAAATTCATTTGGTGTATTCGGAAAATCTTTTTCGAATTTCCACAAGACAATTTTGTTTGAGTTAATCTGGTACCATTTTACTTTTAAGGTTAGAATTTTAGTTCAGGTAGCCCATGCTAAGTGCACGATATATTTAAAAAGCTAGTCAGGAATCAAACCCACAACCTCTGCAGCAATCGGAGTCAGTGCAAACTGCGCCAAAGTGCTAATCAAAAGTTAATATAGTAAACGTTTCTTATTTACAATTTATGTCAATATAATGTGTCTTAATAAAGATATCAGAATATGCCGTCCAACTTTGATAATTGAATATTTTATAATCTGATTAGATGTTTGATATTATTATCACTACATAAAATCTATCAATGTTATTTAACACAACGTTTGCCCGGCGACTTAATTTCCGTGAGTCTGTTGCGGTCGAGCGACAGGTTTGTGTTTGTATAAACGATACTATTTTCCTCATTATTTTTCTTTCTTCGTCGCTACATCATACATAAATAAGGAGTATGCCTATGTATGTTGTTTATACAATAATAAAATCGTTTGATACTTGAGACGAAAATATATCTACTACTTTTTATTTATAGACGAATAAAATATATAATATTAATATGCTTGCGAATATTTTTTTGAAGTGAAACTTCTTTAGGCGCATGAGGGGTAAAATTTGAGTGACCGGTAACGCGGCAGCGTTATGACGTTCAGTACTTTGATGGGTCGTCTGGGAACACCGCGTGACGTTGGCCTTTTGTTTTTGTTTTTTTTTCAACTAGTTAAGCTATTGCAGTGCTGTGTGGCTACGGCACTAAATAATGTAGCCACCCCCCACCCCCACCCCCTCTCTACCCGTGGGTGTCGTAAGAGGCGACTAAGGGATAACACAGTTCCACTACCACCTTGGAACTTAAAAAGCCGACGGATGGCAGGATAACGATCCATGCTGGCTTTGAAATGCACAGGCCAAAGACAGGCAGCAGCGTCTTCGGTGCAACAAAGCCAGCCCTGCGGTCACAAACCCGCCTGCCCAGCGTGGTGACTATGGGCAAAACACATGAGTTCGCGTCATAATGTCGGGCGGGAACTTGTGGAGGCCTATGTCCAACAGTGGACTGTGATAGGCTGTAGTGGGGGGTAGTGGGAAGCTATTGCATAGCTTTCTTTGCAATTAAAAGCTGGCAACACTAGCCAATACATGTCTTTGCTGTAGCTCCTTAGATTTTATATAAATTTAAATTTAAATTCACTGTTTTTTAAGTAGTAATTAGTGTTAAAGTTACAAATACTTCTTAAATAATTGGAGAGGAATGTTCAATTAATCTTCAAAATCCGAAACAAGTGGGAATATCAAATTTTGTGAATCACTGGTCCAGCTGTCAAATTCAACGACCGCTGTTTGAACATAAGTTCAAATTTTCTTTGAAAACCCGGGGAGTATTGTGTTTGATAATTCTTATTATACTATTATAAGTACCTTATTATATTAATAGATAAATTTTTTCCATATAATTTTATCATTCTGGTCTCACTTTGCTTTTGTTATGAGAAGCAAACTGGTAGACTAGAAATAGTAGCATAACGTTGTTGTCTTAAAAATATAATTAAAATATATACAATTTAAACAGATTACATATATAAATATTTATTTATTTCAGCAAATTCTATCTTTCTACACTTAAAAACTTTAAGTGAAGTAATAGATAGTCATTTTAAAAAGCTACCCACTTTTATTTTTATTTTTTAGATTTTAAACTGATATCTATGTAGTGATTTTATTAGTGACATCTATTTATATATATTTAAAACAATATAATATAGTTTTTTATATACATATATCTATACTTATTGATATATATACTTGTGTCTTACTCTTATTTATTAACTTCCAGTGTATTAAGAATGGCACACTCTATGATGACCCGTAGGACCACCGCTAAAAACTTGGAGGATAAATTAAAGATTGCACTTAATGATCTTAAAACCTCACAAAATCTCTGCGAACAACTACTTAAAGAGAGAGAGGACTTTGAGGTAGAAATGGCCAAAAATATTAAAAGAAATTCCGATTTAAAAGCTGAACTCGTTGAACTACATAATAAGTATTTGGAGGTGGAGCTGCAGCGTGATAACCTGTACAAAGCGGTGACCTCACTCAACCAATGTCACAATGAACATGAGACAGCTCTTAGTCGCATCAGAGAACTGGAAGAAAGTATCTACGAAGCCAGTATCTCTTCACCTGAGCAAGTTAATGCTGTGAAGTTGGTTGAATGTGGTTCTGTTCCTAAGTTGAGCAATGAACCTACTGTTGCGGGTAGTGTTGTTAGCGTTCAAAGTAATATGGCAATAATTAAATCACATAATAAATTAAAAAAATATATAAAAATAAGTAAATTTATCAAAAAAAGTAATAAAATAATTGGAAATAAAAATAGATTTATTAAAATAAATAAATTAAAACAAGACTGTTTGCATCTAAAGTCAAACTTAAATGACTATGTTGTACAATTAAAACAAAGCCAGCTGATGTATGACAGTGACACACAGAAACTGCAATGTGAAATAGATTATTTAAAAAAGTCACTTAAGGAAATAACTGATATGTATGAGTCATCTAAGGATCAAATTCAGGAACATATATTATCCACAAGTGATTCGTTGAAAATAATCACAAATAATAATAATAAGATCTCACTGAAGAATTGTAACAGCAAAGTGTCTTTAAGATCCGATGACACAAAACTTAACCAAGCTAAAAATTCTTTGCGGGCTCGGTGTGACGCTGGCATACATATGCTAAATAATATTCTGGTAACAAACAGTAATAAAAGTAATAAAATAGTAATGGTGTCAGACAAGATAGGTCAGGGATTTGGCTCCTTGCTTAATAACAATATAAATAATGTATTAAATTTCTGTTCACCTGGTGCAAGCTATGAATATCAAATAAAAAAAATTAATTCCATGGAACTAGATGCAAATTCTGTTGTTATTATACTACACGGTGACAGTTTGGCAATAAAAAAATCGGATCTAATAAAAGATATGGAACATTTAATTCAGATACAAAACAAAAAAAAATGTAAATTCATATTAAGTACTTTACCCTATTCATATGCATTGACAGATGAACAGAATAAGTACATATACACATTAAATTCTTATTTGTATAACCTGACTCGTTGGCATAGTGACCTAACACTATTTGATATAAATAAATTCCACTATAGATTTAAATTAACAAAAGATGGAATGTACTTGTCATTAAAATGTAAAAAACAAATAGCAGACTTATTAACATATAATATAAATCAGTTTTTTAATTATAATAATTGTAAAACAAATTCTAATTTAAATAATATCTCTGTAGGTATAAATAATATTAATTTAAACTAAATAAACAGACAAAACCTAAGCCCTGTCACATAAATATAATTCATCAAAATATACAGGGCATAGGTGGCAAGGAGCATGAAATAGAACTATTATCTGATATTTATAAAATTCATATTTTTTGTATTTCTGAACATTGGTTGAAAAATTATGAGATATTTAATATTCCAAATTTTAATTTGTCAAGTTCGTTCATAAGAGAGAATGCTATTCGGGGAGGTTCACTAATATTGGTGCGTAATGATATACCTCATAAATCACGTAAAGATATTGTAGCACTCTCTGTAGAGCGAACTGTAGAGTTGTCTTGTGTGGAATTACAGCGTTACATTATACTTTGCGTATACCGACCACCTGTAGGTGATTTAACATTATTTGAGACAATTATGGAAGACACTCTTAAAAAGTTGTTTAAAAGTTCTAAAAATGTTTTAGTGTGTGGTGATTTTAATGTCGACATGTTAAAGGACTCAACGATTAGAAGTAGATTAATTAACTTGTTTAACTCATTTAATTTAACACACAGATATTGTGAACCAACTCGAGTCACTAAGACATCTTCAACTTGTATAGATAACGTATTTAGCAATATTGAAATTTACGATAAATCTGTTATAACTGTTTTAACTTCTGATCACTGCGGTCAAAAATTCTCTCTTGATGAGAAAATTAATATAAATTGTCGAAGAATTACTTGTAGACCAATAACGGTAAAGAAAACAAATTGTTTTAGGGATATTGTAGCGCAAAAAATATGTAAAGTAGATATGATGGCACAGGATCCAGATGTAATTTATAATTCAGTTTTTAAATTAATATTAGATGAATTCTATAACACTTTCAAACTTAAAACTTTAGATATAAATGCTAACTTAAAATTTAGTGAATGGGCCTCTGAAGGTATTTATAAGAGCAGAAATAGGTTGTACGAACTGTATGGTATGAGGCAATGGAATCAGGATACTAGATTTTTGAATTATGTAAAACAATATTCTAAAACTTTTAAAGCTGTTTGTATGGCAGCTAAATCAAGATATATTAAAAATAAAATTATTAATTCTGATGATAAAATAAAGTGCACATGGAATATAATTAATAATATCTGTGGGAAACGTAGTAAGCAAAATATACCAATTGAATTAAATATAAATGGTTCTGTTGTAAGTGCGGACGACCAGTTGGCAAACGTCTTTGAAGCTTTTTTCGATAAAATACCCATTGACTTAACTTCTCGACTAAATTCATCTTCAACTAATTCTACCGAACTTCTTAAAAATAACGTTAGCAAATGTAATGTCGATTTTTCATTTTCGCAGGTTGATTCTCTAGATATTCTAAAAGCATTTAAGAGTCTTAATATTAAAAAAACAAATGATTTGTGGGGCATTTCAGTTAAGTTAATTAGTACTATCATTAATGACCTCGCTCCGTACTTAGCTCTAACTTTTAACAATGCTATTGAAGTGGGCTCTTTTCCAGACTTGCTAAAATATAGTAAAGTTTTACCAATTTTTAAAAAGGGAGATCGTAGTGATCCCAGTAATTATAGACCCATTTCAATCCTACCTTCCTTAAGTAAAACTTTTGAAAAAATTATACTGAATCAACTTCTTTTCCATTTTAAAGTTCATGGAATTTTTCACAGTGAACAATATGGTTTCACTAGAGGTCGCTCTACGACAGATGCTGGTGTGGCACTTCTCAAGCATATATATAACGCTTGGGAGAGGTCCCAAAATGCCATTGGCGTATTTTGTGACTTATCAAAAGCATTTGATTGCGTGGACCACGGGGTTTTGTTAAGTAAACTTGAATATTACGGTGTTAATGGTAAAGCTCTTGATCTCATTGCTTCATATCTATCTAACAGAATTCAACACGTATCAATAAACGGAACGAACTCTCCTGGATCTGTGTTAAAAATGGGCGTTCCACAGGGATCGATTCTAGGTCCTTTTCTTTTTTAGTATATATAAATGATCTTCCATTTTATGTTAAGGGTATTTGTGACATAGTGCTATTTGCAGATGACACATCGCTTATATTTAAAGTTGATAGGAAAAAAGTAAATTATGATGACGTGAACAGTTCCTTATCGCGAATTCAAGATTGGTTTAAAACAAACAACTTGGTTTTGAACGCCAAAAAAACTAAGTGTGTTGTGTTTTCTTTGCCTAATGTTAAGCATCCAAATTATAATTTCGAAATAAATAATGAGAGGCTTATTGTCAACGATACTACAGTTTTCTTAGGGATAAATTTAGATTCAAAACTTCAGTGGAACGCCCATTTGTCATCCTTGAACGGTAGACTCAGCTCCGCAGCATTCGCAGTTAGGAAAGTACGACAACTGACCGACGTTGCTACTGCACGTTTAATATATTTTAGCTATTTTCACAGTGTTATGTCTTACGGTCTGTTGCTGTGGGGTAATGCTACAGATATTGAGACAGTATTCATTTTGCAAAAAAGGGCTATTCGCGGCATTTACAACCTTGGAGCTCGAGTCTCCCTGCGGGATGTCTTTCCAAAGGTAGACATATTAACAATTGCGTCGCAATACATTTATAACAATATTATGTATATACACCAGAATATTCATTGTTTTGAAACAAATGGTAATAATCGCAGTGTAAACACGAGAAGGAATAACAAAATTGTAACTCCAAGTTTCCGACTGCGCAAAGTAAACGTCTCCTTTCTGGGTCATGGTATTCGCATGTATAATAAAATCCCACAAACAATTTTGGAATTGTCTCAACATAAATTTAAAGTTTTTATTAAAAAGAGATTAATAAATAAAGCGTATTATTCGGTGCGGGATTACATGGTTGATAAAGATGTGTGGAATTAGTGACGCTGTATTTCATGCACGACATTACTAATTTTGTACTAAATTACAGTTTATACATTTATTTTTTTTTTAAAAGAGTAACTGCGGAGTTTCTTGCCGATTCTTCTCTGCAGAATCTACATTCCGAATCGGTGGTAGCTTCTTAAAAAAACTTAATAATGACCTTTAATTAAAATTTTGTAAATTGACGATTCGAAAGTGCTCATGGGGCCTATTTGAATAAAGTTATTTTTGATTTTGATTTGATTTTGATTTTATCGCGGGCTTTGAGCGTGGCGATCGTGTCAAGAAATTCCGTAACGAAAATAAAACCTAACACCCCCACTCCGCCTACCACGTAGCTCGTCCGAGCGTTCGCTTAACGTGTATGTCAGTGTATGTAATATGTATATGGTACGAGCACAGGGTACGAGTTACCATAAACCTATAGTTTCAATGATAAAAATTCCTGAATAACCTACATGTATCGTTTAAAAAATATTTTAAACGATATTAACTTCTCATTTATTCAATAAAAGAAAAAAATTGTTTTCTTATCGGCCACCATGCTCAAAAAGTGTAACCTGAATTAATATCAAAGAAAAAAGATACTGCATAAATGTATACATACATACATATACATACATTAATATTATAAAAATAAGTCCCCCGGCCGCGTCTTTCTGTCCTCCTGTCTGTCTGAACGCGATAAATTCGAAAACTACCAAACGGATTTTTATACAGTTTTCAACAATAGAAAGAGTGATTCTTGAGGAAGGTTTAGGTATATAATTTATTATGCTTTTATGTAAATTAGCTGAAATACGGCTATAAATGTTGAAGAGGTCGCAAAAAATCTTGCCAACTGGGAGCTTTCCACGCGAACGCCGCGTAAACTAGCAAAGATATAGTTAAGTAATGTACTAGCGAATTCAAAATCTATAAAAATGCTACAAAGAAGTCCACGATAGCATATCTCTATGTCTAAGTGTTGGTGGTTCCTCTAGTGGTTATTGTAAGGCAACCGTGACTTACAATAACCACTTTTATGTTCAATTTTTTTATTTAAAACATTCCGTTATTTTTAAAGCTATTTTCTTTAGTTCAGTATTAATCCTTATCCAAAGAAATATGTTATTTAGCTTAGGCATTTAATGCAGATTAACATTGCCCTTTACACTATATCAATCAGATGAATAGTTTTTGAGATATCGTCGTTAGAAATAATTATAAAAAATAAATAATGCGCAACGAAGTGGGCACGGGTCGGCTAGTAAAAAATAAATAAATAATTATAATTGCATAAGTTGATAAAAAATGCTATGCAATAGCTTTACCGCGGCAGTCCCCGAGTGCCACACTTTTTTTTTAAATTCATTTTTTCATTTTTTTTTTTTTAATTTGTTATGTTAAATCCCAGAACAAAAAAAAACTTTCATAATTGTAAGTTGCAGCGTTAACGATAACTTTTTTAAATTTGTTTGCCAAAGAAGTTTCACTTCTGACATGTTATTTTTTATACATTTTAAAGTTAAAATACTACTGTAGTTTCTGTACTGCTTGTATGATTTACGTTAAAAATCTGAAGCACCCCAAAACACAAAACAGAGGGAGCACCTCAAAATTACAGAAAATCAAAAACTAAAAATGAATAATACAACTCTCAAGTACTATTTTGTTTCTTTGGTGAGTAAGGTAGTCGGAGCTCCTGGGAGTACTGTGTTGACAGCATCGGTGGTTTCGCAGGCACACATACGTATAAAGGGTTTTGTACTACTGAATAATTTTTTTCACTATTATCGACGTAAAAGAAAAACGCTGAAAATCCATGCCCGCGTCACTGACAAACCCTTGCTAACTTTTTTAATTCGTCTTTATTAATTGTCTTGTTTAAATATAAAATCTATCGAAATCCCTACTATTATAATTTCAGCCTTATACCTTATGTGGTTCAAATTCTAAATACCTTTACGTGAAGTAAATTACATTATAATTCATATTATAATTTTCGAGCATCATCTCCACGTTAATTTACGTAATTACTTTCTCATCTAATGGTTTTAGTTTCAACAACGTTAGGCTTATTTTAATTGATATGAAAGATTCGTGAGGTATTTACGTAACAAAATAATTAACAATGACTGATAGATAACAAACTTACAATTAGTAAGTCTATACACCAAAAGACCTTCGTACATTTTAAATAACCTTCAAAGTTCGTACAACTGGAAAATAAAGCCTTCTTTTGTTACAAAAATACTTAAAGAAACAATACTGTATGAAAACATAATTTAAACATTTTATATTATTTATAGGTATTTGTGTATTTAGTTCCCAAGAACACATTATGTTTATAAAACATTTGCAGCGCTACTTCAGAACGGTCAAAAAGCAGTAATTTTTGAAAATATTTATAGAAACGTTAATTCAAATCTATATAAATATAGTCAGTATTAATATCAAGCAATGTTAGTTGTACTTGTATATAGTTACAGCTTCTATTTGACACAGAAGCATATGTCCGTCCATTATTACAAAGTTTCTGAAGTATTTGAACGTAACTATACATATTACATTTAAACGTAGACATTTGTCGAATCCTACTCCCACTTAAGGGTTTATTAAATAAACATCTCAACACTTAACAAAATGAACTTAACGAGAACTTACTGTTACTCTACTAAACATTATCAAGTACGAACTCGGTCTGACAGGACTGACGTAAAAAACATTTCATATAGTATTTCCTTTGCAGATTAAAATTAAAGGAAAAAAATACAGCGTTCCTATCGCCAGGGGCCTCGTTGCGTTTGACAAGCGGATAAACGGATGCGCGGTATCTGCGAAGAGAACGATTTCTACGGCATCTGTCAATAATACGCCTTGAGCTATTAAGCGGTAACGTTATTTTAAACAATAAAAATTGATATATTTCTTTAATGTGGTGTGGCCGTATAAAAGTCATCATTATTGGTTTAAATTAAAAAAAAGGTATTTGTAGTCCTTTAAGCTTAACAAATTAAAGTTATAGATGGGTGCGTTTAGTGTGCGTTAGGGTCGATTATGTCATCTGATTTTAAAATAAATTTAAAAAAAAGGTGTGTGTGCGATTCACACACGACAGAAGTGAAACTTCTATGGCAAACTAATTAAAAAAAAAACTAATTTAAAATTAGCGACTTGCAGCGCGGCCCGTCCTTCCCTGTCTTTTTGCCGTTGTTTCCGGTTTGAAATCACAACGATTCTAAAGAAGTTTCACTTCAAAAATTGTGTATATTTTGTACACACGTATTTATTATTTCGTTAAAAATTCATTTCATTCACTGTGTTTTAATTTTATTAACGCTAGTTTAATATTATTTTCTTAAAGCCCATAACAGTATCTTATGTAATAAAATTAAATAAAAGGTTCAAAGTATAAGCAGTTCCGCATTTGTAAGCATACTTAAATACTAATCAATACGCAGCTTGCTTTGTATTTAATATGTCGTGATTTAATTTTTTTTGTGTATAAGTTTAATATACCTACACTCAAAACACCTCACATTACTCTGGGTGCTATTTAAAATTTCAAAATAATACCCGCTTAAGGAAAAGTTTTACATAAACTCTTCATTATTTGTAGTGCTTATTATTTTGTACATTTATATTTTATGCCGTGAGTTAATTATATTTAAAAAAAAACTGTGTAAACACCTCTGTGTATATATCTGTTTCTTCTTTTTATATTTTGAGCACTTAATAAGTAGCTTTAATGGACAGATGTACCTACTATTTTTTATGTATTTTTACAGACTCTACAAATACATTTATAATCGCACTACGCGACACGAATTCCATGAAAAAATTCCATGAAAATGAAAAAGAATAATCGATCAAAAACTTTTATCTGTTAGATTTATTTTTGAAGTGAAACTTCTTTAGGCGCATGAGGGGTAAAATTTGAGCGACCGGTAACGCGGTAGAGTCATGAAGTTCAGTACTTGGATGGGTGAACGCCTGGGAACATCGCGTGAGGTTGGTTTTTTTTTTTCAATTAGAGAGTTCTGGTCACCTTATTCACCAACAAGAATACAACACTGCTTAAACACAGTGTTATAGTACTACAGTTACATCCCACAGCAGGTACTGCCCCAGTCGGGCTGCTCCATACTTTGAGCAGGAAACCTGCTGTGCCCTACCACAACTGGTGAAACAGGTACAAAGAGCTTGCGAATAAATATAAATATTTTGAAATGTTTTATTTTAAGTACCTAACTTAAACAATAATAGTTTAAGTGATTCAGTAAATTTAATTATTCCGTACCATCGTACTAATTACGTAACCTTACCTTTTAATAAAAGATTAAGCATTATAACACTGTGAAATGGTTCACCTTATCACCTAACCACTTAAACCCAGGAAATTCTTTTGATTACAGTGGAAAACGAACAAAACTACCTGTAATAGCAATTTTACCCACGTACTATAAATCAGTAATATTAACAATGGCTGTCGCATCCGGTACAAAGGACCATGCCTGCGACACGACAACGAGACGGGGACAGATGGTGTGACGTCACGAGGCCGCGTGTTCTACTATCAATCACAGGCCGTATTAGGAGTGGACACAGTGTGGAATTGACTTATTAGATTATTCTTTTCGATCATAATATCACAGGCTTGAGATACAATCTCACAGGATTCACTATGTATGTCTTGTTTTTGTTTCATACAAAAAAGTGTCTGTGTCAGCTCCGATGCATAACTGGAGTTTACTCCTTCGAATAGACTGTCTAAATAGGCATAAAAAAGGCTTACTAGTCTAAGAAAAAGATTAATACCATATCAAAAGGTACATAGGGTTCCGATAGATGTCGTTATTTAAAGCCGCAATTATACTTAGCCCGCGCCGCGTGTCGCAACGCGTGGGTAAGCTATCGGTTACATACATTTAGTACTGGAGTGATTACATTAGTCCCGTCCCGCGTGTCGCAGAGCCTGCTGACGCCACGCAGACGCCACGCACGGGGTCGGTGGTGGGGGTTCTGACGCGTCAGCCCAGTCGGGTCTAGTGTAATAACGCGTGGGCACGCGCAGACAGCCGAGTGCATAGACTTGGCGACGTAGAACAGTGGACGTGTGTATGTGAATATCTTGTTCAATTAAAGAATGTATGTAATTGAATTGTTGTTTTGTCATCCTGAAGTACTGTTGAAATTTAATTTCATCGCTTTTTAGTTCTTGCACCAACAAATGATATTCACTTCGGCTTCCTCTTGAAGTATTTATTGGATGTACCCAATATCTCCTTTTCTTTCTTTCCTTTTTGAGTAAGCTTAACATGAGCAGGTATGCTACATTTTCTTCAAAATCCGTATCCGAGTCTGAAGAAAACATTGTAGACGTTTACTCCAAAGGCCTCCACTGTACTGACTGAGACGAATTTTCGTCAGGGCGCGTGGCGACACGACACGCAAATGTAATAACCCGCCGTTGCGTCAGGCAGCGTGGCGACACGCGGCGCGGGCTAAGTATAATTGCGGCTTTATTCGTGATTCGTGTGCTCGTGACCGTGAGATGGTGCACAAAAACGTAACGAGATCATTTTGTTCAGTAGATTTTACTCCTCATATTTTTTTCATACCGGGGCCTTATATGAAAATCGATTCATAAGGAGTAAACTCCAAAATAATAATAAGTTTTTTGTTTTGTTTCCTTTCTTAATAATCTTTTTATTTGTTTTCATACATACACCTTTGCAAAATCGGGCCATATACCTACAGGTTATTTGACTCCTAACTGCGTTATTCAAATAAGGGGTTCTGTAGGTGTAGGTAATAGATCATGCTTACCGTGAAAAATCCTAGCCCAATTTTTAATTTGACTTTGTTTAAATAGACGAGCTACTTTTATGAGTATAGATCCGTTGTATGTACTTGTTTGGGATTTTCATCACCCGGGAAATGTTCAGCGCGCCTATGAAAATAAGAGAGCAACAATGCGCTTTCATATATTAATTAAGACACCACTTTAGGTGCTCATTAATTGCTAATTATCACCTGACAGTAAAACTTATAATTAATTGAATTTCAAGTTTAATTACTTTGCTTTCTATCAAAACATAACATCGATATAACTCAACTAACATTACACGTGGTTGGTTATATACATAATTATATCGCTGTATGTATAATCTATTGTCTAAACTTTTAAATCGTTCTTTGTTAGGTGTGTCTTTTCTCCTGTTATAGGTCGATTAAAACCTAATTCATTAGAATAGAAAATAGAAAGTTGTACTTAATTTTTCCTCAAATTTTCCTTCACTACAGGTAATAAAATAATTTATTTAACAACAGCTAAATAACAGTAGGATCAACAATTTGTATCCACTGGGCCACATCGCCTCGTCATATCTTATCTCACATCTAATTATTTACAAAACTTATATGTTTATCCCATTTTTCTTGTATTTGTACCACAGAAATGTTACGATAAGGTATAATAATACAACATTTATATAGACGTAAGATATTGTGTATTCGCATTTCAAAAATATTTTGGATCAGTATAGGTACATAGTTTTAGGAATTAACTTATTCTTTTAGCTAAATATATAAATGTTAAAACTTTTATTTTTATTTTTGTAACACTAAAGAATAATTTAATTCTGTTGAAACACACTTCTTTTTTAGTTTTAGTGACTCAAAATAATTGTTTTCATAACCTCTTTATTGTAATGGTACGCGAAGCTTGCTAAACATCGGCGCTTAAGGGTTTGATTCCCTCCTGGGGTTGGATATTTGTATTTATAT
Source organism: Melitaea athalia (assembly GCA_905220545.2). Taxonomy (NCBI): domain Eukaryota; kingdom Metazoa; phylum Arthropoda; class Insecta; order Lepidoptera; family Nymphalidae; genus Melitaea; species Melitaea athalia. The sequence continues at coordinate 8,058,318 of HG992184.1, forward strand.
AAATATTTTTCAACCTGAGTATCTGTCTTATCACCGTGGTCTGGTTGCTGTCAAAATAATCCGATAGCGATTGTTACTCACAGTAGAGAATATATCCGCAAACTCGTAGTGGATTAAAATCCGAGCTTTCTTCTACATTCAGAAAGATGCCTATGCCCAGCTGTGGACTGTTATGCGCTGATCAATATAAAATTACTATATTATAATGACGTAAGGGATAGAATAAAAGGGTGCTTATTTAAAATACATTTTAATAAAACAGTTTACACATCATGCATATTAGCATTTTTAAAAATAATATAGGTAAGCTAGAAAGCATTAATTCATATTTCTTTTTATTTCCATAATTATTATTAATCTAAAAGGAAATTTGTCTCTGTAGATTGCTCTATTAGGAATAACATTTGAACCAAAATTATTTACTTTTTGTGACGACAATGATGATCTATGTTCGATGCTCTAACTTAACCCAAGAACCACCTTTGATACAAATATTAAATTCATGGGGTACAAGCTTAATTGAATCAACGGTTTTTTCACATTTAACTATTTTAAAGTTTAGTACAAAGTTATATAAAAGAGTCTTTACTTCTAACAAGGCGAATCTGGAACCTGAAACAAAGTTAATATTTCACGAATTCAAAATTAATTTATTTTTGCCTGCATTGCCTGCAAAAAAAATTGCATGCATACAAAGTACACATGTCAGAAGTGTTTTGAAATGTTGTTCTTTGGCAAACTAATTAAATACTATAATATAATAATGTGCTGAGTGGCTACGGCACTAAAGAATGTAGCCACCCCCTCTCTTGCCTTGGGTGTCGTAAGAGGCGACTAAGGGATAACACAGTTCCACTACCACCTTGGAACTTAAAAAGCCGACGGATGGCGGGATAACCATCCATGCTGGCTTTGAAATACACAGCGACAAAGCCAGCCCTGCGGTCACCAACCCGCCTGCCCAGCGTGGTGACTATGGGCAAAACACATGAGTTCGCGCCATAATGTCGGGCGCGAACTTGTGGAGGCCTATGTCCAACAGTGGACTGTGATAGGCTGTAGTGGTAGTGGTGGAATATAATAATTGAATATTTAGTTTACTGTCAACTTTGAAACGCCGGCGCCGCCTGTTATGACATAATAATATAATCTGCAGTAGTTGATAAACGTTCAATTATTATTTCGCTGGTTTTCAGGTTTTTTGATGGTACCTTTCTTTATTTTGGATACTATTTATCTATACTAATATAATAAAGCTGAAGAGTTTGTTTGATTGTTTGTTTGTTTGTTTGTTTGAACGCGCTAATCTCAGGATCTACTGGTCCGATTTGAAAAATTCTTTCGGTGTTAGATAGCCCATTTATCGAGGAAGGCTATAGGCTATATATCATCACGCTAAGACCAATAGGAGCGGAGTCCACGCCGACGAAGTCGCGCGCAGAAGCTAGTAGTACATAAATCTAGAGCGCTATCCCTTTCTCTTAAAATCAAATGACTGATTATTATTCAAAACAATGCATTTGTTGTTTAAAAAAGTGTTCAAAGAACAAAATTTCATTGACATTTAATTATTATTTATCGAAACGTTATCATTTTTTATTTATTTATAAAAATTGTCCTTATTTTATTGTCAATACCTAATTTATTTATCTCAGTTATGAATAGGTATTAAATTATAATAACCCTGACCTGCAGGCCGCCCCGGCTTCGCTCGGGTACAATAATTATTTTGTGAACTTTTTTGTAGATCTTTTTTAGTCCTATAATTCAATCGTACACCATTTTGTCCATTTAAGTAGCACACGCGAAGGAAAAAAATATTTGAGAGGATTTTTTACACCTTGGTGAACATAACCCGTTTTTTTTGCACATGTCTAAGTTTTTAAGAAATAAAATATAGCCTATGTTACTTCCTAATAATGTAGCTTTCTATTAGTGCAAAAATCATTCAAATCGGTCCAGTACTTTTGGAGTCTATCCAATAAAAACAAACAAAAAAAATCTTTCCTCTTTATAATATTAGTGTAGATTAGTGTAGATAAGCATAGAAAATAAATGTTTTCACTCTTATAGTTTTCGTCGTATTAATATTACACCGTTCATCAAAGTTGAAAACATCGTAGTTATTACAAAAAAAAAAGTATCATACAGTCAAAATAATAATTGAGATATCAAGTCAATCATCATTGTAATCGAAGATGTTAATCATGTATTTTAAAATAAAAATATCGAATTATGGAGTCTGTCAAAAATGAATTTTCATTAAACCAAAACTTGGTTGATAAAATTATTACATTGATCGACTTATCAGAAACTGGCAATTAGTCTTTTATAATTTGATATACCTAACATTTTTCATATAAATAAGTAAAAAAATTCTAACGAAGGATCGTTTTTCGAATATGCCTTACCGATACAAATCCTGGGTCCCTTTCCAAAAGGCATGAACGTAAATGGTTTGATTTTATGTTTGTTCTCGTCTGAGAATCTGCTTGGGTCGAATTTTTCTGGATGCGGGTGATGAGCGGGATCCATTTGAATTGAATTCACGGCGTTATATATAATGTCTCCAGGTCTTACCTGTAAAATATTGTATACATTTGCATTTCAATTTTTTGTGTTAATTAAAAATTTATTTTGTAGAATGTTTTTTTTTTTTTTGTATTTTTGCATAAATAATCATGATCATTTTTCGCAAATACAGAATGGTTTTGTAACAACTACAAATATGAAGTGTGTTTGGAATGTAAAATTCATTTAAATTTCAATTTATATTTTTAAATGTTATTTTATTTTCGTTAGTCATATTATAAAATCTTAGGCTTCTAAGATTTTAGACATATTTATTTCCAGTCTTGATGGTCAGACGTAGGTGATATTATAAATATAATTTTTTCTTTTTATTAGAATTTTATTAGAATTCGGCGTGAACAACATATTTTTGTTAATATATCATCAAAAACCTATTAAGCGACAAACGAAAAAAAAAACTTACTTTTACAGGCTTTGCACCTTCTCTTGGAGGTGGTAGTTCATAGTATTTAGTGCACACTCGATCGAGATTGATGGGTGTCCATTTTCTTAAGGTCTCTAAAATATATTATAATTCATTTTGTTAAGCGGCCAATCATAAAACTTCAGAGAAAATATAAATAACTAGCTGACCCCAGCAAACGTTGTTTTGCCATATATTTGTTAATGCTCCCGCAACACCCTCTTGTTGGTGGAATTTCGTAAAATCCGTTCTTAGCTGACCTCTACTCTGCGAACGGAATATTCCTACCAAATTCCAAGTCTCTACGCCTTATGGTTCCAGTGATATCGTGATGAGTCAATATATGGGTGGAAATCTCTTTTATATAATTATATAGATTAGTTCTTTCTATAGCCTAGTGCCGGGCAGTTTGATATCCGTATTACGTTAACCGTTTATAGTATAAACAGTTAACGTAATACGGATGCCTCCAAGACAAGGCTAATCTCTAGTAACGCACTAACCACTCCACCGTCAACTTAGCGGATCTCCAGAAGTTGTTGCTAGTTTTCTCACTACAAGAACTCAATATTACCTGCGAGCAGTATTATGTGTCTATGATTTTCTGTTTGATTTCGGTACATCCCCAGTATGACTATTCAAGATTTTGAGCAAGATATTTCCTCCTATAAGTACTTTACTTCAATATTTACCTATGCATGAAATACTTAAAATATAGTAGAAGATTATAAATAAAAAAATGGTAACTACCGTTTAAAACACATTCGAGGTACTTAAGCTTGCTCATATTTTCATGCGTTAAAACTCCGTTTTCCTCTTGGAACTCTTTGACCTCCTGGTACAATTTCTCTTGAACGTCCGGATTAAGAGCCAACTCATGGACACAAAATACCAGCAATGTAGCGGAAGTTTCAAATCCGGCCAAAAAGAAAACAAACACTTGACCAGCTAATTCGTCTTTAGTCCATTCTGAAATCAGAAATATATAATATAAGAAAAATTAAAAAAATTATAACAAATTTTATTCAAACCAGCAATATTAATTTTTTAATTAATCTTTAGGTATTTTATTTGTTAACAATAGTCATTTATAAAGTTTTGTTATGTTTATTTTACATAATTATAATTTTATATAACAAAACTTACGTCTTTGCGTGGATGTCGGCTTGAATCCTCCATCCGCCTTTGAAGAATTTTCATCTTCTTCATCTTTTAATGTACCTAATAATAAAAAAGTATATTCAGTCTATTACAAGATATTTCTGCATTTAAACTAGGATAGGATAAGATAACATAATATATTTTATAATATTTAGTGATCAAACTGAAAAACTTCAACTGTTTTAAAGATTACGTAAAAAAGTTATATAACATTATTTCTTAGACCATGGTTATTTTACGTTACATTGAAATAAACGAACTTACATATATGTATACATATATAGTAAAATATACATAAATATCTTTGTATAACAAAATTGTTAACTCGTTTATTGCAATTTATTAATGCTTAAATATACAATAAATTATAAAATTATATCTAATAGATCTAAAAATAACACAAAATTGATTAATAACTAAAACATATATACTAAAACTAAAATATATACTAAAACAATGAACCTAAAACTAAAAATCTTAAAAAATATAATATACCTAATAATTAGATAATAATTACATTACATTACAATATTGATTACATCATAAATTAACATAAAGATTTTATATTTAAAAAAACTGCGCTTAAAATATTTATCAAGTTCAAATATAGCTTTTTTATTCTTTTAAATTGGTACCTTCATATTATCCAATAATAAATAGTGCGTCTAAAAAGGGCCGGTTCCAAATGATGTTCAACTGTTTCAACTTCCAACACTCAACATTTAACCAATACAGATATATCGTGCTCTCTCCTTAGTAACCAATTATAAAAGTGCACCACCGTTCATTGCTTTCGTTCTGCTTGTAGTTTTGCCAGTAGATCTATGCATAACCACGGGTGAACACAGTCAACGTGACTCAGTTAATAAAATATGCCGATTCAATTTTACGTGGTTTAGTTATAAAATCATATCGATTAACATATAATATTTCCGCAAAAGTAATGATAAAATATTCTTAGAACGTGGATCGATAGGGTGAATCACCAATACTATTGCTGGTATCTCGATTTTATTTGATGTTGAGATTGAGAACATGTCAATTGATTTATGTACAAGAATTCTCAAAACCCGGATCTTATTAGGCGTAATCAGGTACCTTACTTGAATTGTTTTGTTTGGTCACTCTTTCCGGTACTTTTTCGTAAAGAAAAATGGGTTCTAACTTGCATATTTTTTGTGTGTAGTAAAGTTTTAATAAATAAAAAATAAATAAATACAAATCGTTACAAACAATATTGAAAAATCGTTCAGAGTAACATAATCACACCTTGGACAAAAAGGTTAACCATAATCATAATAAATATCATTATTTATAAAAAAATTACTCCGCTGCACAGATTATATAAAAATCTTAATAAATCAATTGCTGGCGACAAAAATAGATAAATTTAGTATTTTTTATGAAACGGCACAAAATAGGTAACATCTCTCTTCAATTATATACGTACCTATGTATATCATTTTTTTTTTTACCTTTATTCTTTCGGTATATAAACATGCCAAAGATACAAATAAGTAAAATTAAAATCATTACAATTAGTAGGTAAACATAGATAAATATTTTTTGTACACTATTCCGAACACACAAAAATACAACTAGGTACTATTATCCCAAAAACAAAACATTTTTCTATTTCAATTTTAATAAATGTTTATAAAGACGATATTATATTATGTAATAAGCAATGTAGCTTTGAATGCATTAAGAGCTAAACTTATAACAAATTCTTGAATTTGTATCTATACTAATATATAAAGCTGAAGAGTTTGTTTGTTTGTTTGTTTGTTTGTTTGTTTGTTTGTTTGTTTGAACGCGGTAATCTCTGGAACTACTGGGCCGATTTGAAAAATTCTTTCAGTGTTAGATAGCCCATTTATCGAGGAAGGCTATAGGCTATGTATCATTACGCTAAGACTAATAGGAGCGGAGTCCACGCCGACGAAGTCGCGCGCAGAAGCTAGTTTATTATATTTCTCGTTGAGTATCTTTTGAAACAAAAATCTCGTAGGTAATGTCTAGCTTAATGATAAAAATAATTATATCTAATTATACAACCGTTACTTCATTAATGCGACGGAGTATCCTACCTTTATAAGCTTCCATTAAAAGTTGAATCATGTCTGGTTTTTCTATTTTATTCTTTTCTCTATAATCCATTGTGCTGATCACCAGGTTTCTAAAAAACCGCGTTTTCTCCTCGGGAAATATACGGACGCCTAATTTCTTTAAGAAAATGATAAAATGATTAAAAATATATTAACCAACAATGTTTTCAGTAAATCGCAAATAATTGTTTCATTTGTATATATTCAAACGGTCAGTCTTTTTTTAACCGACTTCCAAAAAGGAGGAGGTACTCAATTCGATTGTACTTTTATTTTCGAAGTGAAACTTCTTTAGGCGCATGAGGGTAGAATTTGAGCGACCGGTAATGCGGCAGAGTCATGATGATTTCGACCTCTGGGCAACCACTAATAGTTATTAATAGTCAATAAGACAGTTATTGGTAAGTCTGAATTTTTTTTAAATACATTGTTTTTATTCAAAAATAGAAAGAGTTAACTACAATAATTTACCTTACAAACATAGGGGAACATAGTAGACACAAAAAATTTGAATCTTTGCAAGGAATTGAGTGATAGTAACTTTTGTCCTGTTCTATAGAATTCGTTATTTCTATCCTTCAGCGAGTTCACTTCAAGACCGAAAGCAGCTGATGCTATCACATCGTTAGTGTATCGACGCATCACATCTTCCACATTGATCTCCTCATTTATATGATCTGTGAATTTTTATTTATTTGTGAAATATTTTATATAGATAAAGATAAACAAAATATTGTTTTCTAATGTTTACGCAAATTTCATTCGTTATAATAAAACAACTTTTTCGGATTTTATCGCGTCGGTATTAGGTTTTTTGTCCTCCCGTGAACATGGTTGCTGTAAAGTTTCCGAAACGTCAGGCATGTAAAAAACCTAATAAACCGCAAAAAAAATCCGAAAAAAATGTTTTATTATAATAATAATCAAAATAATAAAGATCGATATAAGTTTGTTTAGTTCTAGTCAATTTGATTTATTTAGTTTAGTACAGATGATAATTTGGTAATATTGTGTTACAGAAATGGTAATGTGGGATCCCCTTTTACATTGAAAACTTTTATATCATTTATTTCAGTAGTAATATTATACATACACATATATTAACATATAATTACATAATATTTTTAACTAATATAATAATTGTATTTAAATATTACGATAGTTTTTAAGCAAACCTTGGCGCCGTCTACAGCGAGTTCTTTACAGACCCCGTCTACTCAAAGATTTCATATTACAATGAATTCTTTGACTAGAGACGTAATACCATGTTATTTTTTATTCGTTTTATTTTTATTTTTTGTGTTACCCACACATGAGGAAATTATAAACATTTTAAATCATATCAAAATTATCAAGCTAGATGTGGATCCATAGCTCAGTTGGCAGACCGCTGACACGGTATATCAGAGGCGCGGGTTCAAATCCCGCTGGATCGAAAAATTTTGAACAAAAAACAAAAATAAAACGAATTACGATAGTTGTTATATTTTGTCTATGAAATACCTCCTAAGTATTCAATGATGTTAGCGCTGATTTTATTCATAAAAGGCATCATCTTTTTTATTTTGGAGCTGGTGAATGCCGGACTTAGCGTTGTTCGCATATCGTGCCATTTCTCACCTATGAACAATATTAGATCACTTAATAATAGTTTATCAATTTTTTTTTGAAAAAATTGAAGTGACTTGAAAAACTAACTAATTTAAAATTATTTACATTGATATATAAAGTAGCGCGGCATGCCCTTCCCTGTCGTTTTGCCGGTTTGAAATGACAACAATTCTAAAGAAATTTCACTTGAAAAACAAGATTTTTACTCAATAATACTTTTAAAATGCCCATAGTAACATGCGTAATATATATATATAAAAAAAAAATAGCTCTAAACCTGCTTTCCTGCACCCACATGCTCTACTACCACAGCCAGTTCGGCATTTGCAAGAAATTAACTCGAGTAGACTGGGAGGTGCCGCAGGAGATGTTGAAGCAATCGTTAGAAGGCCCTGAGAGGTTCGTGTCCACCCCCATTTCAGTAGAGTGCACTGTGATTTGCGAGAATTGCACGGCAGAGTCATGTACAAATCAACCGACAGTGAACCTCGCCTCCAACGAAGAGTCGGTTGACATTGATGTGTTTGATCATGAAGATAAAGAGATCATTGAAGCTTTACAGTCTTCCTTGTATTCCTCCGAAGAGTGTAACAAAGAAGTTTAGTTGTAAAAAATATAATAAAATAAAATATAAAAAGTTAATTACTATTGCAGGTAAGGAAATGAACTGCCAATTTTTAAGTACATAAATAATCGGGATATTTTTTAATTAGTTTGTTGAATTTGTGCCATTATATTCTATGCGTACCTTGAAATTTTTCACTTTACGCCCGGTAGTCAAACATTAAACGTTTTATAACTCGAAAAGTATGGACATTAGAAAAAAAAGTTTTAAACAAAAGTTGTAGAAAATAAAGTGATCTAAAAAAAAAGATACATGCATTTTATTGATTAATCCAATATTTTAAGAGTTATTGGCCAAAAATGAAAAATGGGTTCATTAAATAGGCCATAAATCCTAAACGGTAAGTTTTACAAAAAAGTTTACAGGAAATAAAAGGTCTAAATAATTTTTGCCCTAAAGTTGATAGTTTTCGAGATATCGGCCAAAAACTTTTCTTTAAGATTGTGATCGAAGCTCCACCTGGATCTGTCAGCATTTTATGTTTTTATGGTCAGTAAGTGACCCTTAACCTAATAAAAAACTAAAATTGCGAATTTAGTGCGAGGTTGACCAAAAAAAAACGTCTATATTTACTAGCCTACCTAGCCTGTCAGTTAGTTGCTTTAAATATTGCGCCAACGCGTAATTTAACCCTATAGTCACTTTCTGATTTTTAGTACTATAGGTTATATATATTTTCTCTTACCTTTCATTAAAAACAAGTTGCTCCCTACAAGTGGTTCAGTTTCTTCATTCAATAGCGGTTTGTGGTCAACGAAGTGGTCGAAATCCTTTACCGTTATTCTCTTGACCAGCTCTGGGTCTCTCACTAGGATTATTGGTGTTGAACCTTCAATATAGCCGACATATCTATAAATATACAAGGATTGATTTATTAATAGATCGATTATTGTTAATAACTTTTATAGCATAGTACTTTATATTTGTTTGACTTTTTTCTTAATTACTATTTTGTTACAACTACCGATTGATTTTATGTTCTTGTCGTTATGAACATTAGAATCTTGGAGTTTTTATCTTCATCACAATAATAGTTTAGATTTTTAGTTGCCGATTATGGTATTTTTTTATTCCTACTTAATATTATAAATGTGAATGTAATTTTGTTCGTTACGCTTTCACGCAAAAACTACTTAACCGATGATCATGAAACTTTGTACACATTTTCTTGGAAGTGTTAGAAGTAACATAGGATACTTTTTACTAAAAAAATTCAATGCCAGTGAAGCCGTGCGTAAAAGCTAGTAATTTATCACAATTTACGATTCAGCCTGTAATATCCAACTGTTGGGCATAGGCCTTTTCCCCATGTAGGAGAAGGTTCGGAGCCTAATCCGGGTCCATGAGGGTTGGCGGAAATATTCCCTTACTATATGTGACGATCGCTATCAGATGTACATGATAACAACATTGTCGAGTGTGGGGATCGAATCCATAACCGCCCGCGCAACAGCCAATCGCAATCCAGTGCTATGACCGCTGTGCCAACGCGGCGTAGTAATTTATAAAAACGTAAAATAATAAAATAGTCTTTTGCTATGATAGTAATATCGACGAATCTGCCATAATATAAATCATATACATACATTATAATATAAATCATGATTGTACGTGTAATTTGTACTTGTTTATACCATTCGAGGTGAAACAGGATATTAGAACACAAAAAAGGTAATCGTAGTTTGATGCATTACATTAAAACAAAAAACAATTGACATTGCATAAAATTAAATATTAGGTCGGGAAAAAGTGTCTTCGTATTTTACATAGAAATTCAATCTAAAACTACAAAGTTTATTTAAATTAATTATGATATTTATGTACCACTTTGTTCGATAACTTGCCGCCATTTCTTAGGTAGTAATAGGATTCCGTTGCTGCAGATATTTTGGGACTTCTCATTAAAATACCGTGACAAGCAGTTTTGACAGTCATCTCTTGATGTTAACTTTACACTACCTAAAGAATTTTGAAGAGACCGAAACAGATGGAAATCTGAGGGTTATAAATAGAAGACGGTGGATGTATTAAGACTTTCCAGTCAAACTCTCTCAATTTTTGTTGAGTATCTAAAACGTACGTGGTCGTGATGTAAGACCACACTTTTTCTGTTGATCAATTCTGGCCGCTTATTCTCAATTTCTTGCTTAAGTCTCATCTGTTGTTGACAGTAGAAATCCAAGTCGACGGTTTTGCCCGGTGGTAAAAGCTAATAATGAATGACACCCTTCCAATCCCACCAACATCAAAATATTACCTTCAAATCCTTATTCCGACCATCAATCCAATCAAATATATACGTGTCCAACCACACTTTCCACACCATATACCAAATTTTTGAATTTATAGTAATCCGTATGATAATATGAAATTCTGTTTCCTACTAGAGCTATTTACTATTTTAAACATCTTTCATTAATTACAATACTTGTTGCTATAATACATAGTTTTAGTTCAATAACCTATATCGTGGCGTAGTCTACGTTTGAACACTATTGTCATCATAATTGCCGCAATCACTGTCTCAGGTCGATACACTTTGGTTGAAGTGTTAATTTACTTCTCTGATAGCTATTTATACGACACGTTCAATTTGACGATTTATTTAATGGTTTCCTCAAACGTGATGTGCAATTATTATAATTATGATACTGACAAAAAAAAATGATTTTGTCACTTTAAAATAATTTTCCTCGTTTTCCGTTCCCGTTTCAATTTCATTCCGTTATTATGAAGAATCTACTTCGCCTTGTTCATTATATATTTCAAAAACAATGATCTAACAATCATTTTTTTGAAAATTTTAAGTCTGAGGTCTTAAACTAGCTTAAGCTAATTTCAAACAGTACCTACGATCTGTTTTCGTAGTGCATATCGCAGTAGTTGATTAGCTTAATATTTTTTTTGTTCAACTTTAGAAGCGGAGATTATTGGGAGATATACTCGTACTTGACGATATAGCTACATCGTCATATCTTGAAGACACAGTAAAAAATATTTACTTGTTATTATTAATATCGTATGCCTGTGTACATTTTTATCTATTAAGCTTGAGAAAACTCAAAATAAAATAATCTTCCTGTATAAACAAAAACTCAATCCGCTCGATTTCTCCGTTTATTATTCACCATCAATTAATTATAATAGCAAATAACAGTTGTTCCTCGGTCCTCGACAGAACTAAGAATGATAATCGTCCCTTGTCATCAGTCCCTTTCATATTTTCCTTCTCGCTCCAAAATACGGATACTAATTTGACTAAGTATCAACTACTTAGTCAAATTACTATAAACATTAAACTTACTAAGCATTTCTAATAATATCAGTTAGAGTAAACCACTACCACCACCACCACTACAGCCTATCATAGTCCACTGCTGGACATAGGCCTCCACAAGTTCGCGCCCGACATTATGACGCGAACTCATGTGTTTTGCCTATAGTCACCAAGCTGGGCAGGCGGGTTGGTGACCGCAGGGCTGGCTTTGTCGCACCGAAGAGGCTGCTGCCCGTCTTTGGCCTGTGTATTTCAAAGCCAGCATGGATGGTTATCCCGCCATCCGTCGGCTTTTTAAGTTCCAAGGTGGTAGTGGAACTGTTTTATCCCTTGGTCGCCTCTTACGACACCCACGGGAAGAGAGGGGGTGGCTACATTCTTTAGTGCCGTAACCACACAGCACAGCAGTTAGAGTAAAAATACAACATAAATCAATTAAATCAATATATATTTAAATCGTAAATAAAAATAATTAAATACAATCAATAATGAAATTTATAAATATACCTATATTATTTGATTAGGCTAAACTGTATTTATTGATTAAGCTAACATTCCTAAAAAAACAAGTTAAATATTTGATTACGATTGACAATATTTGTATTTTTTTATCGACAGAATCAATAACCTTTACTCTTTAAATTTTGAGTACATGATTGTACCTAATCTAGTCCAAACGACGGATGCAAGGAAATCTCATTGTAGGGGGGACCTGTCAACGTTTAATGCGAAACGACGCGTTGTACTGGCGTGATTGACACGTGATTTAACGTGATAGTGTAGCACAATAACTGGGAAAAAAACAACTTAAAGAGACAATACTATACATTTGTATAATAATAATAATGTGTGCTATAGTAAATAATAAAAAAAGGATAATGAATGATGAAATATATATAAAATCTTTTATTTAGATACATAATATATACAACAACAACTTATGTGTACAAAAATTATAAATAACGATAACTTAACTTCGAGCTTTACCACACAGTTGAATCTTGGTTGATAGATTCCAACTTTTATTATTCATCCACATAGTAAAGATCGAAATATGACATTTATTTTTCACGTAGGACAACACGTTAACTTAACCTGGATAATTACAATTCAAGTGAAATAACATCTGACGTCTAGAATATAATAACGTAGAAAATAAAACTTACCTGTCCTTTGGAAAAGCTTTGTACACAACTTCTATGTCATTCACAAAGTGATCAAGCAGGAAGATGCTCTTGAACGCGTTACCAAATATCGGGATTCCAGGCAAATATTTGACACCTTGTTCGTCGAAATATTGATGAATGCGTCTGTGTAAATTAAATAAAAATACCAAAATAAAGGTTAATAGTAATATCAACACTTCAACGATCATTTTGTTTGAATGCCGCGATCAGACTAATGGAATAATATAAACTGTGTGTGAGTTGTGAGCGTAGAGCGAATAGGCACGCATAACTGGAGAATGGCTCGACCAATTTGGCTAATTTTTTTTGCATGATTCCTTAAATCATACGGAAGGTTTTTATACCAAAAAAAAAAACATAACAGACGGAACGAAGTCTGTCCGGGCAGCTAGTAATTAATATAATAAAGTCCATAATTATGTATACTTTGGCCACACCATTCAACTAGGCCGAAACAACTTCGGTAATGAAGCTGATAGGAGAATTTGGTTGGGCTGGGCGGCGTTTGGCAGGCTTCATTGAGTATTCACTTCGAAGATTCCGCAATGTTTGAAGACGAAAGTCTTCTAGCAATGCGTCCTTCCTGTTTTAGCATACGGTGCCGAGATGTGGACACTGACGAGACGACTAGTCCACAAGTTTAAAGTCGCTTGCAATACAGCTATGCTTGGGGTCTCTCTCAAAGATAGGATCAGAAATGAAACTATTCGCGAAAGAACGAAAGTAACCGACATAGCCCACAGAATTAGCAAGTTGAAGTGGCAGTAGGCTGGTCACCTGTATTGCAGGACTGATGGCTGCTGGAGCAGACGTGTCCTGGAGTGGTGACCGCATCTTGGCAAACGCACTGTGGGACGTCCTCCGGCCCGCTGGACCGACGATCTAAGATTGCCAATGGTGGCTGAATGAGGATTGCGGAAAACTGGGATGTTTGGCGCGAACTTGTGGAGGCCTATGTCCAGCAGTGGACTAGGATAGGCTGAAGTGTAAGCACAGATAACAACGGGCCTCTTTGACTCTATCAATGTGACCTTGACTCGAATAGACGTTATGCCAAAAGAAATATTGAGTATACTTTGATTTTCATTAAATCCAAGTTAGTATGAATCAAACTAAAAAAAATATTATTGCACGCCACCAAAAAGGCTGTGCTTTACTCACACAAAATAAAAAATACGGGAAGCGTTTACTCTTAAGCTTCAAGTATTTTTTTTTGAATAATATTATACTAAAAAGAATCTATAAAAAAAAATTGTTGAACGCCAAAGTTTTGCATGTACGAATGATAGCAAAATAATGCAAAAAGCACTTTATAAAATAAGAATGTTTTTATGCATGAAACAATTAACTCTCACTTAAACACTTTAATGCATCATCGTCAATCATTATGAGTTGTGCAATATTTGGTACAAATTAATTGAATGATGTCCAGTTGTGGATTGTGGGCAGAGATGGGACTTTTTGTCACATTGTTGGCGTTCACTTTTGGATTTTCCTAATTTATCTAATATTTTTCCTGCAACAAAAATTTTATTACAATTTTTACTATCTATCTCTATCTTTCATTCTCTATCTCTCTCTTCCTTCATAGACTTGTGATGGAGCAAGTAGGTGAAACTCGAGGAGTTGATTTAGGAAGTGGAACTCAACTCAATTGAGCTTGAAATCATTTGAGTTTTCTTGACACGCACGTTCTAGAAACTGGTGATTAAGTGAGATGATACAAATTTCCATTTACTTGATGCCTGTTTAGTTTATATTTAGATGGCTATTTGTACGTGTACAAATATTTCTTTCCGGTTCGGATGTTTGTCCTTTGTTGGTCTCTCTACCGTGCTTCAGAAAGCACGTTAACTGTCGGTCCCGGTTGTTGTCATATACACCTGATAGTTACTCATAGCTATATATATATAGCTATGAGTAACGATCACTATATACTACTATGATAGCTATATATATTTTTGATAAATATACATAGATATAATACAAATAAATAAATGCAAGTACTACACCCAGTTTCAGGCGTAAATTGAACCCACAACCCCCGGAGCGGAAAGCAGTAAAACAACTAACTGCGCCAACGGGCACTAGCCTGTCCGAGTGTGATATATCTGAATAACGATTACAGTGATATTTATAAATAACTATATTCTATTTAAGGAATCAAATAATGATAAAAACAATAATAATATATTCGTTATTTTAAATCAGAAAAAAAAGACCAAGAAAAAGTACAAAAAATTGCCTCGTCACAAATTCTTCGAAATAACCTTTGGAAGAAAATTAAAAAATAATAATTTATTAGGTGTAATGAAACGACGCACAGTGGGAGGAAACGATCAAAACTACGTGCGAGGCAGTAAATCTAATCCAAATGAAATCATTTTTGGTTTACAATAGGTACTCGTAATTATGTCTGCACTCTTGTACAACTGCGGAAATTCACTTTTTAGGGGTAGAAACCACCCCTATCAACCCTTAAATTTTCTCAATTTTCTTACAGAAAAGAGTTGATTAAACTCGCTTTATCCAGAGCTAGGTGTGTTAGCCTACTTGGGGGTTGTAAGGGGTGGTTTATGAGGTTGTAATGGTATGTGGAAACGAAGTATGTTAGGGTTAAGGTGGGTTAGCCTATCTGTAGTTGAAATCTCAATTTATTAACAGAAAAGTAGTTGATTAAATTCGCGAGCTAGGTGTGTTAGCCTGTTTGGGGGTTGTTAGGGGTAGTTTATGAGGATGTAAGGGTATGTGGGAATAAGGTGTATCGGGGTTGAGGTTATAAATATGTAAATGATCGAAATCGTTTTACCTAGAATCTGGTGGTTTAGCCTGCTTAGGGGTTGATAGGGGTGGTTTATACCCCTAAAGAGTGAATTTCCGCATTGCTACAAGAAAGCAGACATAATTACGAGTATTGTGAAAAAAATGATTTCATTTGGATTAGATTTACTGCCTCGCACGTAGTTTTGATCGTTTCCTCCCACTGTGCGACGCATTGGCGCAACGGTCACAGCGCATTAGTTTGTGGCCGTTGCGCTGGCAGTTGCGGGTTTGATCCCCGCACATGACAAACATTTGTATTGGCCATGCGGATGTTTGCCGTGGTCTGGGTCTTTATGCAGTGCTTGTGGGTCTTCCCACCGTGTCTCACAGAGCACGTTAAGCCGACGGTCCCGGTTGTTATCGTGTACACCTGATAGTTATCGTTACTCTTAGTAGGGAATATATCCGCCAATCCGCATTGGAACAGCGTGGTGGATTAAGCTCCGATCCTTCTCCTACAAGAGGAAAGAGGCCTATGACCAGAAGTGGGATAAAAAAATTAGGTATAAAAAATTCGCTGTCAAATACAACGAATCCGAAAACTTCAAGGGTTCGACGGTATGGGTTATACTTAGAATTTAAATTTAAAAAATATTTTTTAATCACGTCTTGTTTGTCCTATATTCAGTGACCATTATTAAAGCATACACATAAAACAAAAGAAAATATGTCTCTCCATATTATTTTTATGATAATAAAGGAATCACAAGACTATATTATTTATTTATTTATTTATTAAACTTTATTACACAACACAGAAAAAAAAATAAAAAAAAACAACATAACAACACTTCGAGATAACAGGTTGCGCAAAAGGCGGACTTAAGGCCGTACAGCCTTATCTACCAGTCAACCTTAAGGCGTAAAGAAAGTAAAAAGTAAGTGTTAAGGTAGGACTATACAACAGTAAAAAAACAAATTAAACATAATTATGCATAAAAGTACAGAGATATACCTATATATACATATATACATACTACAAACAAGATATTAAAAAAAAAATACGTCTATACAAAAGTAAACACACGAAGAAATGTCATGACATGAAATTATATTTAATGTAGGTAAGCCTAAGATAAAGAGAGTAAAATGATAAATAAGGAAGGGCTATTGACAAAGTTTGTTTAAGTACCACTTTTTAACCTGGGTTTTAAAGGAAAGTTGAGATGGAGAGTTCCTGATGTTTACCGGTAACTCATTCCACAGTCTGATGGCATTAACTGTAAAAGAATTGGACATAACAATAATATTAACATATAAAAGGTCTCCAAGGCTTTATTCGTTGATATTGTTGAACTCATTTTAATTAAAACATGTTTTGTCTCACTTAAAGATCCCTTTTTAAAAGGAGAGACAAAGATTTTATTTTTTAATTTAAAATGCGTCGAACAAATTCTTTTTAATGACAAAGTAATTCTATAGATGCTTAGAGATATAAATAGCCTAGTCCTCTACAGTACTGTGTGCTAACTTATAATATCCGTATACGTTTGTACAGTCTAAGGTAGCATGGCAAAAACCCACATGGGATTCTTTACCATTAATAGTTTTTCGTAAAAATGCTATCATCTGATATTACTGATTAATAACTTTATTTCTAAATTTTTCCGGTCTTACATGAAAATATCATCCTGACCATATAGGTAGGCCTGGCTTATATTATATTCGACAATCGCCATTCAAACCATAAATTTAGCAGGTAACGCTATGTCATCATATTCGTAACGAAACAGCGCTCAATTTAATATTAGATTTATTTGTTAAACATGTGGGTGAAAGTAACTAGAACAATATACATAACTAGCTGTCCCGCAAACGTTGTTTTGCCATATATGTTATTAACTCCCGCAACCCCCTCTTGTGGGTGGTATTTCGTAAAATTCGTTCTTAGCTCACCTCTTATCTACTCGGTGAAAGGAATATTCCTACCAAATTTCAAGTCTCTACGCCTTATGGTTCCAGAGATATCGTGATGAGTCAATGGATGGAAATCTCTTTTATATAGAAGATTATATGAATTTTTCTAATATTATATTAAAATAATCTTACTAAAATTTACGAGTAAATGTCAATTTGTAAAGTTAGATGGACGTTTGTTTTCCTTTTACGCAAAAACGATTTAATTGATTCTAATAAAACCTTATACGTAGATAGCTGGAGATTTTAAATAACAAACACGCTACAATGACTTCTTTTTATCTCGACGTAACCAATGGATCAGAAATTACACGGGTAAAACAGCAAGGTATAGCTAGTTTAATACTACAGTAAAATAGCCTCAGTGTATTAGCTGTTTAAAAATATACATCATACGATTTTCATTCGATATCATAAAGTTTCCAATAATCAGATAAAGGCATTCAACCCGGGAATGCTCAGCGGATTGCGAAATACTTATTGAGACGATTGTGGAGAAAACTTAGCGTTATGAACATTTATCTGGACCAATGGCTCGACAACTTCAATAGGTAGTTTTGTTTGATTTTAGTATATAGTTATTCATTGTAATCATATAAACTTTTAATGCAATGTTACAGACACCCAGACCACGACGATATGAATTTATTGAGGTAAGTTACAGCAGGAAATATTGCCCGAAATTTGGAACAGTCCGTCGCATGTTACGCATCAAATGATATAACCTCGCGTCAGACGAACGGAGAATGGAGCCTTGTCACCCTTTTGTAACCTTAAAATGAACCTGTTAACTTGCATTTCCGATACAATCTAAATTTACGATATAAAAGTATATTATGAATATACACGTGATCATGTCGCTTGCTATAGTGTCCCAATATTGGAACCTTCAAACAATTACTGAAACATGAAACATGGTAAATATCTCGTTATATCACATACGTTATATTAATACGTGAAGCAAAAAGGTTGTACCCCTTTTTACGGAAATTTCGTGTACGTAGCAGTATGAAATTTCGCACACTTATAGTTTATATAGAGAAGGAATGCAGAATGCTAATATTTTTTCAAAATTATGTATAAAATATTAAAACAATAATAATAAACATTAAATTAATTAAAAAAGCATTACACACACTACCACACGCACACACCCATATATACCCTTTTGTTTATTGTTAAAGACTGTTGTCAAATTGAGAACTTTAAAAAAAAGGTTCTTTATTTTCATAATTATTTGGTTTTCTTTAATTTTAATTTTTAATTATGGTCGAATTTCGACTTTTTATTAGTATGAAAATAGAAATGTGAAAAGATATAAGCTAACAATAATGACAATGTTTACAGTGATTCCATTTGAGGGGTAAGTATTTTTTTATAATTTAATATCATGTCATAGAAATGTCACTACAGTAGAATTTAGAAAGACATGAAACAGAACTTTTGAACGTAAAAAAATAATAAAAATAAAGAAAAAGCTTAAAAAAATAAACGCTTTTCAATATTTCAGTCGCGCTAAAATAAAGTATAATTATTTTATGCAAGGACGTCAAATGATTTAATAAAAGCTTCGCAAGAAGTTAATTTCGTTTGGAACCCATTATACTTTTTTATTAACCGACTTCCAAAAAAAAGAGGAGGTTCTCAGTTCGACTGTATTTTTTTTTTATGTATGTTAGCTCAGAACTTTTCACTGGGTAGACCGATTTCGATCAATTTTGTTTTAATTGAAAGGTGTAGTGTGTCATGTGGTCCCATTTAAATTTAATTGGGATCTGACAAGTACTTTTAGAGTTATATCTAATAATGCGTATTTACTTGACTACTTTTTCGTCGACCTACGTTGTATTATACTGCATAACTTTTTACTTGTTGTACCGATTTTGATGATTCTTACTTTAATCGAAAGCTAATACTTGTTATGTCGTTTTGTTTAAATTCAATTGAGATTTGATTACAACTTTCTGAGTAATCTTTAATAGCGCGTAGTTACTTGACTATTTTTTCGTCTTATTACGTTGTATTACTTGTCGATGTAATTGACGTCGGTTTTTTTTCGTTTGCGCGCAAACGAAATTATTTACAAGTCAAGTTAAACAAAAGCTAAAATCTACTCTTTATACTGTACTAGCTGTGCCCGCGGTTTCACCCGCGTTGATTTGAGGGAAAAAATAGCCTTCCTTCTTCTTAAAGCATAACCTTTCTCTTTAAATAGGCTATCTACCTCAGAGGAATTTTTCGAAAAGAATGATTAAATACGAAAAAAAAACCGTTTTATTGAATGGTCTCATTAAAACATTCCAGATTATTCTGTCAATCTAGTTAAATTCAATATATTATATAATTATTTTATAGCTTTGACATATTTTCCTTAGTTTACACTAAACAAATTTCTGAACGCACGCACATATTTGACAACCAATATAAATTATGTCAATCCGTTTTCATTACTGACATTATTATACATTTTTAAAATTTAAAATACGCCACTATCCGTATATTGTGGATATATGTTGTCGATTCGAAACGTTTATTTTAATACGTTCTTTAATTTTAGGTGAGATTTTACCATATCCACGGTATGAACATTAAATGTTTGACAGTTACGAAACACGAACATACTTCCATACAAATTTTCATTCCCACCTTTCAACCCCTTACACCTTTTTCCGCATTAAAAAGTAGCCTATGTCATTTCTCAGACTCTAGACTATCTGTATATCAAATTTCATTAAAATCTGTTCAGTAGTTTTAGCGTGATTGCAAGACAGACAGACAGACAGACAGACAAAGTTACTTTCGCATTTATAATATTAGTATGGATTATATTTTATTTATAGCACGATAAACGAAAAACGAAATTAACTCAGATCACTCAGTTATTTACTACCTACATAGTTTCTGTATCAGTTTACTATTTGTATTAGTTTACATAAGATTTTCAATAATCAATTAAATAATCAAGTAGATAAATTTTACTAATAAGAAATAAATATAGTCAAGAAAATCGTCTAAGTATACCAGTACGTAAACAACTTAATTTCGGTGGTGATGTAACAGGTATTACATGAATACCTTGTAACATTTTATTGATAATTTAAGAAATGTATTCTTAGTTTAGAACATTTGCGTCCCAATATATCAATAAAATAAACTATAAATATGTAAAGATACATATAGATAATATACTCAGACTCAAAACAGGGTCACTACCATGTCAACGAGCTTGAATGAGATGATTGCTGAAACGAGCAATTGAAGAGACACAAGGATAAGACTCATGTAACATTCACTATTTGGTATGGAATAAAATAAATAAATAAAATAAATAAATAGATACACATTACACACACGGTCGTCTGTTCCTAAAGTAAGCAACTTAATGCTTGTGTTATAGGTAACAGCTGACTGGTCTATCTACATATTTTTTTTTTCGATAAACATACTTATAAATAATACATATATAAATATATAAATAAATATGTATATAACACCTAGACTCGAGGTGGGAATCAAACCCACAACCCCCGGAACAGAAAGCAGGGTCACTACAAACTGCGCCAACGGGCTAGTCAAAATATATTCTAGTTAATCATTCTAAAAAACGGTTAGAAAATCCACTTGTACTGTATATTTTTTTCAACACAAATATTTATTTATAGACTGCTTCTTTTCACCCGACTGCAAAAGGAGGCTAATGTTTTTCGAGAGTAGGTATGTATATATATGTATGTATGTAGATTTATATACTTTCCACTACAGCCTATGCGGCTTGAAGGATTTTAACGTTTGAGATGTCGTTAGATTCGTCTTGGCGAACCGAGTGAAAATGGGTGCATAACAATAACAATAAAAAATAAAAATAACGGATTTTGGACACCATAATTCAACATTTAAAAAAAATCTAAACATATCGAGTGAGGTATTATATTTAAGTACTTGATTAGCTGATTTCAGAAATGTATAAATTGTTATCCATAAATCCACACTCTACACTAATAACCCAAATAAGTTCAATTGACAGTAGAATCAGTTTTTAGTAGAAATTATTTGTTCCCGCAAGCTTAACATAATTATCTGTAGTTTATTGAAGTATCGCGATCACGATTCAGCCTGTAATATCCCACTGTTGGGCATAGGCCTCTTCCCCATGTAGGAGAAGGATCAGAGCTTAATCCACCATGCTGCTCCAATGCGGGTTGGCGGATTATTAAACTATAGTATTAGTATTTAATATTAGTATTTAATATTAGTATTAAAGTATCGGATGGAATATAATTCATGATACCCTGAATACACTTCACACTAAACTGTAAAGCTTGTTTTAACCTTTTTAGTGGTTATTTGTCGCAGTCGGAGTTTTTTTTTGTGTTTTTAATAATCATGGCTTTTCTTTTTCTTTTTTAATATAACTAGGTCGACAAACAAGCGTACGACTAACCTGATGGTAAGTGATTACCGTTGCTTATAGACGCCTGCAATAACAGAAGCATCGCAAGCGCGTTACCGACCGTACCCCCAATTGCCTCCAGGAGCTCTGGTCACTTTACTCACCAAGTGCCTGACACAACACTGCTTCAAAACAGTAGGTGTTATTTAGCAATTTATGATCTTCTGTAAGGTCGAGGTACTACCGCAGTCGGGCTGCTCCATATTTTAAGCAGGAAATTTCATGTTGGGCCCTACCTCAGCGCAATTTTTATTGTATGTTTCTTCGTTGTTCGGAAAGTGCAAGACATCAGTTAGTGTTTTCATTAACATCTCGTAACGACAATTAGTCTTAGGAAAGAAATTTAAGCCTAACGAGACAGAAAGAGGGTTTTGGTCCATCGGTCGGTAAGGCACGTATTGGTTGATTTTTTTTTCAGTTTATTTTAATAATGTATACTGATTTATTTCTTACTTTTTTAAGTTCATAAATCTCATTTTCTACCGCAATAAGAAAATAATATTAACTAGTATTTGATTAAACAGTTTATTCTTTCCAGGAATGCAAGGAGTTAAACAACAACTAATATCATACGATGTTATAATAATAAATAATCCATTTGTAATTATTTTTATTACTCTGTGAAATATTTTATTTTTAGTAATACAAAAAAATCTGTAAACAGTTCAATTATGAGTGATTCAACTTTCTACGCGTACGACAATTATTATTATTAAGTACTGATAACAGATAATAGAATGAAATTTCCACACTAGAGATACATGGGGATATAGCTCAGTGGTAGAGCATTCGACTGCAGATCGAGAGGTCCCCGGTTCAAACCCGGGTGTCCCCTGCTAAGCTTATATTTTATTTTTAATTTTTATCATATTTACCGAACTTTTAATTTTGGTCTATTCATAAATTATTTGCATTTTAATTTACACACAAAGTTAACTTACATAAAAATATAAGACGATTTTTATTGTTCAGTTATAATAAGCGTAAAATGTCTTTAAAATGTTAAACAGTTCAAAATAAGAATAATATATTAATGATTGTGTTTGCTCGCAAAAGAAAAAAACCGACATCAATTATGACATCGACAAGTAATACAACTTACGTAGGTAGACGGAATAATAGTCAAGTAAATACTTGTTATTACAGATTACTCAAAATATAGTCAGATCTCAATTAATTTAAATGGGACCACAAGATAAGCCTCACCTTTCGATTAAAAAAAGAGTCATCAAAATCGGCACACCTAGTAAAAAGTTACGAGGTCAACGTAGGTCGACTAAAAATAGTCAAGTAAAGTAAGTAAAGTACTTGTCATCAGTGTGTAATCTTAAATGATTAAATTTTAAATGTGAACACATGACAAGCATCCCTTTCGATTAAAAAAGAATCATTGAAATCGGCGTACCCAGTAAAAAGTTTTGAGGTAACATAGATTAAATAAAATACAGTAGAATGGAGAACCTCCTCCTTTTTTTAAGGCGGTTAATAAAGTGACTATTTACTGTTTAAAAGTAAACATAATTTGTAATAACTAAAAAATTACATTTAAGGGCGCCTATACGAATCGGACAAAATCATGCTCTTTTTCAGGTCATTTTGTGACAAAACTAAACAAAATAATATATAACGAATAATTATTTCATAGAGATTGGGTCTTCATCTTCAAACAGAAGGACTTTTTTTAAATCTAGTTCTTATATATATATCGTATTAAACGTTTTTCCATTACCATTTTCAAGAAAATGAACAAAACCGGTAGACTTTCGGGTGATGTTTGTTCTATTATACACATATATTAAGTTTTCTAAAAATAGTATGAGCAGGAGGATATGTTCAATTTTAAATGGAAGGTTGAAAATAATACAAAAATGCCACCAATAGTCTTAAAAAAAATAAAAACTGGAGCTAATTTTCATACACATTTTGCTAATAAAGATGATTCTTATTCCATTGCAGTAAGGTTTATTTTATTGTTGGTTTTTGTTTTAAAACATAATTCAATTTTTCGAATGAGAAGTTAGTCCGCGCTCGGGCGCTGTGGTGAGTGGACGCTATGTCGCTTTGTTAGCAACCGGTGACGTAGCAAAACAATTATTATTTTATAAATTTACGTATTATTTTTCGATAAACCAAATATGATACTTGACAAAGTAAGATCATTTTATAATCACACATTTTTATTGCATTATTTTATTTCGCGAAAAGTACATAGCTAAGTAGTTTCTATATATTCTCTCAGACTTGAGTGAACCTGAAGATGTACTTCTGTGACTGCTACGGAACTCCTTGACGTGTATGTAGGACTAGGTATGCCGAGTTTGGTCTCGTTTTGACAGTTATGATAAGACCTTACCTCTTGACTGGATGGAGTGACCTGAAGGTATAGGTACTTGTACTGGAACTCCTAGAGGTATAGAGCTAGGCGTGCCGAGTTTGGTATCGTTTTGATAGTTATGATAAGACCTTACCTCTTGACTTGATGGAGTGACCTGAAGGTATACTTGAGTGGCTGTTACTGGAACTCCTTGAAGTGTAGGACTAGGTGTGCCGAGTTTGAGCTCGTTTTGATAGTTATGATAAGACCTTACCTCTTGACTGGATGGAGTGACCTGAAGGTATAGGTACTTGTACTGGAACTCCTAGAGGTATAGAGCTAGGCGTGCCGAGTTTGGTATCGTTTTGATAGTTATGATAAGACCTTACCTCTTGACTTGATGGAGTGACCTGAAGGTATACTTGAGTGGCTGTTACTGGAACTCCTTGAAGTGTAGGACCAGGTGTGCCGAGTTTGGGCTCGTTTTGATAGTTATGATAAGACCTTACCTCTTGACTTGATGGAGTGACCTGAAGGTATACTTGAGTGGCTGTTACTGGAACTCCTTGAAGTGTAGGACTAGGTGTGCCGAGTTTGAGCTCGTTTTGATAGTTATGATAAGACCTTACCTCTTGACTGGATGGAGTGACCTGAAGGTATAGGTACTTGTACTGGAACTCCTAGAGGTATAGAGCTAGGCGTGCCGAGTTTGGTATCGTTTTGATAGTTATGATAAGACCTTACCTCTTGACTTGATGGAGTGACCTGAAGGTATACTTGAGTGGCTGTTACTGGAACTCCTTGAAGTGTAGGACTAGGTGTGCCGAGTTTAAGCTCATTTTGATAGTTATGATAAGACCTTACCTCTTGACTGGATGGAGTGCCCTGAAGGTATAGGTACTTGTACTGGAACTCCTAGAGGTATAGAGCTAGGCGTGCCGAGTTTGGTATCGTTTTGATAGTAATGATAAGACCTTACCTCTTGACTTGATAGAGTGACCTGAAGGTATACTTGAGTGGCTGTTACTGGAACTCCTTGAAGTGTAGGACCAGGTGTGCCGAGTTTGAGCTCGTTTTGATAGTTATGATAAGACCTTACCTCTTGACTTGATGGAGTGACCTGAAGGTGTACTTCTGTGACTGCTACGGAACTCCTTGACGTGTAGGACTAGGTATGCCGAGTTTGGTCTCGTTTTGAGTTGAGAAGTTGAGAGGGAGATATAAGTTAGTTAAGATAAAATTTGATCGACCGGAAATGCGGCAGCGTCACGACGGTCAGTACTTGGATGGGTGACCGCATTTTTTCTACTAGTATTTTTGAAGTGGAACTTCTTTAGGCGCGCTTAACTTGGGGAGTAAGCAGGTGCGTGACGAGGGCGTTACGAAAAGTGTGATCGGTCGAGGCGAACGGATGTTGAGAGGGAGATATAAGTTGGTTGATTTTTGATTTGATTTTGAGTCAAAATTTGATCGACCGGTAACGCGGCAGCGTCACGATGGTCAGTACTTGGATGGGTGACCGCTTTTTTTTCAACTAGTTTTTTTGAAGTGAAACTTCTTAAGGTGCATGAGGGGTAAAATTTGATCGATCGGTAACGCGGCAGCGTCAGTACTTGGATGGGTGACCACTTGGGAACACCGCGTAACGTTGCCGTTTTTTTCTTTGTTATATATTATATTTAATTAATATTAAAATAAGAATTAGATTATTGATAAAATATGAAGCTACTTTATTGAGATACATTTTATTGAATAATTATTATTTTAAACTACCTGTGCCCGCGACTTCATCCGCGTGGAATTTAACAAAATAATTATTGTTTAGTTCGCAGAACTATAAAATAATAATAAAAATTCTAAAATAAAGTAGCCTAAGTTACTCCTTATTACATCAGGCTATCTGCCAGTGAAATTCCCGTCAAAAACGATCCAGCCGTTTCAGAGATTAGCCGGAACAGACAGACAGACAGACAAATTATAAAAAAAAATATTTTGGTATATGTACCATGTATACATAGATACATTTGAATTTAGTTAAAAGCGGTTATTTTAATATTACAAACAGACATTTCAATTTTATTTATTTGTATAGATTTAATATGTACCTAATTTGTTTTATGTTATACAGCCTTTATTATATTTATGTCAAACAGTCTTTATAATAAATAACCCTGAAATCCTTTACTTATTTCATTTATTTACGAAAGTATTTTTATCACTATAGCCGGAAATGGAGCGTGGGAAAAAAAAGTTTGAAAGTTCGAAAACAGGCACTAATTTTAGTTTAAAAAATCTGAATTTTCGCAGGATCATAGAGGACCTTGAGCACTATTTAAATATGAAAAACAATGGGGGGTCGACGATTTAATTTCGACGCCGCACGCACTTGAAATTAAAAAAATTTCACTTCGCGAGTAAAACACTGTTGTATTACTATAGTTTATGTCGCGATTTTCAAAAAGAGTACATCAAATTAAAGAGCAAAATAAGACGAAGAGAATGGTATATAAAACATAAAATAGAAGTTAAAATTGAGCTAGAACTGAATTTTTTAAAGTTTGTGAGTAGGAAAATCACTGTATTGTACTGTTTTGAACCGACTTCCAAAAAAGAAGGAGGTTCTCAATTCGACTGTATGTTTTTATGTACGTTATATCAGAACTTTTGACTGGGTGGACCGCTTTCGATCAATTTTGTTTTAATTGAAAGGTGTTGCGTGATCTGACAAGTACTTATCTAATAATGCGTATTTACTTGACTACTTTTTCGTCGACCTACGTTGTATTATACCGCATAACTTTTTACTCGGTGTATCGATTTTGATGATTCTTACTTTAATCGAAAGCTAATACTTGTCATGTAGTCTTGTTTAAATTAGATCGAGATCTGATTATTGAACTTTTTGAGTAATCTTTAATAGCGCGTTTTTACTTGACTATTTTGAAGTGAAAATTCTTTAGAATCATTGTGATTTCAAACCGGATGCAACGGAAAAACGACAGGGAAGAGCGCGCCGTGCTACTAACACGAAAAAATATGACACATTGTAGCGTTACGCTAATTGTAGCGTTACGCTAATTGTAGCGTTACGAAATTTGTAGCGCTACGCGTTTGTAGCGTTACGCTATTTGTAGCGTTACGGTCATTGTAGCATTACGCTATTTGTAGCGTTACGCTAATTGTAGCGTTACGCGCATTGTAGCGTTACGCTCATTGTAGCTTTACACTCATTGTAGCGTTATGCTCATTCTAGCGTTACACTCATTGTAGCGTTACGCTATTTGTAGCGGAACGCTATTTGTAGCGTTACGCTAATTGTTGCGTTACGCTCATTGTAGCATTACGCTATTTGTAGCGTTACGCTAATTGTAGCGTTACGCTCATTGTAGCGGAAGTTTCACTTCTATCGTGTGTGAATCGCACACACACCTTTTTTTTGTTTTATTACGTTGTATTACTTGTCGATGTAATTGAAGTTGGTTTTTTTTCGTTTACGAGCCAAACACAATTTTCACGTTTAGAATTCGTCAAAAAAATCGTAAAATGAGTAAAAATACTTTAAAAACAAGCTGTCCGCCGGGCTCCCACTCCTCTTGGAGGAGGAAAGGGTGTCACTTGTATCAAATCGCAGCCCTCACCCTCTCCACTCTACTTCATAATCTCAACCGTCTCATACCACACAATTATATGTATATGACTCACACCTCATAAGGAAAAACTAACAAAGTGAAACAAATAGTATCAAAAAGTGTGTCGGGGAATCAATACAGATAGTTATTAATGTCGGTACCTGCGATATTCACCTACCCTACATCATTTTATTATTCGAGTCATTCTGTCATGCATAAAACGAACGGTGCAACCGCGGCTCAGGCAGTCTTGGCTCTGGCTTGGCGCGGTGCACTTGTGTATCCTGCTAGTAGCTTAACCTCGACTCTTCTAATAGTTAGTTTGTGTACACGAATTAATTGTTACTGATTGGGCAACTCGACCGGTGGTGGTGAGTGCCAATGCGCATTGTTAGGCGGCGCCGCCGTAAACCAACACTCGGGTCACAAGTCCCGGGCACTGCGTCGAGTTGTCTCTCTGCCACGCGATAGACGGTACCCGCTCGGTGAGTCCATTGAATACTAAGTAGTGTAATTATGTTGTTTTAAATTACATTGTGAATTAACCAGGCCATCCGTCCTACTCCTCACTTCTGATTCCTACATCAGAAGTGGGATACTGTTCTCGTGCCCACTAAGAGTGTTACTAGTGAGTAATTTATTTCATGATGCCACGAGAATCGCGTTCGCGTAGTCCCGTGTAGATCGAAGCGCAAGTCGAGTCGTCATCATTTAAACCGATTTAGTAGTAATAGTAACCTGTCTCTTCATAAACTTTTACTTAGTATGACTGAGGAATAGACTAAGCTCAAAATTAAAAAAAAATATGTAATATCGCGAGCGTAGTCGTGTACTTAAAGTTAATTCGGAGTTTGGGTTTCTTTGTTTAAGTTCTATTTTTAGCAAGTGTGCAAGGTAGTTGCAACATTTGGTGATGAAAATATCGATGTACTGTATTTTACTGTATTTTAGTTCTTTTCGGTCGTTCTGTTTTATTCTTACCGGTGTACAAGTGGTTTTTGTTCAGTGTTCGATTACGTAATTCGAGTTACCGGTTATTTGTTGAATTTAGTTTTATTGTGATACGTAAGGTAGTTGTGTAGTGATTAATTTTGCTAATAGATTTTGCGATTCAGTTTTTGTTTCGATTCAGTCACAATGTCAGACCGTAAGCGTAATCGTAATGCGAGCCGTCGCGGTAGTCGCAGCGACAGTCGTTTAAGGAAGATGCCAGAAGGTCATGTACCAATTGAGTTTATAGATGACGATCATAATGGTGAACATTTTAGTGATGTGACAGAAAACTGATGTAAGCGCTCTAAAGACTGTAGTGTGTAGTCATCAAGAGGATGATACACTGTGATGAATGAGTGATCCAGGAGGGATACACTGTGACGTGATCCAAGAGGGATACGCGTGGATTGTGGAGCAATTGTAATTGCTGGTTGGAAGGGTGGCTTACATAGTTGTAGGTGTTGTAGAAAATGAATTGGTTATTGAAAGTTTGATTTACGTTGGTACATGACTCTGCGTAGCTATATTTTCGTTAAGTTTTTGTGGTTACCCACTTGTTTGTGATAAAGTGTTAATATCGTCTTAGCTTGAGTATTTCTGATTACCCTCTGTAACGGATATTTTTGTCTTTACGTCTACTATCTTACACGATATTTTAACTAATATTATTTGTCGAAGTACCGAAAGAGCGTAAAGTTAGAGACACCATCTTCCGAATAGTTAATATTAATTTTCTGATTAGTCAGGCACCATTTTCATCATCTATTGATGGGATTATTGTAATTTGTAATTGTATGAGCAGCTATTGTTTAGTTACGTAGTTTTAATTACGTGGCGTATAAGTGATTACTGTGATAATAATTAATTCGATATAGTTAAAACACACACGTATCGTGAACTATAGATTAGAAGTGAGAAATGAGTGTTTCATTGAGGGTTTTAGTCTTTTTCTACCTTTGATTGATTTTTTTAAAACTGTTTAAAAGTTGTTTTAGTTGTTCTGTTTAAGAACGTTTAAATTACAGAGAGTTAATTGATAACACCTAATTGGTGCAATCGTAAACTTGTTACAACAATAGTTGTAGGTAGGTAACCTCAGATTAATAATTTTGTTTATGAGTAGGTGACCATTAAAAATTCTTACTATATTCTGTCCATTCGTTTGTTTTCTGTTAACAGTTCAAGAAAGTTTGAAATTAGAGACTCCCTCACACGATACCAATTTGATTTGAAATAATAATCGATTTTGTATATAAGAAGAATTTTCAATCGACTCAATGAAATATTTTCAGTTTAAGAATATTCATTATTCCTTTAGATACTAGTTATTTTAGTTAATTACGTAGCTAGTTTGTTAAATAAGTAGACAGGTATGTCGTTTTCTAAGTATATTTACTCATACCTCTTGATGTAGAATTGATTTAGACTTTGTTAACCACGCGTTTTAAAGTTAAATGTCACTAACGCGTGAGCAGTTACATTTTAAGGCAGTCGTTGTAGGTAACTGTTAAAAGTCTTGATACGAGTATGTTTCCATCTGTTCTAATAATTATTGTGTAACTTTGGGAAGCAAGGGTTGTAAATGGAGCTATATGATTTCGCTACTTCCTTCATAGGGACAGTTAGGCTTTTTAATATCCTATAAATTGGCGATTTTGTTCTGTTACAAAATGAGGACCGTCATCAAACGAAACTTGATCCGAAATATTGAGGCCCTTTTCGCGTATTAGAAGTTCTCGAAGGTAATCGGTATACCCTTAAAGCTTAAATTGTCAACGTACCTACAAATTTGCTCACGAAAAGTTAAGAGAAATGCCAGCACGTCATGTACCAGACGATATTGATGTAATTTATGATCTTGTTGATAATGATGATGTTCAAGTTTAAGTAGAGGGAGAGACTCGAGTGAACGACTCTATCGACCGTAATGTGTTCAAACGTACCAGTGTAGTTATTTAGTAGTCGTAGCCCTGTAGAAGTTGTCTCTTGGGGCAACCCAAGAGTTCATGGGTGCGCGGTGTGCGTTTAACTCTGGCGGAGGTCGTGGTGTTTGATACCGTAGCGTGTAGTCACAAGAGGTGACTGACACGGGTGATCCATTCGATGGATATGTGTACTGAGATGTATGTGACTGACACATGTACTGTGATTGCTCTTCGTCTAAAGAGCCGTAGTGTTAGAGGTCTTTACTCGAGGACTTTGCAAGCTTGGTTGTAACTTGTTGTAGAAGTAAACGTGCGTGTATAGTTTTGGTTGTGATGACGTCGATGGTACATGGCTGTGGTATTTGTGTAAAGTGATTAGTTATAATTGGTTTAACGACATTTATGATTCAGATTAAAGTTCTTGAAACATTTAAAATAGTTGTCTGGTAATAGAACCTATAGGTATGTTCACGTCTTCACGATCAATTACGAAAGATTCCTCTTACTTATGTACGTTGTTAGATTTTTTAAATGTTGATGAGTAAATAGAGCACATACTATGGCTATTTGGTCGTATCACATGAGGTGATGACGATATGTATTGGTCGTACCATAAGAGGTGATGACGATATGTGTTGGTCGTATCACAAGAGGTGATGACGATATAGGTGGTAATAGTAGTTGTCGTTTGTTGAGCGTTGTATGTGATCTTAATGTGTCAATAATAAAACTTTATTTTTTTAATTATGGCTAGAGGAACCTTTCGTCTTTGAAGGGATAAGATCGATTGATAGTTTTTTTTAATTAAAGATTGACTGATGAAGCAAAGAATGTAATTTCACGTTAAGGACAGGTAGGCCGAGATTCTAAAGATGCTTTTAATTTGATCGTCTTGTTTACATTCCACACGAGGGCGTGTGCTAGCAGGATGGTGACTTGTCCTTTATAACTTATATAGTTTATTAATTGAGGTAAAACAGGTCCACACTGACCTATACTGGCCTGTTCTGACAATAATTAGTTAATTCTTCGGTTTAATGGCTTTCAGTTGTGCCAAAGAGCATTGTCGATTTTGCTAATAAGTAATCCACTATTACTGTCAACTGATACTTGACTGCCAACTGATACTATGACTGTCAACTGTGATACTATATACTATTGTCTGTCAACTCTAATACTGACCTTGTACGATCTGAACACTTTCAAAATTATGATACATACTGTTGGTTTGCGTTGGTCGAAGGGACATTGCCATCCGGGCCATACCGTGTGCGGTTGGTCGAAGGGATGCACCCGTCCGGTCCAACTTGCTTGTTTGTTGTTGAGAGAATTAACGACAGTACTTAAGAGATGAATAGTGAATTGAGTGAAAAAAAAGAGAGATTTTTAAAAAAAAAAAAGATAGAGAGATAGTTATATGGTAAAAAAAAAAGTAAAAAAAAAGAGAGAAAAAAAAAGTGAGTCGTTGCTAAAGGGGTGTATATCTAGGCTAGCACCACCGGCTAAAGGGATGTACACCTAGTCTAGCATTCAAAGGCTACAGGGAATTGATCTAGTCTAGCTTGCTATAGGGATTAATATTCAGGCTAGCATGCTACAGGGATCAATGTCCAGTCTAGCACAATCCGGGCCAGTATGGTCTCTTCTGCTGTTGTGGGAGACGATCCATTACTGAAGGGACGATGAAAAAAAAAAAGGAGTACGGTCTTTTCTGCTGTTGTGGAAGACTATCCATGATTCACTGTAGGGGTCTCGCCTGCTTTTAGTGGGCGACGACTCAGACCAGACTTTTTGTAATGATGAGTGTAACGCTGTAGGAGTCTCGCCTGCTTTTAGTGGGCGACGACTCAGACCAGACTGTTTGTAATGATGAGTGTAACGCTGTAGGAGTCTCGCCTGCTTTTAGTGGGCGACGACTCAGACCAGACTGTTTGTAATGATGAGTGATGCGCTGCAGGAATCTCACCTGTTTGAACTATAGGGGTTTTCATATTTTAAACCTAGATCAGTGTTACTTACCATATTGATATGACTGTAATGATAATGATGTTAACCATATTGTGACTGGTGTGACTGATTGACTTACTAACTGAAACCAATTGTTTCTAGTCCAAAGGGTCAGTGTGTACCGGACCAGATATTAAGATGTTGAATAGATTTTTGTCAGGATAGTCGAGCGATATTTTGTTTTTTTGATTAAAAATACCTAAGGTTGTAATAAATAGCGCGCGAGGACGCGCGCACGTCAGAATGGCCGTGTCGGGGAATCAATACAGATAGTTATTAATGTCGGTACCTGCGATATTCACCTACCCTACATCATTTTATTATTCGAGTCATTCTGTCATGCATAAAACGAACGGTGCAACCGCGGCTCAGGCAGTCTTGGCTCTGGCTTGGCGCGGTGCACTTGTGTATCCTGCTAGTAGCTTAACCTCGACTCTTCTAATAGTTAGTTTGTGTACACGAATTAATTGTTACTGATTGGGCAACTCGACCGGTGGTGGTGAGTGCCAATGCGCATTGTTAGGCGGCGCCGCCGTAAACCAACACTCGGGTCACAAGTCCCGGGCACTGCGTCGAGTTGTCTCTCTGCCACGCGATAGACGGTACCCGCTCGGTGAGTCCATTGAATACTAAGTAGTGTAATTATGTTGTTTTAAATTACATTGTGAATTAACCAGGCCATCCGTCCTACTCCTCACTTCTGATTCCTACAAGTGACTGAAGTGGGTATTGGTATATTTATAAATAGTTATTATTTACTAAAAACACAAACACCAATAAAATATATGTCGGGGAATCAATACAGATAGTTATTAATGTCGGTACCTGCGATATTCACCTACCCTACATCATTTTATTATTCGAGTCATTCTGTCATGCATAAAACGAACGGTGCAACCGCGGCTCGGGCAGTCTTGGCTCTGGCTTGGCGCGGTGCACTTGTGTATCCTGCTAGTAGCTTAACCTCGACTCTTCTAATAGTTAGTTTGTGTACACGAATTAATTGTTACTGATTGGGCAACTCGACCGGTGGTGGTGAGTGCCAATGCGCATTGTTAGGCGGCGCCGCCGTAAACCAACACTCGGGTCACAAGTCCCGGGCACTGCGTCGAGTTGTCTCTCTGCCACGCGATAGACGGTACCCGCTCGGTGAGTCCATTGAATACTAAGTAGTGTAATTATCTTGTTTTAAATTACATTGTGAATTAACCAGGCCATCCGTCCTACTCCTCACTTCTGATTCCTACATCAGAAGTGGGATACTGTTCTCGTGCCCACTAAGAGTGTTACTAGTGAGTAATTTATTTCACGATGCCACGAGAATCGCGTTCGCGTAGTCCCGTGTAGATCGAAGCGCAAGTCGAGTCGTCATCATTTAAACCGATTTAGTAGTAATAGTAACCTGTCTCTTCATAAACTTTTACTTAGTATGACTGAGGAATAGACTAAGTTCAAAGTTAAAAAAAAAAAAAAAAAAATTCAATATCGCGAGCGTAGTCGCGTACTTAAAGTTAATTCGGAGTTTGGGTTTCTTTGTTTAAGTTCTATTTTTAGCAAGTGTGCAGGGTAGTTGCAACATTTGGTGATGAAAATATCGATGTACTGTATTTTACTGTATTTTAGTTCTTTTCGGTCGTTCTGTTTTATTCTTACCGGTGTACAAGTGGTTTTTGTTCAGTGTTCGGTTACGTAATTCGAGTTACCGGTTGAATTTAGTTTTATTGTGATACGTAAGGTAGTTGTGTAGTGATTAATTTTGCTAATAGATTTTGCGATTCAGTTTTTGTTTCGATTCAGTCACAATGTCAGACCGTAAGCGTAATCGTAGTGCGAGCCGTCGCGGTAGTCGCAGCGACAGTCGTTTAAGGAAGATGCCAGAAGGTCATGTACCAATTGAGTTTATAGATGACGGTCATAATGGTGAACATCTTAGTGATGTGACAGAAAACTGATGTAAGCACTCTAAAGACTGTAGTGTGTAGTCATCAAGAGGATGATACACTGTGATGAATGTGTGATCCAGGAGGGATACATTGTGACGTGATCCAAGAGGGATACGCGTGGATTGTGGAGCAATTGTAATTGCTGGTTGGAAGGGTGGCTTACATAGTTGTTAGTGTTGTAGAAAATGAATTGGTTATTGAAAGTTTGATTTACGTTGGTACATGACTCTGCGTAGCTATATTTGCTTTAAGTTAAGTTTTTGTGGTTACCCACTTGTTTGTGTTAATATCGTCTTAGCTTGAGTATTTCCGATTACCCTCTGTAACGGATATTTTTGTCTTTACGTCTACTATCTTACACGATATTTTAACTAATATTATTTGTCGAAGTACCGAGAGAGCGTAAAGTTAGAGACACCATCTTCCGAATAGTTAATATTAATTTTCTGATTAGTCAGTCACCATTTTTATCATCTATTGATGGGATTATTGTAATTTGTAATTGTATCAGCAGCTATTGTTTAGTTACGTAGTTTTAATTACGTGGCGTATAAGTGATTACTGTGATAATAATTAATTCGATATAGTTAAAACACACACGTATCGTGAACTATAGATTAGAAGTGAGAAATGAGTGTTTCATTGAGGGTTTTAGTCTTTTTCTACCTTTGATTGATTTTTTTAAACTGTTTAAAAGTTGTTTTAGTTGTTCTGTTTAAGAACGTTTAAATTACAGAGAGTTAATTGATAACACCTAATTGGTGCAATCGTAAACCTGTTACAACAATAGTTGTAGGTAGGTAACCTCAGATTAATAATTTTGTTTATGAGTAGGTGACCATTAAAAATTCTTACTATATTCTGTCCATTCGTTTGTTTTCTGTTAACAGTTCAAGAAAGTTTGAAATTAGAGACTCCCTCACACGATACCAATTTGATTTGAAATAATAATCGATTTTGTATATAAGAAGAATTTTCAATCGACTCAATGAAATATTTTTAGTTTAAGAATATTAATTATTCCTTTAGATACTAGTTATTTTAGTTAATTACGTAGCTAGTTTGTTAAATAAATAAGTAGACAGGTATGTCATTTTCTAAGTATATTTACTCATACCTCTTGATGTAGAATTGATTTAGACTTTGTTAACCACGCGTTTTAAAGTTAAATGTCACTAACGCGTGAGCAGTTACATTTTAAGGCAGTCGTTGTAGGTAACAGTTAAAAGTCTTGATACGAGTATGTTTCCATCTGTTCTAATAATTATTGTGTAACTTTGGGAAGCAAGGGTTGTAAATGGAGCTATATGGTTTCGCTACTTCCTTCATAGGGACAGTTAGGCTTTTTAATATCCTATTGGCGATTTTGTTCTGTTACAAAATGAGGACCGTCATCAAACGAAACTTGATCCGAAATATTGAGGCCCTTTTCGCGTAATAAAAGTTCTCGAAGGTAATCGGTATACCCTTAAAGCTTAAATTGTCAACGTACCTACAAATTTGCTCACGAAAGGTTAAGAGAAATGCCAGCACGTCATGTACCAGACGATATTGATGTAATTTATGATCTTGTTGATAATGATGATGTTCAAGTTTAAATAGAGGGAGAGACTCGAGTGAACGACTCTATCGACCGTAATGTGTTCAAACGTACCAATGTAGTTATTTAGTAGTCGTAGGCTCGTAGCCCTGTAGAAGGTGTCTCTTGGGGCAACCCAAGAGTTCATGGGTGCGCGGTGTGCGTTTAACTCTGGCGGAGGTCGTGGTGTTTGATACCGTAGCGTGTAGTCACAAGAGGTGATTGACACGGGTGATCCATTCGATGGATATGTGTACTGAGATGTATGTGACTGCGTGGTGTTAGAGGTCTTTACTCGAGGATTTTGCAAGCTTGGTTGTAACTTGTTGTAGAAGTAAACGTGCGTGTTACAGTTTTGGTTGTGAAGACGTCGATGGTACATGGCTGTGGTATTTGTGTAAAGTGATTAGTTATAATTGGTTTAACGACATTTATGATTCAGATTAAAGTTCTTGAAACATTTAAAATAGTTGTCTGGTAATAGAACCTATACGTATGTTCACGTCTTCACGATCAATTACGAAAGATTCCTCTTACTTATGTACGTTGTTAGATTTTTTAAATGTTGATGAGTAAATAGAGCACATACTATGGCTATTTGGTCGTATCACATGAGGTGATGACGATATGTATTGGTCGTATCATAAGAGGTGATGACGATATGTGTTGGTCGTATCACAAGAGGTGATGACGATATAGGTGTTAATAGTAGTTGTCGTTTGTTGAGCGTTGTATGTGATCTTAATGTGTCAATAATAAAACTTTATTTTTTTAATTACGGCTAGAGGAACCTTTCGTCTTTGAAGGGATAAGATCGATTGGTAGTTTTTTTTAATTAAAGATTGACCGATGAAGCAAAGAATGTAATTTCACGTTAAGGACAGGTAGGCCGAGATTCTAAAGATGCTTTAAATTTGATCGTCTTGTTTACATTCACACGAGGGCGTGTGCTATCAGGATGGTCGTGACTTGCCCTTTATTACTTATATAGTTTATTAATTGAGGTGAAACAGGTTCACACTGACCTATACTGGCCTATTCTGATAATAATTAGTTAATTCTTCGGTCTAATGGCTTTCAGTTGTGCCAACAAAGAGCATTGTCGATTTTGCTAATAAGTAATCACATATGATACTATGACTGTCAACTGATACTATGACTGCCAACTGATACTATGACTGTCAACTGTGATACTATATACTATGTCTGTCCTCTCATACTGACTCGGAACTAACGACGGTACTTAAGAGATGAATAGTAAATTGAGTGAAAAAAAAAAGTGAGGTGGTTAAACATTTGATGGACAAACAATCCGGGCTAGTAAGGTCTCTCCTGCTGTTCTGGGAGACGATCCATGTTACGCTGTAGGGGTCTCGCCTGCTTTAGTGGGCGACGATTCCGACCAGCCTGTTTTACATTAGTATGGTCTCTTCTGCTGTTGTGGGAGACGATCCATGATTCACTGTAGGGGTCTCGCCTGCTTTTAGTGGGCGACGACTCGGACCAGACTTTTTGTAATGATGAGTGTAACGCTGTAGGAGTCTCGCCTGCTTTTAGTGGGTGACGACTCAGACTGTTTGTAATGATGAGTGTAACGCTGTAGGAGGCTCACCTGCTTTTAGTGGGCGACGACTCAGACCAGACTGTTTGTAATGATGAGTGATGCGCTGCAGGAATCTCACCTGTTTGAACTATAGGGGTTTTCATATTTTAAACCTAGATCAGTGTTACTTACCATATTGATATGACTGTAATGATAATGATGTTAACCATATTAAATGTGACTGGTGTGACTGATTGACTTACTAACTGAAACCAATTGTTTCTAGTCCAAAGGGTCAGTGTGTACCGGACCAGATATTAAGATGTTGAATAGATTTTTGTCAGGATAGTCGAGCGATATTTTGTTTTTTTTGATTAAAAATACCTAAGGTTGTAATAAAAAGCGCGCGAGGACGCGCGCACGTCAGAATGGCCGTGTCGGGGAATCAATACAGATAGTTATTAATGTCGGTACCTGCGATATTCACCTACCCTACATCATTTTATTATTCGAGTCATTCTGTCATGCATAAAACGAACGGTGCAACCGCGGCTCGGGCAGTCTTGGCTCTGGCTTGGCGCGGTGCACTTGTGTATCCTGCTAGTAGCTTAACCTCGACTCTTCTAATAGTTAGTTTGTGTACACGAATTAATTGTTACTGATTGGGCAACTCGACCGGTGGTGGTGAGTGCCAATGCGCATTGTTAGGCGGCGCCGCCGTAAACCAACACTCGGGTCACAAGTCCCGGGCACTGCGTCGAGTTGTCTCTCTGCCACGCGATAGACGGTACCCGCTCGGTGAGTCCATTGAATACTAAGTAGTGTAATTATCTTGTTTTAAATTACATTGTGAATTAACCAGGCCATCCGTCCTACTCCTCACTTCTGATTCCTACATATATTTTCGTAGGTACAAAGAAATATAAATTGTAATAAAATAAAAAATATAAATAAATAAAAAATTGTAAAGTATCAAAGTAGTTCAATCCACTACTATTGTTGTAGCGGTTTAAGGTTTATAGCGAGAAAGACCAAAAATAATGTTTGCGCGGGGTGCGGGGTTGGTTCTAGGGAACCAAATAAATGTATGAGCGTAGGTTTCAAGAATAAGGGAAGCTCACGCTTCCTAGAGCACGCGAGTTAAATATAAGCCACTTCCGGTCTACCTTTCAGGCGTCAGTACTTCAAATGGTAAAAAGGCAACACTCACCTTTCTTCCCTCCTGTACGTCCCAGGCGCCTGGTGATCCAAGATCGGGACGATTCCACGGCAGAGCCAGTTCAGCGGCTGCACTCCAGATACGCGTTGTTGCTCCCTTGCGGTGCAGTTAGATGCGCGGACGAATGATAAGCAACGAATGCGCTGCGTTGCGCCTTGCAATATACGTCTTGTCAATTGACAGGAGCGATAGTGAGGTTGCCCTCCACACAATTATCGGTACTTTAAGCCAATCGGTAAAAACCCAGAAAGTGGCCGAAACAGCATCCCCCGCCTTGAAAGGCAATGCCTTTCAACACGCAGAAATAATCAGCCCAAATAGGCTAACTAACAGAAGAGAGGGACGTGCGATGTGGAGCAACAATAAAAATTGAAAAAATGCGGTTGCAGAAAAAAAAAAAAAGGAAGTATATACATACGCGATTGCAATATGTATGCAGTAACAATAAAATAAATTATGCGGTTATAATAAAAATGCGGTAACAATAAAGTAAAAATATGAGGTTATAAGAAAAAGTGCGGATATATATAAATAATAAACAATTAAATATAATTAATACGAATATTAATATATTTTAATGCGGTAAAAATAAAATAAATAGCGGTTAATTTTTAAACTAATGCGAGGAAAGAAAATGAAGTTAGTAAATATTAGGTAAAGGACAGAGGCGAACAATAGGACGCTTCAATGTACCAGTTTTAGTTTTAACTAAAGCTATCCTAACGTGACCGTCTTTACCTTCAATCGTCTCGCTTACAATGCCTAATGGCCAATGCAAGGGAGGACTGTTATCTCGCATAATCAGTACTATCATCCCCTTATGCACCCTCGGTACATCCGTATTCCATTTTTGCCGAACCTGGAGCGTGTGTAAATATTCATCACTCCACCTTCGCCAATAGGAACGGACCAGTCCGTCAAGCAGCATAAAGCGCGATAGTAAATTTGGCTTATCCTCTTCCACGTTAGGGGATGGAAGATAAGCCAAAGGCGTCGTGTTTAAAAAATGTGCAGGGGTAAGAGGTAAAGGTTCCGCAGGATCTTCACTGAGTATTCCTAACGGTCTTGAATTTAGAATTGCCTCGATCTGACAGAGTACTGTTAAGAGTTCTTCGTAAGTAAGGATTTGCGAACCAATTACTCGTAATAGATGCGTTTTAAAAGATTTAATGGTCGCTTCCCATCCACCACCGAAGTGGGGAGCGTTGGGTGGAATCATTTCCCACGAAATGCGGTTCTTAGCTAATTCTATTTTGAAATCGTCACTGAAAGCGTTAGATCTTAAAAATTGCTGAATTTCTGTTAAATATGATTTTGCACCAACGAAATTTGTGCCATGATCCGAATAAATCCTTTCAACAGGACCGCGACGAGAAATAACCGTTTGAAAGCATTCAAAAAAGCTTCAGTACTCAGATCGGTGGCAACCTCGATATGCACTGCACGAGTAGTCAGGCACACGAAAGCGCATAAATAAGCCTTTTGGCTTTTTATACCACGTCTCCTAGTCAACGTGATCATAAGCGGTCCACCGTAATCAACACCGGTGTGAGCAAAAGGTTTGGATATTTTTAAGCGGCAGCTAGGTAAGTTAGCCATAACCGGCGGCTGAGCAGGCTTAGGGCGTGCTCTAAAACATGCGATGCAAGAGTGAATTCTCGCACGTACAGTGCGACGAGCGGATAATATCCAATACCTTTGCCGAAGCAAAGAAATCACATGCTGCGGTCCAGCATGACAAGCGGTGCGGTGAATATAGTCGATGATAAGATCGATTATTTTATGTTTAGCAGGCAAAAGAATCGGATGTTTGTGATCAAAAGTTAAGTCGCTATTCCCTAATCGACCACCGACTCGTATAACACCCTCGAACAAAAAAGGTCTCAGTTTACGCATCGAGAGAGGTGGTTGCTTGCCAGTTTTTAATAATTTTAATAAACCCGAGAAATGAAAAGCCTGAACGGTGCGAACTATAAAGTTTTCCGATATATTTAAATCTTCCGCGGTAATACTACCTCGCGTTTTTAAGCGTTTCGAAAATCGTAATACATAAGTAAGCACGCGAAGTAATTTTGACCAACTAGAAATCCGTTCAGTTAGCTACAAACGTTTTTAAGCGGTGCGGACTGGAGTTTATCCAGTTAAGAACAATAGTTGAATCACAAAAGGCTAAAATATTATTAAATATAAAGCGGTTGTCATAAGCCTTAAGAACGACGCGAATCAATTTAGACATTAAATGTACTCCCATAAGTTCTAACCTAGCCAGACTTATCGTTTGAACAGGTGCAACCTTTGACTTAGCGCACAATAGGCGTACAGAGACTCCGTCTTCAGATTGTATGCGAACATAAAGTACAGCTCCATAACCCATCTCAGAAGCATCTGAGAACCCTAAGAGTGCAGCGTTGCAACCATAAGTCACACCAATGTGACGCGGGAGGGATAAGTTTGACAAGAGTGGAAGCTCACTTTGGAATCTTGTCCATTGAGTTTTGATATGCGATGGAGGCTCGTCGTCCCAATCCAGCTTTATTAACCAAAGCTCTTTAATTAGAAGCTTAGCGAACATAATTAAAGGTGCTGCGAAACCCATTACATCCCATAAACGGGCTATAACAGACAACATATTTCGCTTAGTACATGGTACCTCAGCGGGGCGAATAAAAAAGTTAAAATTATCTTCATGAGGCTCCCATGTTACACCTAAAACCTTTTGTGTTGCGGTTGAAGTAAAATTAAGTGATTGTGGATGTAAATGGTTTTGCGGAAGAGAAGAGAGCACTTCGGGCGAGTTACTTAACCACTTATGGAGTTTGAAACCTCCAGCAGCGAACATATTAATGAGTTGCGAGGCTACCTTCTGCGCCGAGTGCACATCATTTATAGAACAACAAATGTCGTCCATGAAGAAAAAACCATCGTTAATCACTTCAGAGGCGAGCGGAAAATTATTTTTCTCATCGTTTGCAAGTTGTCGCAGAGTGCGGAGTGCTAGGAATGGACTGGAAGTCAGTCCGAAGCAGACACGTTTAAATTCAAACAACTGAATAGGATCAGATGTGTTGAAGCGATAAAATATTTGTTGAAATTTATGAAACTGTGGATGTACCTTTATACGCAAATACATTTGCTCGACATCAGCACAGAGTGCGATTGGAAGTAAGCGGAAATTAAGTAAAATTATAAACAAGTCTGTTTGTAAATTTGGTCCGGAAAATAAAATATCATTTAGTGACACCCCTGTATCAGTACGTGCACTAGCGTCCAAGACCATGCGGATTTTTGTAGTAATTTTATCTTCACGTACTACACCGTGATGCGGAATGACGTAAGCTAATGAAGGAAGTTTACTGTCTGCGGGTATCGGAGAAATGTAATCCTTATCACAGTAATCAGTGATAATATTATCATAAGCGGAGCGGTAATTTGGATCGCGCAAGAAACGCTTCTCCAAAGCAAAAAATCGACTTTTAGAACTCTGCATCGAGTCACCTAAGACTGAGGGGTCAGTCTTAAATGGCAGAGAAACAACATACGTACCTGTTGTTTCGCGGGTAGTTGAAGACTTGTATAGATCTTCACATGCTTGATCATCATGACTAAGCAAGGCGGAGCGAGGCGTGGAAACTTCTTCAGTTTCCCAAAAACTTCTCATCAGCACATCTAACGGCTGGCTGGTAAACGTACACAACGTATGAGAAGGCGGAGCGGTGCGGGGGGAGCGACACTTAACGGGAGCATCGCCCATTAAAATAAATCCTAGCGGAGTTTGAATCCCCGTAGGAGTACCTGGAGGTCCATGGACGCGGCCAGGCAGCAGTAAGCGGGTAAATAACTTAGCGCCAATCAACATCTCGACCTCACCGGGATCCGAGAATGTATCATCAGCAAGCGGCGTGCGGGATAGATAAGATAACATCGACCTATCAATAGGTAACGTAGGAATGCGGTCCGTAATATTTTCCACTACAAGTGGTTTTAAATTAAAATAAATATTTCGATCGAAGCGCGAGTAAAATTTAATGTTTGTTTCTCCCTTAACCTCCTTAGAAGAACCACCAAACCCGTTTACTGTAACTTGTTCAGGAAGCGAATTAATTTTTAACGATAATTTTTTACAAAGATTAACAGTAATAAAGTCATTCATAGAACCGTTATCAATCAGCGCGCGCGCTACGTATTCGTTACCTTCACTTGTATGTAATACAATACGAGCCGTTGCGAGTAAAACCGTGCGCTTGTCGTATGTATTCAATAAAGAACACATCGACAGCGGTTGCGTAACGTTATCGGTACGAGACGCGTCGCTCAGGCCGGGCATAGCAGACGAGTCAGCTGTCGCGCCCGATGACACAGCGGTGCGGTGCGGTACTTGCGGAGCGGGGTTTGGTTCAGCGGGAGTTGAAGTTAAATTTTTATTAAAATGTAAAAGCGTATGATGCGTTTTAGATTTACATATACTACAAGATTTATTCGATTTACATAAAGATGTTTTATGATTAAAACTTAAACAGTTGCAACAACTATTGTTTTCTTTAACAATATTATAGCGTTCTTTAGGCGTTAATTTAAGAAAATTAGGGCAGCGATAAAATTGTACGTGACCTACTTTTAAACATAGTGAACAACTTTTATTATTTAATTCTGAAGTAACAAAAGACTTAGTATGAGTTGCATTAAAAACCGGTTTAGGTGCGGGATTCGAAGAATTTCTATATGAGTTTTTACTAGTGGATTGAATATTAAAAGTATTCTTCGAAGGAAAATTATTCGATGAGGAACGTTCTATAATTTTTACTTGTTCCCTTATGAACTTAATTAAAGATTCATAAGTAGGTAATTTTTCACTTCTAACGTAAAGTTCAAAGTTACGAATAGTTTCTTTATCTAACTTTTGTAATGCTAAAAATAGAAAAATAAAATCTTTTTTGTCTGCAATGTTTAGTCTATCGAAAGAACATACTGAGTTTGCGAATGTATCCAGGAAAAAGTTTAGACCATTAGCTGAAGCTGTGGTCAGCGGTTTTAAATTTATTATTTGTTGTAAATATTTAGTTCCTAGTGTTCGAATATCTTGATACTTGTCCACCAGCGTAGTATATATTAAATCGTAATTATCTGCGGTAGGCGGTATGCCCGATATAGCGGTTAATGCGGAATCTGTCAGAATACCCGACAGATAAAATACTTTATCAGACTTACTTAAATTTGTGTTATTATGTACTGCGTTATTAAAACATTCAAAAAATGATGGCCAATTTTTTAAGTTTCCATCAAACGTTTTTAAATTAATAGGAGGTAAATTTAATCTAGATTTCTCTGTAGATAGCGGTGTATTTTGATCTTTAAGCTCTTGAACGACAGACTTTACGATACAATAAATTTCTTCGAACGCGGTAAAAGTATTATAGTCCGGAGAAAATTCAGGGTCATTTTGCATTTTGAGTAAATTTAATTCATCTATCGACTTGACATAGTCTGCCCTTAGTTGATCGACATTATAAGAGGAACGTAAAAATTTGTCCTTTGACTGA
Organism: Melitaea athalia; assembly: GCA_905220545.2. Lineage (NCBI taxonomy): Eukaryota > Metazoa > Arthropoda > Insecta > Lepidoptera > Nymphalidae > Melitaea > Melitaea athalia. The sequence continues at coordinate 8,103,161 of HG992184.1, forward strand.
GAAGTACTTATATTATTAGACGCGTCATAAATAGCTTGTAACCTACCAAAATATGCTTGTATACGAGATTCTATTAATTTAATCGTCATAGAAACTTCGGCACTTATCTTGGATTGCGATCGACTCATTTTGAATAATAATTAAATAATTACGAGTAATAATCAATTAATTATGAGTATGTAATATAGAAAAAATATGCGTAAAGTTTAAACAATTAAATAATTACGCGTAGCGGCAATTAATTATACGTAACGTAGGTAGGATAATATAAATGCGTTCGAGTGAACTAATGATGCGAGTCAACGCGTCAAGAAATGCATTTAAAACTAAGCGATACGTTTCAAGGTCAATTTTATATTCCAATAATTAAATAACGCAGAAACAAAATGGTACATTAAAACGAAGTATCGTAGCGAATATAGGTATATAAATTTACAAAATAAAACGATATTGCAGTTTAAGTATAAGCGGAAATTAATATATATGATAATATATACTAATTATAAAAATAGCGGGACAAATATAAATCTTAAATTACAGCTTTATTAAAGTCTGTAAAATGAAATATGTATATGAAATAATATTATTAAATATATTAAGCGTTAATATGCAGCGGTCAAATACAAAGGTCACGTAACCACGTGTTTGTAATGGCGGTGACACAAAGTATAATTGCGAAAAAATAGAAAAAAGGAATGTTTTCTATAGGTGCTGGGTGCAGGTTTAAGGATATCCTGCGAAGAAGGACCAAAAAAAATGTTGTAGCGGTTTAAGGTTTATAGCGAGAAAGACCAAAAATAATGTTTGCGCGGGGTGCGGGGTTGGTTCTAGGGAACCAAATAAATGTATGAGCGTAGGTTTCAAGAATAAGGGAAGCTCACGCTTCCTAGAGCACGCGAGTTAAATATAAGCCACTTCCGGTCTACCTTTCAGGCGTCAGTACTTCAAATGGTAAAAAGGCAACACTCACCTTTCTTCCCTCCTGTACGTCCCAGGCGCCTGGTGATCCAAGATCGGGACGATTCCACGGCAGAGCCAGTTCAGCGGCTGCACTCCAGATACGCGTTGTTGCTCCCTTGCGGTGCAGTTAGATGCGCGGACGAATGATAAGCAACGAATGCGCTGCGTTGCGCCTTGCAATATACGTCTTGTCAATTGACAGGAGCGATAGTGAGGTTGCCCTCCACACAATTATCGGTACTTTAAGCCAATCGGTAAAAACCCAGAAAGTGGCCGAAACAACTATTCTTACACCTAACCGTGCGTACTGCGTCGCTTGTGTGTGTGACTCGTGTAAATGGTCGATTCTATACCTATTAATTTTGTGAATACGTCCTTAACAGGTATATTTTTACGATTAATATGTATTAAAATAATACGTAGGAGGACGTTCTTATCAACAAAGTTATAAATATACGCCAAGGATTACTGTAAGCGTCGGACGAATTTCATTTTACCTCCGTAATTGGACATGGCATATTTATAAAACGTGCTTATTAACTGACAAGCTCAAAATATTTTAAGTAACTATGTACTGGTACTTATTCTTGTTTCGGGGGTTGCTTGTTGCTAACTTGCACGAGAGAGCGGAAATTAATGTGATGATGAAAATGTGAACTATAATTATATTTAGAGTAGCAAACAGAAAATAATATAAATAAATACCTATAGTTATTTTATTTACGTCCTGTTTTACAGGTTACTGATAAACCTATTTTATGTACAACGGTGTCTAACAGTTTAAATAGTAAAAGTTTGTGATATAATTTTTTATTTCAACCTTCAGACTCTATGTCATCTGTCAGATATTTCTAATCGCTTCAGCCTGCAATATCCCACTGTTGGGCATAGGCCTCTTTCCCCGTGTAGGAAAAGGATCAGAGCTTAATCAGGATTGGCGGATATATACTACTGTGAGTAACGATCGCTATCGGGTGTGCATGATAACAACAGGGACCGACGGCTTAACGTGCTTTCCGAGGCACGGTGGGGGAGACCCACAAGGACTGCACAAACACCAAGACCACAGCAAACATCTGTATGGCCAATACAAATGTTGTCGTGTGCGGGGATCGAACCCACAACCGCCCGCGCAACAGCCAGTCGCAATCCAGTGCTGTGACCGCTGCGCCAACGCGGCGCAAACTCGGCGATATTTCTAATCGCAATCTGTTAATTCAATAGTTGTTCTACCTTCTCCTGATAAAGCATATCAGTAACTGAAACGCTAAATAATCTTTATCAGCCATCAGTTAAAAATTTCCGTATAAAATAAGGGTTTATACTTAGCCAAAAAATACGAGTAAGTTTATATTGTTAAAAAGTTTCCTTTTTACATAAACTTTTAATGTATAACGTATTATTCATGACTATACTAAATATAACGTATTTTATGTACTTATATTTATGACTTAATTTATTTTTATATATAAAAACGAAAGGTCACCAAAAACTTATCACGAAATATCTGAAACCGTTTGACGTATAAAGACGAAATTTGGCGAAAAGGTAAAATAATCTACCTTTACGGTGGTGAAATAGGGATTTTTGAACTTAGCAACATGAAACTTATTGAATTATTGAACTATTGATTATGAAGAAGTAAGTACGTACTGTTATTTCAGTATTTGTGAAATAGGGGTAAAAAGTTTGTATTAAGGGATAAAATAGGGGATGAAATTTGTATGGAAGTTCCTCGTTTATGATGTTTGATGAGACATGAAACTTTATTTTGCGACTAGATTATGATCAAAAATGAGTACAGTATTTACCTGTTTTAGTATTTATGGACATTCTAGTTTTAAAGAAGAGGTGATTTAGGGATAAAAAGTTTTATAGAAGTCTCTCATTTTTTACCTTCTAATTCAAATACAATTAGGTCATAAATTATTTTAATTTAATAATTAGGTGTAGTACCTCCCTTAGCACTTCATTGTAAAAATAACTAGTAGCTAGCTAGACTTTAATGTGATATACATCATTATTTAAATTTTACCTTCTACTTTGTAATACTAGTCCAGTTAATTAGTTTCGCAGTGCTTGATAAAAAATACTTTAATTATTTTATAAATAAAACAACTTGCTAATAATGTTTTTCAGCTAATAAGTGTTTTTTTTACCTTTAGGTAATAAGTTAAAAGTTAATATAATATTGTCGTAGATAAACAAGTAAAATAAACAATTTACTTTATTTTTGAATTTTTTAAAAATTAGTACGAGCACATAAATATCGTGGCAAGCTTTTATATCATATAAATTATGTTAAGCTTTAGTCTGTAATATCCCACTGCTTGGCATAGGCATCTTTCCCCATGTAGGAGAAGGATCAGAGCTTAACCCACCACGCTGCTCCAATGCGGCTTGGCGGATATATTCCCTACTATGAGTACCTAACGATCGCTATTAAGTGTACACGATAAAAACCGGGACCAACGCGACGGCTTAACGTGCTCTCTGAGGTACGGTGGGGAGACCCACAAGGACTGCACAACACCCAGACCACGGCAAACATCTGTATGGCCAATAAAAATGTTTGTCATCTGCGGGGATCGAATCCGCAACTGCCAGCGCAAGAGCCGCAAACCAGTGCTGTGACCGTTGCGCCAACGCGGCGTCATTTACTCAATAATGCTATAATGATATCAATAAAATTCATTTATTACAAATTGCTTACATACGAGGAAAACAATTCGTTCTTCTTTATTGATTCAAAGTTCCATTATTATCAAAATAATTTCAATACATTAACCTAAATAATTTCCATAAAAAGCTGATACAAACTGTTATTCAACTTAAACGTAAAATGTCTATAACATTACTACAAAACAAGTAATCCCTAGTTAGTTATTTCATAGAATAGATTATCGACTTAGCAGGTTCAAAACGTCTGTGTTAGCAGTAGTTTGCATAGAATATTAAATCTAGGCAGTTCAGTAAGAACTATGCCATAGTCTGAGTTGCAGTTTTAATTTATTAACTAGTGTGGAACCGCTACTGAGTTCTGAAATTACCAATAAATTACCAATTTTAGATACAGTTGTGTATAAATATAATATTGTGTATATATATATATAATTATACTTAGTTATCATACTCATATTGTCATTATTTATTTTAATGTAAAATTATAAACAAAATAATTACAGGCAATTGAATTGCAACCTATTTTCACAACTATAAATAATTTATTAGTTGTCCTTAGGCTAGTAAGTGTCTATATGTTTTTGAAATAAACAAAAAATATAAAAAAGAAAAATAAATTGTGAAAGTTTTATGTTAACCTGTCAAGCGTAATAGGTGTGGTACACCTATACCAAGAATAATCGACCAATATCTTAATACCGAATTTTTATTATGCTCTATGCGTCCGAGTAGCTGCGCGCAGGAAGGTAAGGAAGCATCAATTTGATACATAATATATCGAACCCGCAAAACACATCGATGTTTTAGGCGACTACTCGCACCACTACACTAGGGCGGTTGTTGAAGTTGTCAGCGGGTGTAATATACCTACACCTTACGCTCCGTGAAACAAATTTTAACAAACTTATTTTATTTTTATTTTTTCCTGCTTTGTTTTGACTCATTTTCAGGCTATTTATTTAGAATGTCGTACAAATACAAATAACCAAAGCAGGTTATTATGAGTTTTTAAGAATCTAAAACCACCTATACCAGTCGCCGCGTTGGCGCAGCGGTCACAGCACTGGATTGCGATTGGCTGTTGCGCGGGCGGTTGCGGGTTCGATCCCCGCACACGACGGCATTTGTATTGGCCATACAGATGTTTGCCGTGGTCTGGGTGTTTGTGTAGTCCTTGTGGGTCTCCCCACCGTGCCTCGGAGAGCACGTTAAGCCGTCAGTCCCGGTTGTTATCATCTACACCTAATAGCGATCGTTACTCATAGTAGGGGATATATCCGCCAACCTGCATTGGAGCAGCGTGGTGGATTAAGCTCCGATCCTTCTCCTACATGGGGAAGAGGCCTATGCCCAACAGTGGGATATTACAGGCTGAATCGTGAAAACCAGTATTCTGACGAATCCGGGAACAATATATCGAGGTACTGAGATATATGTACGACGCGGCGACGATGAGCAACCATGTCCAGAACCAGCGAATGAGATCCATTTTCTTTTGTCGCGGGGTAAAACAGGGCGATGTAATGTCACCGAAACTGTTTACCAATGCGCTCAAAGATGTTTTTAAGACGTTGGATTGGGGGGAACCAGCAATTTTTCATTCCAGCCTTAAATATAGTTTATTATCATTATAATATTCAATTAATTAAGTAAGTTAACGAAATGTACTATTTGGATAGGCGTCAAGTGATTCAGTTGCAGTACGACGACACGATGACACGAGGAACGGACAGGAAGGAGGGCAAAAAAGAGTTTCCATAGAATAATATTTATTCTAGCAATGTGATTACAGAGCCGTATAAAACATGAGACTTTCTGAGAGCAACCAGTCAAAAGGCACAGTAAGGGCACTCAATGAAGAGCGTGCACGAACCAAGTCCAGTGTACCATCAGAAGTACCTTTCTTCGTTGATAAACGATGAAATTTCATTATTATTACAATTATTTATCAACTTTTAACATTCAATTATTCATCAGCTTAAATTACACTGATCAAACACGTCAGAGGCACTCACACTCATGTATACGCGAACGAAAATGAACTTTAAAATATTTTTACGAATTAATTGAACACGCAACGGAACTAATTAATTATACCGGTGAATTGAAAATACACCGTGATTGGTTGGACGCGGTTTCGTTTAATTGCTTATCGGTTATTATATCTGTATTGAGAGAATTTCAGATATGACTATTATTATACAGGTAATTTTATATTACCGAACGTTGCAGAACAGGCAGAAATATAGACATACTTTTTTTATATACGACTAGGACAGCAAACAAGCGTCAAACTAGTCCCACCCGATGTTATGTGGTTAACCGTATCCTATGGATGCCTGCTACACCATAGAAGCATCGCAAGTGCGTTGCCAACCCCCGTTCCCTAGCTCTCCTCAGAAGCTTTGACCCCCTTACTCACCATAAGAACACAACACTTGAGCTGTGTTATTTAGATGTGATCTTCTGTAAAATTGAGTCCTCCCGTGTGGTGACCATGGTTGCTGTAATGTATCCGAAACGTCAAGCATCTAAAAAACCTAATCAACCGCGATAAAATCCGAAAAGTTGTTTCATTATAAAATATATTGAAGTACTTTGCCAGACTATCCTGATCTACCTCAATAAAACTTGAAATATGAAATCAAAATTCTGCAACATGTATTGACTTATTACATATGTAATTGAGAACAGAAGAAAACTTATTTTTAATCCGAAGCTAAAGTATATATTTTCTTCATAACTTTATATGTATGTCTTTCTTTTAATACTATGATATTTTCACAACAAATAGTGCAAACTGTCGCACGTAGTAAACAAGTATAATAAACAAGTTTATAAAAAGTGACAATTAAATGCATTTAAAACTTATAAATATATATACCTACTGTAAGTAGGAAATATATAAGAATTAATTAGTATATTTTAAATTTTAATGCAGCTAAATCTTTTATACCAATCTTATTTATTTATGAGAATCGTATCCTAAATTATTTAAAATAAACTCATTGGATATTTACCATATATTTTCTCAGAGTATTTTGTGTGTTGGTTTTAATTTTCTGGTTGACACAGTGACAACAGCTTTCTTTTGTTCGCGGTCGCGGTTTCGACTACCGCTCATAATTTATGTTTGTTTAGGTCATACAGATGTTTGCAGTGGTCTGATACAAGCGTATGTTTTTGTTGTAAGTAAAGCAACTGTTAATGATACGTTTTGATTCTATTAAGTTCTGGAGTTTTTTTTTTTTAAAGATTATTTTACTTTAAATTTCGTAACTAATAATCAACGGGCCAAATAGTCCGCAGTCAGTCCATCCGATGTATTTAAATGGTAGTTAAAAAAAATCAATGAAATTCACTTCGGACCAGTAAATACCGTAAACTTGTTTAGTAACATAGTGGTATAAAAAAAAACTTAATATTTGTCATTTTCAATACACAGTAAACTATTTTTATTCTGAAAGAAGAAAGTTTTGTATGCAAAAGCTTTATGAGACATTTTTATCACAGTCAATGTTCGGATGTGTATTCGTATTTACATTCAATACGTTTTAACATGTAACTATCAAAATATTTTATATTATTGAATTTTTGACTACGGTAGGGCACAGTAGGAAATTTCCTGCTCACAATATGGAGCAGCCCGACTGGGGAAGTAGCTCGACCTTACATAAGATCACATCTAAATAATACTACTTTCAAGCAGTGTTGTTATCTTGTTGGTGAGTAAGGTGACCAGAGCTCTTGGAGGAATTGGGGATAGGGTTGGCTGCGCGTATGCGATGCTTCTGGTGTTGAAGACGTCTATAAGCTACGGTGATCGCTTACCAACAGGTGAGCCAACGCTTGTTTTCCGACCTAATAATATTAAAAAAAAAATATACAAATTTATTTCTTGTAATATTAAATTATATTTTATTATTTTTATAAATGTCAATTAAGGAAGAGTTAAACATCAACTCATTATTTAAACGCATCAAAACTGAAAGTAATAAGTGTTAGTATAATACGATGCCATTAATTCAAGTACAGAGCGAAACAGTTTGCGGTATACAGTACGTCGTAGTGTCATAGTGCGGCTGGATAACATTGATATTTTTCATAATATTTTTTATTTTATTAATTTATTAAGCTCCGATCCTTCTCCTACATGGGGAAGAGGCCTATGCCCAACAGTGGGATATTACAGGCTGAATCGTGCTGTCGTGTATTAATTTATTACGATGAACCAATTTAAAAAAAAAAAAAAACATTATTTCAATTACCAAGAAGCATGTCACTACAACAGAATACTTTTCGATAGGCAAGTTATCATACGCATATTTGTTTATAAATTATTTTTGATTAAAAATAATTATGTCTCATCGAGTTATCAGATCGGTGAAGGTTGATCTTCCACGTCTCTTAGACCATTATGCATTATTGAAGTAACGGCGGTTACACTATTTAACATACATTTAAGGAATTATTAAGAAACAAGAAGGAATTATTAAGAAGTTATTAAAAAAATTATAAAATATATGTTACCTACCCATAAGATACTTTATCCTATGCCCGACCTTAATAATAATTAAAGCCTTTTTTATGACTTAATTAATTGCTTTAACTAAGTGATAAGGAAAACATTTCTAGAATAAGTTTCATCATTACAAAAAGAATATAAGACATGATTATAACAAAACAATCTCTATTACAGATAAAATAAGGATTAATTGTGTAGAAGGAATAAATACTCGTATATACGCATTCTGTGATGCATGGCCGGAGATTTAACTGGACCGCGGGAGGAAATGAAATAGGCCAAGACAATGTTGTACAATGTCTTATCGTCATGATTTATTACTGTGTATTTGTCATTTGCCATGAGTAAATGTGATGTCTTGGTCTCTTGTTGATTACGCTTATTTTATCAAAATGCATCGGGATAAGGATAAGTAATTTAAGGTTAAAGATCTTTATTTCTCATTTAAAACCATACAGTCATTTGCATGAGAAACAACAACACTTATATAACAGATTTAGTTACAGCCCAGTATGTAGGTGGCAGACCTGGTCTGTGATAATTGTTAATCGTACAACCAACGCGTGAGAGAAGTTAAAAAGAGAAAAGAGAAAAAAATAGATTAAATAAAACGACTATAAAGAGATTCGTAGTCAAAGCATATAATTTTGTGAGATGTATGTCTCCGCTTGAAAACAGTGATCGAGTCTGCGACCTTTACATGATCTGGCAACTTATTGAATAGCTGTGCTCCTACAGAAAAAAATTGCTCCTTCATAAAAAAAAAAAAAATTGCGTGCGTACAAAGTACACATGTCAGAAGTGAAACTTCACTGGCAAACTAATTGAAAAAAACTACTGAATTAAAAACAACGTATTGAAAAAAAAAACAAAAGGCCAACTTCACGCGGTGTTCCCAGGCGCTCACCCATCCAAGTACTGACCGCGACCGACGTTGCTTAACTTCGGTGATCGGACGAGAACCGGTGTATTCAACGTGGTATGGACGTTTAAAAATTCGTGACTCGTGACGCCGTGACGCGTTTTATCCGTAAAAAAAATACTGCTCATGCGTCTTAAGAAGTTTCACTTCAAAAACATTCAAAAGGGTGCTTAGATATTTTTCCAAAGGTCCATCTGATTGCTCCTTTATTTTTCTACTGTAATACAAAGAAACATTAAAAAAACATAATTGTGTATTGCTACTATTGATTTCATAATAATGTGTAATAAAAAATACATAGAACATGCTTTTAGGTCGCTTTAGTCTAAGCCTAATGAAGATATGATTTTTTAAATTTGTCGTAATTTGTTACAATTATTAATTATTGATTAGGACGTCCTCCGGCCCGTTGGACCGACGATCTATGTAAGATTGCCGGCGTCGGCTGGATGAGGATTGCGGAAAACCGGGATGTCTGGCGCGAACTTGGGGAGGCCTATGTCCAGCAGTGGACTGCGATAGGCTGATGTGATGTGATGATGTGATTTATTGATACTCTTTTTGACTCGAAAAAAAAAACAACTGTATTTACGCTTTCTAATAGTGGCCTAAACTCTTTTTTATTAATAGATAAAAGTTTGAATCAATATTTTTTATTTATAGAATTACACACACGCTAAATAAATAAGCTCCTTCATGTGTATAGGTAAACATGGAAAAAGACGATAAAATCGATGTTTATAAATTTAAAAACCTAATGTTTTTATAGTTTAAATAAGTTAGCGTTTCGATTTCGTTAATATGGCGATTCACCCTAAAAACAATAAAAAAATCTAAAATCGGCTTGCATTTGACAAAGTCGAAAATGATGCACATATGACAGATACCTACCTACAGAAGATCACATCTAAATAATATTGTTTTCAAGTAATGTCTTGTTTCTGTAATTATTAAGGTGACCAGAGCTCCTGGGTAGGATCAGGCGTAGGGTAGGCAACGCGCTTGCGATGCTACTGGTGGTGCAGGCGTGTTTAGGGTATGGTAATTGCTTATCGTCAGGTGAATCATAAGTTTATTTGCCGACTAGGTTGTTAAAAAAATATGCATAAAATATTCTATTTTCATTTTTTTTAAGTTACTTCATTTGTGATTAAGCTAACCCACTATTGGAACATTTACCGTCTACCACAGTAGTTATGATATTGCGGTAAAGATGTGTGACTTATATTTAAAAATATCTACTAACTCCTGATAAAATTTTAAAGTTCTAGTTTAAAAATATTTAAATATTCCACTTCTATTATTCCCACTGGATAAAACGTTTGGTTATATTGCCATATCGTGTAAGCTCCATCCACACGTACGAAACGCATATGGAGTTAGGCAATTTTATGTGGAATGTAGAGTTTTCAAATATCATTTTTATTTTAGAAAAGTAATTTCAAATATTGGTACGTTACCAAAACATTCGGTGTTCAGTTGTTGATCGCTTAAAAACTGCTTAATAAAAACAATACAATATAGTAATCAATATAATGAAAAACAATCAAGCTGCGATAGCCTGTGTGTGACCACAACACCAGACCTCTGTGAGCCTATCAGAATAAGTTAATTATTTTTTGTTGCTTTAGAATGCCATTGATAATAATTCCTAGAACACCAATGTAGTATTATTATGATATGATTAATTCAGTGCACTGTTAAGCTTTAGTTATTTTTGATGCACTGTTTATCGCATACGTTGTATTTGTACGTTGTATTTTTCTGTAAATAAATAAATAGTAGTTTAAAAAACTTGTCACAAACAATCATGTCATTGACAGAGAACTATAACTTTGTTCAAACACGATTATTAATAGAAGCAGTTCTAGTGTTTACCCGAATAAGACTCAAGTAATAATCAAATGAAATCATCAGTTCGAAGATACTGATATACTTACGTGATCCAGGTATTTTTAGGAGCGGAATTAATTAGTTTTGAATTATTTGTTCATTAGATCATTTTCAGGCAACATTCAGGTGGTTGTTATATTTTAAATTATTCATGAACGTATTAATGTCCTGTTCTGTATATACATACAAATATAATATGAAAAGACTAACATACCTTATGAATAACTAGCTTCTGCGCACGACTTCGTCGGCGTGGACTCCGCTCCTATTGGTCTTAGCGTGATGACACATAGCCTATAGCCTTCCTCGATAAATGAGCTATCTAACACTGAAAGAATTTTTCAAATCGGACCAGTAGATCCTGAGTTTAGCGCGTTCAAACAAACAAACAAACAAACAAACAAACAAACAATCAAACAAACTCTTCAGCTTTATTATATTAGTATAGATTAAGATACTATCCGTAAAAGTCCAAACAAAGCGCCATTTAAAAAGTCTATTCGAGTGATAAAATTAAGCTCGACGTAATAAAATTGTTACGAGTGTCCTTTTAAACTTTCCCTCATCTGAAAGGCAATTTGAAGAGTGATTTGACCTTATGTTCTTGTTAGAGAAAACTTTTATGCTGTAACAAAAATTTATATTCAATCGCTATGACGATAATTGTAATTCAATTATTGATGAAATATGCTTTTAACAGGCTTTGAGAACTTAAGAGAGAAGAAATTCTTTATTTTGTTTAAGTTTTGGTAAAAATTTGATGCTGCGATCACAGCAGCTTAATAATAAAAATTTGTTTTGTCTGTAACAGAAGTTTTTGTCGTCTGTGCGTTTCAGTTTCAATGGAGTATGTCTCACAACTTACGGTTTAGCAGTTGTTTATTTGTTTGTTCTTTTAATTTATAATGGTAAGTAAATACACATTTCATAGTAATGGAATAAGCAAACGTTAATAAAATATAATAGAGTACAATTTTGGTTAAATAGATTTGAGTTCAAATAAATAAAATGCTTAACTTTGTTATACTCATTCGAATTTGATTTGATTGATAGATTTGAGCATGCTCTTTCAACAAGTAGTAGTAGTAGTATTATAGTTCTTGTAACAAGGTTTCAAAAGATATACGTTTTTTTTCTTTACTTCTAAAAGCTAGAATAACAAATATACAAATATTTTTGTTCTACACAAGAACTATAGGTACCTACATGAATAAAATGAAAAGCAAAAAAATTGCCATAATTCTGTCCTATAGTACGTCACTCATCATTATAAACAAAATGATAAAAAACGAATTGAAAGTTAATATCACATTTTTCAAAAGTAATAAACAAAGTAGAAAGAAGTTAAAAATGATTTTTATATGAGTTAAGTATTTTGTAAATTATATAAATAAAATAGAGTACAAAAACATAAAAACAAGAGTAAAAAGCTTTAAGGCCAAACTATTTTGCCAATTGCGATGCAATTGAATACGGAGCTCGTTTGTAGTTTGTAGGAGTACTTTTATAGTAAGTGGTTATGAATGCAATATATGGAAAATTAAAAACCGATTCTTGTGCAGAGTTGCTGAGATTCTATTAACACCTTGTAACAGTTTGTAAATATCCCGAGTCCTTGTGGATCTAGATTAAGTCTAGTATACGTCTAGTACGTCAAGCTATCAGTCCTTGTTGTTGTTATGTAAACCTGATAACGATCGTTCTTAGTAGCGAAATTACTAATTAAATAGCTGATAAGCACCGTATTTGTTTTAGCTGTAGTACTTTCTTTATATGTAGAAGAAGCAGTTTTTCAGGAATGCAACGTTCATTGCAGATCAGTATAGATCATAGCAGATTAGTTCATACCATATGTTAAAGTTAGAGTCTTAAAAAAGTAGTGGGTGTTACTGAATAAGTTTGTTTTCTCCTCACATCATCAACCTTCCCTCTTATCTGACGCCGCGTTGGCGCAGCGGTCACAGCATTGGATTGCGATTGGCTGTTGCGCGGGCGGTTGCGGGTTCGATCCCCGCACACGACAACATTTGTATTGGCCATACAGATGTTTGTTGTGGTCTGGGTGTTTGTGCAGTCCTTATGGGTCTCCCCACCGTGCCTCGGAGAGCACGTTAAGCCGTCGGTCCCGGTTGTTATCATGCACACCTGATAGCGATCGTTACTCATAGTATGGAATATATCCGCCAACCCGCATTGGAGCAGCGTGGTGGATTAAGCTCCGATCCTTCTCCTACATGGGGAAGAGGCCTATGCCCAACAGTGGGATATTACAGGCTGAATCGTGATCGTGATCATCAACCTTCTACTGCTAAACTCAAGTTTTCCCAATTTTATGATTTGTTCCACTATCAAATGTTACTGTAGCCGATTATTATAATATAATTTTTATGAATATAAGAGCTTTCTTCAGTTTTCGAGTCTTTTTGTTTCTCCGTGAACATTATCTTCAAATTTTGGTTATCACTAGACAGATCGTCGACCTCTTCGTTTCAGATTATAAAAAAGGAATCCAAATTACAATAAAATGCTTACGTATATCTATTTAAGTACCGACTATGTTGATATGTCTGATATCTGTACGGGCTTGCACCTGTGAAGGTAATTTGAGGGTGAGGTGATATCGAGCCATAAAGCGAAGTCGGTGCTGAGCTATGATCGCTCTAATGGCGTCTCATTGGTATGTAAATATCTTTACGACTGAGCATAGTAACATTTTCTCAATCCATTCGATTTTACAAATTTAACGTTTTGTGTGAATTCCCTCGTTTTGTCTTAGCTACGTCTTGCTTTTGAAAATATTCAATAATCAAAAATATATCTCATTAAAGTAAACATTGTTAATTTTATATATGACAAAATAACGTTTGAATTTCAAGTTAAAAAAAAATTCCACATGTTTTGTAAATTAGACTGGGTTCGATTCCCGCTCAATATGGGCATTTGTACCTGTATTTGTTTACGATTTGGATGTTTGCCCACGTGGGTTTCTCCATAGCGTCTCGGAGAGAACGTTAAGCTGTCGTTTCCAGTTGTTATCATAGATACCTGATAACGATTATTATTAATCATAGTATTGTATATATCCGAAAAACCGGAATGTAGCGGCGTGTTTGATTCAGATCCTAACATTCTCCTACATGGTAATAGGAGCCTACTTGGATGTTACGGGTTGTATCGATCAATCAATCAACGTATTTAAACTACATAATAAATACAGGTAGAACTTTTTTCACGGGGAGAAGGAACAAAAGATTTATAGTAAATGGAAAATATAAAAAAGAATTTAAAATAAATGTACAATATTACGATAAAACAATTAATCAATTAGCAGTGAAAGGTATTTTTTGTATTACTATAATAACTTGGCAAGTTATTCGTTCGAAATACCAGAAATATTTTAACATTAAAACCGTAGCTCAACATTAAATTTTAAAATACAAAATGGACTCGGCAGTGATAGCGCCAATAACTTACGAGTATCTCTATATATATAAAAATGAATCGCTGAATTTGTTGCTAAGCGCAAATCTCAAGAGAAGCTGAACCGATTTCGCTAATTCTTTTATTATAATATTCCTTGAAGTACGAGGATGGTTCTTACGGAGAGAAAAATTTAAAAAATTGCCTAAAAAAGTCTAAAAACAACACTTTTCTATATTCCCATACAAAAAATTCGTAATAATACTTAAAAGACAATTCAAATTGAATTGAAAAAAATTCAACTTTAATACCATACTATAAAGTTTAAGTGTTAGTGGAGGGGTTCCGGGAAGGATAAGTATTTTAAAGAATCGACTGTTAGGCGGTACGAAGTTTGCCGGGTCAGCTAGTATAAAATAAAAGTGGAAACAGTTTATTATTAAGGTTTGCCATTTTAAACATAAAAATGTTTAACAAATAATATTTTACCCTTCATACACGTAATAAAAAAAATTGCAATTTTATAATTAATAAAATTAAAATAGTTGCATATGAATATAACTTTTGGTTTCCTCCTTACTCTAAAAATATAGTTAGACATTTCGTCAACGATTCTAAAGGCACGTTTCGGTTTCAACTCCGCGTACGGACGCGACGACACTTTTAAACCAAAAATTTATCGTCAGTTTGTTGGTATGAACGAAGCCAAACTTAAATTGGTCTCTCCCTGGTTTCAGAAAATTAATAGTTTCGTAGAAGAAAAATATATAGTGTTCATAGTTCATACCCAGTATTAAGTTATATCGTCCGATGATAATAGGTACATATCAATATTTGCTGTAAAAATTGGGGTCAGTTTAATTGCTGTATGTTTTTTAAGAAGTAGTTAAAGGAAATTAATAATTCTCTCGTTCAAATACCAAAATTGTTATCCTATACGCCTTTATTGGAATAACCTTAGGTTTAGGCTAGAATATACCTTTAATTGGAAGGATGTATCAGAAATGGTTTTTTTTTTTTTTTATATCGCAGGGTAACCCATTTACGGGTGATATCCAGGACGCCCGGGTAGGTAGTCCTAGACCGTATGTCGGACTCAGCACTTGGGGGTGCCACTACCGCACTAAACCCCCTGCGGGAGCCTTCAGCCGCTTTAATTGGGGGGTCCCGGATCTGCATCAGAAATGGTACCACAATATGAGTTAGCAATTTCTAGTTTAATGTTTAAAAACTATATATGTATAATACTTCAATAAATATATCTGTATATTAATACGTGAAGCAAAAACTTTGTACCCCTTTTTACGAAAATTGCGCGGACGGAGGAGTATCAAAATTCGCACACTTATCTATATCTATACTTAATATTATAAAGAGGAAAAGTTTATAACTTTGTTTGTATATACGGGGTAATCTTATACTGATCCGATCATGAAAATTCTTTCACTAACAGAAAGCTACACTATTCAGGAGTGACATAGGCTATATTTTATTGTAATTGAACAAAAAATTCTGTAAATAAGAAAAATATAAAAATATAACTCCAAAATGGTATATAATATAATAACGCCATCTCTCGCCGTCATCTATCGCTATTAGAAGACTTTATTAGCCTATCGACGTCGTTTTCGGGATTTTTAATAGATGGCGTTGGAGTAACATGTTATTTATTTAAGTGCTATAAAATTTAGTATGTTATTTGGTTCTGTAATTTAAAATAATAAATACACGATATTATTACGATTTTAGAAGTGGGCACGGGTCTGCTAGTAGTTTATATAGAGAAGGAGTGCAGAATGCTATTTTTTTTATTATGCATAAAAATACACTTTATCAATAAAAAGACATTAAATACACTACCATGTATTTGGCACACATAATTATCTATATCTTCTATATATATAAAAGCGAAAGGTCACTCACTCATCACGAAATCTCAGTAACTATAACACCTACAAACTTGAAATTTGGCAAGTAGGTTCCTTATAGGGAGTAGACATCCACTAAGAACGGGTTTTACGAAATTCCACCCCTAAGAGGGTAAAACGGGGGTTGGAAGTTTGTATGAAAGTCTTATGTTTTTGAAGTAAGAGACTTGAGATTCAAAATGTATGCTCTATAGATGGGCTGGAGGTGTACTAATAATGTATTTTTAGAAATCAACCCCTTTTGGGGTTGGAACAGGGGGTGGCAGTTATATGTGAGCGAGATGAAAACTTAAGTATAAGTAGGTATATTATTTGCATCACAAAAATAATTAACGCCCAACGAAGTGGTCACGGGTCGGCTAGTCTATATATATAAAAGAGATTTCCACCCATTGACTCATCACGATATCTCTGGAACCATAAGGCGTAGAGACTTGAAATTTGGTAGGAATATTCCTTTCGCCGAGTAGAGGTCAGCTAAGAACGGATTTTACAAAATTCCACCCACAAGACGGGTTAATAACATATATGGCAAAACAACGTTTGCGGGGTCAGCTAGTACGCATATATACTCTTTTGTTTATTATTATAAAAGTATAGTTTTTGACAATAGAACCTTAATAATGTTCAAACTTATAATTTAAATTAATTATCGAATTTCAACTACTAGAATAACTTGAATGGTATTTAGTTCATAATTGTTCATCTTTAACTGATACATAAAAACTTATTCAATTAATTTTTTATGTAATATAATATAACCTCAAATATCATATCGTAAAATAATTGATCTAAATTGATTGATAATATGTGATAAATTATTTTCATACCTACGGCGGCGGCAGGATATAAGCACGTCACTGGCTACTGACAGATTCCATTTATTTTACTGTCTATAAAATAACCGTACTCAAACATCGATCTCGAGAAATTCATAAAAGAGACACACACAGCTTAATTGACGGAATACGAGTACCTTTTATTTGATATACGACAGGTTTTAGTCTTGATTTGATACGTTATTAACAAAATGATATTAAATGGAATTCGATATTTTGTAAACTTGAAATTAAAAAAAAAATTAAAAAATTCAAGTTACTTGGGGCCGATAAATGTGGAGTGTTTATTGTATTTACATTTGAGTGACTGTTTATTGGAAAAAAATTTTTAGTTGTGTTAATAAACTACAATATTAATCTTAGCTAGATTACCATATCAGATAACCGTCTCAACCAAGATTACGTGTAAAATTAATTATTTTATACCTATATTTTATTTATTTAATTGTGTAATTTGTTACACTGAACATATCACGTGATTCATGTTAAGAAAATGAGACTTTTCTGGTATGTCAATTAAATTAAAAGTTTTAATGTAAAGCTATTTTGTATTTAATTTTGAAAATAATTTAAATATCGTTGACCTCAGGTTCGAAACGATAAATAATGTGAACAACTATAGCCACTAGTCGAATAGAATACAATGTTTATTATTGCGTGCACGCCTGCGACAGATGTAGCTGCGACAAATTAGACTTTAAAACGTCGTATGTTCTAATACATAAAGGGTAAAGTCGACTCTAATATTCCTAAAGTAGGGATGATAATAGCTTCACTTTTAAATTGTTTTATGTATTTATATCACAATAGAACGTGTCCATTCACCACAGTCATTCGGCACGTACATTGCTATCCCATTGCATCGCTCTGCAGTTATAAACGTAAAAGCCGACTTACAGTGAAGTGAATTATTATTAAGGGAAAGATACTAATATTTTAAAAAGTATGCGCAGTGTTATACTATATTTCTATATATATTACTTATTTACTTAATAAATATCAATAGAGTCAAATATATACTATACTAAATTACTAACAAAGAAACAATCGATTGCTTCTTGTCTATGAGAAAATGTAAATAAATTATGTTTATATTTCAGTATATGTACGAGTATATCATTTATTCATGTTTAAAATTTTATTTTGTAAAGTAAAATTTCTTTTATTTTCTAAAATCACAAAATAAAAGTAATAAAATTTTATATGTCTGGTAGCCAATAGATGGAAGTAACATATACCTACTGCTATTGAATGTATTACGTCTTATATTATACTCGTAGTACCATATATACGTACAAGTGGTATACCAAAAAGAGTTTTTAAATATATACATATTATAATTAAGACAAGTACTAAGTTAGCTTGTGTCTAACTAGAAATAGTTTATTAGTTTTTTTATTAATTGTTAATATTAATTTAAATATTAAAGACTACTGTTTGAGCGTATAAATTAATCATCTGCAATCATAATCTTAACTTTATAAGCTTGTATGATAAATATTTCAAAAACTATATACTACAACAAAAACATAAAAATGCTCATAAAACGGTAGTGAAAACAAAAAAAAGCGTAGCACATCTAAAAAGAGCGAGCAACTTTAGCAAATATCCAAAAAAATTTTTATAAAAACGTAATGTATGCCTTGCATATGCAAATACTATGAAATGAGTCCCTGAGAATACGCAAATATTTTTAAAAATACGTCGAAAAACATATATATATATATATAATATATACATAGTAATTTAAACATAGCTAGTACATAGAAATAACATAATATTAAGTTTATAACGAGCTGTGCGAGCAGACATTATGAAAATACAGTTTGAATACGTCCCGTGAGAGCTTTTTCATTTTCCTGGTTACAATAAAACGGCTAACATATTTTTTTAAATATTAATACTGAGACAGATGACATTTTAATTCATAAATTACTGGGTGAACTTAATAAATGCTTATTTGATTACATATAGTACAAAAATTACCTTTTTTATATTTTATAAAAAAAAGTTCATTAATTTAGAAGTGTAATCCTTTAATATTTTATAAAGAATAAGAATAAATAATGACGATCGTAGCTCTGGTGTGATGGTGCGTGTGCTGTGTCGGCGGCGCCTAAACACCGACGGTCGCGGGTTCGATTCCCGCTCGTAGTGGATATTTGTGTTTTTACAAATATTTATTTCCGACCTGTGTTGTTAGTCTTTGTGGGCCTCCACCGTGCCTCGGAGAGCACGTTAAGCTGTCGGTCCCGGTTGTTATCATGTACACCTGATTGTTACTCATAGTAGGAAATATATCCGCCAACCAACTCTAATCCTTCTCCTACTTGGGGAAAGAGGCCTATGTTCAACAGTGGGATATTACAGGCTGAAGCGTAAGAATAAATAATAAACTCCTTATACTTAACGGCTCCAACTAGAATACAAAACTTGGGTCACAAACGCCCAGAGTACGATAAAGATCTTTATAATCTATAAAAAGCCAGATGCTGTGACCATTACCTATGTCAACGCATCGGCATCGGTTTCATATAACTTCATAATATTAAATGACTGTTATTTATCAGCCATTTCACTTCAAATTATTAGGTTAACTACGAAAAAATTACTCAAATCAGATTATAGTTTTATTACACTAGTCCAGTTCGTAGATACAACAATATAAATAAAACCAAAGTTCTATAGAAATAATTATGGTATAAAATTAAGTTTATGCAACAATAACAATAGTTTTTGTGAACGAAGCGCATTATTTCGTTCGTATTTTTAAGTTATGTTTATTTTTCCCGAAGTCGACGTTCGAGGCACACGAGTAGAATAGATGATCAAAATAAATCTTCAAGGTAACACCACAAGTCTGGAATACCTAAGTGTACGTCTACACTGTAGTTTTCGAGACGTAAGGTTGTGGTTGTAATAAAGACTGGTAGAACGGTCGCTGAAGTTGAGTACCACAAACATTACTAGATGTTTAAACTATTCAAAGATGGTAAGTCAAAATATTTGTTGATTGTAAGCTAACTATCAACACGATTTTAATGAACTAAATTATTGGTAAAACAACAGTGATGAATTTCTTAAATTGTAAAATAATCAACAGTTTGGGTAGTTTTATATTAGAATTTATAGTACTTTTACAAATACATTTTGATTACAAATATCTATGTCGAATACTTTAAAACTTTTAATTTGAGTCGCTTGCCTGTAACATCGTCGAAATTTCCAGTTTCAAAAAAAAAAAAAAAACAATCGTGGTAAATCTCGTAGAATAAAAATAATTTACATTTTTTTAAGAAAATCGGACATGAAAATCAATCTTTAAAAATATTTGCAAAATACTACTTCAGTAATAGAACTCGCAATGGAGTGATTCTGATGACGTGTTTGCGTAGGCGAAACTGGCTGTCGTCACGTATTGTAAAAAGGTCGAAAACAAAAGACCCATTAGGTCCACATACGTTGAGATTAATGTTGGTTTTGTCGTCTCCGATGGAACGAATCGTGTCGTGATTATTTTTTATTAGATTAGAGACGGAAAATAAACATAGTTGTACGTTTAATTAGTAATTTCTAAGATCAAGGCGTTGAAATATCTATTTAGAAAGTATTCGTAATAATAACCAAAAATATATTTATTTGAGACATATTATAATCAGTAACTAAATTTGTACCAGAAAAATCAAACCATATACCTATTTAAATAAGATGAATTTTAAAATCAAATACTAGTTACATAATATGGTTATACATAATCATATCATCACCTTAGACTACATTGTGACGTAGTATAGCAAAACAAAGTGTTCGACTGTTCGTATATACGGTTAATTCTTAAGGAGTTACACACAATATGTAATCCGCCCTGACTTTAATATAGTATATGAATGAATTGCTGTTCGTTTGTTTTGGTAAAACTCAAGACTAGCTGGACCTATTTGGCTAATTTTGATCTAAAAATATTTGAGGAAGCTCAGGAAAGGTTTAAGCGGTGATAAACGTGAAATGATAAGTAACGGCAAATACAAAAAAACGACTATTTAATTTTCCAATACAAAATGTTCGTAGCTATAAAACAACGGATGTCTCGTCAAAAGTTTGTTAATTAGTTGTCAAATATTTATAGGTTCAGAAAGTATTTTGTCCGGGTCATCAGGTGTTAAATAATAATTATTTGTCTGTTTACAAGTGTAACTTGATGAATGACTAATGTATTGCGAGCTAAATCAGAAAAAAAAAATGGAAATTAAGTATAAACAAGAAAAATAAGAAGGAGTGAAGAGCTAGCTGCTAGCTTGTTTATATTGTTGTAGTAAGTGCATTAATATTAGCCAGAGCTCCTATATTTTATGATAACAAAAGTACTTGTTTCTCACTAAAGTTAAGTTTTTTCTACACGCTTTACCAGGTTCCTAAGGAGATTTCTAGGTAAACTTATTCTATTCCTTAACTTTAGGCTACGTATTCGTCCACTGAATTTTCTGGCTACGATTAGTTAAAACCGTATCATGTTTGACTTTACATTCATAGGAAATTTGTCAGAGTTACTGATGAGCTTATATTGGCTATCCTTGGGAATTACTTATTTTTCCGGGACAAAAGGGACTCTATATATCTATACTTTACTATTGTAGGATCATAAGCAACGTGCATGCCATATCATATGGTGCTTGAATCGTGAAAGTGAAGCGAACAAATAAACAACTTGTACTATGAAGCAAATTAGTATTTAAGAAATCGATCGAAATTTCGGTGTCAGTTTCGGTTCCGCCCAGTTTCCGCCAAAAAATCTAGTTTCACCCTTAGTTTAGGTTTCGGCCAAAAATAAGCCGAAGTTTTCGGCCTTGCTGAAACTCTTGTGTTTGTAGAATGTCGTGCGTTTTTATGCTAACTTAATCGCCTAGCGGCGCCGGCTTAAGTCTCATGACGTACTTAAATATTATTATAATTAATAATCTAAAAAATATATTATAATTTATAATCTAAAAAATATTGTAAAAAAAACTCTATGATATCAAAATGAATGTTGTTTTTTGTATGTATGTGCAAATGTTTCTTTTTACGTTGAACTTAGTTTATTAAAAAAATGTGTGCAAATACAGTTTAAAATACACTAGGCTTCAGTATACACTTTTACATTGTCCATGTGATTTTCGTTTTCGGTTTCGGCTCCGGCCAAAAACCTGTTTCGGTCGGTTCAGTCAATATTATATTAAACTACACAATTTAATATCACTTACTGTTATATATAGATTTAAGTATGAGATGAAACTGTTAACTTTGAATGTTTTGGGACGCGATTTCATGGAGCTCTAAACAGTCATAGCATCGAAACGCGTCATGTGTGAAACGCTTCTAACACCGTATATTATAGTGGAACAATTATACGTAGTCTTTCAGCACGTTCGTGTTGATCACTATGAGAAATGTAAATGATATGTTAATAATACAATTGAATATTCCACCGCCTTCGTTAACAAGCGAATATGACATTGCTTTGTTAAGGAATTAACTTATTAAATACACGACTCGGTCCATACAGATTTATGAAATGTACTGTTAGCTAGTTTAAGCTTGCGACTTTGCTCATATGTTGTTATGTAAATGTCCGAAATTAATGAAAATTAAGACGACCAGGATCATTTTGTATGGAGCAATTTTTCGTCGAAATATTATTACAAATGCTTAAGATTCGAACAAATAATAGTGAATCTTATAATTCTCATACTGGGGACCGTTGAGTTTGAAGTGTCTATTATTTTATCTTTATTATTCTAAAACCTTTGGTGTTGCGGAACAAGCGATTTTATCCATGTAGGTACTTGAGTTCTCCTTTATTGTTTTAAACCAACAAAACTACATTCTAGATGGATAAATAAATTAAATTTTAAAATGAATTAACTTTAACTTTATTTGCTACAATACCAATGCTAACAGATATCTATGAATCTATTGGCTGTTGCGCGGGCGGTTGTGGGTTCGATTCCCGCACACGACAATATTTGTATTGGCCATAAAGATGTTTGCCGTGGTCTGGGTGTTTGTGCAGTCCTTGTGGGTCTCCCCACCGTGCTTCGGAGAGCACGTTAAGCCGTCGGTCCCTGTTGTTATCATGTACACCTGATAGCGATCGTTACTCATAGTAGGGAATATATCCGCCAACCCGCATTGGAGCAGCGTGGTGGATTAAGCTGATCGGAGCTTAATCCACTCATGCATAGGCCTCTTCTCCTACATGGAGAAGAGGCCTATGCCCAACAGTGGGATATTACAGGCTGAATCGAAATATAAATATAAAACATTTAAAAAATAGAATTATGATGGAAAGTAATGTTCGAACATAAAAAGGAAGACCATACAATTTGAAAAGGACAAATATCAGGTGGAATCATATTTTCTTTCTAGTCCTTATGTGCTGTGGGTTTATTGCCGTCTCGAGTTAGACAAACGCAAATAGTTACAATTTATATTATACCTAATGATAAGTGGTGTCCTTCGCCTGTAGATGCCTTCATGCCGCAAGTGTATTGCTAATTTTACCCCCTTTTTCAACACAGTACAAACCCGGTAGTTATGTCTAATTGTCTATTTTGTCACCACAGTAACTGTAAAAGATAAGGTAATATTTAGGGCCTATGCAAACCACGTTTTTTAAGCGCGCCGTCGACGCGCGTTTCTAAAACGCGCGTCGACAGCGCGTTTGTATCGCGACATACGCGCGTTTGCATCGCGTCTGTATCGCGTGACACGCGCGTCGACGGCGCGTTTTTATCCTACAGAGCAGTTTGTTGGCGTTTGTATCGATTCAAACGCGCGTCGACGGCGCGTTTGTATCGCGACATACGCGCGTTTGCATCGCGTTTGTATCGCGTCACACGCGCGTTTGCATCGCGTCTGTATCGCGTTTAAAAAACGCGGTTTGCATAGGCCCTTAGATATTTTTCCAGTCAAGCTGCTTACTGCTATGCCAAACATATTTATTCCAGTTGCATATGTGACAGAAGTATATAATATATAAAGGGACATAAGTGCCAGTAATTGTACTCTTTTGCTACGGAACTTTAAAAACGAATGACCTTTTAACAATTTTGAGAGTCTTACAAGAAAGTTTATTTTTATTTAGCAAAATATCGCTCGGCGACACAATGCACAAGACACTTACGATAACAACAAGCGATGCGGCCTCAGAACAAGAAATTAACAGAAGTGACATCGAGTAACTGATTAGTATCAATCACATAATAGGTAATTGACGCCGCGTTGGCGCAGCGGTCACAGCAGTGGATTGCGATTGGCTGTTGCGCGGGTGGTTACGGGTTCGATCCCCGCACATGACAACATTTGTATTGGCCATACAGATGTTTGCCGTGGTCTGGGTGTTTGTGCAGTCTTTGCCCCACCGTGCCTCGGAGAGCACATTGAGGTGTCAGTCCCGGTTGTTATCATGTACACCTGATAGCGATCGTTACTCATAGTCGGGAATATATCCGCCAACCGAGCAGCGTGGTGGGTTAGAAGGCAAGGGAAGAGGCCTATGCCCAACAGTGGGATATTACAGGCTGAACCGTGATCGTCATCGTGACATAATAGGTCGAGGAGACCACATACGTCTATAGTTACTCAATAAAAATTGAGAGTTTGACTGGAAAGTACTAATGCATCCAACATATAGCACCGATCTTGCATCCTCAGATTTCTATCGGTTTTGGTCTCTTCAGAATTCTTTAGTGAGTGTAAAGTTAACATCAAAGGAGGACTGTCAAAACTACTTATCGTTAATGAGAAGTTCCAAAATTTCTACAGCAAGGAAATCTGCCTACGATATAGCGGCAAGTTATCGAATAAAATGGTACATATCTATACTAATATAATAAAGCTGAAGAGTTTGTTTGTTTGATTGTTTGTTTGTTTGTTTGTTTGTTTGTTTGTTTGTTTGTTTGTTTGTTTGTTTGTTTGTTTGAACGCGCTAATCTCAGGATCTACTGGTCCGATTTGAAAAATTATTTCGGTGTTATATAGCTCATTTATCGAAGAAGGCTATAGGCTATATATAATCACGCTAAGACCAACAGGAGCGGAGTCCACGCCGACGAAGTCGCGCGCAGAAGCTAGTATATTATAAATAATGAATATAAATTTTGTAAAATCTTACCTGGAACATCTATATAAAACACGAGGAACCTTTTTCTCAGACCTAATGTATAAAAATGGTAACTATAGATAATTCTTTAGCAAAAAAAAATCAGTAAAGATAAACTTGCCTAAAATATTATATTTTGAATAAACCGCAACTAAACTCCAAACTAATTAACATAGCTAAATATATATAAAAAAAATTGTTGCAAAAATGCTCTATTATCTTTAAGAAAGTTCCGTCTTAAGAGTATTGAAGTTCATTAAAATAAAGAGAACTCACGTAATGAATTTTGTTACGCATGAACTACAGTGAAATAGACGATATGATGTTAAAACTTCATCAAAGCTCACGCCGCGAATGTAGAACTACGAGTATATACGTTGAAGTCGCAAACGCTTAATTCGTATTATTTCAACGGCAAGACTTCTTAGAGTTACGACGCACTCATTATATATTTATGTTGTTTGTATATAGAGTACTTAATATTAATATTAAGACTTCATAACAAAGATTATAGAAATAAATGGTTTTTATTTATTATTCATTTATTTATATAGGAAAAATTATGGAAATTGATCTTATTCCGTTTGGCAGACACGTTTTCAGGGTTAGTAGAAAAGCCCTACCAGTAATAACGATCGTTAATATATTGTTTTCTAATGTTTACGCGAATTTCACTTCTTATAATCCTTATCAGGTGATTATAATAATATCAGTGACTGACGGCTTTATGTGACGCCTGTGGCTATTTATTTTATTCTAAGTTTATTGCCGATTCTCACCAACAAAATCTATACTCCAGATCGGTAGTAGCTTCACAGTAACTACAATAAATTTATTATTAAATAATGCTATGTACTTTGCTAAATGACGATTCCAAAGTATTTTTTGCAACTACACGTATTACGCAATAGACAACACTGTATTTTGTTAACGGACTAAATGTTAAAAACATTATTTACGAGCAAACATTAGGGCGTATGAGAACGGACGTTCAATATCAATGTTTTCTTTTATTGATATTTTACGACATAATACACAGACTAGGTACCAATTTTATTCAAATAACAGACTTTTGTAAGCAATAATAGTAACAGAAGTACAACACCACGTAAAGCATTTTAAGCAATTTTGATATTTTAATAGCGTTCGATAATTAAATGATACGAAATTTTAACTAATCAGTAACTAGCATCGTCCGATAAAAACTCAAATATTAAAGAAAAAAGTAGCATTCAATATAACGGTCATTACATAAAAGTTTTTTTCGCTCGCTGGCCCAGAAATATCAGGAACTTAAACAGTTTTTTCCGTAATAAAATACTGTGATATAATAATGATTGCATATTTTTTATATTATACATTCTGTGCGTTTCTCTACTCCGAGGACGCGACAATAGCTAGTAAATGTTAGTTTTATCTACGATTCTATTGTCTTGTGATGGAGAAACCATTCCGAGTTCAGTGGCTCGCGATCTTTTCAGATAAACGTGATGGCTTTATAGTCGCGTCTCGAAAATATATCTAACAATTATACGATTTAAAATCAAAGTATACAAATAACAAACAAATTTTTTTTTATATATTTATAATAAAATGTTGTTTCTTTAAATATATCATGAAATTTAGAAAAAATAAGTTTAACATCATTGTACCTAAACTCAAAGTACTATTTCTATTTGGCTGATTCTTGACTACGGTTTCTTTGTATTGTGTATAATATGATAATATATTAAGAATATTCCTATAACACATAATAAGCCTTAGATGAAATCATTTACATTTATATAAATACCTGCCCAGCAGCGGTATACAAAGACAGTGGAACGTCAGAGGAAATGAAACGTTTTACGTTCGAGACGTTATACGATTTTTATTTATTTCCTTGTTCACGAGCGATCTGTTCTTATTTGCAACAACGGCGGATCCTCACGATCACAGTTTCTCCTTTAAAAACTGGAACAATCTTCCGAGAAATCTTTTAAATAAGTAAAAGAAAGGACCCATTTTGTAATTGCGCCCGAGCGACTGTAAAGTGTTCGGTGTACGGAGAGATCGGAAAAATCGCTATGATTTGTTCCACTTTGCACTCGTATACATTTGTATTAATGAAAATGAATCGCTAAATGTGTTATTAAGCGCAAAACTCGAGAATAACTGGACCAATTCTGGCCTTTCAGTGTCATCGGTACACCCACTGTTACCAGTGAGGGCGCTGCTCCACTGGCCGGGTATTAAGATCAAGCAAGTTAGAAATACTTTAGAAAGGGTCAAGTCAAACGTTCATCTTCAGGGTGACTTCTAGTGAGGTCAAACGTGTGATAGTTGTTTAAACTATACCTTAGATATATGATAGCAATTATTAATATTAGCTACATAAAATACATAAAAATAACGTTTTTAATATTTAAGTAATACAAAACGAAAACACGGAGCATGTCATATAAAATTCCAATATACAACCCGTTTAATATTCAGCACGTCAACGGTCAAGCGTGAATACTTTATAACGATCACTATAGAATTCTAGGGACGGACCACGATGCCGTGTCTTGTAAAAGTGTAAACAAGTCCCACGAATTCTAAAGAAAATCGATTTTACTTATTTGTAATAGTACATTTTTTAAATGTCATATTTGCTATGCCTGACCAGTAAAAATATAGTGCATATTAGTGAAAAATAATTCTATTTTACAAAAAAATAACGAAATAAATTTATTTTCATACCTTTTATATGATCTGTCAAACGCTGAATCCCTATTCCTATACTAATTAAACATTTCATCCTAATTAATAGTTATCGTAACTAAGAAAGTAACAATAGCTAGAAAACCTACTCCATCAAATAAATTTTAGATATTATTTGTTTTTAAGAGAAAACCACATATATTTTTTAACAATAACTAGCTGCTGCCCGCGACGTCGTCTGCGTGCGTTCACTGCTCGTTCCCCGTAGGTGATAGCGTGATAATATGTAGCCTATGTTCTGACCCGACTTCTTAATAATATTCGTGCCAAATTTGAAGTAAATCCATGCAGTACTTTTTGAGTTTATCCCGGACATACATTTGAAGAAATAAAGGTTCACTGCTCTTTCCCCGTAGGTGATAGCGTGATAATATATAGCCTATGTTCTGACCCGACTTCTTAACAATATTCGTGCCAAATTTGAAGTAAATCCATTCAGTACTTTTTGAGTTTATCCCGGACATACATACAGACAAACAGACAAACAGACAAAAATTCTAAAAACTATATTTTTGGCTTCGGTATCGATTGTAGATCACACCTCAAGTATTCTTTTAAAAAAATATTCAATGTACAGTTTTGACTTTTCTACCATTTTATTATATGTATAGATTATGTTCTTAATATGTTTATGAAATTACTAAGCCTGTAAACTTTACTAAAATAGCTTTAGTAATTATATAGCAATTACCGGAAATTATATGTGTTTTTATATTGCCATTTCATTCTTCAATACGGTTATCAATATTCAATAAAAAGTGCTAAGGGGAAGAAATCATAAAGGTTGCACTTTCGGGCACTTAAAGTAGAAGTCAAAACGTAGGAGAAACTTAAAAGCTACTAGTTCAAATAGTTCCCACGAGACGTACTGGCGAGTGATTCAAGTATAACAGGGAAAATAATACATACCTAGGTTATCAGTTATAATACTGATTAATACTTGATATCTAGAAT
This sequence comes from Melitaea athalia, assembly GCA_905220545.2. Classification (NCBI taxonomy): domain Eukaryota; kingdom Metazoa; phylum Arthropoda; class Insecta; order Lepidoptera; family Nymphalidae; genus Melitaea; species Melitaea athalia. The sequence continues at coordinate 8,132,169 of HG992184.1, forward strand.
AGAAAATTGATTATCTTTGAATATCTTTGTTACTATTATTTGTTTAAATAATGATAAATTATATTTTACTGTTATTTATATGCAGATTTGTCGGTCGACTGTTTATACAATGATCTTCATATATAATTATGTGTGTGTGTGTTTGTGTGTGTGTGTGTGTGTGTTTGAATGTGAACACACAATATTTACGGTGAACGCACTATCATGCCCTTAGTTATATATTTTGTATAAAATTTAAATATTTCTGGACATTTTAACTAACTTAATGTGTTGTATATACGCTTATCATATGAAGTACATAATATCACACTATGCATTACTTCCAAACGGCC